>BSYR01000006.1:13100000-14350000 GCA_030270665.1 Hibiscus trionum
AGGGCTTCCAGGGATATCAAAAGCCAGAAGAAGGAGAAGGGCTTCCAGGGAACTCAGAAGTCAGGAGAAGAAGAAGGGCTTTCAAGGATCTTAGAAGTCAGAAGAAGGAGAAGGGCTTTCAGGGATCTCAGAAGTCAGAAGAAGGAGAAGGGATATTAGGGTTTTCTGAAGAAGATGAAAAGATTTTTGAATACGAATCGATTTTTGGGATAAGGGTTTAGGGTTGATGGATTAGAGTTTGGGGATTGGGGATTGGGGTTTAGGGTATATGTGTTAGGTATCAAGTAATTTGGGGTTTAGGGTAAAACATTTTTGATTTGGGGATTAGGGTTTTGAAGGATTGAAAAGGAGAAAGTGGAAGAACAGGATGATGTTCTTGAGAAAAAGTTTGGGTTTGATCGAGAGGAAACATGTTTAGATTGAAGTAGGATGTTTGTATAGGATCTAGAATGGGTTTGGGAAAGAACAGTGAAGAACTTGGTGAAAAAGTTTGGTTTTGATCGAGAGGAAACAGGTTTAGACTGAAGTAGGAAGTTTGTATAAGATCTGGAAGGATTTTGGGGAAGAACAATGAAGAACTTTGGGAAAAAGTGAGGTTTTGATCGAGAATAGATAGGAAATCTGGGAGAAATTGTGTTTTTCAGAGAGAGAGAAAACGAGGAGAAATTTCGGCAGAGTAACGCTAGGGTAAAAATGGTGTAAAATGGCTGGGGGTGAGGGTTTATTTATAGGGGTGAGCCGGGTCAAAAAGATCCGCGTGTTTTTTAACGGGTTACACGGGTCTTGCTCCGCAAGCACTCTGACTTTCAATTGTTTCAATTTGGTCCTGATTTTTGTGAAATTCAGCTTAAAATTTTATTTTATGTTCGATTTGGTCCTTATTTCAGTGTTAAGGTTTAGGGTTAGGATTTAATTTAAGGTTTGGGGTTTTAATTTAGGAGTTAGGGTTATAATTTATAGTTTAAGGTTATAACTTAGGTGTAAGGTTTAAGGATTAGTGCTACTATTTCAATTAGTGTTTAAGTTTTGGGGTTTAAGGTTTAAATATTTAAGGTTTGTGGTTTAGGGTTTATGTTAAATGTTTAGGGTTTAGGGTATTGATTTAGTGTTTATGAAGCCTTTAGGTTTAGGGTTTATGGTTAGGATTTAATTTAAGGTTTGGGGTTTTAATTTAGGAGTTAGGGTTATAATTTATAGTTTAAGGTTATAACTTAGGGGTAAGGTTTAAGGATTAGTGCTACTATTTCAATTAGTGTTTGAGTGTTGGGGTTTAAGGTTTAAATATTTAAGGTTTGTGGTTTAGGTTAAATGTTTAGGGTTTAGGGTATTGATTTAGTGTTTATGAAGCCTTTAGATTTAGGGTTTAGGGTTAAGATTTAATTTAAGGTTTGGGGTTTTAATTTAGGAGTTAGGGTTATAATTTATAGTTTAAGGTTATAATTTAGGGGTAAGGTTTAAGGATTAGTGCTAAATACTAGCCCTAAATACTATAAACCATGAACAAATATAATGATTAATAAAAACTTATAAACCATAAACCCTAAACCTTATGGCTTATACCATATACCCTAAACTATAAACCATAAACAATAATGAAAACCCATAAAGCCAAATCTATACCCCTAAACCCAAAACCCTAAACACTAAACACTAAACCCTAAACTATAACAACTAAACACTAATGATAAGTTATAACTTAGAAACCCTAAACCATAAACCTTACACATTAGATTCTAAACCCTAACCATGAACAATAACAACAACTCTAAACATTTAAATATGAACTATGTACGGTGTCCCCTAAACCCTAAACCTTAAAGCTATAAACCATATTGATGTAGGAATGTACTCTAATCCATAAGCAATATTGCAAAAATGAATTAATGATAACACATAAACCCTAATGCAACACCCTAAACCATAAACCATGGAACCTTAAAGTTAAACCATAAACATTAAACCCTTCAACTCTAAACCATAAACAATAATGATAGCTTGTGATCATAACGCAACACCCTAAACCCTAAACCATCGAATATAAAGACTAACTCATAAATATAATATAATATAATATAATATAATATAATATAATATAATATAATATAATATAATATATAATCTTATAACTTATAAGTTATATAATATATTTATAATATAATAATTAATAATTAATAATAATTAGTAGTAGTTTGGGCCTTGGGCCTTTGGGCTCTTATCCCACCACCCATTTATTTTAGATGGGCCCTAAAACCTATATTGTATATATATATAAACTTATAACTTATAATTTATATAATAATTAGTAATAGTTTGGGCCTTGGGCCTTTGGGCTCTTATCCCACCACCCATTTATTTTAGATGGGCCATAAAACCTATATTGTATAAATATAATATAATATAATATAATATATATATATATATAAACTTATAACTTATAATTTATATAATAATTAGTAATAGTTTGGGCCTTGGGCCTTTGGGCTCTTATCCCACCACCCATTTATTTTAGATGGGCCCTAAAACCTATATTGTATAAATATAATATAATATATATATATATATAAACTTATAACTTATAATTTATATAATAATTAGTAATAGTTTGGGCCTTGGGCCTTTGGGCTCTTATCCCACCACCCATTTATTTTAGATGGGCCATAAAACCTATATTGTATAAATATAATATAATATAATATAATATATATATATATATATATATATAAACTTATAACTTATAATTTATATAATAATTAGTAATAGTTTGGGCCTTGGGCCTTTGGGCTCTTATCCCACCACCCATTTATTTTAGATGGGCCCTAAAACCTATATTGTATATATATATATATATATATATATATATATATATATATATATATATATATATATAAACTTATAACTTATAATTTATATAATGTATTTATAATATAATAATTAATAATTAGTAATAGTTCGGGCCGCCTTTGGGCTCTTATCCCACCACCCATTTATTTTAGATGGGCCCTAAAACCTATATTGTATAAATATAATATAATATAATATAATATATATATATATATATATATAAACTTATAACTTATAAGTTATATAATGTATTTATAATATAATAATTAATAATTAATTATAATTAGTAATAGTTTGGGCCTTTGGGCTCTTACCCCACCACTCATTTATTTTAGATAGGCCCCTAAAACCTATAATGTATATATATATATAAACTTATAACTTATAATTTATATAATAATTAATAATAATTGGTAATAGTTTGGGCCTTGGGCCTTTGGGCTCTTATCCTACCACCCATTTATAATAATTGATAATATCAATAATAAATATTAATTATTAATTGTTGGGCTTTGGACTAAATATTTTAGATGGGCTGAATATAATAATTAATAATAATTATTAATTGTTGGGCTTTGGGCTAAAAATTTTAGATGGGCTAAATATTTTGTGGCCCTTTAAATTTTAGATGTTAAATCCTTTAAGTTTTTGTTCAATTCAATTGAGTTCAATTCAATTTATATATTTATGTATTTATGTATAATACATTACATATACATAAATACATTATACATTATACATACATGTTTGTATAATATATAATTATATATTGTAATTTATATACATGTGAATACATAAAAATACATATATATATATATATATAATATATACACATAATCACATGTATTTATGCTTATAAGTTATAAAGTTATTATATTAATTAATAAGTTATATTATATTATAATAATTAATAAATAATATTAAATTATAATATATATGGGCGGGAAAATTTGATTTCAAACCGCCCATTTTTAAATTGAATTTCAATTTAGGGTAAATTATAAATAAAGCCCTTTATATTATATAAATTTTTTTATTCAAGTCCTTTAAGTTTTAATTCAATTCAATTGAGTCCTTAAAACTTTATTTTTACTTCAAATTAACTCTTATTTATTATTTTTTTTCACTATAGTCCATAAAACTTTGTTTTTATTCAAAAATGAGCATATTATAGTCCATAAAACTTTATTTTAGTCCAAATTAGCTCTTATTTATTTATTTTTTTTCACTATAGTCCATAAAACTTTGTTTTTATTCAAAATTCTTCAT
Organism: Hibiscus trionum; assembly: GCA_030270665.1. NCBI lineage: Eukaryota > Viridiplantae > Streptophyta > Magnoliopsida > Malvales > Malvaceae > Hibiscus > Hibiscus trionum. The sequence continues at coordinate 13,104,111 of BSYR01000006.1, forward strand.
TTCTGGTGAACCTAAATTATCCCGAACTGAAATGAACCCGACGACCTAGAATTACCCGACCTGAAATGAACCCGACCTGAAATGAAACCGACCTGAAATGAACCCGACCTGAAATGAACCCGACCTGAAATGAACCCGACCTGCAAATTTACCTGCCAATTAACTGATTTTACCCGACCTGTTTTTACCCGATCTGCAACGAGTTTGACCTGAAATGGACCCGACCTGAAAATTGACCCGACCTGAAATGGACCCGACCTGCAAATTACCCGACTGCAATGGACCCGCACCCGACCCGAGTCGAGTCAAATTTTTTTTTTACCTGAAATGACATGTATCCGATTTTACCCGACCTGAAACCTGTCCGATTACCTGTTTTTACATCCCTACCTATGAGTCAATGTTATTCCATTAGTTTGGGCACCCGAGTTGGACTTGGGTAATCGCTTCAATGTAAACCCAACCCAATGGCTGTTTGGGTAAGGAAGGGGGCTGAGCATTGAACCAACCCTAACCCTAACCCTAACTCATTTCGCCTATAAAATGGAAGTCGCGATATTCTTCTCCAAACCAAGGCAAAGCAGTCTACTCTTTTCTCCCCTAAAAAAATCCTAGGAAGCTGCGAAAGGAGATTCATTTGTGTTATTTTCATGTATTTCTGGTGAAATTGATGTGCAAGGGTTTCTCAGTGATGATTTCAATCAGATGACGAGTCCGATTCTATTCCATTCTTTCAAATCGTGACGACAAATCGAGGCATTTGTCTGAGAGAAATCCACTCTTTATTTTTTTTTGCTTATTTCTTAAAAATTAAAATTTGATTTGGTGAACTTGCTTTTGCATTTTAAAAGCGGTCAAGGCATAATGATGAAGAATTTACATACAAAAAGTCTGACCTTTGTGATGATCAGTATCCTCCTACTCATTCTGAATGCCTCAACGATAATATACAAGTTGGATAATACTCCACAATTTATGAGTAAAATATTGTTAATTTTTGCAAAAGTTTCAAGCTTTAGTTTTGATTTTTGAATCTTGGTTGGGTTGCCTTTGCTAATCTTTCCTTACATTTTGAAGCACTCAATTGCTTTGGCAACTTATTTAATCAATTAATAATTTTAGTATTGCTAATCTTGAGAGTCCACATATCAACAGTCTGGGATTGGGTCTTTGATTGCGCACTATTGTTCGGTATTGGTAGGTTAAAAACAGATTGATTATTAATTAGTTTGTTAAAAAATGTCATTAAAATTTTTATTAAGGTTTTAACATTTATAAAATAGGATTAATATCTTATACACAGGCGGTGGAAACTAAAAGTTTCTACAAGTGCCTTAGTTTTAGGGTATAGGGAGTTAGTTTAGGATAATTTAGGGTTTATAGGTTAGGGTTTTGTTTTTAGGGTAATATGGTGAGGATTTAGGTTTTAACCTATAAACCTTAAAAAACAACTAAGACGCTTGTGGAAACTTTTAGTTTCCACCGTCTGTGTATAGAATATTTATCCTATAAAATATATATGTTGTAAAAACTTTAAGGATTAATATCTGGCGGTGGAAAATAAAGTTTCCACAAGCGGGTTTATTTAGGGGTTTAGGAGTTTAGTTTAGGGTTTAAAGGTTAGGAGTTTAGGTTGTATGATTTAGAATTTAAGATTTATGGTTAGAATTTAGGGTTTGGGTTAGATTTTTAGGGTTTAAGGTTAGAATTTTAGGTTTTAAATTTAGGCTTGAGAACATACATGCTTGTGTAAACTTTTTTTACACTGGCAGTGTATCAAATATTTATCTAAACTTTAATCATCTTATTGCTAATCTTAGTTGGTTACGATATTGAACTAACAACTAAAAGATCTCTTGATCTTTGTTTTAAGTTTAATAGTTTTTCGGCATTTTCAACAACAACCATATGAGATAATAGATATAGAGCTGCCATGGGACTTAACTGAATGCGTTTGATTTTTAACAAATCAACAAACTAATAAATATGATTTCTACCAGAAGATTAAATTTGATTTGATTGTCTTAGAATGAATGAATTCGATTTTAGCTACATGTGTACTGTTTATTATTATTATTATTGCCGTCATCATCGATTTAACTTCTTAATTTGGGTTGGATTTGAAAAGAAATTAGATTGTGCTTGTATTTGGGCTTTGAGAATTTTTTTCATTGGGTTATCTTTCCAAGGCCCATAAACATCAATTTATAGAATTAGATTTCACAGAAATGTTTGGTTAAAACCCGTCTTTAATCTTTTATATATATATTTGGTAATTATTTTATGCACAAACGCTTGTGAAAATTTTATTTTTTAGGATTTATGGACTCTGTTTGAGGTTTAGGGATTTAAGTGTAGTAGTTTTGAATTTAAGGGTTGTTAATAGAAATTTAAGGTTTATAGGTTAAAACCTAATCCTTAACCATATTACCCTAAAACCTAAAACTATAAATTTTAACCATGAACACTAAATTCTAAACCCTAAAATTAAGGCTCATGTGAAAACAAAAGTTTTCATTTGCTGTGTATGAGATAATATGGGTATATATAAATTGTGAATATAGTCATAATAGTGTAGATCAATTTTAATTCTATAGTTTTTAAAGTTTGAAATTTTAGTCCCACTCAAACAATATGATGAGTGGTGACGAAATTACCTTTTAAAAGAAGCAAGCATTGAAGGAGTTCCGAAGAGGCTGAGCTACGATAGAAATGGAAGGGAAGTGGTTTGCCTTGGAACCAGCCAAATACTTCCTTTTATTACCAAATTACCTTTAGACAATATATAAGCATATGAATGCTTCTATAACATCAAACAAAAATCCGCTTTTTTATTTGATGCTTTACATGAAAGTTTTAGTTTATGATGGCTGATGACATAAAATTTCTTCATTTCTTTTTTAGAAGACTTGTGTTAATGACGTTGCTTGGTACATACTAAGTATCTACCATGCATTTCTTTCGAATTATCATGATTTTACCTTTGCACTTGACATCTACATCCATGAATGCTTTCGTCTAACTGCACAAACAATCCTTTTGATTATACATGTGAATATTAGAACAATTATCGAAATATCAGATATTTTTCTTGAATCTTTCATTTCCTTTATAAAAAACAACTACATAACTTTGTACCTAAAATTTATGAGTTGAATTACACTCATAAATAAAAATGACCATATTTGTGGTAATTAAATTGTACCCTTTTTTTTGTTGAAATTTGACTCGACTTCTAAATTCTCATCCACAATTAATTTTTTTGTTTATTTCACATTTGCAGTTTGCTGACGGCACTATGCTCTTTTTTGAGGCTTTGGTTGAATGTGCGCAACGAATTCAGGCATGTTCGGGGTTAAAAATAAACTTTAACAAGTCAATGTTATTTTTGATTTAGGTGGATGATGACATTTCTGCAACGGCGGCTCGTGTTAACGAGACGATTTGCCTTTTACTTTTTTTAGGGGTGCCTTTGGGAATTAATCTGCAGAAAAAGAAGATGTGGGATCCTGTGGTTAGTAGATTTCAGACTAAATTGGCAGGTTGGGAATGGGCATGTAAATTTAGTTATCTCTTCTTTGCCAATCTATTACATGCCTAAGGGGGTGATTGCTAAATTGAAAAGCATTCGCCGTTGTTTCTTTGGGGAGGTACTACTATGCAACGAAAAATGAGTCGCGTGGGATGGTTTAAGGTTTGCCGACCACCTCATTTGGGAGGTCTCGGGTAGTAGACTTGCGGGTTCGAAATTTGGCGACCTGGAGGTATGCTCATGATACTTTATCTCTTTGTCGTTCTTTATTGATTGCAAAATATGGTGAGCCTATTCCGTGGTGACGGTTCAATACGATTAGAATGAGCACCATGTCTACAGTGTGGAAGCAAATAGTGCAGTCCGTATCCAGTCCAGATGTGGGAAATTATATGGAGATTTTGACTTTTGTGTGGCGAGTGGGGATGATGAAAAGGTTTTATTTTGGTGGGATTCGAGGTGCATAGAAGAACCGTTGAAGGATGTGTATCCGCGTTTGTTTTCTATAGCGATTAACAAAATGGTGTTAATATCTGATTATGTGGTGGAAGGCTCTTTTGTGCATCAACTTTGGAGGGACTTGCGTGTATTTGAGGATAGATTTTTGCAGGACCTTTGCTCCTTCGGTTGTGTTGCAACAGGAGTGGCATATAAGCTGATTTGGAAGCCGGTCAAAGCTTTGGCATCTCGACTTATGTCCGACCGTGCGGGGATTGTGATGTAGGTGTATCCTTTGTATGGAAGATTTTGGTGCCACCAAAAGTTCAATTTTTTCTATGGTTTGTATGGTTAGAACGGCTGCTTACGATTCAATTTCTAAGCCAAAGAAGGGTTCCGGTTGCTAGAGATCATGATCGGTGTTGTTGGTGTGCTGATGGCGAGGATGCATTCAATCACATTCTATTTATGTGTCCGGTTGTGCAGGTGTTGTGGGCTAGCTCGGAACGATGCGATTTTCTATGAGAGGAGAATTCAATTACGGAAGCCTTTTTTTCAAGTTTATTTGCGATCTTTCTATTGGCTGCAAACTTTGGATGAGGCGATGATGGTGGATGAAGTTCAGTGTTAGAGTTGTCCGAGGTTGTGTTGTGTGACATTGTCTTCGTTTGGACCGAGGGTGGGGGTGGTTTGGTCACCAGTCCACCACCTAGTTCAGCATTAAAATTTAACGTGGATGGGGCAGCCCGGGGAAAGCAGGGTCCAACAAGGATTGGAGGCGTGTTGCGCAATGCGGAGTCGATGATTTTGGGTGTGTTCTCGGGTCCGGTTGGCATTCTAGATTCCAACGAAGCTGAGTTGCATGCTATGGAATGTGCTTTTTCCTTGATCACACGCTCGTGTTGGCGTACGGTTGGTAGTTTGATTGTCGAGTCAGATTCCACAGTGAGGATTGGTTGAGTGTTACACAAAGAGCGTCGGCCGTGGTTATATTGGAGGATTTTCGTCGGGATTGATTCGGTATGTGCGAATTTCTGTTGTGTTTGTTTTTTCCATATTATTCGAGAATGTAATGGCCTCGCGAACGTTTTGGCTAAGGAAGGGGTTGATCGACCTTTTCTTTTCTCTGCTGGTTTCGAGTGAAGGGATGGCATGTGGGAGTTGGTTGCGTTGCCGGGATTTGATTGCCCAGGGTGCGTTCTTTTCTGTGTCTGTAATTGTGTTGGTTATGCTTGGTAGTGTTGCTTGAGTTTTTTGGGGTTGCGAGTTGGTTTCCATGGGACGTGTGTTTTGTTTGTTGCTATTTTGGGGTTGATTGTTCGTGGTTAAGGATTAGAGAAGTTTTTAATGATGCTTATGATAATATTACAGTTTATATAATTTATTCTAATAAAATCATACTTGATTGCGGATAAAAATAATTTGACCACCATGTTCATATGTCTCGTCCACCTCTATTGTACCAAGCACATTAATGCTTGTTGCTACCGTTCTCAAATATTCAAGAGATTCCCCCCATTGATTCAACCCGATCATAGTTTAAGTCGAGTTTAATTTCTAATGAAAAGATTTATAAAAAACCCAATAATTTGATTTGCTTAAAAGGGCCTACCAAATGTGCATGATTCATTATTATAATTGCCAAAAAGCAAGAGAGGTTCATGTTGTGGAGAATGGAGGAAGGTTCATGGGAATGGTCCAATGGTAACCTTTTGCCATGATCCCATATATGATTGAAATCAAAGATCCCGTGGAGAAAACTAACATTATTATCTCTGGAATGTGTTGGGGTTTATGTTCTTGTTTGCCAACTACTTGTGCTCATATCAAATCCTAACTTACTTTTGCCTGATAACTTAGGCCACCTAAATTTATCTCAAATTGCAATTACAAATTTAAGATGCATCATGCATAGGCATTTTAATGTAAGCATAACAAGTGTTCAAGTAGATTAATGAAGCATATGCAACTTCTTCATATTAGAGTAATTGAGATTAATGGTATCATGGAATTTGTGAAAAATAATGAGTTTCTTTGAAGAAAGTCAGAAAAGGCCATCCAATAAAACAAAGAAGCTAAGGTATTTTGATGGAAAGCACTGGTGTGAGGCCACCATGAAGAAAAGGCTTAGATTTCAATTATGGGGTTACTTTTCAACTAGCTAGGTTCATAGAATATCCCTACGAAGGTTCATAGTAGGGTTACAATGGGACATCATGTCCATTCCTCAATTATTACCTCCATAAATTACGTTAATTATCATTGAACTTTACTCTTAAACTTATTTTGGTCACTGAAATTTCAAAACATTCAATTTATCCATTGAAGTTTAGGCATTAAGCGTTTTTTTTCTTCATTAAATGTTTTTGGTTACTTTTAAACCCCAAACAAATGTAGATGGTAGTCTTTCAGTCCCAAATTTCACCAGTCATTTCACCTCGACCCTCTGAGTCTGAATTCGATCTACATTTTGCCGTAAAGTGCTCCGAAGTTCACGAATCGACAAAAAAATTTCTTATTTTTTCTCGTCAATCTCACTCCTCCATTGTCGGATGGAGGTTGTTTCTCATTATGTTACTTCTTTTTGTGCCAATGAAGTTTTTCACCGTTCAAATCTTGGAGAAGTTCTTTCGTTTGTCGGTAAATAGAGGTCGTCAAAAAGTTAAAGGATGAGTGACAGAAAAACATTCAATGTCTAAATTTCGGTGAGTAAATTGAACGTTTTAAAACTTTAATGACCAAAATAAGTTTAAGAGTAAAGTTCGTTGATAATTCACGTAATTTACCCTTTTTACCAATATTCCCCCTACAACTTATCAGTTCAGTGCTAATCATTTGTGTGGTTTTAAATTCGATTTAGTATGAGGCCTAGTTAAAATTTTAATGAGAATTAAAAAAATAAAGTTTAATTTAACCTTTAAAATTTTCTGAGGATTTCATTAAATATATTCAAAATTTTCAAGGTTTAATCAAAATTTGTAAGCATTTTGGATTTAATTAAAATTTTTGAATGATTTAACAAGATTTTAAAAAAAAAAGTAACTAAAATTTTGAGAGGGATTAATTAAAAATAAGATTAAATGTGACTTTTAAAAAAAATGAAAAATTAACTATAATTTTTGTATAATTTTGAGTAACATAATATAGATTTCCCACTAGTTTGATATGTAGGAGAGAAAAAATAATTATTTAATAAATTTATTTTGTTGTTTCAAACTCAAAATTTCTAGGTTAAATTTTAAGTTTTAACTTAAAATAGGATCAGCCAGGGCTCAAGTTGGGAAATGAGAATGTTTTCAAAGGAAATGATAAATGATACCACTAGTTTGCTGGGGTAAACAAATGAAATAAAGCAGTGTATCATAAATATATGGTAAATTTGACCCTATATTATTATTATATCTTTCTTTAATATAATGTTAAATTCAAAGCTTGAAATCCATGACTCTTCCCATTTAGACCAAGCTTACTAAGGACAACTTGACAATTCCCATAAATCAATTAATTTCATGATTAAGTTGTGAATTTATACTCAATAGCCTGTTGGTGGGAAGACTAAAACGTAAGGCTAATAATTATTTTAACAACATTAAATTAATCTGATCTCAACCCATCTTTGTAGAACCGCTGTTTAAATTCGAGCTATTTAAAAATAAATCATTGAAAAAATTCAATGGATTGGATTAAATTATCATATATGCACATGCAAATACCGAGACCTAACAGCAAATTAGAAAAATGATGATTGTCCACGCTTCAACAACATGGAAAGGGCATAAAATAGTAAAAGGGCAGCGGACATGAGCGGCGTAAGAGGAGGCTTTGCCGCTTTGGGGTCGAACCCACGGCAGCCGAGCAGTGGCAGGCCCAGATCATGTGTCGGATTGTTGGGGTTTCTCCTTACTGCCCCCACGTGTTTTTTCTGTTGGCATTGCATAGTTGCATATTTCATATTCTCCGCCCACCCCTGCCCCCTTGTGATTATTCTGTATTGTCACGTTTCCCTCTACTTCTCCATTTACCGTTTCTTTTATGAGTAAACTAGCTCAGTAAAAAAATATTTTTTTTTTCTGTAAAATGATTTACGTATTTTGATTTCTTAAGTATTTTTCTTAAATTTTAACTTCAAATAATAAACATTCAAAACAATATTGTTTTTATGTATTTAATATTAATATAATATCATAGTATTATTTTTAAAATATTTAATATATAATCTTCAATATTATTACAATATATTCAATTATATTATATAATATTATTTTCTTATTTTAATAATATATAATAATTTATCAATATAATTAGTACTATTTCTTATTTTCATTAAAAAATTATCTAACAATATGCTATAGTTTATTACTTTAAAAAATATTGTTCTTCAAAAATAAATAAAGTTTTTTTTATATTTCAATTTTATTTTATTTTTACAAAAAGTATTTTTAATAATTATGATATTGGCATAAATAATATTTACTAATTATTATAATCTAAAAATATATAATAATAATGACATAAATAATATTTACTAATTATTTTAATGTTTTGAACAAAACATCTTGTTAAGTTACAACTTTACGATCAATAAATTATTTAAATTACCACATCAAAATAAATTTAACAATTTAATAAAGAGTAAATCTAAACCAAACCCAATAAAAATTGAATATAAAGTCTTGAAATTCTTAAAGTCTCACTTTTAGTTAGCCTTAAATCAAGATGGTACCAAAATAAGTTTGATAGCTTGGTCGTATTCAAATTCTTCAGTTAGCAATTTGATGGATTCATCAATTGTAATACCATACCCATAAATTACATCGACCATATGGGAGCTGCAGCATTCAAGATAGTACGACTTCTTGATTAAAAACACGTTAACAAGATAAAAAGGAAAAAAAAAAAAAGTCAATTAACAAGAACAAATCGAGATTCGAGGTATGTCTCGAGTTGGTTAAAAATACTTTAATGTTACATAATTAATTTTTAGCAACAATTAATGCTCATCCTAGTGGCATTGTTCGTAAACCCATTAATAGCAAATCATTCAATTTAAAAGTAGATAATTTCAACCAAAGAAAACAGTACATTAAAAAAACACCACGGTGAAAAGTGAATGTAAAAATAAAAATAATTTGATATCGAAATTAATGCCAATGACACCGATCCTCATACTTAAAAGAGGATCATTTTTTCGATTTGAGTTAAAAAAAAATTAGTCGAGTTAAAATATTATATTTTATAACTTAAATTTTATTTAATATTTTTTAGTCGAGTTAAGTTTATGAAATTTGATTCAAGTTAAGTTGAGTTGTTTCTAGTTTCTGTAGTGTTCATATTTAATTGTAAACATTTATAATGTTACAATACTAATTAATTCCAATTTAAACGGGTTTTTATAACCATATACAATATACACATATATTTCTTCATTTTTTTATATGTGAATATATGAGACATAATAGAAAGATTCGATTCGAGCTTGAAAATTGATCCACCAATTATTAATAATTTTGAATTATTCGAATTTTTATTTTATAACTTAAACTTTACTTAGAATCTTTTCAAGTAGAAATTATGATATTACAAGTCAAATAATTTCGCACCAAATTAAATTGAATAAATTAATTTATCGAGTTGAGTCAAATTTTGCACACCTCTTCTCATACTTATCCAACCTGTCACCACCACCTTACAGGCTGGCAACCCATGCCCACTGCTCCCATAAAAATGCTTATTACCAATTTACCATGTCACGACAAAATCTCACGTGGCAACATGGTCCAATTTCCTCGTCCCCTTGTTTCTCTCCTCTATAATCTATATAAACTCCCCCAACTTCCCTTCTCCTTTCACATTCACATTCACATTCACATTCACCGACGAGTTCAAAGCAAAGTCAAAGAGACAACTGATTTTCAGTTCCGAAACAACGACGACGACATTATTAAAGAAAACAAAAAACTAGGAATCCGAAAATGGGTATTTGCAGTTCGTGCGATTCAACTCATGTAGCAACGGCTAAGCTGATTCTTCAGGACGGAAGGCTACAAGAGTTTCCTTTTCCTGTTAAGGTTTCTTATGTTTTGCAAAGGAACCCCATGTGTTTCATCTGCAACTCAGATGAAATGGACTTCGACGACGTCGCATCAGCTATCGAGGAAGACGAGGAGCTTCAACCCGGTCAACTTTACTTCGCTCTGCCCTTGAGTTGGCTTAAGCATCCTTTACAAGCCCAAGAGATGGCCGCATTGGCTGTCAAAGCTAGCTATGCTCTAATGAAACGTAGCGGCGCTCAAAAATCCGGCTCTAGACGTAAAACTGTTATTCCTTTTGCGTTTCCCGACGAGTCTCCTCGCCGGAAAGTTGCCTCCACCGTCAGCGGTGGTGGCGAGAAGAGAGGGAGGAGAAAATTTAAGGCTATGTTGAGTGCTATTCCAGAATAGGGAGGGGTCATTTTGGGAAATAAGGGCTGTATATTTGTAAATATGTAATGACATTGAGTTTATTTTTGTCAATTCACCGGTGGAAATTGAGGTTGTTGACTGTCATTATGATGTGATTAGCTTAATTTCACAACTCACCCGTCTTTCTTCGCATTCTTCGGTTGCCCAAGCGAGGGTCGTGTTACCATTTTACCCTATTGGGGTTCAAATGATTACCATAATTTTGGATCAGTGCGTCATGTCTGAACACATATTTTAAACAAAAATAAATTATTTTATACGTAGACAGTCTACACTTTTACGTATTTGATCTCTAAATCATGTCTTCATCTTCAAAATTTTAAAGCCTAAATAAAATATATGACATTTAAAAAATAAGATTTTAGAGTTTAGATTTTAATTGTTTATGTATAAAAAATATATTTAAACAAATACATTATAATATTAAATTTTGTCACGCATATGATATAAAATATTATGTAATAATTGTTTTTATAATTTAATCATTTTTCTTTGTGATAAATGATCATAAATAAATCGTAAAATACATGTACATAATTCTATTAATTTTGATAATGAGTGATCTAAAGCAGTGACGAAACTCAACATTATTTATTAAAAAATTATTTAAAATAAATAAATTTAGTGGGTTAACACTAAATTTTATATTTTTAGGGGTTAAAGAATAATTTTACGTCCCCACTAGTCTGTTCATAGTTATGTCCCTTGTAGTAAAGGATGCCATATTTTTCTTAGGTAATTAAAGTTCGAATAATGTAATTTGCATGTGTTTTTAAGTTTATCTAAATTTAAAACCATAATACTACATGCTAATTGAATAAGCATGATAAAAAAAATTATTTGGATGTATTAAAATACAAAAACAATATTTTTAGGTGAAATACATAAATAACATTTAAATAATATTTATCATTTAAAATATGAGTTTCTGCAATTTTTTTCATCTTTTCTAAACTGAATTAATACTAATTAACTCATGGCATAAATTCAATTATAAAATAATTATTACTGAATTTTATTTTTAAATTTATTTTGGTTTGAACAAAAAAATATTTTGGTTATTAAAGTTTCAAAGCATTCAATTTATCTAGTGAATTTTGGGCATTGAACGTTTTTGTCACTCCTCCTGTTAACTTTTTGACAACGTTATGACATGGGTGCCGTCCACCGTTCACAGATATCGGAACGTCACTGTTGACAGCCGTAGATGATGGTCGTTCAGTCTAAAATTTTACTAGTTATTTCACTTCGTCCGACCCCATGCGTCATAATCCAACTATCATTTCATCGGAAAGTGCCTTAAATTTCACAAATCGAGTTTTTTCTCTCACCGATCTTCCTCCTCTACTATCCGATGGAGCTCGTTTCTTCGTATATTGCTTCTCTCGTGCCGATGAAATTTTCTACCATTCGGATTTTAGAGAAGTTCATTCGTTTGATGAAAACCGTCAAAAAGTTAAGTGATAAAAAAATGTTCAATGTCCAAGCTTTAGTAAATAAATTGAACGTCTTAAAACTTTAATGACCAAAATAAATTTGAGAGTAAAATTCAATGATAACGTATTTAAAACCATAAAAAAAATACAGAGATGTCATATTGCCTCAGCAATATTCTCTGTGGGGGAACTTGAAGATTCACTCTGCTCACAGCTGATGTATGGTTGCCAAATGTTCTGTGGAGTTTGTGGCATTGTGCAATTTGCAAATCCCGTATAGTTTTGTCACCTTGGTAATCAAAGAAACAGGGAATGGGTCAGATTTTTGTTTGAAAATGACAAATGCTACTCCGTGGAAACATGTCACTATTTCCCCACTTTGGTTGGTTTTGGATTAGGCAAGGAATCAAGTGCACGAGTCTGGATTTTCATATTTATGTTATTAGGATATTTTAAAATATTGATACATTTCAACTTTTTATATCTAAAGGAATAAAGGATAGAATTACATTCTCTTCTTCACAGGGACTTCAGCCTGTATATGAATGTGGCTAAATTACAACTCAAGAATTTGTTTAGGAAATTCGGTGATTTTTATTGAAATTGTCAAAGTCGTTTTCTCATCCATAAAAGAAATTGGAGACCAAAATCGACCATGGCTACCTACGACTTTTTCAGTATTGTGGTCAACTGTCGATGACTTTAATTTCTATTTAGACCGTAAAATAACTTCCGTCATATGAGGACTAAAGGAAAGGGAAGAAAAATAACAGGGACCAAATTCGAACATAAGGAAAATTGGATGTACTGATGATAATTGGAACTAAGTAGTAAAAAATAATAGTTTGGCTCGGATGTAAATGTATTGATGATATTATCACATACGAAGGTTCGAAGAGATTGGTTCATTTTAGTTGATCCTGATGTACAGTCCAACTTCTCCAATAACTTGTCTGAAGCTCAGATATAGCTGGACCTCCGAAAGTGGAAACCTCTGGGTTGAAATGGAGCACATGTATAATGTATTGCCCACATTTGGGTTTATTTTCAATGAAATCTATTATAATATAATTAATTATATATCTAAAAAGATCAATTTAGTGTTTAATGTAATTAATGAAATATAACTTTTTAAAAATGTAATTAATTATATTATAGTAGATTACATTGAAAAGTAAAATAATTATTAACGATAGGAATTTTGCTAGTTCTTAACTTCTTATTGATAGTCTCAGAGTTGCGTATATCAAAACCCCAAAACAAATGGTGAAAGCTAAATCCCATTTGTTCGATTAAAAAGTAAAATACACAAAATAATCACTAACATAAGTAAAAAAAATCTGTTTAGCCATTACAATTTTAGAAATTGTAAAATAATCATTAAACTTATTGAACTATTACAAAATGTCAATGGAATTTATTAAACTGTTATAGAATGATCATTAAAACTTATCATATTGTTACAAAATGATCATTAATCTTATAAAAATTTATCATTACTTAATAACATGTACTGACCATTTTGTAACAGTTATATAATTTTATTGACTATTCTATAATTTTTGAAATTTTAACAATTAAGATATTGTTTTCCATTAAAAAGTTGGCATGCTTATGATAATTAACAAGTGGGATAAAAAAAATGGTAATGCTAATACTAATTTCATATACAAGTTGGTGTGGTCCTGCGTAACAGTATTTATCCACATCATGCTCATCAACGGCTCTATTTATTTGGAAATTTTGGTTTGTAGTTTGTACTATACCTAATTTATAAATTTATTTCATTTCCTATATTTTTTTATATTATTTGTATATAGTTTGAATCGATATTAAAATTTTAATATTAAAAAGTATGGGAATAAAATTGATCAAATTAAAGTATAGACGGTAAGAATTAAAATCACAAGTTCCTCATAATATTGGAAGGGATAGAAATCACCTCCCCTTTTCGGTGCCTCTTTCTATGCCTCAACATTAAAAAATATTAAAAATTAAATTTTAAGCTCTAACCCTATATTCTAAATCCTAAATCTTATACCCTAAAAAATACATCATATCCCAAATTAATATTTCTAAACTCCAAACCATAAACACTAAACCTAATTTTTAGTGTGAAAACATAGAAAAGGCACCGAAAAGGGATGAAGATTTCTATTCTATGACTATAAGTGTGATATTATTTGACATATTATTAGGGTTGAAAGGACAATCCTTATCTTTTTAATTACTCTCACCAGCATTATGTCCTCTTTTCATGAAGTTTGATGATATTACTGTGTCCTTGCACCAATATCTAAAACAGCAAGCACTTTTGCTATTCACCACTATTTTTGTTGTTACCTATATGTACTTACTCTAGTGAAAGACAAGTAAAGGAAGATTCCAACCCTACAAAACAAATGTTAAAAGTAAAATATTTGAGTAGCTTTTTCAATTCTGGATTAGCACAAATTATATAACTTTTAATTCAAGCAGTTCTCTTTTGCTGGACTGTGTTCAACTACCTTGAATTTGAGTGCTGAGTTTGGATCTAGCTGTTTTTCTCTTCCTACGCTATCTTTTTATGTATAGCTTAATAAAGAATTCCCTAGTAGTCCCATGCAACTTTGGTTATGGAATTAATGAAGCTTAACCTGTACATGTTTCGGTTATTCAATTCAATCAACAAATTGTAAATGTCTAAATTGTCCATCCTTCTCTGCTAAGAAAACTACAAATGTATGCATATCTTCTCCTGTGTTCTTAGTACAACTTTAACCAAATCGAGCTCTGGCAGCTTTAAAGTAAAAAAGACGGTGGAATCACTCTTCTTTTTAAAGATACATGTATGGTTAAATTACTTTTTTAGGTGTTGTTTATTCCCAAATATTTATAGGACTTTGTTAACCTATGAAATCTTAAATTAACAAGTCGAAACACGGGATGTTGTTGAACAAAAAGAGTGGTCCATACATTTGCATGCCCAGGAGCATCAGTGTTCACTTTGAGTTTTATTAAAAGCTTCTCTGATACAGTGGAAAAGAAATCCCAGAATCAGCTTTTTTCAAGTGCATACAATCAACTTTGATTCCTTTGGATGAATGCCAATAATATCAAAAGTATGTTGAATGTAGTAGGATGGTACTGGAGTTGATCTTATCCCAACAATCTAACCCGGAATGAAGAAATTAGTACTATATTATTTCCACAACTCTCAACATGTTTTGCAGGGGGGATGACAAAGCTACCCACCGTAGATGTTCTTGTCCGAAGCAAATTAACACATGACATAATGGAGGAGATGAGAGACAGAAGTGGAGAAAATGAGTAGAATAATTTGAAACAAGTGTTGCTGGAAAAGGAGGCAAGGGTCACCGGCCTGTTCCTCCAACCTTAAAAGGAATAGTGAGCTTTCGTTTTCATTTTTGCCCTGTTGAGTTGGAAAACTCCACATCTCAGTGTCCCCGGTAATAAAAATAATATATTACTCCATGTTTGAACATATCAGATAGTGGGGGGCATTGGCTTAAATCATTCCATGTCTATCTTATACAATAATATACGGCATTGTAACTTGATATAAGTTATACTACAAGAGTAATAATTGAGAAGCAATGAGCTCAAGTGTGGACCTCATACGAGTGGCTGATGATGAGGAGCGTCGACAAGTCAAAAGCCTCTTTCCTTACCGGACTTGTGTGCTGTTAGTCCTGGCCTAGGGAATCATCTACTCAAGTAGTTGACTAATATTATTGTTTGGATATAGATTGTAAGAGTCTGGTTTTGGAAAGTAGCCATGCTCAGACCAACTTCACAAGGTAGCCAGGGACTAGGGAGGCCTATGTTAGAATTCTTTCTTGCCCCATGTTTTGCCACATTCCCTTTTGGTGTCCTTTTATCATGCTTTGATGGGCCCATTGAAGACCATGGCAGAATTGGGTCAATTAATAGATGGGCTCAATGAGCACTTGCTTTAGCCCCTTGGTTCTGCCACGTGGTTGCATTTGCTTTATCCATACTTAACAACTCATTAAAACCCCATAATTCAGTGAACTAAAGTTTTAGCACAATTCTTTTCACTTCCAAGGCAACCACTCTCCCACATGTCTGATGTCTCTGCATCCTCGGAACTCTATAAATCCTTTCCATTAACATTTAACAGTACTAAGCATCAGCTAAAACGCAGACAGAGACAATGGCCAACGCCTTGGTTGCAGCACTTCTGGTTCTGGCTATTTGCTACAACACAGCCCAGGGGGCAGCAGCGCTGCCGCTGCCTAGTGCAGCCACAGAATTCCTCGAACCCCACAACCAAGCAAGAGCTGCAGTTGGAGTCGGACCTCTCAAGTGGAGTGAGCAACTGGCCAATGCCTCAAGCCTTCTCGCAAGATACCAAAGGAACAAAATGGGTTGTCAGTTTGCCAACCTTACAGATCACAAATACGGAGCAAACCAGATATGGGGTAGTGGAGCAGCCGTGACGCCGCACATGGCGGTGGATACTTGGGTGAAAGAGAAGGATTACTATGATTACGCCACCAATTCTTGTGCACCAGATCACAAGTGTGGGGTTTACACGCAAGTGGTTTGGAAGAACTCTTCCGACCTGGGCTGCGCACAAGCTACTTGCAAAGACCAAACTTCTTTAACCATTTGTTTCTATAATCCTCCTGGAAATTATGTAGGAGAGAAGCCATACTAAAAATTGCTGGATCTGATCTGAGAGTTTCTGGATGCAAGTAGTGAGCCAATGTTGTATCATCCAAAAATCCGTACTTTGGATCTAAATAAAACCACTTCTGGAAATGTTTTCCTCTAAATACATTTTTCATCCCTTTTATTTTTACCATTTTGTTAAACATGATGTTGAACTTGAATTAAAGAAGAAGCAAAATATGATCCAATAATTTAGGTTTTGAGCAACTGAAAAGGAGATTATCTGCAGCTAAAACTGATGCAGCTCGACCGACAAAACACAACCCGTGTGCCCTCAACAAGACTTGGCTGGCACGTTGTAGTTAATACAAATGACAGATGGTGCTATGATTTGATCCCAACCATGTAGATTTCACCAACATGGCCAGATATTTTAAAGTCAAATTATGATACGGGGTCACGTGCTGATGCTGGTGTCCTAGTTGTGTGTGTTCGTTCGTTTCACTAATGAAAGTATAGCAGCCCAAAGTTATATACAAATCTCAATGCACATTACATAAATCATCGCTTCTTCCTACAGCTTGAAAAAGGATAATAAGAATCACATTACAAAAGATGCTCCATGCTTATACCCTGCATTTCTTCTTTGTACAAGGAAAAATCTGAAAATTTTCCCAAGTGGAAATGCTTGCAAAATGCATCACCATGCATACATGCAAATCATCTTAGTAATTCTTTGGATATTAGATACCTAAAGGTAAAATTGTGAGGAATCCATGCTATGCTCTTGCGTGGTTTTCCTGGCTGACATTTTCTAATGCTCCTACGAAGTGATTCGGGTAAAGAGTGCTGGATCATTTCGATGACACCGGCCGGACACAAACTTGACTCCTTTGCAAACGACTCTACCATCTTTGGTAACAGAATTTTCTGGTCTTTGCGAACACCAAATGTTGCACGGATGTACTCTTCTTTTGCAGTTTCCAGCTCTTGAAATATTCTCTTTGGTGTGTAGGCACGGATCTAAAGAAAACATTACATACAAAAAGAAAAGGAAATCATGGAAAAACTTTATTAAAGCAAACTCCAAAACTAACATCTTTCAACTGATTCGAAGACATCCAATCAATATTAAGGAAAATAACATAGATGAAATAAGAAATAGTACCGCGGGATCGGAATGATTTCCCGAGCTGAGGGCAAAGTGTAAAAGAGGTTCCGGATGTTCAATTCCATATGCCTGCCTCTCATCTCCAGTTTTAAACTTTGTCCTTGAAGAGAGTAATAACCGAATCCACTACAAGCAGGAAAGCTTTATCAGCACCATCTTAAAACACAAGTTAAATCAAAGAAATTGTAAAAAAAAAATCAAAATCAATGATAGAACTCTACCTGTCCAGGACGAGATATACGACATCCAAGGATAGTACTCTGTATTGTATCTGCACTGATGGTGTGACCCCCGATGTTATATGCAGCCTGAACGGTAGAAGAGTATAAGTTAGCACGTACCAATCTAGTTTCATAGTTCGAAAGATGCAACAATGAGACAAGCTATTCTTACCCTCAACAGTAGAAAGAGTCTCTTCACATTGTTTTGTGGAATACCATAAGCCAGAAAAGCCTATTATAGAGGAAAAGAAGACTGAATACAATCTATTCCATTAAAATTGGAGCCAACGCTACTATATCAGATTCTTTTCGTCGATGAGAACACTTACATGCATCACTAGTGAATTGTGTATGTTTATCCAGAAAGCCAGCTTCTCTTCATGTTTCAACTTCTTAGGATCAATTTCTTCCAGTCGACAGATAAGTGACCTATAACAAAACAATTCGATGAACGCATGAAAAACTGCGGGAGAGGTTTTTCTTGCCATATTTGCATGTCAGAAAGACGCACCTGAAATTTTGTAGCAAGTGTTCAACATCACCTAGTTTTTGACTATCTCTGAAAATCCATGGCACTTCAACCATAGTGCTATATGGTCCACTAAACTCTTTAAGTCCTTCCACATGAAAAGGGTTATCTAACCGTACATCAAAAGAAGAATTATTTCTGAACCCTGGACTCCACATATCATGCTGTTCCGGTGGGGAAAAGGCACTGACTGATGACGTGGATGAATTGGGAGATGATAATCCATTTTGGATCGGTGGTTCTGCAAGCTTGCAATATATAGCAGCCATGCACTTGATCATATCCTCAGAAAGCTTGTTTGGGGTCTCTGGAACATGATCAGAAATGCGAGTGCCGAGATGTTCAGCCAGACTAATTATATTCGAAGTATTATGAGCATACTGTAGAGAACCAAGAAAAAGTTAAACCCACAAAAAAAGATACTCAAATTGTAATACCTATTATATGAGAGATTGTTCTCCCATAAATTGAACTTATTCCTCTTCTTTATGCAATCAATATGGGATCATTATGATGATGATTGAACTACATTTGCGATTCTTTATCTAAAAAACAACATAAGTTATTGCTAATTGGTTTTCCTGAAATAGTAAATGACTGAAATGGTTTATTGTGATGTACTGTAACCGGCAACTAACCAAAAATGAAAATTACAGCCTAATCGAAATGTTCTGAGAAGAATACATAATAAATGTAAGTTACCTCCATCATGGACAAAGGTTGTGAATGGCAGGTCCGTATAGCTTTAGCCAAATTCTCTTTTTGAGGTGCAGCTCTACTTGATTGTACTGAATGCTGACATAGTGAGGAAAGACAGCGATGAACACCTGAATCTAATAGTTTTTCTTCTCCAAAGCCACAAGACTCCTTGCAAGAATTGTCATGGTAACCGGACCATAGAGCTGAATTTTCACCTTTTGATGCATCATCAGGTTTGGAAACTTTCGAAAATCTCACTCTTGGGGAATCTACTGGTGTTTTTATCCTTTCATCCCTTTTAGACGGTGGTATAGAAGAAATTTGTTGATCAAAGGCTTTCCTATACAATGAGAGAAGGTACTGTTCCAAATATACAACTTCCAATTCTAACACAGCAATTTCCTTGATTAACTCGGTAGCTGGCTGCAGAAAAGCAGTGTCAACTGTCAAGAGGGGGACGTGAAGGACATATAATTGAAGGGTTAAAAGTAGATCTCGAAACTAAATTATAAGGTAAACATATTTGCCCACTGAGGCTAGAAGAAGCAGTTTAGGGAACAGTATCATTAAAACACCAAGCAGCAGCAGAAAGTCTTAAACAATTAACTCCTGCCAGGAAAATAAGAGTTTAGAGGAGCTACCTTAGATATGGACACTGATGTTTCATTTCTGTCTTCATAGGAAGAAGTTCTATAACCCAATGCTATTTCCAATGCACGACGAACCTCAAATTGATCTTGTAATCTTTTCTCAAGCTGTAAAATCTGCACAAGAGTTGTTTTGGCAAGAGAAGAGTAAATCATATGAGCAATAGAACTTTGTAACTTGTGAACCGTGGCCTAACTTTGGGTCATAAAAGACCTGACTGCTGACTGGACTACTCCTAAATTGAATTAAGGCCGTATGATGTCTAAAGATCAGTAAAATGATAAAAACAGGTTTAGTTCCCAAACCCCTTGCTTCAAAGAGTTTTGAACCTCAGTGCTGGGAGCGGCAGATTGTTTCTTCTGGGTTTTGACAGAGTCCTTCATATGCCCCATGTCCTGGTAACCAGATATAAAAATCAGACCCTTTTCCAATTGTAAATAATTCCTCTAGGAGAATATTAATGATGACTAAGTAATTCATAGCAAGAATTATTCTGCTCCATTTCGATTCAGAGCTAAAAGGCTAATTTAAAACAAAAAATACGATTATATGATTCCTTCTTTGAACCACCAGCTCTTACCATCATATGCCGCAGCGAGGAGCTAAAGAGAAAAAGAAAAAAGAAACGAACATAACAAAGGGAGTGAAGGACAAAGAGATCCTTGAAATAAGTTATTAGTCGAAGTAACAACAAAATAATCAAATTATCATATGTTTTTTTGCTCGTAGGTCTCAAACCGACAATAGAAAAATAATAGCTTACACATTACTTTTAAGAGTAAGGAAAAAGGGAATAATTTACCAGCTTTATACGATTTGATGCTTCAAGAGAACTATCCAAGCCATCTTTCTCAACTATTTTCTTTCCAGGAAAGCTGCCATGTGACAATCCAAAAATCAACACATAAAACTTGCAAAAAGGCAGGGATAGAGGGCTGCCATTGCAATTCGAAGCCCTTTCAAGCAATAAAAAGTTACCTTTTTTTCTTTTCACATATTTCTACAAGCATTAAGACCAAGGCTTTCACTTTAACTTTTTCTTAAAGTAATTCATCAATGACTTATTAATTGCAAATGTTATGATAAGGAGAGTAAAGTAACACTTAATGCCAGAAGCCAAATTTCATATAGTTTCATGATTTACGAAACCTCCCTTTGTTACCCCATATTTATCAGATTCAGTCCCACAGCAAAACTTTAATGACCAACTAAAAGTAGGGAGTAAGAACATAGAGCCAAACTAATTAAGGAGAATTGGCAAATGCCTCTTCAGGTTTTCTACTTCTGAAAATGCTCAAAGTTCCAAGTTTTTTCAAGCAAAACCTCATCCCAGAAATCCTTCCGGTTAGAGAAAACTCGTAACAGCAAAGTAAAACAAAGTTGATGGCAAACTAACAAAAGATTTTTGAACAGTCACCTCTTTGATCGCTTGTGCCTTAATGATGTCACTCTCAGTCCCAACATGTCCCTTTCTGCGCTGCCTTGAAATCCCATCACTGAGAAAATTGTTCATAACTTAAACATAAAAACTAACGAAAAAAACGTTTCTTTTGAAACATGAACGCCAGAAAATGGAACAAAGTAGAAGACTTTACCGGTTGGTCTCTAAAAGAAAAGAACAAGGAAGACCGAAAAAGGATTCTGAGGAAGATGGAGAAGGTAAACAACTGTGAAGAAAGAGTGGGACAGAGGACATGCGAGTACGCAGAGACCCGTGATTATACTCCAAGACTAAACTTGTCTTGTTGCATTTTCAATACTACAGGGACTCCCATGAACTAATCACAAAAACTGATAATTTTTGCTGCTTAAAACATCCTGAAACTTAACAGAGGACTGGAATTGTTTTTGCATTAAAAACCCCACTAATACGGCTCAGAAAATATGATTTTTTTTGGCTTTTGAGCAGTGTTTCTTTCCCTTTTTTTCCAAGGTACTCACTTCACTCGCTTTATATAAATTCTTTAGCTTTTGCAATGAGGGAATTATCTCACCCTTTTTTAACTGTAAAAAGAAGTAAAACCAGTAAGTGGGCCTCAAGGCAAGGGAAAAAGAAAGTTAACATAAACACAGCCTTTGTTTTTGTTTTTGACACATATTAATTGGTGTCAATTGTCAAATGGACAAAAGTGGGCAGTTTCTCTACTTCTCTTCACTCAAGCAGAGGTCAAAAGTAGACACTTGAGACGAAGATAAATAGTGACTATGACCGTTTAAGAGTTTAGCATAAAGAAACTTTAGTCTAAAGTCTAAACAAGCATTTATTAATTAATACCTCATTTTCCACAGTCATTCTCTTGGTGGAAAGCAAGTGGGAGTTGGTGACCGTCTCTGCTGCCCTGTCTCATACACTCATGACTCATACTGTTACTATACATTGTATGGAGTAAGATACTAATCATTCAGGCTCAAATTACCTTATTATTTTGGCTAATAAGTAAAAAATTGCATTTGTTTTTATGGGATTAGACCCTTTTCTTTATTTATGGCATGGGTTATTTTTGGTGCAGTAAGATGAAGTTTTGCCCTTGGAAAACAAATACTAATAATTTACAGGTCATTTTAGGTTTAAGCTTACTATAGTAATAAAAGCTTGCTTATCATAGGTGAAATGATGGATTAGTTTGATTAATTGTTAAAATGTCTCAACTAAAGGGTCACAGATAGCCTAATCCACTTGGAAAAAAGCTGGTAATTGAGTTGGTTTTCAACTAATCTGCAATAATTCTCTAGCAGATAATTTATGTTACCAGTAAGCAAACTTGCATTTGATTAATGTCATCAAACGTGCAAATCCTTAAACAAACACAGTTCTTTTATTGATTTGATTAACTGTTCAAGCTAGAAAAAGTCTAAGGCAAGTCCTTCCAAATATAAAGGATTTTGAACACTAATCAAGAACATGTTTATGTCCAAATGTAAGTTGCTAAGAATAATAAGGTTAAAAACAAAAGCAAACTCTCACCTCAAAAGGATGAAAAGAGAAGTTTAAAGGAGGCATCAATTGCTTAAAAGGAAATGAGGTTTTGTGGTTTCTCTGTCTTAAATCTTTTTTTTGGGGTGGGGTGGAGAGAATAGGCGCATAGCCAGATACCCAGATTGTCTTTCAGTACCAAAGAGACTAATGTTTGTCATAGAATCCACACACTTTGAAATAAACTAATTTGGAAAATGCTTATGGGGCTTGACCTTTTTCAAGGATCAACACAGTAAAGATTAAAGAAATATAGGGTTGTGTGTGTAATTTGAAAGGTGGCCTGCTCTCTCCTTTTGTCGTCATACACAAATTTTTAGAAAAAGTCTATTTCATCACTGCAACAAGAACAGTAATCCAAAAGTCTTTTATATTGAGATTGCAGAAAACTCCAAAAGCCTAGTCTATAAACAAATGTAGCTTAGAGAAAAGAGAAATGTTTTTTTAATAAACTTCAGGATACATGATGGCTTAGATTAACTGAAATTTCTGGCTAATCAATAACAGGTTAATATGAGATAATAAGCATTAATGCACATGAGACTATGAAACTGATTAACATAATCTTGGTATTTAACTTCATCATCATTTGTTCATATATTACCTTTGGTAAGTTATTCTTCCATTGGACTGAACTTTTGGAGCTATCTGAATCTCTGATATTAAACTTCACCGCCAAAGGGTTGAACATTTTGCAGTCCTGGTAAATAGTAAACAAATGAAACTTCTATTTTTATTGTCAAAAAAATGAAACTTCTATTTTATCTTATTATCTAAATTTTTATACAAGTCAAGATCATTGAGTAGCTTCTCAATGACAAAGATATGGCATTACCAAGAAAACAAGATATATTTTACTATTTGGTTTTAAGAGTAAGTAAAGAGAATCTCTTTTTTTTTTTCAAATGAAACTGACAGACATACTTCATGTAGATCAATGAAACTATGATGTATTAATGATATTCTTTAATTGAGGATTACAAAAAATAACATCCCTTAATGTAATAACCACAGAGTTCCATGCTTAATTGAATACTGGATTTTTTCTTTCTTTCTCGAAACTGTTGTCAATTTATAAGCACAAGATAAGGGTTAGATTGCCCAGGTCTCTCCAGAGTTTTTGAATCAAGTTTATTTCAAATTCATTTACTAAAATATTCAACTCAAGTGATCAAAGAAGACAAATTAGAAATGAAAACAAAATATGTATGATTTCAAAGGAAGCTTGGATTCGGGAACCAGATTCTAAGGACTCTGCTGTTTAGGTGCTTCTTTGTTCTTTCTGCTACCATTATTGTTTGTTTCATGTAGAAACAAGAGTATGACTCAATCTGTCCTCTTATAAAATGTTGTTCATATATAGCTAACCGCAAAAAATCTAACTAAACTATTGTTTCGACTTTTCACGTTGTTTGATGTTCGTGTCTAACATATATTCGAACATGAGTATGAAGATACAAACCTCTAAATAAAAATGAAACATACACATATAGATCAGCCTACCAACAGTTTTTCAAAAGAAACTTTTTTCTTGTTTCCTACAAAATTGTTCATGCTTCTTTACTAGCAATGCCAGTAATTTTCTGGGGTGAAATTATTTGATAATGATGATAACATATCAGTCTTGGGCTCGTGAGTCATGCATGGAGGCAGAGATTATCAAATTTTACTTGTTGTTACCATCATTCTGCACACAAAACCAGCTTTGCCATAAAAAGAAAAGAAAAACACAGATAAACAATACAGAACTGCCCAGTGCCCAAATCACACAACTTTTTTCTCTTTTTTTTTTTTTTTTCCAAAACATGATTCAGAATATAAAAGGCAATGAGCCTCCATCTGAGACTCCCATGCATTTGTCAAGCCTCAAAAGAGTGGGGGACTAAACACTAAACAGTAAACAGTGCCTTGAGTTGGCCAAACAAACCCTACAAATTTCCAATAAAAAACGAAAATGCAACCACTAATTTGAGTAATGAAGAGAGATAAACAAAATGGGTTAGCATAAAGCAGTAAGCAATTTGGCATTGGATGTGAAGTGGTGGGGAAATGGGAAGGGGATGGTGGCTATGGAGCTTACGGGGCATGTGGTGTGGGGGTAGTTACACTTACAAGGGTGTGGCAGTTTGGGACCGGGAATAGGAAAGTGTAGAATCCCACAATTGTGACAGAAAAAGTGAACTTTCCAAAGACATTAGGACAAGGGAGTTAAAGCCAATCATAACCAGCAAAAGGTATCTCTCCTTTCCCCAATTTTGTCCCCACTCTATAGGGATCAAATAAATAAGAAAACAATCAAATTAACTATTTAAATCCTTGATGAAGACTTATTGATATCCACCAATTTGCAATATGTATGATTTCCTTTCAGATAAAGCATTTTCAAGGCCTTATAATTTCAGTGTTGTCATGGTCTCAATCATAAAGAACATTTAGGCGATGAAATCCCATTTACAATATTAACCTCTGTTAGTTTTCTTTCTTGAATTTTCTCAGTGTACCGAACCATCTGCTTCAAAGTTGGAACAAATACAAAGGGGCGTTGTGTTGTGCCATCATCAAGGTCCACAAATAAGACTCTTTTTTTAGCCTATGTAGTACTTGTCATGTCCAGAAACATGTCGCATTGATTATGAAAGGACTAACAATCATGCCTTCACATAAAAAAAGGGGAGGAATACTCTATGATAAAGAGAAATGGGGTTATGTCAAAAAAGAACATCTGAAAGTTAACAGCCATTTCCATTTTCCAGCAGATTGAAGAATTCTGAGAAAAGCTAATGAACCTTTTTCTGAAGAAAAAAATGAGAAAGGTTGACAGCCTGGTAAGCTGCTACATTTGCTTTATTAAAAAATCTTCTTTCCCAGCAATCATCCAAAGAAAGGGAAATTAAAAAGAAGCAATATTTCTTCTTTTCCTATTTCTCTTTTATACTACATTTAATGTGCAAGTAAATGCTTTGTTATGACAAGTTATATCAATGGAATGAAACCAAGTAAAACATGTGTTCTGAAACCCCATATCAGATCTGTTTTGAAGCATTGCTTGCTTCACTAATTTCGATAAAAATGATAAAACAAGAAGAAGAAAATCTAGAGTGACTTTCAACTCTTTTGAAGCAGATTTTCATAAAGGGAGCTCCAAAAGGCAATAGAACAAGTAGAGAGCAGGTAAACACAAAAGTTGTGGAATATACCCAGCGTCACATTTCTCATGATTCATTCAATTGTGTAAAGTAGCTAGAAAAACATAAACAAAGTTGCATTGTTCATGTCTTGATTTTCTCTCAATGAATGTGATTTGGTTGTACCAAATCTTAGAAACTAACTACAATGGCCATTCAATTCAACTAATTAATGAAGTCTTGTGAGTAGACCCGTTTTCTCTTGATAATTTGTTTAGTATGAACTGAATCGAGTTTGAAAATGTTTTTCAAAATTAAAATTTGTGAGTAAAAGATTTTCAAATTCAGTACAATCGAATTTAGATTACTTAAAAAAATTGGATCATTCCAAAAACGTAGTCATTTATGTAAAGTATTATCCTAATATAATTAGGATAATTATTTGATACATTGGCGGTGAAAACTTTTAGTTTCGACAAACGCCTTAGTTTTAGAGTTTTGGGATTCAGTATAAGGTATAGGGTTTATGGGTTTAGGTTTAGTAGTTTAAAATTTAGGGATTGTGAATAGAATTTAGTGTTTAGGGTTAGAATTTAGGGTTTATAGATTAAAATCTAAATCCTCACCATATTACCTTACAAACTAAACCCTAAACACTAATCACAACCCCTAAATTCTAACTATTACCCATAAATTCTAAACCCCTTCATTTAAACCCCTAAACCCTACACCCTAAACTAAGTCTCTAAACCCTAAAACTAAGACGCTTCCGCCAATGCATTGGATATAAATCCATATAATTATACACGCTACAATAATACAAATTAAGGGTCTGTTTGTTTCCCTGTAATTAGTTTTCCTGAAAACATTTTCATAACTTTCCGCTGTTTGGTTCATGAAAAATGAAAAAGTCAAAGGAAAACCAATTATAGTCAATGGAAAACAGACCTTGTTTTAGTGTAAAATGACTTACCCATTGATTTTTGGTAAGTCGTTTTCCTTCCTCCTATTCTATCTACAAAAACTAACCTAAACCATAAACCAAAACCCTAAATCCTAACATAAAAACTAAACTATAAATACTAACATAAAAACTAAACCCTAAACCTTAGACCCTAAACATTAAATCATAAACCCTAAACCCCAAACCACAAACATTAAAAAATAAATATTAAACCCTAAACATTAAAAATCCTAACCATAAACACAAACCCCTTAACCTTAAATGTTAACATAAACACTAAACACTAACACAAACTCTAAACCCTAAATATTAACATAAACACTAATAACAAACCCTAAACATTAAACATTAACATAAACATTAAACCCTAAATGAGAACTTAAACCATAAACCCCAAACCCAAATTTAAACAATAAATGTTGAACGCTAAACATTAAAACCCCTAACCCTAAACACGAACCCCTAAACCTTAAATATTAACATAAACACTAAACACAAACACAAACACAAACCCTAAATATTAACATAAACACTAAACACTAACAACAAACCCTAAACCATAATCACTAACCTAAACTTTAAACCCTAAATGAGAACTTAAACCTTAAACTCTAACTTAAACCCTAAACCCTAAAACATATATGATAAACCATAAACCCTAAATTAAACTCTAAACACTAAATGATAAACCATAAACCATATATGTTAAACCCTAAACACTAACATAACCCTAAACCATAAACACTAATCCACAAACACAAAACCCTAAATATTATATCATGAACATAAACCCTAAACCTTAAAACAAAACCATAAACCTTAAATGCTAAACCATAAACATAACATAACCCTAAACCATAAACACTGATCCATAAACACAAATCCTAAATGATATATCATAAACCATAAACCCTAAAACAAAACCCTAAACCCTAAATGTTAAACCATAAACATTAAATGTTAACATAAACACTAACATAAACCTTAAACCCTAAATATTAAACCATATATATTAAACTCCAAACACTAACATAAACCCTTACCCTAAACACTAACCCATAAAACCTAAATGCTAACATAAACACTAAACCATAAACAATAAACACTAACATAAACACTAAACCATAAACCATAAACACTAACTTAAACCCTAATCCCTAAATACTGATATAAACAATAAACCCTAAAACCTAAACACTAAACCTTAACATAAACCTTAAACTTTAAATGTTGAACCTTAAACACTAACATAAACCCTAAACAATAAACATTAACCCTTAAACCATAAATAATAACATAAATACTAAACCTTAAACACTAAGCACTAACATAAACCTTAAACTCTAAATGATAACCTAAACCCTAAACACTAAAAGCTAAACACTAAAACATAAACACTAACATAAACCCTAAACCGTAAATGATAAACCCTAAACACTAACCATAGACTCTAAACACTAACCATAAACCCTAATCACTAAACCATAAACCCTAAATGTTATCATAAACATTAAATCTTAAACTCTAAACCCAAACCACCAACCTAAAACCTAAACCTTAAACACTAAACCATAAACACTAATCTAAACCCTAAATATATACATTAAATACTAATCCATAAATGCTACCATAAATACTAAATACTAGTCTAAACCATAAATGCTATCCTAAGCCCTAAACCCTAAACACTAACCTAAACATTAAACCATGTTTTAGTTGGAACTTGTTTTTACCATTATCAATGCTTGTTTGTGGATTGTTCATGAAATTTTCAGGAAACTCTACCAAACAGTGTAAAATAAATTGTACAACATCATCCAAACACCGGAAAATGATTTCTGCAATTAGTTTTTCAACAACTGTAATTCATTTTTCAGAATTCATTTTTCAGAAACAGTTTTCAGTGAAACAAACAGACCCTAAGTGTTTGTTTTTGTTGAAAACTTTCGAGCCACAAATGTTAGTCCTTTTGAGTGCGTTTGGTTCTAGAGAATGGAGCTCGTTTTTATTTTTATTTTCTTAAAAAATAAAAAACAATAAAGAAAATGTGTTTGGTTGAAAAAATAGAAAATGAAAACAAAAATAAGTCAAAATTTGAAAACATAAAAAAAATATTTTCATTGAAAATGTTTTAGGAAAATAGAAATATGAAAACAATAATTTTTTTTTAATTTTAACTTCATTTTAACCCGAGTTTGAATCCTTCTAATATCATTTTTAAAACTTTGATTTATTTACTCATAATAATAATAATATAATAATAATAATATAATAATAATATTATTATTATTATTATTATTATTATTATTATATTTTCTAACTATATTTTATTTCAATTATTTAATAATTATTTTTTCATTTCTATTTTAAAAAGCTATAAACCAAAACAGATTTTCACTATTTTCATTTTTGAAAATAACTTTCCTTCTCTCTTAATCAAACATGTTTTTTAATTTTTAGAAAATTAAAAATAAAAATTATTTTCTGAAAATAAAAACATAAAACAAAAACAGAAAATATTTTCTAAAACCAATCAGAAAGTTAAACATTTTTTCGACATATAATATTTTGTACAATGTCTATACTATTACTTTATACTATCCAAACTCCTCCCAACTCATAAATTAGTAGATAATGAGTGCTTAAGCATTCTCAATCTCATGTTCTATGTATGTTGTATCGATGATAATATCAATCAAACTAAACTCAATTGGCAAAAAATACACTTGAATCTTAGATAATTTAGATTGGAAAGTTATACACTTTTTCTCGACATATAATATTTTGTACAATTTCTATACTATCAAAACTCTGTTCAATTTATAAATTAGAGGATAATGAGTGTTTAAACATGCTCGATCTCACGCTTTGCGTGTCATATCGGTGATAATATTAATTGAACCAAACTCAATCGAAAAAAATACATTTGAATCTTATAAAGTACATATAATAAATATAAAAATGGAATAAGTTAATTATTGATAAATTATATTACTTTAATAATAAACAAAAAAATATGAATGAGTTTCTCTAAAAAAAAGTTTTAATTTGTCCTCTAACTTTAAAAATCAAATTAATTACTTCAGTTCTTAAAATATCAAAATTTATATATTTTAGTTTTTTAATAAGAAAATAATTTTATATATTAAAAGTAAAAAAGAAGACTGTAAAGATTTGAGATAACATAACTTTGGTCTCCTTTATGGGTCTTAAATTGAGTAGTTTGTTATTTTCTTCATTGGGCTGATGTTTTAAGACCCAAAAGATTCTTTTTAAGAGGCCTTGGAATCCAGTAGAAAGGGATTTCCCCTGGACTCCGTTCTCTTGTTCTTTTCAGCTTTGATTTAGTTTATAGATATGCTAACCAGTTATTTATTCATTATTTTTTAATATACTGGTATAATTGCATGGTAGTAGCTGTTTATATATTTTTTAAACTCTTTTAATAAGATACACATAAATATTCAAATTTAAAATTTTTAAAATAAACATCATCGTTTTTTTTTTACTTGGATCACTCGTTGAATTTATTCATTCATGGTTCTTTAACGCAAATATCTTCCGATTTATAACTCAACCCTAGAAAGTTCAGGACTCTATTCTGCCACAGAGGCCAGGTCTATCAAATGTTGTACACATGATTGGCAAACTGAATTTGGAATATCACTCTTGTTGTAATTAGGGAGGTAAAAAGTTGAACCGAACTGAAAACTCGACTGAAACTTACTCGAGTTAGAATTTGATTTGACCTAAAAATTTAATGACTCGAATCTGATTTATAACCGACTGTTGTTGACCCGAACTTGAATTCGACCTGTTACTGTAGTGACCGAACCCGACCCGCGTCTGATTGAAAACGACCCGAACCCGAATTGGACCTGTTACCGTGGACTTGAAACCCGACCTGCGCCCGACTGAAACGAACCCGAACCCGACCTGGCAGATAACCGATTTTACCCGACTGAATTGACCCGAGATCCGATATTACCCGACCTGTTTTGAACCAGACCTGTTTTGGACCCGACCTGTTTTGAACCCGACCTGTTTTGAACCCGACCTGTTTTGAACCCGACCTGTTAATTGACCCGACTTATTTTTAACCTGAACTGATATTGATCTGACTTGATATTTACCTGACATATAGTTGAGGAAGTCTACGATTTGATAAATTTAAAGTGATGATAAATGTAAAGTATTAATTTATTAAATTAATTCAGTACTAACTCGTTCAATATAAATTATTTGTGAAGTTTAATAAGAATTAACATATTTAAATTTATTTTACTAAAAAATATTCAAAATTTAAAAGTTTTATTAAATTAATAAGTTATGATAGGTGAATTTAAAACAAATTATTTAAAATTTAAATCAATTTGTTAATTGTGATCAATAAATTTAAAAAATATTTTATTAAAATTTTTAATTATAACTATTAAAATAATAAAAAATATTTTTTTAGTTTAGGGGAAGTCTTTTTTGAATTTATGGGGGAAAGTTTTTATGGGGAAGGGGGATTTTGCAGTCAGATCAAACAAAATTGAGTGTGGAGGCGGAATTTTTTTAATTTAGGGGGTTAATTATCCTTTAGGTCCTTCCTTAATTAGATGGTTAGGGTTTAGGATTTTTAGGTTTTAGTTTGTTTTTTTAGTCCTAACTTTTGGTTTAGTTTCTTTAAATTTCATTCAATTAGGTCATGCTTCATAAATTAATTAATTATTAAGCTTTTTGGTTTGCTTTAAATTTGATTTGGTCATCGTATAAAGATTTGGTAAGTAATTAGGTTTAATAATTTTTATTCATTTGTGATTTGGGCTCTAATTAATAATTTAGTTTTAATTTATTTTTAGATTTGTCCTTTTTATGTTTCAATTTATTTTGTTTGTTAGATTTATGGGTTTATGTTTAGGGTTTAGGGGTAAATGTGTCAAGTTGATTGTTTGGGGCTATGAGATTAATTTAGGGATTATGTGATTAGGCTTGCACTCTAATTATTAGTGAATAGTGTCTGTAAGATTTAGATATTCATGTTTAGGGTTTAGGGGTAAATGTGTCAACTTAATTATTTGGGGTTATGAGATTAGTTTAAGGATTAGGGGATTAGGCTTGTACTCTAATTATTAGTGATCATAAGATTTAAGGGTTGAGGTTTATGGGTATTGTTTAGGGGTATACATATATACATACAAATATATATGTTCTAGTATATATATATATATATATATAACAATATATACATACTAAAACTTACATATATATATATATATATGTATATATATAATTATAACAATATATATATATATATATATATATATATATATATATATATATATATATATATATATATATATGTTCTAGTATATACATACATGTATATATATACTAAAACTTACATATACATACTAAAACTTAAATACATGCATATATATGTGTGTTTTAGTATGTATGTATACATGTATGTGTTTTAGTATATATATATGTTTAATTAATTATAACAATGGCGTCGCTCGGAAAGATGGGAACGGAGGGCTTCTGGGTCGGTGAAGCACCTGATCTGGCCATGCAAGCACTCGATGAGGACCGGCCGGTGAATCACAGTCGATAACGGTGTTGATTGCCGTTTTTTGGGGCTTAATTTCATATGAGATCGAAAGAATGGATCCCTCCAAGTTTCCCCTGGTATGTCTGAAGGGGTTTTGTGTCATTTGGGTTTTCTTTTGTCTTTTAGCTTTGTCTGAGTCGGGTCAGTATTGTGTATATTTGGTTACCGGCCTGACTTTGGGCTTTTGGTTTTTTTCATTAAATAAAATACCCAAAACGACATTTTCAAAAAAAAAAAAAAAATAATTATAACAATACATATATATGTATATATCATAATATATGTATTTGTATATTTATATGTATATGTGTTTATATATATATATACATATTATATATATATATTATACATACATATAATATATATATATACACACACATACATACATATATTTAATTAATTATAACAATATATATATATATAAGTATACATATTATACATACTAAAACATACATACATACATATATACATATATATTTATAATATATATGCACATACATATATACATATATATTTATAATATATATGCACATATATATATATATATATATATATATATATATATACACATATACATACATACATATATTTTTAGCTGAATTTGACTCATATATTTCTATTTTTGGTAATTTAGTCGAATAATATTTTTATTTATTATAGTCCATACAATTTAATTTTTAGTCAAAATTGCCTCATATTGATTTATATTTTTGGCAATTTAGTCTAATTTATTCTAGTCCCTAAAATTTAATTTTTAATACAAATTAACATTTTTAGCCCAAATCCCGAGGAATGATAATCAATCTTAATTTTCAATCCTAAGTTTCACGCAACATCCAATTCTCATTTGACCATTTCTCATTTTTCAATTTCATTTGAAATTAAGTAAACAATTAAGTTTAAAAAATAAGGAAAAAAATCTCGCCCATTTTTAAGGGTTATTTCCATTTTAGATCATTATTAGTTGATGAGCTTTACGGTTAGCTCTTTTTTATTCTTTAGTTTTAGTTGGATTCATTTTAGTCTTAATTTTAGTTTAGTCCAATACATTTGATTTTGATTTATATTTTAGTCACCGATTTAGTCCAATATCTTTAATTCTAGTCACTAATTTAGTCCAATGTCTTTAATTTTAATTTAGATTTTTTGTTCATTACCGTCCCTAAAACTTTATTTTTATTCCAAATTGACCCATATTCATTTTTCTAACTTAGTCCAATATTTTTAATACGGTGATATTTTTATTCATTTTATTCCCTAAAATTTTATTTTCCACAGAAAGTTTCCCTTATTAATTTTTAATTTTTGTAATTTACTCAAATATTTTAGATATAAATCATTTGATGATAGTTTTGTTCATTCTAGTGCCTAATATTGAGACTAAAATGTATGTAAGTATGTATGCACTTATCAATGTATGAACCCTAAACCCTTGATGAATTTTTCCCTTAACCTGAAACCCTAAACCCTAAAAATCATAAACTCTAAACATTAAACCCTAATGTATGTAAGTATGCATGTATGTATGTATGTACCTATCTATGTATGAACCCTGAACCCTTGATGAATTTCCCTAAACCCTAATGTATGCAAGTATGTATGTATCTATCAATGTATGAACCCTAAACCATTAATAAATTTTCCCTAAAACCTAAACCATGAATCATCCAATGTTTTATAATTTTAATTTGTTATTTATGTTCATTATAACCCTTAAAACTTCATTTCTATTCCAAATTGACCCCTGCTAATTGTTTTTTTTAATTACTCCAATAATATATAATTTTACTTTGACATTTTGTTCATTTTAATCCTTAAACTTTATTTGTATTTCAAATTGACCACTTTTTATTTTTTAATTAGTCTGATGTTTTATAATTTTAATTTGATATTTTGTTCATTCTAGTCTCTTAACTTTATTTTAATTTGTCTGATGTTTTATAATTTTAATTTGATATTCTGTTCATTCTAGTCCCCTAAACTTTAGTTTAATTCCAAATTGACCCTTATTTATTGTTTTTTTATTTCGTCCGATGTTTTATAATTTTAATTTGTACTTTGTTCATTCTAGTCCCTTTAACTTTATTTCAATTCTAATTTGACCCATATTCATTATTTTTTAATTCGTCCAATGTTTTATAATTTTAATTTGATATTTTCATCATTCTAGACCCTAAAACTTTATTTTTATTCCAAATTGACCCACATTTATTTTTTTAATTTGTCTAATGTTTTATTATTTTAATTTGATATTTTCTTCATTCTAGTCCCTTAACTTTATTTTAATTCCATATTGACCCCTATATATAATTTTTTTAATTCGTCATGTTTTATAATTTTAATTTGAAATTTTGTTCATTCTAGACCCTAAAACTTTATTTTTATTCTAAATTGACCTCTACTTTTTTTAATTACTCTAATTTTTATACTTTTAATTTGATATTTTTGTTCATTACAGTCCCTAAAATTTTATTTTATTCCAAATTGACCCATTTTCATTGTTTTCTTTTAAATTTGTTTAATGTTTTATAATTTTAATTTGATATTTTTGTTAATTATAATTCGTGAAACTTTATTTTTAATCCAATTTGACTCATTTTCAGTCCAAATTGACCAATTTTCATTATTTTTTAATTACTCCAATGTTTTATAATTTTCATTCGATATGACTTTAAATAATTAACTCCAAATCAACGACGATTGACGAAGGCCAACCTAAAGTCTATCGACTACTTATACGGTTGTACCGAACTCAAACTCAATACGAATTTTAATCCTGAAAATACCCCGACCTGAATTACCCGACCTGAAACTACCCGACCTAAAATTACCCGACCTGAAATGCACCCGACCTGAAATGCAACCGACCTGAAATGAACCCGACCTGAAATAGACCCGACCTGAAGTGTATCCGAACCCGAATTAACCTGTCAATTATCTACTTCGGACCCGACCCTTTTTGACCCGACCTGAAATGGACCCGCACCCGACCCGAATCGAGTCAAAACAGAAAAATGACCTGAAATGACATGTACCCGATTTTACCCGACCTGACAGAACCCGACCCGAAACCCATCCGATTACCTGTTTTTACATCCCTAGTTTTAATTGAAGATTGTTGTGACCCCAACATAAAACTTGATCAAAATTATCTCTATCTATATTTTATTTTTGTAGATTTTTATTTCTTAGGGCCCATTCAACTAGGCATTTAAAATGCTCATTTCATCACCACACGCTGAAGTCTTGCTGAACACCTCTCAAGGAGCCGTGTTACCGTCATTTTTTAAGGATTTTGCGCATGAAACGCTCGTTTCCCCGCCGCACCATTTTCAGCTTCTACTGCCCAAATGAGCGTCCATGGAATCGGGCGTTGGTCCAGCGTTGCTGAACGAGCCCTTAGTCTAGAAGAGCTCATTAATCATTTTATTTCTATTTCCTTCATTTTTGTTGTTTATTTATAGAAGTGTGTAAAACTCGGCTTGGCTAAAAAATTAAAATTTTTTATTCGACTTAACGTTAAAAAACTTGACTCATTTCGACTCGACTCAGCTTGAAATTTCATAAATTCAACTCAACTTGAAAATTTTTAAATAAAGTTTGACTCGTAAATTGGAAATTTGAATAACACGAAACTTTTAGTAACTAGTGGATTAATTTTTAAGTTTGAGTCAAGTCCCTCAATTATGCCTGATATATATATATATATATATATGAGTTAGGATCAACTTACACAATGTAAAACTCTGTAAGTTTTACATATTTTCTGGATTGTTAGATGGGGGAATGGATGGCTCAGATTAACTCCTTACTCTCTTTTTTCCAAGTGATAATCTTCACATATTTACTGTTAGTCTCATCCATTCGTTTCACTCTTCCAACGGTCCAAAAAACGTGTAAAACTTAAAGAGTTTTACACTGTGTAAATGGATCATATATATATACCTCACACTAGAAGTTAGGTTTAGGGTTTAAGGTTAAGGGTTGTAGTTAGGGTTTAGGGAATTAGGGGTATG
The DNA here is from genome assembly GCA_030270665.1 of Hibiscus trionum. Taxonomy (NCBI): domain Eukaryota; kingdom Viridiplantae; phylum Streptophyta; class Magnoliopsida; order Malvales; family Malvaceae; genus Hibiscus; species Hibiscus trionum. The sequence goes on from BSYR01000006.1 coordinate 13,140,562, forward strand.
GTGTATTTTTAGGGTATAGGGTATATGGTGTAGGGTTTAGGATTTAAAACTTATGGTTAGGGCTTGGAATTTAATTTTTAGTGTTTTTAAGTGTTCGAGCATAGAAAGGGGCGGATAATTTTTATTCATATATATACCACATATGAAAAATATTAAAAGATATATATGTATTGTATATGGATATAGAAAGCCGTTTAAATTGGAATCAGTCTGTATTATAACATTGTAAATAATTACAATTAAGTTTACATAGAAACTCGAAAACTCGACTCGACAAAATTTCAAATAAAATTTGAACCGTAAAATAGAACTTGTAAACTCGACTAACTCAAATTTTTTTAACACAACTCAACTCGATCGTATACGGTCACCCTAGTTACTTGTAGCATCTAATTATGTTCTGATTGATGAAAGATTTTGTCTGCAATTCCCACAACCATTTCAGATCATTTAGTCTGTCTCAACTCTCATGTACCTTTATCGAACCTCTATTTTCTGGATAATAATTATTTTTCTCAGTTAACGTAAGATTTAGTCAACCATTCAAATTCCATAACAAAACAAAATCGTGACCACATGAAACTTCCCCACATCGGCGGCTACTTGCTACTTAGAAAACAGTAATACGCAGGCTCTTTTTCTTTTATAGCAAATATGCATTTTAGTTCTTGTATTTTTAAAATGAAAATAAGCTGAAGGACCATTATTTTTGTAATAGGTGAAAATAAATAAATAAAAATTTCAAATTATTACAAAAACAATAATTCTTAAGGTACAAAATTTATGTTTTTATTTTAAAAGTAGGCGACTAAAATACATTGGGTTGTATAGAGAGGGACTTGCACGATATGTTCGCCCTTTAGAAAACTGTGGGTGGGAATGGAATCATGACTTATAAGTAGGGATGTAAAAACTAAGTCAGAACCTGGTAACCTGACTGAAACCTGCCCGAGTCAGAACTTGATTTGACCCGAGTTTTTGTTGACCCGAACCCGATCTGCAACCGACTGTTGTTGATCCGAACCCGAATTTGACCTGTTACTGTAGCAACCGAACCTGATCTGCATCCGACTGAAAACGACCCGAACCCGAATTGGACCTGTTAATTTGGACCTGAAACCCGACCTGCGTCCGACTGAAATGAACCCGAACCCGAAGCCAACCTGGCAAATAACCGAAATTACCCGACTGAATTGACCCGATATCCGATTTTACCCGACCTGAAATGGACCCGACCTGAAAGACCCGACCTGAAAATGGACCCGACCTAAAATGGACCCGACCTGAAATGGACCCGACCTGAAATGGACCCGACTGAAATGGACCCGACCTGCTTTAAACCCGACCTGTTCTTGACCTGAGCTGAAATTAACCCGAAACCTATGACATGATGAATTAAAAAATTTATAAAAGTTGATATACCATATACATATATAATGTATATACATATACACTTACATATATTGATATAGGTGATGTATATGCGCGCATACATATATATATATATTAAGTACTAAAGTTTGAAAAAAGAATAAGTAATTGATAATTTATGAAAATAAAAAATTAAATGAAGTGTTGTTTTTAATTTTAAAGTTTATTCATTAACTTGAATAAAATTGTAAACTTACTAAAGTTGTATATGCATTTGTAGTTCATAAAATTTACTAAAGTTATAACATATGTATAGCATTTGTAGTTCAAAAATTTATAAGCCTACAATTTTATAAGTCTACAATTTTATTTTTTTATACTTAACAGTTAATAGTTAACACTTAACAGATTCTTCAAGTTTGTAAAACTTAGTGAAATTATAACTTATGTATAACATTTATAATTGAAAAATGATTAAGTAAATTTAGAAATTATAAAAAAGTGTAAGTCTACAACTTAAGTAAAAAAATTAACATATATAAAATAAAAATAACTAGAATTCCAGATTATGAATACTTGATTACTTAAAAAATTATCAATACAGAATGTAAAAAAAATACAAGATAAAAGTTTACACTTATAATTTTACAAACTGAATGTCACAAAATACAAGTTTGTAATAAAATTAGCTCTCAGATCTTATAGCAAAGCTAAAAGCACTTTGCTACCAGATAATTCTTCATCGAGCTATCTCATCTAAATGCTACCAACACTTAAAAAAAGAGTTCAATACAATCTCTGCTTCACATTATCCCCTAAACTTTTAGGGATTTTCTTTGATTTCTTCTCTTCTCCTTTCTTTAACCCTATGATTGTTCTCTTCTTCGTCCTGCTTCGGATCTCGCATGCATTGCACAATGACTGCAAATAATCGAATTAAAAGATAAAAAACGAAAACAAAAATCAAAGATTGGAGATCAAAAGAATGTTGAAATGGAAAGAGATTAATACCTTGGGACCAGCTGGGCCGCCTCTCCAAAGAGGAGTTTTAGAAGTACCGCAATTGGTGAACCGAACATAACAAAATAAACTGATAGTGTACCTGTTTATCCACTCTCAAAGTATAAGTCTGCCAGTCCAATATTTTAATTTTTATTTCTATTGAGGCCTCATAATCTTCCACATTGCAGTATCTAGCGAAATTTTATCAGCACCGGAGCTTTTCATTTTCTTCTAACCACACAAAAACCTGTAATCAAGGAAAACAATGAAGCTTTTGAGGTGGCAAAAATAAGTGTTTTATTTTTAATGGAACAACAAAAATAAGTTTCATAAATACTAAGCAAGCATTCACTAGAAATAACAGAAACAAAATAGCTTGCGGAAAGTCAGTCCTGCTACCAAATTTCTGCGTTCTTTTTCCCGTAAATAACAAGCATACAACAACTATCTTTTACTTTCTTCAACACCCCCATAAATAACAAGCATATAACAAATATGTTATAAAAATTAGGGCAAGGAAATTGAATTCTAATCCACCAGTAAAACAATATGACACTCCATGTCGGATATCATTAGTGCTAAAACAAGGAACAAACAAATTTATTAAAAAAATTCTGATCAAGTGAAATGCTTACACATTCTTGGCAATATCCTTTATGCCATGTTCCATTTTCCAGCTATAATCTTTCTGGGGGGCCTATTGACGAGTATCTAAGATTCAGTATCTTCGAATCAATAAAAAATAATCATCAATAACACACTCGGAATTGCTAATTGCATTAGATTATAGGAAGATAAAAACAAAAAGAGAGAGAAGCTATACTGTTAAAAACATTGGAAATTACAAAACATGAACCTATACTGTTAAAAACATTGGAAATTACTACCAATCAATATATCTTAGGAAAATAATCAATATGAAACTGCATATGATGTACCACAATTAAGGAACCCCCATATTTCCCAAAATTATTAAAAAAAAGAGAGAGAGAAGCAGTGACTTAGATAAGATAATATTTACCTTGAACACTGAGGTCCAGTAATAATCATATCGGCATAAAAAAACACATGCTTTGCTTTATAATTCAACAATCCAAGCTCGCAAACTTTAGTTGACCTAATATCTACACCTGATTTGAAATAATAAAAATTGACAATAAATAAGGATAACAGGTAAAATTGTTAGTTCCAGCTGAAAATTAAGCCAAAAAAGGAGAGATTAATCATGAGAAAGAAAATCAAAATATTAAAGAAAGAGAAGTCAAAGTTTGATTGGTAAAGAGAAATAGAGAGAAGCATACCGTTGGAGACTATCTTACACTGTGTGGGAACAAAAATAGGATTGGAAATTGATAGTGAAAAAATCATTTTGAGGGTAACAGCTTGAATCACCATCTTAAAGTAGATATCCTGAAGTGGACTCGAATCAATATTATCACAAAACTAGTGTGATGGAGCTGAAATCAACATGTTTTAGGATGGAACAAGGCCCTAGTGGCACCTCGAAAAAATTAAACATACTCGTGTCGAACGCATCCGATTCCGACCTAATTTTGCAAAATATGAAATGAAATTGAGCATGTGGATCTTAATTCCAAATGAAATTTCACCAACAATTAACCAAATTTATGGACAAAACAAGGCATGTTTATTCATATAAACTATTTCAGCCAGGAAGTAAGCTGAAACCATGGCTCTAAAAGCTTCTGCTAGCTCAAATTCGATACGAAGAAATCGAAAACCAGAAGTACCAATGGATCAATTTCACATTACTGCATATGAAAAGACATGATTTTCATAATAAAAACTCAAGCAATAGAACAAATAAGTACCCATCAGAGCTGAAAAACGGAAACTAACCGCTGTAATTGCACTTCTTGAGAAGAGCAGCGACAATCTGCCGAGTGGAATCATCAGCTTCGACCGACAAAACCCTCAACGCCATTGTAGGCAAAAAGCTTCCCCAATTCACAGTTTCCCCAGAAACAAAACTCGCAGAACTCAACCTCTTATTATTACCATTCCCTTCAAACTTGAACCCAAACTCATCGTTCTCCTTCTCAGTCTCGCTCACCGAAACCTCACCCATATTTCGAAGATGGGGAAAAGAAGGGCAAAAGCGAAGATGGGGAAGATAAGGGCAAAAGCGATTCGAAGTGTATGGATTTGGTTAGCCGTCGGAGGGAAGAAAAAAAGGAAAGTATTTTAGGGCTAAAGCGTTTGAAGGGTGAAAAAATAATTTAGAGGAGCAAAAAAAATCTTCTTAATTGAAGCAGCGCGCAATTTGGATTTGGTGGGAAAGTGCCCGCCATTTTTTTAGTTTAGGGAAAATTATTGCTATAGTCTTCCTATGCTTTTGTACTTTACGTTTAGGTCCTAATTTTAAGCTTTAGGTTTCAATTTAACTCGTTATAACTTTAAATTATTAGTGAATAGTGATTGTAAGATTTAGGGGTTGAGATTAATGAATTAATCTTCCACTCTAATTATAAGTAAATATTAGCAGTAAGATTTAGGGATTTGTGTTTGGGGTATATGGATAAATGTGTCAAGTGGAGTGTTTGGGGTTATGTGATTAGTTTAAGGAGATGTGGATTAAGCTTGCACATTAATTATTAGTGAGTAGTGATTGTAAGATTTAGGGGGTTCATGTTTAGGTTTTAGGGGTAAATGTGTCTAATAGAGTGTTTAGGGTAATAGGATTAGTTTAGGGTTTAGTAGTGAAAATTTTGGTTTTGTTTTCTATTTGATCTATATTTGATTTGAAATTATGTTTGAGGTTTAGTGTTTGGGGTTTATAGGATTATTTTAGGGATTATGAGTTTAATGGTTAAGGTTTGAGTACATACATACATACATACGAGTATATATTTATATGTACATACGTATACATATATGTATATATATACATATACATATTAAACTCTAAACCATAATACGTACATATGACATACATACATATACATATATATATATACATACTAAACCCTAATGCATATACATATACATATACATATACATACTAAAACTTACTCTAAATTGACCTCTACTTATTGTTTTTTTTTAATTACTCTAATTTTATACTTTTAATTTGATATTTTTGTTCATTATAGTCCCCAAAACTTTTTTTTATTCCAAATTGACCCCTTTTCATTGTTTTCTTTTAAATTTGTCTAATGTTTTATAATTTTAATTTGATATTTTTGTTCATTATAATCCGTGAAACTTTATTTTTAATCCAAATTGACTCATTTTCAGTCCAAATTGACCCATTTTCATTATTTTTTAATTACTCCAAATCAATGACGATTGACGAAGGTCAACCTAAAGTCTATCGACTACTTATACAATTGTACCGAACTCAAACTCAATACGAATTTCAATCCCGAAAATACCCCGACCTGAATTACCCGACCTGAAACTACCCGACCTGAAATTACCCGACCTGAAATGCACCCGACCTGAAATGCAACCGACCTGAAATGAACCCGACCTGAAATGGACCCGACCTGAAATGGACCCGACCTGAAACGGACCCGACCTAAAATGGACCCGACCTGAAATGGACCCGACCTGAAATGAACCCGACCTGAAGTGTATCTGAACCCGAATTAACCTGTCAATTATCTGCTTCGGACCCGACCCGTTTTGACCCGACCTGAAATAGACCCGACCTGAAATGGACCCGACCTGAAATGAACCCGACCTGAAATGGACCTGACTTGAAATGGACCCGACCTGAAATGGACCCGCACCCGACCCGAGTCGAGTCAAAACAGAAAAATGACCTGAAATGACCTGTATCCGATTTTACCCGACCTGAAACCCATCCGATTACCTGTTTTTACATCCCTACTTATAAGATGTGTAAAAACTAAAAGGGCAAGGCCCTCTGTTTTACAAACTTAACAAGTAACCAAACATGAGAGGCACACACGTACTCCAATTTCGCATATTACAATTTACAAACTCAAATCTGATAAATCTCTTTTTCTTTCTCTATCCCAGTCTCACTAAATACTCTGTCTTTACCTATTTACCGCAATTCACACTTTCCCAGCCACTCAATCCAAAAGCTTCTTGTTTTTTTCTTCCATTCTGACCCTCACTATATCACCAAATTACACAACCAGAACCCCAATTCACCACCAAATCTGTTTCAGTTTAGGTAGGGGTCTTATTATTTGTTTACAAATTACAAATGCTTTGAGTTGTAGACACATCCCCCACAGAGGCACCATTCTTATTTTTCTTTTGGATTCTTTTGTTTTTGTTGCTTTCAAATTTGGCCACAGGGACACTGCCCAACTTCATCTATCTATGCAGTTCAAGGAACAATGGGTGAATTACCATTTTTAGAGGAACACCAAACTGGATCTTCATATTATGATTGCCACGCAGAAGGCCAAAGATTATCTTACGGATCACATGACGACGAATATGACAATTCAAATGCACATAATTGTTGCACTGGACCTTATTTGACCTCTGAAAACTCCCATTTACTCGTTAACACTATCTAGAGTGAGTCACCAAGCAACAACAAGGAGGGGGAGTTGTCTCTTTCAGAGCCCAAGTGGTTAGAACATGATGAATCCGTTGCATTGTGGGTCAAGGTAGCATTTCTTCTTCTAGCTTTCATTAACCTGAAATACCATGTCTTTTATGGTTTTGACTTGCATCACATCAACTGTTTCTACTGCCTAGTACGTGACCTCACAGTATGCCTTGTGTTTATTTTCTTTTGTGTGCTTTATGCAGTATCCATTTGACCTCTTAAACTCCTTTGATAATTCTTGTTTCTGGTCACCAGTTAAATAGTCCCCCCCTACTTTTTAGAAGCAGTTCACTATCATTTTGTTAATTTTGATTTTCTAGAAGATAAAGATACATGCTAAATTTATTTTCATGTAACGTGCTTCTGCTTCTCCAAATATAATGGAGAGGAAAATGGCAAGGGCTGACTGGCCTTTATCAACTTTAAATGCAAAATTGACTCATGATCGGAAGTATTATTTTGTATTATTTTTCCCTCACACCAAGAATTATTCTTGGGCAGACATGTTACTTGTTCGATCGATTAGTGAGTTCCCTCAGCCTATTGCATATAGGAGTCATAAAGTTGGACTAAAAATGGTTAGAGATTTGACTGTTGCAAGATGTTACATACAACAAAAACTAGTTGTTGCCATGCTGAATATAATTGATCAGTTCCATTGTTTTCTTTATCATCTTTACATTCCCTATGTATCTATCATATTTCCTCTATTTGTTAGCTCTCTTCTTACCCGCATTTCTATTCTTATGTGTGTAGGCTTTGATTGAGACAACACGTAATGTGATTGTCTGGAAGAAATTCGCTATGGAGGCTTCACGCTGCAATGGTTATTTTGATCTTGGAAAGATGCTTCTGAAACTTCAAAATGTAAATCCTTTACTTGGCATATTTCTTAAGATCTTTGAAAAATTATCAACGGTGGATGGTGGACCCACCATGTGATTAGAATGTGATATTGGATGACTTGACATATATATATATATATATAACCTCGTGAATAAATGAAAATAAGGTGGGAGGCATTAGGAGCATTTGCATATATAGATTAACCAAGGTCTTCCTCGCTATATCCTTGCTCTTAACCTGAAATTGATTTTTTTATGCATTAACTTAGAAATTTATTTAGAACTCATAATAGCACATGTTTTTTAACCTTACACTTTTTATTCAGACTTTTAGTTGGTCCTATATGAGAGCATCATTACCAACTAAGGATTTGTGACCATAACCTTTAATTAATGGGTAATGTTGCTATCATTATAATAATCACCGTGCATCTCCACCATAACCTTTCATCTAATCTCTCTCTATCTCTATCTCCTCCACCATTCCCTTCTTTTACTTGCATTAATATTTCTCTTCTCTGCAGATAATATTGCTACACTACATAAATGCTGACTGGCTTCAAAAGTCTTTTCAATCGTGGGTACAAAAATGTCAGAATGCTCATAGTGCTGAATCCATTGAATTTCTAAAAGAAGTACGTCTCACTTTATGTTTACCCGTTTATGTTATTATCCATGCTTACTGAAATGGTATGTTGATTGGAATTATGAATCACATGCGGTTTTTTCTGTTACCTAACATTCATTACCACCCCTCTCCCAAAAGAAGGGGAAAAAGGGAAAGAAACCTTCTTCCCGTGTATGCACAGTGCTTACTAAAATAGTATGTTAATTGGAATTATGAATCACATGCAGTTCTTGCGAGTGCATTAGCCAATTTGATACTTTTACGTCACGGACTGTTCATCAGTTGCATAGTGCATGTTTAAAAGTAATTTTTTTCTTTGTTATTGATGCAGGAATTGTACGATGCTATACTATGGAATGAAGTAAGGTGTCTTGGGATGCAACAGTGCAACCCACACTTGGTTCTGAGTGGAAAACATGGAAGCATGAAGTTATGAAATGGTTCTCAACTTCTCATCATGTAATTAGTGCTGGAGATAGCAATCAACGGAACAGTGATGGTCCTTCAAACACAAGTATACAAGTTAGCAGGAAGAGGCCCAAGCTTGAAATCCGTCATGCAGAGACACATGTTTCCCAGGTGCAGAGCAATGATTCCAATCAAACCATGGCTGTTGAAATTGACTCTAATTTGTTTGATAACCAAGATGCTATGGATGTCAATCTGCCAACACCGAAACTTTGTAAAAAGGAAGATGAGAGAGAGGAAACCACACCAATGGACACATCAAACAATTTGACTGACAGATGGGATAATATTGTTGTTGAAGCAAGGGATACGAAACTAGTTCACACTAAAGATGTTGAAATGACAAGTGAAAAGGCCAGAAATACCTTAATTCTGCACATTCAGCCTAAGGAAGTGGAATTAACGTCTGTGAATGAAGCAGTTGCTAAGATATCTGTAGATGCGTGGAGTAAAAACCCACAGTGCATAGCATTCATAGAGTCGAAAGGAAGGCAGTGTGTGAGGTGGGCAAATGAGGGGGATGTTTATTGTTGTGTGCACTTAGCATCTCATTTTACAGGTAGCTCTAGAAAAAAGAAAGTGACTCCCCCTGTTGATACACCAATGTTTGAAGGCACTGATGCGTGTAAAAGAGTCCTATTAAATTGGAGCGCAAGTGTACACTCGTGTCAAGTTATAGTATAAAAGATATCGTCTCCACAGGGATTGAGACAACTTCAGAATTAATTTTCCTGCACAAGAAAAATAAAAACACAGATAATTGATAATTGGTTGGATTGAAGTAAAACTAAAGTAGATGAGGAGATTAGATTGAGAAAGTAGGCTGATATTGATTTGCTCAGTAGTGCAAGTGTTGCACTGTTCAGAGGACTTCTGTTGTGTATGTCGTCGCGCCTGTCGCGGCATAGGTCTGTTGATGTCGCGGCAGCGAACAACAACTCTGTTACTTCAAGTTCGTCAAGAACCCCTGTTGTGATTTGTCCTATCCTTAGGTCCAAGTTTTGTCGATAAACACGTCTTGGATGATACCTCCCGGCGTGAATCGAAGGATGGACACCGATGTTTGTGAATTCTTCTTTAGCCACTTAACCTTATACCTATCCCTAGGCCAAGATGGTTTAACCATAAACTGGAAAACTCGTATTTACTCTTTCCGTATACTTAACTCTCCCGATATTAAGTAAATGAATAACCTCACAATGCTCTCCCGAAACTCTTAAGAGATGTTGAAACCAGAGTAAATAAACTTGAAGCTTTTATTAATTGAACAGAAAAAATCCTAAGAAACAGTACAACCCTTACAAATACCTTACAAGATCAACCCTTAGCCCTAGGGGAACTTTAGAACATGATGGAGAGAGAAAACGACTATGGTTTTGGGGGAAGACGAGTAGGAGCTAGATTTTTTTTCTCTAGGTCGAAATACAAGCATATATTTGGCCTTGGGTGTAAGTTTTCTTAATGGCCAAGAATACTAGTTCGAATTAAATTACAATTTATTTAAAGACTAAATCTCCGAGTAAACTTCCTTTAATTCGCCGTATCTTCTTGCTTTGACTTTCTCCTCAAACTTTGGGCAAGGCCTTCTTTGTGCTTCTGGACTCCAAAAATTATGCGAGTGGTCTCTAAAAATTAGGCTTGAAATCCTCTATCAGTCGAACTCCACTTCGCATTTTCCATCTCTTCTTCTTCACTGTCGCCACCTCTGTCACGACAGCGAGTTATAAGGCAGTTTACTTCAACAATGTCGCCACTTCTGTCACGACAGTTATCTTCTGTTTCTCTACTGCCCTAGATGCTGCCACGACAATTATCTTCTGCTCCTCTGCTGCCATGGATGCTGCCACAACAGATATCTTCTGTTCCTCTGCTGCCCTGGATGCTGCCACGACAGGTACCTGCAAGAATTGACCGAAATCAACAATATCTGTGTAAAATTATCTATCTATAATGTTTATGCAAATTCTATCCTAAAATGCAACTAAACATGCTTGAGTACATCAATAATATGAATAAATGAGGGTTAAAATATAGAACATTTATGCACTCAACACACCTCCAAACTCGAATTATTGCTTTTCCTCAAGCAAATGCAATCTAACTAAGAATGATTCTTTTTGGCTTTGGCTTAACTCAATGAATCACCATTACCTACAACACCTTCACCATCAAGATCAATACCTCTTTGAATGTTATGGATTTATTCGGAGCAATACTATAACTCTCGTGTGAGCGTGTGCCGGTTTTGTGAACAAATATGAGCTTAGACTCTTTAGCAACCAGAATTGTTACTCAACTCACTTGGGTTTTACTTCAAAATAATTCTTAACTAGAGCCAATTTTGGGCACCTCTAGTTTACTTCCTAACTTAGATTAAAGGCTTTCTATTTTACTAGAGCCGGTTTCGGGCACCTCTAGTTATCTTCCTAGAGCCATTTTTGGGCACCTCTAGTTTTCTTTCTAGAGCCAGTGTTAGGCACCTCTAGGAGTAAATCTGAGTATAAGTTTTTTTTTTAACTCAAGTGGCTAAGCTTCCTATTGTAAGTTTACTAACAGAGTCTTAACAACATATAAGTCACAAAAGTGTTTTAAGTGTTCAGAACTATAGTAAGGCTCTAAATACTTCCTAAAACATTCTAAAGCTACTATCACGACAGTGAAGACCTCGACAGGTAAGAGAAGTTCAAAAATTTAAGCCAATTTTTTTTTTCAGACACAAAAATAAATAGTTATAAACACAAAATATAATTAGTCCATTAAAAATAGGAGGACTACCTATTCTAAGTTTACTAACAGAATCTTAACAACATATAATTCACAAAAGTGTTTTAAGTGTTCAGAACTATAGTAAGGCTCTAAATACTTCTTAAAACATTCTAAAGCTACTGTCACGACAGTGAAGACCTCGACAGGTAAGATAAATTAAAAAACTTAAGCCAAATTTTTTTCAGACACAAAAATAAATAGTTATAAACACAAAATATAATTACTCCATTAAAAATAGGAGGACTGCCTACCCCCAAACTCGAGGGTTGCATTGTCCTCAATGCATGAAAAACAAAAGCAAAAAAGATAAAAAAACATCACAAATAGAAAATAGAGACACAGAAGACAGAAAGAGTAAGAAACTTAAATTGAAGTGCTAGCATTGTTGTCGTCACTACTGTCGTCTATGCGGAGCTGTCGGTGGGTAGTTACTTTTGAGGCTGAGGCTGCCTTCGTAGTTAGAGAGGATGAGGCTGCCTTTTTCTTTGCCTCTCGAGATGGCTGGATTCTGGTACGTGAATTTTTTTGGAGCTTTGTCTGTTTGATCTGCTTTCTTCCTTTCACCTGATGCTGCCACATCCTGCTCTGGCAAGTATCTTTGCTTCCCTTGGTGGATGCTGAGGCAGTTTGGGCGGCCGAGGGTGTTGTAGCGATAGATGCCACTGGTGATGCTGGGGCGACAGGATGGGCAGGTGATGCTGGGCGGTAGCATCAGTACTGCCGGGTGGCGGGTGCCTGAGTTGTCGATCTTTCAAAGAATGTCTCCTCTGCTGCCAGGGCAGCGAAACTAGATACTAACGAGGCAGAGAACACCATGTCTTGATGGCCTTGGGTTTTTAGGTTGCTGTGAGTTCTTTATTGGAAAAGACAAGAAAAACAAATAAAATAAAAACTTAAGAGTTCAAGAGGGAATTAATCCTTGAAACTCTTATCCTAAAATAACGAAATTAAAAACTGAAACTAAATAAAAGTTGAGGAGCGTCGTTTCTGATATTTCTTATGGTCCATTCGCATCCTCTATCGAGTTACAATTTTGCCCAAAAAGGGTTGGGCTAATTTCCTCATGGCTACTCCTTTTTGTTTTATCATGGTGGAGGTGACTTTCTTTCTGGTTCCTTTGTAGTCCACAAAGTCCTCCCATCTTGGCATTGTTCCTAAACACATGAACATATGTTTAGGAAAAATTATATCTATATCCAACCATGTACTTACCTCATTCTCGTCGAAGTTCGTTATGATGGAAAGTAGTCTTTGTTGTCATGTCTGCTGCAGTGGCAGCTAGTTATTTTGACAGTCCTTTGTCAGGTTGCTTTGCAGGTCAAGGGGACATTGGAAAGTGCCATGACTCCCCATATCAATTTCTGTTGGCCACTCGTAGGTCTCCATCAGTAGAGATCTCGAGGATTCTAAATCCACCGGCATTGGTTCCTCAAATACCTGCAATGGAATTGGTGAGTTTTCAAATAATTCAAAAATGTTCGTTTATTACCTGCTCATATTCCATTGGCGAGGCATTGTCATCGGGTTGCTCTTGCATGTGGTTGTGCGAGTGCCATGGCGAAGTTGGATGTATGTAATCTTTGTCTGGCATAGCCGAGGTTGTGAGTTGAGGTTTTGCCTCGGCAGTGGGTTGAGGTTTTGCCTCGGTAGTGGTTGCTACTTCAGCATCAGTCGCTGCCAAGGCGGCAGTTGCCGCTTCGACCGGGGTTTCTGCCTCGGAGGCGGTTGCCGCCGTGACATTCTTCTCAACTTCACTAGGTGTTGTTGCGACGTTGTTCCTTTTAGGCTCCTCGATCATTACCAAGGCAAGTTGCTGCTCAGGATCATCATGTGTTGGGCAGTCTTTTTCATTGGCATCCTTGTCATCTTGCCTCGGGATTTCAGGTTCATTCATGGCATGAATGAGGACCGGTGTGCTAAAGATTGCATCCATCTTAGAGATTCTTTTGTCCATAGAAGCCGACAATTCTTGAGTAAGTGCCATGAAGGCTTGCAGTGTGTCTTCTAAGGATTTTGACTGCTCTTGAGGTTGATGACATTGCCAGGGCATGTCGGGTTCTGCAGCAAAACTGTTATGGTGAATTTTTTTTTGCGGGTTTTGATCATACCATAGAAAAATTTTCTACTGCGGCAGTGACATCTGTTGTCCCTGTTGTAGATGTGGCGTCATATCTTGTTCTTGTTGGTTCCATCGTTGGTTGTCCATATATTCACCGAAAAGATGGGGACAACTTTTGAGTGCATGATTACTTTACCGGTAATTGTAAGAAGTTTCCCACATTAGCTCTCGAATGGTTTTTCCTGACATGTTGATGACCTTTAACCTGTATTGCAGCTGAATTTTTTTAAAGAAAAAAACCTGAATAAAATAAGGCAAGAAAATAAATATAAGTGCAAAAAAATGAAGTTGTACGCCAATCCCCGACAACGGCGCCAAAAACTTGATGCGTGTAAAAGAGTCCTATTAAATTGGAGCGCAAGTGTACACCCGTGTCAAGTTATAGTATAAAAGATATCGTCTCCACAGGGATTATGACAACTTTATAATTAATTTTCCTGTACAAGAAAAATAAAAACACAGAAAATTGATAATTGGTTGGATTGAAGTAAAACTAAAGTAGATGAGGAAACTAGATTGAGAAAGTAGGTTGGTATTGATTTGCTCAGTAGTGCAGGTGTTGCACTGTTCAGAGGACTTCTGTTGTGTATGTCGTCGCGCCTGTCGCGGCAGCGAACAACAACTCTGTTACTTTAAGTTCAGCAAGAACCCCTGTTATGACTTGTCCTATCCCTAGGTCCAAGTTTTGTCGATGAACACGTCTTGGATGATACCTCCCGGTGTGAATCGAAGGATGAACACCGATGTTTGTGAATTCTTCTTTAGCCACTTAACCTTGTACCTATCCCTAGGCAAAGATGGTTTAACCATAAACTGGAAAACTCGTATTTACTCCTTTTGTATACTTAACTCTCTCGATATTAAGTAAATGAATAACCTCACAATGCTCTCCCGAAACTCTTATGAGATGTTGAAACCAAAGTAAATAAACTTGAAGCTTTTATTAATTGAACAGAAAAAATCCTAAGAAACAGTACAACCCTTACAAATACCTTACAAGATCAACCCTTAGCCTTAGGGGAAGTTTAGAACATGATGGAGAGAGAAAACGACTAGGGTTTTGGGGGAAGACGGCTAGGAGTTAGATTATTTTTCTCTAGGTTGAAATACAAGCATATATATAGGCCTTGGGTGTAAGTTTTCTTAATGGCCAAGAATACTAGTTCGAATTAAAGTAAAATTTACTTAAAGACTAAATCTCTGAGTAGACTTCCTTTAATTCGCTCTATCTTCTTGCTTTAACTTTCTCCTCAAACTTTGGGCAAGGCCTGCTTTGTGCTTCTGGACTCCAAAAATTAGGCTTGAAATCCTCTATCAGTCGAACTCCACTTCGCATTTTCCATCTCTTCTTCTTCACTGTCGCCACCTCTGTCACGGCAGATGTCACGACAGCGAGTTATAAGGCAATTTACTTCAACAATGTCGCCACTTCTGTCACGACAACTGTCACGATAGTGATGTATGAGGCAATTTTCTTTAACACTGTCGCCACTTCTGTCACGGCAACTGTCACGACAGTGATGTATGAGGCAATTTTCTTCAACCCTTCACTGCAGCTCTGCGGTTATCTTCTGTTCCTCTGTTGCCCTGGATGCTGCCACGACAGTTATCTTCTGTTCCTCCACTGCCCTAGATGCTGCCACAACAGTTATCTTATGTTCCTCTACTGCCCTAGATGCTACCACGACAATTATCTTCTGTTCCTCTACTGCCTTGGATGCTGCCACGACAGGTACCTGCAGGAATTGACCGAAAACAGCAATATCTGTGTAAAATTATCTATTTGTGATGTTTATGCAAATCCTATCCTAAAATGCAACTAAACATGCTTGAGTGCATCAATAATATGGATAAATGAGGGTTAAAATATAGTACATTTATGCACTCAACAGGCACCACTATGCTTGGCACGAGATGCAAGCATCGGTCGCTATATGATTCCTCATTCTGCAAGAAACACAGACCTAAAAATGATGTGAAAAACATCTCCCTTTCTCCAGCGCGCACATACAAAAGGAAGCACGCAGAGATTATTCATGAAGAAACTGATGAAAACAATATGTTTTCTCAGTGTATTATATTTCTCACATACGTAAAACTTACAGTGATAGTCTTTTTAAGACTTCAATACATGAGTTAAACTATAACTAGGAGTTCTAAGTATTTACAACTCTAATCTCTTATCTCTTAGAGTTAGGATAGGATTAATCTAATCTATTTACATTCAAATTATATAATTCTAATCTTATATAACTTACACTCCCCTTCAAGCTGGTGAATATACACTATATAATCCCAGCTTGGATATAAATTCATTGAAAATCTGTTTAGGCAGTGCTTTAGTAAGTAAATCAGCTTGTTGCTCTTCAGTAGGAACAAAAAACTGATATACTATACCACCATTCACTTTTTCAGAAATGAAATACCTGTCTATTTCAACATGCTTAGTTCGATCACGGTGAACTGGATTTTTGGCAATCTGAATAGCAGATTGGTTATCACTTAGAACTTCAAATTTTCCTCCTTGTTCCATCTCTAACTCTTTTAGTAATCTCAGTAACCACATTCCTTCACACATCCCAAGCACTAGAGCCCCCTACTCTGCTTCTGCACTGCTCCTAGACACCATTGTTTTCTTCTTGCTTCTCCAAGTTACAAGATTTCCCCACACAAATATGCAGTAACCACTAGTTGACTTCCTTTCAGTGAGTTCTCCTACCCAACTGGAATTTGTGTAGACTGAAACAAATATGTCTTCTGATTTTTTAAAGAACAAACTGTGGCCTGGAGTTCTTTTTAAATACCTTAGAATCCTATGTGCTACTTCAATGTGTTCCTCTCTCGAGTTTGTCATGTGATGACTAATAATATTAACAAGATAACCTATATCAGGTCTGGTTAAGGACAAATATACCAACTTCCCTACTAACCTTTAGAAACTTTCTTTGTTTACTTGAGCACCCATCTCTTTCTTATTAAACTTCAAGTTAGTCTCCATAGGTGTGTCTGCAGGTTTACAACCCATCATGCCAACTTCAGCTAATAAATCCAATACATACTTCCTTTGGTTTATCACAAGTCCCTTACTAGATCTCGCAACTTCCATACCCAAGAAATACCTAAGTTTTCCCAAGTCCTTTGTTTCAAATTCACTATTCAACAAACTTTTCAACCTATTAATCTCATTGTAATCATCTCTCGTAATCACTATGTCATCAACATACACAATTAAAATAACTCTTTTCTGTTCAG
This sequence comes from Hibiscus trionum, assembly GCA_030270665.1. Lineage (NCBI taxonomy): Eukaryota > Viridiplantae > Streptophyta > Magnoliopsida > Malvales > Malvaceae > Hibiscus > Hibiscus trionum. The sequence continues at coordinate 13,157,571 of BSYR01000006.1, forward strand.
AAGTTACCTTGATGAAAATTGTATGATCTGCTTGGCACTGTTTATTTCACTATTCAACAAACTTTTCAACCTATTAATCTCGCCGTAAGCATCTCCTGTAATCACTATGTCATCAACATGCACAATTAAAATAACTCTTTTCTATTAAGAAGTTACCTTGATGAAAAGTGTATGATTCACTAAGGTCATCATCTCCCGTAATCACTATGTCATCAACATACACAATTAAAATAACTCTTTTCTGTTCAGAAGTTACCTTGATGAAAAGTGTATGATCTGCTTGGCACTGTTTATAACCATCTTGAATGATGACCTTAGTGAATCTATCAAACCAGGATCTTGGTGATTGTATCAACCCGTAAAGTGATTTGTCAAGTTTGCACACCTTCTGAGCTCCCAAATCACCCTTCAATCCAGGAGGCATTCTCATATAAACATCTTCTTTTAACCGACCATTCAGAAATGCATCTTTTATGTCTAATTGGTGAAGATCCCAATCTTTATTCACTGCTAAGCTGATTAAGACCCGGACAATATTGAGCTTCGCCACAGGTGCAAATGTTTCCTTGTAATCAATACCATATGTTTGAATGAAGCCCTTAGCTAGAAGCCTTGCTTTGTACCTCTGAATGTTTCCATCAGAGTTATATTTAATGGCAAACGCACATTTACAACCAACATGTTTCTCTCCTTGTGGTAAATCTGTTATAGTCCAAGTACCATTTTTCTAGTGCCTCGATCTCCTCTTCAACTGCCTTCCTCCATCTAGGATCTTGCAAAGCTTCCTCAATGGTTGCTGGAATTTTATGGCTATTTAAATTGACTGTGAAAGGTTTAGATAAAGGCATTAGATGTCCATAAGCAACAAATCTCTCTATTGGGTGCTTAGTACATTGTCTCACACCCTATCTTTTAGCAATGGGAAAATCATCAATATCCAAAGTAGGTATATGAATCTGAGAAGTTTCATTACCATCATTACCTTCTAGAGCACATGGACTCAGTTCCAACTCTCGGCAAATGTCAGACTGCAAAATGTCCTCAGGAATAACTTTCTTTCTTCTTGTATAAACACTCAAGTTTTTGGTAGGAAAGGTATGTAAAGGTTCAGTAGAAGATAGGGGTGAAACCAGATTATAACTTGAAGAGTTTAAGGGCTGAAATTCATCCCAAGTCTCCCCCTGAATGACAGCCTTGGTAATGTAAGGGTCATGTTCAAAGAAAGTCACATCCAAGGAAACAAAAAACTTTTTAGTAGGAGGATGGTAACATTTATAGCCCTTCTTAAGAGAAGAATAACCCAACAAAACACACTTGAGGGACTAGGATCAAGTTTTGACCGAGAAGGATTATTATTATGAACAAACACTACACAACCAAAAATTCTCAAGGGAAGTACAGAGGATATAGGTTTAAAATGAGGATAATACTCCAAAAACACAGAACTAGGTGTTCTGAATTTTAAGACTTTACTAGGCATTCGATTGATCAAATGTGTAGTAGTTAGTAAATCCTCACCCCAGAAATGTTTAGGAACATTATTTGGAAATAGTAAGGACCTAGTAACTTCCAACAAGTGTCTTTTTTTTTCGCTCGACAACCCCATTCTGTTGTGGTGTATCAACACAAGAACTAATTTGCACAATCCCCTTCTCTTTGAAAAAATCACCTAAAGACTTATGTAGGGCGTGTAGGTGTTCCCTTTTATGTGGGAGCGCAAGTGTACACTCCTGTCAAGTTATAGTATGTAAGATGTCGAATCCCACGAGGATTGGACAACTTGTCTCGTTTTTTAGTTCCTGCACAAAGGTAAAGTAAAAACATAAGTGAATGATTGGTTGAGATTGAAAAGTAACTAAAACACAAGTAAAATAGAAGAGGTGAATCATGTTGATAGAGCATGCAGGGTTATGCTGCCACTTAGTGTGAAAACTGCGTTGAATTAGGTATGAGTTATCTTTTGCTGCCACGATATGCTACTTCGGCGGGTACGGCAGGCGGCAAACTACGACCCTGTCACATGGCCACAGCAGGTCACTGCCACTACAGGGGTGTGTACTGTCTCGGCAGGTGGAATGGAAATACGTCCTGGCGGCAAGTCTGGCATATACTCCAAGTTCGGCAGGATAGTCGACAGGGATCCCTCCTATTTCTATGTTAGGATGCTCGAGATTGACAACTTGAGGACTAGTGTGGAACCAAATCAATCAACTCGGTTAGTGATCCCTTTTAGCAGCTAAAACTTGTGGACTAGTGTAGAACCAAGTTAGTCACGCCTCCCGTTGTGACCGTACTTAACCCTTTCGCGAGCCTTTTACTTTCGTGCCCGACAAATAGATTCTCTCAAACGACTGGTGTGGAAAGATTGAAAGAATGAAGAACAATGGATTAAGTAAACTTGAAATATTTTATTGAAGAAATAACTCAAAAACCTAAAACAACCGTTTCTTACTAGTTACAACATAACCCTAACCCAATAGAGATTTAGAACATGGCGACAGAGAAGAGCACACGAAAAGTTTATAGAAAACCTAGGATAATTTAAACTAGAAGTACAATGGGTATTTATAGACTTAAAACTAGGTCAAGTCCTCCTTGAAGTAGAAGTCCTCTAAAGTAGCTTTTCTTCTTTAATGTAGCTTTAAATACTGACTTCTTTGCTTGGAATATGGACTCTTCCTCGTTTTCCTTAGCCCGCAAGTAAGCTTGGGAATTTCGCTTCGGCAGCCCTAGCCGCTACTACAGACATCGGAAAATCATGTGAATGCCAGCGATAGAATCATGAGTTTTAGCTCTACAAATCGCGCTTCGGTTCTCCAAACTTCCATAGTCAGCTGCCGCGGGCAGCAAGGTTGACAGCAACTTTGCTTGGCAGGTTCTCGGCAGCAAGTTATCTTCAACTAGAACTGCTTTAGTACAGCTCCTATTTTTGATTCTCAGCGTTGTGTCCTCCATTCCTCGGTTCCCTTGTTCAGCTGTTAGTACCTAAAAGCAAGAATACACTAAAACAATACCTCTTGTTCACCAAATAAATAATAAGTTATAAGAGTAAGGCAGAACAATGAAATACTGTAAAATGCTATGCATAAACCTAATTATGCCTAAAATGTGCTTAAAAACAGTAATAATAAGAGTTGGAAAGTGCATGAAATATAGGAATTTTGGACACTTTACACACCTTCAGACTCGAACTATTGCTTGTCCTCAAGCAATGCAACCTAAAGTACTTGCTCTAATAATAGCCAGAAAGAAAAACATTATGTTAACCTGATTTTCTGACTCAAGGCCGTGACACCTATATATATAACTTAAGGAAGGGAAATAAGTAAGAAATCAACTCGGAATTAAATTCCTAATGCATGTGTGATGTTTGCAAATCTGTAAACAAGCTGAGTATGCAAAATAAAAGATTAAACAAAAGGTATTGATGTAATTTAAAGGTTTCCGCCGGGGCAGCACAATTTCAGCACATTATTATTATTATTATTATTATTATTATTATTATTATTATTATTATTATTATTATTATTATTATTGTTGTTGTTGTTGTTGTTGTTGTTGTTGTTGTTGTTGTTGTTATTATTATTTAATCAAGGCAGTGAGGGCTTCAGCTTATCACAACTACTCTTCCAGGTCTGACGTTTAGATAGGAGAAAACTACAGAACCCCAAACCTTTGGAGTAGAGTCATCCCGCGAAGGCTTTCATTCACTCATGCTAATTTGTCCGTCACTTTCAGATTCATGGACTTTGATAGCAGCGGAGTGTCCTCGCTCATGATTCTTCCTAGAGCCTGTTGTGGGCACCTCTAGGGTAACACATCACTTTTTCTTTGTTTTTTATTTTTGCTGCCTTTGGCAGTTCTGCATTTTTCTGTTTCTTTTGCCTGCCTCGGCGACTACCTGCGATTATCGTTAGAATTTTGCAAAGAAAACAAGCAGGCAGTGTTCATCAAATCTTCTACACATTCAGCAAGTAATAGAGATATTCAACATTTTCAGACAGAAAGGAAAAAATCTAAGTCATATTTCATGCTTTTTCCCAAGGTTAAGTTTAATTTTTAATTAGGTGCGAAAATAAAGTAATCGACTATCCAATTATAGGCACAAATCATAACAAACTTTTCTTTTCCAATTATTACTAATGCAAGTACAATGCAACCTATATGCAACTAAGAATGCCTACAAATGATCCGAGAGCTATCCCCCCAAACTCGAGATGGGCATTGCCCTCAATGCACAAAACAGAAAATAAGAAGAAAAAAATACATGTTAAAGATAATAAAAAGAAAACAGAAAAAGATAACAATAAAAGAAAGAAAATAAGTTAAAAGTTTGCTGAGGGTTGAAAGGAGGCTGGATTCTAGTTAGCTGAGGAGGAGGAGGAGGATGTTCGGACGACGAGGTAGCTTTTGGCAGATGCCTTGGCGGCGGTTCGAGCCGGAGAGGTCTTTGCTATTCGCGGTGGCTGGACTCTCTTTGGTGTCTGTTGTGGCTCTTCTAGAGGCTCAGAAGGGGGAACGACGGGAGATGCATCGCTTCCTTCTGACTCTATCTCGAGGTCCACAGGTTCTTATGCTATTATGTGCCGCTTCCTCTTCCTTGTCCCTTCCTCTGTGGGTGCTGCCGAAGGGATGAATGCCATTGGGATGGCTGATGTTGTCGCTACTACTGTTGTTTTTGGTTCTGGCGGCGGCTGCTCAATCTCCTCTGATGAGGAGAAGTCTGCCACTGTATTGGCTATGCAGACTGGGGAGAGATTTAGCTGGTGCCTCTCAGGGGAATCTGCCACTATGTTTGATGGGGTGGCAGCTGAGTGCTGCGGAGATTGCATAGGAGAGGGCACCTGATGACTGTTTGGCGGGCGGTGGCGGCATGTGAAGTTCTTCATGCTCTTGCTGCTGCTACAAGCTCATCAGGAAAAGGCGGCATGGTGGGCACGTCACCGGGGAATTTCTGCAAGAAATAAGCCAAAAGGGCTTCTTGGGCCTCCCCCACGTAGTTCATGAAGGCCAATTGTTGCTGCTTTATCCGTTTTGTGTGTTCGAGGAGTGTGTGGAACAGCGGGATGACCTCTTTGTCAGGGGCAGCGTCAGTACTGCCGGGGGCTGCTGGCGTTTCAAATTGTGCGGCGGAGGGCTCTGGTTCTTTCTCCACATCCTGCATCATCTGAATGCGGACCTTTTTGGTCCAGCCCTCCTTAGCAGTTGTAAACTCATTTGTGAGCTCTGCAAGGACTCGGAAATTGGTGTAGAGCCTGTGACGAGGGACGAGAAGTACATCATGCTCTTCTTCTTCTTGAAGCAATTATATATTTCCGTGCACACGATTTCCCCTACGTTGATCGGTTGGTTCATCAAGATGATGTAAATTATGGCAAGGCGCGGTCGATCAACTGTTGAATTATGGGATGTGGGCAACAGACGCTGATACGTGTAAAAGAGTCCTATTAAATTGGAGCGCAAGTGTACACCCGTGTCAAGTTATAGTATAAAAGATATCGTCTCCACAGGGATTAGGACAACTTTATAATTAATTTTCCTGCACAAGAAAAATAAAAAAAAACAAATAATTGATAATTGGTTGGATTGAAGTAAAACTAAAGTAGACAAGGGAAATAGAGGAGGAAATCAGATTGATAAAGTAGGCTGGTATTGATTTGTTCCGTAATGCAGGTATTGCACTATTCAGAGGACTTATGTTTCTTACGTCGTGGCACCTGTCGCGGCAGAGGTCTGCTTTTGTCGTGGCAGCGATCAACAACTCCGTTACTTCAAGTTCGGCAAGAACCCCTGGTGTGACTTGTCCTATCCCTAGGTCCAAGTTCTATCGACGAACACGTCTTGGATGATACCTCATGGCGTGAATCGAAGGATGAACACCGATGTTTGTGAATTCTTCTTTAGTCACTTAACCTTGTACCTATCCCTAGGCCAAGATAGTTTAACCATAAACTGTAAAACTGTATTTACTCTTTTCTTATACTTAACTCTCTCGATATTAAGTAAATAGATAACCTCACAATGCTCTCACGATACCCTTATGAGATGTTGAAACTAGAGTAAATAAACTTGAAGTTTTATTGATTGAACAGAAAATCCTAAGAAACAATATAACCCTTACAACTACTTTACAAGATCAACCCTTAGCCCTAGGGAAGATTTAGAACATGATGAAGAAGAGAACATCTAGAGTTTATGGGGGAAGACGGTTGGGAGCTTCCTCCTCCTTGTCGAAACACAAGCATATATATAGGCTTTGGGTGTAAGCTTTCTTAGGGGCCAAGAATACTAGTTTGAATTAAAGTACAACTTATTTAAAGACTAAATCTCTGCATAAACGTCCCTTAATTCGTCCTATCTTCTGGCTTTGACTTTCTCCTCAAACTTTGGGCAAGGCCTTCCTTGTGCTTCTGGGCTCCAAAAATTATGCGAGTGGTCTACAAAAATCAGGCTTTAAATCCTCTATCAGTCGAACTCTACTTCGCATTTTCCATCTCCGTTATCTTCACTGTCGCTACTTCTGTCACAACAGCGATGTATAAGGCAGTTTTCTTCAACCCTTCACTCCCACTCTGTGGTTATCTTCTGTTCCTCTACTGCCCTGGATGCTGCCACGACAAGTACATGCAAGAGTTGATCGAAATCAGCAGCATCTGTGCAAAATTATCCATTTGTGATGTTTATGCAAATTCTATCCTAAAATGCAACTAAACATGCTTGAGTGCATCAATAATATGGATAAATGAGTGCTAAAATATAGAACATTTATGCACTCAACAGACGTCTTTTCACAAACGTATTCCACAGTATAGCTTCAGGCAGTAGGTGGCGGGGCTAGACAGATCCCACATGTTTGCCCCCCAACTATGGTGTGTTGGGCTTGCAGATTATGGCCTTGATCTCCTCATAGTGGGCAGCCGTCAGTGACTACCTTCATTCCTCGTGCGGGTTGTCGTTCATATCAAGGCCATAATAGCTGTTGATGACAGCAGAGTTGAGCTTGACTGCCTCTCCACGAACGTAGATGAATGGCTTGTCTGGGCAGAGCTGATGTGAGTAAAATTCCCTAACTATAGTGATGTTCGCTATATCAGGCTGCTGAGCGAACATCTCCCATCCCTTGTAATGGATGGTTCGGAACAAGGCAGGCTCTAGACCTCGGTCTCCCGTTTGCTTCGTATAATGGAAGCCTTATTCCTCCCAGACAACCTACTTGGAAAATTGTGCTCTATATCTCGCCTCGTCTGCCTTGAAGCAAAACCTGTTGTAGGTGGGTTTTTGGGTATATGTTGAAGCCATGTGATCGGTTGTATTCTAACTGATAATAAAAGGGAAATATTATGAGAGAGCTGAAGAATAAGATAGAAGCTAGCAAAAAGGTAGAAGCGAAGTAAAATGAAGTGAGTGAGTGGTTTATATAGGGGCTGTCGAGAAATGTCGGGGCGGCATTAAATGATCAACGGTCTGATTTCCTCGTGCACGTTATAGATTTTTCTGCCCGTTATTTTCAGAGCTGTTGGCGGCCAACTAGCCGTTACACTTCGTTGTGCTGGTTGCTGACTCGGTAGGATGGTTAGCAGGCTTTTTGCTGGTCTTCCCTCTCAATCCTGCTCTTTTATTCTCGATCCTAAAATAAAAATAATTAAATAAAATTCGAAAAACTAAATACTGAAAATTAATCTAGTCCTAAAATAAACTTTATTCCTAATGCATAAAAATAAATAAATAGAAATAAATAAAAATTAAGTTATGTTAGGAGTGCATTTGGGTGCATCTCCTAGACATAACCACTTTCTGAGGTGGTTTAGCTTTTTCTCCCCTCTTGGGGGGTCCTCTTGTTCCTTCAGTTCCTGTTTAATGGGGTCATTCAATCTTCCCTGAGGTCTGTCATGGCAGCTGCTGCCCTGGCCTGTTTCCACACTTATCTTGGCAGCTGTTTCATCCAGGTCTTCCATTCCTTCCTCTGAGGGTTGCAGCGCATTCATCCTTATGCTTTGATTGTCTACCCTCATTGTAAGTTCCCTGAGTTCCACATCTATCAGCGTTCTTCTCGTGGCCAAGAAGGGTCGCCCGAGAATGATGGGGGCTTTCTCATCGGCCTTACAATCCAAGATGAGGAAATCGGCAGGAAGAATTTGGTTGCCCACTTTGACCAGTATATCCTCAATCTTTTCCTCCGGTTGCACGAATGAGTGATCGACAAGTTTAAGCATTACAGAGGTTGGTTTTGCAGGTCCAATACCTAATTTGTTAAAGACGGCCTTAGGCATCAGGTTTATACTGGCTCCCAAATCACACAAGGCTCTGGTCTCGTGCTTCTTGCCCAGCCTGCATGGTATAACAAAGATGCCCGAATCTGTCTGCTTGGGCGGCAACTTGTTATGTAGCATAGCCAGGCACTCTTCAGTCACGGCCACCGTCTCAAATTTCCCCTATCTTTCTCTTATTAGAAACTATATCTCTGAGATACTTGGCGTAGTTGGGCATGGTTTGTATAGCTTCTATTTGAGGTATGTTAATGTGCACCTGTTTCAGAATGTCCAAGAATTTTCTGAATTAGTGCTCAAGCTGCTGTTGTTTGAGCTTTTGAGGGAATGGAGCTGGCAGGCGGATGTCCTCTATTTGCTCTTTGCTTGAGGGCTTAGTTCGGGAAGGATCATCCTTGTCAGGGTTGGTTTCATGTTCTGCTGCTGGGGCGGCTGGAGTCGGTGTTGCTGCTGGGGCAACTAATATGGGTGCTGCTGGGACAGGCTTACTTATATGTTCTGGCTGAGTTCCTAACTACTCTTCCATCCTAGATTCATCCAGCTGCTTCCCACTTCTTGTATTTATGGCCTTGTAATGTTCAAAAGTGGGCTTGGCTGCTTCTGGCGGGCTGCTGGATGAAGCTCCCATGGTCCGACTGTGGTGGATTTTGGTGAACTTCCCAAACTGGGTCTCCAGGTTCTTAATAGCAGCCTCCTGGTTATTCATCTTCATCTCCGTCCTGTCCATGAAAGACTCAGTTTTTCAATAAATTTATTTGTATAAACAATAAATTTACCAGTTTGTTTCACGAAGTTATTTAGAGTAGCTTCTAATGAATTATTGTGTTGTGGCTGTTGAGTCTGCTGCCAGGACTGATTCTGTTGGTAGCTTCCTTGTAGCTGTTGTGGATTTGCTGTTGTCTTTGGGTTGCTCTAGGAGATGTTGGGATGGTTTCTCCAGTTAGGATTGTATGTGTTTTGGGCTGGCCTGATATTCCTTTCATATCCTCTCATGTAGTTTGCAGATGTAGTGCATTCAGAGGAATCATGGTTGGCCCCATTCGCCACAGAAGGGCTTAACAACTTTTACTTCATGGACCTTCCCTGGGGATTGCACCATCTTCATCACCAGCTCCATCAGAGTGTCGAGGCGGGCATTAACAGATTCAGAGGCTTCCACCTCATTTACAGTAACTGGCCGCCTTGTGCCGCCTCGGCGGGCTGTCGGGTATTTATAGTCATTTTTAGCTGCTATGTTGAGCAGTTGTAGTGCTTCTTCTAGAGGTTTTTCTAGGATGATCCCGTTGACCGAGGCATCTATCAACATCCGAGTTGGGTAGTTAACTCCATTGTAGAATATAGATACCTGATTCCAAGCCGGTAAACCATGAAGCAGACAGTTGTTCAGCGTTTGTTGGTACCGCTCCCATGCCTTGTATATTGGCTTGTCATCCCTTTGTCTAAAAGTTGTGATCTCATTCCGCAGCCTATTAGTGACATTGGATGGGCTGAATCGGTCTAGAAAGTCCTTGCAGAGCTCCACCCATGAAGTGAAAGATCCGGCTGGCTGGTTATTCAACCACTGTTTCGCCCTATCCCTCAGTGAATAGGGAAATAGCCTTAGCCGCAATACGTCCTGGTGTACCCCATGAATCTTGAATGCTCGACAAATGTCCAGGAATCCTCGTACATGTTGTCGGGCATCTTCTGTGGCAGTCCCTCCGAAGTGCCCTAGTGTGTTTAGCATGTTGAACATGACAAGCTTTAGTTCGAAATGATCTGCCCCTATCTCCGGTTCCATTACTATTGGCTCGAACCTTTGAAAGTCATGTTCAAGGTAGTCTCTAGTTGTCCGCACTTGGGGTGGATCAGGGGGATACTGCCTCTGTTGTACTTGTCGTCCTCTGGGCGACAAATCTGGCTGCCCGCCCTTGCCATTCATGGCATCAACTGGGGGGGTCCTCGTTTACCATGGTCTCTTCCTTTGCTTTGCCTTTGTCTTTGTTCTTTAAGGCTTCCCTTTGCTCCCTTTTGATTCGTCTAGTTTCACGCTCAAGATCGACGTAAATAATGAAGTTTTCGCTAGGGTTAGCCCTGGTCATACACTTGCAAAGGACACGGTAAAATTTCTCTTTTTCGATTAAAAATAAAAATAAAGGAAAAAAATAAAAAGGTGCAGAAATTGAAAAATGAAATTCGCTGTTACCAATCCCCGGCAACGACGCCAAAAACTTGTAGGGCGTGTAGGTGTTCCCTTTTATGTGGGAGCACAAGTGCACACTCATGTCAAGTTATAGTATATAAGATGTCGAATCCCATAAGGATTGGACATCTTGTCTCGTTCTTTAGTTCATGCACAAAGGTAAAGTAAAAACACAAGTGAATGATTGGTTGAGATTGGAAAGTAACTAAAACACAAGTAAAAGAGAAGAGGTGAATCAGGTTAATAAAGCAGGCAGGGTTATGCTTCCACTTAGTGTGAAAACTGCGTTGAATTAGGTATGAGTTATCCTTTGCTGCCACGATATGCTGCCTCGGCGGGTACAGCAGGCGGCAAACTATGACCCTGTCACGCGGCCGCAGCAGGTCACTGCCACTGCAGGGGTGTGTACTGTCTCGGCAAGTGGAATGGAAATACGTCCTGGCGGCAAGTTTGGCAGATACTCCAAGTTCTGCAGGATAGTCGACAGTGATCCCTCCTATTTCTAGGTTAGGATGCTCGAGATTGACAACTTGAGGACTAGTGTGGAACCAAATCAATCAACTCAATTAGTGATCCCTTTTAGCCGTTGAAACTTGTGGACTAGTGTGGAACCAAGTTAGTCACGCCTCCCGTTGTGACCGTACTTAACCCTTTCATGAGCCTTGCACTTTCGTGCCCGACAAATAGATTCTCTCAAACGACTGGTGTGGAAAGATTGAAAGAATGAAGAACAATGGATTAAGTAAACTTGAAATATTTTATTGAAGAAATAACTCAAAAACCTAAAAGAACCGTTTCTCACTAGTTACAACATAACTCTAACCCAATGAAGATTTAGAACATGGCGGCAGAGAAGAGCACAAGAAAAGTCTATAGAAAACCTAGGATGATTTAAACTAGAAGTACAATGGGTATTTATAGACATAAAACTAGGTCAAGTCCTCCTTGAATTAGAAGTCCTCTAAAGTAGCTTTTCTTCTTTAAAGTAGCTTTAAATGCCGACTTCTTTGCTTGGAATATGGACTCTTCCTTGTTTTCCTTAGCCCGCAAGTAATCTTGGGAATTTCGCTTCAGCAGCCCTAGCCGCTGCTACAGACATCGGAAAATCATGTGAACGTCGGCGATAGAATTAGGAGTTTTAGCCCTACAAATCGCGCTCTGGTTCTCTAAACTTCCATAGTCAGCTGCCGCGGGCAGCAAGGTTGGCAGCAGCTTTGCTCGGCAGGTTCTCGGCAGCAACTTATCTTCAGCTGGAACTGCTTCAGTACAGCTCCTAGATTTGCTTCTCAGCGTTGTGTCCTCCGTTCCTTGGTTCCCTCATTCAGCTGTTAGTACCTACAAGCAAGAATACACTAAAACAATACCTCTTGTTCACCAAATAAATAATAAGTTATAAGAGTAAGGCAAAACAATGAAATACTGTAAAATGCTATGCATGAACCTAGTTATGCCTAAAATGTGCTTAAAACAGTAATAATAAGAGTTGTAAAGTGCATGAAATATAGGACTTTTGGACACTTTACAACTTAGCAAAATACTCTCCCCCATTATCGGATTTAAAAATATGAATTTTACTAGCAAATTGGGTTTCAATCATAGTATAGAATCTCTGAAAAATAGAAGTAGTTTCAGATTTTTCTCTCATTAAATAGGTCCAAGTAGTTCTACTGTAATCGTCTATAAACGAGATAAACCATCGACAACCATTTATATTCTTTAATTTAGAAGGGCCCCAAATATCACTATGAATAAGAGAAAAAGGTTGCGAAGATTTATATATAGATGGTGAATATGTTGTCTTTGTGTGTTTAGCAAGTTGGCAGACATGGCATTTAAAGAAATTTAGTTTTTTTATTAATAAACAATTCAGGAAAAAGTTTAGCAAGATAAAAGAAACTTGGGTGGCCTAATCTAAAATGCCATAGCATAACATCATCAAGCTGTCCGAAGGAAGAAATATAACTACTAAAAAGAGCTTGAGGAAACAAAAGGTTGTTTGCTATGTAGAATGTAGAGCCCATGATGCAGCCTAGCATTGCCAATCATCTTCTTCAAGTCCACTGCCTGCAATACACACTTATTATCAGTAAACTTTGAAACACACTTGAAATCTCTAGAAAGTTTACTAATGGACAGAAGATTGCAGTCCAACTTGGGAACAAAAAGAACATCATGTAACATCATATTCTCATTTATAAACATAGAACCACTTCCTGTTATAGGAGACAAAGAGCCATCTGCTGTCTTTATTGATCTCTTGGGAGAGGTAGGCACAAAAGTATGAAACAAATCTCTATTCCAGTCATATGACCAGATGCTCATGAGTCTATGATTCATGCTAGAGCAGTTTGTGCAGAAAGTAGGACATTATGAAAAGAATTGCTCTTTATACATTCTGGTTCTGTTAAGGCTAGATTAGCCTCACTAGATGCACAAAATTTGCCAAATAGCTGCTGCAATTCCTCAATTTTCTTTTTGGTGAAACTGCTAACACTACTAGCAGTTCCCAAATTGGATTGGGAATCCCGAGAGCCCTTTGGTTGAGGGGGCTTCCAATTTGCTGGTTTTCTATGGATTTTCAAATGCTTCTCTCGATAATGACTAACCTTCTTGCAATAATCACACCACGGCTTCCCTTTTCTGTTATTATTGGAAGAGGAAGATTGGGTGATTAGGACAGATCCATCATGTGAAGGAGGATCATGAAGCATCAGAGTCCTTTGACTTTCTTCCCTTCTTACAGCAGAAAACACTTCTCGAAGGGATGGGAGAGTTGTGCTTCCAAGTATTTTGCCCCTCACCGCATCCAAGTCTTTATTCGGTCCATTAAGAAACTGAAAAATCCTTCTTTGAGCAGTAGTCTTCTTGTATAAGGCTGCATCATTCGGAGTCTCCCACTCGTTTGCCTCATAGAGATCGATTTGCTGCCACAAATTAGTTAAAGTGTTATAATATAAAGTAACACTCATGCTTTCCTGTTTCAGATTTGATGCTTGACTCTCAATTCCAAAGAGTTTAGAAGTATTATCAGTGCTAGAATAGGTTTCCTAGACAACACGCCAAATTTCAGAGGCTGACTCATACAAAAGAAAATTTTCCCCCACTACAGGAGCCATAGAATTCAACAGCCAAGACATTACTATGCCATTCTCTTGCATCCATTTGGCATAACCTAAATCTTTAGCATCAGGTTTTTTAATCTCCCCTGAGATATAACCCAATTTACCTCGCCCAATAATAAAAATCTTCACTGACTGTGTGATAAGCTCCTATAGATGTCACTTTTTGCTTGTTATTTTCTTTGTCTTGAGAACTTTTCACTACTTAATTGGTTGCATTTATCTCATTTTCTGTGCAGAGACTCAATTCTGAAATTAGTAGCAAAAAGGTGCATTTCTGCAGTTTTATTTATTTTTCTGGTTGTGGCTGGCATCATGGGCACGACTCTGGGCACGGCGCGTCTAACGTTGCAGTTTTTAGAAGATACAGTTAGCGCAAGGAAAGACTCTGGAAGATCCAGTCAGCACAATCCGAACTTAGGATTTTTAAATTTAAATTTCAAACAAACATTTTAAATTATGTTATCTTTTTGTTATTTTTAGTAAATCTAAGCCTATAAATACCTTCTTTGGGTAAGGCTTAAGATCATCTCTTGTTTTATGAGTTCTTGTTGCTACTTGCCTTTAATTTAATAGAAGTATTTCCTTGTTTCATTTATGCTTCTTATTTATTTCTACGCATCTTAAACATTTTTCGGAAAACATGCTAAGTATGCTAATCAATATCATGCTTAGCTAATTTTCCCAAAAGCCGAGAGCTAGTACAAATCAATTCTATGCGTGAGAATTGAACATTTCTGAAATCCCTTCGGGATACATTTTTCATCTTTCTGTTTAGATAGTTTGGCAATCGGCCTTACTAAAATTTTTAAACGTTTTTCAAATCAAAAAGGATTCGTTGATCTGGAATCGTTTAATCATATAGTTGGGAGGAAGAATCGGCCTGTGGCACTTCGACTTCCTGTGATCACTATTAGCGGCGGTCCGCTAAGGAAAGATGAAATCAGAAATGATTCCCAATGAGACAACTTCTGAGTCGGGCTTTTCCTGTTTTTAAACTATGTATTTCAACGACGATAGACGTGGTTGGTTTATTTAAGAATCGAATTTCGGAGATAGACTTGGGAAGATCGGTTACATGAGAGAAAAACAAGTTACGATGGGTTGGGCCTCGTAGACTGTAACCGACATGAATTCCGTAGTGAAAATCTATTTTCAATGATCGTGGGAATTGACGAAACTAGCTCGAGGCTGCCTCCCTATTAGTGATTTTTCTATTTCATTCCTTATTTTATTTACTGTATTTTTTGTTTATTAATTTTTTCGATACTTCAATCACACCAAAACCCTTTTTTTTTACTTATTTGTTTTAGCTACTTCTGGGATCTAATCACGACAAGGCTCAGTCAGCGATTCCAATGGAACTCCTTGTGGATCGACCATCTTCCTCTATTCTACCTTAATTTCCTTATCCTATTATCATTTGAATAGGCTTATTTATTTTATTTATTTTGGCGAGTAGAACGACGCTTGTCAAAATTGGCGTCGTTGCCGGCGAGTTTTATTTTTCGGCAATCACTGATTGTTTTGTTTAATTTTTATGACTAGGAGCAATCCGGGAAATCTAGTTGACCTTGACCCGAAGATTGAAGCAAGAACTCGTAGAACTCACGGTGAAACGCTTAGGTGAAAGATTCAACAACGAGAACAAAGCAGACAACAATCTGATCAGGAATCCATTTCTGAAACTACACCAGTCGAAGATCCTATACTATAACCAGAACCGATGGGAGATCAAACAATTCAAGAACTAAATGCAGCCCATGCTGTGCAACAACCACTTTGCATCGCCTTTCCCAATGGCGAGACCCCTTTTCAACTAAAAACGGGTTTAATTCATCTAATCCTGACATTCAACGGTCTCTCTAGCGAAAGTCCACATAAACACCTCGCCGAATTCCATATGGTGTGCAGTAGCATGAAACCGCAAGGGGTCTCGGAAGACCAAATCAAACTATGAGCATTTCCTTTTTCCTTAGCCGATCCGGCTAAGGAATGGTTATTTTATCTTCCGCCTAATTCAATTACTACATGGACTGAACTCTCTCGTATTTTCTTGATAGGTATTTTCCTGCGGCAAAGGCGAGCGAGCTTAGGCAAAGCATATTGAGAATCCAACAAAGAAACGACGAATCTCTCTACGATTATTGGGAGAGGTTCAAAAAGTTATGCGCAAGTTACCCGCAGCATGGCCTATCTGAACAGGCCCTCCTTAAGTATCTCTACGAAGGGATGCTCCCAATGGATAAGAAGATGGTAGATGCCGCTAGCGGCGACGCTCTCGTCAACATGACCCCTACTGCAGCGAGAACATTAATCTCTACAATGGTTGCCAATTCACAGCAATTCGGCTCCTTAAGTGAACCTAGTCGACGGGTTCACGAAGTAAGTACCGTTTCTTTGGAGAATAAAATAGAAAAATTGACTGATACCGTCAATTCCCTTATTACAGTTAAATCAGGAGTCACAAGGGTATGTGGAGTATGCACTATGCCAGACCACCCGACTGATTCATGTTCACTTTTACAAAATGAGTCAGGCGCCCAAGTTAATGTCATAAATTTCCCAGGACCTCCCCAAAGACCATATAATCCCTACGGAAACACCTTCAATCCCGGTTGGAGAGATCACCCAAACATGAGCTATGGTAATAAGAATCAAAACTACCAACCAAAACAACCTCCCTTCCCAAACCAAGCACCCCAAAAAACCTCACTTGAAACTATTTTCGAAAGACTAGCTATCTCACAAGAGAAATTCCAAAACCAAACACAATCCCACCTCCAAGAAATTGACAAACAAATAAGCCACCTAACTCAAACCATTGGCCGCCTAGAGTCTCAAGGACGATTGCCCTCTCAAACCGAATCCAACCCGAGGGAAATGTGAGTACGATTAATTTGCGCAGTGGTACTGTCATTTCACCACAACCGCCAAAAGAGCCCGAGAAAAAAATCCGACAATGACAAACAAGGCGCTACCTCGAAGGACCAAGACCAAAAATCTACACCAACCTCAGGTAACATCATTTCCAATTCATCTTTTTATACTTACGAGCCTACTCCTCCTTTCCCAGGTAGACTATCTAAACGTGACAAAAAGGAAGAGGAGAAAGAAATTTTGGATATATTAAAAAAGGTGGAAATCAACATCCCACTACTTTATGTCATTCGGAAGGTTCCCAAATACGCAAAATTTTTGAAGGATTTATGCACAAACCATAGGCGATTATCAGGAAATGAAAGAGTTAACCTCAGCGAAAACATTTCGGCCATTTTTCAAAGACGCTTACCACCAAAATATAAGGACCAAGGGATGTTCGCGATTCTTTACAAGATCGGAAATGTCGGAACAAAGAGGGTGATGTGCGATCTAGGTGCATCTATCAATGTAATGCCGTTAAGCGTCTACAACAGAATTTCGACTGAACCATTGAAGGAAACACGAGTGACACTCCAGTTAGCCGATCGATCAGTTATTTGTCCCGAGAGAGTACTAGAAAACGTGTTGGTAAAGGTAAACGATCTAATTTTCCTGTTGATTTTTATATTATTGACATAGAAAATGATCACAGCAACAACGGATCAGAAATCTAGCTTGGTCGACCCTTCTTATCAACAGCACATACAAAGATCGATGTCCGCAACGGTATCTTAACTATGGAGTTTGACGGGGAAGTAGTTAAATTCGATGTGTACAAAGCTATGAAATATCCTGATTCGGTCGAAAGTTTGAATTTCATAGATATTATAGATTCGTTAGCTAATGACTTTATCGAAACTGATTTGTTTTATGACTTTTGTAGGGAATTGAAGGATCTCGATGATGAAAACATAGGCAAAACCATCTCTACTCTTTCTTCAATTTCTAATTTGCGATTAAATCCATCACGATCTAAACCTCTTCCCTCAATTTTGCAGGCACCACAACTGGAGTTAAAACAACTCCCGTCACACCTCAAATATGCATTTTTAGGCGACAACCAAACACTACCGGTCATTATTTCGAGTGAGTTATCGCAGCAAGAGGAAAGGGAATTAGTTTCCATTTTGCGCATTTAAAAAAAGGCAATCGGATGGACATTAGTCGATATAATCTATGCCATTTTAGATTGTAAATGGGTGAGTCTGGTCCATGTCGTACCAAAAAAGACTGGAGTCACAGTTGTCGAAAATGCCGACGGAGAAATGATTCCGAAAAGGGTACAAAATGGGTGGAGAGTGTGTATCGACTACAGGAAAATTATTTCTCAAACCCGAAAGGACCATTTTCCTTTACCGTTTATCGATCAAATGATTAAACGACTTGCTGGAAAATCACATTATTGCTATCTTGGCGGATTTTCTGGATTTTATCAGGTTCCAGTGGCACCCGAAAATCAAGAAAAAACAGCATTCACTTGTCCTTTCGGAACTTTTGCATATAGGAGAATGCCTTTCGGGCTTTGCAACGCACCAGCCACGTTCCAACGCTGCATGCTAAGCATTTTCTCCGACCACATCGAACGAGTAATTGAGGTATTTATGGATGATTTTACCGTTTACGGTGATTCATTCTCCCAATGTCTATCCAATTTTTCCTATGTTCTTAATCGATGCTTGAATTTAATTTAGTCCTAAACTATGAAAAATGCCATTTCATGGTAAGTAAAGGATTAGTACTTGGTCATGTGGTTTCTTCTCAAGGAATAGTCGTTGATAAGGCTAAAGTCGATGTAATTCACTCACTCCCATACCCTACTTCGGTGAGGGAAATTCGTAGTTTTTTGGGTCATGCAGGTTTCTACCGGCGCTTCATAAAGGACTTCTCCAAAATAGAACAACCTCTCTATCGATTGTTGCAAAAAGATGTGAATTTTGTTATAGACCAAGCTTTTAAAGACTCATTCGATAAGCTAAAGGAGAAGCTTATATCCGCACCAATCGTACAACCGCTAGATTGGAACTTACCTTTTGAAATTATGTGCGACGCATCCGATCTTAGCGTAGGCGCAGTTCTCGGCCAAAGGAGTAAAGAAGGACCACACGTGATAGCCTATGCCTCTAGGACACTCGACTCAACTCAACGAAATTATTCGACAACGGAGAAGGAGCTATTTGCTGTTATTTTTGCATTAGAAAAATTTCGTTCTTATTTATTGGGCACTAAATTTTTTGTTTTTTCTGATCATGCAGCGCTAAAGTACCTGATAAATAAAAAAGACGCAAAGCCAAGGTTGCTACGATGGATTCTCTTGTTGCAGGAGTTTGACCTCGAAATAAAGGACAAAAAAGGAAGCGAGAACTTGGTGGCAGACCACCTAAGTCGTTTAACCACATCACCAGTCGAACCTCCCCTTCGAGAACAATTTCCGGATGAGACATTGATGGAGGTACACGCATCATTCCCATGGTTCGCCGATTTGGCGAATTATCTAGCTACTGGTAAACTTCCTAACAACCTATCCCGATCCGAGATTAAACACATTAAAAGAGAGGCTAGATATTATATTAGAGATGATCCATATTTATGGAAAAATTGCTCGGATCAAATCATCCGACGATGCGTAAGTAACGATGAGGTAAAATCCATACTTGAATTTTGTCATTCCTATGCTTGTGGTGGACATTTCGGCCCTAAACGTACCGCACACAAAATTCTTGAGTGCAAATTTTTTTGGCCAACCTTATTCAAAGACACTTAGAACTTTTGCAAAACACGTGATAGGTGCCAAAGAGTTGGAAATCTAAGCCGAAAAAGTGAGATGCCATTAAACCCGATACACATCTGTGAAATTTTTGATGTGTAGGGGCTTGATTATATGGGGCCGTTTACTTCGTCATACGGAAATTTATATATTATTTTTGCAGTTGATTACGTTTCGAAATGGGTAGAGGCGAAAGCCACCCAAGAAAATGACGCAAAAACCACAACTAATTTTTTACGTGACTTTATTTTTTCCAGGTTTGGAACTCTAAGGGCGATCATTTGTGATAGAGGAACACATTTCGTTAATCGAATTGTCGAGTTTTTAATGAAGAAATGTGGCGTAACGCAACGTATATCGATAGCCTATCATCCGCAAACAAACGGACAAGCAGAGGTTTCAAATCGGGAAATCAAGTCAATCCTAGAGAAAATCGTTAAATCAAATCGAAAGGATTGGAGTTTGAAATTATTTGATGCGTTGTGGGCGTACAAGACGGCCTACAAAGGACCTATCAGCATGTAACCTTACCGGCTTGTCTTCGGTAAACCTTGCCATCTACCTGTCGAACTTGAGCATAGAGCATTTTCGGCAGTAAAAGAGTGTAATATGGAGATGAATGCAGTTGGCGAAGCACGGAAACTTCACATTCAAGAGCTCGAAGAAATTCGCCGAAACGCTTACGATAGCGCGCAACGTTATAAAGAGCAAACAAAAGCGTTTCATGACAAGCACATTTCATTTAAATCCTTTTCAATTGGACAAAAAGTTCTCATACTTAATTCAAAGTTGAAACTTTTTGCAGGAAAACTTAAGTCTAAGTGGAGCGGACCATTTACCGTAGTCAACACTTTTCCTCACGGAGCTGTAGAAATTGAAGATGGCTCGGGTGCCCAATTTAAAGTAAATGGACAGCGACTAAAACCTTTATTCGAGAACACACCGATCAGACAAATTGAAGAAATCACCTTGGAGGAACCAAAAATTTGAAAAAAAAAATAATAATAAATTTGTCGAGCTTAACGACGTTAAACAAATCGCTAAATGGGAGGCAACCCATTCGTTTATTTTTCGTTAATTTTTTATTTCCTTTCTTTTAATAATTTATTTTATTTAGTATGATTTTTACTTTAATTTTTCTAACTTCCTTAGTAATTTCTGCAGGATTTTATCAGTGCCAGGCCATGTTTTCTAACCCTTCACAACAAGCACTCTTCGATCCTAAGTTGAAGTGCACCGTTTCATTAAACTGGTGCATTTTAGCGTACCCAATGAAGTCGGTGCACCTTAGCCAATGCCCTTTAAACTTTTCTTTTTTCCCTCTTTTCCCCTTTCCCTTCTTTCTTTCTCGTGAACTACCAAAACCCTAAAAAAATACACAGCCAACCACCCTTGTTTCACTCAGCCGTATCGACTTCACCATGCCCCGCACACGACAGCAGGCTCGCCGGCTTCCCCAAGAACCGTCGTTGGTCATCGGCGGACGACGCCGTCTTGCACCGCCACAATCCATGGCAATCAGCAGCGACTCCGAACCAACCCCCACACCTCCTCCTCGTCGTGGTGGTCGACGACAGCAAGCCCACAACCCCTCGAACGAGAATCCCATTCCTATGGCTTCCACCGCACCTCCGCCTTCTCCCCCAACCGTCAGCCGCCGTTCGCGGCACTTCAACAGCACCGCTGGACCAAGCTCCACCCGTCGTTCGCCTCCCCGACGGTCACCATCACCATCATTCCATCAAAGCCCATTGTGGACTCTTCCTCATCCTCTCGGCCACGCCACTCCAACATCCACCAGAGGCATTCGAATGTTCCCTCATTCTCCATGCATTATGCCGAATCAGAACATAACCCCGAGGTAAACTCTACTTTGATTCCAATTCGACCTTTACTAATGTACCATCCTACGTTTGGTTTTACAAAGGATTTTTCGAACGGGAATCCTTTGGGACAACAACCGACCTCTTCATGGTTGCATTCCGAGAATCACTCATTCAACTTCCAAGAATCGGGTTCCAACCATTTTGCATCGCCACCAGGCAGTCTGACGGTATCATCAGCAAACCCCAAACACAACCGACGAGGACAACACTACGCAGTGCCTGCCAAGGAAGAACTTAGAGGTTACCTCCTCTTTGAAAATGACCAGTTGGTCCGTTTTCATGACATCCGACATCGCCCCTTTAGGGTCTGTAAGTTCATTCCTTCAACAACACTGGAAAATCTTCATATATCTGACTCTGTATTTAATTACTTCACTGTTATTGGTTGGCGATCGTTTTCTGAAATCAAAACTGGAACTTTCTATGAATTGGTTTTTGAATTTTACTAACCTTTTCATTTACTGAGTCTCGATGCATTACTGTTAATTCTCCTGTTGTTATCTGCTTTCGATTGTGTGGAACTCAGTTTAACTTGTCTGTTACTGACTTTAATCTTGTCATGGGGTTCGTGACGAATGTTACGGATCCAGAGTATTTAACATCTTTGATTAAGTTTCCTGCAGCATTCGACGCTGATGAGGTCTATTCTGCTCTCACCGGCCTCGTTGATGTGTTGTTCAATCCTAGCTCGACTAAAGCTATCCACCTCCACGACCCAGCATTGCAATACATCCACCGCTTTCTAGCTTACAATTTCTCAGGGCGAAATGACTCTTCTAGCGTATTAAGTAAGACTGAATTATTTTTTCTTTGGTGCATGTTCACTGATCGCAAGGTAAATCTTGGCTTTTGGTTAGCTCAACAGTTTGAAATTGTCATCCGCTCAAACCGTCCCTTAATCCTCGGTCCATACATCACTCATTTGGCTTCTAGAATTGCAAATTTCGATATCTCCAATTTTACTTATGCTTTTTCTATGGATGCTATAGACGAACGATGCTTGGATTCAATGGGCTTACTCGACGGAACGAGTTTTCAATTGCCGGAGCACACGACAAGTCCCACCTTCTTCACCACAACAGAACCAAAATTCGCAAGAAGCACCTAATTTTGCCGAAAGAGTCCACACCCTCAAGGACAACATTGCAGAAATACTTTCATAGCTTCGTCCGAGCCGCGGTCATGGTTGCACTTAATCAAGGGGAGTATCCTTTACCCTTCTTTGTTCTTCATTTCTTTTATTTTCTTCGCATTGGGACAATACGATTAAGTGAGGGGGAGGGTAAAGGATGACATTAATTTCGCGTTACTTGTCATATTTGCTTGATGGTATGAGTGTTTGAATTGATTAGAAGAACATCTCCTTTATTGTTGCCTGTCATTAAGCATGTTATGATTGTTTTTAGTTCATTAGAATACTTAATTCTAGCATGCTTGATAAATCGAATGGTATGACTAAGTCCAGTTTGACATTCCTTGCAACTTGTCTTGATTGTGATAGTTGAATTCCTCACCTAGCTTAATCAATTAGCCCATTTTGTGAGAACTTGAGCCTTGAGCATGTTTGACTGTATTTTTATGCTCAATTTTTTTCTTGATTGAGAGTGTCATTTTGGATATTGGAATCTAGAACTTGTGGCTTGTATGCAAATTGAGATTACATTAGAATGTGATGCATTAATATGATTTAGGCATTAGGATTCACCCTTTCTTTTTACCTCACTAAAAGACTACCCTTTCTTTTCCCCTAGTGAACCAAGTTGAAGCCTAATTCCGCTTTCTTTGTTTTCACCACGATATTAATTAAACCCAAGCCTTTTTCATTTATCCCTCTCTTTCACCCTTGACAAGACAGAAGTATGAATTTTGAGTTGTGCAATCATGTTTCACGAAATAAAGAGGGCAGCAGCAAGAAAAAAACAGAAAAGAAAAACAAAACAAACGAAAAAAAGAAGAGCAGAAACTTTCAAAACAAAATAAAAAAAGGTTTGATGCTATTCATTTTAGTTACCTTTGTTGTTATGTTGCCTACATTTTCTAAGTTATGGACATGATTTAGTAACTTGTTGAAAATTTCTTGTCTTGATCATTCTAGCCTTATTTTAGCCTTTTTCCTACCTCTACCCCAGCCCCATTATACCTTGATTTAAGTCCTAATGATTTTTGGATCTCATTTCTTAAAAGTAGTGGAGAATTGATCTTTCCACAAGCATATGGAGACCCTTGTTCAAATTTTGACTTTGAGAGTTTTTTGCTTTCTACACCCGAAACACTTTCAGTGACTTAAGTGCATCTTGGTGAGGATTAAGCTTAGGTTGGAATTTGATTATCATTTGATAGGAAATTGTAAGGGTGAAGAATGTTCTTACTTATCCATTTGTTTAGATTCATGCTTGATTTATGTTATTTTTGGTGCACTTGAACTTTCGTGATTTTGTTTAAAGCTTGCAACAATTTAGGGAGATGGATGCTTTTGATTAATTTCTTTCAAACACACTTGAGGGCAAGTATGAGACAAGTGTGGGGGAATTTGATAAGCTCCTATAGATGCCACTTTTTGCTTGCTATTTTCTTTGTCTTGGGGACTTTTCGCTGCTTAATTGGTTGCATTTATCTCATTTCCTGTGCAGAGACTCAATTCTGGAATTAGTAGCAAAAAGGTACATTTCTGCAATTTTATTTATTTTTCTGGCTGTGGCTGGCATCATGGGCACGACTCTGGGCACGGCGCGTCTGACGTAGCAGTTTCTAGAAGATACAGTCAGCACAAGGAAAGACTTTGGAATAATCTAGAAGATCAAGTCAGCACAATCCGAACTTAGGATTTTTAAATTTAAATTTCAAACAAACATTTTAAATTATGTTATCTTTTTGTTATTTTTAGTAAATCTAAGCCTATAAATACCTTCTTTGGGTAAGGCTTAAGATCATCTCTTGTTTTATGAGTTCTTGTTGCTACTTGCCTTTAATTTAATAGAAGTGTTTCCTTGTTTCATTTCTGCTTCTTATTTATTTCTAAGCATCTTAAACATTTTTCCAAAAATATGCCAAGTATGATAATCAATATCATGCTTAGCTAATTTTCCCAAAAGCCGAGAGCTAGTACAAATCAATTCCATACGTGAGAATTGAACATTTCTTAAATCCCTTCGGGATACATTTTTCATCTTTCTGTTTAGATAGTTTGGCAATCGGCCTTACTAAAATTTTTAAACGTTTTTCAAATAAAAAAAGATTCGTTGATCTAGAATCGTTTAATCATACGGTTGGGAGGAAGAATCAGCCTGTGGCACTTCGACTTCCTGTGATCACTCTTAGCGGCGATCCGCTAAGGAAAGATGAAATCAGAAACAATTCTCAATGAGACAACTTCTGAGTCGGGCTTTTTTTGTTTTTAAACTAAGTATTTGAACAGCGATAGACGTGATTGGTTTATTTAAGAATCGACTTTCGGAGATAAACTTGGGAAGATCGGTTACATGAGAGAAAAACAAGTTACGATGGGTTGGGCCTCGTAGACTGTAACCGACATGAATCTCGTAGTGAAAATCTATTTTCAATGATCGTGGGAATTGATGAAACTAGCTCGAGGTTGTTTCCCTATTAGTGATTTTTCTATTTCATTCTCATTTTATTTACTGCATTTTTTGTTTATTAATATTTTCGATACTTCAATCACACCAAAACCCCCTTTTTTACTTATTTGTTTTAGCTACTTCTGGGATCTAATCACGACAAGGCTCAGTCAGCGATTCCAACGGAACTCCTTGTGGATCAACCCTCTTCCTCTATTCTACCTTGATTTCCTTATCCTATTATTATTTGAAGAGGCTTATTTATTTTTTTTATTTTGGCGAGTAAAATGACGCTTGTCACTGTGACCATTCCAAGTAGTTATTACTAACCAGTCTATGACAAGTAACTACTGAACTAGAGGAATCAAAAACATCATCAGAACCATTAATAGGTTTTGTCACAGAATCAATTTCGGAGGAAGAAGAAGTATAGGCCATCGACTAGATTTTAGAAATCAAAACCTAATTTGAGAAAAAGGTTGAAAGTCTTTTTGTTTTCTCGAGAAGAAGGAAGGATCAAACCTAATCTGATACCATGAAGAAACTGATGAAAACAATATGTTTTCTCAGTGTACTATATTTCTCACATACGTAAAACTTACAGTGATAGTCTTTTAAAGACTTCAATACAAGAGTTAAACTATAACTAGGAGTTCTAAGTATTTACAACTCTAATCTCTTATCTCTTAGAGTTAGGATATGATTAATCTAATCTATTTACATTCAAATTATAGAATCCTAATCTTATATAACTTACAATTTACAGTTCAGAAACCACATCCTGTAGAGATATAGTTTTGGTGGGAGACAGTGGAAGTCCTCTGCAAGTGGAGCCAGTGTCAATAATTGAGGTTGATACCATGCAGAGAAGAAACATCTTAATCGAGAAGCTGGAACATTTAGGTAAAGATCATGATAGCACATAATTGCTACATTGCATAAGCTTATACTCCCATAGTGGTTTTGATCCTTGTCATGAAAGTCCTAAGAGGCATTCATTATACTGTTATAAACACCTTCCAAGCTGGCTCAAGCGTGCAAGAAATGGTAAGAGTAGGATAGTATACAGGGAAGTGTTTGTAGATCTTTTGAAAGACTTCTATTCACTTGAGCAGAAATTGCATTTACATCAAGCATGTGAACTTTTCGACAAGCTCTTCAAAAGTATTTTATCTTTAAGAAACCCAGTTCCCGTGGAAGTCTAACTTCACTGGGCCCTTTCTGAAGCATCAAAAGATTTTAGAGTTGGAAATTTTTTAATGAAGATGGTTTACAGTGAAACGAAGAGACTTCAAAGTTTATGGGGCTTCACCGAAAACAAAGGTACACCTTCATCCTCTTTTGTGGAAGAACATGTTCCTTTGCCATTGGCCATCAAGGATAGTTTTGATGATGACAAGACTATTAAGTGCAAAATGTGCCTAGTAGAATTTCTTGATGACCAGCAGCTTGGAGCTCACTGGATGGAGAACCATAAAAATGAAGCACAAAGGTTGTTTAGAGATTATGCTTGTGCAATCTGCCTGGATTCATTTACTAACACAAAGGTTTTAGAATCCCATGTCCAGGAAAGACACCATGTGCAATTTGTTGAACAGTGCATGCTTCTCCAATGCATTTTATGTGGCAGCCATTTTGGCAATACTGAGGAATTATGGTCGCATGTGCTGTCAGCTTATACTGCTGATTTTAGACAGTCAAAGATTGCTCAACAACATGTTATATTAGAGGGAGAGGAATCACCGTTGAAACTAGAGCTCGGTAATTCAGCTTCTTTGGAGAACAATTCAGAGAATATATGCAGTTTTCAAACGTTTATTTGCATGTTTTGTGGCTTGAAATTTGATTTGCTGCCTGATCTTGGCCGCCACCACCAGGCTGCTCACATGGGACCGAGTTTAGCTATCTCTCGTCCTCCAAAGAGAGGAGTTCGTTATTATGCTTATAAACTAAAATCTGGGAGACCTAGCCATCCTAGATTTAAGAAAGGTCTAGGAGCAGTGTCATATAGGAACAAGAATAGGGCAACTGCAACTATGAAAAAACGCCTCCAGACAACAAAGTTTATTGACTCTAACATCACTACTGCAGAGGCTCGTGTGACTGAGACATCAAATCTCGGTAAATTAACGGAACCCCAATGCTTAGCCCTTGCAGAAATATTATTCTCCCATATTCATAAAGCAAAATCGTGACCCAACAACTTAGTCATTTTGTCTATTGCTCGCTCTTCTTGTTGCAAAGTGAGCCTCAAGGCCTCATTGGAGGAGAAGTATGGCATGTTGTCAGAACGTGTGTACCTTAAGGTAGCCAAGCTTTGCAGTGAGCATAACATTCAAATTGGGTGGCACCAAGTGGAATTCACATGCATAAATGGATGTAAGTCTGTCAAGGACATAGAGCTTTTGTACCCGTTAATTTCTCCACCTAATGGTTTTGAAGGTCGCCTATCAGAAGATTCCTTGAATAATGTAGACAAAGAGTTGGAACTGGATGAGTGTCACTATATCATTGATTCACAATATTTTAAAGAATGACCCATGCAGAAGACTAGTATCTTGTGTGATGATTTAAGCTTTGGAAAAGAATCGGATCCAGTAGCTTGTGTAGTGCATGAAGGTCTTTTGGATTCCCTTTATAGCTCTGGTGATAGTTCTGATGCTCAAAATGCTAAATCCTCCATGCCTTGGGAGAAATTTACTTATGTTACAAAATCTTTGCTTGATCAATCGCATGATCTTGATGTTGAGGTAACCTTTGGATTTGCTTCTCTCTATTGCTCCATATATATGTCTTACAATTATACCTCACTTGAGTCTACTTAATTGCATGTCGCCAGCTGTTATTCTCAAGGTTTTTAATATTTCCCTTCCCATGAGGTTTCTGGGTCTTTTCTCTATCGCTCCATATATTTGCCTTATAATTATACTTCACTGGAGTCTACTTAATTTTTTTTTTGCTCAATGATGTCGTATATTAAGATGCAATATACAACCAAAACGCCACTACGGTCGCCTCGTTAAAAACCTCCCTAAATCCTAACGGAGGAAAAGAGTACGAACCGTATGTGGTAAAACAAAGGTCCAACAAAATCACTAACGAAACCAACACCAAAAAAACTAATGCTAACAAGCACAAAATAGAGAAATCCGCGTTACCCCTTCCTTTGCCAAAGCGTCCGCTAAACCATTCGCCTCACGGAAAATATGAGAAAAGCATACCGAAAGCAGAGATGCGCAGCAACTGTCAATCTCGCGAAATACCTCCCAAAACCGCCATGGCCGTTTGTCCATATGTAACACCCAACTAATGGCAACCATGGAATCCGACTCTACCACCAAAGGAAGTGCTGCCCATGTCGACTTCCGAAAGTACGACAATGCGAAAGCAATCGCTCGCAATTCAGCCTCGTTCGAGTCAGTGCAACCAAGAGGGCCAGAAAATAACGCCAAAATGCTCCCATGCTCATCGCGTAACACGCCCCCATAGCCTGCAGGACCCGGCTTACCACGAGCTGAACCATCCACCGAGAACTTCAGAGTCCCCCGCGATGGTGGTACCCAACAAATACCAAGCCGTGCTGATCGCGAATGTGATGGCTCAGAAAAAAGACTCGGACAGTCCCACCACATCGCCTCGCCAATGTAAAAATCATTCCTCAAGGTCCGCAACCAATAAAACGAGCGCAACTTAATCAAAAAGCACACCTCCTCAACCGGCAAAAATTTCTTATTGAACACCATCTCATTCCGTGCTAACCAAATCGACCATAACATCGCTGCTACGCACGACACCCACATGCAGCGACGCGTACCCGAAAACGAGCAATGGAAGTCAGGTACAAAGAGCTCGGACAAAGATTGCGGCAACGGTAAACACACTCCCCACCAGCAGCGAAACCAATCCCATAAACGCTGAACCACTGGGCACGAGTACAAGAGATGATCGACATCTTCCTCCCATTCCCTACACCAGAAGCACAACGTGCATTGCCCCTAAAAAACAAACCCCCTACGGCTCAAAAAGTCAAATGTCGGCAGGCGACGTAACCACACAAACCACAAAAAAGCCTGTACCTTCGGTGAAACTAAAACTTTCCACGTAAAACATGCCCCAAACTCGCTCTCCCCAACTTCATCTAACATCAACAACTGAGAGACAGCTTTAATCGTGAACATACCTCTACTATCCGGAGTCCAAATCAGCTTATCGCGTATACCTCTATATATATGAGTGTCGCCAAGCACTGCCCGCATATCTCGCAACAGCCCCGTCTCAAAAACACGAAGCGGACGACGGAAGAACTCAGCCCATCGTGAGTGATGAAAACCCCCCTGTACAGAATAATCCACAACCAGCGACAATTTGTTGATAGCACAAGAGAAGAGCCTTGGAAATATATCTTTTAATGGCTTGCTCGCACACCATGAATCAAACCAAAAGAGAACTCGACTACCCTCCCCCACTTGCCATACCAATTTCTCGTGTAGATTACGCTGAACTTCAGCCGAACAAGCAGTTTGTACTATTTGTTTCCACACCACCGACATCGCTTGTTTACGGGAGGAATTAAATCTCCACCATTGAACATCCTTCCCATATTTAGCCACTATAATGGCCCTCCATAGCGACGATGCATCCGTGGCATATCGCCACGACCATTTAGATAATAGAGCCGTGTTGCGCACCTGTAAATCCGCTATTCCCAGACCTCCCAGATGTCGCGGTCTACACACCAATTTCCAGCTAACTCTGCTCATTTTTCTATGTAAATTTACGCCTCCCCAAAGGAAAGCACGGCGAATCTTATCAAGTGCTGCGATAACTCCTTTAGGAATGCGGAACACGCCCATATAATAAATCGGCAAGGAAGATAAGACAGCATTAACCAAAGTAACTCGTGCCGCAAATGACAGCGAATTACGCTTCCAGCCTGCTAATTTCCGCCGAACATTTGCAATAACCGGTTCCCAAACCGCCAATCTTCGCGGATTAGAGCCTAACGACATCCCCAAATAGGTAAAAGGGAAAGAGCCGCGTCTACAACCCAAAGCCTTAGCACACAAATCTATAAACTCATCTTCAACCCCAATAGCATATAATGACGACTTGCTAAAATTTATTTGCAGACCTGAACATACTTGGAAACAATTGAGAATACGTCTAATAGAGTCAGCACAGCCAGGAGACGCCTCAAAAAACAAAACGGTGTCATCTGCAAATTGCAAATGCGATATAGATACCCCCGGAGCAACACAAACGCCCTTTATCAATCCCGCCGATTCAGCCTGAACCAATAGGCTATGAAGTGCCTCTACTATGATGACAAATAACAGTGGCGACAGTGGGCAGCCCTGTCGCAAACCACGCCCCGTTGTAAACTCAGACGTAGCACACCCATTTAACAGAACAGACATTCGAACCGTTGAAACACATTCTAAAATCCACTGACGCCATACCTCACAAAAACCCATGCTAGCCAACATATGATCCAGGAAATCCCATCTCACGCAATCATAGGCTTTAGCGAAGTCGAGCTTAAGCACTAAGCCACCCCTCGAACGCTTCCGTAAAGAATGAATTATCTCGTTTGCAAGAAGAATGCCATCCACTATCTGTCGGCCACGAATAAACGCCGACTGATGCTCACTAATCAACAACCCTAGCACCCTTTGCAACCTTGTAGCTAACAATTTCGCAAGAATTTTGTAGACTGAATTAACAAGACTTATCGGACGGTAATCGCTGAGTAATTTAGGTGAGTCGGTCTTAGGAATCAAAACAAGAAATGTACAATTTACACCCGGTGGTAACCTGCCGGTTGCGTGAAACTCGCCAAGAAACCTTAACACATCCTCACTCACTGTGTTCCAACATACTTTAAAGAAAGCCATGCTAAACCCATCCGGTCCTGGCGCTTTCGATCCATCGCAGCCCCGTATAACCTCCCACACTTCCTCACGACAAAAAGGTGCCACTAAAGCTTCATTGACGTTCCTATCAACCCTGCCGAACTCGCCCACAATGGTCCAAGAGCATCGACGGTTTGTTGCCTTAAAATGCATGGAGAAATCTGCCACTATATGTTTCCGAAGACGATGAACATTCGTTTCCCATCGACCATTTATCAATAGACCGGAAATCATATTCCGCACAGCTCTAAGCTTTGCCGTACGGTGAAAAAATGCGGTATTACGATCACCTAACCGCAACCAGCTCGCCCTTGATTTCTGTCGCCAAAGCGATTCCTTACGCCTAATAGCCTGCCATAAACACTGTAGCCACTCCCTTTTCCTCTCAAACAAAACAGCTTCAGATTCACACAGTTCATCATTCGAACCCGCCGCTTCTGCATCATCCAATTTCATTTGAAACGACTGTATATCCTTTTCCACATCACCAAACACCGCCCGGTTCCAAACGCGTAGGAAGCTCTTCATGTTTCGGAGCTTTATCATAATATTATCACTACCAACCCCCTGATCCGACAATCTACTCCATTCATTAGAGAGCTCAAGTACACTTTTGTTGTTCTCCAACCAACAATTTATAAATCGAAAAGGGCGAGGCCCCCAATCCTGATCATCACACACCAACAAAAGAGGTGTATGGTCCGATACCCCCCTTGACAAAACATGCTGACCAATATTATTAAAAGCATCCACCCAAGCAGATGATATCAAAAATCTATCAATTCGACTACGCCTAAAACCCCTTCCAAACCATGTAAACTGCTTTCCTATCAACGACAGATCAACAAGCCCAGTATGTTCAATAAAATCAGAAAATTCTTGCATACCTGTCGCCATCGAACTACATCCTGCACGCTCCGATTGCCAACGTATGGAATTGAAGTCCCCTGCGATACACCAAGGTTCATCAATTCCCAGGATAATCTCCCATAACCTTTACCACAACTGGATTCGTGCTTCCGCATCGCAAGGAGCATAGACATTCAGCATGCAACAACTTAAATCTTCCGCACGCCATTTACCTCTAATGAAAATAAAGTTTCGATCCACCTCTAGAGAAGCGACATTGAATCGTGACGTTTCCCAAACCGTGATCAAGCCCCCTGATGCACCTATCGACGGTGAAAAAACAAAATCAAAACCATCCGATGCCCACATACACATAAGCATTCGTGCTGAAATCTCCTCTAATTTCGACTCCTGAACCATTGCCATATCCACCCTCTGCTTCTTTAGAACATCACCTACTGCCCTTCGTTTCAAATACGAACCCAACCCCCGCACATTCCAAGACACAATACGCATTGCGAAAACTATCGCATGTCCCCAGAAAAAACCTGTTGAAGATCTTTTATAATGTCCGCTTCACAACCCACCGTTCGCACACCCACAATGCTGCCTAAGGCCACTGTCGCCTCTATTTCCTTAGCGATCAAACGTTGCCGATTCTGTAAATCTGAATCCGTCAAAGACGCGTTTGCTACTTGTGTCGAGTCAAGCTGTGGATTGAAATACTTGCGCGGTCTGCCCCTACCAGGTTTCACTGCCGATACCACACCGGAAAGAGCATTGATGGACTTTGTTTTTTTTTTCCATTAATCCTAGTGATATTACCAATGTCAGAAACACCCGTATTGTTGCCAGATGAAGTCCTTATTTTCTCAATGTTTGAGTCCACGTTATCCACCAAAACGATTGCCTTTGGGATAGGTTTAATCTATTCCTGAGTTGGTTTAATCAATTCCTGAATTGTTGCATTCAAATCCAGGGAGGTTGACTTGGATTGAGACTCCTCAGCTAGTTTTGTAGAGTCAGGACTCTTTCTCCCCTCACTTGTAGAACTCCCGGAGGCTTGCCCCACCGCCAGGCCGGCCGCCTCGCCAGAGGCCTGTGCCTCCACCGGAGCAGCCATAACCCCAACATCCTGTAAATGTGCCGGATTCGACTGGTCTTTCGAAGTAGTCTCCTCCACATGGCTGGTCGCCGTCCTATGGTCCCATAACGAGTTTGTATGCCACTGCCGTGCCTCGGCCAATTGGATCTGGTTGCCAATTGAAGCCTCCTTCGACACATCCTCAATGTGATAGTTAATATCATGATGTCCCTCTTCCGATCCTTCCGATCCCTGCGTCGAAAATTCATCGTCTTCATCCTCGGAATGTAACAACGTGCACTCGCATTCCAACCAAGGTCCAAAAGTACATTCTCGGACGTGGATAGGGAAAGATTCGCCCT
The DNA here is from genome assembly GCA_030270665.1 of Hibiscus trionum. Classification (NCBI taxonomy): domain Eukaryota; kingdom Viridiplantae; phylum Streptophyta; class Magnoliopsida; order Malvales; family Malvaceae; genus Hibiscus; species Hibiscus trionum. The sequence continues at coordinate 13,190,493 of BSYR01000006.1, forward strand.
CCACCTCCAACTTTAGCGTGGCCTCTATATTTGTCATTGTCCGTGTCTCGATCAAAATCCAACCACGCTCGAAGGATTTAGGCGATGTGGTAGAATCTGCCACGCGAACCAGACTGCCCCAAATGCTAGCGATATTCTCGAACGATTGTTGGGACCATGAAATCTCTCAACTTTTTGTTGTATTCTAGAGTTGTGTCTATTGACATTACTTCATGTTGATCTTCAGGGTTGGTGAACCAATTCTGAGTGGCACATTTGTGTGTGAGTACATTGGGGAGATCCTAAACGAGCAAGAAGCAAACAATAGGCTTACCAAGTTTCACTTTGATTTATAGAGTTCTGCTCTCACCTTATGCTTGCTTTTATTCTTATGCTGAGTAGGATGTATGATCTGATATCAGGTATGACAGAGATAGTTGCAACTACATATTTAAAGTTGATATGAGCCGATTGATTGAAGGAAAAGCATGATATGTCATTGATGCGTCCAAATATGGTAATTTTTCCTGGTTCATCAATCATAGGTGAGGATACTATTGCATGCATAGTCATCACATACTGAAATGTTTTCTCATACTCTTGATTCTGGTACTTTCAAGTTGTAACTTGGCCACGACTAATTTTGTGACTGAATATCCATATATTCTAAATGTGATTACCATTTTCTAATTATGAAAATTGGCCCTTTAGTATTTATGACTTTTATGGCAGAGTTAGTAGTTCAACTTTGCTGTATTTGAATAATGAATATCGCATATCCACTTTTGAAGTCTTGAATTTTTGTTAATGCATTCTTTATAACTTGTTTATCTTATGTCCTTTTAATTTTTCTCAGCTGCTCACCAAATCTTGTGAATCATCAAGTTTTTGTGGACAGCATGAATTGTCACCAAGCTCACATTGGTCTCTATGCCAATCAAGATGTAAGAACATCACTCAAAAACATAATACAAATATGTTGTAAGAACACTACTCAAAAACATAATACAAATATGTTATAAGAACACTACTCAAAAACATAATACAAATATGTCACATTGGTGAAATCTAGGATGATTTATTGTTGAAAATGGTTCGTAGAATAAGGTGTGGTTTACTTTAGATGACTGAGGTTAATTAAGTGACTTGTCAAAAAAAGTTTAATTGGGTAAAGAAGGTTAAAAATAGGCACATCTCGTTGACCTCTATCTCCATTCAAGATGTAATAGGTTAACTCTTCAATACCAATCATGATTTTAGGATTGGTTTTACCATTACTTTTTCAAAGATTCATTTTAAAGTATTTATTCTTCTAGTATTATAAATGTATTAACCCTGTCATCCTTTCATTTCAAAATTTTGCAGATATCTATGGGTGAAGAGCTTACTTTTGACTATCGATATGAACTGCTGCCTAGACAAGGATATTCATGTCAATGTGGAGCTTTTACATGTCGAGGCCACCTCTACTAAATCTTCAGTGAGCACTATGGGATCTCTATGGCATTTAGAATTTTGCTTTTCAAGTTCATTAATGAGGATACGGAGCTCTAACATAGGAACCTTAGCTCCCGTTAAACCAATCACGGGATCAAATCTGGCACTCTTAATGCTAACGGTTCTTACACTAAGGTAACTGTAAACTGCTAAATCTCTTTCAGTGGCAACGGAGTTTACAAGAACCATACAGAACATGCAACTTGCTGTATGGGATTTTCAACCAAGCCAGATCGTATCTATGATAGTTCTTTCAAACGGGATGAAATCATGCAGTGTATTTGGTGGATCTCTTTTTAAACCTTCTCTCCGTCAATTCTTTTTGCTTGAGTAGCGAAGTTCACTTTCGAGCAGAGTTTGCTGTCGAACCCCCCTTGTTCCCATCGAAGTTTGTAGGTTTGATAGCTTAGCCTAGGAATATTAGAAAGCAGCTTTTGTGATGCATGAAGTGCCTCAGCCTTATTTGTGACATTCTCTGTAATTTGATGTCCATTGTATAAAATATGAGCAATTTTGATTGCGTCTTGGCTTAATTAAGGGCATCTATTCAATTAGTAAAGTAAAAGAACTTGTCAAATGTAGGTGTACATGTCTGAAACTCATTGATTCAAAATGACATTGTCTAAACAAGGTATATCAAAACTGACATGAGTTCCCTCAAGTGGGTCATAAGCAGTTTTTTTTCTCCAGAAACAAACATAAACATGGACCATTAAGCCTCAGTATTACAGATTTTTCTTTAAAGCAAAATTCTAGCCGTTCTTAAGATGCTTGTAGTGTGTTGGTAAGGCATATGGTAACGAATCCTCGGCTGTTGTTCAGAACCTCATTTCCCCTTTCTGAATCACAAAGAACACAAAAGGAAGCCCGTAACTGAAACCCACTAAGCTTGTCATTCCTGTTTTGACAGATTTACTCAGAAAATAATATAATAAAAACCTTTCATTTCATTTCAAACATTCAACCCTGAAAGTTGAAGTTCATAAAGGAAAGCAAATGGAAACAGAACTGGTCCCAGTGTCTTACCATATGCAACAGATTTCCCAACATCCCTCTTCTTTCTTGGCTTGTGATTCATTGGTTCTGATAAAGTTATCAAATGCAAAATCATGGAGATGATGACCAACAAACTTCCAGTTTTCTCCCTAACAACTCTGTGGGTCAAATCTAATGACCCGAATCCAGCTATCTTTCTTACAAAATCTTCAACCACAACCTTAATAAACAAGAAAACTCCAAGGCACAGTACCACTTTTGCAATATGTTTGATTGGTCCTTTTGGGGAGATTCTCCAATTTAGCAGATTAACAATAGCAGCACAAGCATAGAGGGGAAACCAGAAGTACCAATCTTTGCCAATCAAAAAAGAGGAAGAAATTATCAGCTATTAAAACAAAAATCCAATATTATTAAACAGAAAAAACGATAGCCAGGAAGTATGGTACCAGGGTCATTTAACTGAACAGATGAAGAAAAACCAAACATGATTGCTATTAACAGAGAGCAGCAGCTGAATAGCTTTCCGAGTTTCGCCATTCTGTGAATCTGAACATAAAAAAAAAGAGTTAATTTTATGCCATGTTATACTGATAAAGATGTTAGGCCACCAATCACTACAGTCAACGCTTTCCGGTGGTTGAGTTTTCTAATTTATTACATTTTTTCAATCATTCTATGCAATAGCCATATTTTTTTAGTAATTTATTTATAAAATTGCTTTGTTTCTCAATCTTATTTTGTTATTACGATGATTGTATTTTTTTATTTTTAATAGTATTTTTTTGTTTTTTTTTAATTTTTTAATATTAGATAAATTTTATTTTTTAAATATTTTAAATTTTTAAATAATTTTTTATTTTTTTAATTTTAAATTAAATAAGTCCTCAAACTTTATAAAATATCAATTAAGTCCTCTATCACGTCGTCATTTATTAAAGTGGATTGGCACGTCAGCAGGGGCGAAACATCTATGGGACTAGAGGGGGCTATCCCCCCCCCCCCAATTTTGGGAAGTTCAAATTTTCTCCTTAAACTTTTTAAAAAAATTAATTTAGTCCCCTCAAAATTTTTAAAAATTTATATTAAGCTTCAAAAGTTTGAATATTTTTAGTTAAATTCATTCTTAAAATTTTTAAAATTTTTGATTAAATGTCTCAAAAATATTAAAAAATTTAGTTAAACCCTCAAAAATTTTGAATTTTTTTTGTTTAAACCTCCAAATTTAAAAAAAAAATTGCCCCCAAACTCTTACTCTAAGTTCTACCACTGCACGTCAGCACTGTGAACCGTCACATCAACATAGTAAAAATCAAGGAAAGACTCTGTGAAGACATCAATTAAATTTTTGAATTTAAAAATTTAACTGGGTACGAAAAAACATACCCATTTTAAAAATCCTTCTACATCTGTATATAAATCATAAATGTGACCCAAATCTGTAATATAGTATAATAAGTAGAGGTTAAGAAGACATGAATCTCTAAGTTATTTGACATGTTAAAAAGAAAACTAGGCAAGGGAGCATGACCACATGGGCAGGCAGGGGTTTGGGTGTGACAAAATTGAGAATCGTGCTCGGACATAGTAGGCAACTCAGCCGAGTCTACTTTAGACATCATCCACAGACAATGGGCAATTAACACTACTTCAATTCAGCGGCCTACAACATGTTACAGATAAGGTTCCAAACTCCATGTTTCAACATGTTGAACACTGCTTCTGCCAAACACACTTTTTACCAAAAAGGAGGGAGAGAGAGAACAAAAACTTCTTTTTCCCCAAAATATGTATGAATCTAATGAAAAGAAAGAATTACAGACCTGCTTATGAAGAGTTTAAAAATTCAGAAGAGGTGACTGAGACTAATCATTCTTCGTTATTTCATTGAATCAAGATGTCCCCTTCATTATTAAAGCAAGTATGTTTTCATGTTCCATTGAATCAAGATGTCCCCTTCATTATTATTATTTTTGTTTCCTAATCCATTCTGAAGCTTCTGTTAAGATCTGAATTAATGGCAAATCAGGGAGATAATTAAAGGAAATGATGGATTCTATAATACGTTTAAAGATTTTTTTAAAGTGGGGTGAACACATATTCATGAGTAAAAATCTTCTAACCCTAATCATGCCTCTATTTATGTCTTCTGTTAAAAAAATACTTAAAAATTAAATCAGAAACTTTAACCTTAAATTTCAAACCCTACCCCTTAAAAATACACTATACTCTACATTCCCTATACCCTAACTCTAAACTCTAAACCTCTAATTTTATTGTGGAGGCATGATTAGGAGATAAACGATGTTGACTCAGATTCATATAAACGATGCTCACTTCTGCATCGAAAATCCAGCAGCATCTCATACAAGTAACAACTCAATATAGAAAAGGACCACAAAATATCCATGGGGTTTGGAAAAATATATTTTTTTAGAAAAAGAAAATCGATGTGAGAGACCCTTAAAAATTGAAGCTTGGTTGATTGTATATTATAATAGGAGTAGGAAAGTGTTTTTAGAATAAAAGAAAGAATATTCAGAGTGGTAAAGACATGCAGAGTAAAACAATAGTCATCAAAAGCATAGATGAGACAGAAACAGTGGTAAAGTAAAAGCAAACCAAACCGCCATGTATCAATTTCTTTTTGGGGGTTTTTTAATTGATTTTTGCTTTAGCTGTTGAGGGCCTGTGGGTTCTTTATATCTCCTTGGCAGAAAAAAAAAAGAATTTAAAGTGTGACACTTTACTCATTATTCTGCCCTGGGCAAAGTCTGAATTGAATGGTTTATGGTTCCCTTGATGCTTAACACCGGAGCTCTCAATCAATCATTTTAAGGCACCCCTTGGCTTAGAAATAAGAGATTGAGAGATGGGAGATACCAGGTTACACATTAACAAAAGTCTTTATTTTCCTCAGGTTTTAGTGTTTGGAAGTTTTCAAGATTCTCTTTGTTGGGTATAAATGCTTTCCATATTCCCTTTTCTTTTCTCTGGAATTTTTGATCTGTAGTCAAAAATAGGAGAGTCTCTAAAGAATTTACTTTTCTTTTTTAATCTCTTTCTTCCCCTGACTTTCTGGGATTTGTTGTTGTTGTTGTTTGCAGTGCTAATATATGCTTATTTTAGATTATTGTTTAAAGTATGTTCTTAGGAAAGCCGTGCTTTCAATTTTTGACAGATTTATTTCAGAAAATAAAAATTGAGTCTTTGTTTTAGGCTGTTTCAGGTTAGGAAAGAGCTAATTTATTATTGTATAGAAATCTTTAGCAACTTTTAACCTTGTTTTCCTAAAATAATGCATTGAGTTGATGCTGGAAATGGCTAAAAGTAGAGTTTCTAGGATAGAGCAAGGCCAACCCAAGATTAGAAATGTCCCAATTGCAGTGACCCCTGAAGGCTTTTGGTGTTGTCCCTCTCCAGTTGTGTTCCAAAAGACTCTCAAATCACAAAAGCCTCTAAACAAACACAAATCCTCCTCCTCACCACCACTTCATAAGAAACAAATCCCACTAACTGAGAAGAAGCCAATGACCACCACCCCGATAAGGTCAGCAGTTACCTCTTTTACTCCTGTTAATCTTGGTATTAGTGTACCGATTGTTCCGGAGAGGGTGCCGAGGCCTAAGGTTGAACATATACCTAGGAATGTGGCAATTGAGTTCGGTGAACCCGGAACCAGTGATACGAAGGTGATTCTACTTGGGAAGCAAGGGTTTTGTGTGAAATTAAGCGTCCACAAGAAAGTTCTACTGGAGAATAGCTGTTTTTTCACTGATAAACTTTCTGAACAAGACTGTGGTTTGTGTTGCCTTGAAATTGATGATTGCGAGGATGTTGTGTAACACCCCCTTCCCGGCCTAGTAGAGAACCGGGTCGGAGAGCGCTACCGGAAAACAATGCGGTGATCGGAGACATAAATTCAAAGTTCAAAAATCATTTCATAACATTTTATTAATCTCTTTTAAGACTTAACACTTAACTTATTAACAACTTACTCAAATTGGGGTCAATTTCAAACTTTTTCAAACTTTAGGGACTAAATTGTAATTTTCACAAATTAAAGGTCTTTATCTGAAATTCGTGAAAATATACTGAAAATAAACTTACTAGTTATTAGCCTGTAAAACCTCATTACTATCGGAGGTCATTTATCAACCTGATTAGACGATGCAATATTTAGTGACTATTTTGTAAAATATTCAAATCTATTTCTTTTTATTATCTTACTAAAATTATTTACAAATTTAAATGAGCCTAACAACTTACAAAAATCTTAGAGTCCTTTCTAATCATTTTTATTAGAAAATTATTCGTATCTATCATTATTATTGTTCTAACATTTATTTAATAGGACTTTTCTAAATTACTAAAATAAAACCACATTATTAAATTACAAAACACAATTTATACAAAAGTTGGATCATATGCCACTTTACTAGGAGTTCATGAAAGATATCATACATATAAGGTAGAGATGTGACTTGCAACTGCACCACACGATCAAAGGTTGGAAATCTATCAGGGTCCTGAAAATGCATGAGACAATTATGTTAGGCTTACATAGCCTAGTGAGGTAGTCATGATAGTAAATTGACAATAATATGAATGTCATGATTAAATATAAATTTAATCTAACTTATTTGCATGCTTCTATAACAGTATAAGCATAACATGATCAGATATCCATATCACTAACATAACATAATATAATCATATATCTTATCATAAACATGTCATGGTATAACATATCGAACACATATTATATTGGTACCATTGGATACGCGGATTCCCTGTACACCATATCATGTATTATAATTGAGCCGTAGCCCTGAGCCGTAGCTCCATGTATCCCTTACACTTCCATCCTTTTATCTCCCACATATAGGCCGTAGCCTTGGACCGTAGTCCTCCCTTACATGGTGAGCTCAAATATTCCTATGGCATGCCAATTGTATCCAACGTCCATAAATACACATAATTTCACATAGTCCATGATTTTCAGATCATATCATATCAAATAGCAAGATGAGCCGTAGCTCCATATCAGATAATATTTCATATTATTTTCATATACATGTAGCATATTATAATCATTTTTTAAGCATATCAAAATAATGCAGGGTACTTACCAGATGCAAATAAATTCATAATTAATGCAATAGGAAGGCACCGAGCCTACCCCTGACACGACTATACCCACATATCAGAACATAAAAAAATATCGGAATGACACCGTGTCACCCGAGACAAATGCATCTACACTCACTTTGACAGACCGGTGCTTTATTTTTATTTATTGGGCTTGAAAGTTGATCTGAATCGACCTCGTGTACTACGATAAAAATTAATTAAAATAATAAGACAGTATCGAATATATATAAAAATATTAATCAAACTCGATACCGAAACTTAAACTAACTAGAGATTTGAGCTTACCCCGTCGTCAGCAAAAATTCGATATTCCTATATCGAAAATATCGGACTACCAATCAAAGATTGAATCGTATCCTACTAATAATTATTTTTTTTTCTTCCTCAATTGCCGTGGGATTTCATCAATCTCCCCCCCCCCCTTTTATACTAATTTGGCGTCAACTACTCCTTTTTTTTTCTTTTTTTTTATAATAAAATAATAATAATTTTAACTACTCCATACATACTCCTTAAAATAATAATAATTTTAACTACTACATAAAATAATAATAATTTTAACTACTACATAAAATAATACTAAATTTTTACTTACTCCATAAAATAATAATAAACCGAATAAAAATTTCGAACCTAATTTCTACTAGACCGGTTTTTTTGGGATGTGACAACTCACCCCCCCTTAAGAAAATTCGTCCTCGAATTTTTACCTGAATCGAATAGATGAGGATATTGCTTTTTCATCGTGTCCTCAGGTTCCCATGTTGCCTCTTCCCTCTTGTGATTTCTCCACAAGACTTTAACCAATGCAACATTTTTGTTTCTTAGTCTTTTGATTTCTCTATCCAGAATCTGAATTGGTTCCTCTTCGTAAGACAAGTCAGGATTCAGCTCTAATTCTTCCGGCTCTAAGATGTGAGATGGATCGGATCTATACTTTCTGAGCATTGACACGTGGAAGACATTGTGGATTTTATCGAACTCGCTAGGAAGTGCAAGTCGATAAGCTACTGGGCCAATTCTTTCAGAAATTTCAAAAGGTCCAATGAAGCGAGGACTGAGCTTTCCCCTCTTTCCAAACCGAAATACTTTCTTCCATGGAGAGACTTTAAGAAAGACTTTGTCTCCCACATTATGCTGAATGTCTCTTCGTTTCAGATCAGCGTAAGCTTTCTGCCTATCAAAAGCTTGTTTCAATCGAGAGTGGATGATTTGAACTTTCTCTTCTGTTTCTCTGAGCAGTTGTGGTCCCAACACCTTGTTTTCACCAAGTTCGGACCAACACAAAGGAGTTCTGCATTTTCTGCCATACAACGCTTCAAAAGGAGCCATCTGAATAGATGACTGATAGCTATTGTTGTAGGAAAATTCTACTAAGGGTAGGGATTTCTCCCAATTTTTCCCAAAATCAATAATGCAGGCTCGGAGCATATCTTCCAGAATCTACAAGGAAGATCGTAATTGATATAGGATACCTAGCTTATGTTTAAAGAAAGAAACTAACGAGGTTACCTGAATAACCCTTTCAGATTGGCCATCGGTTTAGGGGTGGAATGCAGTACTGAGATGTACTCTAGTTCCCAATGCCTCCTGTAAGGTTCTCCAAAATCGGGATGCAAACCGTGGGTCTCGATCAGAAATTATTGATGTTGGAACTCCGTGCAAGCGTATAACTTCGCTGATATACAACTCTGCTAGCTTGGATAAGCTGAAGTCCTTTCTTACAGGAAGAAAGTGAGCTGACTTGGTAAATCGATCTACGATGACCCAGATTGCGTTGTTTTTCTTTGGAGTCGGAGGTAATCCGCTTACAAAATCCATAGTGATACGTTCCCACTTCCACTGTGGCAGTTCAATGGGTTGAAGGAGTCCCGTCGGTACTTTATGTTCAGCTTTAACCCGTTGACAAGTCAAACACCTTGCTACGAAATCTGTGATTTTACTTTTCATACCGGACCACCAGTAGATCTCTTTTAGATCCTTGTACATCTTAACAGCTCCGGGGTGAATCGAAAAAGGGCTAGCATGTGCTTCACGCAGGATCTGGTTCCGAAGATCATCATTGTTTGGAACACATATACGATTACGAAAGCATAACAAGCCGTCAGAATTTATGGCAAAATCAGGGTCCGGTTCATCCTTGATTCGGGCTAGAATAGGTTGCAACTCCTCATCATCTTCTTGAAGTGCTTTAATCAGGGACACAATGGTCGATTGTACCCTGAGCTCGGCTAATAACTTGCCACGCTTCATGAGCCGAAAGTGAGCGTTTAAACATCTAAGAGAAGAAGTGGGTTTCCGGCTAAGAGCGTCCGCCACCACATTTGCTTTACCGGGATGGTAATCAATTACCAAATCATAATCTTTCAAAAGCTCCATCCAACGACGCTGACGAAGGTTTAATTCTTTTTGGGTCAAAAGGTATTTTAGGCTTTTGTGGTCAGTAAAAAGATAACACTTTTCACCATAGAGGTAATGTCGCCAGATCTTTAGTGCGAACACAACCGCAGCTAGCTCAAGGTCATGAGTTGGATAATTAAGCTCATACGGTTTGAGTTGACGTGAGGCATAGGCTATAACTTTACCTTCTTGCATCAAGACACAGCCCAGTCCTTGATGGGATGCATCGCTGTATACTGTGAAATCTTTTCCTGGTTCCGGTTGTACTAGGACAGGAGCGTGGGTGAGGATTTGTTTAAGTTGATCAAAACTCCTTTGTTGGTCCACGGTCCACCTGAAAGGAATGTCTTTACGGAGAAGCTTCGTTAGGGGTGAAGCAATCAAGGAGAACCCCTTAACGAACCTACGATAGTATCCTGCAAGACCCAGGAAACTACGAATTTCTCCCACGTTTTTCGGGGGTATCCATTCGAGAATGGCTTGAATCTTCTTTGGGTCCACTTGAATTCCCGCGGAAGATATCACATGACCGAGAAAAGATACTTCGGTCAGCCAAAACTCGCATTTACTAAATTTGGCATAGAGTTGTTTTTCACGGAGGGTTTGGAGTACAATCCGAAGATGTTCTTCGTGAGTAACAGAATCTTTCGAATAGATCAAAATGTCGTCTATGAAGACAACGACAAATTTATCAAGATAAGGTCGAAATATTCGGTTCATCAGATCCATAAAGGCTGCAGGAGCATTGGTGAGCCCAAAAGGCATCACCAAGAATTCGTAATGACCATATCTGGTTCGAAAGGCTGTTTTTGAAACATCTGGTTCCTTCACGAGCATTTGATAGTAACCAGATCGGAGGTCTATCTTAGAAAAGACAGAAGCACCCTTTAGTTGATCAAATAGGTCGTCTATTCTAGGAAGCGGGTACTTATTTTTTATTGTTACTTTATTTAGTTGTCGATAGTCGATGCATAAGCGCATCGATCCATCTTTCTTTTTCACAAATAAAACCGGTGCTCCCCAGGGTGAGGAACTCGGTCGAATAAACCCCTTACTTTCAAGGTCTTGGATTTGGGCCTTCAACTCCTTTAACTCCATTGGAGCCATTCTGTATGGAGCGATAGAAATTGGAGTAGTTCCAGGTTGAACTTCTATCCCAAACTCAACTTCACGTACAGGAGGGAGTCCCGGAAGTTCTTCAGGGAATACGTCAGGAAAATCTTTTATTATGGATATATCTTCAGGCTTCAATTCCTTCTTAGATTCTAAGGCACACATAAGACTACTCTGACATTTAGATTTCATCAAGGTGATGCTTTCTCTACCTAGACCATGGAGATATAATTTCTTTTTAGAACAATGTACCCATGCTTGATGTTCAGCTAGCCAATCTAGACCAAGGATAAGGTCGAACTCATTAAAGGGTAAGACCATCAAATTGGCCGGAAAAGGAATTCCTTGGATTTTTAGGGGACAAGATCTACAGATCTTTTGGATTGCTACACTATCTCCTAATGGGTTTGACACAAGTATTTCAGAAGCAACATGATCATATTTTAAGGCATATTTTTCAATCAAAGGTTCCCTAATAAAGGAATGCGTGGAGCCTGGATCTATCAAAGCATAAACAAATTCAGAACCTAACTCCACCATACCTGCAATAACATCAGGGTCGTCTTCTTGTTCGCGGCCTCGAACGTGGTACATCTGGGCTGAGGTCTTTGGATTTCGGCTTCCTGAAGGAGCATTATTGTTCTGGGGCCTTCTGGAAGAACCAGACGGTGCTTGATTTAATCCCCTCCCTTTTACTGGAACGTTATGAGAGGCTATAGAGGTAGGGGCTTGTGGATTTTGGGGGCATTGTCGGATGAAATGACCAGATTCTCCGCACAGGTAACAAGAACCTGACTGTTTACGGCACTGTCCCAAATGTCTCTTTTGACAAAAATTACACAGAGGGATCTGAGAACTTTTGGCAGAGCCTCCTGTACTGTTTATTGAGGTTGTACGCGTAACAGTGGTCCCACCAGATGGAAATTGAGAGACATAATTAGAGTTAGGTAGCTGTTGATTGGCAGATGACCTTTGGTCCCACTGTCTTCCTCTTTTTTGAGATAGAGGAGGTTTAGAATCTTCTCGGAATCTTTTATCAGGCCGAGCTTGGTTTCCCTTCCTTCTTTCCGAGGCTCTTTGAGAAGCTTCAGTTGCAATGGCTCGATTCACCAGAATTTGAAAATCCTCGATTTCCAGAGCAACAAAAAGAGGACGTAATTCATCGCAGAGGCCATCTATGAACATTCTACATTTTTCTTTTTCAGTGTGGATGATATCAGTACCATATCTAGCGTACTTGCAGAAATCATGAATGTACTGTTCTACTGGCCTTCCTCCTTGCTTCAAATGGAGGAACTTTTTACGTCTTTCAGCGAGGTAATGCTCACTAATATACTTTTTACGAAACTCCTGGAGGAAAAATTCCCAGGTTACTTTATGTTCGGGTACAGTGAGAGTTACAGTGTGCCACCAGCTTTGTGCTTCATCTGCAATCAGGGCTAAGGCACACTCTAACTTATGCTCCTCGGGGCACTTTAGTTGCTTGTTGATTACTTTCAAAGTATTTTCTAGCCAATATTCTGCGATTTCAGGATTATCCAGATCTTGGCCAGTAAATGTATAAACTTGATAACGTTTGAGCTTATCTATTGGAGCTCGAGAGATCTGCTGAGCAGCTTCAGCAGATGAGGAAGGTGCTTCTTGTCGAAGAGACACCACTACTTGTTTTATCATGTCGGCCATAGACATCAAATAGTCTTGTTGAGCCGACAACATAGGTGGAAGATGAGGTGGATCATTATGAGCCACTTGTTCGGTACTTGGTTCTGGCCTCACATTTTCCCCTCGAGTGGAAGAGGAATCATGTTCGGTCTCATTTGTTTCTTTCCTAATAGTAGGAGCAGTCATTTTGGGTCTAGACACACATAAGAATTAAATCGTGTAAGTTGCAAGTCACAAAATACATATTTAATCAACTCCTAAGTGGCATATGAGACATAGACTCGTTAACGAATGCCTGATTAGTCCTAGAATCGACTAAACTCTATCTCTGATACCACAAATGTAACACCCCCTTCCCGGCCTGGTAGAGAACCGGGTCGGAGAGCGCTACCGGAAAACAATGCGGTGATCGGAGACATAAATTCAAAGTTCAAAAATCATTTCATAACATTTTATTAATCTCTTTTAAGACTTAACACTTAACTTATTAACAACTTACTCAAATTGGGGTCAATTTCAAACTTTTTCAAACTTTAGGGACTAAATTGTAATTTTCACAAATTAAAGGTCTTTATCTGAAATTCGTGAAAATATACTGAAAATAAACTTACTAGTTATTAGCCTGTAAAACCTCATTACTATCGGAGGTCATTTATCAACCTGATTAGACGATGCAATATTTAGTGACTATTTTGTAAAATATTCAAATCTATTTCTTTTTATTATCTTACTAAAATTATTTACAAATTTAAATGAGCCTAACAACTTACAAAAATCTTAGAGTCCTTTCTAATCATTTTTATTAGAAAATTATTCGTATCTATCATTATTATTGTTCTAACATTTATTTAATAGGACTTTTCTAAATTACTAAAATAAAACCACATTATTAAATTACAAAACACAATTTATACAAAAGTTGGATCATATGCCACTTTACTAGGAGTTCATGAAAGATATCATACATATAAGGTAGAGATGTGACTTGCAACTGCACCACACGATCAAAGGTTGGAAATCTATCAGGGTCCTGAAAATGCATGAGACACGTATGTTAGGCTTACATAGCCTAGTGAGGTAGTCATGATAGTAAATTGACAATAATATGAATGTCATGATTAAATATAAATTTAATCTAACTTATTTGCATGCTTCTATAACAGTATAAGCATAACATGATCAGATATCCATATCACTAACATAACATAATATAATCATATATCTTATCATAAACATGTCATGGTATAACATATCGAACACATATTATATTGGTACCATTGGATACGCGGATTCCCTGTACACCATATCATGTATTATAATTGAGCCGTAGCCCTGAGCCGTAGCTCCATGTATCCCTTACACTTCCATCCTTTTATCTCCCACATATAGGCCGTAGCCTTGGACCGTAGTCCTCCCTTACATGGTGAGCTCAAATATTCCTATGGCATGCCAATTGTATCCAACGTCCATAAATACACATAATTTCACATAGTCCATGATTTTCAGATCATATCATATCAAATAGCAAGATGAGCCGTAGCTCCATATCAGATAATATTTCATATTATTTTCATATACATGTAGCATATTATAATCATTTTTTAAGCATATCAAAATAATGCAGGGTACTTACCAGATGCAAATAAATTCATAATTAATGCAATAGGAAGGCACCGAGCCTACCCCTGACACGACTATACCCACATATCAGAACATAAAAAAATATCGGAATGACACCGTGTCACCCGAGACAAATGCATCTACACTCACTTTGACAGACCGGTGCTTTATTTTTATTTATTGGGCTTGAAAGTTGATCTGAATCGACCTCGTGTACTACGATAAAAATTAATTAAAATAATAAGACAGTATCGAATATATATAAAAATATTAATCAAACTCGATACCGAAACTTAAACTAACTAGAGATTTGAGCTTACCCCGTCGTCAGCAAAAATTCGATATTCCTATATCGAAAATATCGGACTACCAATCAAAGATTGAATCGTATCCTACTAATAATTATTTTTTTTTTCTTCCTCAATTGCCGTGGGATTTCATCAATCTCCCCCCCCCCCTTTTATACTAATTTGGCGTCAACTACTCCTTTTTTTTTCTTTTTTTTTATAATAAAATAATAATAATTTTAACTACTCCATACATACTCCTTAAAATAATAATAATTTTAACTACTACATAAAATAATAATAATTTTAACTACTACATAAAATAATACTAAATTTTTACTTACTCCATAAAATAATAATAAACCGAATAAAAATTTCGAACCTAATTTCTACTAGACCGGTTTTTTTGGGATGTGACAACTCACCCCCCCTTAAGAAAATTCGTCCTCGAATTTTTACCTGAATCGAATAGATGAGGATATTGCTTTTTCATCGTGTCCTCAGGTTCCCATGTTGCCTCTTCCCTCTTGTGATTTCTCCACAAGACTTTAACCAATGCAACATTTTTGTTTCTTAGTCTTTTGATTTCTCTATCCAGAATCTGAATTGGTTCCTCTTCGTAAGACAAGTCAGGATTCAGCTCTAATTCTTCCGGCTCTAAGATGTGAGATGGATCGGATCTATACTTTCTGAGCATTGACACGTGGAAGACATTGTGGATTTTATCGAACTCGCTAGGAAGTGCAAGTCGATAAGCTACTGGGCCAATTCTTTCAGAAATTTCAAAAGGTCCAATGAAGCGAGGACTGAGCTTTCCCCTCTTTCCAAACCGAAATACTTTCTTCCATGGAGAGACTTTAAGAAAGACTTTGTCTCCCACATTATGCTGAATGTCTCTTCGTTTCAGATCAGCGTAAGCTTTCTGCCTATCAAAAGCTTGTTTCAATCGAGAGTGGATGATTTGAACTTTCTCTTCTGTTTCTCTGAGCAGTTGTGGTCCCAACACCTTGTTTTCACCAAGTTCGGACCAACACAAAGGAGTTCTGCATTTTCTGCCATACAACGCTTCAAAAGGAGCCATCTGAATAGATGACTGATAGCTATTGTTGTAGGAAAATTCTACTAAGGGTAGGGATTTCTCCCAATTTTTCCCAAAATCAATAATGCAGGCTCGGAGCATATCTTCCAGAATCTACAAGGAAGATCGTAATTGATATAGGATACCTAGCTTATGTTTAAAGAAAGAAACTAACGAGGTTACCTGAATAACCCTTTCAGATTGGCCATCGGTTTAGGGGTGGAATGCAGTACTGAGATGTACTCTAGTTCCCAATGCCTCCTGTAAGGTTCTCCAAAATCGGGATGCAAACCGTGGGTCTCGATCAGAAATTATTGATGTTGGAACTCCGTGCAAGCGTATAACTTCGCTGATATACAACTCTGCTAGCTTGGATAAGCTGAAGTCCTTTCTTACAGGAAGAAAGTGAGCTGACTTGGTAAATCGATCTACGATGACCCAGATTGCGTTGTTTTTCTTTGGAGTCGGAGGTAATCCGCTTACAAAATCCATAGTGATACGTTCCCACTTCCACTGTGGCAGTTCAATGGGTTGAAGGAGTCCCGTCGGTACTTTATGTTCAGCTTTAACCCGTTGACAAGTCAAACACCTTGCTACGAAATCTGTGATTTTACTTTTCATACCGGACCACCAGTAGATCTCTTTTAGATCCTTGTACATCTTAACAGCTCCGGGGTGAATCGAAAAAGGGCTAGCATGTGCTTCACGCAGGATCTGGTTCCGAAGATCATCATTGTTTGGAACACATATACGATTACGAAAGCATAACAAGCCGTCAGAATTTATGGCAAAATCAGGGTCCGGTTCATCCTTGATTCGGGCTAGAATAGGTTGCAACTCCTCATCATCTTCTTGAAGTGCTTTAATCAGGGACACAATGGTCGATTGTACCCTGAGCTCGGCTAATAACTTGCCACGCTTCATGAGCCGAAAGTGAGCGTTTAAACATCTAAGAGAAGAAGTGGGTTTCCGGCTAAGAGCGTCCGCCACCACATTTGCTTTACCGGGATGGTAATCAATTACCAAATCATAATCTTTCAAAAGCTCCATCCAACGACGCTGACGAAGGTTTAATTCTTTTTGGGTCAAAAGGTATTTTAGGCTTTTGTGGTCAGTAAAAAGATAACACTTTTCACCATAGAGGTAATGTCGCCAGATCTTTAGTGCGAACACAACCGCAGCTAGCTCAAGGTCATGAGTTGGATAATTAAGCTCATACGGTTTGAGTTGACGTGAGGCATAGGCTATAACTTTACCTTCTTGCATCAAGACACAGCCCAGTCCTTGATGGGATGCATCGCTGTATACTGTGAAATCTTTTCCTGGTTCCGGTTGTACTAGGACAGGAGCGTGGGTGAGGATTTGTTTAAGTTGATCAAAACTCCTTTGTTGGTCCACGGTCCACCTGAAAGGAATGTCTTTACGGAGAAGCTTCGTTAGGGGTGAAGCAATCAAGGAGAACCCCTTAACGAACCTACGATAGTATCCTGCAAGACCCAGGAAACTACGAATTTCTCCCACGTTTTTCGGGGGTATCCATTCGAGAATGGCTTGAATCTTCTTTGGGTCCACTTGAATTCCCGCGGAAGATATCACATAACCGAGAAAAGATACTTCGGTCAGCCAAAACTCGCATTTACTAAATTTGGCATAGAGTTGTTTTTCACGGAGGGTTTGGAGTACAATCCGAAGATGTTCTTCGTGAGTAACAGAATCTTTCGAATAGATCAAAATGTCGTCTATGAAGACAACGACAAATTTATCAAGATAAGGTCGAAATATTCGGTTCATCAGATCCATAAAGGCTGCAGGAGCATTGGTGAGCCCAAAAGGCATCACCAAGAATTCGTAATGACCATATCTGGTTCGAAAGGCTGTTTTTGAAACATCTGGTTCCTTCACGAGCATTTGATAGTAACCAGATCGGAGGTCTATCTTAGAAAAGACAGAAGCACCCTTTAGTTGATCAAATAGGTCGTCTATTCTAGGAAGCGGGTACTTATTTTTTATTGTTACTTTATTTAGTTGTCGATAGTCGATGCATAAGCGCATCGATCCATCTTTCTTTTTCACAAATAAAACCGGTGCTCCCCAGGGTGAGGAACTCGGTCGAATAAACCCCTTACTTTCAAGGTCTTGGATTTGGGCCTTCAACTCCTTTAACTCCATTGGAGCCATTCTGTATGGAGCGATAGAAATTGGAGTAGTTCCAGGTTGAACTTCTATCCCAAACTCAACTTCACGTACAGGAGGGAGTCCCGGAAGTTCTTCAGGGAATACGTCAGGAAAATCTTTTATTATGGATATATCTTCAGGCTTCAATTCCTTCTTAGATTCTAAGGCACACATAAGACTACTCTGACATTTAGATTTCATCAAGGTGATGCTTTCTCTACCTAGACCATGGAGATATAATTTCTTTTTAGAACAATGTACCCATGCTTGATGTTCAGCTAGCCAATCTAGACCAAGGATAAGGTCGAACTCATTAAAGGGTAAGACCATCAAATTGGCCGGAAAAGGAATTCCTTGGATTTTTAGGGGACAAGATCTACAGATCTTTTGGATTGCTACACTATCTCCTAATGGGTTTGACACAAGTATTTCAGAAGCAACATGATCATATTTTAAGGCATATTTTTCAATCAAAGGTTCCCTAATAAAGGAATGCGTGGAGCCTGGATCTATCAAAGCATAAACAAATTCAGAACCTAACTCCACCATACCTGCAATAACATCAGGGTCGTCTTCTTGTTCGCGGCCTCGAACGTGGTACATCTGGGCTGAGGTCTTTGGATTTCGGCTTCCTGAAGGAGCATTATTGTTCTGGGGCCTTCTGGAAGAACCAGACGGTGCTTGATTTAATCCCCTCCCTTTTACTGGAACGTTATGAGAGGCTATAGAGGTAGGGGCTTGTGGATTTTGGGGGCATTGTCGGATGAAATGACCAGATTCTCCGCACAGGTAACAAGAACCTGACTGTTTACGGCACTGTCCCAAATGTCTCTTTTGACAAAAATTACACAGAGGGATCTGAGAACTTTTGGCAGAGCCTCCTGTACTGTTTATTGAGGTTGTACGCGTAACAGTGGTCCCACCAGATGGAAATTGAGAGACATAATTAGAGTTAGGTAGCTGTTGATTGGCAGATGACCTTTGGTCCCACTGTCTTCCTCTTTTTTGAGATAGAGGAGGTTTAGAATCTTCTCGGAATCTTTTATCAGGCCGAGCTTGGTTTCCCTTCCTTCTTTCCGAGGCTCTTTGAGAAGCTTCAGTTGCAATGGCTCGATTCACCAGAATTTGAAAATCCTCGATTTCCAGAGCAACAAAAAGAGGACGTAATTCATCGCAGAGGCCATCTATGAACATTCTACATTTTTCTTTTTCAGTGTGGATGATATCAGTACCATATCTAGCGTACTTGCAGAAATCATGAATGTACTGTTCTACTGGCCTTCCTCCTTGCTTCAAATGGAGGAACTTTTTACGTCTTTCAGCGAGGTAATGCTCACTAATATACTTTTTACGAAACTCCTGGAGGAAAAATTCCCAGGTTACTTTATGTTCGGGTACAGTGAGAGTTACAGTGTGCCACCAGCTTTGTGCTTCATCTGCAATCAGGGCTAAGGCACACTCTAACTTATGCTCCTCGGGGCACTTTAGTTGCTTGTTGATTACTTTCAAAGTATTTTCTAGCCAATATTCTGCGATTTCAGGATTATCCAGATCTTGGCCAGTAAATGTATAAACTTGATAACGTTTGAGCTTATCTATTGGAGCTCGAGAGATCTGCTGAGCAGCTTCAGCAGATGAGGAAGGTGCTTCTTGTCGAAGAGACACCACTACTTGTTTTATCATGTCGGCCATAGACATCAAATAGTCTTGTTGAGCCGACAACATAGGTGGAAGATGAGGTGGATCATTATGAGCCACTTGTTCGGTACTTGGTTCTGGCCTCACATTTTCCCCTCGAGTGGAAGAGGAATCATGTTCGGTCTCATTTGTTTCTTTCCTAATAGTAGGAGCAGTCATTTTGGGTCTAGACACACATAAGAATTAAATCGTGTAAGTTGCAAGTCACAAAATACATATTTAATCAACTCCTAAGTGGCATATGAGACATAGACTCGTTAACGAATGCCTGATTAGTCCTAGAATCGACTAAACTCTATCTCTGATACCACAAATGTAACACCCCCTTCCCGGCCTGGTAGAGAACCGGGTCGGAGAGCGCTACGGGAAACGATGCGGTGATCGGAGACATAAATTCAAAGTTCAAAAATCATTTCATAACATTTTATTAATCTCTTTTAAGACTTAACACTTAACTTATTAACAACTTACTCAAATTGGGGTCAATTTCAAACTTTTTCAAACTTTAGGGACTAAATTGTAATTTTCACAAATTAAAGGTCTTTATCTGAAATTCGTGAAAATATACTGAAAATAAACTTACTAGTTATTAGCCTGTAAAACCTCATTACTATCGGAGGTCATTTATCAACCTGATTAGACGATGCAATATTTAGTGACTATTTTGTAAAATATTCAAATCTATTTCTTTTTATTATCTTACTAAAATTATTTACAAATTTAAATGAGCCTAACAACTTACAAAAATCTTAGAGTCCTTTCTAATCATTTTTATTAGAAAATTATTCGTATCTATCATTATTATTGTTCTAACATTTATTTAATAGGACTTTTCTAAATTACTAAAATAAAACCACATTATTAAATTACAAAACACAATTTATACAAAAGTTGGATCATATGCCACTTTACTAGGAGTTCATGAAAGATATCATACATATAAGGTAGAGATGTGACTTGCAACTGCACCACACGATCAAAGGTTGGAAATCTATCAGGGTCCTGAAAATGCATGAGACACGTATGTTAGGCTTACATAGCCTAGTGAGGTAGTCATGATAGTAAATTGACAATAATATGAATGTCATGATTAAATATAAATTTAATCTAACTTATTTGCATGCTTCTATAACAGTATAAGCATAACATGATCAGATATCCATATCACTAACATAACATAATATAATCATATATCTTATCATAAACATGTCATGGTATAACATATCGAACACATATTATATTGGTACCATTGGATACGCGGATTCCCTGTACACCATATCATGTATTATAATTGAGCCGTAGCCCTGAGCCGTAGCTCCATGTATCCCTTACACTTCCATCCTTTTATCTCCCACATATAGGCCGTAGCCTTGGACCGTAGTCCTCCCTTACATGGTGAGCTCAAATATTCCTATGGCATGCCAATTGTATCCAACGTCCATAAATACACATAATTTCACATAGTCCATGATTTTCAGATCATATCATATCAAATAGCAAGATGAGCCGTAGCTCCATATCAGATAATATTTCATATTATTTTCATATACATGTAGCATATTATAATCATTTTTTAAGCATATCAAAATAATGCAGGGTACTTACCAGATGCAAATAAATTCATAATTAATGCAATAGGAAGGCACCGAGCCTACCCCTGACACGACTATACCCACATATCAGAACATAAAAAAATATCGGAATGACACCGTGTCACCCGAGACAAATGCATCTACACTCACTTTGACAGACCGGTGCTTTATTTTTATTTATTGGGCTTGAAAGTTGATCTGAATCGACCTCGTGTACTACGATAAAAATTAATTAAAATAATAAGACAGTATCGAATATATATAAAAATATTAATCAAACTTGATACCGAAACTTAAACTAACTAGAGATTTGAGCTTACCCCGTCGTCAGCAAAAATTCGATATTCCTATATCGAAAATATCGGACTACCAATCAAAGATTGAATCGTATCCTACTAATAATTATTTTTTTTTTCTTCCTCAATTGCCGTGGGATTTCATCAATCTCCCCCCCCCCCTTTTATACTAATTTGGCGTCAACTACTCCTTTTTTTTTTTTTTTATAATAAAATAATAATAATTTTAACTACTCCATACATACTCCTTAAAATAATAATAATTTTAACTACTACATAAAATAATAATAATTTTAACTACTACATAAAATAATACTAAATTTTTACTTACTCCATAAAATAATAATAAACCGAATATTCGAACCTAATTTCTACTAGACCGATTTTTTTGGGATGTGACATGTTGAAACTTATGTCGAAACTGTGGGATTGATGTACTGCAAAGAAATGAAGCAGCGGTTAATGAAACAAAGTGTTGCACGCGTGCTCCGTATTCTCAAGGTAATTTGCACATACAGGCTATGGCCCTTCTATTTTTAGGAGCTGAATCCTGTTATATTGTGCATACTCAAGCATCCTAAGAGTACCATTTCTACTATATTTCCAATCTTAGTAAATATTAATTGTTATAGTGGTACTCAACTATTGTCATATCTCTTTGAACTTGATAAATGCCAGTGAAAGACTGTTGTTTCAAGCTCAATTTGAAGGTATATCTGCACTCTGAGCCCCCTTGTTATTTTGAGACCCTATATTTCTTACTGGATTTACTCTGCAAACTTCTTGCCAATATAATCTGTATATACCCTTCTTTTTCTCTTATCAATGTCCCTAAATTTTGGACATAGGTTGTGTACTTGCTTACCATATCCTGTGATATGGTTTGATTAATTTGTTGTCATGTAATATTTGTTTATTCAAAATCTACCAGGATGTTGATGGATATCTAAGAATTTGTTTAGTAAAAAAAATTCAACGTGTATAGTACAGATTTGTTAAATGTATCTTTTTTTTCTATATGTGAAGCTAGCTAGATGGTGTGTATTAATTAGTTTTGTTCTTTTATGAAATTTTTCTTATGCTTGTCATGAACCTCCTTGCAGGTTGCTGAGCTCCTTGGCTTTAACTCGTGCATACAATCATGCTTGGAGTACTTGGAAGCAGTTCCTTGGGTTGGCGAAGAGGAAGAAGAACATGTGGTCTCTTCAGTTTTGCGACTCCAGGGTGAAGGTGTTGGGGTTGCCCCAGTATTAAAGCGCATCTCTTCTAATGTCTATACTCCCCCCAATGAAACTATTTCACACATAATGGAACTTGTTCTTAAAAGCAACGAGGAGAGAGGCCGGCGTGAAATGAAATTTATAGTATTGAAGCTTCTTAGGGAGAATAATAGCCTCCCAAGTTATGCTGGTCCAGCCGACATCTGCAGTGAAACTGTTTATACGTTGTGCAGAAGCTGCTTGGATTCACTCTTATCTCTGTTCAAGCGAGCAGCTGAACCGGAATCAAGTGATAAAGCCACGGACAGCAAAGAACCTGTGGTGAAACAAATAGCTTTGGAAGCGGATAATCTCTCATGGTTGCTTGAGATTTTGGCTGACAGGCAATCAGCAGATGAATTTGCACTAATGTGGGCTAGCCAGCAAGAGTTAGCAACATTACATTCGAAGCTGCCCGTTGTGTCTCGATACCCTGTTAGCTGTATTACAGCTAGGTTATTTGTTGGAATTGGAAAAGGGGAGTTGTTACCAGTGAAGGACACCCGTCAATTGTTGTTACAAACCTGGTTGCAGCCATTGATCAATGACTACAACTGGTTGCAACACGGTTGCAGGTCATTCGATCGGAAAGTTGTGGAGGAAGGCATCGGTAGGACAATTCTTACATTGCCTCTGGAGGACCAGCAAAGTATTCTGCTTGCCTGGTTGGGCAGTTTTCTCAAGGCTGGCGACAACTGCCCAAATCTTCAGAGGGCTTTCGAGGTATGGTGGCGACGAACTTTCATCAGACCTTTTGCAGACGCCCAAGGCAATGTACTCCAATCTGATAGCTCAGCTACATCAAAGCAGTAAGAGTAAAGAAACAACAGATACAAGGGAAAGCATATGCAAATTAATTGGAATTACCTTTTGTAGTATTTCTCCATTACCAAGAGTTGACATTGGGAAGTCTATATGGCATTCAAATATGAAATGTATGTAACATACTTTGATTGCTTTGATCTGGCAATTCTCAGAAAGATACTCAATTCGGAGTTTCAAGATTCATAGTGTTTTATTGTGAGCCTGTAAAGTGTTCAACATCCAATAGTCCAAGGCCCAACAACAGCCTAGAATGTGTATAATTAAATGCCCTGAATCATTCCTTCTTTATTGGCCCACACCACATGCTTCTTCCTTGGCTAGCAAACTGCAAACTTAATCAACTTGGTTTCTGGACATACCCCATCGTATCTTTAGCTGCTAGCTGTTATATATATCCAGGAAAGCAAACAAATGTGTATCATATATATGTGGATAGTTGCATTTAATTGCTTTTGCTTTTCTAACAAGGAGTGTGCCACTGTGCTTAGTGCTACTACCAAAGAGTTCTTTACACTTGGTTGCCAATCACTAACATTTATGCATGCTGTTCCTATTACTGTGTTTGTCTCTGAAACTCCTATCTTTCATGGCACACATAATATGTTTTCCCCATTAAGACTCATCATATCAGACAAACAAATATGTTGAGTATTGAGTATAGAATACAGTACTTCAGTTATATAAAAAACTAAGTATACCGTGTCAAATACGTACTCAAAATTTTAAAAAATAAAAGACAATACAAGTGGAATACATTGAATGTGATGGGAAAGAGCAGATATACCAGTTTCTTTAATGAGTCCAGAGGTTTAAATACCAGAGAATTGACATTTTATGGTGGACATTGATATCATCAAACACAATTAACTTTTCAATCAGGAATCAACATTTGAATGAGCATCTATATTTATGATCTCACATGCAGCTCTGTTTCTGATTGGATATACATATAAACTTACTAAATTGCAGTTTATTAAGTTGTAAAATTTGATGTACAAATAAGTTTTGTTCCTTGCACAAATCTTAACTCTTTCCCTATAAGATTATATCAGAAAATAGGGATGTGCACGGGGCGGGCCGGTTTTTTGCCGTCCCGACCCCGCTTCTATTTATAAGCTCCTAAATTTGATCTTGCCCCGTCCCGAATTAAAATATTAGATTACCCGCCCCGCCCCGATATACTAACTCTTAAACTCAACCGGAACTGACCCGGGCTGAATCTTAATCTTCAACAACGATAAAAGTTAGATCCGATCAATCCACCATTACGACCACAAAATTTAGTTTCAAAAGACTTTAAACTTATATAAAAATAAAATAAAAACCAATTTTAAATTACCCACTTGAAAAATTACATATTTAAAAAAATAAACTTGAACTATTGAACATCATAATCAAATATGTTAAAACTTAAACAACATTTAAATTTTTTACAATAAGCACAAATAAAAAAATTAGCTTAACAACTATAAAAGTGTTTATATATAATAATATTTTTATAAATATAATAAATATATATATATATATATATAAAAATTTTAACATATACTCGAACCTAACTTGCCCCGACTCAATACTATAAATAACCTGAATCCCCAAAATTTAAGACTAAAATTTTAACCGGGTCGGATTGAGGGCACACCAGGTCGGTTTGGGTGGGTTATTCGGCCATCCCTAATTATATGTAGTACTTGAAAGTCCAGCTTCATATTATAGTACTGTATTGAAATAGTAAAATTGTGGTACGTCTGTCTAGTTTATAGGTACCAGGCTAAGGCTAGCCTAGAAGCCTACATGGGCCAGAGAGTGGCAGCCTAAAGCTATGAAGAGTTATGACCCTGTCCTAATCCCCCAGCCCAAAAAACAATGGAGAAAACTGGAGACTCATGGTTGGTGGACGGCTCTTGGTTTGGCATACGACAGCTTGCCTTCCGCACTGCCATTTTCTGCTAAATGCTAATGCACCCTTCTGTGGAGGGGTCCTTTGTTTTTTCTTCTTCTTTCATTTATTAATGTTTTCCTAAGCCACAAATCAAAATTGAAAGCAGTCTCGTCTGTTTCCTTTGGCATTGAATTTGTAAGTTTATATGCCCTAAAGAAGACAAAGAAAGCATTGTATGGTGTGACCCATTGAATTTTCCTGTAAAAGAAGGTTTGAGTTGAGACTCCCAGACGATATTGAATGAGTCTTCAGACAATGTATGTGTATATATATTATATATTGGACCACCCCTCTCTCCAACGGCTAAGAAAGTAACGTTTTTGAACCCTTTCTTTCATTTATTATTAACTCAATCTGCCTCAGCTAAATGCCTAGCTTGCAGGGTTAATTTTCACAGGTTTGCTTCAAAAGCATTCAATCTATCGACCAAATCTTGACTAAAGCTCCTTAATGGATCATCCAAATGTGGTTGCATTCATTGTTTTTATTATTTATTCACATAAAATGCTTTGTTTCTTACCATTTCTCTCTCTCCCTCGAATCAAGAAAATGGAAAACGTAGCTGAAAGTGACATTGCTTTGCCATACTTGTCCTGTTTGTGACAGTAAAACGTTTTGAGGAGCTGATAAGGTTTTGTATTTTTTTTCAGCTTTAGATAATTATTTTAGCCGCTGGAATATCATATCAAATGTCCCTTTTTATTGGTTGTTTTAAATCCCTTTTGGTCCAACAATATTGATTTTTCACCCATGAAATTATACATACCTTGGATTAGAATGGAACTGATGGTTGCAGCAGAACAAACAACTTGGTGAATCCAGATGTGGAAATGTGTGTTAATATTGCTTTCTCAAAGGAAAAGCAACATATTAGGTAAAAAGTACTTGTTGCTTTGCATATTGGTTGTCTTGGATTCCAAGGAACCAAGACCCAAACTCTAATTTTTTCATATAGTTAGTGTTGATATTAACACGTAGGGTTTTTTTTTGGTTAACCATGAACACCCCTAATAAGTACTCGATACTAATATGTTCGGTACATAAAATAATGAAAAATCATGATTACACTACTGCAACAACAACAAAACCTACCAGTCTGCTTAGCCAGTAGGGTAGTGTGCAAATTGGCTTGGAGCTGTATTTTAACAATGACTTATACCAGGCAATTTCTTTCTAGGTAAAACAATGGCTACTGTCACTTTTTTTATACTCTTTCGTTTTCTTTGTCATTTTCATTTCTCCAGTCAACCGACCAAACAAAGAATCATTATGTAATGACAATGTCTCCTGAGAGTCCTGACAGAATTCGCTGATTGAAAATGCACTACTCTTCGCTTCTGATTCAAATATACGATGAGAAACGAATCATACTTTTTACACACCTTTTGTAGTAGTTTGGGAAGGGCTTAAAATAATTGGAGTACAAATTGGTGTTAACAAAGATTACTCTAGGAGCAACCAACATAGTTAGTCTAAGTCGTAAGCAGTTTAATATCGCTTAAGCATATCTCGAGTTCGAGATTTTGTGTATGCAAAAAATCTTAAAGACATTGTGTTAAGAGAGATATCAAATAACCTTGAGCTTTAGCCGTACAATAGACATAGAAAGTAATTAATTACTAAGTCATTATGGAACTTTGAAACATCGAACATTTATAATATATTGAAATTCGAAATCAACAATTATATATATTTTTGAATGAAACAGTTGAAGTAAGGGTAAGGAGTCTCCCACTGACTAGACTCGAGTAGATGAAAAAACATTTGAACTTATCAAACCATTAATACACCCAATGTTCATACCTAACTAAGGTGGCCTTAAATTCATGTTCATCATTTGCAATCCATAGGTTCCAGTTCCACCACGTGATTATATGTTGCATTGCTATCACTTCTCAATAATACTTTATCATATTTTGTATGTGTCCGCGTGGGCAATTTTGGGTGAAAAACCCCTTTTTAATTAATATTGGGGAAAATGGCTCCTAAAAACTATTATTTGACAAAATGACTCCCAAACTTGCCAGGTCGGCAGACCTCGCGTTGTGTACAACGCGAGGTATGAAATCACGTTCTGCAGAACGTGATTTCAGTCGACGTGGCATTGATGTCCGTGTTAACGGTTTTACAGTACCTCGCGTTCTGAAGAACGCGAGGTCCACGAGAATTTGAAACGGCGGCTGGAATATATCGCACTGACCTCGCGTTCTGTAGGACGCGAGGTCTGTGCTTTTCCAGCCTGAACAACAAGAAAAAACAAGCGTTGGTAGGCTTGTTCGAACAGAATATCGAGCGTGTAAATTGTATATTTTTAGCGATCATCGAGTTTGGGGTCGTAGTACTGGAAATTGTGTATCGTATGATACCAACATAGTTAATTTTCGTCAATTATACAATGATTTAAAATGGCTTCGAAAACCCTATGCCATCATATTTTTTTTGATTGAAGTTGCATTTCAACAAATGTCGATAGGCATGTTCGAGCAGAATTTCATACGTATAAATTTTAAATTTTTAGCTAACATCGAGTTTGGGGTTGTAGTACTGGAAATTCTCTATCGTATGACACTGACACGGTCAATTTTCGTCCATTGTACGCTGATTTAAAGTTGATTCGAAAACACTATCATAACATATTTTTTTGAATGATTGAAAATATAAGATGACGGATTGTATAAATCGAAGTGGACTGACTTTATTGATTAGATTGTCATGTGCGAACTCACATATACAAATTAAAAATAATTAATTAATACGAGGGGCTGAGCGATTAGGACACTTAGGAGCTGTGTGCCCAGTATTTCGACATATAGAACAATGCTTCTTTTGTCCGGTTTTCTCTCGATGTTCGACCAAATCCTTGGCACAGTATATTCTTGTAGAAGGTGGACGTCCTTTGGCTCGTAGTAGTGCTGGATCTGGGCGTATGATCGGTTCAGTGTCCACAACATTGGGATCAACCTCATTTCCGATTGGAGGAAACTCTTTTTCGTAAACCTTAAGCATCGTTTTGAGTAAGTATACTGGATCAACCATATGCATGTATTCTATTTGTTGGTTAGTGCAAGCAGCAATGGCGTGTGTGCAGGGGTATTTGAAAGTTTGGAAAATTCCGCACTCGCAGGTTTTTTCCCTCAGATCTACCACGTAAGCGTTGTGCTGAATGCCTTCCAACCGCCTGGAAAATTCCGCAACACGAAACAAGTGTCCTTCTCGCGAGAAGAGAGTTGATTGCATCTGTCTTGATTGGCCCAATTGAATATGCAATCTTGTGCGGAAATCTGGATGGACTTTGTGTCCACTTGTCATGTACTCAGTTGCTTGCCTGCCCAAGGTTGCAAAAAGGGTAGCTAATCGATAATAGGTCGCTTTGACAATGGAAGTGATAGGCAACTGGCGAACTCCCTTCAGTGATGAGTTCACTGCCTCAGCCAAGTTCGTTGTCATGTGACCATAACGTTTACTCTCGTCATACAATCGAAGCCATTTTTCCTTTGGGATTTTTTCAAGGTATTCTGCGCCTTTTTTGTTTCTCGCTCTCAATTCCTCGAGCAGGTCAGCCACCTCTTGTTTGTAGTGCGAGTTGCCTACGGAATGACAGTTGAATAGTTATGGGAGTAAGAAATAATAAAAGGGAGTAAGAAATAGTATAGTAAATGAAAATGCCATAAGGACGTACCCATATCGAGCACCATTTGACGTTCATCACGGTTCTTGTATTGCAGGAGGTAGTTTGCGGCTATGTGCCGCAAGCAGAAACGGTGGTGAATGTATGGAGGCTTCCAATAGTCACCCAAATTTTGTATCGCCCACAGAAGCGCTGTGCCTCTGTCTGAAATAACACACACCCCTTCATCCCTTCTTCTTCGTATTACATGATCAAGGACATATTTTCGTAGGTTCTTAAGGAAGAACGTCAAAGACTCCAAATCCTCCTTCGGGACGATTGCGAATGCAACAGGAACGCATTTGCGATTGCCGTCCTGTGCTATAGCTAGAAGTAGGATCTGTGTATATCTTCCGTACAACCATGTGCCGTCGATTTGGACCATCGGTTTGCAGTGCTTGAATGCGTTGATGCACTGGGGGAAAGTCCAAAATAACCGGTGGAATTAACAAACACCTCGGACGACACGATCATTTTCGTATGCCAGAACCGTATCAAGTTTGACAACCATTCTGGGGATGTGTTTCTGCAGGAGATTAAGCCACGGGCGCAACTCTTTGTAAGATTCCTCCCACCAGCCATACAATTTCTCTTTGGCCTTTTTCCTTGCATACCATGCTTTCCAATAACCTGGACGGAAGCCGGTGACTACTAGAGCTGCAGCCTGACATGTGGGGACCGACACAGTGGGATTTGTTTTCACCAGTGTGGAAAAGATGTCCGCGAGGAACTTTGCATCCAGGTTCTTGTGATCCTGGTTGAGGCTAGCAACGGTGCATGTATGGGGCCCTTCAAGTTTTGTTATTTTCCAACGGTTGCCTGCCCTCTTCAACTCTAATATACGGATTTTCCATTTACAGCCTTGATCCTTTTGGACGCAGTGAGCCTTGTAGTATTTGGCTTGGGTTTTCTTCATCGTCGTCTCAACATTATGACGAAGGTTGTACTGCTTAACTGCCGCCACCGCAATTTCCTTGTTCGAGAACGCCATACCAATTCTTAGTTCACCATCAGAACGGTGGATGCGGCCATCTATTGTGTCGTCATGGGGAAAATCAGGGACGTCCATTGCATCCATATCAACCGTTGTGAAGTGGGATGGTGGCTGGAACATAGAAATTGGTCTTGCGTCTACAGGAAAGTTGGTGGCAGTCGGTTCTTCGTCCAAATCTGGTGGTGGAACGACATTGTCTTCTGGGTCTTCTGGTAACTCTGTCAATTCTTCTGGTTCGGGATAGAATGGCCCCAGCTCGTCTCTATTTGGCCCGGGTTCTCTAATCGGTTCTTCGTCAGAAGCATCCTACGGGAGCTGGAATAGTAGAGCTTCTGGAATCACTAACCTTTGAGGCGAGGATTGGGGTCGATGAGCGGGAGACCTCTCACGAGATCGCTCACGAACCTCATTTCCAAGACCAAAATCAAGATCACCATAAGAAGAATGTATTCCCATAGATGGTTGAACGTACTCCGTGCTTGGGACATACGTTGAGTGTCGTCCATATGAGGAATCATGGTCGTGCATAGTGTAAGAAGATGACGCTCCCTCACCCTCAATAGAAGAATGTCTCCCCATAGATGATTGACCATAGTCGGTGCCAAGGACATACATTGAGTGCCGGCCATATGATGCTTCATGGTCGTGCGTAACGTAAAGAGCCGACGTTCCCTCCCCCCCTAAAACTATAAGGATTGTATGGATTGTATGGACTGTACGATGCATTTGTTGGTGCATCGAATTCATCGTTTGGGGGTTGGTTCAGGTCGAACCCGATACTAGCTACGCAGGACTGCCTTGGAGGAGCAGATGACGATGCACCAACTTCGTTGTCTCGACAGAGTAGGCCAAAATCACGTCGTAGACCTGCGGTCGGGCTATCAACGTTGGCATTCGGATCGAAGTCAAAATTCGCCCGGCCCCAGCTTGGTATTTCGACAACTGGATTAGACTCGGAGAACGATACATACAGCTCGAGGGGCCCCCCAATTGAATACTCGAAGTGGGCTTCCATCATCATTTGCACATCAGCATTTTCCGCAATTTGGCATACAGAGTACTCTAAAGGGTCTATAGATATTGGCACCCGATACTTCACGTCGGACAAACGATGATTATCGAAATGAGGAACTTTTGCCTCCAGTTTCTTGACCAACTTCTTGAACGATAATCTCCTCGGAAGCTTTATCGTTACCGGATCTTCGCAGTGAAAAAGGACGCCGAGTTCGGTACCCTCGAATATCTGCCCATCGTAGTAAACTTGCGTAGTAACGCCTCGTCCGGCCATTTGAATATTTTATGAAAGACTTTTGAAATTTTGATACTTAGAAAATTCTAGGAATTGATTGCCAATTGAAACTTATATTTTCGTTTTATGGTTCTTCTTCATATATAGGCAAAATTATTGGCCCTTGCAATCCAGGAGAATCTGGTTGTGTAAGGCAAATAATGGTTCAGAGAGGTAACTTTGCTTGTCCATTACCTAAAACCGATAAGCAGGTAAATGATGAACAAGTCAGGAATGGCGTGTGCCTGAGAGGAAGTCCCCTAACTTTCGACAAGTAAGGGATAGATTTGATGGGAGGCATGGTTAACCAGTACCTCGCGTTCTGTAGAACGCGATATTAGTACCTCGCGTTCTATAGAACGCGATATCTTTAGAACATCACTTTAAATGCTTTGTTTCAGATATTCCCTCAGAAGTTATAATAACCGTACTATTTACTATTTGTTTGTTTGTGTAATTGAGAACATGTTCGAGAATTTGAGACAATTGTAGTCTGGTAATTGAATACTACTACTACTGGTGCCCATAATGTAATTGAGTACTAGTAGTTTTACATAACTTGAAGTCCGTTTAACATTAATAAAGGATGAAATAAGACGTCATATAACATAATTGGAAGATAATTTCATAAGTTAATGGTTAATCCGAATCATCGTAGTCAGTGGACACGTCTGAACTTAGGTTTAGTTCTTCGATCATCTGTTGTTTTCTTTGTCTACGCCTGTACATAAAAAGTTGCAGCTCCTCCACAGCCGCATCAACATCCGGTGAAGACGGTGCATGTTCAGTGTTCGGAGCAGGTTCTACGGGTGCAGACGTACTACCTTCGCCGGCGTTGACAAACTTAACATTGAAATCGATGTCTCTAGCTCCGGCGGAATTGAGCCGGTCATACATGTTACGAACGTCTGTTTCGTTCGTAAGCTTCATAACGTAGTGCGTTTCATTAGCTGACGATGTTGGGATTCGACATTCCATGAAAGAAATTTTTTTGTCGGTGTGTTTACTAACCTCGATTGTTGTCAACTGTATTAAATCTTTCAGTGACATTTTGCCGGTGATTGTTGACTCAAAATAAGTATCGAGAAAATAAAATGTTACCTTAAATTTTGCCATAAGGTGAGCAAGGATTGGGTGTTTAGAGAGAATTTGGAATGAGTAAATGATGGTGGAATTCATGGGTATTTATAGGAAAGGAAAAACACCACATAAGTAAATTTAAGTCGCATTTCATTTAACAAAACTTTCAACATGTATTCTTTAATAAGTAAATTAAGACAACTACATACATTATCTATAAAATTCGAAACAATATATTCAGCAGCTCCGGCGGGCAAATTTGATCGGAGGTCCCGACTGAAAGAAGCAGAGAGCGAAATCCAGATGTAAATGTTGGCTGCCACACCGCATCTGAAATGAGTAAATGGTAGCAGCTTTGATCCACATTAACAAATGTAATCGGCACCCGCCGCATCTGAAAATGTCGATCTGAATCCGCCCCCGCTTCCTGCTGTTATGCGTTTGATTGAGCGGGCTGGTTTTGGGCACATAGCTCGCTATATAGGGGGGTGAAGGTTAGACCGTCGTTGATCAGCGCGCTGATAGAACGGTGGAGACCCGAGACGCACACGTTTCATCTTCCATTTGGCGAGGCAACAATTACGTTGGAGGATGTTGCGTACATTCTGGGGTTGCCTACAAATGGCAGCGTTATTACTGGTATAGCGATGGAGCATTGGCCAATCCTATTTGCTGAACAAATGGGCGTGATGCCCCCTGATAGAGCGTGGGACGGAGGGAAAATTTCTCTACCGTACTTGGAGGAGCAGTTTGGAAACCCTCCCCCGATGCGGATGAAGTTGCACTTCAGGTATTTTTTTTTATTATATTTAGTATGCTTTTATTATATTTATGATTAAATTAAAATTATTTATTTGCACATTAGGCCGCTTTATGAATTTTTTAGGATGAATTCAGACAATATTTAGGATCTTTTTAATAAATATTTAGGATAAATTATAAATATTTAGGATAAATATTTAGGATGAATTCAGTAAATATTTACGATACTTTATTAAATATTTAGGTTGCCTACATTAAATATTTAGGATAAATTACAAATATTTATTTACAAATTAGGATTAAGTTACTAATTTCTTTGCATGTATTTATTAAATCTATATTTAATCTATATTTAGGATGAACTTACAATTATTTTTATTTAGGATGAACTTACAATTTTTTTAATTAGGATGTCTTTATTAATTTATATTTTCACAGCGGTGTGCGCGAGCTCACATCTTGCGCATTATTGGCGGGATATTAATGCCCGACAAAACTCGCAACAAAGTGCACGTTATGTGGCTTCGTCATCTGACAAATTTAGATCAGTCTGCACAAAAATCTTGAGGGTCAGCTGTCTTGGCGTTTCTTATCAGAGACCTCTGCAGAAACGTTGACGCCTCCAAAGCATCGATGGGAGGATGCTGTTTATTCCTGCAGGCTTGGGTTTGGCTTCGGATCCCTTCTTTGGCACCACAGCTTAGGGTTCCCTCTCCTTTGTCATTTCCGCTTCTACGGAGGTACTACATAATCTACTATAATTTTTTTATTAAATTATTTTATTTAACGATCATTTTCATTATTTAAAGGTGGACCACCACACTATCCCACACCGGCCTACCGGAGTCCCAGAAAGCATACAGATATATATTCGATGCCTTGACGGAGGACAAGGTAATTCAACGATTATTTTGGTTATTTCCATACTATTTTTCCAATAATATTTCATATAACCGTTACAAATTTTTTCATTCTTTTTAGTTCGTGTGGAGGCCCTACGCTTTAGAGGAGATTCGCGAGATTACTCCAGCAGATATTGTGCAAGAGCGAGACCTCTGGATTTTCGTCGTGCCGCTGCTGAACTACGAAATTTGCGTGTGGCATTCTACGGATAGGGTACTCCGACAGTTCGGGTACGTCCAAAATGTTCCACCCCCTCCGCAAAATATAGACTCCTTCCACAATCTTACGCGTCAGGGGAAGACGGAGGTTGACTGGGCCGAGCACCACGCTAGCTGGATAGCGTTTTGGGGTCAACGATTTCTCAGACGCCCACAGTTTCTCCAACAAATTATGGTAGGGGGTCCTTCGGTCACTTTCAATTATGAATAGTGGTATATGAACAATGGGATGCCACATATCCTTACTCCGGACGAGCGCGAAGCAGGGCTTCCCCAGCAACCCCAAAACCGCCCACGCGGGAGCGGGCGAGCGAGCCAGACCCAGAGCTAGTCCCAGACCCAGAGGCAGACCCAGAGGCAGTCGACGCAGCGCGGTCCGAGACCACGATATGACACTCCAGGGGCATCATCTTCTGCCCCACCATTGCATAGCGGTCCATCGACTTTCCAGCAGACGATTCCTCCACCCCAGTACGGCTCCACTGATGCCTATCGTCCCCATACGCCCACGACTGACCTTATGCTTATCGATTATCCACCTCAGTATGAGTTTCCGATTGTGGACAGTACGCCTATAGGTAGTTTGTTTTACTCTCCGCCTGGGCCCAGCACAGATCCGCAGATCGCGCACGATGGTCAGGATGATAGGGACCAGGGACCACCACAGAATGGAGACAGGAGGAGGTATCCGGATCGTGAGCGTCATCCACCCGACTGCGGAACGGGTGGACATAGGTATTTTATTCTTTTTGTTGTTGTTTTCTACTTATGTTTTAAATATTTATGTAAAACATTTTTAAATTTTATAATGTCGTATTATAATTTTTTTTTACGAATTATAATTTTGTTTGCATATTATAATTAAACTTTATAATGTTTATTTAATTTTTCCCCAATTACAATAAATTTAATGGGATTAAAAAACCGAAAATCGACATTTGTTGAAATGCAACTTCAATAAAAAAAATATGATGGCATAGGGTTTTCGAAGCCATTTTAAATCATTGTATAATTGACGAAAATTAACTATGTTGGTAACATACGATACACAATTTCCAGTACTACGACCCCAAACTCGATTATCGCTAAAAATATACCATTTACACGCTCGAAATTCGGTTCGAACAAGCCTACCAACGCTTGTTTTTCCTTGTTGCTTAGGCTGGAAAAGCACAGACCTCGCGTCCTACAGAACGCGAGGTCAGTGCGATATATTCCAGCCGCCGTTTCAAATTCTCGTAGACCTCGCGTTCTGCAGAACGCGAGGTACTGTAACACCGTTAACACGGACAACAATGGCCACGTCGACTAAAATCACGTTCTGCAGAACGCGATTTCATACCTCGCGTTGTACACAACGCGAGGTCTGCCGACCTGGCAAGTTTGGGGGTCATTTTGCCAAATAATAATTTTTGGGAGCCATTTTCCCCAATATTAATTAAAAAGGGGTTTTTCACCCAAAATTGCCGTCCGCGTGTATACATATATATATATATATATATAAGGTAGCCGATAAATAGCGAAGCAGTGTCACTATAGGTTTGTCGTGATAGCAAAAATGGAAGAACATATAGGATAAGATATCATCTTCCATTGCCTAACAATTAAAAGAGCAGTTGTAATCATATGTCTCCCTTTCTATCCCTCAATGCTACAACATCTTATGTTTATATAGAAAGAGATAAAGCAAATTGCTATACAATTATAATAAAAAGGCCAAATACACGGCTAGCTATGTTTTATCGTTATGCAACTTCTGTTTCTTAATAAAATTGAAGGGAAAAGAAATGGGAATGGGATTTTTCTATTTCAAGAGAATAATACTAATACTATGGAAAATGTGATTGAAATTAACAGCCCCCAAAGTCTGTAACCGAGAAAGAAGAAGCCTTATCGGGCATGTTCCCAGCATGGCGTAGCCCTAGAGTGAGAGATATATCACCAGCCCTGGTCCCGAACCTTATGAGAGTTGAGCCAATGTCAGTGTTGCCAGTGATGGTCCCGTAATCTGCTGCAACGATGCTGCTGCCACGATGGCACGTGTCACCAACGCCAGCTAATAATCTTTGGTGGATCTCCGGGTCATGATGGGCCGTGCTGGTGAATGGCTGGGAGACGGCTGGCGCCACCTCCGTAGTGGTACTGGTGGTGGTGGGAGGGGTGCTACTAATAACGGTGTCGTTGGCAGCTATGTTTTCCGGGAAGCATTGTTTACTGATTGCAATGAGTGAAGAAGGGTCGTTTTCGATGGCATTTATTTCGGATCTTTTGCCTGCCGGTGCCGTCGTTGTTGAAGCTGTAGGTGGTGTTGATGTGCCACCTGCCGCCCCTACTGTGGTTGTTGAAGGCGTTGATGTTTGTGCAATATTGTTGGCGTCCTTTGGGTTCCTTTCTTTATTATCTCCCTCTTCTTCTTTAGACTCTTGCTGGTACATCTCTTCCACCATGGGTTTCCACAACCGAACCCTGGCATTTATGAACCAATTTGAAACCTGCAACAAAAACAACATACATTTCCATTACATTGCACCACACGCATTTAAAATCCCAGACAATTAAAGACAAAAAAAAATAACAGTACACATTACATGCATATTATAAACTGCAGTGCAATTTAATTTAAATAAGTGGTTCCAAGTTCCAACACCATTAGCTTAATGTTCTGCATTATGAACCAGTCCAAAAACAAAACACAAAAAGGGACACCAAGAAACAATTAAAGGGACTATTCATCATCATCAACTAGCTATAGTATCTTTCCTCACATGTTGCTGAATCATGTCTGTTTCTTACAGAAAACTCCAAAAAGCAGTGATGATTAGGGGGGACTCCATTCATGACCTCCAATCGCTGTATTTATTACCCAGTTATAAATTATAAAAGACATAGGACTAGAATTAGGTGTTTGTCTTTCATATCACACTTTGCTGCCCCACGTTTTCCAGTTTAATTTGCCTTCCATGCAAAACTAAAATACTGTGAAAAGAAAGAAAGAAAAAACCTAATTTACTAAGAATTACCAATCTTTTAAGTAACACTTGACTAACAATCTAATCAGATTCTAATTAGTAAGTATATATATATGGTGTATTTATGGAGCTTTATGATATAGTTGGAGAGTGTCATACTGTGTATTTGATATGAGAGAGAAAAGCAGAGAGAGTGGCAAACTTTCATGTCTCGTATATTTATGTACTTTGTCTCTGCATTTTAAATATAATTTGCTAAGTTTCTTCCCCATCCAGTATTTATGTCTTTCATTCCAGATATCAGAATCTATGTAATCATAAGGAAAAGATTTCTACTTAATTATATTCTAAATGAAACAATATAAAACGATGTTATCCCACTAAAAAACACATGAGAGAAACAAAACCCAAATCCATGCAAGTTCTTCTGAACTTGCTGATGATTCCTTCAAAAGGGTTTTGCTTTCTCTTTTACAAATAATATCATGTGTAGTGAAAGTGAGAGAAAAGAGCAACCTGATTTCTCGATAAGCCAGTCTGTCGAGCCAACAGATGCTTATCTGCGTCGCTTGGATACCTGAGAAAGAGACCAGAAAATGACATCAGAGCCATTGCCTAAAACCGTATAAAGAGACACCCATCTTTATGTACCACCATAGATGCGATTAAACCTTTCTTTATTTACCATGCATGGGCGTGAGAATCTAAGAGAAACAAAGATCATCACAGACACACCAGCAGCAGCAGTTTTTGCAGAAGTAAAGAAGACGACAGTAACTTTCAACATCTCTTTCATTATTATAGTACTACTCCACATCGCTTCTTCATTAACAACAAAAAGAAGAAGAAAAAAAAGGGTTTTTCTTTTCATTCATTTGGGTATGTTTATGACAGTGTGAGACAGTAAAAATAAAGGTTAAGAAGGCGTGTCATCTGTGATATGATGCTTTAATAAAGTTTGTCTCTTTTTTAAACAACGAATGACAAAGTAAGGAGAGAAAATGAAGGTTATTTAACAGCTTTTTGGCTGAGACATGCATCCCAAGGACACTGCATTACTGCTCTCTCTAAACACAGACCAGAAAGTATGACAAAGTAGGAAACAAAAACTTGGATTTTGTGAGGCTAATAAAGTGTCATTATGTCATATACTTAATTATATGATAGCTTGTCTTTATTTCAACCCTTTTAGCTTCCTTTCCTATAATTTCAATATCCACTGAATTAAGAAAGATGCAGATACTATTGTTAGACTAGTGTCAGATATGATATAGGTGAAGGGGAAACGTACGGGTGGAGAAAATGTTCGAAAAGCCAGGCCCTCAAAATGTTGACAGATCGTTCAGGCAGGCCCCTTTGGGGTCTCCATGCTTCATGTTCCATCATACCCATCTGATGGAACGCTCTTTGTTGTCTTAAGCTTTGTTCTAACATCTTCAGCCTCGGTGTCTCCCCTTTGGTTATGCCGGATGTTCCAGCTCCATCTTTTTCACCCAACACCTCACAGCTATGCTTCAGTTGTCCGGTCACGGCGTCTTTCAAGCACCTAAAATGCCTCGACATCGCCTTCTGCGCGAGGGCGGTGTAAGGCACCGCTGCTCCGAAGCCCATCACTATATCAAATGAGTTCACCACTGTTTGCATTTGTTCACAGTAATGGTTGTATCTCCGGTCCACCTGCAAGCAACCATCATTTCTTTTTTCAACACAGACCCGTTTGAGACAAGAATGACATGACTCGACATTGGAAGGCAAGAGAATGGAAAATTCCCAATTGAGAATTCTACAAGACCCAAAAAAATCATTTTGACATTACTTAGTTGCTGTTTAAGGAAACCCCCCAAAAGAATAAATGCATGAATCCAAGTGAAATGATTGTTAATGGGGTGTTGGAACGAAGAATAGTCTGCACTTTCTTTCACCCATTATAGGCTGCAACCAATTGATGACAAACTTGGGCGTCTAAACAAAAAGAAAGGGGAAATGAGCCAAGTCAACCGACTTATAATACATCAATGGTTCTCATTTTTTGCAATATTACTATTTGCAATAAGTTTTGTATGCAATATGGGTGGGCTAATGGTCAACTTCCATATCAGAAGGAACGTCGCACCAGCCTAATAGCCCCAGATTTTTGGAATATAAAAATCAAAGT
The DNA here is from genome assembly GCA_030270665.1 of Hibiscus trionum. NCBI lineage: Eukaryota > Viridiplantae > Streptophyta > Magnoliopsida > Malvales > Malvaceae > Hibiscus > Hibiscus trionum. The sequence continues at coordinate 13,230,102 of BSYR01000006.1, forward strand.
CTACCAACTATAGATCCTGTTGAGTACCAGATTGCACCAGGCACCAGCCGGCTTTGCTCTATCTGGGTTTTCTTTATTTGAAAAAAAAAAAGATTATTGGGTTAGTATTGACTCTTGAAGGAGAGAGAAGAGAGATTAGATTACATGCCTCATCAAGCATGGATAAAAGTTTGACCTTCCTTCTTTGATGTTCAATTCTATCAGTAGCTGATAAAGGAGGGAGATAACCGTCGCCGTTACTACCCGGATTAGAACTAGGGTTTGTGTTGTTCCTGCCGAGTTTTTTCTTCTTAAACTGGCCTCTTCCCACGCTACAGAATTCTTCTAACAATTCTTGAGCGGCTTTGACGTACTTTGAATTCCTCAACACATTGACCATTCCTAATGAGGATCCGTACCCAACGTGAACCTGATGGTTACCTTGCAAATGCAGCGGCTGATGACTACCCAAATGCTTGTACTGAAACTGAGGGGTAGCAGTAGCAGAAGAGCCTCCTCCTTGGTTATAGTACAGTAACCCGCCATCTCCCATCCTCAATTCTTCGGCTTTTGCAGCTTCCAAGTGTTGCAAAGATGATAAAGACAGTGAAAGGCCTTGGCCTTGGCCCTCTACCACGGTGCCTCCGATTTCACTTGGGTTACCTCCTCCATTGGAACTATCGGGAACCCAAGTGAAATGAGGTGGAAAAGCCCCTCCGGGACCTGACACATTAAACCCTTGAAGAGAAGTTGACGGAGGAGGAGGAGACGGTGACCTTGGCTGTGGATTCATCAGGAAAAGTTGCATGGCAGCTGCTGAGTCGGCATTAATGCTTGGTAACTGCTGGTGAGCTAAATTGTCACGGTTATTGTTGCTCTTCGATTCACCTAACTGTCCCAAACCCCCAACAACAACAACACCACCTTGCCTGTTGCTGTACCACTCGTTGGTATTACCCGGCGGCTTTTGCCCTCGATAATTAGCCTGTAAAGGCTGGTCTAACAACTCGGTGGAGGAGGCGGCGGCCGCCAAACCCGAAGGGAAATAGAACATTTCCGATGATAACATGCCTGGTGTTTCGTAAACAGGAAGAGCATTTGTTTCTTCCTCCTCGATCCCTACTAATGGCGGAGGTGGTGGCTCAAAGCCTTGAACTCTCAGTTTATCTCTCCGGATCTGTTGTGCCAAGTGAAGTTGCTGCTGCTGCTGCTCTTGGTGGCTTATGGCTGATCTCTCGAAGCCATTCGAGAAGCTGAAAATACCAGCTGCTTGGTGGTGGTGGTGGTAATCTTGGGACATAGAATTTCGTAGAATTATTGCTCCTCTTGAACTGGGATTTGATGACGAGCCGAGAAACAATCGCTACTCCCATACCAATATCTTCTTCTTCATGATCTCTCTAGCAACAACCACCTTCCTTTCACCTTTTTCGCTGCTCAAAAATGGATCCATAAGTTAAAAAAACAAAACAAATAACACCCATCTTGAAAAGCAGTGTTATTTATCATCATAAAAAGAAAGACACAAGGAAAAGGGAGATCAAATTCTCTCAGTTAAGGAAAGGAAAGCAAGGAAAAAGAAAAAGTTAATGAAATGGGTTTTTGTTAATCATTCGTTTTCAGCTTCGGGTATATATATAAAAAAATATTAAAGTATATGGTGAGAGAGTGTGTGTATGTATATATATATATATATATATAGGCAGACCGCAGACCTTGTTAGAGTTGCAGAGTATGAAAGCCCTTAGACATCGTTTTCTCTTCTACGGATTTGAAAGCTTCTCCTCTTTTTTTCTCAGTATATGTGTGTGTTTGGCTGTCTGTCTCTCCTTTCCTATTATTTCTCTTTTTCTCAAGAAAACATGAGCGAGATGGGAAAATATCAGAAAAGAGAGAAGAGGCCCCTATTCTTCCTTATTCACCACTTTTTACTCTCCCAATATTTTTATATGCTAGTGTGTGTTTTTTCTGTTTTTTTATTAATTGAGAACTAAATAATTTAATAAATTAAGTTCTGTACGATAATAAAATAAAAGTCTATAAATTTGTTTCTAACTCTCATATTTCCCAAAATTTGCCTTTTAATTTTATAAGAACGATTGTTTTAATTATTCTTTTTTAGAAATTAGGATGTGAACCCATCAAGTGCTTATTAGAAAAAAAGGAATATTGTTATTTTTAAGTGATTCAAGTTCGAATAATTTATTTATATAGTGCATATCTTATTACTGAACAAATATTATATTATATATCTTAAAAATGATAGGATTGCACCTTAAATTTGTTTGTGATGATACATGATTATTTATTTTAAGTTTAATTCAATCCTAAAATATTTTTTAAAATTTTAAAAATGACGTATTTCCTATAAATAGTAAAAATAGAAAAAGCAACAACAAAATCTTGGGTTTTAATTTATTAGATGGTCATCAAATTACAAAAATAACCCTATCTAGAAATTTTATATTTGAGTTTCTTTTGGATTAAACACAAAATGGCATTTTTAAAAGGAAAATACTTTGATGCACAAGTTTGTGTAAACTTTAGTTTACACAAGCCCTTTAATTTTAGGGTTTAGGGTTTAAGATTTTAGGTTAGGGTTTAGGGGTTTAGTATGTAGGGTATATAATTTAAGGTTTATGGTTAGAATTTAGAGTTTAGGGTTTAGGGCTTAGGGTTTAGGTTTTAGGTTGCTAGGGTTTGTGATTTAAATTTTAAATTTTATAAAAGGGTTGTGTAAAAAAAATTTACACAGCTTGTGCATCAAAATAAAACTCTTTTTAAAAATAATAAAAGAAATTGTTGTTTGTTTCGTGGTCCATGGTAGAGAGAAGAATTTTAGTTCTATATTTTGCTCACTATTTTATTTTTGGTTAATATTTGATGCACGGTAGTGGAGCTATTTTTTTTATAATAGTGTTCAAATGATGTCACATATTATTTTAGGGACGCTAAACTCTACGTATTAAAAATTAAACTCTAAATTTTAACTCTAAAATTTAAAAGCTAATCATAAACCTTAAAATCTTAAAGAAATATAATCTTAAACTCTAAAACTACAATACTCATGAAAAAAATTATTTTCTACTATATCAAATTATTTTTCTTTATTTTTATTAGATGAAAAATAAATTTTTACAAGAATGGGTGGTATTATTGTAATTTAAAAAGACGTCATTTGGAAACCAACGCAAACTACGGAATAAAATAAAGATAAGGTCAGTATCCGAACTACCACCATCCTTCTATATGTTCAAATGACCATAATATTCTAGCGAATCATTGTATATATTCATCAATAAAATAGTTGGTAAGGACAAAAATGTCTTTCAAGATTTTTTTGCATTAATAACAAAAATAAAAGCAGACGGGGTAAAGCTTTGACGAAGAGGGAAAATAGAACTAAATATAAGGGGCTCTAATTAGGGGTGTTCATTTTCGGGTACTCGATTTTTAACTCTCGGGTATTTTATATACTGACTTGTGTTTTGATCCGTTTTATTTGAGTATTCGTTATTTGGGTACCCGTAAAATTTGGGTACTAAAAAATCGGGTGACGAGTACTCGGTTTACATTTTTATTTATTTTTAAAATTTAAAAGTTTTAAAACATCACAATGTAAACACATCAAATTTAAAAGTTCATAATACATAAATCAAACACAAAGATTAGTGATTGAAGTTAGTTTTAAGATGAAATATTTAGATATATATATATATATATATATATATATATATATTTTAAAGTTTATCACCAAAATATTAATCTTGTTTTTTTTTATTTCAAATCCCGGTAATAAAATGTAATACCTCTCTATTTAATCAAAAAATATATATTTAAAATTTTTAAAACTTAAAAGTACATAATACAAACATATAAATAATTTAAAGATTTAAATTTAGCTTTAGGTAAACATATTAAGGAACCTAAAATAAAAATATAATTTAAAACTAAAAAATAAATATATTACAAGTATCGGGTCGGGTACCCGGTTACCAAAAAAATTTGGCCCAGACCCGGCCCAGTCGAGTAATTTTTTTTTAGGATTACCCGATTTATTTAAGTTCGGGTCGTCAGGTCGGGTCAACCGGGTCAGGTATTTTTGAACACCCCTAGTTCTAATGATATAACACAATTTTTTTGTTGAATCGTACTATTTTTTAAAAGGGCTTATGTATGATTAAATAGAATACGAATAATTTTTTGATTAAATAAAGACATATTACATTCCCACACTAGGACTCGAACCCATACAAGATGAGACAATATGAGCATCCTTGGCCACTAGGCCAATTAATAGATCTCAGAGTATATTTAAAACATTTTAAAAATAATTTTTTCTTATAACTAAATAACTAAAATTTCAATAAAAATATTATCCCAAACCTAAGCCATACTTCAAAATTTATAGTTAATATCGTATAAAATTATTTTTTTTTTATGGAAAAAGGGTTTATCATTACCACAAGCCTCATTAAAAACCTCCCTAATTCTAAATGGAGGAAAAGAGTACTTGTGGTAACGAATACAAAATATAAAGAGTAAAAAAATCTAGGCCATTAAACAGCCGAAAATACATGGATCCTTTCGAAAGAGAACACGGTAGAGAGCTCTGGCGGAGGTGTCTCGAACAGCCATTCTCCTAAAGGTTTGCCTCGAGCCATAGCCGCAAGGCCGTCGGCCACACGATTCGCTTCACGCTGAATATGCTGAATCTGAACATCCCATTGTCTAGCTAAAATCTTATATATCCTTGCAACAAGACTACCTTGATGAAGAGCTAACGACAAACCTTGTAAAATCATGACTACTGTACTATTATCTATCTTAAGAACCACCTTACAGAATCTTAAACGCCAAGCATGCAATAACATATCATGTGTTGGCCATAACTCCGCCAAAAGAACTGAGCAAACCCCAATACTACGAGAAAAACTAAAAAGCCACTCACCCTCGTTGCCGCGAATAACACCGCTAGTGGCAGCCTTACTTCCACGTCCCCCTACAGCTCCATCAACGTTAGCTTTTACCCAGCCCACACTCGGCGCTGACCAAGGTTGTGCTCGCACACGAGTCCGTGGCACGCCAATCCCACGATCACCAGCTGCCACGATTTCTACTGTGTAGCTGCGACAGAAATGCAGCACCTTCTCGACGCTACTGCATTCCCTAGTGAAGATCCAGTGGCAGCGACGTTTCCAAAGGGACCAACAAGCGACGGCAAAAAAACTTCCCCACTCGACACCCCTATAGCGTGCATGACCAGTCATAACATAATTCTTTCCCAGTCACACATCAAAAGATGCACTCATGAAGTCATAAAGGTGTACTGCACGTATCAAAAGTGACCATACCTGTCGGGCACGAGGACATTCGCGCATCACATGATTCCTGGATTCATCCCCTTGCCCACAAGCCGGGCATAAAGAAAGAGTTGTAATTTGGCAGCAACAACGCTCAACATTGGTTAACAACCTGTCATGTCCAAGAAGCCAATGAAACATACGGATCCGTTGAGGAACATTAGTGCTCCAAATAATTTGCCAAATCTGATTGACACCCTAAGCTGGCGGATCACTCAAAGTCCTATACGCCGAAGATTTCGAAAAGAGAAGAGTTTCCTCCCAACGCCACCCCAGTCGGTCACGGCCTAGAGAAGCATAAGAAGGCATAATACAAGCAATCCGATGAAGCAAGGTAGAAGGTAGAAGAGACCCCAGTCGGTCACAGCCTAGAGAAGCATAAGAAGGCATAATACAAGCAATTCGATGAAGCAAGGTAGAAGGTAGAAGAGACCCCAGTCGGTCACGGCCTAGAGAAGCATAAGAAGGCATAATACAAGCAATCCGATGAAGCAAGGTAGAAGGTAGAAGAGATTTGAGGCGGTTCCAGTCCCAACCTCCATCAACAGTAAGCATTGCAACAACATGCATTGATCTTGGTGGCTCAGGTAGGAGACAATGAACAGCTAAAGGCTCACCCTCATCTAATCAAATATCCCACCAAAAGTCAATACGCCAACCATCTCTAACCTGCTAGTAGATTCCATAGTGAACATTATCCCAAACGTTACTGATCCCCTTCCAAAGCCGCGAACAATTCGGTCGCAGAATAGTATTTGGGAGATCACCCTCTGTGAAACCTATAATTAATTTTGATATAATTAAAGAAATTTAAGGACTAAATTGAAAATGAGAAAACGAATTTTTAAGTCCTCAAACCTCTATATATGTTTAAAGGAAAATGGTTAAGTTAAAAACTCAATTTGTCAAAACTTTTCTAAGTGTTCTTCAAGCCAAAACAGTGATTTTCGAGTCACCGTTTCGGAACGGCCTTAGGCGTTCCAAAACATTTTTGAAACTGTGAACCTATGTTTCGGAACGTGTATCGAAACAGTTTTGAAACTGTGAACCTGTGTTTCGAAACGGGTTTTGAAACGGCTTAAGAATATCAAAACGGTTTGACCTGTTTCGATACGGTAGTATCGAAACGACCTCAAACGTTTCGAAACGGCATTCAAGCCTGATTTCAAAAATATGACTGTTGAAGTTTTTAACCGTTTCTAACTGATTTCATACTTGTCGTTAAGGTGTATCGAAACGCTTCAAGCCGTTTCGATACAAGCCTTGACAGTGGCAAAGTGTTTCGAAACGAGTTTCGAAACTGGCTCTTAGCGTATCGAAACTTTTGTGCCCGTTTCGGTATGGTCTCTTTAATGCACCCCAACGGCTCTTTCTTTTTTGGTCTGTTTCGAAACAGGATCGGGCGTTTCGAAACGGGTGGTTGCAGACTGCATTTATGGAGGGAAGATAACTTCCTCAACGGCTCTATTGATGAATACAACAACCACAACGGCTAGAATTCAATGAGAATGTATAAAAGGGACCTCTAAAAGCTTCAGCAACAACTATTTATCTAAAAGCAAACATCCAAACATCAAATTCAAGTAATTGAGCCTAAATCCCATTATTTCTTGTAAACCCCAATTGTGAGATTGTAATTTCCATTCTTATCCTTTCAAATTGGGTTGAGTGCTTGTAATTGGGCTACTTTGTGTATTGAGAGATACTTGTTTAGCCATCAACTTCTTTGTAATTCTTGTATGAGGATTGGGTCAAATTTTGGGTAGAAAATTTGACCGATATTGTAACGGTTACCTCCTTAGCCTAGAAAAGGGGAAGAGCAATTAGTGGAATTGTTGAAAATCCTTAGTGAAGCTAAGGTAGTGGATGTAGAGTTCGATTGGAACTTGAACCACTCTAAATTCCCTTGTCTATCCTTTTATTTGTCAATTCCACTACCAAAAAGTCTAAAAATCCAATTCACCCCCATCTTGGTTTATATCGATCATTTGATCCACTCAACACCATCCCATTTATATTTCGTTCGAAGAACCCTGACCCACAACTTCTCAAGATTCGATAAAAGCTGAAAACCAAGCTTCATAATCAAAGCTTGATTCTGACGATGAAGATCTCTAAAACCTTACCCACCACTTACCCGAACGTCATGAACCAACACTTACCCGAACTAGCTACACGACAAGAAGCATAAATAAACTAGTTCGAAACAGCCACCACATCCACAAGAAAACAATATGTAACGCCATGCTTTGGGTCTAGAAGGTTTAGGGATCGGTTTGATGGGTTATTGAACGCAAATTAGAGATTCGAATCCTTGAGGTCGGTTCAAGGAAAACCTAGTTCGGGATGTTTTAAAAATAAGGAAAAATGTCTAAAAATCATTATTTATTATTTAAATGATAATGGTAAAAACAATTTTACAAAATGAGTTTTGGAAACACTACATTTTGGTATAGTGACCAAAATGCAGTTTTTGCAAAAGTTGGCTAGTGACTGTTTTGTAAATGATTGAAACTTTGAATCTTTAAGGAGTTATTTTTACCATTTATTTCCATTAGATTTATATTTAATTTGGAAGCTTTTAATAAATGATTTTATAATAAAATAAAGGAAATTTAAAAAATGAAACTAAAAGTTGACTTTTCATAACAAAATTCACGTTAGTATTGTATCCTCATTTCTCTCAACTTCTTTTCAGCCAAAAACTTTTCCCTCAACAAAAACCTTTGATTTTCACCTTTATTGCTGAGATTTCATTCTCTAAATGATTCTCCAACTTTGTTTTATCAAATCCAATTTATTTTGCTTTGGATTTTTCAAGAAAACTTACCCAAATTGAAGAGAGATCAAGCATTAGAGGTAAGCTTCATTCTTCTCCTCTAATGATCAGTTCTTTACTGAAATTCCCAAGTTATCAATCATTTGTTAATGGTTTTTGAGTTGTTTTAATGTTATAAACAAGAAAGAGTTGTTAAATTCAAGATTCTTGGGGAGATCTTGGTGATTTTCGTATTTTTATGTGATGATCTGAATTGAGGTTGATTTTCAACATATTTTGGATGTTATTTGATGTTGAGAATGAGGTTTTAACAAATAAATCACAAATAGGCTTGGGTCTCTAATTTTAAGATGTTAGATTTGTGGTTTTTTTAGGTGTTTTTTATGTTCTGCTATTGTTGGAGGTATAAGGTCGATATTATACTGATTTTTGATGTTAATTGAAGTTTAGAAAAGGTTAGAATTGATAGATCTTGGTTGGGTTTTGATTGGTGGAAGTTTGAAAGTGTTTTCGGTTGTTTCGGATAGTCGAAATGCTAGTTTTGAGCGGGGCAGCGGGTTGGAATGACTGGCTGGTGATTTTAATGCATGGTGATGCATTAATCCTCTGCTCTTATGTGTGTTGAACATGGGAGACTTCATCGGACGCATTTGGTGTTGATCTGGAGGCACCGAAAGCTTAGAAATCGTTTCGATAAACAAGCGAAACGTCATCGGTGAGTGAAACTGATTTAGTAGTCCTTAAGGGACAAGGGAACAAGTTTTGGAGATTTATGATTGGTTTGAAACACCATCCTAAGTCCGAAAGTAAGTATGTTTAGATTCGCTCTCGAAATGTAGATGATGTCCCTAAATGCTTTTGACATGGTCTTAATTTGAGATAGAAAATTTCTATTGTTTTATGCATGATTTATGACATGATATGAGATGCTATATTGATCCCATGAGATTGAGCAATGTTGCAAAGAGTTTTGAGATTTTGATCAAATGTTATGCATGAAATTTGATTTTCAAATGGGATGAGATTGGTTTAGAAATGTTGCATCAAAACAGTAGGTGAGATGATGTTTTTAATGTAATATATTGGCATAATTGATGAGATGCTATCGAATATAATTGGTCGACCCATAGAATGTAAAGTGCACTCTAAACTAAAATTCGTACGTGCTCTTTGAAGTCGGGAAATGAAGTTAGTGCCGTCCCAATCCAAAGTGAGAGTCCGATGATGAGAGATTCCATCAGGGTAGGTCTTGGTGAAACGCCCAAGCTTTGTGGCGAAGATAGATACTGCCATGAGAGTCCGGTGATGCGAGATTCCACCAGGGTAGGACTTGACTTATGTCAAGCTAATCTGTATATCCGAGTAATGATAGAAAATGAAATGCCAATATATGAGAATAAGCTATGATTCACATGTACCAATGGTTGAAATGTTTTTATGCTATGAGAAATGCATATGAGATTGTGAGATTATGAAATGCTTTTGTATATCAAGCATGTGTGGCCTTGCCATGAGTTTTGCATTGGTTGAATGCATGAGATAGATAGATAGATAGATAGATAGTATATGTGGTTCTCAAATGGTGATTTGCTTTGAAATGAATTTCAAGCATGAGATAGAAAGAGCATGGTTTTAGAAATGGATTTCAAGATAATGTTTTAAAAACTTGCATTGTTGTGTTGGTGTTTTTAGAGCATGCCTCACTAAGCTATTGTGATTATGCTCTCTTTTACCAACAATGCAGATAATTGAGACATCTTGGGCAGCAATGAGGCTTAATGAATCCAAGGAGTAGATAAGCTCAAGTATGATGTTTTACATTTACCTTTAGTAATTATATATGGTAATGAGATTTAATAGATTGTTTTAGGGAGATGTGTTTTGGACTCCCTTGAGTTGTAGCAAGATATGTGTGCTCTTTCCTGTTTGTAGAAGGCCATTATACTTGTTTGTTGCTTTACCTTGCCTTTTAGGATGCTTATGGTTTTTGGTTAAAGCATGCTCTTTTATATGCCTTGTGTTCTTGCGATGCTATATCAAATGCTTGCCATGTGCTTAGAGTTGAATGCTCTTATGTTAGTTTTGATGTTATAAACATGTCCATATGTTTTAGGTGTGATTGGATGAAGTATGATGCATTTTTGGGGCTATTTCTTGAGCATTCCTAGTATGAGTATCAATACTCGGGCAACTGTATCGATACCCTTAAGCTAAAATGGTGCAAGTGCATTAATACGGGCATCAAGTGTATTAATACGCTTGTGCAAACTTTGAAGGGTGTATCGATACACGGGGGAAGTGTATCGATACCCTCAAGCTAAAATGGTGAAGGTGTATAGATACGGGCATCAAGTGTATTGATACGCTTGTGCAAACTTTGTAGGGTGTATCGATACACGGGGGAAGTGTATCGATACCCTTTCTCAACTTTGGCTACTACCTCCCCGCGTATCGATACGGGGTAGTAGGGTATCGATACATGATCGTTAATTTAGTTAAATGGAGCCTTTACAAGTCTGAAATATTACATTTTAGTCTGTGAATGTTGTGTATGCAATTGAATGAGTTTGGATGATCCGTTTGAGATGAAATTTTGTAGAGAAGCATGAAATATGATTAATTTCATATTGGTAACTTTAAAAATTGGAAAGGTCTCTATAATTTATGAAAATTACATTTTGGTCCCTAAAAGCTTAAATTGTGCAATTGAACCCCTAAACGACATCTAATCGATGCGTCGTTTTCTCCTTTACTCTTTGTTGATCACATAGGATCTAATTCGCATCTAGGAAAGATAAAAAAAGAGGGATCATTAATCGGAGTCGACTTTAACGAGTTGGCTTCGGTTTTCCTCGTGTAATAACCTTGGTTCGGATCAACTGTCTAGACCGGGCTAAGAGGGTTACACAATCCTTACACAATAACCAAATCCCACCAGACATACCCATCGCTTCAACCCGATAAGAATGGGCAAACCCCGATCGACGAATGAACCTATCAACATTATCACCACTCACCCTAGGCTCCAACACCGCAACAATATCAGGGGTCTGCAACCTCATAAACATTCTAAAAAAGCGATTAAATTCAAGGCCAAGAGTGCCTTGTGTATTCCAAACAAGAGCTTTAATCATGGAAAAAGATGAAAAAAAACACACAAACCAACTCGCTATTGCTGCAGTCGGGAGGCAGCTTCAAACGTTAAGTTCTCAATCCAAACCACCTTACTACTAGATGCTCGAGGCGTAGCAGTAGGAACGAGCACATTAACACTAGCAGATTGTCCCTCTTTAGAAAGGGAATTCGTCACCTTAGTAACCCAATCCACAACAACAGTCCGATCATTATCCAACATCCCTTTCTTCTTCAATTTATTTTCCTTACGAGGCAAGCCTTTAGTAACAGTCGATCTCCGCTTAGTCGCTTTAGCAATTGTCGGCCTAAGCGACCCTTACAGTGATTAGCCCAGTCCCCAGCTGGCTCATGCTATTGTGTGCATCAACGTTCTCCTGTTGCTCATGTCCGCCTGTAGGCGCAGTATCAGCGTGGTGTTGATTCCCTCCATCCATCTCAGCAAGAATACCAAAACAAGAACCACTAGCTGGAATCGCATTATTTCCCTCAATTCTAGTATTCCGACGCACCCCCTATCGACGCTTCCTACTCGGAGCATGCATCCATGGTCTGAAACGATCAGCAACCACAGGGTCCTACCGTTGGGGAGCATTATCAATAGCTTGTCGCGGCCTCGGAGCTCCACAAAGTTCTTTTGAGTGGCCATATTTGCCACAATCGAAACAAATAATCGGTAATCCTTCGTACTCAATCGATTGATACTCCCCGTCAATCATTATCCCAGGAATTAATGGCTCATCCAATTTAACTACAACAGCTAGGCGGGCAAACCGACCCCGAAGGCCTTCACTAGTATTGAAGTCAATATGCACCCCTCACATAATATACTTGCAATGGCACGAAGAAGGCTTTTGCAATAATATCTATACGGCAGACCGAGTAAACGAAGCCATGCCAAGATTTGGCTCAGGTGATCAACCAATGTAGAAAATTCTCTTGACCAAGGCTGAACCGTCAAATAGTTCCCATACACCATCCACGGCCCTCCAGTAAGCACATGTTTATAGTCGTCCTCAATTGCGAAACGAACTAGATAATAGTCATTATCCGGGTCAATGACATTAATTTCACCCTTCGGACACCATAAGGCGTTAATTCGATTCTTCAAAGCCCTAAAACCTATCGACAGTCTTACAATCAAAGATTTCAATAATTTAGCATCAATTTCCTCATGAATACGATTGAAGGAACGTATCTCAGGAAAGTTTCCAGCAGTAGAGGTCACCACATGCTCTTCACCCAAGCTTACATCGAGATCACTAATAAAATTGTCGTTTTCCGCACCACTAGCATGGCCGAAAACGACGTCTCTAAATGACAGCTATGTCGGCTTATCACCCAAGACCATATGATTTGCTAGCACTAATCGATCACGGTCTTTCAAACCAGAATTGCTAGGGTTGGACCCTAAACCTAATGGTTGAAGCGAAGGAGAACCATCCATATCCATCTGACACACAGTCGAGCCATTATCCTGACCAACCAGCGAACTCGCAGCGGCGTCCACCGCCACCTAAGGTGACCTTGAAGGATCCGGTGTCCACCTTCATCAATATAAATTGGGTTAGTTTTAAAATATGCTCTTAAACTGTCATCTAAATTTTAAATCGGCTTCAAATTTTAAAAATGTCTTAATTGTATCCTCAAATAACAACATAGTCGAATGTGGAATGTATTGACCTCTCAAAATTTTGGTTTAATTCAATTTTAGGTCCCTAGTACTTTGGATATTATTTAAATTTTAAAATGTCTTAATTGTATCCTCAAATAACGACGGTTTAAATATTTATTAGGGTCTTAGACAAATTGGTTGTACTTGCAATTTTAGGTGCTTAGTGATTTAGATTTTAAGGTTGAGCTCGACACTAGTTAGTTGTACTTGCATTTTGTAAAAATGATTAGAAGATAACAATTGATCCATGTTTTCTTACAGTTTATTTTAGGGTAAATTACAACGAATATCACTCAATTATGGGTAAGGTTATATTTGGGTCACTCAATTATTAAAAGTTACATTTGGGTCACTCAATTTTGGGTAAGGTTACATTTGGGTCACCCAATATTAAATGTTACATTTAGATCACTCAATTATTGGTAAAGTTACGTTTGAGTCACCCTTCATATTTAAAAAAGTACATCAATTTACTCATTTTTTCTTCGAAATCACGTGTATATCCTCTTTAACATTAGAGTACTTCATTTGAAATCATTAATTAATCTAATACATAAATTGATGCACCTTTTTTAAATATGAAGGGTGACCCAAAAGTAACTTTACTCATAATTGAGTGATCTAAATGTAACCTTTAATAATTGGGTGACCCAAATGTAACCTTACCCATAATTGAGTGACTCAAATGTAACCTTACCCATAATTGAGTGACCCAAATATAACTTTTAATAATTGAGTGACTCAAATGTAACTTTTAATAATTGAGTGACCCAAATGTAACCTTACTCATAATTAAATGATCTCCGTTGTAGTTTACCCTTTATTTTAAGTCCATATTCAGAGTATGATTGTCCTTTTTAATTATACAGTTTTCAAAAATTAAATTTGAATTCTCTCGTTCAAAATGTGACGTGTTTTTACCGAGTAAAAATGTTCTACCCCTAATCATGCCTCTTTATATGCCCCTACTAAAAACACCTAAAAGTTAAATTCTAAGCCCTAACCCTAATTTTTATACCCTAAACCCTAAAAAATACACCCTAGCCCTAATTCCCTACACCCTAGCTCTAAGCCCCAACCTTAAACCACAAACCCTAAACCCTAAACTCACTATTTTAAAATAGAGGCACCAATGAAGGCATAGTTAGAGGTAGATGATTTTCATCCGTTTTTACCACTATACTCCAGGTTTATTGACTTTTTATCTTTAATTTCAATTAGCTATTAATTATGAAAAGCTACACCAATTTAGTAAATGCTACCTTAATTATTCGGCCCTTGGATACTCAAGTATTTAAGCTAATTCTTATGTCAGCATAAGAGACATACAGTAATAAAATTTAAAACTCCGGTGCACTTTTAATACACAACATGGAATGGAACACCTTAGACAATAAGTATTCGTTTTTAAAACTAAAATTAATCATAAATAATAATAAATAAGCCATAAACTCAACTCATAATTAGGTCATTAGATTAAGAGATATAATCTCTATTATGCATACATGTTGTTTACAATAAATTTTTTTTTTGAAAATTTTACATCGTTCGATGAGCACCGATGGGTAGGGGTGGACAAAACTCGACTCGACTCGAAAAAATCAAATTATTCGACTCGACTCGAGGCGAAAAAAACCGACTCGTTTTGACTCGACTTGTAATTTCATAAACTCGACTCGACTCGGAAAATTTTCAAATAAAGTTTGAGTTATGAAATGGAAATTTGAATAACTCGGAATTTTTATTAATTAGTTAATCAATTTTCAAGTTTGAGTCGATTCTATCAATTATGTCTAATATGTTATGTATATCACATGTAAAAATATGAAAAAATATATATGTACATTATATGGATTAATATCCTATACACTGGCGGTGGAAACTGAAATTTTCTATAAGCGCCTTAGTTTTACGGTATATGAAGTTAGTTTAGGGTTTAGGGGTTTTAGGTGTAGAGGGTTAGAATTTAGGGATAGTTGTTTCAATTTAAAGTTTAGGTTTATAATTTAGGGTTTAGTTTTTAGGGTAATATGGTGAGGATTTAGGTTTTAACCTACAAACCCTAAATTATAACCCTAAACCTTAAATTGAAACAACTATCCCTAAATTATAACCCTCTACACCTAAACCCCTAAACCCTATACCATAAACTAACTCCCTATACCCTAAAACTAAGGCGATTGTGGAAACTTTCAGTTTTCACCGCCTGTGTATAGAATATTTATCCATATTATATATGCATATAGAAAGCCGTTGAAATTGGAATCAATATGTGCAACATCTAGCCCTAAATATATGCATATATAAATATATACATGCACCACTATGTATATGCATATAGAAATATATATACAAAGAAATATATATGTACAATTAAATTTGTACAGAAACTCGACTTGACTCGAAAAAATTTCAAATAAAGTTTGAATCGTAAAATAGGACTTGCAAACTCGAATAACTCAAAAAATTTTACTCGACTCGACTCGATCTAACGTCCAGCCCTACCGATAAGCACCACTAACGACGAGTATCGATGATCACTATTAATTTAATTTATAAAAATTTAAAATCTAAAGGACACAACGTATAATTATAAATTATTTAAAAATTAAAAGGTAAATTAATTAAAATATATTATTTTATTTTTAATTTTTTAAACATAAATTAAAATACCTATCTACCTCTAAATTGTAAAACCCTATTTTTGTTCATTTGAAATTCAAGCCGCCGTTGTCGCCGAGGCATCCTCCTGCCATTTCCCATTCCAACTAATCATTCCTTCATTCCAAATCCTCGTCCTTCATGGTTGCGCACTTACGCCATGACTAAATGGTCGATGGTTCGACTGTGGTTGGCAGCCGTGGAGATGATGAATGTAGAAGATGATGATAATTTGAAAATTTGTTCTTTTGCGTTAGAATTTTAAAGTTCCAACTAATCGTTTCTTCATTTATAAATTTTCCCAAAATCCTAACCGACAGCAGGTGGCGGCTTGAATTCAAATAAATAAAATTAGGGTTTTGTAATTTAGGGATAGTTAGGTATTTTGATTTATGTTTAAAAGAAAATTAAAAATAAAATAATATATTTTAATTATTTTACCTTTTGATTTTTAAATAATTTATAATTATACGGTGAGTCCTTTAAATTTTTAATCTTTATAAATTGAATTAATAATACTCATCGATACTCGTCGTTAGTGGTGTTCATCAGTGCTCGTCGAGCGCTGTAGACCTATCTATTTTTGTTAGCCTTGACTAACCAGGCCAATAGTCATAATAACTTACAATATGATGAAAGCATAGATTATATAATCTTTTATCATTATACAAGTAATTTGTAATAAATAGGAGTATATTATTTTGTTTCCAAACTTAGAATCTCTTAGCATTTTGGTTTATATTAACTTGATAAATGAAACAACGTTGAATGTTACATGCATTAAATTATGCAATTTGTAATTTTTATATATATTATACAAGTGTTTCAAATGAATACGTCAAAAAAATGTTTAAAATGAATGTATTGATTTATCTTTAAAATTCTATTTTCTAACCATATTATAGTATAATATCTTAAATATTATCTGTTCAAATATGTTTAAGTATGTATATTCAAAAAAAAGTATGAATTTTTTGTGCAATGTTTAGACTTTTTAGACCCCTCTCAACTATTAAATAAAAAGATATTGAATGTCTAAGCATACTTAATCGGATAATAATATTAATCTAGTTAAACTCAATCGACGTATTTAAATACGTATTAACCTATGTATAAAGACTTTTATAATATAATTTTTCGTAAAAAACTACAATAGTATCAAATATTATTTCATAATTTGAAAATACATAATTTTAAGCCGAACAAGTTCTTGATATATTGATAAAGAACATTGTTCTAGCCTTGATTGACATTAGGTTCCGAATTCGATCCAAAAACAATTCCTCTCCTTTTTCTTACATAAAAATTTTAAATTTAAGGAATGAAATCTAGAATGAACTTTCCAAAATCGACCCGGATTAAGTCGAATAGTGTCGGTTCCCTAATAATAACTACTGATTACCGCTCTGGTTTTATGTGAGGTTGAAAGGTGCGAAAAGCACACATAACTGCTTTCTGGTTTGATAATTTCAAGATGGGCACATGTTTCATTAACCTTTTTCTTTATATTTATATATATTCTTTTTCTTCTTTTTTTCAATTCCTATTAGATTTAATTTTGTCAAAATTTTTCATAAAAACTGCTCATCCTCTTGTGTCCTGGTGACAAAAGTAGATATTTATCATCCTTTGGGACCTGAGTTCGAGCACCAGTAATACATGTTGTGTGTGTCGTCTTTAAAAAGACTAAAAAAGTTAAACATATGTTACCCTTGCATCACACCAGCATATTCAAAAATATATTTGAGATTATTTGTGAACATATGATACCAAGCAAACTTCCTACAAGTACATTGCTTTATACCATAATCAAAATCAAATCCAATATGTATGGCATAAAGAATAAAGATTTTTTTAAAAAAAAAATTGTTTTCTTATATTATTTACTAATTTTCATTTCCATGTCAAGAATTAGATGGTTGATTAATCTAAAATTTCCACAATAAATAATAAGCATAAAGGTTGTTAATTATATTGTTCAATTCTTAGATAGTTATACATTATTAACCACTAGTATTACTTATAATTAGAGTCAAGTGTGATATGGGGACATCTATAGAAGGAACCTTATATATGCTTTTTTTTTTTATTTATAGAAGCCATTAGTTTTATTAAGACAGAAAATATTTAAAATTATAATGAGGATTTACAAACATAATCGTAAATTAAATATATAATTTGGACATTTTTTTATAACCCAAAAGAAACTAACAACTTGAGATCATACAAGACCATACAATAAAAATGTTAAAAAAACTAATCAAAAGACTTGAATAAAAGATAGATGCGAACATATCTGACTGCATCGACAAACGAACCACAAAATGAGATCAAACTACTGAAAGACCACTGACAATCTCAAATTAGAACCGAACATCGTGAGGAAACTATTAATGAATGTGAATCGCATATCTGAATTCAATACGAGGGTCCAAAGCAGAGAAAATCAGCAAGATAACAAATCAACACTATCTTGATTAGTCGAGGCGACATTAAATTCAACCCTAAAAAAATAAAAAAGACAACGAAACGATTGCCAAAGAAAACGAAAACGTGCCACAAAAACAAAAGAAAACATATCATAAAAGCAAAAAAAAATATTGACGGTAAGCACTGGTGTCACGCCGGCCAAGTAAAAAAAATGAAAAGTTGGATAGAGAGAAAAGTATTATATATACGTTTTTTTTCTCTTATATATATATATATATATCCTATACTCAGGCGGAGTTTTCATCAGCGCCTTAGTTTTATGGTATAGGGAGTTAGTTTAGGGTATATGATTTAGTGGTTTAGGTGTAGGGGTTTAGAATTTAGGGGTAGTTGTTTCAATTTAAGGTTTAGGGTTACAATTTAGGGTTATAATTTAGGGTTTATAGGTTAGGGTTTAGTTTTTAGGGTAATATGGTGAGGATTTAGGTTTTAACCTATAAACCCTAAATTATAACCCTAAACCTTAAATTGAAACAATTATCCCTAAATTCTAACCCACTACACTTAAACTCTTAAACCCTATACCCTAAAACTAAGGCGCTTGTGGAAACTTTCAGTTTCCACCGCCTGTGTATAGAATATTTATCCATATATGATTAATATATATTGTTTTCCCTCTAAATTTATTATTATATATGCATATATAATACCTATTACCTAAAATAATCACATTATGACAAAGAGGAAAAATAAATAAAGGTTGTCAACCTACATTGGATTTCCATCCTGTGAAATGATACTTATTTTAATCTTTTTTCTTTGTTTAAACAAAGCCGTGTTACATATAATTAATTACCATACTCCATATATACCTAGCACATATTATTTAGTATTTTAGCTAATTATTAATTAATTTCACTTTTGTGTGTTTTACGAGTTTTTTATGAGTAATTATTTTATGTACTGACAATAAATTTTTTCTCCAAGCGGTAAGAATGGGCTGGGGGAAGGTCGCTCCTAAAAGTTTGAAATTCTTATATGATTTAGAAGTTTTCTATGTATTTTTTATTAAAAATTTATTTTCGTCCTCCTAAAATTTTATAAGTTCGCCCCTTAAAATTTTATTAGTTCATCGCCCTAACATTAAGTCCTACGTCTGTCCCTACCAAGCGAGATTCTAATACTGTTACATGTCTTATTTAGATGCACTGAATCCTAAATATTAAACCTTATACATAATCTTAAAATTTAAATAATAACTATAAACCCTAAATAAGATATGTGACATCTTAGAACCCACTTGTAGAATAAAATTCCCACCAACTATGCATGGAGTATTTCCGCTATACATATTGTCACAATCATACGGTGAAAGAAAACATTATACACACACTATTATAACGTTATTGAGCTCGATTGAATTTGGTATTACTTGTGTTTAACAAACCATTGAAAATAAAAAGCTCAACGTTTAATTTTTCAAAATGTGTTTATAATTATATTAAATTTTACTTCATAAAAAGAACTTTTATAAGAAAGTGTTGAATAAAATCAGTAAGCGAATAGCTACTTATCGCTTAATCTTGAAAAACTTAAACTTATTTCACTTCTTCAAAGGTTAATTTGAATAAAGTATATTTAAATTTTATTAAAAAATAATATAAATAGATCCTGTATTATTTTATTGATCAGAAACATCTTGGCTGGTTAAGGTTGAATTTGGGTTGCATGGGTTTGTGCCTACTTACTGAAGAATGTTTCCTTTTGGCAAAGTGAAAGCTAACTCTATTCTCCATTAGTTTCCATTTTAATTTCTCATTTTATAATTTTTTAAAATAAATGTGTGTTTATTATTAAGAAGCAGCGAGGTACTGCAAAGAACATTATAATCAGGAGGCGGAGAAATCCTCAAATTTGAATTCCCCAATATATACTCAGCTATGCATTAAACATTTTCATAAATTAATCTATACTATACTAGAAACATTATAAATAGTATAAATTAATCTATACTATTTATAATGTTTCTAGTTAGTGGCGTCGATTAATCAGGTCCCAAATCAATTGAAAAATTATAGAAACGTCTTTTATTTTCAAATGATAATAAATATTATTTTCTTCTTTTTGATCACAATAAAACCACTTCTTGAGAATCAAATATGAGACTAATTAATCTAGTATATAAAATACCTTTTAATCGACTTAAAAAAACAATTTAATCATGCATAAATTTCCATGGAAGAAGAGGGCACATCCATTTTTAGTTTTCAGTCATGTTGATATGTTGAATATTTTCATTGAATTCAAACATGATTATTTAATAAATTTAGTAATATGAAAAATCTGTTACGTGCTGAAATTGAAGTCAAGGAAGCTAACAATCACTCTAGGCAGTTTCTTCTTTACATGGTTAACCTTGTTTTAGTCGCCATCTTTCACCATTAATTTATATTATTTGAAAACAAGGCTTCTTCTCAGTAATTACATTACAATGTGATTTTCAAAAACAATAGTCTACGTTCTGACCAACGATATTATAAAATACATTGTTTTCTTTCCAAGCAAGAAGATTTTGAATATTTATAACATAAAATGTTTCTCGTTCTCCTCCACTTGTAAAATAAGAAAAGAAACCCAATAATTTCTTCTTCTTTTTTAATAATTTGGGTTATGATTTGTTTATTCAAACTGCAAACCAGATTGAATGTTGACAGCCCAACCTTCCTTTTTTTCATCTTTTCTCTTTTGAGGTAAGGTCTCACGTGAATCTCACCCTCACACGCTTAACAGCCTCCTCTTTTCATCTAAACTAATGAAAAATTTGCCCCCTCACGTGTGAAAGCCAGGTTCCACGCACGTGTCCTTCCCTTTGCAAATTTAATGCTACTGTGCAAAAGATTTCCTACCTAAAACCTTTTTTTAATTGAACTAGCATCAAAGTTACTATTTATACGTATGTTTAAGAAGGATAAGTGGTGAATAGTCGATAGAAATGTTTGCCCTTTTTTTGTCATTATTTTTGCCCCCTATACAAAAAAAAAACTAGGTTTAGGGTTAAGGTTTAATTAAGGTTACGATTTATGATTAGGGTGGAGGGAATTAGGAGTATGATGTATTTTTTAGGGTTTAAAATTTAGAATTTATGGTTTAGAATTAAGATTATGACTTAAAATTTATTTTTTTTTAGTGTTGATACATAGAAAAGGACATAGTGTTGAGACATAGGGTTTTGTTGTGAAGGAGGGATGGGAATCTTTCCACAAGTTAATCGTGCCAACATTTGCTGTCCAAGTTGATGAATCAATCCAACATCAGACATGTTGATGTTGGAATAAAATATACAGAATTTTCTTACCAGCATAAAATTTTAAGGTAATTAGCTATTCAATTCAACAGGATAATAATAGTTGAATATTTTGTTATGAACAAATGAAATGCCCTTTTCCATCTTGCAAGATTACTTCATTCTTTTCCATCTTGCATGAACGAAAGCCTAGGAAAATTGCAGTCCTTTTCCATGCTGAAAGGAAGTGGAGATCACAAGTAATTGAATCCCCTTTTCATTCCTTTTTGGCATATTACTTCATTTATTTGACTGCATGGTACATTATATTATTACTAGTTACTACTTGGATGTAGAAAATTTCCATTCGTTGTAAAAAAGGAGGTAAAATCTGGTACAATGCTCACAATTCCAAAACATCTGCCTTGATAAAACTAGGCAACTAGTTGTCGTGGATTGATCATTCATGATTTGTTATTGATGGATGTTGAAATTTCCAAAACGTGGCCACCACATATCGTTTTCATCAACGTTTTGCCTCTGGAAACATGTACAGACGAAACGTGACCAACAGTGGAGAAAGGGCATGAATGAATGATTGCTAGCTGCATGCAGAGATCATACAGTCTCCATCGATGATTGAACTGCAATGCCTTAATGGTTTCCGAAACTGATAGATGGGGCTGTGAATTTCTGAGATGTTGATGCTACGTAGAGTGTCCTGTACAAATGCTGAATGGTCTTTACACGTTACAGTTAATAATCAGCCAGTTCCAGGTTATATGCAATAATCTAGGCTGGACACTGACCTCTGCCAATTTCAGCTCCAAAATATAACACCCTCTACTGAATCTGAAATTTAATATATTCTCTTTGTAGGAGTGTTGGAGTTTAAAATATATTATCAGAAGAGATGACTACACGTTTAAAAAAATAATTATGAAAATATTTCTGTGTATTAAAATTCTCTTGAATGTATAACAGTTCACTTCTAAATAAATATCATACGATTAGAATCCAGGATACTGTTTTATTATTAATAATAGAAGAATCAAGACTACTGTTAGAAACACATGCATGAAAATATTGCTCCCATGTGCTTTTGTAACTACTTTTGGGAATTGAAACGATAGCGATATATGCATTTGTTTGAATTATTGGTATTTGGCTTGATTTCTCTCAAATGATAGACTCGTGGGGCTCATGGAAAAGCATGTGAGATTCATACTCAAAAAAAAATTTATCAAATCGATTAAAATTAGTTCGGTTGATATTATGGTTGGTATAATATATTGGAGGATTTAAAATAAAGTATGCTTAAGTGTTGAGTTCCAAATTTGTATGTTAAAAAAATTGAACTGACTTTTACAATAAAGACTTTTAAAATGATGAGAAAAACATGAAAGGTTGTTATTTTTCAATTTTTTAGCACATAAATTGAATCAAATTATATAGCGCAAGGCTTTTTTTGTCTATAGGTTACTGTACTATTCCATATGTTGTGTCGAATGATATCATTTATGTATTATTATGATATCAAGATGGACAACAAGATCAATATGATACACCCTTTGTCGGGCATGCAAGGACATATTTGACTCAAAAAGTTGATACATAGTCATTGTAGAAATAGATTATGATCATCTTTGTTTGATTAAAATGATAATTGAGGTTTATCATGCCGGATTAAATTGTCCCTGGTTACAAGGTTATACTCTTTGTGTGGTTTTGTGTTCTTAATTTTGTTGTCAGTTTAGGATTTTTTTTTAAATTTTCCCTGTTGAGTTAATCTCGTTTGTTTTTCTGTAATTACTATCATGAGTATTCTTTTCTTCCGACTAAGTTTAGAGAAGTTCTTAACGAGGCTCATGGCAATAACCCATTATTCATAAAAAAAAAAGCTAAACCAAAAACAGACATTAATTTCCTTCGAGCATTAGCTCGGATAGATGTAAACATTTTGAAAGTGGGGGATTTTAATGAATTTAACCTTTAACAATGTTTTGAAAAGATAGTAGTTGAGAACACTAGTATTTTTTTTTTGAATAAACACTAAATTTCATTAAGATAATGAGAAGAAGTACAAGATAAGCATACCCCTAAAAGGGGTACTGGGGGAGATTATACTGGGCGTTGATGAACCTTGGTGTATCGCGGGGGATTTCAACTCCATACGTTGGCAATCGGAACGAGCGGGATGTAACACAGTTTCGACAGGTATGCAAGATTTTTCTGGTTTTATCGAACTCACGGGGCTTGTTGATTTGCCGTTGATAGGAAAACAGTTTACTTGGTTTGGGAGGGGTTTTAGGCGCAGTCGGTTGGATAGGTTTCTGCTTTCTCCTAGTTGGGTCGATGCTTTCAATAATATCGGTCAACATGCCTTGCCTAAGGGGATTTCGGACCATACACCCCTCGTGTTGTTGTGTGATGAACAGGACTGGGGACCCCGCCCCTTTCGTTTTATAAACTGCTGGTTGGAAAATAATAAAAGTGTGGCTGAACTCTCCAATGAATGGAGCCGGTTGTCGGACCAGGGGGTTGGTAGTGCTAACATTATGATAAAACTCCGAAACATGAAGAATTTCCTGCGCGTTTGGAACCGGACGGTTTTTGGCGATGTGGATAAGGAGATACAGTTGATGCAGGGGAAATTAGACGATGTTGATGTAGCGGCTTCGAACGAAGAATTGAACGTATCAGAAGCCGCGTGGATTGAGAAGAAAAGAGAATGGCTACATTGCTTATGGCAGGCTATAAGGCGCAAGGAGTCGCTTTGGCGACAGAAATCAAGGGCAAGCTGGTTGCGTTTAGGGGATCGAAACACTGCATTTTTTCACCGTACGGCAAAGCTTAGAGCTGTGCGCAATTTGATTTCTGGTCTGATGATACATGGACGATGGGAAACGAATGTTAAGCGCTTGCGGAAATATATTGTGGCAGAATTTGATATACATTTTAAAGCCACACAACGTCGATGCTCTTGGACCATTGAGGGTGATTTTGGACGGGTGGAGAGGCACGATAATGAGATGTTAGTGGCACCGTTTTGCCGTGAGGAAGTGTGGGAGGTTATACGGGGGTGTGATGGATCGAAAGCGCCAGGGCCGGATGGGTTTAGCATGGCTTTTTTCAAGGTATGTTGGAACACAGTGAGTGAGGATGTGCTAAAATTTCTTGGTGAATTTCATGCAACAGGCAGATTACCACCGGGTGTTAATTGCACTTTTCTCGTGTTGATCCCTAAGATTGATTCGCCAAAGGTACTTAGCGATTACCGTCCGATAAGTCTCGTTAATTCAGTATACAAAATTCTTGCAAAGGTGTTAGCTATGAGGCTGCAAAGGGTGTTAGGAGCGCTGATTAGTGAGCATCAGTCGGCTTTCATTCGTGGCCGACAGATTACAGACGGTATCCTGCTGGCAAATGAGATAATTCATTCTTTACGGAAGAGTTCGAGGGGTGGCTTGGTGCTTAAGTTAGACTTTGCTAAAGCCTATGACTGTGTGCGATGGGATTTTCTCGATCATATGCTGGTTAGTATGGGTTTTAGTGAGACTTGGCGCCATTGGATATCAGAATGTACTTCAACGGTTCGCATGTCTGTTTTGCTAAATGGGTGTGCTACATCTGAATTTGATTTGGGGCGTGGTTTGAGACAGGGCTGTCCACTGTCGCCATTGTTGTTTGTTATTGTAGCGGAGGCTCTTCATAGTTTATTGGTTCAAGCTGAGTCGGCGGGACTGATAAAGGGCGTTTGTGTTGCACCGGGTATATCTATATCGCACTTACAATTTGCAGATGACACCGTCTTGTTTTTTGAGGCGTCTCCTGGTTGTGCCGACAATATCCGACGGTTACTCAATTGCTTCCAAGTTTGCACAGGTTTACAAATAAATTTTAGCAAGTCATCTTTATTTGCGATTGGGGTTGATGAGGATTTTTCTGAGTTCTGCGCTAAGGCATTGGGATGCCGACGCGGGTCGTTCCCTTTCACATACTTGGGGATGCCGCTAGGCTCTAATCCGCGAAGTTTGGCAGTTTGGGAACCGGTCATTGCAAAGGTGAGGCGGAAATTAGCAGGTTGGAAACGCAACTCGTTGTCTTTTGCGGCTCGAGTCACGCTGGTTAATGCTGTTCTGTCTTCCCTACCGATTTATTACATGGGAGTATTTCGCATTCCTAAAGGAGTTATCGCAGCAATTGACAAAATCCGCCGTGCTTTCCTTTGGGGTGGTGTAAATTTACAAAGGAAAATGAGTAGAGTCAGCTGGGTTTTGGTGTGCAAACCGAGACACTTGGGTGGTTTGGGAATATCGGATTTACAAATTCGCAACACGGCTTTATTGTCCAAATGGTCGTGGCGATATGCCACGGATACATCCTCGCTTTGGAGGGCTATTATAGTGGCAAAATATGGGGAGAATGTTCAATGGTGGAGATTTAATTCATCCCGTTCACATGCGATGTCGGTGGTATGGAAGCAAATTGTGCAAACCGCCTGCTCGGATGAAGTGCAACGAAATTTACACGAGAAGTTGGTATGGCAGGTGGGGGCGGGTAATCGAGTTCTCTTTTGGTTTGACTCGTGGTGCGCGAGCATGCCATTGAAGGATATTTTCCCAAGGTTATTCTCTTGTGCTATCGATAAATTGGCATTGGTGGTGGATTATTCGGTGCAGGGGGGGTTCCATCATTCACGTTGGGCTGCATTTTTCCGGCGTCCGCTGCGTGTGTTCGAGGCGGGGCTGTTGCGAGACATGCAGGCAGTGGTAGGCAATACGCATTTATACACTGGTATTTGTGATACGCTGATTTGGACTCCGGATAGGAGGGGTAAGTTCACGGTTAAAGCTATTTCTCAGATTTTGATGTTAGACGAAGCTGGGGAGAGTGAGTTTGGGGCTTGTTTCACGTGGAAGGTATTAGTCCCTCCGAAAGTACAGGCTTTTCTATGGTTTGCGTGGTTACGTCGCCTGCCGACTTTTGCATTCTTGAGCCGAAGGGGGGTTGTGTTTGAAGGGCAATGCACGATGTGCATTTGGTGTCGGGAATGTGAGGAAGACATTGATCATTTGTTATACATGTGCCCGGTTGTTCAGCGTTTCTGGGATTGGTTTCGTTGTTGGTGGGGTGTGAGTTTGCCGCTACCACGATCATTGGCTGAATTTTTTGTTCCTGACTTCCATTGCTCGTTTTTGGGTATGCGTCGTAGTATGTGGGTATCGTGCGTGGCAGCGATTGTTATGGTCGATTTGGCTAGCACGAAATGAGATGGTATTTAACAAGAAACTCTTACCGGTTGAGGAGGTATGTTTTTTGATTAAATTGCGTTCGTTCTATTGGTTGCGGACTTTAAAGACTGACTTGTGCATTGCCGAGGCATTGTGGTGGGATTGTCCGAGTCTATATTCCGAGACGCCTCCCTCGCGACCAGCGCGGGTTGGTGTGGTATGGGAGCCGCCATCGAGTGGGTCGTTGAAGTTTTCGGTGGATGGTTCAGCACGTGGGAAGCCGGGTCCGGCAGGCTATGGGGGAGTGTTACGCGATGAGTTTGGGAGTATATTGGCGTTATTTTCTGGCCCCCTTGGGTGTATCGAATCAAACGAGGCTGAATTGCGAGCGATTGCGTTCGCTCTGTCATATTTCCGGAAGTCAACATGGGCAACGATTCCTTTGATTGTGGAATCGGATTCTATGGTTGCGGTTAGCTGGGTGTTACATCTGGACAAACGGCCATGGAGATTATGGGAGGTTTTTCGCGAGATTGACAACTGTTGTTTATCGTTGGCTTCGGTTTGCTTCTCCCACATTTTCCGTGAGGCGAATGGTTTAGCGGATGCTTTGGCAAAGGAGGGGGTAACGCGCGTTTCGTTGTTTTGTGCTTGTTAGTGATAGGTCGATTTGGTGTTTTTCCCGTTTGTATTTCTTTGGACTATGGTTTCACCACATACGGTTCGTACTCTTTTCCTCCGTTAGGTTTTAGGGAGGTTTTTAATGAGGCGGCCGTTGTGGTCTTTGGTTGTATATTGCATATTAATATACGACATTGTTGAGCAAAAAAAAAAAAGAAGCATACCCCTAAAAGATAAATGTAGAAGAACAAAGGATATACAAACATGAACAGTAAAATTAAATCTTCTCATAAAATCTTTATCAGTGTTCTTTAAATCTATCGCCATAGCGAAATTTTAGAGTGCTCACTGGTAGAGCGCAGATCGTTGAATTACTCCAATCAACAAAAAGAGGGAAAAACGTCTTGGTTAACTCCATAAACAACCAATCCATGCAAGATCGTGCGGTAAGATTCAACTGTAGCATTCACCAGGTTGAAGACGTCTTCAATATTAACATGTCATAGAGGCAGATAAAGAACGTGCCAAGCGGCAGACGAAGAGCAGGCCAAACAGCCGACAAAGGTAAAAAAAAGAACAAAAGAAAACAAAACAAAGAAACAAAAAAAAACAAAACAAACAATAAAATAAATCACCGCCGGTAGACGGCCAAAGCCGCCACCATTGGCTTGAAAAAACTCAAAAACTACTTACAAACTTTTAAGAGAAAATAACTGCTGCAGAGAAAAAAAAAAGAGACTATCTCTAATTTAATGAATACTAGTTTTTGTTTTCCATGCGACGCGAAGATTAATTATACGTATAAATTATATATTATATATTTTATAAAATTCATAAATAATAAAAAATTAAATATATTATTTTTAAACAATTGTAAACATATACAAATTTGGAACAAAAATATCTTACCATTAAATATTTTAATTTATATATCATACGACCGAATAGATATATTAGTTCAATCTGGTTAAAACAATGTCAATGAAGTATTAAACTATACTAAAAAGCTTAAACAATAAAATATATATATACAAAGGAACATAAATCAAAACAGGAATGACCTGGAAGGGGTTGGAGGGGGGCTGACTAAAAATTTGAAATTTCTATATGATTTAATTTTTTTTTTTTGGAAATGTACTATGTATTTCGTATTGAAAATCTGTTTCCGCCCCCCTAAAATTGTATATGTTTGCCTCCCCTAAAATTTTATAGGTTCGTCCCCTAACATAAAATTTTACATCTGCCTCTGAATCAAAACATTCACAAATGATGGGTAGTGAAATAAAAAACTTTTTTAATGAGAAAGTAACGAGAAACATGCTTGGTGAGAAATTTTTTCTAAAGTTCAAAGGTTTCTTACACCCTTAAACCATTAATTTTTAACGTTTTTGTATTATTCAAGTAGATATATTGTAGAATACATTGAGTGGTCTCAATGGTAAATAATGGTATGTTCTCCATAGGTGATTCAGGTTTAAACATCATAATCTATAAAATTGTGTGATATTATCCAAAATTGAAACTGAACTAATATACTATCTTATATATATAATCAAATTTAAGTATGTCATATATGTATGTTTTCATAATTGTTTGAAATCTTTGTTATATAATATATGATTAGGAAAGGACAAAACATGAAGATATATTGATATAACAAAACATCAAGTTTATATATAAATTAGAAGTTAATATATTTTCAAATATAAAATCAACGACAGTGACAACAACAAAATGTTGCAAACAATAAGCAGCTTTTCCAGGATTTGGAATTATAGTATTTGCCAAGAGGGAAAAAACGAAAGAAGAATCTTGAGCCTTGAGGGATAACATATAACGAAACATTTAAATTATTTAATATTTAAAAAATTCATAAAGGGAGGCAAATAAAAATTATACACCATTAATACATCAAATAAAAATACAGGCGCCTTTGCTCCCCTTGGCCGAATGGTTTAATTCATGTTTTGTCCCCTTAGGATTTAATAATTCAATTTAATCTTTTCTAATTCTTTATTAAAAAAGAAAATTTTTACTTGTGGCCCCTCCGTAATTCTAATAATTCAATTTAAACTATTTTAACACAAAAAGTTATAACATTGACCCCTAATTTTTTTTAAATTTTATCTTAGCATCCCAACACAAGGTTGGCCCAAATATAAAAACTTAATTAAAACAAGCGTGGGAAAAAAAGAAGAAGAAAAAGTTTAGTAAAGCCGAGAAGGGACTGAGTGACCACATGTGAACTTTTGTGCTTGGGGAATTGGGAATTTGGGATTAGTTCCCCTTTGGACATTCTCTTTTTCTCTTCTTCATTTCGATCCCTTTTTCTTTTCCTTTTACTATTTGGTCCATTGAATTTTGTGAAAGCAGAAGCACCACTAAATGCTACCCTACCAAACTTCAACTCTCAAAGATTACTTTAATTTTATGAAAGAAGCTGAATTCCCTCTTTACTTTATTAATATTTTTAATATATCAAAAAAGAATTCTAATCCAAATCTTTGAACATAATATATAACTATCATTTTTAAAAATTGCATTTCAAGTGCAAGAGTTATTTTATCACATTCAATATATGTTTGAGTAGCTTTAAAAAATCGAAAGTTTAATTAGTATCAAAATTCACTAAAAAATCAAAATAGCTAAAATTTTCTGCTACGTTTGATATACAAGTGATAACATAAGGGGGAAATTTTAATTATTAAATGAGTTTGAAAATAATTTGTCAAAAAAATATGAAGGAATAAAGATGAACAATTTAGCTAATCGACTAAATGTACTTACTTATATTGTAAAGCAGTTAACATGAAAAGTGTGAGGTAAGTCACATTTTGGCTAAATTTGATTTAAGTTTAGAATAAAACATTGGTTATTAGTAGAGGTGGCAATCGGGTCATTCGGTTCGGGTTCGGTTCGGGTCGTTTCGGTTCGGGTCATTTTGGGTCTATCTAGAATCGGTTTAGATTCGGTTCGGGTTGGTTCGGTTCGGGTTCGGGTCTAATTCGGGTCTGTGATGAGTCGGATTCGGTTCGGGTATTAGATCGGGTCAAAATCGGATCAGTTGTTTTCGGGTCGGGTCAATATCGGATCGGTCGCTTTCGGTTCGGGTCAAAATCGGGTCGTTCGGGTCGCTTTCGGTTCGGGTTAAAATCGAGTCAATTTCGGGTCGGGTCAACATTTAAATTTTCGGGTCAATTCGATTTGAGTTGGGTTAAAGGTTTGAGGTTTAGTATTTATGGTTTAGTTTAGAGTTATTGGTGTATGAGATTAATTCTGATTCAACTTGTTAATCTATGCATTTGAATTTGATTAAATATTTAAATCAAAGCTTCATGTATCCATATAATTTTTTTTTGTATAATTATATTAAATCAAAGTTTATAATAATAATAATAATAATAATAATAATAATAATAATAATAATAATAATTATTATTATTATTATGTCTGAAATGAATTAATTTATTAAACTTAGGATCTAATTGAACTAACTAAAATCTAAAAGCATAAATCACGGACATAATTAAAATAATTTTAAAACTAAATGTGAAATTTCAATTAAATTAATCTAAATTGAAACTCAATTAAATTAAGAAAAAGAGAAAGACAATTGGTAAAAATAGAGAGGGAAAAAACAAAATTTTGGAGGGAAATAAGCCACCAATTTTTTAAGCTAGATTGAAAAAAAGAAAAAGACAATTGGAAAAAATAGAGAGAGAAAAGACAAAATTTTGGAGGGAAATAAGCTACCAATTTTTTAAGCTAGAGATTAATTACTTTTTAGGTCATGTTGCATTTAAAATGTTACATTTTAGTCAACTTTAAGTTTTAATTTAATTTAATTTAATTTAATTTAGTCACAAGTATTCCCACGGTTTAGACTTCGGATATAGAAATCCCCTCCCCATAGTGATATTTAGTCTCTAAAAATTTACTTTTAGTTGAAATTAATTAATCTTTGTAATTTAGTCTATTAATTTAATATATTGATATTTTCGTTCATTTTAATTTCAAAGATTTAATTTTTAGCCAAAATTGACCCCTATTTATTTATATGGTATAATTACAAAATTGGTCATTGGACTCTCAAATTTCTCCACTTCCAAATTGTCAATTTAGTCTACAATTTTAATTTTATGCTATATTTTATGATGAAATTATAAAATTGGTCACCAAGATCTCAAATTTCTATACTTCATTTTATTATTTATTATATTGTTAAAAATAGATATTCGGGTCAAAATCGGGTCGATATTCGGTTCAGCTTTCGGTTCGGGTAGCATTCGGTTCGGGTCCATTCGGTTCGGGTCCATTCGGTTCGGGTCCATTTCGGTTCGGGTCCATTTCGGTTCAACAAAAAATTTCGGTTCGGGTCGGTTCGGGTTTCGGGTCAACTTCGAATCATCATATTCGGGTCAAAATCGAGTTTCGGTTCGGGTTTCGGGTCTCGGATCAAGTTTGCCAGGTCTAGTTATTAGTAGCGGTCTGGTCATATTACCTATGACTTCAGAAATTATAAACATTCAAGTGTATTGTTTGAAATTAAACGAGACTAAACATTTTTATAATCCATTGCATACGTAATTGGGGAAAAAGAACAACAAAAAATGGTGGTTGTCTTAAATTACACGTATTTAATTTAAGTACAAGTTGTGTGCTTAAATCTACAGCCTCGAATTTGATTGGATTTGTAAGATGTGTCTCCAATTCAAGTCAAGTTGATATTGTCCGATTTTCAAATTTAATTATAGAAACGGATAAGGGTAAAATATTTAAATCATCACTCAACTTTGTTCTCTAATTTATTTTAGACATTAAACTTTTAAAAAATCAATTACTCACTAAAATTTACTTTCTGATCTATTTTGATCACTTTAAATTATTTTATTAATATTTAAGGTGACATTGCATATTTTCTTATTATTAAATGTAAACAATAATTTAAAATTAAAATAAATTATATAATATTTATTATAAAATACAAAAATTACAAAAAAGAACTGATGTTTCAAGGTATTGTTTCCTTTCCTTCTTCATCTTTGTTGTTTTTCTTTATGTTATTTTAGATGTTAGATTAGGGGATGCGGAGAAATTTTTAGCCTTAAAATCCTCCATCGACTCTTTCGACTCATTGCCATAGAAAAAAATTGATGTTTGTGCATGGAAAGGAACCAAAGAATGCTTGAATGGGAGAGTTACAAAACTTGTTTTAGAACACTTGAAGATGTCTGGTTCTTTAGATGAATAAAGCTTGAACTTGTTGGATCAACTTTGGTCCTGAGTTTCAAAAGCAACTCCATTTTTAGCCAAATTCCTAACTTTTTCGGCATAGTCAATCTTAAAACCCTAACCTTTCTGGCCTAGTCAGTCCCAAATCATGTGACCCCGTTGAATAAAGAGAATACAAAAGTTTACACAAACAAGAAATTAGGGTTGATCTGAGAGGAAATGTTGGCCTCAATACCAGAAAAAGATTGGGCCTGAGTCTATGACTCTTATTGTTTATATAGCCCAATGCTAAGAGATAACTAATTGGTACAACTAAATCAAATTAGTTACTCCAAACGGGCCCAGCTGATTAACAGCTACAACAAACTAACCAAATCAGTTACACTTCATCTAACATTCTCCCATCTCCTCCGTTTAAAAACCACAACATTCTCCCTGGTCTTCACGATTAAAAACCACAACATTCACCTTGCGTTTGCACACAGAAGGCACAACTTAACTTTTCCCTTCCTGAACACCCATCTTCAGTCGAAACAGTTGAAAGAAAGACTTGCTGAGAGATTTGGTTAACCCATCAGCTGCTTGATGTTCAGAAGGAACATAATTAACTTGGAGTTTCTCATCAGCAATCTTCTCCCTTACAAAATGGACGTCCAACTCCACATGTTTGGACCGAGCATGTAGCACAAGATTAGCTGACAGTGCTATGGCACTGGTGTTGTCATTCCACACAATAAGGACTGACGTAGCAGAAACACCCAGATCAGTCAGCACAGCAACAACCCAGGTTAACTCTGAAACAGCCTCAACAATGCTTCTGTATTCAGCTTCCGTAGTAGAGTGGGAAACTGACTTCTGTTTTCTTCAACACCATGCAACCAGACAGTTGTTAACATAGACACAATAACCAGTTGTGGACCGATCGTCCAAACTACTAGCCCAATCTGCATCCGCAAAGGCTGTCACTTCAATCTCCTTAGAAGGGGAAGCAGCAAAACGTAAACCAAAATCAACAGTACCCACAAGATAACGAAGAATTTGTTTAACAGTAGACAAGTGCCCCTCACAAGGTTTATGCATATATTGAGCTACTTTATTAACACTAAAAGCAATGTCTGGGCGTGTGTGGCAAAGATATAGAAGTGCACCTACAATACTCATGTACTCATGTGGATCAAGCAAGGGATTGCCATCATCTTGAGCAAGTTTGACTGATGTTAACATAGGAGTTGGCGACGCCTTGGCTTGATCCATTTTGGTTCGATGCAGAAGATCAAGTATAAACTTTCTCTAACTCAGAACAATAGAGTCTTTGTCACGATGGATCTCAAGACAAGGAAGAACTGAAGCTCCCCCAGATCTTTTAAAGCAAACTTGGTACTTAAGTTGATAATCACTTGCTCAACTTTAGCTTCGGACTGACCAGTGACAATAATGTCGTCCATATACACTAACAAGTATGTGACTCCTCCTCTTTTGTCACAGATAAATAAAGATGCGTAAGCTTTAGACTCACGAAACCCAAGCTCCACCAGAAACACTCGCAGCTTGGTGTACTAGTTCTGTGGGGCTTGCTTAAAGCCATATAAAGCCTTTTTGAGACAGCAAACTAGAGGTGAACCATCTTCAGCTGTATGAACAAACCCAGAAGGTTGTTGCATGAAGACCTCTTCCTCAAGCTCACTATAACACCCTTCACCCCGGATTAGGGGCAAGGAACATTATATTAACATTATATTAACTAATGTACCGATTTTCTTATCGAGCTCAGACTCTAGGCTAGCCGTACTACCTGGACAAACTATACACACCAAGGGATTTGCTTATTGACATTTAAATTCAATCATATCATAATTCGTAAATTTTCAGAATTTAATTCTCAATCCTTTCGATTGAAATCATGAATTTTCAATTCAATCTAACATCATCAAATCAGCATATCTATCATCCAAATTCAAGTCACATAGTTCAAACCACATATCACAACTCACATTCCAATTGAGCTTATCAAACATATATATACATGGCATCAATCAATTCGATTAACATTGATCATTTGGCCAACATATTAACAGGGCTAATAATCAGAATTTCACTAATCAAAAACAGTCCAACAGACATACATTTCAATTCAAATTCAGCACAGCAACATCATGTTTCAATTCAAGCACATAAATTCACCAAAATTCACATATCACATGCATATAATCATTTTCCCATTATTCCTTCTTCCCTTACTAAAATCAGATAATTAATTAGTCCAATTGCATGCTTAACATATCTTAAAATCAAATTAAGGCAGTTGGAACTCTAATCCCA
Source organism: Hibiscus trionum (assembly GCA_030270665.1). Lineage (NCBI taxonomy): Eukaryota > Viridiplantae > Streptophyta > Magnoliopsida > Malvales > Malvaceae > Hibiscus > Hibiscus trionum. The sequence continues at coordinate 13,264,810 of BSYR01000006.1, forward strand.
ACTCTAAAGTCGTTTCACTCACAGTTCGCCGAGCTAATTTTGTATCCGAATGCCCTTTGCTCGATCCGAAGCCGTTCCCGGTGCAATTTCCTCTTCGACTCTTTCACTTCTAGGATCTAAGGCATTCAAGCCAAACAATAGGAAATTTTCAGAATTCATTTCATGCATTTTGAGGCTGAATTTTGTAATTTATTCAAAACAGTCCAAATCGAACGCCGTTTATTCCTAAATTCAATTAACATACCCAATTTCAACATATCTAAATTTTAGATCAAAACTCCTAGTAGATTATTTTCTACAATTTTACAAAGTTCACTGTCCAGCTAGAAGCATTGCTGGACAGTTTTGCATGTCGATCAAAATATGTTTTCCAGATTTTACCACAGCCATCAAAACTCAGTTTTACAATTTTTCTACCATTTATGACATATCAAGGTAGAACATATAAAAAATTTAGCACTAAACTCTTACTAATGCATTTTCTATGATTTTCTAAAGTTGCATGTCATGTAACTTACCAAATCTGTCAAAATACTTCATGCATGTTCATAAGCTTTTGTGTCTTTTAATTTCCTTAAGGATTCTTATGAATTTATAAATTTTCCAGCAACCACATCTAGAGACATCATCTTCATGATTTTCTAAACACATTAGAACATATGATCTAATGAAATTTCTACCATGATCGAACTAAAAAGGGAGTACGCTACTTACTTCAATTTTTCTTTTGAATTTTCTAAAAGAATTCCAACACCATGCAAGCTCTTCTATCTTCTTCACCGAAAGCTCCCAAATTCTCTCTAGTTTTGTGTTTATATTTTTAGTGTGAATGAGCAAATGAGCTAGGTGAGTTGGTTTGGGGTAACCGGCTAAGGAAAGTGAGAAAGGGAAGGGGACAAATTAAATGAGATATGACACTAAGTCATGTCCCAACTAATTTCCTAATTATCATCATTAATAATACTACTTAGCCATATAAAAAGTCTTAAATATATTATGATTTCATATTACTTCAAGTGTTAATCCATGCATTTCAATTTTAGCATGCAAGCCTCATATTTTCCTTCTTATTCGGTTTGGTCATTGGTCATATTGACCGAATTTCCTTGAACAATTACTTCAAAATTCGATTTGGTCCTTATGAACCTAATTCCAATTAAGCTTAATTAAATAATTAATCTTAATAATTTATCTAATTGCTTAGTTAAATCCCTTTATCTTCTAGGCTAATTTTTAGGATGTTACATTTCTCTCCCCCTTAACAAAAGAATTCGTCCCCGAATTCTTACCTGAATCGAACAAATGAGGATATTGGTTTCGCATTGTTTCCTCAGATTCCCATGTTGCCTCTTCCATCTTGTGATTTCTCCACAAGACTTTAACCAGTGCAACATTTTTGTTCCGGAGTCTTTTAATTTCCCTATCCAGAATCTGAACCGGTTCCTCTTTATAAGACAAATCAGGATTCAGCTCTACTTCTTCCGGCTCTAAGATGTGAGAAGGATCGGATCTATACTTTCTGAGCATTGACACATGGAAGACATTGTGGATTTTATCGAACTCACTAGGGAGTGCAAGTCAATAAACCACTGGGCCAATTCTTTCAATAATTTCAAAAGGTCCAATAAAGCGAGGACTGAGCTTTCCTCTCTTTCCGAACCGAAATACTTTCTTCCAAGGAGAGACTTTAAGAAAGACTTTGTCTCCCACATTATGCTGGATATCTCTTCGTTTCAGATCAGCATAGGCTTTCTGTCTATCGAAAGCTTGTTTCAAACGAGAGTGGATAATTTGAACTTTCTCTTCTGTTTCTCTGAGCAATTGGGGTCCCAAAACTTTATTTTCACCAAGTTCGGACCAACACAGAGGTGTTCTGCATTTTCTGCCATGCAATGCTTCAAAAGGTGCCATCTGAATAGACGACTGATAGCTATTGTTGTAGGCAAATTCAACTAAGGGTAGGGATTTCTCCCAGTTTTTCCCAAAGTCAATTATGCAAGCTCTAAGCATATCTTCGAGAATCTGAATTACTCGTTCAGACTGACCATCACTTTGCGGATGGAAAGCTGTGCTTAGATTCAATTTGGTTCCCATAGCTCTTTGCAGAGTTCTCCAGAATCTGGAAGTAAATCTTGGATCACGATCAGAGACAATGGAGATAGGAATTCCATGTAACCGAATTATTTCCTGAATGTACAGATTGGCTAATGTCTCCAAACTGTAATTAATGCGAATAGGAATAAAATGTGCCGCTTTGGTGAATCGGTCAACAATCACCCAAATAACATCATATTTCCTGGGAGAACACGGAAGACCAGTCACGAAGTCCATAGTAATTCGTTCCCATTTCCACTGTGGCAGTACAAGTGGTTGGAGTAGTCCGGTGGGAACTCTATGTTCAGCTTTGACTCTCTGACAATTTAGACATTTGGATACGAAATCATTGATAGCCGCTTTCATACCAGACCACCAATACAAGGACTTGAGATCTTTATACATCTTAACCGATCCAGGGTGGACCGAGAAAGAACTCTGGTGTGCTTCTTCCAGAAGATCTCTTTTCAAGCTTTCATCATTTGGAACACAGATTCTATCTTTGAAATAGAGGAGACCGTTTGTATGAATACGGAATCCTTCACCAGACTTTGTATCCAGCTTGGAAATAATATCCTGAAGTTCTGGATCAGCTTTCTGAAGATTTTCAATCTTTGAGATTAGACTGGACTGAATTTGAAGTTCGGACAGAAATCCTTGCTTCTGATACACTCGAAGATGAGCATTGATAGCAGTTGGAGCTACAAGAATAAATACCACTTTTTAATCAAAACTTTTATTACAGACATTTTAATTTTTTATTTATTTATTTATTTAAGGCTCGAGGATTAGGAACTTTACCCAATGTCGGTTTACCACTCAAGGCGTCTGCAACCACATTGGCTTTTCCTAGATGATAATCAATGACTAAATCATAGTCTTTCAACAACTCCATCCATCTGCGTTGTCTCAAATTTAGATCTTTCTGAGTCAGGAGATACTTTAGGCTCTTATGATCGGTGAACAGGTAACATTTCTCACCGTACAAGTAGTGTCTCCATATTTTGAGAGCAAACACAATAGCAGCAAGTTCAAGATCATGCGTTGTATAGTTCAGTTCATGAGATTTCAATTGGCGTGAAGCATAAGCTATCACATTATCACCTTGCATTAGAACACATCCAAGACCCGCATGTGAAGCATTACTGTATACAGTATAGTCTTTGCCCGGTTCTGGTTGGATCAAAACTGGGGCATGAGTTAAGGCTGTCTTGAGTTGGTCAAAGCTTCCCTGTTGCTTTTCAGACCATTCAAATGGTTGATCTTTATGAAGGAGTTTAGTCAAAGGTAAGGCTATAGAGGAAAACCCTTTGACAAACCTTTTGTAATAACCAGCTAGACCAAGAAAACTTCGTATTTCACTGACATTTCTGGGAGGTCGCCAATCCATGATTGACTGAATTTTCTTTGGATCAACTTTAATTCCTTCTGCAGAAATTACATGTCCAAGGAAAGATACTTCTGATAACTAGAACTCGCACTTGGAAAATTTTGCGAATAACTGGCGTTCCCGGAGAGTTTGCAAGACAATGCGGAGATGATCAGCATGTTCTTCTTTGTTGCGAGAATAAATGAGAATGTCATCAATGAAGACGACCACAAATTTATCAAGATAAGGCTTGAATACTCTGTTCATGAGATCCATGAATGCCGCCGGAGCATTTGTCAATCCAAAAGGCATTACCAGAAATTCATAGTGCCCATAACGAGTTCGGAAGACTGTTTTTGACATATCCTCCTCTTTGACTCTCATTTGATAGTATCCAGATCGCAGGTCGATCTTTGAAAATACCGAAGCATCCCTAAGTTGATCAAACAGATCTTCTATTCTTGGGAGCGGATATCGGTTCTTGATTGTGATCTTGTTCAATTGACGGTAGTCAATGCAAAGACGCATCGCTCCATCATTCTTCTTTACAAACAAAACAGGTGCACCCCAAAGAGAAGTGCTGGGTCGAATGAAACCCTTGTCCTGAAGCTCTTGAAGTTGCTTTTGCAATTCTTTCAATTCTAGAGGTGCCATCCGGTACGGAGTGATAGACACCGGATTTGATCCAGGCTGTACTTCAATCCCAAATTCAACTTCTCTAGTCGGAGGGAGACCAGGTAGTTCCTCGGGAAACACATCAATGAATTCAGAAACAATAGGCATTTCAGACATTCCAAATTCAATTTGATCTCGTAAGACCATGGATGCAAAAATGGAAGTGGGCTTTTTATCAATTAGAAGTATAGATTCTTTTCCTAAACCCTGAAGATACAATCTTTTATTCTGACAATCTACCCAAGCCTCATGCTTACTTAACCAATCTAAACCCAGAATTAGATCGAACTCACAAGAGGGTAATATGTAGAGATCAATAATGAATGGCAGATTGCTAATATGCAATGAACAATTTCTACATATTAGGTTAATGTTCGAAGTTCCTCCTAAAGGGTTTGAGACTATCAGACTTGTTTTCACAATTTCAGGTTCTAAATTCAATCTTTTTACAACAGATAGACATGTGAATGAATGGGTGGATCCTGAATCTATTAACGCATAAACATGATGTGAATTTAGCTCAACAGTACCTGCAATCACTTCAAGAGACTCTTCATCATCTCTACCACGAATGTGGTAAACTCTAGCAGGAGCTCGAGATTCCTGATGAGTGGTAGCATTAGAATGAGTACCCTTGCCTTTCTTCTGATAACTCGGCTGGGCTGACTTGGCATTCCTATTCCGATTAGAGGATGTCGGACTAGGAACTGCAGTGTTACGAGCTGGCATAGATTCATGCTTCTGAGGACAGTCTTTGATGTAGTGATCATCACCACCACAAGCATAGTAGAGATTTGCTTGAAGTCTACACTGACCTCGATGTGGTTTCTGACAGAACTTGCAAGGAGGAATCTTTTCAGAATTTCCCGTACTATTAACAGACATAGTCGGTACTGAGGATCTGATCACTGTAGCTGGTTTGGAAGTGTAATTACTCATCGGAGCAGAAGTGAAATTAGAAGACCCTTCTTTCTGAAATTTAGGCTTCTTAAACTGCCATTGAGACTTATCGTCTCGTTTCTGCTTTTTGTCAGGTTTATTGCCCCCTTTTCGCTTTTCAGTAGCTTTCATTCTGGCTTCGGTTGCAATAGCCCGATTAACAAGATTATGGAAATCATTGATTCCCAAAGCAGTGAAGATTGGACTTAGTTCATCATTCATGCCTTCAATGAACATTCGGCATTTATCAGCTTCAGTTTTGATGTATTCTGCACCATATTTGCAATACTTGCAAAAGTCTGCAACGTACTGCTCAATAGGACGGTTGGCTTGTTTGAGGTGCAAGAATCTCTTTCTTCTTTCAGCTAAGTACTGTTCACTGATGTACTTCTTTTTGAACTCTTCGAGGAAGAATTCCCATGTCACCAATTCAGTCGGAATAGTGAGAGTAGTGGTTTCCCACCAATTTATAGCTTCGTCAGCTAACAAAGCCACAGCACACTCCAATTTATGGTCATCGGAGCACTGTAATTGTCTGGTTACCACCTTGGTGGTATTTTCAAGCCAGTACTCTGCATCTTCTGGTCTTTCTTCATTAGTACCAGTAAAGGTGTAGGCTCGATGCTGAGAAAGCTTATCTATCGGTGCTCTGCTAGGTGCAGCAGGGGCAGAAGTAACGGGTTGTTCTTGTTTCAGATTTGTCAGAAGTTGGTTGAACATCTCCTTCATGCTGAGGAGACATTCCCTTTGGGCAGACTGAACCATAGGATTTTCAGGTGGAGGTTGTTCTGTGTTCTGAACATGTTCTTTATCAGATTGCTCAACGATCTGAACAGGCTCCATAGGGATCCGTTCAATGACTTGAGCAGGCTTTTTAGCAATTTGCTCGGTAATCTGAGCAGGCTCTTTGTTTCTCTCCTTTCTCGGAGTTTCAGTTCGAGCTGGAGAATTATCACCCAATCTCACACTTCCACCTTCGCTTGAAGATTCATGTGAGCTCCCATTCTTTGGGTCTTTTGGGTCCGTCATTTTCTATCATTCAGTTAAACAACAAAAGATCAGAAAGCTCAATACAGTTATCTCATCATGCAATACGTGGGTGGCATACCTAAACAATGCAGATGCATGTAGACTCGATTAAATTTTTAGGACTTAACCTAAAAAACTCTGATTACCACTTTATATAACACCCCTCACCCCGGATTAGGGGCAAGGAGCGTTATATTAACTTATAACTGATTCGAATTAGCAGTGGAAGGGGGTTTATCAAATTCGTGTAATATTTTTTTTATTCAAATACAAACATATATAACTTAGCTATCTTATATTCAATCATTACCCATGTGTAAACAACCATATCAATTACAAACATTATACATTTATCATACAAAATCTCATATCATAGTTCTATTGGCATTAAGGTGAGTTCATACAATTCAATTTCCAACTCTTAATTTTATACCAAATCTAATTGAATTACAAGTTGCATATACATTAACATGTACATTTGTACTATACATTTAATTTCTAAGTTCATTAGCTACACTTCATTCGAATGAATCAATTCCAATTTCTATTCCATTCGAATACCATTTAATTAACCCGGATTGATTTTAAATTATAATCTCCTAATTTCAATAACTTACAACAATCGATTAATACACACATAGTCCAATTTCCAATAATTTAATTTACCTTTCATGTTTGCACATAAAAACAATTCTAATCATAATATAACCGAAACATTCATCATACTTATATATTTATATATATCATATCATATCTGAATTATATCATCCATATCGTTTTTAGTTTCCCTTGTACAAAATATACCTGGGGTACTACAACGGCTAAACCTAAAGGTTGCCTATACAAAAGAAATTCCCACAAAAAGAATTAAGCCCCAAACATATACTTGGGCAATCTATACCCCAAATATTTACCCCTTACATACATACCAAAATAGAGGGAAACATATTATAAAAGTTCATACTGAACCAAAGTAGTAATTCATAAACATCACCATCAGACCGAACTGAACTAACATGCAGAACGCTAGGTCACCCAACATAAGCACGACAAAGACAGGGAAAAGCATACTTAATCTTCGTGTGAGGAGAATACGGGTGGAGGTCGACAATGCTAGAACCTGAAATTTAGGGGAAGGAAGGAAGGGTTCGAGTGGTAAGTACTTCTCATACTTAGTGAGGAAACCCTAATCTATTCAATTTCCCTTTTAATTTCTTATGATCAAACAATGTGTTTCACTTTGCACATTAGCTCATTCGAACGTTTCAAGCAATACAACTAATTCACAATTAATTAATACACACTAGCAATCATTCGAATATATGCATAGTGACATGTAATTCCATTCGAATGCAAGTAATTTCATATCAATCATATCATAAATATTCATACAAGTCATGAAACCCAATTTAATTTTATCAACTTACCAATCCATCATATATTCGAATTGCATAGTATAACAAGAACAATAATACATGATAATTCAACATCATAATCGAACACATCAATTGCACCAATTTCATGAATTCAATTTAAACAATTACATTGGACAAGCAGCAGCAAACTATAGCAGATAATTTATTTATTTATAATTCGAATTTAACATGATGCTAACTAATTCAAAGAATACACCAAATAAATCTCAAATTCATATTTCATTTCTTTGATTTTTATATTATCTCAATTAGCAATGCCTTGGATAGTAGAGTATGCTAGGTAATCAAGTCACGAGTAACTGAATTTGTGAATCAAAATTCACCATGTAATAGGTACCACGTACCAAAATCGTGTCAACATATAACATATCATAATGTCCGCAGACATTAAGCAAGAAGGTACACTTACGTACCACAATATCGAGTACACTAACGTACCGATTTTCTTATCGAGCTCAGACTCTAGGCTAGCCGTACTACCTGGACAAACTATACACACCAAGGGATTTGCTTATTGACATTTAAATTCAATCGTATCATAATTCGTAAATTTTCAAAATTTAATTCTCAATCCTTTCGATTGAAATCATGAATTTTCAATTCAATCTAACATCATCAAATCAGCATATCTATCATCCAAATTCAAGTCACATAGTTCAAACCACATATCACAACTCACATTCCAATTGAGCTTATCAAACATATATATACATGGCATCAATCAATTCGATTAACATTGATCATTTGGCCAACATATTAACAGGGCTAATAATCAGAATTTCACTAATCAAAAACAGTCCAACAGACATACATTTCAATTCAAATTCAGCACAGCAACATCATGTTTCAATTCAAGCACATAAATTCACCAAAATTCACATATCACATGCATAAAATCATTTTCCCATTATTCCTTCTTCCCTTACTAAAATCAAATAATTAATTAGTCCAATTGCATGCTTAACATATCTTAAAATCAAATTAAGGCAGTTGGAACTCTAATCCCAACTCTAAAGTCGTTTCACTCACAGTTCGCCGAGCTAATTTTGTATCCGAATGCCCTTTGCTCGATCCGAAGCCGTTCCCGGTGCAATTTCCTCTTCGACTCTTTCGCTTCTAGGATCTAAGGCATTCAAGCCAAACAATAGGAAATTTTCAGAATTCATTTCATGCATTTTGAGGCTGAATTTTGTAATTTATTCAAAACAGTCCCTATACTTTTACGGTTCGATATGACAAATTTTCATTTTCCTAATTTCTTTAATTAATCACTTAAACCTTCAAATTGATCACTAAAATTGGTGAATTTCACATCCTACAAATTGTTAATCAATTTACTAACACTCCATTTAATCCAATTTTACAACTTTAATAATTTAATTAACATACCCAATTTCAACATATCCAAATTTCAGATCAAAACTCCTAGTAGATTAGTTTCTACAATTTTACAAAGTTCACTGTCCAGCTAGAAGCATTGCTAGACAGTTTTGCATGTCGATCAAAATATGTTTTCCAGATTTTACCACAGCCATCAAAACTCAGTTTTACAATTTTTCTACCATTTTAGACAAATCATGGTAGAACATATCAAAAATTTAGCACTAAACTCTTACTAATGCATTTTCTATGATTTTCTAAAGTTGCATGTCATGTAACTTACCAAATCTGTCAAAATACTTCATGCATGTTCATAAGCTTTTGTGTCTTTTAATTTCCTTAAGGATTCTTATGAATTTATAAATTTTCCAGCAACCACATCTAGAGACATCATCTTCATGATTTTCTAAACACATTAGAATATATGATCTAATGAAATTTCTTCCATGATCGAACTAAAAAGGGAGTAAGCTACTTACTTCAATTTTTCTTTTGAATTTTCTAAAAGAATTCCAACACCATGCAAGCTCTTCTATCTTCTTCACCGAAAGCTCCCAAATTCTCTCTAGTTTTGTGTTTATATTTTTAGTGTGAATGAACAAATGAGCTAGGTGAGTTGGTTTGGGGTAACCGGCTAAGGAAAGTGAGAAAGGGAAGGGGACAAATTAAATGAGATATGACACTAAGTCATGTCCCAACTAATTTCCTAATTATCATCCTTAATAATACTACTTAGCCATACAAAAAGTCTTAAATATATTATGATTTCATATTACTTCAAGTGTTAATCCATGCATTTCAATTTTAGCATGCAAGCCTCATATTTTCCTTCTTATTCGGTTTGGTCATTGGTCATATTGACCGAATTTCCTTGAACAATTACTTCAAAATTCGATTTGGTCCTTATGAACCTAATTCTAACTAAGCTTAATTAAATAATTAATCTTAATAATTTATCTAATTGCTTAGTTAAATCCCTTGATCTTCTAGGCTAATTTTTAGGATGTTACACTCACCATTCAAGAACGCGTTGTTAACGTCAATTTGGCGAAGTTTCCAGTTGTTCAAAACAGCCAAGGATAGGATAATGTTCAAGATTGTAAATCGAACTACAGGGCTGAAGGTGTCCTCGAAGTCTTGCCCTGGTACTTGGGAGAATCCTTTCGCAACGAGACGTGCTTTATAGCGAGCAACAGAACCATCAACATTCTGTTTCACACGAAAAAGCCATTTACACCCCACTGTCTTACGACCATCAGGTAACTTAACCAATTTCCAAGTATCATTGTGCACCAAAGCTTCATACTCTGCAAGGACAGCTGCTTTCCAAGCTGGGGATGCAAGAGCCTGCTCAATTGACTCAGAAACATCAGTAGAGGTATCCACAGTGACAGAAAAGACCTTGGGTTTGAATATCCCCCTCTTACTCATAGTGACCATGCTATGAGTATTAATAGCAACATCAGATGCAACACAACCATCAAATTCATTCAAATCTGCTGGAGAAGAAGAAGCAACAACAGTTGGATCCTCCACTACAAGGTCAACATGCTGCTCAACCACATAATCATCATGGTGCTTAATCACAGAAGCTGCAGCACCAGGAGAGTTGACCAGAGGGCTGTCTTGGTTTTCATCCACAAGAACTGCATTACTAGGGGAATTGACCAAAGAAATTGAATCAACAGGCAAAGAGTTGGACTGAGGGGACAGAGGTGATGCAGAGCCAGCTAAATGATGTATCTTAGGAGGAGAAGTAACTTGTGTACGAATAGGCTGGGAAACATGAGATGAAACAGAACTCAACTGTGTGAGCCGAGAAGCACTATGCTTAGCTGGAACTTGCAACACAAGGGACTTAAACATAGGAGGCTTAGTACTCACTCCAGACTCAGTACGATCTGCAAAGGGGAACACACACTCATTAAAACACACATGTCTGGAAATAAACACTTTACCCTTAGAGTTAAGACACTGATAACCCCTATGTTGAGGACTATATCCCAGAAAAGTGCAGGACTCGGATCGAAATTCCAATTTATGTGTCTGAAAGGGTCTAGTGTAGGGGAAACACTAGCAACCAAACATACGCAATAAGGTATAGCCAGGTTTGCACCCAAGCAGTTTTTCATGTGGTGATAGACCACCAAGAACATTGGTGGGCATTCGGTTGATGAGAAACACTAATTTTGTAACAGAAAAGGACCAAAACTTCAATGGCAGGGCAGCCTGGGCAAGCAGAGTAAGAGCAAGCTCGACAATATGCCGATGCTTGCGTTCAACAACTCCGTTATGCTCGGAAGTGTGAGGGCACGAGATGCGATGCTGGACACCACTAGCTGCAAGCACTTGAGATAAGCCACGAAATTCGCCTCGCCAATCACTCTGAAATTCTTGAATAGTGACCCCAAATGTATTCTGAACAAACTTAGAGAACAATTTATAAGTATGAACAACCTGTGATTTAGTTTTAAGCAGATAGAGCAATGTGTGTCTAGTGAAAGCATCAACAAAGGATATATAATACGAGTAACCAGTAGAAGAAACATGTACATGTCCTCATAAGTCAGAAAAAACTAATTGAAATGGTTTGCTATACACAATAGTAGAATCTTCAAAGGGCAGTTTATGACATTTACCCAATTGACAGGCAGTGCACAAAGTATTCTTAATATCTCTCAAAGAAGCAAAAACATTGCATTCATTCAAAAAAATAGATAGGGTAGATAATGCAGGATGCCCTAGTCTACGATGCCACAACTCAGCAGTGGAACAAGAAACATGAGACAAACAGGTCTCAGCATTATTAACAGAATTAAAAAACTGATTAAAAACATATAAACCTCCCTGCTCAGTGCCATGAAGAAGCTCCTCCCCAGTGACTTCATCACGAACAACACAGTGACTAGCATGAAACTGAAAGAATACCTTGTTGTCTCTAGCAAATTTAGACACAAAAACAAGATTTTTAGTGATCTGAGGCACAATCAACGAATCTCGAAGCAATAACTGAGAATTATTAGACAAGGAGGAACTGCCAACTTTAGAAATTACAAGACCCTTACCATCGCCAACAAGAAGCTTACCTGGGCCGGAGTAGTCAGCACTGTGATGAGCAACAAAGGCATCAGGGGAGACATGGTGTGTGGCACTAGTATCCACGAACCATTGATCAGATCCGCCTGAAGAAGAGGAGCTCCCCACGATACAATGAGTACAACCACCAGAAGATGAGGTTATCCCTGTAGAATGACAGACAGTCCCATTAGTATCCAAAACACAAGAGTTAACAGAGGGAGAACCAACAACAGTTGAAGCCCTCTGAGCAGAAGCAGTAACACTAGAGAAGGATTTTTCGAAGCGTCGAAAGCATCGATCAACAAGATGGCCTAATTTGCCACATAACTGACACTGATAGCGGCTACGCCCACGGCCACGACCAAAGTTACTTGGTTGTTGACGAAAGGGTCTACGATTAGTATCTCCGTCAACACCAGAAGATTGCCATGGAGCATCACCAGTGAGTTGTACCGTGTGCGCACTTATCATAGGGTAATGAGCCTGATCAAATATAAGCTGTTGTGCTTCGGCATCAATTAAGGTAGCTGTAATAGCATCCAAAGTAAAACGTTCACAGCTCGCGGTAATGACTGCTACAAAAGGCCGATACTCAGGTGGGAGACCATTGAGTATCGATGCAATGTGTTCAGTAGTGGACACCGGATTACCAACAGAAGCAAGAGCGTCGCAGATCTCCTTCACCTTCGAAATGTACGCATACATACTCAGTTCACCCTTGCGGACTGAGCGAAGCTTGAAGTGTAAACTCATTACGGTGGTCATCGATCGAGAGCTGAAGTACTCCACAACGATCTTCCAGACTTCAGCTGACGTCTCAGCACCGACAAAATTACAGAGAAGATGAGGGCTCATAGTAGAGAGGAACCAAGACGCCAAGGCACTATCTTGAGCAATAAACTCCTCATAGTCGTCGTTATCGACCATCGTACCGTCAGAGGACCAAATTTTGGCCGGAAGAACAGAGATCGTACCATTCAGAAGTTTCTCCAATCGGTGGCTCCTCACCGTGAGGAGAATCTGTTGCTTCTAGATTAGGAAATTCGATTCATCAAGCATGACGTTTACCTTTTTATAGGTAAACGTCTAGCCTGTAAAGGGCGACGAAACAGATCCAGACGAAGCGTCATCAACAGAAGCGACTGCAGCAGGTGCCATGACAGAGAAAACAATAACAGGTCCAGGAAAAACAACATATCAAAAGAGAAAATAAAACGGAAAAACAACGAAACAAGAAAGCACTACGACGGCGGGGAGAGAAAGAAAACAGATCAAAAAACTAAAGCCCGATGGCGGCGTCTGATACCATGTTGAATAAAGAGAATACAAGAGTTTATACAAACAAGAAATTAGGGTTGATCTGAGAGGAAATGCTGGCTTCAATACTATAAAAAGATTGGGCATGAGTCTATGACTCTTATTGTTTATATAGCTCAATGCTAAGAGATAACTAATTGGTACAACTAAACCACATTAGTTACTCCAAACGGGCCCAGCAGATTAACGGCTACAACAAACTAACCAAATCAGTTACACTTCATCTAACAGACCCTAGCTCTGGTTCGATTCGACATTTCTTCATTTTCTGGTAACATTGATCTTTACGGCGAACAAGATTGTAATAGGAAGCATAGTCGGTGGGTTTTCACTACTATTTTTTTGTGTGTTTTGTTAACAAAAGGAGAGGAAATGATGCTAAAAGTAAATGGGTTGCTAATGTAGAAACGGTAGAAAAAACAGAGGTGGTGGGCGATGGCGGCGGTGGATGCAGCGGAAGGAGTGGTGGCGTGGGAAGTAATAACAGTGAGAAATAAGACAGGTTTTGGGGTATTTGGGGTTTGAGTTTTATTTTTTATTTAATAATAAATAAAATATAATTTATTTTTATTTTAAATTATTTTTTATATTTAATAATAATAAAATATGTCACATCATACTAAAATATTAATAAAATAATTAAAAGTGGTCAAAATAAGTCAGATTGTAAAGTTCAGTGAGTAAATTGATCTTTTTGAAAGTTCAGTGACCAAAATAGGCCAGAGAGCAAAGTTGAGTGATGATTTAAGTATTTACCCTGTTTTTAATAAAATATTTTTTAATATTCTTACATGATGACAGTTTCATCAATGTGATGATATAAACAAAACAACGTCGTTTGGTGTGGCTATATTAATGCTCAAAACGGCGTCATTTAGGCACTGACCTTTAAAGTCATGTATTTATTTTGTCAGTGAACTTTTCGGCCTCACTAAAATCAATTTTCGCCCAACGTCAGTAGTTATTCACGACAAGATTAGTACCAAATCGATCATATTTCAGTAACCTCTCTTCTCTTCTGGTTGGGTTTTCACGAAACCCACTAAAAATGACAAAAATCCATCTTAAGGTTCGATATGTTAATACTATGATCTAATATGATGATCGTTTGATGAGACTTGTTTTGAGGTATGTTGTTTGCCTTCTTAGAATAATGGTTCTCACCGTTTAGATTTTTGTTGCGTGTAAAAGTGTCTATCGCAATGTAGTGCAAGTGTACACGACGCAAGTAGTAAAGTGATACAGAAGTATCGGATATCGTCTCCACAAGGACTGGGCTAATAGCTTCACCTTAGGTTGTTGCACAAGAGAGAAAAGAAATAGTTTAATTGTTGTCACGAGATAACAAAGAATACTGAAAATAAAAGAGTAAAGAATTCAGGATAGAGAGAATGGGCCGGTATTGAATTGCTCGATAGTGTAGGTGTTGCAAAGTCTAGGAATCTATGTTCTGTCGTTGCGCCTGTCACGGCAGCACCTGTTGCGGTAGCGGTCTGTTGTTAGTCGCGGCAACGATCACACAACTCTGTACTTCAAGCTTGGCAAGAATCCCTGGTGTGCCTTGGCCTATCCCTAGGTCCAAGTCTGTCGATGAACACGTCTTTGATGATACCTCCCGGCGTGAATCGAAGGATGAACACCGATGTTGTTGAATTCTTCCTTAGCCACTTAACCTCGTCCTATCTCTAGGTCCGAGATAGTTCAACCATAAAGTAGAGAACTCATACTTATTCCTTTCGTATACTTAACTCTCCCGATATTAAGTAAATGTATAATCTCACAATGCTCTCCCGATACTCTTGCAAGATGTTGAAAACTAGAATAAGCAAACTTGAAGTTTATTTTATTGAACAGAAAAATTCCTAAGCAAGTGCAATCCTTGCAACTACTTTACAAATCAACCCTTAGCCCTAGGGGAAGTTTAGAACATGATGAGAAGGGGAAAACGACTAGGGTTTTGGGAAGGAGGCTAGAGAATAAGATATCCTTCCTTAGGTCGAATTACATACCTTTATATAGGCCTTGAGTTCAAGTTTTCTAATATGGCAAGAATACAAGTTTAAACTAAAGTACAACTCTATTAAAGACTAAATCTTCAGAGCATATGTCTTTAATTCGTCCTTCCTTCTTGTTTGGAGTTTCTTCCTTGAACTTTGGGCTTGGCCTTCATTCTGATCTAGGGCTTGGAAAAATATAAGGATGCTCCACGACAGATCGACTTAATTTTCTTTTTTTGTCGAGGCCCACTTCACACCTTCTCTTCATCATTGCTGTCGTCCTTGGCTGCCACGGCAGCGACCATGGCAGCGTCGTCCTCCTTGTCTGCAATTCCAGTTCCAGCTCTGCTTCTTCACTGCCCAGCGTCTACTTGCCCTCCATCTGCTACAGCAGCTACCTGCAAAAGCAACCAATTTTAGTAGAAACTGTGCCATTTGTTATAATTGTGATGTATAAATGAAATCTAACCTAAATGCAACAAATTATGCTTGAATGCAGCAGAAATATGGGTTAAATAGGGGTAAATATAGAAATTTTACACACTCAACACACCCCCAAACT
Source organism: Hibiscus trionum (assembly GCA_030270665.1). Classification (NCBI taxonomy): domain Eukaryota; kingdom Viridiplantae; phylum Streptophyta; class Magnoliopsida; order Malvales; family Malvaceae; genus Hibiscus; species Hibiscus trionum. The sequence continues at coordinate 13,280,686 of BSYR01000006.1, forward strand.
CAAGTTTTTGCTTGCCCTCAAGCAATTCAGACCTAAAAAGAAAAACAAAATTTTTGTTTGGCTTAAAATAGTGAATTTTTCCTTACTTGCCATTCATTCCCTATTGTGAGCAACACCTTGTTGGATAATTTAAGATTCATCCGAAACCTTGCTATAATTCTTGTGTAGTGTGTGCATGCTTGTGAACAATTATATGCCAAGACTCCCTTAGTTTACTAGAATAGCTAAGCTTCTAACTTGAATTTTTATGCCAATTTTCATCTTTTTGGAGGCAATTCTTAGGCTCCTTTAGTTTTTATTAAGACTCGATTCTATTTTCTTCAAGCTTAAGTTTGAAAGAGTCAATTTCGGGCACCTCTAGCTAACTTCCTAGAGCCGGTTTCGGGCACCTCTAGGTGTATTGAGTCTATTTTTCTTAACTTCTTTTCCTAGAGCCAGTGTTAGGCACCTCTAGGGGCAACTCAAGTGTTAAGCTTTCTATTCTAGTTTACTAGCAGAGTTCTAGACAATATAAAAGTCACAAATGGTGTTTAAGATTTAGAACTATAGTAAGGCTCTAAACTGCTCCTAAAATTATCTTAAAGGCACTGCCACGACAGAGGCTGTCACGACAGGTAAGTTCAGTTCAAATACTTAAGCCAAATTTTCATCAAATTTAATTTTTTAAGCAAACTTAAACTAATTAAAAGACACGATTTTTAAACTTAAACAGACTTCATTAATGGAGGGATGCCACCCCCAAACTCGAGGGTTGCATTGCCCTCAATGCAAATGACAGAGATGAAAAAAGGAAAAATAAAAAACACATCACAAAATATAACAAAAAGGCATACAACAATATAAGATAAGAAACTTAAAATTTCAAGCGATGTCGTCGCCGCCGCCGCTGCTGCTGCTGAGTTGAATCTGCCGACGGGCAGTGACTTTCCTTGCTGGTGCTGGCAGACTGATGAGAGAGGTAGAAGTGTTCTTGGTTTTGGCTTCCCGTGGAGGTTGGATACGGGTAGGGGTGATATGAGGTGGTTTCTCCAATACCTGAACCTCATCGGAGCTGCTACCACTACTGCTGCTACTGTGCCGGATTTTTCCTGGTCGGATGGGTCAACTCCGGGGCCTGTTTTCTGCCGTTTCTCCGGGGTAAACTCCTTGGACAAGTTCCTCTTGACAGAGGGCTCGTCATCGGATGCCGCCCAAATTTCAGAAGAGGAGAAACCAGCAATATACCTGTCGAGGTCGGACATAGGCTCATTTCTCTTGGCTCCCCTAGCAGATGTCTTAGCTGTGCGGCTGCCGCCAGCAGCTGTTGTGGCAGGGGTTGGAGTGGACGCGACAAATGGCGTTTTTGGTGTGGCAGCAGGGGTAGGGGTATGGGCAGGTGTGGGTGCAGCAAAATAATGGTTGGGGAAAGCAAGGAACAATACATCAGGGAAATTAAGAGAAGTGTGGATGAAATGTACCGTGGCGGTGGTGAAGTCTCGGATGAAACTCATCAGGCCTAGCTGCCGTTCCTCTATTTTCTGTAGGTCAGTGAGTATTTGTGTGGAGGTGTCGGCTAGAGGAGCTGCTGCGGTGGGCTGCCTGGGTTCTGTGGCGGCAGGCTCGGGTTGGGTGGGCTCTGTCTGCTCACCTGCCGCGGCAGTGGGGTCAAAAGACGACATGGGTGTGGCAGCTTTGAGTTCCATCAGGCTGAGGATGTTCCTGTCTGTCAAGCCTTTCCCTCGAATTCTTAAATCCTCGACAGCTTCCGGTATATTGTGGCCGCGACAGAGGGCAGTAATGAGGTAAGGGTAGAAGAGTGGTCCTGACGGCCGGTATGCACAGTCCAATATTCCCTCTCGAACGTATCTGCCAACGTTAATTGGCCTCTCATTTAAAATAGAACGGATGAGGGCTAACCTTGGTTGGTCGACTATTATGTTGTACGATGAGGGCATAATCCGTTTCTTGATAAATGCATTCCAAAGTTTTGCCTCCGGAGTGAGTTGAACTTGTTTTACCATCTTTGGATGTTTAGGGTCGGTATTCCACTCGGTACCCTCTTTTGTGAGTTCTGCCCTCACAGCATCGTAGTCTGCCGGCTCTAAGCTTTCGATAAATCTTTGGTGGCCATCTTCCTTTCTCCCAACATAGAACCCGTAGAGTGTGTTGATGTATTCGAGCTCAAACGGTACCTCTTTTCCTCTGACTGTAACTGCTGTCGCTTCCCTGCTGTCAATGGCAACATAAAATTCTTGTACGAGGGTCACGTTCATTTCCTCTGGCTGCTAGGCAAATATCTGCCACTGCAGGGCTCTGATTTTGTGGGCTATGAACGGTTGCAGCCCAAGGTTCTTCGTTCTGGTGGTGTAAATGAAGCCTTTCTCCTCCCACATATCTCGGATCTGGAAGGAGCTTGGAGTGGATGCTGCTGGGGCAGATCTTGAGGCAGTGCTTCGGCGGGTATTTCTAGTACTCATGTTACAAGGACTGTGGAAAGAAAATGGAAGCAAGTAAAATTCTAGAGGTAACAAGTAGAGAGAGTAAAAGTGAGTGAAAATGAATAGTAAAACGGGGTTTATATAGAGGGGGAGTTTGCTGCCCGTTGGAGTTGTAACGGTAGGCGCGAATAACGAGGCCAGCTGTTACGCGGTTTCTGACGCGTCTGGCACGTGTTTTCGTGTTTGCTGCGTGTCTGTTACGCGTTTGCGTGTCTACCGCGACAACATATTGACAGGCTGGATTTTCCGCGTCTGTCGTGGCAGCTGTAACGGCAGGCTCTTAAGTTGGGTTTTTTTTGGGCTGATGGAAAGATGGTGTGCTGAATTCACTTCTCCTCTTCTCCTTGTCTCCTTTATTTCCTGAAAATAATAAAAATAAAAACTTTAGTTCCTAAAGATTAAAATAATTCTAATTACCTAATATATATATAAATAATAATAATAATAAAATTAGGTTAAATTAGGGATTCCAGGAGGGGCATCTCCTAAAGTGACCACTTCTTGCGTTCTTGGGGCTTCAGTCCCCTAATAATGCTTCAATCTTTGTCCATTGACTTTAAATTGGTGCCCGTCTTTTAAAGATCTGATTGTGATGACACCATGAGGAAAAACCTGCACCACTTGGAATGGGCCAGACCATCTAGATTTCAGCTTCCCTGGGAAGAGTTTCAAGCTAGAATTGAACAACAACACAAGCTGCCCTGGGCAGAACTTTCGTGGCAACAACTTTTTATCATGCCACTTCTTTGTCTTGTCTTTGTAGATCCTTGCGTTGTCATAGGCCATTGCTCGAATTTCTTCTATCTCATTCAAGTCAAGCAGCCTTTTCTGTCCTGCTTTTTCCAAGTCCATATTCACTGTCTTGATGGCCCAGTATGCTTTGTGCTCAATCTCAACAGGTAGATGGCATGTCTTCCCATAAATCAGCTGGTAGGGTGACATTCCCAATGGAGTTTTGAATGTTGTTCTGTAGGCCCATAATGCATAATTGAGTTGTAGAGACCAATCCTTCCGAGTTGGCTTAACCATCTTTTCAAGAATGTTCTTAACCTCTCTGTTGGATATTTCAGCCTGTCCATTGGTCTGAGGGTGGTATGCTGTTGCGATCCGATGTTTGACACCATACTTTTTTAAGGCAGCAGCTATAACCCTATTATCAAAATACCTCCCTTCATCACTAATGATCGCTCTAGGGATGCCAAATTTGGAAAATATGTTTTTATGTAAAAACCTTTGAACCGTCTTGGCATCATTTTTCTGAGTAGCGACCGCTTCAACCCATTTGGACACATAGTCCACTGCCAGGAGATATATAAGTTCCCACATGAAGTTGGGAATGGTCCCATAAAATCAGTCTCCCAAACATCGAAGATCTCAACTTCAAGAATGTTTTACAGCGGCATCTCATGTCTTCTTGAGATATTTCCAGTCCGTTGACATTTTTCACAATTTTTGTAGAATGTCTGAGCATCCTTGAATAGTGACGGCCAATAGAATCCAGACTGCAAAACTTTGGCAGCAGTTTTGTTACCACCTAAATGTCCTCCATATTGTGAAGCATGGCAGTGATGAAGCACAGCTTCTTGTTCATCCTGTGGTGCACATCTCCTGATTACCTGATCTGCACAATATTTGAAAAGAAGAGGTTCGTCCCAATAATAATGCTTAACATCATTTTGGAACCTCTTCCTAGCATGATAGTTAAGGTCAGGAGGGGTTATTCTGCTAACTAAATAATTAACGAAATCAGCATACCAGGGGAGTTCATAAAACTTACCTGCTGCCATGGCTGTCGCGGCAGTGCTCGTGGCAACGAACAGCTGCTTGTCAAGGAAGGTCTCAATTATGTGTGTCTCATCTACTGGGAGACTCTTTCCCTTCTCTAGTCTTGACAAGTGATCTGCAACTTGATTCTCTGTCCCCTTTTTGTTCTTGATCTCAAGGTCGAACTCTTGCAGTAACAGAATCCAACATATCAGTCTAGGCTTTGCATCCTTTTTGGCAAACAGATACTTTAATGCATAGTGGTCTGTGTGGACAATGACCTTCGTTCCAAGTATATATGAACGAAACTTGTCAATAGAGAACACCACAGCTAGCAGTTCCTTCTCTGTTGTGGTGTAATTTATTTGGGCATCGTTCAGTGTTTTGCTGGCATAGTATATAACATGAAAGAGCTTGTCTTTCCTCTGCCCAAGAGCTGCCCCGACAGCATAGTCACTCGCATCACACATGATCTCAAATGGCAGTTTCCAATATGGTGGCTGTACTATTGGGGCTGTTACCAGCTTTTCTTTCATAACCTTGAATGCCTCAGTACATTCAGTGTTGAAGTCGAAGGGACGATTCTGCTCTGGAAGATGGCATAAGGGTTTGGTGATCTTTGAAAAGTTCGCGATAAACCTCTGATAAAAATCGGCATGCCCTAAGATACTCTTGATTCCCTTGACTGTGGTGGGTTGCGGCAGCTTTTCAATTACCTCGATCTTGGCTCTGTCGACTTCTATGCCACGGCAGCTTACTTTATGGCCTAGGACTATCCCTTCATCCACCTTGAAGTGACATTTCTCCCAGTTCAATACCAAGTTTGCTTTCTTGCATCTCTCGAGTACTTTCTGTAGGTTGCCTAGGCAGCTTTCAAAATTGTCTCCAAAGACAGAGAAATCATCCATGAATATCTCCAAGAAATCCTCCACCATATCGGAGAATATTGCCATCATACACCTTTGAAAGGTTGCTGGTGCATTGTAGAGTCCAAGTGGCATCCTCCGAAAAGCGTAAGTACCGTATGGGCAAGTGAACGTCGTCTTCTCTTGATCTTCCGATGCGATGGCTATTTGATTATAACCTGAGTATCCATCAAGAAAATAATAGTAAGGCTTTCCCGCTAATCTATCAAGCATTTGATCAATAAAGGGCAGGGGAAAATGGTCATTCCGGGTAGCTTTGTTAAGCTTCCGGTAGTCCATACAAACCCTCCAACCGGTCGCAGTCCTGGTTGGGATTAACTCGTTTTCTTCGTGGTTACCACGGTTATTCCTCCTTTCTTAGGAACCCACTGCACCGGGCTCACCCACTTGCTATCCGAGATGGCATAAATTATTCCAGCATCTAGCCATTTGATGATCTCCTTATGAACCACCTCTCGCATAGCATCGTTTAGACGTCTCTGAGCATCGATGGTTGGCTTATGATCATCCTCTAAGAGGATTTTATGCATGCATAGTGCTGGACTGATGCCTTGGATATCAGCTATCGTCCATCCAATAGCCTTTTTGTGCTGCTGCAGCATCCCTATCAGCTGCTGTTCCTGTTCCTGCATCAACTTGGAAGAGATGATGATGGGCAACGTATCATTTAAACCAAGGAAAACATATTTAAGCTGCCCTGGCAGGGGCTTAAGATCTAAAAAAGGTGGCTCTACAGTTGATGGCTTTTGGACTATATGTTCATTCGAGGTATAATTTAAAGGCTCGAATAACTTACCTGGACGATTGCCTATCCAGTTTACCTCCTCTTGATCAGATGTATCAGATTCTGAGGAGCTACTGCCGTGACAGTCTTCTAAATGGCTGCTAGGGCAGTGGCCAATTTTAATGTCATGGCAGTCCGACCTGATGCATGGTTGGTCAAGGATAACTTCAGTGATAGCCTTGCATTCTTCTTCTGCATCAGCATGTTTTATTGCTTGGAGAACATTCAGCTTGATTTCTTGATCATTTACTCTCATAGTGAGTTCTCCCTTTTCTACATCAATTAGTGATCTTCCTGTGGCTAAGAAGGGTCGCCCCAGGACGATTGGTGCATTCTCATCTGCTTCACAATCTAAGACAAGAAAGTCAGTAGGAAAAATAAATTTATCCACTCTTACCAGAATATCTTCAATTTTTCCTTCCGGATGAACGTAAGAGTGGTCTGCCAGCTGCAGTACGACTGTTGTGGGCCGAGCTTTTCCAATACCTAACTTCTGAAAAACAGATTTGGGCATTAAATTTATACTAGCACCAAGATCACAAAGTGCCTTACCCACAAATTTATCTCCGATTATGCACGGTATGATGAAGCTCCCAGGATCCTTCTTCTTCTGCGGTGGATGCTTGTGCAGAATACTCATGCATCCCTCTGTCATTTTAACCGTTTCAAATTCCACAAGCCTGGATTTCTTTGACATGACCTCCTTGAGGAATTTGGCATAACCAGGCATTTCCCTAACGGCATCTAACAGTGGAATATTGATGTGCACATGCTTAAAAATATCATAGATCTTTTTAAGCTGGGATTCCTGTTTCGACTTCTGTAGCCGCTGTGGAAAAGGAGGTGGGGGACGATAATCAGCAATACGTCCTTCCCACTACATTCGGATATGAGGAGGCTTCGGTTCTTCATCTTTCTCCTCTGTCCCTTCTGCTGTCGTGACAGGTTCATCGGCAGCAGGCTGTTTGTCGTCTGCCGGGGCAGCGTTCTCGGTAGTTGACTCCAAGGCTGGTTCCTTGACTGATTCAGATTCCTTCTCCAGCCCTGGTAATTTCTTCCCACTCCTTGTCGTGATGGCTTTACACTGCTCATGTGTGGGTTGTCTAGCATTTTCAGTATCGCTAGGAAATCCTCCATTCTACCTCGGTTTAATATGCTGGGAAACCTGACCCATCTGTGTCTCCAGTGATTTCAAAGTAGCTTCATGATTAGTCATTCACATCTCCGTTTTATCCATGAATGACTCAGTCTTCTTGACAAAGTGAGTCATGTTCTCGATGTAGGTTCATGTTTGAGACATAAACGTAGCCAAAGTCTGCTCCAGTATACTAGTCATGGTAGCTGGTGGCTGTTGTTGCTGCTGCTGCGGTTGCTGTCGAGTCAGTAATCTAGGTCCCCCATGATTCTGAGTGTTCTGTGCTTGAGGATTCAGGGCATTGTTAGGGTTGCTCCAAGAGAACTTGGGATCCTTTCTCCAATTGGGATTGTAGTTATTGGAATTGTAGTTCTGTTTATTATAATTCCCAACATACATCCCTTCCTCTAACTGTAGCGGACAATCTTCCGAACTGTGATTCCCATCGTAAGTTTCGCATACCTATTCAGCTGAGTAGACAGGTTGTGAATCTTCTTTCAGAAGCTTTTTCATTGCCTTAGTGAGATATGCCACCTGTGGTTTTAGAGAACTATCGGCCTCATAATCTTTCACAGCTAGTACTCGTTTACCCCCTCTTCTTGCTGTAGGAAACTGTTCCTCATTCTTCGCCAGATTTTTCAATATTACCATTGCGTCTTCTGGATCTTTGTCCAATAGCAATCCATTCGCTGTTGAATCATTCTCATACGAGTCTGTAAGTTGGCAGCATTATAAAATTTAGTTACTTGGTTCCAAACGGGGAATCCATGCATAGGGCAGTTTCTCAGAAGAGTGGTAAATCTGTCCCATGCCTCGTGCATTGGCTCGTCATCTTCCTGTTGAAAAGTAGCAATTTTGTTACGTAATTGCTCAGATAAATGTGAAGGATTAAAACGAGACAAGAATTCACGAGTTAAATCTGCCCAAGTTCGTATTGAACCCGGCGTAAGTTTATTCCACCAAGTTTTCGCCCTGTCCCTCAACGAATGAGGAAATAATCGAAGCCTCAGTATCTCTGGATTTACTCCTGGTAGTCTAAACGAACCACATATTTTCTGGAACGTTTTCAGATGCTCCTTAGCATCCTCTGTAGCAGCACCACTAAATTGCCCGGCGTTGTTAATCATGATGAACATAACAGGTTTCAGCTTAAAATTGTCAACTTCTACGTCTGGCAGGGTTGTTTCTAATTCCACATGATCATTGGGCATGTAGTCTCGGCATAACCGGCGTGCAGCAGCGACAGGAGGATCGACAGGTTGTTCGTTCCTCCCATCTCCGGCAGGATTTTCATCATCCTGGGGATTCCTTTGGTTGTTCATGGCTTCTAACTATTCTTCAAGGTATTCGTTTCTAGCTAACACGAAGCGAAGTTGGTTCCTAAGATTGTACGAGCGTTCGATTTCAGGGTCTAGTGGATACTCAGGTTCCTCTCCTCGTTTCGATCTGCGCATAAACAGAAAACCTTGTGAAAAGCACAAGTTGAACAATCCAAGTAAAACAAAACAGAAAAATAAAAGAAGTGTAGTAAAAGGTAGGGTATAGATATGTTGCCAGTCCCCGGCAACGACGCCAAAAACTTGTTGCGTGTAAAAGTGTCTATCGCAATGTAGTGCAAGTGTACACGACGCAAGTAGTAAAGTGATACGGAAATATCGGATATCGTCTCCACAGGGACTGGGCAAATAGCTTCACCTTAGGTTGCTGCACAAGAGAGAAAAGAAATAGTTTAATTGTTGTCACGAGATAACAAAGAATACTAAAAATAAAAGAGTAAAGAATTCAGGATAGAGAGAATGGGTCGGTATTGAACTGCTCGGTAGTGTAGGTGTTGCAAAGTCTAGGAATCTCTGTTCTGTCGTTGCGCCTATCGCGACAGCACCTGTCACGGCAGCGGTCTGTTGTTAGTCGCGGCAGTGATCACACAACTCTGTACTTCAAGCTTGGCAAGAATCCCTACTGTGCCTTGGCCTATCCCTAGGTCCAAGTCTGTCGATGAACACGTCTTTGATGATACCTCCCGGCGTGAATCGAAGGAAGAACATCGATGTTGTTGAATTCTTCCTTAGCCACTTAACCTCGTCCTATCCCTAGGATCAAGATATTTCAACCATAAACTGGAGAACTCGTACTTATTCCTTTCGTATACTTAACTTTCCCGATATTAAGTAAATGTATAATCTCACAATGCTCTCCCGATACTCTTGCAAGATGTTGAAAACCAGAATAAGCAAACTTGAAGTTTATTTTATTGAACAGAAAATTCCTAAGCAAGTGCAATCCTTGCAACTACTTTACAAATCAACCCTTAGCCCTAGGGGAAGTTTAGAACATGATGAGAAGGGGAAAACGACTAGGGTTTTGGGAAGGAGGCTAGAGAATAAGATATCCTTCCCTAGGTCGAATTACATGCCTTTATATAGGCCTTGGGTTCAAGTTTTTTAATATGGCAAGAATACAAGTTTAAACTAAAGTACAACTCTATTAAAGACTAAATCTTCAGAGCATATGTCTTTAATTCGTCCTTCCTTCTTGTTTGGAGTTTCTTCCTTGAACTTTGGGCTTGGCCTTCATTCTGATCTAGGGCTTGGAAAAATATAAGGATGCTCCACGACAGACCGGCTTAATTTTCTCTTTCTGTCGAGGCCCACTTCATACTTTCTCTTCATCATTGTTGTCGTCCCTGGCTGCCACGGCAGTGGCCATGGCAGCGTCGTCCTCCTTGTCTGCAATTCCAGTTCCAGCTCTGCTTCTTCACTGCCCAACGTCTACTTGCCCTCCATCTGCTACAGCAGCTACCTGCAAAATCAACCAATTTCAGTAAAAACTGTGCCATTTGTTATAATTGTGATGTATAAATGAAATCTAACCTAAATGCAACGAATTATGCTTGAATGCAGCAAAAATATGGGTTAAATAGGGGGTAAAATATAGAACTTTTACACACTCAAAAATTTTCAAACAAATACTCTAAAATTCTCAAATTCAAAAAAGTCTCATACCCCAAAATAATAGCTTTTTTGTTTAATTTCGTAGTTTTAAAGAGGTTTTAAGAAAATTTAAACCGATAAAATAGTAGAGGACACTGAGACGAGTTCATCAATATTTGGAGTGGTTGTAAAGGACGCTAAAGAATGGTGATTTTCGACAGCGACTGAACCCTAACTTTGATGATGATGATAATGACGATGATGAAGAGGTGGAATAAGCAAAAGTTTTCTAATTTTCTAGCCAACACACATGAGCACCATGTCAACATTAAACTGTCACATCATCACGTTGTTAATAGGTTATCGACCTAGTTATACAATTGAAACAAAAATCAATGTTCAGTGCTAAAAATTATACATTGCCTGAAGTTCAATAATATCTAATATAATTTAGGGTTAACTACTGGAATAGTCACTTATGTTTTCCCTCAGTACAAAGTTGGTCACCGATTTTGAAAAATGACCAGTAAGGTCACTTACGTTTTCGGGGCGTAAACTTTTGGTCACCCAGCCGTTTGTTGCCGTTAAACACTAACGAATTGTTGACCTGGCAACGAAAAATAAGGGTATATTACTGTAATGGCCATTAAAGTTTATCTCATGTACATTTTTGCTCCCCAATTTTAAAAAATAAACATTATAGTCACTAATAAAAAAATTTCTTTATAATTTCACCCTTAAATTTTTAAAAATTCATTTTTTCAACCCTAAAACTTTACAATCAATTAGTACAATAACATTACAAATGCTTAGATGAAAAATAGGTGCCCAAAGTATACCCTTTTTAAACTTAGGTGCTCAAATTTCTCATATTTAATAACTAAACTTTCAAATTGCTCATATTTTTTCACTCTGAATTATTTTTATTATTATAACATGTCATTTTTATTATTTTTAAATTAAAAATAATTTTAAAATAAAATTATTTTTATTATTATTAAATTAAAAATATTTTAAAAAGTATTAGTTTTTAAAATAATTTAGTTGTCTAAAGTATTTTTTTGTAAAAATTGGTGCCCAAAGTTTCTATAGGTACAATTTTAGGTGCCCAGTTGTTAAATAAGTGTTAAAAAATTGTCAACCAATCGGTGCTTGACACGTGACATTAATTTTATTCTTAAAAATTTTTAATGGAAAATACTCAGAATTTTCAAATTATTATAAAATCTCAAAATTTTACAAACTTCACAAAATAATCCTTAAATCCCTAAACATTCTCAAACTTTTGTAGTCGACTACCGCAGCTTCTGCCGCCAGTTGTCGTCGCTGACCGCACCCACTTGATCGCCGGGCCAAGGCGATCATTTTTCCCAACACAACGTCGTCAAAAACGCCCAACAGAGTGCAACCAAACGTCAAACACGAAATCGACGTTCGCGTTTGACGTTCGGCTGCACACCGTTGGACGTTTCTAGAGACGCCGTGTTAGGGAAAATTGTCGCCTTGGCCCGGCGACCAAGTGGGTGCGGTCAGCGACGACAACTGGCGGCGGAAGCGGCGGTAGTCGACGACAAAAGTTTGGGAATTTTTAGGGATTTAAGGATTGTTTTGTGAAGTTTGTAAACTTTTGAGATTTTATAATAATTTGAAAGTTCTGAGTATTTTCCATTAAAATTTTAAAAATAATCCGGAGTGAAAAAATAGGAACAATTTGAAAGTTTAGTTATTAAATAGGAGCAATTTGAGCAACTAAATTTAAAAAGGGTATACTTTGAGTACCTTTTTTCATTTAAGCCTTTATAATATTATTCTACTAATTGATTGTAAAGTTTTAGGGTTGAAAAATTAATTTTAAAAATTCAAGGGTGAAATTATAAAGAAACATTTTCATTAGTGACTATAATGTTTATTTTTTAAAATTGGGGAACAAAAATGTACACGAGATAAACTTTAATGGCCATTGCAGTAATTTACCCTTATTTTTTCGTTGCCAGGTCATCAATACGTCAGTGTTTAACGGCAACAAATGACTGAGTGACTAAAAGTTTACGCCCCGAAAACGTAAGTGACCTTACTGGTCGTTTTTCAAAATTAGTGACCAACTCTATACTAGGGGAAAACATAAGTGACTATTACAGTAGTTAACCCTATAATTTATATTTTTAATATAGTTATCGATATTTAATTTATTTATTGATTAACCAATTAATTTCTTGAAACGCAAGAAAAAAATAGAGAAAATAATGTATAAGATAGAAGAGTGAGACATATATGTTTTTGCTGAAATGACTATGAATAGGAAAGGTCAAGTCATTTCCAGGTTTGGAGGCATCTGAGTTTGTTTGTCCACCCTCTTTTATCATTTCCCAATTCCATCATAGCAGCCGGGACCTTGTCTTAGTCATCTAATATGTTACTCTTACTGTATTTATTTCAACATTTTGGATCATCCAATAATATAACCCTAAACCACTTGTCTTATTATTAATTTGATCTTATCTCCCAAAAGTTTTTTCTTAATATTCATCAGGTTGAATCTATATTTCAATACTTTGTTCTCTAATTCTAATGTTATTTATTAAAAAAAGTTTTGATTAAAATTTGAAACTAAAAAATAAAGTTACCTACTAGAATGAGTTTACAAATATACCAAAACTAAACCTACAATTAAAAAAAATTAAAAATATGTTATTCTATCCAATGATAAAATGTGATAATTTACGTTATAGAACATTGGATCTAGTTTTAACTTTTAGATAGAGATTTTTTTAATTTTATCAAATTACATCATCAAACTTTAATTATTAACAAATTAAATCACTTATACTTACAACTTAAATTATTTAACAGAGAAATTGAATCAACATTCCTACATCACATAGTTTTTGCATATCAACAAATTAATATCAAGTTGGAACTAAAAAAGAAAATATGATTTTTCTCACACTAAATTGTTAGAAAATTAGTTTTTCAATTGTAATTGAATAAACTCCTTGCACATTTCTAAATCATTCTTTAACATTCTCCCAATAAATTATTATTACTAATTTTAAAAAATTACCTTATGAAGATATTCAACAAATCGAAAACAGTGGTGAATAATGAGATAGAAAGGTTTAGTAATTTAGTAATTTTTTTAACGGTGACATGAAAAATATAGACGATGTATGAGTGTTGATTCATTTTTTTTTTTGTTTAATATTTAACGGTGTTAGTACAAATGACTCAATTTGTTAATAATTAAAATTGAAAGAAATAATTTGATAAAAATAGACTAAATTCAATGATCTATAGTATAAATTACCCAATAAAATAACATTTTTGTGTGTATACTAATACAAGTCATAGGCAATAACTTTCTTTGAGTTAAATAATTATAATGTAATCATATCTCAATTGCTTGTCATTACAACAAATCAACCTCAACAATTATTTGAACAAAATAAACAAACAAAATGGACAGCCATTCACTCTTACCTAATGATGTTATGCCTCAACCAACCAGTTCTCCAAAATCAAGTATCTGTAGACACTATTGTTAACATAATAATATGATGTTTTGTCTTTTCTAATTAATCTCCCCCTCCTTACCTTTCATGACTTTTGCACCCACAAACCAAACCCTATGTTTTTTTGCCTTTATTTTTAATGATTCAATCTCCAATTCCATTGGTCGAGGAAGCTGATGAAATGAAACCACAAACACATTTGTTTTCCTTTTTCTTCTTCTTTTATATTAGGCTTGTTGTTAATGCGTGTACTATGAGAAACTTATTGGAAAAATTATATACCAAAATGTTGTCAATCTTGTCATGTATACTATATTGGTTTTTCATTTTTGGGTATACTTTGGTCAGATCAAAATCATATAATGTTAGATTACATTTTATACTGTCTTTTTGGACTATATAAATGATTTGACATTATCATAATTAGTATTGGGTATTATTCACACATTTATGTTTCATTGATCGTGGACCAAGTTTACCCTAAAAACGATGCAAACTATAGACATGGGAGCCTGCCTTTTTCTTCTGTGTCTTAATCATACTTAAGGAAATAAAACTTGAGGAATGAGTCGTAAGATTTGATGTTATAAACTGACGGTTGTTCTTTCACCATTACATGACATAAATATAAGACATCTGTTGCAGGGAGGGAGAATCCAAGGTAAAAGTCCAAGTTTTTATCTCATTTGGTTCATATGAAACTACTTTTTTTTTCTCTCTCAATTTTTGTAAATTTTTTTGTCATTCACCATTGATTGTAATCTATATTGGTTTGCTGTCACTTTAATATCAAGTTGATTTTTTTGGTCTTTCATGCCTATTTTACAAGCTATATTTATTGTTCATAATTATTATTCTTAATAATATTGTCTCCAATATTTATATCTGCGTGCTCTTATTATAAATGTAATGTGCTTTATTATTGTACTCAACATCGGTTCATGCATAGATAATAGATTCATTACGTTGTGTCAAGTAAGGATAAAAATCCTGTCTCTTTTCGGTGCCCCTATATATGCCCCAACACTAAAAAATTAAATTCCAAGCCCTAACCCTAAATTTTAAATCCTAAACCCCACACCCTAGAAACACACATTATCATAAATTCCCTAAACCCTAATCATAGACCTTAATCATAAACCCTAACCTTAAACCCTAAACTTAAATTTGAGTGTGAGGGCATAAATAAGGTACCGAAAAGGGACAGAAATTTCTAACCGTCAAATAATTACATAACTAATCAGGGACTAGTGGGTCAAGACCCCACAAAAAATATAAAAAATATTTGAAACTGATAAAAATCTACGTTTTAGCTCCTAAAATTATATAATTCTTTTTTTTATTGATTTCTTACCGGCTCTCGAACCCTATCCAAGTTCAAGTGATAAACACTTTACCATTGTGGGAAAATATATAATTCATTCTTATCGCTTATATTGAAATTTTGTGGCTTGCTGGGAGTTATTTCAGCCTTCCCTAAGGACCCAGTTGATTTTCTTGAAGCTTGGGGGATGGGTTTATCCAACAATAAGTATTGGTGCTCCTTTATTTCCTTTGCGATAAAATGGACTGTATAGTTATTCAGGAATGATCTAGTATTCAAAGGGGATGATTTAGATCGATTACAACTGAATAGTTTGACCAACCAGCTTAAAGTACTTACTTATGTCGAATTTAAATATATAAATGGAAAATAAAGAGCAGGAAAATAGATTGTTTGAAAGGGACTAAGATTAGAGAAGAACAAATGCAATTAATATGAGACATGATTTCGGTCCCTGGTAGTACAAGCTAGAATATCTGTTTGTACATCTAGAGACTAGAGTCATCACAAAGCAAGACAATCAAGGTGTCAATTTTCACCTTCTCAAATAGTATATCCACTTTTATCTTTTAATTTACCATGATCACTGATCAAGATTATACAGTAAATTGAATAAATTATATATATACATATATATAATAAAATGAAGAAAAAAAAACAATTTAGAACAAATATTAATGACGAGTCCTTGGGATTTTGAATGGCATGGCCCCATATAAGAAAACGACCCAAAATTATTGAAAAGGATATATAGCACCACTAGTGATACAGAAAATGGGAGCTCTCTGATGATATATGAAGGATGCATATCTCCAAGGGTGGTCCTAAATTGGCATAAGGCCGGCAAAGGGTGGCCGCGGTCACATGAGAGCTGTGGTCCAGGTAGAGGACATGGTGTTCGATACGCGACACGTGTCCTAAATCGAGAGGTGACAGGCTGTTTGTCAAGAGGCACGGGATAGTGATTTTCTTCTACGAAGCATGCATGCAAGCAATAATAATTTTAGACAAAATACAATTATTAAAAAAATTAACTTTTAGTATATCATCCCAACACATTCTTTTTTAATACTTTGTTGTTATTTGTTAATTTGTTCAAAAAAGAGTCAGTCCAAAGACGTTTTCAAGCCAATTTCTTTAAAGAAGGTCATTTGGGTTAGTCCACAACTCCAACTTCAGAGAGCTTTGAAGCGAACAGGTAGGGGTTGTAAATCCAGTTAATATTTGGGCTCCGACCCACACTTTGGAAGGAACCGATATTGATTCAAGCCCCGCCCAGCACCCCCCTGCTCTTTTTCCAGCATACAAGGGCCAATTAAGTGCTTCAAACCTATTACAACTAACTTGAGTTTAGAAAAGGAATTTCTTTATTCACTGTACTTTATTTCAATCCATATACACAGCTCGTTTATATAGAAAAAATTACACAGCTTTAACTAACTAACCAACTAGTAACTAACTCAGTAACTGAACTTCAACAGATATCTTAACATCCCCCTCAAGATGGAGACCTATGAATGTTGAGAAGGCCCATCTTGTCGATGAAGTGTCGAAATGCAGGTGAATGTAATGCTTTGGTGAAAATGTCTGCAAGCTGATCGGCTGAACGAACATGAAATAATCGTAAGAAGCCAGAGCATATCTTTTCTCGAACAAAATGGCAATCCACCTCAATGTGTTTGGTGCGTTCGTGGAAGACCTGATTCTTCACAAGATGTATTGCTGCTTGGTTATCACAATAGAGAAAGGCAGTAGCAACTGATACATGAAATGAAGAAAGCAAGGCAGCAAGCCAAATCAACTCGCAAACAGCAGAAGCCATTGCCCGATATTCAGCTTCACAGGAAGAACGACTCACTGTATGTTGCTTCTTCGACTTCCAAGATATAATGTTGCCACCAAGGTATGTGCAAAAACCAGTGGTGGAGCGACGAGTGTCGGGGCAAGAGCTATAATCAGAGTCAACGAACACACTCAACTGCATGTTGCATGATGCAGAAAAGAACAAGCCCATTCCAGGAGTAGCCTTGATGTAAGATAAAAGGTGGTACACTGCATGCAAGTGAGGTAGCATGGAGATGACACAAACTGACTCAGTAAATGCACTGTGTAGGTGATATCGGGCCTTGTGTGCGTGAGATAGAGAAGATGACCCACCAAACGTCTGTACACTTGTGGATCAGGCAGATTCCCCTTCATGTGCACTCAACTTGTGCGGAAAGACAATCGGTAATTCTGCGAGTTTTTTACCAAGGGAACATGTGTCTTCAAGGATCTGAAGGGCCTAGTGTCGCTGAGATAAGGAAATACCAGACACATTTCGAGCAACTTCGAACCCCAAGAAATATCGTAATGGACCTAAGTCCTTGAGTTTGAAGTGTTGTTGAAGGAACTCTGGAACCAAGGTAAGTGAAGATAAATCCTTCCCAGCAATAATAATATCGTCGACGTAAACCAACATGGCAACCATGTCATCACCAGTCCCTTTAACAAACAGTGAATGCTCAGAAGGTGATTGAAGGAAACCAAGCTTAAAAACCACTGAAGAGAACATTTGAAACCATTGACGAGAAGCCTGTTTAAGACCATAGATAGACTTATTAAGCTTACAAACCAAATTTGAGCCCACAGTTTCTGTCTTGTAACCAAGGGGAACCTTCATGTAAACCTCCTCATCGAGTGTCCCATTTAAAAAAGCATTGTTCATGTCCAGTTGAAGAAGATGCCAACCTTGAGAAGCAGCCAAAGCAAGTAAGACCTTAAAGGAAGTCATCTTGGCTACTGGTGAAAAAGTGTCAACATAGTCAATGCCCTCTATCTGAGTAAATCCCTTGGCTACCAAACGGGCTTTGTACCTATCAACGGTGCCATCAGCGTTGTATTTGATCCGATAGACCCACTTACAATCAATGGGTTGTTTGCCATCCAGGAGAGACACAATGGTCCAAGTGAAAAGAGAATCCATTGCATGCAGTTCATCAGCCATGGAATTTCACCATTCAGAAAATTGAACAGTCTAGTGATAAAAAGAGGGCTCATATGTGGAAGAAATATTAGCAACAAATGTGGCATACGAGAAAGACAATCGTGCAGAAGAAAGATAATCTTGAACAGGATAAGGGCATGAAGTAGAAACAACATTATTACAATGATAAGCTTGAAGATAAGAAGGTTTAACAGATGTACGAGAAGACCTCCTGACCACTGGCAAATGTTCAACCAACTCAGGCTCATGTTGCGTAGCAGGTTCATTCTGTATAACAGGCTCATTGGATGTAGCAGGCTCATGTTGAGTACCATGATGCGTGACAGACTCAGTAGAAGCAGCATGCTCATGATCTACATCATCTGTATGTGTGACAGGTTCATGCTGATCACCATACACAGGTTGCTGGGATACATCCTGATTAAGAAAACAATCTGAAGAATCAGTGCATACTGTAGGCAAGGACAGATCAGGGAAAGGATCATCAACCGGATTTGAAGGAGCAATCGTAAGATAAGGAAAAATGTTCTCATGAAAAATCACATTTCGAGACACCATGATAGACTTGGTCTGGAGAACAAACACTTTATAACCCTTCATCCCATCAACATAACCCAGAAATATCCCAGGCAATGCCCGTTCTAAAAATTTATCACGATGAGCTCTAAGAGTAGAAACGAAACATAAGCACCCAAACACCTTGAGATGTTTATAATCTGGAGCACGATGATGCAACAACTCATATGATGACTTGTTATCCAAGAGAGGTGAAAGAAGCCGATTAATGAGATATGTGGCTGTCAAAATGCAATCTCCCCAAAAACCAATAGGAACCTTGGATTGAAAATAAAGAGCACGGGCAACAGCAAGGAGATGTTGGTGCTTCCTTTCGACAACATCATTTTGTTGAGGAGTCTCAACACAATAATATTGATGAATGATGCCCAAAGAAGAGAAAAGAGCAGTGAATTTCAATTCAGGTGCATTGTTGGATCTAAAAACCTTCAAGTCATACCCAAATTGTCGTTTAACCATTGCTATAAAACTTGGAATTATCGAGCCAACAACTGATTTATGTTTGAGCAAAAATGTCCAAGTAGAGCGTGAGTAATCATCAACCAAGGTTAAGAAAAACATATGATGATCGTATGTATTAGATTTATATGGTCCCCAAATGTCGCAATGTACTAATTCAAATGGAACAACAGCTCGAGAAGTAGAATTAGAATAAGATAACCGACGTTGTTTGGCAAGAGGACAAATCTTACAAGGCTCATCTTTATTAAAATTGTGAAAAGGTAATACATCATGCAAAGTACGTAAAACATGAGAGCTAGGGTGGCCAAGCCTAGCATGCCAAGAAGCCAATAACACTGGTTAATTAACATCTTTTTCACGAACACCTAGTGTATGATCATTCTGATTTGTGTACACATCGGGCATGTGAAGTAAGTAAACACCCTTATAGAGCTCACCCTTCCTAATCACCTGCCGTAGGTCCTGAATAAAGCATCGATCATTGCAAAAAAGAACAGAAAGATCAGAATGTTTAATTAATTCACTGACTGCCAATAGATTAAACTAAAAATCAGGGACAAATAAGACATCCTTTAGCACCAAAGAAGAAGAAAGATGTACATCCCCAGAAAAGCCAACAGAAACCTTAGTATTATTAGGCAAAAGAATAGATGTATGCTGGATCGGTTTCAAGAAATCAAAAAAACTTTGGATGTAGCAGACATGCCTCGAAGCCCCGGAATCAATAATCCAGCAATTATTAGCATCACAAGAACCTAGAGTATTGATATAAGAAACAATCTTGCCTTGCATCGAAAGATTGACTGAAGAAGAGGGAACATCCAAAGTAAAAGCAGATTGGAGTTGATTAGTGAGCATGGCTATGAGCTGTTGACACTGTCTCGTAGTCAAAGAATCAGCCTGAGAAGAGCCATCAGAAGACGCAACAACATTGGAATGAACCAAAGATCCATGCTTGGAACGAGAATTGTACCTAGGGGATAACCATGAAGCTTGTAACACTTGTCCTTGGTGTGACCCAACATGCTACAATGACTACACTGTGGCCGAGATTTCCTCGCAACAGGAACTTTAACAGCAAAGGCAAGTTCAGGAACATGATTGCTAATGAAAATAGATCGTTGATTCTCTTCTTAAAGAATCCAAGAGAACACTTTAGACATAGATGGAAAAGGGTCCATCAAAAGAATCTGAGCACGAATGGAAGACTTTGACTCGTTGTACCCCATCAAAAATTGCATGGTCAATTCTTTCTGATGTTCATCCAACATTTTCTGAACACCACCACAATCACATTGTGAATAGGTACAAAAAGGTTTAACATAAGATAACTTATCCCACAAGATTTTCAATTGAGTGTAATAGGTGCTAACAGACATAGAACCCTGAGATAACTCACCCAACTTCTTTTTGAGATGAAAAACATGAGGAGCATTTGTTTGATGAAAGCGATCTTCAAGGTCTTTCCAAATGGCCACAGCTGTGGAGTGATAAAGAAGGCTAGGTGGAATATCATTCGACACAGAGTTCAAGATCCACGAGTTAACAAGATTATTAGCCCGTGTCCAAGCGTTAAACTGAGTTGAGGTTGATGCCGGTGCAGGAATAGAGCCATCGATGAAACCAGTCTTGTTTTTTCGCAGAAAGAGCCATCAACATGGAGCGTTTCCAGCTATTATAATTGTCATTCGTGAGAGGCTGAGTGACCAGAACCATCCCAAGATTATCGGATTGGTGGAGGTAGTATGGATTGCTACCATTATTGAACTGATCAGAGAGAGTTTCAGCCATATGAACGAAGAAAAAAAACTTCAAGAAAACATAAATTTTTAGAGAAAATGGAAGAAAATTTTCAGAGAAAGCGTGAAAAACAATTCACATCTGATACCATATTACAACTAACTTGAGTTTAGAAAAAGAATTTCTTTATTCACTGTACTTTATTTCAATCCATATACACAGCTCATTTATATAGGAAAAATTACACAGCTTTAACTAACTAACCACCTAGTAACTAACTCAGTAACTGAACTTCAACAAATATCTTAACAAAACCCTCATGTCCATGTTTCGTAAGTTCTCTCATGCTCCTCACCATAGATTGCAACAGTGTCTTTCTAACAAGAGAACCCCAAGGCCAAATGCATAAACATCAATCTTAGTGAACATTGTACCGTTTTCGACGTACTCTGGCGCAATATAACCCTTTGTCCTAACTCCCAACACTGTGCTTTGTCAAGACAAACTGGCCCTCTTTCCCTTCAATTGACTCTGCTAGAGCAAAGTTTATAACCAAGAAGAACATTTCTGGTTTTTAAGTCCTTGTAGACATGAGGATGATTGGTTAAGACCATAGTTCAGTCTCGTGGCAATGTCAAATGCAATCTGAATTATTTGTTTTCAAGTTAAGGTGTTTTGCACTTTGGTTGTTATTGTTGGAGATCCAATTGCTCAATGCTCCATTTGCAGCATACTCGTAAACCAAATACCAATGCCCGTCATTGAAACAAACTCTCGAAAGGAGAATTAGATTACAATGGTTTACCATGTTTAACAGATCTATCTCCTCGTACCAAAAATACTACGACGGTTAGCCTGTAAGTTATGTTCTAGTGTAATTAGATGATAATATATTCTAATTACAATAACAGAATCAACATCTTAACTGTTATAGTATTTTAATTAATCACAATAAATCGATGTCTCTTTAATTTGACACCACAATAAATGACTATAAATTTAGGTGGGATGATAATAATATTTTTTACTAATTCAATTTTTATTCTGAGAATAGAGTGACTTTAAAATTTGTAACTACTAGATCTACTCTATCCTAAGAATAAATTAATAAATAAAAGGGTAAACTACTTCATTGACCACCATACTATTGGAAAAGTTACGATTTGACCACATTACTTTTTTTCGAAGCAATTAAACCACCAAACTATTTAAATGGTATCAATGTGACCACCAGCCGTTAAAAATAACAGAAAAGTTGACGGTGCTGTTAAATAAAATTGGTATAATCACACATTCAATCCCCTATATTTAAAAAATCTATCAATTTAGTCCTAATTTTAATCTAATATAATAAATTAATTATTTAATAAGGTGGTGACATGTGTCACCACATTATTGAAGGATTTTAATTATTTTTATTTAATTTGATTAATTAATTTTCTCCCTCCAATCAGGTGATGACACGTGTCACCTGATTGGAGAAAGAAAAACAAAGAAATGAAAACCTCGAGAGGAATCAAACCCACAACCTCAAACATAAGAAAGAAGGTCAGGCATGCTTGCCATTGGGCCAAGCACATTTTTGTGATGTAAGTTACAACATTTAATATATGTTTTAAATACTTGTTAATGCCCAGAAAAATAAAAACAAGGAAAATGGCCTTTGATGGATTCGAACCAGTGCCCTTGGAGTAAAAGTAAAGTATGTTTACCACTAAGCCAAGAATATTTTTAAGATATAATGTACAACATTTAATATATGTCTTGAATATTTGTTAATGCCCGAAAAAATAAAAGAAAATAAAATGTGATTTTAGAAAAATCGAACATAAAATATTTAACCCAATATAATTTTGATTTATTTAATTGGGTTAAATATTTAACCCAATATAATTTTAATTTATTTAAGACATATATTTTCCGGAAAAATAAAAGGAAATAAAATGTGGTTTAAATATTGGGTTAAATTTAACATAAAATATTTAACCTAATTAAATAAATCAAAATTATATTGGGTTAAATATTTTATGTTCGATTTTCCTAAAACCACATTTTATTTTCTTTTATTTTTTCGGGCATTAACAAATATTCAAGACATATATTAAATGTTGTACATTATATTTGAAAAATATGTTTGGCCTAGTGGTAAACAGGCTTTACTTTTACTCCAAGAGCACTAGTCCGAATCCACCAAAGACCATTCTTCTTGTTTTCATTTTTCTGGGCATTAACAAGTAATTAAAACATATATTAAATGATGTAACTTACATCACAAAAATGTGCTTGTCCTAGTGGCAAGCATGCTTGTCCTTCTTTCTTATGTTTGTGGTCATGGGTTTGATCCCCTTGGAGGCTTTCATTTCTTTGTTTTTCCTTCTCCAATCAGGTGACATGTGTCATCACCTGATTGGAGGGGGGAAATTAATTAATCAAATTAATTAAAATATTAAATAATTAATTTATTATATTAGATTAAAATTAGGACTAAATTGATAGATTTTTTAAATATAGGGGACTGAATGTGTAATTATACCAATTTTATTTAACAGCACCGTCAACTTTTCTGTTATTTTTAACGGCTGATGGTCACATTGATACCATTTAAATAATTTTGTGGTTTAATTGCTTCGAAAAAAAGTAATGTGGTCAAATCGCAACTTTTCCAATAATATGGTGGTCAATGAAATAGTTTACCCTAAATAAAATAAGCGAGACAGGATTTTACATATGTATATGGGGAAGAAAAGATGTAATTTTAAATGAATATACTTTCTTAATAGTAATTAGTTAGAAAAATTACCTTAAATTTTATTATTTGAAAAAATAATTTCTTTTTAGTCCACGTAACTTAAGTTCACGTCCTATTAAAAGCAAGTTTTGTGTAAAAAATGTGATAAATTAATTTTCTTTTTTTCTTACCAATTTACTCAACATAAAACTTGTATTTTGTTAAAAGTGAATTTTAAACTCACGTCCTATAAAAATAAATTCGAGCTGAAAATTTTATTATTCTAATTAATTATTTAAAAATATATATTCATTTAAAATTGTCAAGAAAATAGATGTAATAGAATGGAAGAGACACGATTCTAGTCTCTCGATATGTCACAGGAAAGAAAAGCAGATGTCGATGTAATTGAAATTGAAAGCCGCTAATTTACTCTCTCTTTTCACTACGGTGCAATTTGCCCGGACGTCATTTAATATGCATGGATAGGGCCGTAAACGAACTCAACATTTAGGGAACCGTTCGTGAATTGTTCGGCGAAAAGTTCGTTTATGTTTGTTTATTTATTAAACGAACAAATATGAACAAGATTTTTTGTTCGTTTAATTAAATGAACAAACACGAATAAAGGGATTGTTCGTTCATTTATGTTCGTAAACGTTCGGTAATCTGTTCATTTATGTTCATTTAAATTTATTCACATATGTCTAGGGGTGTTCATTATTCGGTTAAACCGAACTAACCGACCGAACCAAAACAAAATTGGTTAATCTATTAGATAATTTTAAGTTTCGGTTAATGGTTAAGAGTTTTTTCAAATTTCAATTATCGATTAATTCGGTTCAAAATTGATTAATTAACTGAATTAATCGAACTAACCAAAAATATTAAATATTTAATAAATTATATATGTTCGTTTGTGTTCGTTTAAAGTTAAACGAATGAACATGAACACATCCTCGTTTGTGTTCGTTCGATTCGTTTACAGGCCTATACATGGATAATATCAAATTTTATTTTTTATTAATAATATCAAATTTTATTAACACAAATACCAATAATATAAATGCACATAATATGTCTAACCTCCGAGCATTATTTACTTATAGTTGCGGTGTTATTTTGGTGTTTAAAATACACTCTTGATATTGTCACACACAAAAATACACTCTTGACTTGACTCTTGCATATAAAACATCTCTATCCCAAGCCTTCAAAAATCTCTACGAGGTGCACGAACCAACTTGATTCAGTGATTAAAGAAACGGTTGTTGTTCTTAGAGGTCACAGGTTCGAGCACCAACAGCTACAGCAGGGTGATTGAGCGTTTATTGCCAAATAGTTGAGAGTATATTTAGAACAGATACTACTTGTAATCATTTTAGCTTTCATCAAAAATAAAAAAAAGAAATCTCTACGAGGTATGGGAATTAAGCCAGAGAAATTAATTATTGAATTAATAAAATGTGAACTTTTTTAAGTATAGTTTATGTTCATTTATGGTCTATGTTCGGATTTATAACACTATTTTTTAATAATATCATCATTAAAGTTTGAACTTAACTTTTTTTTTAAAAAATGTAATATGTCTTGACAATGTACTCAACACTTAATGATAATAGAATGTTAATTATTAATTATTGAATAATATTTATTTTATATATATCATCCTATGTAAATTAACGAAATACAAACGATTGATCATTAAAATTATTTCAATGAAAATAAAAAATAAAAGAATTTTTTTATATGTATCTAAATTCTCTACCGTGAGTTTGAAAGGTTTGAAGATAAAATCCAGTCTTAAGGAGCCAAGAGCAGGATAGACATGATGAGGAGTCATGAGTGAGGCCTATCAGAGAATAAAATCATGCCGCGTGTTACGCACAAGTTGCAGCGGACCGCCGCCGTTTCTGTCTTTTCTCTCTTTGTTTAGATGTGTCGGTTTTCTTTCTGCCTATAAAAAAGATAAGTACGAAATTTAAAGTTAAAGCTGACATGGCATCTCATCTTTGTTTCCTCTAGAAGGGAAACTCAGCTTCGATTCTTAGCATCTTTTCCCCCATGATTAAGATTTAAGCCTGCCCTGCATCACAAACTTGTTTTGTCACCTTAAAATTTTGTTTTACGGATGATTTCTATAGCTACATATGTTCAAGTGAGATCGATCCAAGAAATTTAACGTACAAACATGTGTTCGTTTATATAAGGCTTAAACGTCAGATATGTGTCCAAACTATACCTTTTTTCCAGTTAGGTGCCTAACGTTTATTTCGGGCCACTTAGGTGCCTAACGTTTCATTCCGTAACCCATTTAAGGTTTTAGCCGTGACGGACGTTAAAATTTTTCGTTAAGGGACACGTGGCACATTTTTAGTACTTCTGATATTAAAAATAATAAAATAAATTAATTAAAAATAAAATTAACCCTTAACCCATCTTCTTCCCCATCACCGCCCCCTCTTCCCCCGTCAGTTTAATGTATCTAAAGAGAAAAGAGTTCAGTAGTTCACCTTGTCCACTGTCGACATGATAAAGTCAACGAGTTCGGGAACAATCAGGATATGAGCTCCCTTTTCTCCCTAGATAACAGTTAACTTAGGTTAGTTTGGTACAATATTAGAAGCGAAAGATTCCTTGCAGATATCGTGGTTAAGTGGGGAGGCAGGCTCTTTGAATCAGATGATAATTGATCTTAACAAGAGAAATTAAACCAGGACTCTTCACGGTAAAACCGAGATTTACATTGCCTAGTCTGCAATTGAATATCTAATCTGAGTACCTGCAAAATAATATCCCAAGCTTCTCTCTAGCGATACCTTTACCAAGAATAGCACCAAGGAAGTCACCATGAGAACAAGGCTGAAAGCTGAAGTTTCCTGAGATACTGACCAAAATAAATAATTAAATAAATATGCAGAAATCTTAATTCAGGGCTTCAAATTCTGTCAAGTTTGACCAGCTTTTGATGAGGAAGGAAATTACTTTATTGCTGCAACAACATCAAGATCACTGGTCAATACTTCTGAATGTCCAACAGAAATACTGCAACGCTCAGCCTAGAGATCACGAAGATTCATCAACTTGTATAACTAAAGAAATCAACCAATGAGAATTAAATTGAATCCCATTTAGTTCGACCTGAGGATACCCCCTGCGCAACCGCTTTAAAATCAGCCAATTTTTCTAAGACTGTCAATGACTCCTTCAATACCGGAGGGGTAAGAAAATCTGTATGGTAGACCTCTCTTCTTGTTGCTGGACGTCTAGCCTGAAAGAGCATAAATAAAGATTAAACAGACAGAAACTAAGAACTCATTTACCAGTTCGCTATAGCAAAGGGGGATGGTGATGGGGAAGAAGATGGGTTAAGGGTTAATTTTATTTTTAATTAATTTATTTTATTATTTTTAATATCAGAAGCACTAAAAATGTGCCACGTGTCCCTTAACGAAAAATTTTAACGTCCGTCACGGCTAAAACCTTAAATGGGTTACGGAATGAAACGTTAGACACCTAAGTGGCCCGAAACAAACGTTAGGCACCTAACTGGAAAAAATGTATAGTTTGGGCACCTATCTGACGTATAAGCCTTTATATAAATATTAGTACTCCTACTTTTGCATGTCCATATTATTTTATCTCGATTAATTTAGATCAACTCACGTCGTACACTTAATTTTGATAAATAAGTCTACCATCAATTTTTTGTTACACACAAGACCTCGAAACACTTAATTCTTGGGTATATTGCCTACACTCAACTCCAAGCTGTCATTATTTAAGCCTTCTATTTCTCATTATTTTTTATAAAAAATCTTCTTATTACAAATTTAAACAAGTAATAGATTTCAGAAATATAATTCCGATAAAAAAAGGTTCAAATACAGCAACCCTTACCATTGCCTAGATTACCACCTTTACATAAAGTTCCAACCACAAATGTAATCATTATCATTGTTAGGGATGGCCAAATATCCCAAACCCGAACTAATTTGGTGTGCCTCGATTCGATTCGATCGGGTTTTCAGTCTTGAATTTCGAAGATTGGAGCAGGGCAGGTTATTTATAGTGTTGAGTCGGGTCGGGGCGAGTTCGGGTATATACTAGAAATTCTCCGCCTCGCCCCGCCCCGATATATATATATATATATATATATATAAACACTTTTATGGTTGTTAAGCTAATTTTTTTTGTTTGTGCTTATCGTAAAAAAAAAATTAGATGTTGTTCAAGTTTTAACATAACTGATTCTAACGGTCAATTGTTCAAGTTTATTTTTTTAAATATGTATTTTTCATATGGGTAATTTAAAATTGGTTTTTATTTTATTTTTATATAAGTTTAAAGTCGTTCGGAACTAAATTTTGTAGTCGTAATGATGAATTGATCGGATTTAACTTTTATCGTCGCCAGAGATTTTTTTTCTAATTTTTCAGGTCAGTCAGTTTATAGTTGAGTTTAAGAGTTAGTATATCGGGACAGGACGGAACAAAGTCAAATTTAAGGGCTTATAGATCAAGGCGGGGTTGCACGGTCGAAAACCCGTCCCGCACCGTGCACATCCCTATTCATTGTTCATTTCATGATGAATATGACTTAGTGGTGAGTCAAGCTCATATAGTGGTAAGTTGCTTGATTTAATATTTGGTGTTCGATTTTGATTTGAACTCGACCAAACATTGAAATATATGTTTGAATTTACTTTGTATGTAAAACAAGGGTCCTTACTTCAAACAAGATATTATAGTAGTCGAATACAATTTGATCATAACTCGAGTTTGAGTTTAACTCAGTTATTATCAAATTGAATTTTCTTTTTTAAAACTAAACTTAAATAATTTGCGAATATTTTTTGGTGCCGATAGCAATGACTAATCTCTTCACCGCGAGTATTCTTACTAAAAGATAAACAGCGGATTATAAAATATACTTTATTTTTATTAGTAAAAATCAAACTCCTGACCTCATAGTTAAGAGACGAGGTAAACAGCAAGTTTCTCATGATTTAAATAACTTGCAAATATTAGTGTTTCACATACTCACCAAATATGAACCGGGTTTTACTTACACGAATCAATGGATAATGGAATATGCGGTGTCATAAATTTTCTTGCGATTTAAGAAATTAAACTTTAGATTTTGTTTTCCTTTACGGTGCAAGTTGAAAACACGAGCATTCAGGCTAAAGAAGATGCATACCACACGGGAGTGTCCAAGTCTTTTCTTTCACCGTTCTATAAATATAAATAAGACGATACAGATTACAAGTTATTCGTTTGATTTGCTTAAAGCTAAATTGATTAAACTTGACTCGAGTTTCAACTCAATTTGAGTTTTTAACGAGCTGAGCCGAGCTATTCGATACCGACTCGAAAAGATCGCGAGCTACTCGAAATATAATATGCTAAATTATTATTGTTTTTGTTGAATAAATTCACTCAACAATTATTATTATTATTATTATTGTTGTTGTAGTAAATGAGACGAGACAAATCGCAAGCTACTTGAATTCAACTCAATCAAAGTTCGTTTAATATCGGCTCGAGTTCTTAATGAACTAAATCGAGCAAAATATTACTAAACTTGACTCAAACTTAGAATCGAACCGGATCGAATTAATACTATTTGAGCTCGACTAAATTTGTATGCCATTAACTCCCAAAAGGGCAATAGCTCGTCTTTATATTAAGCAATTGGGTCATTTTTCTATTACTAATATATAACCTGCTTTTGGACCTCTTTTTCTGGTATATAATGGCTCTTGTTTCCACAAACCTCACTAACTTGGACATTGTTTAATAATTTCCATTGTTTTATCTGAGAACAACAAGAGAGAAGATAAGCATAAGTTAGCCATGTCTCAGCCTTATTGTGTCAGAGAAAACAAGCCCTGCGTCTGGTGGGTTCACAGATACTTCAAAGACTGTCTTTGCAATCTGAAAGATGATTTCTCTTTTGCTTTCGGAATCATTAGTTTAGTATGCTGGGGAGTTGCAGAGATCCCTCAAATCATCACCAACTTCAAAACCAAGTCCGGCCATGGCGTTTCCCTCCTTTTTCTCCTCACTTGGGTTGCTGGGTTCGATTTCTTTTCCCCTCATTTCCAAGCTTTGATTATTCTTTTTTATTTTACGATTAATATCCTTTGGTTTTCTTTGTTGCAGTGATGTGTTCAATCTTCTTGGATGTATTCTGGAACCTGCAACAGTGAGTAGCTTTTTTTTTCAGGCTTTGGTGAATTCAATTTTCCTTCATATACATAATACAATAGTTTCATATGAAAGATGTACTATATTGTTTAACCTCACTGATTTTTCATTTCTGGTATATTTTGTGGATGCAGTTGCCGACTCAGTTCTACACAGCTCTGGTACTTATTATGTCCGTTTTCTAGGTTTACTGTTTCATTTCATATTTCATATTAAACCCTTCTATTTTATAATTGCAAAATGAGGACAATTCTTGAATGATCATTTTCGACAAATTAAACTGGCCCAACTCAACATCATGGGTTCATTGCTTAAGTAGTCCCCTCAGCCCATTTTGTATATTGAACAAACCTAATCTTGTCGACCAACATCTTGTAATGGTTAAGTGTTTAATGTTGTCTTTGATAAAAAAAAAGTGTTTAAAGTTGTCTTACAAATTTTTAATTAGGTTGTGAGAAGCTAATTAATTGCTTGGTTTTGTGTGTCAGCTCTATACAATAAGTACTGTGGTTCTAGTGTTGCAAAGTGTATACTATGAGTATATCAGCAGGTGGTGGAAATGTAGACGGATGAAAAGCAACAACATGGTACACACCTTTGACATTGTTTTTCTTATTGCAGAATGCTGATAACAAAAATGGTTTTTTTTTGGAGACACGGTTTCATGAATATGTTTTAATGTAATGTTAGGTTGAAGATGAGAAAGAGCCTTTGAAACCTGGCAAAGATGAGTCGGGAATTCCCATACCTAAGGCCAGGGGGAGACCCCATCCTCGAAGGGAGTTTTATTACACGTACTATTCTTAACTCTCTATGTTCTTATTGTACATTTGTTTCATGAATTCTTGTATTAAGAACTGATTCCGCCGAGACATCTACAATATGACACTATTTCAGGTCAGCTAGATCTCTTGCTGGCAGTGGCACTCCGCCTTTTCGAACATATTTGAGGGTAGCTAAAAGCGGTCCTTCCGCCATAGCACTTGAAAGTGATTCATCATCCGAAGATGAATCGGCTCCGGTTTCAACCAAGAAATCCAGAACTCGACCTCGGCCAATTCCAGGAGCTGTGAGGCTTGAACTTGCTAAATGATTTTAAACATGACATGTCTTGAAAGGTTGATTGAATAACATAGATATGATTGCTTTTTCAGGCTGCAAGTTATGGTACATTTCTAGCTACTTCAGTCAACTTACCACTAGGAAGTAAGGCTTGGATGGAAGTTAAAACTGGTTTTACCAATAGAAGACTGTTACAGGTATGATAATTTCTTTGTTAATTCCAACTTAAATTCTACAACAGTTGGCCTATTTAGATATGTACAAGACCGGGTTAATGCTATACATGACCCAATCCTACCCGGACACGGCTCTTGGTCCATTTGATATGTTGCAGGAGCACGGTATGGAGCATAGTGCATTCGGACAATGGCTGGGATGGCTAATGGCTGCCATATACATGGGAGGCCGAATCCCTCAAATATGGCTAAATGTAAGCAATGTGTTCAATTAAGAAACCATAGTTTTTCTTTCTGATCACAAGAAAATTCCAATTCCTTACTAAAATCATTGAATTTTTGTTGTTGATCAGATCAAAAGAGGAAGTGTGGAGGTAATACTCTTTTAATTCTTAACATTAATATATCTGTGTAGCTTTCAAATTCACTTACTGTATGCAAAATAATACAGGGCTTGAACCCACTCATGTTCATCTTTGCACTGATAGCAAATGCTACTTACGTGGCAAGGTTTGCTCTATCTCAGTGTTCTGCATTTATTTTCCTCTGCAAAATTCGACTCATATAAGGCTTCTTCTTTAATGGCTGCCGCCCAGCATTCTAGTGAGAACCACCGAATGGGAAAGCATCAAGGCTAACATGCCATGGTTGCTGGATGCTGTAGTTTGTGTGGCACTCGACTTATTTGTATCCTTTTCTCTTACTCGTTCCTCACCTGAATAATCGAATCGTTATTATTGCTTGCTTACACTGCCGATAATGTTGAACCTTAACACTGTTTACAACAGATCATATTGCAGTATATTTACTACAAATATTTCAGAGACACGGCGAACAGTGATGGAGAAGATTATGGAGACTACAGGGAAGCGAGTGAAGAAGTTAACCCTTGATTTTAATAAGCTAAATGACTCAAAATCTTTGGAGCAGCAACTTCCCCACTTACCTGAATAGTTATTAGCATATGGTTGCAGTGTAAGCTTGTGTTCATGCAGGAAGACTGGTTTTTATCAGCAAATTTGAAAATCTTTTTGCCGCTTTCATTTTTTTATATTATCTTTTGTCTGAAAGCCTTACTGTAATCATCCTTATATCCGCTAATCTGCAAGTTAAAGCTAATTCTTCGATCATAATTGCTTGTTAATTTTTTACACATAAACCAGAGTAGAAACCGTTTGTCCCTCCTCGGCGCCCATATTTACGTCCTATCATTAAAAAAAATAAATTTAAAGATTAGGATTAGAGTTTAAGGTTAGGATATTGAGTGTATGATATATTTTTAAGGTGTAGAGTTTATGCTTTAAAATTTAGAATTTAGTATCATAGCTTAAGATATTTTTAGTATTGGAACACAAAAAAAGACACTAAAAAGAGGCAGAGTACTTTTATCTTCTATATACTTATAGCCTACAAGTGTTTTCCTAATAGATACTAAGCAATCGAATCAAATAATGCTCGGTGTCGTCTAAGGGTTTAAACGAGCCGAGTCGAGCTCGAATAGTGCTAAGCTCGACTCAGCTCGTTAAGATTTCAAGTCAAGTTTGAGCTTGAGTAGTTTTTAACGAGCTTGAATAATCTGAGTTCGGTTTGGCTCGTTAAGAACTCGAGTCGACTTCGTGCTTGAGTTGAGTTTAATCGAGTCGAGTGTTGACCGAGCTTTGACCGAGTCGGACTCGAGTAGCTCACGATTTGTCTAGTCCATTTAAAGCCCTATTAGGAAAAAAAATTGATACACAAGTTTAGAGTGTTAGTTTATGGTTTAGAGGTTTAGGTTGTTGGGTTTAGAATTTAGGATTTAGATTTTTGGGTTTAGGATTTATTTTTAGGGTTTATGTTTTAGGATTTTAGGTTTAAGAATTTAGATTTTAAATTTAATAAAAATTAGTATATTATATTTTCGAGTAACTCGCGAGCTTTTCGAGTCGAGTATCGAGTAGCTCGACCCGGCTCGTTAAGAACTCGAATCAAATTCAACCGAGTTGAGTATTAATCAAATTTTAACTAAGTCAAGCTCGAATAGCTCGCGATTTGTCTTGTCTTATTTATAGCCCTAGTGCCGTCCATGGGACTGAGCAGAAGGGGTATATGATCAGGGCCACCGACTTCTCACGTGTAATGCTGTATAATCTTGGAGATAAGCGACCAAATACAATACTTTGATTTACAAAGAAAGGAATTTGAAAGGCTGGAAAAGGAAAATACAGTTTTGGGGATTTAGTTGAATGGGCTGTCATGGTCAACTGCAATCCATGATTCCTTCATGTTCTTCTCACATGGAAGCTCCCTTTCAATGAGACATGATCTCAATTTTATAAGATTTGAGAGGTCATTGACTTCCACTTCACTCTAAATCAGAGATTTAGTCTTTAAACATAGAGTTGACCTCTAATCTCAATATTGTTATATTGATCCCTAGGAAAACTAATCAACCCTCTGCTGCGTTAATTACATTTCTCCTTAGATTACATTTAACAACACAACATATCTTTGTTTATTATTTGTGTTGTGACTTTAAAAGAACAGTCCAAATTTATAGAAGAAATTCAACTTTTCCATATCTTAATACTAGAAATTTATTAGGTAAACTACATGAATGACCACCATACTATTGGTAAGATCGCGATTTAACCACCTTATTTTTTCTAAGCAATTAAACCACCATAATATTAAATTGGATGCAATGTGACCATCAGCAGTTAAAATCTAACGGAGGGAGTAATGTGACAGTTAGTAAAAATTTGTATAATTATATATTTGGTCTTCGTTATTTATACATTCTATCGAATTGGTCCTAATTTTAATTTAATAAAATAAATTAATTATGTAATTAGGTGGTGACACATGTCACCACCTTATTGGAGGACTTTACTATTTATATTTAATTTAATAAATTTATTTTCATCATCCAATCAGGTGGTGACACGTGTCACTTGATTGGAGGATGAAAATAAATGGAAGCAAACTAGGTATAGCGGGTATCAAACTGTGCATCCTTAGAAACTAGGAGCATGGCTAAGCCACCAGGCCAAAGCCACTTTTATGATACAAAATGCAAATAATTAATAATAGTCATAGTTGATTCTTTATGCCAGGGAAAAAGAAATAAATGTGGATTAACGGAATTCGAACATGACGCACTTATAATGCATAAAAACATCTAAGCCAATGAAATAAATTTAATAATTAAATTAGAGTTAACAACATTTTGTATATATTTAAAATTATATCAATTCATTTGAATTATGTTCGTAAGTTTGTATTCACTAAATGAATTTAATATAATCTTAAAATTTTAAATTTGCAATATAATATATATATAGTAATTAAATTAAATTTTTAATAAATATTAAAATTATTAATTAAGTTAAAAAATTAATTCAGCGATTATATATGTGAAATTATAAAAATAAATGCGGAAAAGAAAAATACATTAAATTTAGTTTAAAAATACAAAACTCTTAAAATTATTTTTATTTTAAATCGTGCACTAACTATATTTTAAAATATATACAAAATGTTGTTAACTTTAATTTAATTATTAGATTTATTTCATTGGCTTATGTGAAACCAAAATTGATTTTGATATACCACCTACACTTATGGACTAATTTGTAAAACAATAAATTTTTAAGTACTCTTCAAAGTCTCACTATTGACAAGTCTTTTTGAACCAA
The DNA here is from genome assembly GCA_030270665.1 of Hibiscus trionum. Classification (NCBI taxonomy): domain Eukaryota; kingdom Viridiplantae; phylum Streptophyta; class Magnoliopsida; order Malvales; family Malvaceae; genus Hibiscus; species Hibiscus trionum. Next base: position 13,315,151 of record BSYR01000006.1, read on the forward strand.
ACTATATCTCAAGACAAATCTTTCTTAAATGATAAAAATCTATCTAAGTTTTTCTATGTATTTTCAAGCCAAACTTCACTAAAACGCCCAAGCGTATCGATACCCTTAGGCGTATCGATACAGTTTTTAGTCACTGAAATTTTAATAGACCATAACGTACCGATACGGTATTACTCCGTATCGATACGATAATCATTTGGGTAGCACTTTAAATGATACCGTACCGATACGCATTGCAACCGTTTCGATACAATTTGCTTATCTTTGCATTTAGTTCTCGACCGATGGCTTGTCAGTTAGTTGGTATCTCAAAATTTAAATGACCATTATACCGTACCGATACGCTATGTATCCGTATCGATACGCTTTTTATCAAACTAAAGTTGGAATTTCAGTGAGCAAATTCCGTATTGATACGCCCCTTAAAAACCGTACCGATACACCCTCTAAGCGTATCGATACACGCTGTTTTCAGTCACAACGACTCTTTCTTCTTTGAGACAAGTACCGATACGCCCCGAGCCGTACTGATACGGTAGGCAGCTGAGTTGCATTTATTGCGAAAAATTGCATCCCAACGGCTCTATTGATGATCCCAACTACCCAAACGGCTAGAATTCAATACAAGGGTATAAAAAACAAGTCTCAATTGAACTAGCAACAACTATTGAACCTACAAGCAACATCAAAGCACTCAAATCCAAATTTTGTACCTTTAGAGTCAAATTCTTGTACCCAACTCTTGTATTCTCATTGTAATCTTTTATTGTGAGTTTAGGGAGTGTGAAATTGTAATTGGGTAAACAATCATCCTTTGAGAGGAACTTTTAGAGTTTACCAAATACTTTTCTTTGTAAAAGTGAGTGGATTAAGATTTGGGTAGAAAGCTTAATCAAATTGTAAGGTTCCCTCCTCATCCAAGAAAATGGGAAGAATTCAAGTAGTGAATTGGTTGAAAATTCTTAGTGGGAACTAAGGTAGTGGATGTAGAGTTCGTTTGGAGAACTTGAACCACTCTAATTACCTTGTGTCACATTTTAATTTTTCCATATTTTCACCCACCAAAATTTTTATCGCCAATTCACCCCCCTCTTGGCCATTTGCAATTGTGTGATCAACTCAACATTTTAGATGTTTTTATGCATTATAACTATGTCATGTTCGAATCCCGCTAATCCACATTTATTTACTTTTTCCTAGCATAAAAAACTAACTATGACTTATATTAATTATTTGCATTTTGTATCACAAAGGTGGCTTTTGCCCAGTGGCTTAGCCACGCTTCAAGTTTCCAAGGATGCTCAAGTTCGATTCTTGCTATATTCAGTTTGCTTCCATTTATTTTCATCCTCCAATAAGGTGGTGACACTAATTAAATAATTAATTTATTTTATTAAATTAAAATTAAGACCAAATTGATAGAATGTATAAGTAAGGAGGACCAAATGTGTAATTATATAAATTTTACTAACTCCCAAGTCACTCTCTCCCTTGTGTTTTAACGGCTGGTGGTCACATTGCATACAATTTAATAGTATAGTGGTTTAATTGCTTAGAAAAAAAGTAAGATGGCCAAATCGTGACTTTTTTAATAGCATGATGATCATTTATGTAGTTTACCTAAATTTATTTATGTAGTTTGAATCGAATTTAATCTCGAAGAATAATATGATATATCAACAACATAGTATATATTTTACGTGCAACCATGCAAAATGAAAGTCACAACCACTCACTCGTATTATGGGTGTTTATTGTCGGATCGAATTGGATCCGATTCAAATTTTTCGAATATTCGGTTTTTTGGATCGACGATATAGTGATCCGTATCTGATCTGGAAAAAATGGATATTCGGATATCCGATTATCCGAAAATATAATTTGATTCAACTATTTTTTCGAATTTGAAGGTCACATTTATGAAAATTTTGGAATTTCGAATATAACAAACAACAAATTGTTAAATATAACAAGATTCACATCTATGAAAATTTCGATTTTTTTAATTTCGGATATAACAAGCATCAAATTATTAAATATAACAAGATTAATATTCATGAAATTTTTGAATTTTCGGATAATCTGAAACTTAAAATATTGCGATCCGTATCTGATCCAAAAAATTTAAAATCAAATCAAATATCTAATCCAAAAATAAAAATCGGATCAGATATTTCTGAATACTCCTCACTCGTACATGTATTTTTCATGTTACTCTCCTCTAAATATCCACTAATAAATACTTAATTACAAACTAATATAGTGGTTCACAAAAACTCCGAGTACACAAGAAATGTTTCTAAAATGAAATGGTAATGTGCACGACCAAAATAAGCTTACTGCTCGTATAACTCTTTTAAGTTTTATACGTTTTTTGGATCGTTAGATGGGGGAATGGATGATTCAGATTAAATTCTTACTCTTTTTTTTAAAGTAATAATCTTCACATATTTACTGTTAATCTCATCCATTCGTTTTACTCATCCAACAGTCCAAAAAACGTGTAAAACTTAAAGAGTTTTACACTGTGTAAACGGATCCTATCTCATATATAGTTCATGTTTGAGATTCGTGGTTCTTTCTCTCAACAATGTCATTTTTAAGATTTGAACTCAAATTTTCTTTTTGAAATAGCAATGTATCTTGTTATTGCACTCAACTCTTATCGGTACTCTTGTAGATGAGTTATAAATTTGGAATCAAATCTCCTTTAACATTATTTGTCATTAATCCTTATTAGCATGGAAAATGTCATTCTTTACTCGAAGAGGTTGTGCCCTTCTGGATGTTTATAATATCATAATATTTTAAATTTTAAATGTTTAACTCATCGTTAATTTTTTTTAATATTTAATTCTAATTATGTCCATGCTTGTGAGGGTGAAATATCTTCACCGGTTAAGAGAGTTTAGTATCCCTTATTCAATATGTTATATTCGATTACAACTGTAATATCTCCGTCTACAATTATCATGCCTCTGTTTATGGATGAAAATCGTCTGTCCCTTTATCATGCCCTTTTTATGCCCTCACTTTAAAATAGTGAGTTTAAGGTTAGGGATTGTGGTTAGGATTTAGGGAATCAAGTGTAGGGTGTATTTTTAGGGTGTAGGGTTTAGAATGTGAAAATTAGAGTTAAGGTTTAAAATTTAATTTTTAAGTGATTTTTAGTGTGAGGCATAGAAGGGGACATGATTAGGGGCATAAGATTTTTACCCTCTGTTTATTTATGCTTCCGAAACTTTTAGCCTCCGCGTCGCGCCTCAGTATGTGAAGCATCATGGCCTCCGAAAACCTTGCTTCAGGGTCATGCCTTTGGGCTACTCTTGACAAGACAATCATATTGTTGAGTTTTAAGGTGCCCGATTCCTTCAACCGATCTTGCTCACCAAGTGGTAGAGAGGTGGAATTTTGGGTGGATGTGGTGTGGAAGCTAAAAGATAAATGATACAATGATTTTAGAGTGGTTCAACCTTCTAACCAAGGTCTACATCCACTACCTTAGCTTCCCACTAAGGATTTCCAATCAATCCACTATTGATTCGTCCCCTTTTCTAGGCTTAGGAGGAAACCCTTATACACCGATCAAGCTTTCTACCCAAAGCCTTGATCAAACCCTCTTTACAAGAGAAGAAATATGCAAACTTAAATCCCTCTAATAGGTATTTGTTTGCTCAATAAAGCACTCACCCAAAACCTAAAACACTTGAGAAAATTTGACAATTTTGGCTCACTAGTGTTTGTCTATACAAAGAATGACAATTTAAGTACCAAGACAATTCTTGATCATTTGTTGATTGACAATTGAAGCATTAACCATATCTTGATGCTTGAAGGTCCCTTTTATACTCCTTAATGAGTTTGTAGCAGTTACTAGCCGTTGGGGATGATTTGGAGCCGTTGAGGACTTTATTTCCCTTCATTAAAGCTGTTCTGCAGCCTTCCGTATCGATACGCTTGGACCCGTATCGGTACGACCTTCATCAGAAACTAGTCGTTGGGCTCTTGCCAACCTAGGCGTATCAATACGCTTGAGGGCGAATCGATACGATATGACGTTTAAAAGACCGTTGGGAAATATGACAGTTGGGGTTGTTAAATGGGGATCGGTACGCTTACCAGACGTATCGAAACGATCCCTCACCGTATCGAAACGGCCAAGCCTGTTTCGATACGGGTTTTGGCAGTGACCAAACTGGGCAAAAAAGGTATCTATACGGGTTGGACCGTATCGGTACGGGTACTTTGAAAACACAAGTTTGGCTGTTTTAAAGCATGAAGAACATTGCCAAATACCTTTTAAAATACCTCAAACTCATATTCAAGTTGTTTGGACTTTAGAAATAGTTTTGAATTCTTTTTAACTTAGTCCAAAACATTTTTCAATTATTATATCAAAACATTAGTTCTACACATTAGACTTGTCTGACCCGCCAGATGAGCCTATTATCTAATAGCCGAGTAATAGCCGAGTCTACTCTGCCAATCCTCATGATCAAGTTGAGAAGCTTATCGGCTGAGAGTTAGACCTAATCCTGCCGACCCATCAATAGCTGTCACTAAGTCTGATTTTGTCCCATCAAACAGTATCACTTAACTATAAACCCACCGAGGTGAAGTGAAAAGACAAGCCAACACTCCTCACATCATCCTCCACTAACCCTCTATGTCTCACTCCGACCACCGTCCTTGGCTCTTCGCCCATACCTAAATGAGTGAACCATCATAAACTGCCATCAACCTCCTCTTTGGCTTTTATCTTCGCCGCCTTGTTCGGTGTTTGATTTATTTGACATCAACACAATATTGTATAAAAATAAAGATTTACTAATTGATCGAGTAATCAAATATGTCATATTATCCCATTTTGTATATGTTTAAATCCCGACATTTGTCTTAAAAATATAATATCTTTACTTAATAAAAAAATATCTTATAAAAATAGAAAACGGGAAACAGAATTAAGGCTAAATGACGACATACTGGTTAACCGAGTAAAAATTTGTACACAATTTGTTACGAAGTTTGTACATAAATCATTACAAAAACTGTAATAAAAACGATATATACATAAACTGTTACGACGTAAGGATTTGTGTACATACATAATCCATTACAAAAACTGTAAGAGAAAGGGTATAAACATAAAATGTTACAATGTAAGGAATTGTGCATATACACAATTTCCTACGAGAAAACATAACTTGCTACAAAAAGTGTAACGATTTGTGCATATACACAAATTAGTACAAAATGTACTCAAAACCTTACAATACTAGTAGGAAAAATGGTATGTACCGAAATTCTTACAAAATTTTACCAAATGCCAAAATGGCTCAACTTAGTGTAAGAATTTGTGTACATACGCAATTTCCTACGAGAAAACATAATTTTCTACACAAACTATAAGGATTTGTGTATATACACAAATTAGTACAAGATGTACTCAAAACCTTACAATAGTAGTAGGAAAAACGGTATGTACCGAAATTCTTACAAAATTTTACCAAAGGACAAAAGGGCTCAACTTAGTGTAAGAATTTGTGTACATACGCAATTTCCTACGAGAAAATATAATATGCTACACAAACTGTAAGGATTTGTGTATATACACAAATTAGTACAAAATGTACTCAAAACCTTACAATAGTTGTAGGAAAAACGGTATGTACCGAAATTCTTACAAAATTTCACCAAAGGATAAAATGGCTCAACTTAGTGTAAGAATTTGTGTACATAAGCAATTTACTACGAGAAAACATAATTTGCTACACAAACTGTAAGGATTTGTGTATATACACAAATTAGTACAAAACGTACTTAAAACCTTACAATAGTAGTAGGAAAAACGGTATGTACCGAAATTCTTAAAAATTTCACCAAAGGACAAAAAGGCTCAACTTAGTGTAAGAATTTGTGTACATACGCAATTTCCTACGAGAAAACATAATTTGCTACACAAACTGTAAGGATTTGTGTATATACACAAATTAGTACAAAATGTACTCAAAACCTTACAATAGTTGTAGGAAAAACGGTATGTGCCGAAATTCTTACAAAAATTCACAAAATGACAAAATGGCTCAACTTAGTGTAAGAATTTGTGTACATACGCAATTTACTACGAGAAAATATAATTTGTTACACAAACTATAAAGATTTGTGTATATACACAAATTAGTAAAAAATGTACTCAAAACCTTACAATAATAGTAGGAAAAACGGTATGTACCGAAATTATTACAAAATTTCACCAAAGGACAAAAGGGCTCAACTTAGTGTAAGAATTTGTGTACATACGTAATTTCCTAAGAGAAAACATAATTTGCTACACAAATTGTAAGGATTTGTGTATATACACAAATTAGTACAAAATGTACTCAAAACTTTACACTAGTAGTAGGAAAAACGATATGTACCAACATTCTTACACAACTTCTTACCCGAAAACCTTTTCTACTACAAGTGTTGTAGGGGTGGTTTTGAAACCGCAATTGTTGCTTTCAAAACCCATACTTTGACATGTATATACACATTTTACTACGTGACGTACCATATTTAGTATAAGTTTTGTAAGATAAACGGTATGTACCGAATTTCTTACAGGACTACACCAAAGGCAATGGAGCTGAAACTTGGCTATGGATTTGTGTATATACACAACTTCCTACCCGAAAACCTTTTCTACTACAAGTGTTGTATGGGTGGTTTCGAAAACTCAATTGTTGGTTTCGATACCTCTTGGGTAGACTTGGATTTAATGGCATACTGCCAAAGTGGTTCCAAAACCACAATAAAGGTTTCTAAACCCTTGCGTTGACATGTATGTACACATTTTACTACGTGATGTACTGGATTTAGTACAGGTTTTGTAAGATAAACGGTATGTCCCAAATTTCTTACAGGGCTACACCAAAGGCCATAGGAGCTGAACCATGGCTAAGGATTTGTGTATATACACAACTTCCTACCCGAAAAACCTTTTCTACTACAAGTGTTGTAGGGGTGGTTTCGAAATCTCAATTGTTGGTTTCGATACCTCTTGGGTAGACATGGATTTAATGGCATACTGCCAAAGTGGTTCCGAAACCACAATGGAGGTTTCGAAACCCCTACTTTGACATGTATGTACACATTTTACTACGTGATGTTCCAGATTTAATACATGTTTTGTAAGACAAGCGGTATGTACCGAATTTCTTACAGGGCTACACCAAAGGCCAAGGGAGCTGAACCATGGCTAAGGATTTGTGTATATACACAACTTCCTACCCGAAAACCTTTTCCACTACAAGTGTTGTAGGGGTGGTTTCGAAACCTCAATTGTTGGTTTCGATACCTCTTGGGTAGACATGGATTTAATGGCATACTGCCAAAGTGGTTCCAAAACCACAATGGAGGTTTCGAAACCCCTACTTTGACATATATGTACACATTTTACTACGTGATGTACCAGATTTAGTACAGGTTTTGTAGGATAAACGGTATGTACCGAATTTCTTATAGGGCTACACCAAAGGCCAATGGAGCTGAACCATGGCTAAGGATTTGTGTATATACACAACTTCCTACCCAAAACCTTTTCCACTACAAGTGTTGTAGGGGTGGTTTCGAAACCCCAATAATTGGTTTCGAAACATCTTGGGTAGACATGGATTTAATGGCATACTGCCAAAGTGGTTTCGAAACCAAAATGGAGGTTTTGAAACCCCTACTTTGATGTGTATGTACACATTTTACTACGAAATGTACTGGTTTTACTACAGGTTTTGCTACATTTCACCACAATGCTGGTTTCGATACCTCTTGGGTTTTCAATTTTCGTTACTTTGATGTATATGTACACAACTATTTAAAGTGGTTTCGAAATGTTGATTTGTACTATGGGTTTTCAATTCCCCACTTAGGCTTCCCTTACAAAATGTCCTTATGATATGCTTTGCAATTTAATTTTTAAATACAATTAATTTGTTATAAATTATTTTGCGAGCAAAAAATTCTTCATTTATTCGAAGTTGATTAGTCGGTTTTTTTGTAGCGAAAAGGACAAAAAAATGATGATAAGACATTCATTACGGCAATTATTAAATTTCCTTCGAATCCATCAAGAAAACAAAGGCATAAACCAAATATCCAACAATGTTCATAAAGCTAAAAACTAAATCAACATAAGTCCGACGTACAATACCATAAAGTCATAATAAAATGAATAAAAGCCTAAGAACCAGGCACATCAGGAGCCGATGTAGGTGGAAAGAGGTGACCACGAACATCTTGAAGCTATCTCCTACAACATTTCATAGAACAATAATTACTTAACTGTTACGCGAAGCAATATTATGTTACGACATGTTTGAACCCTTAACTCTTTCTCTAAAAAGAAATATACACATTCACTTACCTTTTTATCTTCTTTCGGAATAACTATTTCCTTCACATTGCCTTGTGCTATCCATTCGGATTGAGTCTGCTTCTACTCCTCATACATTTGAATATAAGGCTTCTTTTCATCAGCACTCATCTTAGCCCATCTCACACCTAGTGCTTTTCTTGCCTATTTCAGTCCCACAATTAGTAAAATGCAAATAATATGTACATTTAACAAACTATTACACAACACATAGTCGGTTTTTCTTTTTCACACTTACATTATTGTTGATTTTCTTTTTACCACCCTTTAATCTTTTACATTCGCTTATACTGTAAAATAACATTCCAGAGTTAGCTTACGCAATACATATCGCTAACCAAGTAACAATTTCAACAATGCTAAATACATTCAACTTTAACTTACTAGAAGTGTAAATATGGTGTCAATTTTTTAGGTATCTCACGCACCGCTTCTACATCCGACTCCTTATCATGCTCCATTGTAAACAACGTCTATCTGAAATGATAAATGAAAGAACGATGAAAGGAATAAATGATGACAAATGATAATTACTACATAAACAAAATTTCCATTCTTAACACGGCTCATTTGAACACAAAGTTTCCCTATACGTGAAACTAAAAATTTCATGTGATTATTAAAGCATTTATTCCATTACTAAGGAAAACAAACAAAAGAACTTAAGTACTACTAAACAAACATACATAAACAACAAACAATCATACAAACATTCAAGCTATTTTTATGTTCATAAAGCTCATTCTTATCAATTTAGGTCAAATGAGAGGATTCTTCCTAATGGAAAGGATGTGTTCCATTACTTTATCCTTCGAGCAATCCCCAAAGGAAGCTCATGCATCCACCCCTAAACATGGAGTTTCATTCCTCAAGAATCCTTAACAACATATTTTCCCTATACTCCTTAAACATGTTTTGGCCAAATGAAAGGATTCTTCCTAATACACATGTTGCCTTAGCTATTACACTTGTGTAGGAACCATTAATCTAACATAATTTAACATGCATTCACCATATTAACCACATATTTGTCCAACATTCATAGCTAAAATCACAAAACTAAAATAATTAAATACACTAAAATAAAGAGTTAATCCCCAAAGGAAGCTCATGCATCTACCCCAAACATGGAGTTTCAATCCTCAAGAACACTTAGCAACATATTTTTCCTCTATTCCTTAAACATGTTTCGACCAAATGAGAGGATTCTTCCTAATAAACATGTTGCCTTAGCTATTAAACTTGTAACTTGTGTAGGAACCATTAATCTAACATAATTTAGCATGCATTCACCATATTTACCACATATTTATCCTATATTCATAGCTAAAATCACAAAACTAAAACAATTAAATACACTAAAATAAAGAGTTATGAACCAAAGGAAGCTCATGCATCTACCCCCTAACATGGAGTTTCAATCCTCAAGAATCCTTAGCAACAAAATTTTCCTCTATTCCTTAAACATGTTTCGACCAACTCAAAGGATTCTCCCTAATACACATGTTACCTTAGCTATTACACTTGTGTAGGAACCATTAATCTAACATAATTTAGCATGCATTCACCATATTTACCACATATTTCTCCGACATTCATAGCTAAAATCACAAAACCATAACATATAAACAAACTAAAATAGAGACGTATGAACCAAAGGATGCTCATGCATCTACCTAACATGGAGTTTCGATCCTCAAGAATCCTTAGCAAAATTTTTCCCTCTATTCCTTAAACAAATCCTACAAATTTTGAACCCTGGAAATTTCCCCTATTTTAAGCCCCAAACCGACATTACTTCCTTCAACAATCTGAACTCAAATCACACAACCCACCATTACTTCATTCCAAACCATTGAATACTAACGCATAATCAAAGAAATTTTGAACCCAAACTAAAAACATCGATCTTACCTAAACACTGTTCTTCCCCCGTCGCTCCTTAGCTTACAATCCAATCTCTGCGTCAGTACCCTAACCCTTTTAGCTTTGCTTGTCGGATGCAGGGGCTTGGGTTTGAGAGTATCGAAACCTTAAGTTCATGTTTTTCTCTCCCGCTCGATATGACAGATTTCAAACATGTTTTAGGGTAAGTAAAAAACCCGCTCAGTTCAAGGTTACCGGTTCACCGGATAACCTTTTATTTATTTTTTCAATGTAATGATTCAGAGCGAACCGGCTTGATCCAATGACCTCAATTTTCTGACCTGTTTTTAGTTGCTTCTAGGGGTGATAACAAGCCGAGCTGAGCCCGAGCCTGGCCAGGCTCGGCTCGGCTCGGAAACAGTGTAATTGGGCTCGGCTCGGGCTCGAGGCTCGCCGAGCTCGAAATTTTAGGCTCGAGCTCGGCTCGAAAATAATTCTATTGGGCTCGGCTCGGGCTCGAAGCTCGTCAGGCTCGGCTCGGGCTCGTTAGGCTCGGCTCGGCTCGAAATGGAAAATTTTGCTATAGTTTTTTTATATAAAATATTCGTTAAAAATCCCTTTCATAACCAACACTAAACGAAATTCAATGACCGGAAAGGGGAAAAAAGTGCCAAAAAATAGATTAGTCCAAATAATCAATAAATATTCTTATAATACAAACACATAATTAAAGAAAATACAAAATCAAACAACAATCAACTAATGAAAGAAAATACAAACACATAATTTATTTTAGTGCATATGTAGATTCCGAGCCTGTTCACGAGCTTTTCGAACCGAGCCTGGGTAAGCTCGGCTCGGCTTGTTAAGGTTTCGAGCCGAGCCGAGCCCGAGTCGAGCTCACTCGAGCCGAGCTTTGACCGAACTTTGACCGAGCCGAGCCCGAGTAGCTCGCGAGCCGGTCAGGCTCATTATCACCCCTAGTTGCTTCTTAAGCCGCCGTTTTTTTAGAATTATCCCCAAACTGCAATCCTTCGATGACAAAGGAAAAGTCTTCGTTAGGTTATTTTTTACTCTCTTTTTTAAAGTCAAAATAATATCAACGTGAAAAAAAAGTAGATAACGCGTTTACTCATCTGATTAATTAATTAATTAACTAAGCTTTTGTTTGATTACTTTATTTTTACACCGTCATTTGCATTAGATCCTCCAAACTAACATGTCTTTTCTGGTTTCCCCTTGGTTCTGAGTATCACTATATTTAAAAGTTCTTTTAGGTATCGAGTAAAATGATAGTTAATATAAATCAGATTATTTTAATTTAATTAATTTGTGTGATTATTTATACCCAATGTAGAATGATTACATCAATTATCAGTAAGCAGAAAATAATGAGGTGGATTTGATAGCATCTTTATCATTACAATTTCTCATTGACCACGTGAATTTATGAATAATATCAGCCACTTGATTTATTTTTCTTAAAAAAAATTACCTACTCTACTTAATCAATCAATTAATTAATAACTTTTAACGAGTAATATCAGTTCCCACAAACTCATCATTTATTTATCCATTTAAAAAAATAAGTCAATTTTAGAGTAGTATGTTTTTTGAACATCAAATAAAGAGTATCTATTATCAGTTAATTTATTGAGACGAGACATTAAATTTTTTAAAATAAAATTAAAATTTTAAATTTTATCGTTAAAAATGATATAAATCAAGTTGAAAGGATCATTCGCATAACATATCTATGTAATATTTAATTTAGTTTAATCAGTAATGAAACAAATACATATTGTTATAAAAAATAAAGAACATATAATTCAATAGTTGTTCGGAAAAATCAAAGTTTATAAACAATTGATCCAGAAACTGACAAAAAAGAAAGTCTAAACGGTACATTATTGACTTATTTGGGTGGACTCTAGAGTCTGGAATCAATGTGCTTAATTCAACGAGTTTAAAATCAGATAATATTATTTATTATATACGGTAGTTACTGAAATATTTGCCTAACTTTTGTTTCATATTATTATAGTAAAAAAATTCCCAAATTGCTTTAGCCAAATATTAAATAGGTTTCTAATAAACATTTAGCTTTTGTTTGGAAGTCCTAATGAATAAACTATATTAATTTGATAATTCATATCGATAATCATGTTTTTACTTTACAATTTAATCATTAAATTTTTAATTTCATAAACGACGTATTTAGTGTATTTCCTAACCAAGCCCATGTGATTAAAGGACAGATGGTAAATAAAAAGGGGGAGGATATATATGTGGTTGGGACCCATATCAACTTTAATTCGTGGTTGCAAGAAAAGATTTAGGAATGGGAAAAATGAGACACGTTCAAATAAAACATTTGAATTCATATCAATATTCCATGTTCATTTTGAATTTAACTTACCAATAGCAAAGATGCATTAAGTTAAATGTTTGGCTTTTGCTAGACAGCAGGCCAGGTACCCAATGAGGGAAAGCAAACAAAACATTCATAAAGATAAAAAGACAACGTATTAGTTAAAAAAAATTAGTATAATTATTGATGTTTGATCTATTGGTTAATTAATTTGATCCGAATACCATAGAGATTCATTATGGGGTAAGTCTTTCGACTCAATTTTTTTATAAGTTTTGTGTAGGTTATCCAATAAAGTAGGAAAATGCTACAATGATATAAGGGTATCGACAACATTCCAACTCAATTTGTTTCATTCATAATTTTAAAATTCAAATCTTGACTCATTATAGGTAAGTCTTTTAACTCAATTTGATTTATAAAGTGTGATTGGACTGATACAAATAAAACTTTTAGATATACTGTAATAAAGTACAATGTTGATCACATAATAAGGTACAGGTAAAATCTGGAATCCATGTAATCCAAACTGTCTTAAATTCTGGAGTGAGATGAGGTGAATGTAAACTAAACCAGACATGGGTAGCTCCAGCATCATAGCTTTTCAAGTTGTCGGAATCAATGCCCCTGAGTTTATGTAATTATTAACAGGAAATATTCATGCAAATTCAACATAAAAAGTGAAAATATTTCCATGCATCATTAATTTCTTTAGCAGCCGTAACTATTGTATACACTGTTGTCAGCAATATTACATGGAGAAGAGCAAAGATTGGATTCAGATTGTTAATGCTCTCTGGTCTCTGCTGTATGATTCAGCTTTTTCTATAACTTCTATGGCATCATTGAAACTAAAAATCTCAGCCCAGAAAAGAACAAAAGGGTTTATTGTTGAACATATACCAATATTCTAGGATTCCAAGGCAAAGGGTGTTTGCAGCAGATCATAAGGAGCCCATAGAGCATCCAAAGGGCAAGACCGGTTTGCATCGAGTCTCACCCATGGCTTCCCTTTCCCACTCCAATGCAACAAGCTAACCGGACCGGGATGCAAATCTCTGCACAATCCTATATAATTATCGCCGCCGAGCCCATGCTGGTTCCATCTATGATCAACGGGGCCTATTTTCCCTGCAAAAACAAGCAAAAATGGTGGCAGAGACCCTAACTCGTAGATCCTTATTCTCTTTTGAAGCTCCATCCATTCAATGATCTGCTTCGTGTAATCTCCTTCGCGCCATCTTTGCAAGTCGATCACCATCACCCCAGTGTTGAAATAACAAGCTTTGCGATCGGCAAATGTTAAAGATAGCGTCGGGTTTGACCAGAAGGTTGGGGTGAAGTAGGAAGTGAAGTTGGCGTTGCAGTACTCCGGTGCGGCCAAAACGGAGTTGTCTCCTAGCGGTGTCGCGGCTAGTTTTGCGATGTCGTCGACGAGGACGAGGTCGGAGTCTAAGTAGACTACTCGGCCTACGCATTGAGGGATGAGGTTGGCCAGGTAGTTGCGGGCGTAGTTGAGAGGGCAGTCGAGGGCCGAGCGAATGGAGGTGGAGATGAGACCGGACACGGCGGAGGAGTCGTACGGGTAGATTTGGAATTTAAGGGAAGGGAAAGAGCGGGAGATTGTGTAGCGGAGGTGGTGGTGGTCTACGGTGGCGGAGGCGACGAAGTGGAAGATGATGTTCTGAGGACAAGAAGAGTGTTGTAAGATGGAAAAGATGGCTGCCATTGAACCGCGCAAGTAGGCGGCGTCGAGGGTCATTGCAACATGAACGGCTTGAGGAGAGCACATTTCATTGGTGCCGTCGATGGAGGGACAGGTGGGAGCGTTGTAAAATTGAGGAGCTTCTTTGAATCTTTGGTAATCAGTGGTGGTACTAGCGGAGGAAGTACGGGCGGAGATGAGGAGGAAAAGGAGGAGGAGGTGGTGTCGGTGGAGGTGATTTGGTGGGAATATTAATGCAAGACTGGACATTTTGTTGGGGGGAGAATGAGGTGTTAAGATTTGGTTTGGGTTTTTAAGCTATTCGAACAGGGGACGGGGGACACATCAATGATTTCTACTTCTTTTGGATCAGAAAAATGCTACTTCCAGGAACCCAAGGGCAATAAGGTTTTTGAACCCAATTACTAATAAGTCTTTCGCTTCACATTTCTTTCCAATATTATTATTTTTAAAATGTTTAAATATATGTTTGGTATTTCTCTTTTAACTTTTTTAGTCTTTTCAAAGACGGCACATATAACATGATATTACTGGTGCTCGAACTCGGGTCCTAAGAGATGATAAACATCTACCTTTACTACCAAAATACAAGGGGATGAGCATGTTTGGTATTTCTCTTAAACACGTACGGTGTTATCATCATTTACACGTAGTAAAATATTATGTTGTTGAACCTGTGGATAGGGGTGTTCAAAAATATCCGACTCGATTAACCCGACCCGATGACCCGAACCTAAAAATGTCAGGTAATCTTATAAAAAATTATTCGGCCGGGTAGGGTACTCGACCCGGTAATTTTTCCAGAACACGGGCCAGGAGATTTTTCCTTACCGGGTACCCGCCCCGACCTGATAATTTTAATATATATTTTTTATATTTTAAAGTATATTTTTATTTTAAATTTCTTAATATTTTTACTCTAAAACTAAATTTAAATCCCTAAATTCTTTCTATGTTTGTATTATATACTTTTAAGTTTAAAATTTTTTAAAAAAAATTTTGTGTTTAATATGTGATTTTTTTTTTTAAATTTAGAATTAAAAAAAAAATATATAAACCAGGTACCCCGTACACGGGCCGATGAAGTAGATACTCGGATGAACCGGATACCCGAAAACCAGGTGCCCAACAATGAACACCCCTACCGGTGGAGTGGTCACAGTGGTAAATGATGATGTATTTCATTCAGGTGACCCGAGTTCGAGCACTATGCCCGCCGCTCGGTGTGTGTTATTAAAGGGCTAAAAAATTTGAAAAAATATTACCTCGTAATTATATCAGCATATTCAAAAAATATTATGTTGTTATTTGTTACATCATTAAAAATTAATAACTTTAACAAAAATACTAAAACAATTGATGGAATTAAAGTTTAAAAACAAATTTAGGAGAAAAATATTTTAGCTACCATCAAGAGAAAGTCCAAAATTTAAATACTGATTGCATATTTTGTTTGAACAAACTAAATACATATTTAAGCCTTAAATAGTATATAAATAAATGATTTTGGTTTCGTTGATATTTAATTTGATTTATTTTATGATTTGGTCATTAATTTTCTTGTTTTTTTTTTTAATTTTTCTTTCATTTTAAGTTCATATTTACCAGATTTAAATCATATTGTCTTCAACCACTCTAGAGTACATATGTAGCTCAAATTCTTCTTTTGACAACAAATTACAACAAATTTCCATTTTTTTTAATTAATCTCTCAACTTTACGTGATATTTTTATTTTTTCAATTACTAATTCATTTAAATTCATTTGACTAAATTTGAACCACATGATCTTCTACCACTTTAGAATACATATGTGACTTCAACTTCTCTTCTTGAAAATAATTTTTTCTTTCTTACCATTTATTCCTTTAACTATGTATTTTATTCAAGTTGGTCAACTTTGTACAAATTCATACAAATTCATTCTTACCATCAATTCTTTGACTCCTTTATACTTTCATCTATACCTTTTCCCTCAAAATCTTTTTCAAATAACATCATAAATATTATAGATTTTAGATAATATTTGATTTATTACATATTGCAAATCTTATACACATGAAAAATAATATTAATAAATATATTTATATATCGCATTTGGTTGAGAGAATCGTTTAAATTGTAACCAACGAGTACCATAACATTATAAACATTTGCATTTAAATTTGAATAGAAAAAAATATATTACATTCAATTCTGCTCGAATATCATAAACTTGGTTTTACTCAAAAAAATTAAATAAAGTTTGAATGATACTCGTAGACTCGACTAATTCAATTTTTTCTCACTTGACTCGGTTCGATCGAATACTCACTCATATATGCTTAAGCATGTTTGAACCCATGACTTTTAAAATATTATAATAATAACGTTGTCAACTGAACTAAGACTTAGTACACTACTAAAATTTGGATTTTTTTTACTCTTTATAATTTATACTTTAATTTGGTATAATGTAAGCATTTTATTTAGTTTGTCCAAATTATTAATATTGCTATTTATTCTCGTTTAAATACTTAGCATATTTTTAAAATATACATATAAAAAAACTCAATCAAATAACTTAATCCAATAAAAGGTGTAACGCCCCGGGTTTAGGGCCGGAAGATAATCAGGTTTGGTTAAATCGGTTCAGGTTAATTCAATTGAGAGAAAATATTTTTATTGAATTAAAAAGGGGTTTTAATGTCAAAGCGCAAAAAGGAAATTTGGAACTTTTTTTAAAAAAGGGTTTTAAAATATCATCATCTTTCTCCAAGCTTTCTTTTTTCACGTTACTTTCTCAAAAACCTCCATTGTTACTATTCTATTGCTCCGACCTTCACCACAAACAAGTTTTCAAGGTAAGCTCTCCCTTGTTTTGATTTTTGGTTTCCTTAAGTTTGTTATTAGCTTAATTTTCCTTAAAACCCATTGTTTAAAGCTATTTCAAAAATGCTTTGAGTTTGAAATATAGTAAAATGAAGGGATTTTCGTTTGGGTCTTTTGATGCCATGTTTAAGGGTGTTTTTAATCTTGTTTTGGTGTCGTAAAAATGCTAAAATAGTGGCTAAAAGTAGGAAGCCCGAAACTAGTAAAAAAAAGAGGGTTTTGGAGTTGAAAATGTGGGTTTTTGGGTTGTTCTTGTGTTGAATCTTGGGCTGATGGTTTGTAGACCTTGGGCAAGTATTTTGGATGCTTAAAGAAATGGTTTTATGGTAAAATTGTTTGGTTTTGGCTGCTAGTTGTTTTGGGGCGTTTTGATGGTAGTTCCAAGTGTTTCAGGTAGGAATCGAGTTGGTTTTGTTGATGATTGACGAGTTTCTGTGTTGCTGCAAGTTTGAGGGCTTGATTTGGGTCTAATGCATCATTTTGAATTGGCTATAAATATGGGAAACGAGTTTGGGTCCTTTGGACGCGAGACCAGATAGTTCGGAGGCTTGAATCGGTGTTTCGGCTATCGTTTGGGTCCTATCGGTGAGTGGAAATATTTTGAGAGTTTAGGTTGAGCTTGAAAGGCCAACCTAAGCTCGAGAGTAAGTTTTCAAATATTTACGTTTTACTTTTCCAGAAATTTCCTTTTTAAGCTTGTTATGACTTGTTGATATGAGACGATTGTGTGAAATCGATATATGAATGTGGTATTGTTATGTTGGTTTATATGATGTTGAGTATTGGCAAATATATGAGTCTTACCGGGTATAATTGGTCGGCCATAGGATTAGAGTTCACTTGTAAAATTTGCGCGTGTCCCTAGTGATGTAAGATGCCATTAGGGAGGAGTACGGTGAAGTAAGATGTCGCCAGAAGCTTTATTGTTAGACCTCGGTGATGTAAGATGCCATCGTGATTCTTGTTGTTCTTAATAGATTCAGTGATGTATGATGTCACCAAGTCCAATCCGTGTATCCGAGTAACGTAACCATAATTGCCATTATACTCTTGTGTTGAAAAGTCGAATGTTATCATGTTGGTATTTGAGAATCATGCCTTGTAGTTTATGTTGTTGCATTGCTTGATGTAAGATGCCAAGCATATGTATGATTGTTGTTAATCACGTGACAGAATTCATGTTGTGGTTTGGATTTCAATTCATAAATGTTTTTATCTAAAAATTGCATTGTTGTTGTTGTGGTTTTGAGCACCACTCACTAAGCTTTATGCTTACGCCGCTCCTTTCCAACAATGCATATCGTTAGCATTCCGAGAAGTAAAGGAAGGCGAGGGAAAGGCTCCGGTGTCCATAGCTTAAGCTCAAGTATGGTTTTTAAGTTGTACTAATGATTTAGCAATGGGAATACTCGTGGTTGTCTTTAGGGAGGTTTTTGTAGACTCTCATGTGTTTGACCATCTTGCTACATGTTTTAAATGTTGATACCATGTCATTTTGAGGCTTGCTTTGGCTGTTAGTTGAATGCCATGTGTTTGGCTTGTTAGCATTTTTGAGCTAAAGTGTTCTTATGAGCTTTTGTGGTTGAGATCCATATTTGTGTGTATGCATGTTTTAAGCTTGTCTTTAGGGTGTTTTGCCTCTAGATTGTTTGTTTAATATGTTGTCATGTGGTTTGTGACCTTTCGGGGTAAGTTTGTGAACGTTTAGGGATGCTAAAATGCATTTTTGGGCCAATTTGTGCCTAGGTGTTTCGGAACGTCTGGTGTTGTTTCGGAACGACCAAGCTTTTGGGGCACCCGTATCGGAACGGGGGTGGTGCCATTTCGGTACGTTTTGCCTCTATAGACTTCCATTTCGGAACCATGAGGGACCGTTCTGGAATAACCTTATCTTTGCTTTTTTTTATGAGAACTCGTGTTTCGAAACGAGCAGTCCTGTTCCGAAACACATGTAGTTAAAGTGGTTAAAAGGCATCCTTGAAGGTTCCCAAATGTTACATTTTGGTTCCTGATGTTTGTATGCTTCCTATGTGAGTTTGAAATATCTCGTTTGAGTTGTTTTGCCTCGTGTGCATAAAACTTGACTAATTAACTATCTGGTAAGGTTAAGTTACCTTTTTTCCCCTTGCTTTGAGTGGTTTTTGCGAAATGGTCTTTTGTGACTGTTTGTCTCCAATTGGACATCCGATTAATGTCCGATTGAGACGTTGTTTCTTCCGTTGTGACCCATAACACCATAAGATCGTTAAATTGCATTTAGATAAGATAAATTTTAAATTTAGGGTTGTTAATTGGAGGGAAATTCTCGGATTTTTCTCCGGTTATCCCTGTGTGACTCTCCCGATTCGGTCTCTTGACTAGACCGGGTCGAGAGGGTTACACTTGGTGGTATCAAAGTCTCAGTTACGAGGTTTCCTCGGGAAGGTAAGTTATGTAAGTTGTTTTTGTGTATGTTTGACTGCATTGCACAGTGTTTGTGAGCATGACCTTGTGTTTCTGTTGATGTTTGGAAATTGGTTAAGCATTCCCATTGGTAGGTATTATTATGGAAAAATGGTTTGAATTAAGAAAGCTTAACACATGGATCCTTGATTTTGCTTACCCAATGTTTATCTCGTGATTTGTGTTTGTTGTTTAGATTGTTTTTTTTTTGTTATGGTGAGACCGAGAGGACGGCCTAGAGCGGGTGACCAGGCACTCAGGAATGCGGCTCTTCCTCCTCCTGATCTAGATGGTAACGGGGCGAATGTCAGAGGTAATGCACCTTAGGCTGGTGCCAATGTTGGAGGTGATGGTAATGAGCCTCGGGTTGGCCAGGGTCAGGCTGGTGTGGATATGGCTCAGATACTCTAGACTTTAGTCGGAGCTTTTCAGACGAATGTTGTTGGTCTTCATGCTGCAGCACCACCTCAGGGTGCGGGGACGGGTTTGCCCCTTGAGCGACTTCGTAGCCTAGGAAGAGTCGAGTTTCGTGGTATATCTCCTGAGGGTTTGGAGGCATGGCTTGAGAGTACTACACGCATATTGGGTCAGATAGAGTGCTCGGACACTCGTAAGTTGGGTTGTATTGTCTCATTGCTTCAGGGAGATATGTATGCTTGGTGGACCACAGTTATCTCAGGTATGCCCGAGGCCGAGGTTACTTGGGAGTTCTTCTGTAGTGCGTTTCGCAAGAAGTATCCTGGTGTTCATTATCAGGATGAGAAGAAGAGAGAGTTTATTGCTTTGGTGCAAGGCAATATGTCCGTATCCGAGTATGAGGTACAATTTGTGCGCTTGAGTCATTATGCTTCAGAGTTGGTTCCCACT
Source organism: Hibiscus trionum (assembly GCA_030270665.1). Lineage (NCBI taxonomy): Eukaryota > Viridiplantae > Streptophyta > Magnoliopsida > Malvales > Malvaceae > Hibiscus > Hibiscus trionum. The sequence continues at coordinate 13,335,703 of BSYR01000006.1, forward strand.
GAGAGGGAAACGTGTGAACGGTTCTGTTACGGGGTGAAGACCTACATGCTTGCTTCTGATTACACCGAGTTTGATGTCTTGGTCTCTAGGGCCAAGGACATTGAGCAAAGTCTAAGTTTGACTGCTCGATCGGGTGGCTCCAGTTTAAGGAAAAGGTCTATCGAGTGGGAGCGAGACCGTAACAAGAGGCACAAAAATAGAAGGCACCAACCAAACTTTAGGCGTGGAGGTGGTAACATGGGACGAGGCCATCAGGGTTGAGGTTTTGTTGCTCGCACACCCGAGTGTGCTAGATGTGGAAAGAACCATTCTAGAGAGTGTTGGGATACTTTTCACGCTTGTTGGAACTGTGGATCTCAGGCGTATTTACGGCGTGAGTGTCCTCATCCGGCTAGGGATGTTCAGGCACCGGTTACAGCTGTTGAGTATCAGAGAGGTCGTGGACGCGGCCGAGGTAACTTCCAGCCGAGAAACGATGATTAGAAGAATGTGGCTAATGTTTTCGCGGTACAGCCCGAGGGAGGTGGACCAGCTAGAGTTTATTCACAGCGTGAGGCTGAAAATGAGATAGACGTGATCGCATGTAATTTTGTGTTACAGTCCTTGTCTTTGCTTTCGTTGATTGATTCTGGCTCGACACATTCGTATATTTTGGGTGAGCATGCAAGATCCTTAGGGTTGCCTTTTGAGTTGTTAGACATAGGCATAAATGTTACGAGTTCCTTTGGTGAGACAATTGTAGTTAGAAAAGTGTTTCGGAGATGTCCCTTGATGGTTCAAGGTCACGTATTTCCCGTTGATATGATGGAACTACCGTTTTATGGTTTCGATATGATTCAGGGTATGGATTGGCTAGTGGAGCATATGGCTAGGATAGATTTTGAGACTAAGAGAGTTTCTTTGAGGCTTTCTGTTGGATTTTTAGGTGCTCGATTCCTTCAACCGTTCTTGCTCGTCAAGTGGTGGAGAAGTGGAATTTTTGGTGATAGAGGTGTGGAAGCTAAAAAGAATAAAGACAAGATGATTTATAGTGGTTCAACCTTCTAACCAAGGTCTACATCCACTACCTTAGCTTCTCACTAAGGATTTCCAATCAATCCACTATTGATTCATCCCCTTTTCTAGGCTTAGGAGGAAACCCTTACAAACCGATCAAGCTTTCTACCCAAAGCCTTGATCAAACTCTCTTTACAAAGAGATACAAATAAGAATACTCAAATCCCTCTAATAGGCATTTGTTTTCATAATTAAGCTCTCACCCAATCCTAAAACATTTGAGCAAATCTAACAATTTTGGCTCACTAGGGTTTGTCTATACAAGGAATTGACAATTAAGCACTAAGACACATTTTGATCATATGTTGTATTACAATTGAAGCATTAACCATTACTAGATGCTTGAAGGTCCTTTTTATACTCCTTAATGAGTTTGTAGCCGTTGGAGTTGAAATGGAGCCGTTGGAGACTTCATTTCCCACCATAAATGCAGTTCTACAGCTCCCCATTTCGAAACGCTCGACCCCGTTTTGAAACACTCTTAAAATAGAAAGAGTCGTTGCAGTCTGATGCATAACCCGTATCGAAACGCCCTTAGCCGTATCGAAACGCTTGTTCCCGTATCAAAATGTTCTGCATTTAAAAGGTAGTTGGGAAATAGTCGTTGGGGGTTTTATGACCGTTGAGGTCATGCCACATAGGCGTATCGAAACGGTCGTGGCCGTATCGAAACACCAAGCAAAATACTCACCCAGATTGAAACCCGTTTCGAAACAGCTTAAGACTGTATCGAAACGTTTTGCCATTGTAAATACCCGTATCGAAACACCTAGGGGTGTTTCGAAACACCTGGGTGGTTTTGTTGGATTTGGCTTTAAAAACGTTTGAAGATCTTTTGAAATATCCCATAAACATAGTATCAAGTTGTTTGGAATTAGAAATGGTTTTGAATTCTTTTTAACTTTGTCCAAAACATTTTTTAATTATTATATCAAAACATTAGTTCTACACTTTCTGATGACTACGAGGTAGTAGTAGTTGGCGAGAACATTAAGTTCTTGTCTAATGTTATTTTAGCTTTAGAGGCTCAGAGGATGATGGATTTGGGTTGTCATGTGTATTTGGCCTATGTGATGAATCCGAATATGAGTGAGGCCAGACCGCAAGATATCAGAACAATTTGTGAATTCCCAAGTGTTTTCCCAGAAGAGTTGCATGGTTTGCCTCTAGATAGGGATGTTGAGTTTGCTATCGAGATGGATTCAGATTTTGCTCCCGTCTCTATTGCTCCGTATAGAATGGCACCTAAAGAGTTGAAAGAATTGAAGACACAACTTCAGGAGCTGTCAGATAGAGGTTTTATTAGGCCTAGTATTTCACCTTGGGGTGCTTCGGTTTTGTTTGTAAAGAAGAAGGATGACAGTATGAGGATGTGCATATATTATAGGCATTTGAACAAGGCAACATAGAATAACAAGTATCATTTGCCACGGATAGATGATTTACTTGATTAGTTGAGAGGTGCTACAATGTTTTCGAAGATTGATTTGAGATCGGGCTACTATCAGTTGAAGGTAAAGGATGTGGACGTACCGAAGACAGCTTTTCGTACACGATATGGGCACTATGAGTTCTTGGTAATGCCCTTCGGTCTGACTAATGCCCCAGCTACATTTATGGACATGATGAACCTAGTGTTTCATGAGTTTTTGATAGGTTTGTAGTAGTGTTCATAGATTACATTTTAGTGTACTCCAGGACCGAGGAAGAACATGATAAGCATTTGTGGGTATTGCTTTAGACTTTGCTTGAAAATCAGTTGTATGCCAAGTTGAGTAAATGTGAGTTTTGGATTAGGGAAGTAGTCTTCCTAGGTAATGTGATCTCAGCCGATGAGATTAGTGTGGATCCGAAGAAGATTGAGGCAATAGTGAGTTGGAAACAATCGAAGTATGTGACAGAAATCTGTAGATTCCTAGGTTTGGTCGGGTATTACAGAAGATTTGTTGAGGGGTTCTCGAAGATTGAAGCACCTTTGACTAAGTTGCTATAGAAAAATGTTCCGTATAAGTGGATAGATGCAAGACAACAAGCGTTTAAGAAGTTGAAGAAAGCGTTGACAGAAGCTCATATTTTGATTCAGCCTGAACCAGGGAAAGAGTTCGTAATCTATAGTGATTCATCATATGTAGGTTTAGGTTGTGTGCTTATGCAAGAGGGAAGAGTTGTAGCTTATGCTTCAAGACAGTTGAAGGTTCACGAGAAGAATTACCCCACTCATGACATAGAGTTGTAGTCTTTGCCTTGAAGATTTGGAGACATCACCTTTATGGTGAGAAGTGCATAGTTTACACCGACCACAAGAGTTTGAAATACTTGATGAATCAGAGAGAGTTGAACCTTAGACAACGTAGGTGGTTAGAGCTTCTTAAATACTATGACCTCACAATAGAGTACCATCCGGGTAAAGCGAATGTAGTGGCCGATGCTTTGAGTAAGAAGGTGGCAGTTGAGTTGCGAGCTATGTTTGAGAGATTGAGTGTGTCCTGAGATGGTGGTTTGATAGCCGAACTACTGGTTAATCCATCGTTAGTTCAGTTGATTCGAGAGAAATAGTTGCAAGAAAGAACTTTGGCACCTCACGTGCAAGATATAGCCGAGGGTAAACCCATAGATTTCTGCTTTGGTGAGAATGGGATATTATGTTTCAAGAATAGAGTAGTTGTTTCCAGAAGATGTTGAGTTGAGACGTACTATCTTGAATGAAGCTCATAACAATCCTTTTGCTATGCATCCAGGTAGTATGAAGATGTACCGTGGGTTGAAAGATGAGTACTTTTGGATTGGGTTGAAGAAAGATGTGGCCGAGTTTGCGAGTTAGTGTATGGTTTGTTAGTGAGTTAAGGTCGAACATCAGTTTCTTTCAGGTTTGTTGCAACCATTGAAGATTCCGGAATGGAAGTGAGAACGAATTACCATGTATTTTGTGTCGGGTTTACCGTTGACTCCTTCGAAAAAGAATTCGGTATGGGTGATAGTTGACAGATTCACTAAGTGTGCTCATTTCATACCCGTTCATACTACTTACAACTTAGACATGTTGGCCGAGTTGTATACCAGGGAGATTGTGAGGCTACACGGTGTACCGAAGTCGATATTGCCTGATAGAGATCTAAGGTTTACAGCCAGATTTTGGGAGTGTTTGCATCGTGCTTTGGGAACTTAGTTGAAGTTCAGTACTTCGTATCACCCACAGTCAGATGGTCAGTCAGAGAGAGTTATTCAGGTGTTAGAGGACATGTTGAAGTGTTACATCATCGACTTTCAGGGTTCATGGGAGAAACACCTACCGCTAGTAGAGTTTGCATACAATAACATTTATCAGGCTAGTATTCAGATGGCACCGTATGAGGCTCTATATGGTAGAAGATGTAAAACACTTGTTTGTTGGGCCGAGGCCGGGCAGAAGCTTGTACCGATGCCAGACTTGCTTAAGGGCACTACCGAGAAGGTAAATTTGATTTGTGATCGCTTGAAGGCAGCTTCAGACAGATAGAAATCGTATGTCGATTTGAAGAGAAGAAGAGGTTGAGCACGCCATCGGTGACAGTGTTCTTGAATGTTTTCCCGTGGAAAAAGATAATAAGGTTTGGTAAAAAGGGGAAGTTAAGTCCGAGATTCATTGGTCCTTACGAGGTAGTGGAGAGGATTGATCCTGTTGCGTATAGGTTGAGATTACCATCCGAGCTTGAGAAGATTCATGATGAGTTCCACGTTTCGATGCTTTGAAAGTATAGATCAGATCCATCTCATGTTATGCCAGTGGAAGAGGTTGACTTGAATCCAGATTTGTCATATGATGAAGAATCAGTTGAGATTCTAGCTACCGATAGTAAGGTTTTGCGTGGGAGGACCATCGAGTTAGTCAAGGTCTTGTGGAGACATCGGGGTGTGAAAGAAGCCACTTGGGAGAGAAAGGCGTACATGGAAGAGTAGTTTTTGTACCTCTTTCCATCAGGTAAATTTTGAGGACGGAATTCCTTAGGTGGGGAGAGTTTTAACGCCCCGAGTTTAGGGCCAGAAGATAATCGGGTTTGGTTAAATGGGTTCGAGTTAATTCAATTGAGATAAAACTTTTTTATTGAACTAAAAAGGGGTTTTAATAACAAAGGGCAAAAGAGGAATTTGGAACTTTTAAAAAAAAGGTTTTAAAATATCATCATCTTTTCCAAGCTTTCTTTTTTCACGTTACTTTCTCAAAAACCTTCATTGTTACTATTCCATTGCTCCGACCTTCACCACAAACAAGTTTTCAAGGTAAGTTCTCCCTTGTTTTGATTGATGGTTTCCTTAAGTTTGTTATTAGCTTAATTTTCCTTAAAACCCATTGTTTAACGCTATTTCAAAAATGCTTTGAGTTTGAAAAATAATAAAATGAAGGAATTTTCGTTTGGATCTTTTGATGCCATGTTTAAGGGTGTTTTTAATCTTGTTTTGGTGTTCTAAAAATGCTAAAATAGTGGCTAAAAGTAGGAAACCTGAAACTAGTAAAAAAGGGGTTTTGGAGTTGAAAATGTGGGTTTTTGGGTTGTTCTTGTGTGAAATCTTGGGCTGATGGTTTGTAGACCTTGGGCAAGTGTTTTGGATGCTTAAAGAAGTGGTTTTGATGGTGAAATTGTTGGGTTTTGGCTGCTATTTTTTGGGGCGTTTTGATGGTAGTTCCAAGTGTTTCGGGTAAGAATCAAGTTAGTTTTGTTGATGATTGATGAGTTTCTGTTTTGCGGCAAGTTTGGGGGCTTGATTTGGGTCTAATGCATCATTTTGTATTGGCTAGAAACAAGAGAAACGATTTTGGGTCCTTTAGACGCGAGACCGAATAGTTCGGAGGCTTGAATCGGTGTTTCGGCTATCGTTTGGGTCCTATCGGTGAGTGTAAATATTTTGAGACTTTAGGTTGAGCTTGAAAGGTCAACCTAAGTTTGAGAGTAAGTGTTCAAATATTTACGTTTTACTTTTTCAGAAATTTTCATTTTTAAGCTTGTTATGCCTTGTCGAGGGGGTTACAAAAGGTGTCTATTGAATGCTTAAAGATATTTTTTAAATACAATTGTCAACACTTTAACTAAAATAGTCATGGTTTTGAGATCTTCTATTTGGCTGAGTGGTTAAGGATGCTTATGTTATCTCATTTTGTATGGGTTCAAATCATAGGCGGAGCCAGAAATTTTATTTTAGGGTGTCATAATTTACAGAATCAAAATATCTAAGTAACACAAATCAATAATACATAACATTAATATCCTATATTCTTCATACTACACATACGGTTAATGAACTTTGAAAAATAAAATAAAATGGTAACTAAACTTCCAAAAATCACAAAATGGCAATTAAACTTTATATTTTATAACAAAATGATAATTAGACGTTAAATCCCGTTAAGTGCCTGTTATAAAATTGATATAATAACACATTTAGTCCTTCATATTTATACATTCAATTAATTCAGTCCTAATTCGAAACATTTCACTAAATTTAGCCCTCATTATTTACGTATTCTTTCAATTTGGTCCTTAAAGCAAAATTCCAAAGTATGGTAACGTGATAAATAATTACAATTAAATTTTTATAGGAACCCAAAAACTCGACTCGAATTGAAAAAAAATTAAATAAAGTTTGAGTTGTAAAATATGATGCGTCAACTCGAATAACTCGAATTTTTTTGACTCGACTCGATCGATTGCTCACCTCTATCTTAAGATATGACGCGTCAAATCGAATAACTCGAAATATTCGAATATTTTAAATCATTTTCTTTTAAATCGAATATTTTTTAAAATAAAATATTTAACATTTTCATATTTAAATCACATTGAATATTTAATAACTACTTTAAATATTTGATTTAAAAGAAAAAAAATTGAATTAAAATATTCAAATATTTAATTAAATTTTTATAGAAACTCGAAAAATCGACTCGAATAAAAAAATTAAATAAAGTTTAAGTTGTAAAATATGATGCGTCAACTCGAATAACTCAAAATTTTTTTACTCGACTCGATCGAACGCTCACCTCTATCTTAAGATATGACGTTTCAACTCGAATAACTCAAAATATTTGAATATTTTAAATCATTTTTTCTTTTAAATCACATCAAATATTTAATAACTACTTTAAATATTCGATTTAATTTAAAAAAATTCGATTTAAAAATATTGATTTAAAATAGTCAAATATTTAAAGTAGTTATTAAATATTCGAATATTTAAAAGAAAAATATTTAAAGTAGTTATTAAATATTTGAATATTTTAAATCAATTTTTTTCTTTTAAATTGAATATTTTTAAATTAAATTGAATATTTAAAGTAGTTATAAAATATTCGATGTGATTTAAATATAAAAATATTAAATAATCTATTTTAAAAATATTTGATTTAAAAGAAAAAAAGATGATTTAAAATATTCAAATATTTCGAGTTATTCAAGTTGAATCGTCATATCTTAAGATAGAGGTGAGAGTTCGAACAAGTCGAGTCAAAAAATTTTGAGTTATTCCAGTTGATGCGTCATATTTTACAACTCAAACTTTATTTAAAATTTTTTCGATTCGATTCGAGTCAAGTCGAGTCGATTCGAGTTTTCGAGTTCCTATAAAAATTTAATTGTAATTATTTATCATGTTACCATACTTTGGAATTTTCCTTTAAGGACCAAATTGAAAGAATCCGTAAATAATGAGGGCTAAATTAGTTTTTTTTGTTTCGAATTAGGACTAAATTGATTGAATATATAAATATGAATGACTAAATGTGTTATTATACCAAATTTTATAACAGACACTTAACGAGATTTAACGTCTAGTTACCATTTTGTTATAAAAAAAATGTTTAATTTTCATTTTGTGATTTTTGAAAGTTTGGTTACCATTTTGTTTTTTTTACCAAAGTTCAGTGACTGGAAAAATATCTTTTTCAACATACGTAACCAAACAATCATTCATCCATTGATCTCCAATTCAATTTCTCAAACGATTTTTTACAATCTTCATCACATAATTTTTTCTACACTTGACGTAGCAACGGGCAAAATCAATGCAAGCTTAATCAAACGCTATACCAACGAATAAACAATATTTTTTTTATCAACCATCTTTTTATCAAGGTCTTTAATCCCTTTCAAATTTGAGAACTCTTCGTTTGAACACATGTTACATATGTATGTATCAAATTGGCTATTAAGTACAAAATTTTCATTAGTAGAAAAATTAAAGGAATAAATTTCACCAAAATAAATTAATTTCTTTTTATCAAAAGATACAAAATTTTTATTTGGGCAAAAGCAAGATACACATAACAACTTTGTGTTTGCTTCACTAAAAGGGTTGTTAAGCTCTTGAAGTTACATATTTATAATAGTATAAAATAACTCAATGCAATAATGGTACATATTTATTACCTTGTGAGCTTTTTCTCTGTGACCTTCCTTTGCTAATAAATGCACCATCCATGCTAAGGACATCAATCTCATGTTTTTGACAAAATAGTGATACATTTAAAAGCAATGAAGTTCAATCATCTTTGCGAAGTTTCTATAATTGTTCTTTTGAAATTCTTACCAAAACATGACATTAATAATATCTTGATCTTTTCTTTGAAGTGCTTCTGACAACTAACTTGTAATTCTCAACACATGTTTCATTAAATGAAAGAAAAAAACAAATTCAAATGATTGTATCAAATCTAACAAGAACATCAACACATGTTTCATTAGCTTCTACCTTTTGTTCGGATCTTAATCTATCATCTATGATAATTTCAGGAACATCAACTATCGAATTGAACATGATGATTATGCTTAGAAGCGTACCATAATGTGATCCCCGACGAGTATCTCCTGTTCGAACAAGAGTTATCACTTGATTTAATCCTTGTCCCGAACAAATTTTGTAACACCCGGGTTTGAGGGTCGGGTGAAATTAAAATAATAAAATATTATTTTGGGCCTCGTGTTTTCAAAACAAATAAAATTTATGTTGGGCTTGTTTTGATTTAAAACACAATTCCATGGATTTTAGAAATTTGAGATAGCCATCTCATTAATGGCAATTTTGTAAATAAGTGGTCTTGTAAAATAAAAACCCCATTCATTTTAAAATAGCCTTTTCACCATCTCCTTCCCCGTCCCTTTCCAATTTCCACGACAAAAACCCCTTCACCATTGGAGTTACTATTCCATCACCATACTCTCTCATCTTTGGTGATTTTTTGAAAGGTAAACCCATATTTGACTTCTCCTCTCTTTCCTCTACAAGTTTGTACCATTACTTTTCATTAAAGCTCATGGTTTTGTATTTTGGTGTTTTGAAGTTTTAGATTAAAAATGCTAACTTTGTTAGCTTTAACTTAAGCTTTTGATGTATTGATGTTATATAAGTTGTTTGCTATCTAAAAGGTCCAACATACTTGATTTTTACATGGTTTTATTATGTTTCCCGAAATTGGGTTTTAGAGAGGTTTTAGAAGGGTTTTAGGTTGGTTTTTAGGGCTGTTTTGGGTGAAGTCTTGAGGGATGATGATTAGGCTATGTTTGAGGGTTGTTTTGGAAGCTTTTGGGAGTATTATAAGTGTTGAAATCAATGGTTTTAGGTTGTGGTTATGGGCTGCTCGAAAATGGTATTTTGGGGTTGTCTTTAGCTTGAATTTATGTGTTTTGTGCTTGGTTTGTGTTCCGGGTTTGCTACAGTGATTTGTGGACTGAATTGTGGTTATTTTGGTTGTGTTGGGATGTTTAGAAGCAATGAATTGTGTTGGTGAAGCCTCGGGGTCGAACCCGGAACCGTTGTGAGCTTCATCGGCTAGAGTGGTTGAGCTTGGAATAGTCGGTGAGTGGTTCTACATTTTTAACTTGGTTTTCAAACGTCGGTTCAAGCGTGTGGACCTAGGTTGGGCTTGGTAAAGCCACCTAGAGTTGGGATTAGAGTGGTAGCCTAATCCCAAGCTTTAGTTAGAGACTTTGGTTGAACTTTAAATGCTTGTTATTCCTCTTGTTTCATATTAATTGTGATTAATGTGGTTATGTATATTGTGTTATACATGTGTGTCGAGGCATGATATTTGATGCATTGTTATATGCATGTGGTTATGGAATGTGGTTGTGCATGATTGTAAATCATGGTGAGTACGTGCTAAGCACGGAATTTTGGTAAGAAAGTTGTGAGGTTGATTAATGAAATGTGATAGTATTGGCACTAGTATGCTTGGGTACAATGATCGATCATTAGGATGTTTAGTGTGTACACGAGAGTCAAATGCGCGCGTGGTCTTGCTGATGGTAGTCATCAAGATGGAGTACGGGTTCGCCCAAAAATCTTCTTTTATATGTTAGTCGGTGATGAGTGGAATCCCACCGACGGGGCATGAGGATGAGTGGAATCCTCTTCGCGAGAAACGGTGATGAGTGTAATCCCACCGTAAGGTAATGGTTGTGTTGTTGGATGTGAGTTCCAATGGTTATCCATGTATTCGGGTCATAACTAGGTGCCAATACAGATTGTGGAATGTGTTGCTAATATGTTGGATACATGTATTTCCATGTGTTGATTTTATGAATTGTTGAGCATGGCATGATGTTGAGATTATGTTCATGCATCATATACATTTGACTAATGTGGTTCGAAGGTAAGATCATGCATTCTACCTTGGTTATGTGCTCGTGCTTGGACCCTGCATTGTCGAGGTTTGTTTTATGAGCTTACCCTCACTAAGCTTTATGCTTACGCTCTCTTTTGTTCGACAATGCAGATTCGTAGTTCGTGGGTTGCTAGTGCAAGAGGAGGGCCTCCAAGTGTGCTAGTTGCGCTTTTGATCATCAAGTATGAATTTCTAAGTTATGGATGTAATAGACAAGCAATGGGATTTGAGCTTTTGTTTTATGTTGTTGTTATGTGATAGGAGCATGTTTAGACTCTTATGTTTGTGGATGTTTTGCTTAAGGCTTGCTTATGCCTAGTATGTCGGCCTTGTGCCCTACCATGAGTGCTTGTGAATGTTTGTCTAAAGCATGAACTCTTAAATGCTATGTATGATTCTTATGTTGAAATGATGATTCCCTTAATGTATGGCTTTTATGTGTATGTTATGTGTTGAGCATTCTTGTTGTGAGGTGTCTTGCCTTTAGAGTTAATGCATGTTGGTTGTGGGAGGTCTTAGTTGGTGTTTTGAGGCTGCCTTGTGCCTTAAACCAGCTAAAACCTGTCTGTTCGCAGCAGGTGTATCGAAATGGTTGAACCCGTTTCGATACGGCCCTCTTGTTTCAGGCCAGTCATTTCGATACGCGGGAGGGGCGTTTCGATACCATTTTGCTACTAGAAATCTGAGATTTTGACGAGAAATTGAGGGTATCGAAACGGGCTCAGACGTTTCGGAACGGTCTTCGTAGCATTGACCACGAGAAGTTGACCGATGAGGGCGTATCGATACTGTCAACCAGCGTTTTGATACGGTCTTCTCGAGTTGACTCTGGCTAGTTGACCTAGTCAAGGCGTATCGATACACTCTTTGGGCGTATCGATACGGCCTACAGTTTAAGTTAAAATGGGTTGTTCTTGATCTTCTTTTTGGATGTTTGCCTCGCTTGTTTCTTCCGCTGTCGTTGTTTCACATAGGACATGTTAATGCATCTAGACAAGATAATAATAAATGAAAAAGTTTCCTCGGGTTGTTAACCGAAGTGGAGCCTTAACGGGTTTCGCCTCGGTTATCCCTGTGTAACCCGCTCGGACCGGTCAGTCGCCTGGACCGGGACGAGGGGGTTACACTTGTTGGTATCAGAGCCTGAGGTTTCCGAGACCTCGGGCAGGTAAGTGAGGTAAGTTAAATTCTTGTATTGCACTTGCTCGGTGTTTGCTTGCCATGTAAGAATGTTTGCTTGTTTATCAAGTATGCTTTGATGTGTGCTTGTTTGTTCGTTTGTGTGTTGTTTGAAGCATGTTGAGTAGATTCACATTGCTTCTATTACATCGAAAAAAGGATTTTTAAGTGAGGGAACATACTTGAGCCACTTGGACCCTTGCCCTTGCTAACCCAGTTTTTGTATGTTGTTATTGTGTTGTAGTTGTTATCTGTGAGCGCGTATGTCGAGGCCTAGAGGTAGACCGAGGATGGTTCGTTAGGAACCTCGTGTTTCGGCTCCTGATAATGAGCCGGTGGCTGGAGTAGAGGCTCCTGTGGAAGAGCCTGCTGTTGGAGTCGGAGCTTCTCCACCACCACCTCCTCAGCCTGATGTGGAAGGCGGGGCTGGAGCTGAGGGAGCGGGACCTCAGGTTGGCCAGGGTGGCCAAGGTCCTGCATGAATAGATATGGCTCCGCTAGTTCAAGCTATAGAGAGAGCGTTTCAGGCTGCAGTTGCTGGGGCTCAGGCTGCAGCTCAGTCGAGAGGGGATGATGCTAGCTTACCGTTAGAGAGACTTCATAGCCTAGGAGCAGATGAGTTCAGGGTATCTACACCTGAGAGGTCAGAGTTGTGTCTAGAGAAGACAATCCGTATCTTAGATCAGATGGGATGTGTGGGAGCTCGCAAGTTGGGCTGTGTAGTTTCGTTGCTTCAGGGTGATACCTACACCTGGTGGGTTACCATTACTACCGGTGTGCCTGAGGCCGAGATCAGCTGGAATTTCTTTGAGACTGCTTTCAGGAAGAGGTATTTGGGCCCGAGATATCTGGATGAGAAGAAGAGAGAGTTCATGGCTCTTGTTCAAGGAGATGCATCAGTGACAGATTATGAGATTCGCTTTGTCCGTCTGAGTCAGTATGCTCCGGAGTTGGTTCCTACTGAGAGGGACCGTTGTAATCGGTTCAGATATGGACTTCATGAGGAAGTCAAGAGGTACACTCTGGCTTCAGATTATTCTGATTTTGATGTCTTGGTCGCTAGGGCCAAGGACATCGAACATAGCTTGGGGCTGACCAAGCGTTCGGGAGGATCCAGTTCGGGGAAGAGGCACAACAACTTTGATCGCGGTGATGCCAAGAGGCATCGGGGCGGTGGACACCAGTTTGACCATAGGCGTGGCGGTGGCCACCATGGTAGAGGCCATCAGGGCCATAGAGCTGGAGGGCGGTTGCCCGAGTGCACTCATTATGGGAGACAGCATTCAGGAGATTGTTGGGGTAATTTTCATGCTTGCTGGAACTATGGGTTGAGAGACCACTTTAGGAGAGAGTGTCCGCATCAGGCGGTACAGACACTGATTCAGGCACAGGCTCCTGCGAGAGCGATTGACTATCAGAGAGGCCGTGGGCGCGGTCGAGGTTACTTCCAGCCGAGGGCTGATGCACCTAGGATAGAGGCACTGAGGAATCTTGCTCATGTTGTGGCAGTCCAGCCAGAGGCCGGTGGACCAGCTAGAGTCTACGCTCAGAGAGGCAGGGAATGACACATATGTGATAGCAGGTAATTTTGAGTTACAGTCCATGTCTTTGCTTTCCTTAGTTGATTCGGGTTCTACGCATTCTTACATTTTGAGTAAGCATGCAAAGAAGTTAGACATACCTGTTGAGATCTTAGATGCAGGGATGCATGTGACTAGTTCCTTTGGTGAGACAGTTGTAGTTAGACGGATGTATAGGAGGTGTCTGTTGAAGATTCAGGGTCATGTGTTTCCTGTTCATATATGATGGAGCTTCTTTTCTACGTTTTTGATATTATTTTGGGTATGGATTAGTTGGTTGAGCACAGAGTTAGTGTAGATTTTGAGACAAAGAGAATTTCGTTGAAGCTTTCCGATGACTACGAGGTAGTGGTAGTGGGCGAGAACGTTAAGTTCTTGTCAAATGTTGTGTCAGCTTTAGAGGCTCATAGGTTGATGGATTCCGGTTGTGGGGCTTACTTAGCGTATGTGATGAATCCGAATATGAGTGAGGTTAGACCGAAAGATATCAGAACAGTTTGTGATTATCCGAATGTGTTTCCAGAAGAGTTACCACGGTTGCCTCCTCACAGAAATGTAGAGTTTGTGATTGAGATTGTTTCAGGGTCTACTCTAGTTTCTATTGCTCCGTACCGTATGGCTCCGAAAGAGTTGAAAGAGTTGAAGAGTCAGCTTCAGGAGTTGTTAGACCGTGGTTTTATTATGCCTAGTAGTTCGCCTTGGGGTGCTCTCGTGTTGTTTGTGAAGAAGGATGGCAGTATGAGAATGTGTATTGACTACAGGCAGTTGAACCAGTTGACAGTGAAGAACAAGTATCCGATGCCTCGTATAGATGACATGTTTGATCAGTTGAGGGGTGCCTCAGTGTTTTCGAAGATAGATTTGAGATCAGGGTACTATCAGTTGAAGGTAAAGGAATGTGATGTTCCGAAGACAGCCTTTAGGACTAGATATGGTCATTATGAGTTCCTTGTGATGCCGTTTGGGCTCACGAATGCACCATCAGCTTTCATGGACATGATGAACAGAGTTTTCCGAGACTATCTAGACCGGTTTGTAGTTGTTTTCACAGACGACATTCGTGTGTACTCGAGATCAGAAGAAGATCATGATGAGCACTTGAGATTTGTTTTACAGAGATTGATGAGTAATCAGTTGTATGCTAAGCTTAGTAAATGTGAGTTCTGGATTCGAGAGGTTGTGTTTCCTTGCCACGTTGTGTCAACTGAAGGTATCCGTGTTGATCCGACGAAGATTGAAGCTATTGTTGAGTGGAAACAACCTAATTCTGTGACAGAGAATAAGAGTTTCCTAGGATTAGCTGGTTACTATAGGAGGTTCGTTGATGAATTCTCTAGAGTAGCTGCTCCGTTGACTAAACTGTTGCAAAAAGGAATTAAGTTTGAGTGGTCAGATGCGAGACAGAAAGCATTTGAGAAATTGAAAGAAGCTTTGATGAATGATCCAGTGTTAGTATAGCCAGTTTCAGGGAAAGAGTTCGTGATCTATAGTGATGCTTCCTACGTAGGTTTAGGTTGTGTTCTGATGCAAGAAAGAAGAGTTGTTGCTTATGCTTCGAGACATTTGAAGGTGCATGAGAAGAACTATCCTACGCATGACATTGAGTTAGCAGCAGTTGTGTTTGCATTGAAGATTTGGCGTCACTACTTGTATGGTGAGAAGTGCACGGTTTACACTGATCATAAGAGCTTGAAGTATTTGATGACTCAGAGAGAGCTGAACTTGAGATAGAGAAGATGGCTTGAGCTGTTAAAAGACTATGATTTGACTATCGAGTACCATCCGGGTAAGGCAAATGTAGTAGCCGATGCGTTGAGCAGAAAATTTGCAGTTGAATTGAGAGCTATGTTTGCTAGACTGAGTGTATCAGGGGATGGTGGTTTGATTGTAGAGTTGCAAGTGAAGCCTTCTTTGATTCAGATGATCAGAGAGAAACAGTTGCAAGACATATCTTTAGTTCCGCATGTTCAGGACAATCCAGAAGGTAGAGTACAATTTCAGTGATGAGAATGTGTTGTGTTTTAGAGACAGAGTTGTAGTACCTGAAGATGTTGAGTTGAGACGTATGATTATGAGCGAAGCACATTCGAGTCTTTTTTCGATGCATCCGGGTAGTACTAAGATGTACCGTGATCTGAAGAATGACTATTTCTGGTTTGGTTTGAAGAAGGATGTAGCCGAGTATGTGAGTCGTTGCATGGTTCGTCAGAGAGTGAAGGCAGAACATCAAGTTCCTTCAGGTTTGTTACAACCTTTGAAGATTCCGGAATGGAAATAGGAGAGGATCACTATGGACTTTGTGTCAGGATTGCCGTTGTCTCCTTCGAAGAAGAATTCTGTTTGGGTGATAGTTGATAAATTCACTAAGTGTGCTCATTTCTTAGCAGTGAACACTACAGATTCTTTAGACAAGTTGACGAATTTGTACATTCGTGAGATTGTGAGACTTCATGGAGTTCCGAAGTCTATTGTATCAGACAGAGATTCGAGATTCACAAAAAGGTTCTGGAGTTGTTTGCATAGTGCCCTAGGTAGTCGTTTGCATTTCAGTACTTCGTATCATCCGCAGTCAGATGGTTAGTCAGAGTGAGTGATACAGATTTTAGAGGATATGCTTCGTTGTTGTGTGATTGACTTCCAGGGTTCTTGGGAGAAGCATTTGCCCTTAGTCGAGTTTGCTTACAACAACAGTTATCAGGCTAGTATACTGATGGCTCCTTATGAGGCATTGTATGGTAGACGATGTAGGACTCCGATCTGTTGGGCCGAAACGGGTCAGAAATTGTTACCTATGCCGGATTTGCTTAAGGGGACTACTGAAAAGGTGAAGTTGATTTGCGACCGTTTGAAAGCAGCTTCTGATTGTCAGAAATCTTATGCAGATTTGAAGAGAAAAGAGATTGAGTTTTCAGTGGGTGAGAAGGTGTTTCTGAAACTATCTCCGTGGAAGAAGGTAATGCGATTTGGCCGGAAAGGCAAGTTGAGTCCGAGGTTTATTGGTCCGTATGAGATAGTTGAGCGGATTGGGCCAGTAGCTTACCGTTTGAGATTGCCTTCTAGTTAGAGAAGATCCATGATGTTTTTCATGTGTCGATGCTTAGGAGATATAGATCAGATCCGTCTCATGTTATGCCCGTTGAGAAGATAGAACTGAATCCGGATTTGTCTTACAATGAAGAACCTGTTGAGATAATTGGTTTTGATAGCAAGGTGTTGCGTGGCAAGACCATATAGTTGGTCAAGGTGTTGTGGAGACATAGAGGCGTGGAAGAGGCCACGTGGGAGAGGAAAGCTGATATGCTTGAGTAGTTTCCGTACTTGTTTCCGTCGAGTAATTTCGGAGATGAAATTCCTTAAGTGGGGGAGAGTTGTAAGGGTCGGGTGAAATTAAAATAATAAAATATTATTTTGGGCCTCATATTTTCAAAACAAATAAAATTTATGTTGGGCTTGTTTTGATTTAAAACCCAATTCCATGGATTTTAGAAATTTGAGATAGCCATCTCATTAATGGCAATTTTGTAAATAAGTGGTCTTGTAAAATAAAAACCTCATTCATTTTAAAATAGCCTTTTCACCATCTCCTTCCCCCTTCCCTTTCCAATTTCCACAACAAAAACCCCTTCACCATTGGAGTTACTATTCCATCACCATACTCTCTCATCTTTGGTGATTTTTGAAAGGTAAACCCATATTTGACTTGTCCTCTCTTTCCTCTGCAAGTTTGTACCATTATTTTTCATTAAAGCTCATGGTTTTGTATTTTGGTGTTTTGAAGTTTTAGATTAAAAATGCTAACTTTATTAGCTTTAACTTAAGCTTTTGATGTATTGATGTTATATAAGTTGTTTGATATCTAAAAGGTCCAACATACTTGATTTTTACATGGTTTTATGATTTTCCTGAAATTGGGTTTTAGAGAGGTTTTAGAAGGGTTTTAGGTTGGTTTTTAGGGCTGTTTTGGGTGAAGTCTTGAGGGCTGATGATTAGGCTATGTTTGAGGTTTGTTTTGGAAGCTTTTGGGAGTATTATAAGTGTTGAAATCAATGGTTTTAGGCTGTGGTTATGGGCTGCTCAAAAATGGTATTTTGGGGTTGTCTTTAGCTTGAATTCATGTGTTTTGTGCTTGGTTTGTGTTTCGGGTTTGCTACAGTGATTTGTGGACTGAATTGTGGTTATTTTGATTGTTTTGGGATGTTTAGAAGCAAGGAATTGTGTTGGTGAAGCCTCGAGGTCGAATCCGGAACCGTTGGGAGCTTGATCGGCTAGAGTGGTTGAGCTTGGAATAGTCGGTGAGTGGTTCTACGTTTTTAACTTGGTTTTCAAACGTTGGTTCAAGCGTGTAGACCTAGGTTGGGCTTGGTAAACCCACCTAGAGTTGGGATTAGAGTGGTAGCCTAATCCCAAGCTTTAGTTAGAGACTTTGGTTGAACTTTAAATGCTTGTTATGCCTCTTGTTTCATATTAATTGTGATTAATGTGGTATTGTATATTGTGTTATACATGTGTGTCGAGGCATGATATTTGATGCATTGTTATATGCATGTGGTTATAGAATGTGGTTGTGCATGATGGTAAATCATGGTGAGTACGTGCTAAGCACGAAATTTTGGTAAGAAAGTTGTGAGGTTGATTAATGAAATGTGATAGTATTGGCACTAGTATGCTTGGGTACAATGATCGATCATTAGGATGTTTAGTGTGCACACGAGAGTTAAATGCGCGCGTGGTCTTGGTGATGGTAGTCATCAAGATGGAGTATGGGTTCGCCCGAAAATCTTCTTTTATATGTTAGTCGGTGATGAGTGGAATTCCATCGACGGGGCGTGAGGATGAGTGGAATCCCCTCCGCGAGAAACGGTGATGAGTGTAATCTCACCGTAAGGTAATGGTTGTGTTGTTGGATGTGAGTTCAAATGGTTATCTGTGTATTCGGGTCATAGCTAGGTGCCAATACGGATTGTGGAATATGTTGCTAATATGTTGGATACATGTATTTCCATGTGTTGAGTTTATGAATTGTTGAGCATGGCATGATGTTGAGATTATGTTCATGCATCATATACATTTGACTAATGTGGTTCGAAGGTAAGATCATGAATTCTACCTTGGTTGTGTGCTCGTGCTTAGACCCTGCATTGTCGAGGTTTGTTTTATGAGCTTACCCTCACTAAGCTTTATGCTTACGCTCTCTTTTGTTCGACAATGCAGATCCGTAGTTCGTGGGTTGCTAGTGCAATAGGAGGGCCTCCAAGTGTGCTAGTTGCGCTTTTGATCATCAAGTATGAATTTCTAAGTTATGGATGTAATACACAAGCAATGGGATTTGAGCTTTTGTTTTATGTTGTTGTTATGTGATATGAGCATGTTTAGACTCCTATGTTTGTGGATATTTTGCTTAAGGCTTGCTTATGCCTAGTATGTCGGCCTTGTGCCCTACCATGAATGCTTGTGAATGTTTGTCTAAAGCATGAACTCTTAAATGCTATGTATGATTCTTATGTTGAAATGATGATTCCCTTAATGTATGGCTTTTATGTGTATGTTATGTGTTGAGCATGCTTTTTGTGAGGTGTCTTGCCTTTAGAGTTAATGCATGTTGGTTGTGGGAGGTCTTAGTTGGTGTTTTGAGGCAGCCTTGTGCCTTAAACCAGCTAAAACATGTCTGTTCGCAACAGGTGTATTGAAACGGTTGAACCCGTTTCGATACGAACCTCTTGTTTCAGGCCAGTCGTTTCGATACGCGGGAGGGGCGTTTCGATACCATTTTGCTACTGGAAATCTGAGATTTTGACGAGAAATTGAGGGTATCGAAACGAGCTCAGGCATTTCGGAATGGTCTTCGTAGCGTTGACCACGAGAAGTTGATCGATGAGGGCGTATCGATACGGTCAACCAGCGTTTCGATACGGTCTCCTCGAGTTGAATCTGGCCAGTTGACCTAGTCAAGGCGTATCGATACACTCTTTGGGCGTATCGATACGGCCTGCAGTTTAAGTTAAAATGGGTTGTTCTTGATCTGCTTTTTGGATGTTTGCCTCGCTTGTTTCTTCCGCTGTCGTTGTTTCACATAGGATATGTTAATGCATCTAGACAAGATAATAATAAATGAAAAAGTATCCTCGGGTTGTTAACCGAAGTGGAGCCTTAACAGGTTTCGCCTCGGTTATCCCCGTGTAACCCGCTCGGATAGGTCAGTCGCTCGGACCGGGACGAGGGGGTTACAAATTTTAGAATTGGTCAAAGTATTTTGAACTTGAGAAAATTATAATTCACGAAGCATATTATGTCGTTTTCAAGAGCCGGAAACAACATTTATTAAGGAAGTTATCAAATTAAAAAGAGATGCAGTCTGAATATGATTTTTTGCTACTACAACCAATGCCAATTAAAGTTGCTGTGCAAAACAATGAATGTAGAAAGCTGACGAATTTTCTCTTTAAATTAAAATTTTCAAGCCAGTAAACTCCCATGGCATGTTACTAGCACCATCATAACCTTGCTCTCGTATTCTTGATGTGCTTAATCCAAATTTAGTCAAGAATGTAGCAATTTTTACTTTAAATGATAATACAATAGTATCTCCAAAATGAACAATTTCTAAAAAAAATTCTAAAACACACCCCTCTTCATTCACATATCACATCATAACTCCCATTTGTTCTTTATGTGATACATCGTGTGACTCATCTACTAGTAAAGAAAATAATCCATCTTGAAAATTTTCAACTATGATATTTATTTTTTCTGTTGCAGTATCATGTGTAATGTCCTTTTGAATATCTTGAGAAGTTAAACGATGATTTTGTGGAGCATTTTCTAGAATAACATTTCTAACAACTTCATTATGATCACCAATTAATATAAGAAATTCAAGAAAATTACCTTGATTGATAGAATTAACAGACTCGTCATGTCCTCGAAATATTAGACATTGTTTAAAAAAAATCGAGCACAATCAACAAAAACAGTTAATCTTGTTCGATATTTATTATGAACTTCATCTGATTGCCTTAAGAAATTCATATTAATGTGTTGTATTTGCTTCATTAAGTTGTCACACTTTTTTCACGGATATATTATGAAAGTTATTTGTAGCTCTAACATGCGACTCTAGTCGCTCTAATTGTTGAATCTATCAGTCTCAAATGCACTACCACCTCTCTTGTTCTGCTCAACAAAAAGGTAACAACATAAACAAAATACAACATCTTTTTTAATACTATTTTTAACCAATTTTCATGGTCTTTATATCAAAAAGTTGAAAATCTTTGCTCCACTCATGTAATTGTTGTTTTGGGAAAGTTGTGATTGCGAGGTTGGAAATGCCCCTTTTAGAAATATGCTCTTTTTCTGTTGTCTCTGTCATTTAGAAGATTATCTGTAATTTTAATCCTCAATCATGAATCTGTTGAGAGATTTTCAAGGTTAAACTTGCCATAATTTTTTTCATCTTATTCTAAATTAGTTTGTTAGTCGTCTTGGGGATTCACTCTTTCTACTTGTTCCCTTTCTTGTTCGTTTCCTTCTATATCAAAAGTTGACTTCTTTTTAAAATATATCTCCATTCCAGCTAAACATGTATAACAAATAAATATACATACTTGACATTTAATTATTATTTTTTAAAAATTTAAGTATAATTTTAAGCATGTATAAATATACAAATTTAGTTTAAACATGAAAAAAATTCTAAAAAATGAGATATTAACTCTCATTTTCATGGTTAACATTTACAATACATAACCCACATTCTAAAAAATGGTTAAATTTGATTTCAAATTTCAAAAGTCATATACAACTAGTAAATTTATACCTAGATTCTAAAGTTAATCCACAACAACTCACCTTAATTTCTTTAATATTTAATAATAAAATATTTTAAATTTAAAAATAATAAATAAATTTAATTAACTTAATGTATTTACTTCGAGTCTTAGAACAAACATTTGAACTTGCTTGCTTCTTCACACAAATATCTTATATTGTGAACTTAAAATAACAATTGATTGGTAAATGGAAGGTGGGGGACCTTGAAGATTTTAGAAAGAGAAAATGTTGGAAGATACAATGGTGGGGTTTGTGGTTATTGGGTAGGGATTTTAGAAAATAAAATTTAGGGGAAATGAATGGTACCGTATAAAAGAAGCATTGGGCGAAGGGTGGGTGGGGTTTTAAATTTTATTACTATTAAAATATAAAATATATTTTAAAATTACGTGGTTATTGTGAATAAAATAACCAAGAACAATGAATACGAATAAAATTACAAAGAGATGAGAGAAAGAGGGAGATTCGTATTATTATCCAAACTAGGTTTGTGTACAATGCCTTCATCTATTTATAGGCATAAGAAGTACATAATACATTAAACTCTAATTAATTGAGATACTATTCCTAATGATAAAGTAAATCAAATCTCCTAGATAAAATTCTTATCATTATAGATATCCACATAGATAAATATTCATAACACTCCCCCTTGGATGTCTATGAAGATAATATGCCTCGTTAAAACCTTATTAAGATAAAAACTCAGTGGGAAAAAAATTCTTTAGTGAAGGAAAAAGAGTACACACATCTTTGATACGCATAACATGTTGCCTCATTAAAAATCTTACCAGGAAAACCCATTGGGACAAAATCTCGGTTAAAGGAAAAAGAGTGCAACGCGTATTTACCCCCTCATGAAAACATCACATAAGATCTTTGAATCTTCATAATTCAATCTTAAATACTATTTTTCTAAAGATCGTGAGGGGTGGAACTTTGGAGTAATATGTTCCATGATGTATCCACCTTTCATTATCTCTACACAAGATAGCATTTGTATACACATCTTTGATACGCATAACATGTTGCCTCATTAAAAACCTTACCGGGAAAACACATTGGGACAAAACTTCGGTTAAGAGAAAAAGAGTGCAACACGTATTTACTCTCCCTTGTGAAAATATCACATAAGATCTTTGAATCTTCATAATTAGATCTTAAATACTATTTTTTAAAAGATCTTGAGGGGTGGAACTTTGGAGTAATATGTTCCATGATGTATTCACCTTTCGATTGAGATATACATCATGTATTATCTCTACACAATATAGCTTTCTATCTTATCTTGTGAAAGTAAATCACATATCTTCTGGACATGTTGGGTCAATGGTCTTAGCCAAACACATTTTTGGCTTGCCTCGTGCATAACAATTATTTCAACAAGATTTGAGGAGGCATCGACGAATATTTAAAGATCTAAAGGTAATGATCTTTGTATATCCATGGATATTTCTTGACCAGCTAATATATGGTGCCTCAAGACCAAGAAAAGATATAATTATCTTTATTCACATTCAACAATCTTACAATAGATATGTTTTATCCATATTGAATCTTCTTTAAGATTCTTTCAGCTTATGTCGATTCATAGACAAAACGCATATTTAAGTGCTCGATCTTTAGGTCGAGACAAAACCACATCTCAAGATTCTTTTTCTCAAATACTTTCATTAAATACTTTGAAAGCTCTTCATGAGTTTCCAATTTGAAGCTCTTCAGGAGTGCTAATGATATAATAAATCTTGATCCAAACTCCTTTATAAAACAGATAAATAAATATGATCATTCTTATAGTATTTCCTCAATTAGTACCCACTAAGGCAATTATACCAAATGCGCCAAAATATGAATATTCAAGAGGACATATCTAAATAAATTTCTTCGGAAATTTCTAAATGCTTCTAGCATTTTAAATCCTTTAAGGATAAATAGGGATCCATAAATAATTAGACGCATGTAATATAGTTCATAACTGCCAAAGTAATTACATCCACTATGAAGTAATTAAAACTTTTCATAAATCATAATTCAAGTCGTATTTACGACTATTTATTTGTGCCTCACTTGCATTACACTTTTAGGTGTTTGGACTGCTGGTCCAAATACTTCTCTTTTAGATGTTCAAAGTGTCTTTTTACATTGGTCAATTCAATATCTATACTTCTGGATAGATTTCTATACAATATCCTAATTTGCTTTCTTTACTCGTATAGAAGTATTCTATGTAAAATTGTTTGCAAAATCGTTGTTAACTTTTTAATTTTCTGGCTCCATTCTCGTAGTGACATAACTCATCGAGATCTCTTCAAGATTTCAATCTTTTATTTCAGGTACCTGAAACTCTTCAAGAGTTTTATAATTAGTTATGTCTTAGGTCTCTTCAGGAGCACTCGCCTCCAATATATGACCATCTCATACTACTTTCTATTTACGAGATTTTTTATCATTGGAACCAATTTCAACTATCATGCTTCATGCATGATTTACATCTATTCGCTCTAACATGTAATTTAAACTTAGAGCATCTTCATCTGGTATATGAGACTTGATTACTCTCATTAAGTCAGTAAATATGTCTGCAGTTGACATACAATAACTTGAATTATCTTATGAACGTTTAGTTCATATTCGAGGATCTAGATAGTGATAATTCATTTTCTTTCTTTATCCAGCTGATTATTCTCTCCCCCTGATGTTGAGAAAAATCATCTCATAAATGATTCTCCAATTAATGTTTAAGAGTTTAAACATAAAAGGAGACTCGTACTCAATATATATTCTCAACCCTTTTATTTGCCCATCTTGTGCGTTGTGGTGGAGCAATTCATATCGCACATTCAAAAATTATAAAATGAGAAATGTATGGCTTCTGACCAAAAACTAATCATAACATGAAGTTTATTATAACTCGTTGGTTTGATGCGTATAAGTGTTGCTATATAGAAACATCATATAAATAATAACTCTTTTGTTCTTATAGTTTAGCTATTAAAGAGGAGGCATCCAATTGAAATTTTACTAAACTATATTTTTCATAATCAATAGGCTTTGTAACAACTAATATAGCCTAAAATATAAACTTACTAGCTTTTGCAAGATGAATAGTCTAATTGCATAATCTGAATCCTTTTAGAATCAATCTCACAAACTTCTGGTTGTAAGTTGATAAAACAATGTAGATGCATCTACTAAAATCATATAAAACTTTTCACATTTGTGGATATATGAGCCCACATTTCATTCAAATGTGCATGACATGCGGTCTCAACTTTAGTACAAAAACTTCAAGTTCTAGTTCTTTTGGTAAGTGGGATCAACTAAATCCTTTGAGAACAAAAAACACAAGAACTTTAGGTTATTTTAGTAAGTGGAATTTAATCAATTCATTTAAGCAACACAAGAACTTCATGTTCTTTAACAAGCGAAATTTAATTAATTCCAATAAAAACATGCACCATAAGAACTTTAAGTTCTTTTAATAAATGTGCATATAAATCTTAATAGTTTTCGCATCATTATTGGTCAAAATGGTCTAACTGATTATGTCAACTATATACAAGTGTGTATATACATTTCTGAATTTGATAAACTTATGGTTTATCATAACATATTATTCAATCTCACTCATACATGTCTAGTACGACCATTAAAATTGTTCCTTTGAATAGGAATATATTTAGCTCTTTCGGAGCTTTCAATGAAAATTATTCTTTTTGGTAGCAATATATAATTCTTTAAGAGCTTTCAACTGACTTTTGGCTACCATAACTTATATCCGCATTGGCTTATTTTAAATGCCAAATGATAACCCGAAGGATTATTTTGCGAACTCATATTGCTCTCTTAAAATTTTCACTTCTAGTGGTGACGATATCAAAACCATTAGCGGTAATTATTAAAATGTGTTTTCTCAAGATCTTATTGCTTTTCTGGAGTATCAATATTTTCAGTACTTTGAGATATAATACTCGCATTATCCCTTACATTAAATGGGAAAATATATCTTATGCTTTTGCTAAGCATAGATCGTCATCATAGATTGTATTTGATAAGTAATCATGTGAAACAAAATAAATAATTATCATAATATGTAAATATAAATATAAAATATAAATAATTAATGTGTAAAGTAAATAAACATAAAGTAAAGTAAATAAAAGATAAATAATTCTCTTCAAGGTTATGAGAATAATTAGAAGATTATTTATTCCCTTTTGAGTGTTATAAGGAAATAAAAAACGTCCAAATGAGTTGGATCAATATTATCTTCGTCATTTTTGCAAAAAATCGCCTATATTTCCTTTCCTTTATCATTCAATGATTGTTGATTTTTCTAGCGTACGATAAGCACGCGACCAATGGTTTATAACATCACATTGGTAATAAAAAAAGATTTCACTTTCTTAGAATGATCTCTATCACTCTTGTCATCCTTATAATCTCACTACCAGTGGGTAGATGTATTCTTAAAATGATCATATTTTCCATGTCTATATTCATAGAACCACGACCACAACTTCTAATGTGGCTTTTATTCTTTCCATAATATAATCTCACATTCACTTCAAGAAATGGAGTAGAGCCAGTGGGCCTTTGAAACCTTTTTTTTCACGATATTGTGTCTGAGGACGACATTATTTGTCGTGAAAAGTAGAATATGTTTTTATTAACATATCCTCATCACATATAACAACGATTTAATCCTCGTACGTTGCGTTGTTAAACCAGTCTATAAGTTCCTTTAAAACCCCCATTTGAGACCAGTAGCCTCGCAGAACGGGATGTCCAGCCAATATACTTAGATTATATCGAAGTTATGTTACCAATTGAATAATGATTTACCATGTTTGCATTCACTTCAGGGAATGAAACAGATCGAATAATTGCATGGAATAAACATTATGCTTGCATTCACTTTAGGGAATGCCCCATCATTGATAATCGCATGGAATAAAAATCATACTTTGCATTCACTTCAGTGAATGCCTCCCACAAAAATTCTTGTCAAGATGAATTTTTGTAACATGAACTTGGGAGAAATCTATAGTCGGGTTTTTTCTGACGTAGAATAAATATTGCTTTCGAGCAAAATCACCATGATTTATCGAACTTTTAAATGATAATTTAAAGAATAAAAATAAAATTAGAATTTACGGATGTTGATTTTTCTCTTAAGGTCAATGGAGACATAACAAACGGTCAAAACGGCTTCTCATAATCTCTTTTTGTCATGTCTCTTACCACACCATTCAAACATATCATGTAAAACTCAAAACACGGTTAAAATATCAAATATCATCAATAGGATAAAATAAACTAAATATTGATAAATAAATCACAACAAGTATGTAGGAACTAAATTAAATAAACTAGAAAAATATGAAGAACTTGACAGAAATTTACCATTTTCTCTTAAAGTTTACGCATATGCAAAACACAACATAGGAAACTATTTTTTTATCGAAACAGTGAAAAGCACTAACAAAATAAAAAATAATAATCGATTGATACTGAAATTAAAATACAACCAATCATGGTATACCCATCTCTGTTAATTCATCCTTTGATTTGTGAGAAACCACAAATTCATCTTTACCCAATGCTTAAATACAATCGAACATGCCCCTCTTTGGTTTTTCAAAAAAAAAAATAAAAACCAATTTAAAATATAAAGAGAAAGGTAATAAGTAACAAAAAGAAAATTGAGGAAGAAAAAAACTTATCTTTGGTTTACCCTAGAATCGAATTCTTTCCAATGATTTATTTTGATTCGAACGACGAAGATTTCAGTTGATTAGAAGCTCGTGCTGATAACGTGTTGTGAATAAAATAACGAAGAATAACGAATAAGAATAAAATAACAAAGAGATGAGAGAAAGAGGGAGATTCGTATTATTATCCAAACTAGGCTTGTGTACAATGCATTCATCTATTTATAGGCATAAGAAGTACATTAATATATTAAACTCTAATTAATTGAGATAATATTCCTAATGATAAAGTAAATCAAATCTCCTAGATAAAGTTCTTATCATTATAGACATCCACATAGATAAATATTCATAACAGTGGGTTAATTTTTAAGTGAGTTTTTAATTTTGTATTATTTTTTAAAAAGGTGTTAATATTTGTAAGGGGTGCCAATTTTTAAGGGTATCAATAATTTTTAAGGGGTGTCAATATTTTTTTAAGAGGTGTCAATATTTTTTTAAGGGGTGTCCTTTTAAAATATATGTTTTTAAGGGTAAATTTTTTTTAACCATTTTTGGGTGTCAATTGACCCCAACTACATACATAGCTCCGCCCATGGATCGAATCATGACATTTGAATGTATATATCTCTTTGCTTAATCAAAAAATAGCCATGCTGTTAATAATTTAGACTAATTAATAACATTATAAAATAAGAAGATTAAACTAATTAAAATGTCGAAGTTAAATCCAAAACTTAACATATTAGAGGGATCTAATTTCAAATTTGACCAACTTGTTGTTTTACGGTAAAAGTAAAAATTTCTAACATTGAAATAATTGCATGTATTTAATATTAAAACGGAAGTCCTAAAATTATGGGCTTGATGTTCTAAGGGTGACTGAACTCTCTCGCCGAAGTTACCCACGGTCGGCTCTTCTTCCACTCTTTTTGGTTATAGTGGCCGAACACCTTCTTCCGAAATCATCCTTCACCTTATCAGGTGTTATGCTACTACCATTCGATTCTTTGATGGTTGTCGGTGATAAAAGATGACTATTTACAAGTGGAATTGTTCATCTCCCATCTGAATGTTTGTTGTGGGATACAGAAAAAAAAAGAAGGTTCTTTCGTTTTAGCTTGTTGGCTTTGTTTGTCATTTGTTCGAGCTTTGCCGACTCGCTTCGTGGTTGTCTTAGTGACATCTTTTGGTGGTCCTCCGGTGATGCAGACCGTAAACATATGAGTTCACAAAGTCATTTATGATCAAGGAGCTCTCCCGGTTCAGACCTCCATGCCCTTGAAACTGCCTATATTAACTACGTGGTTTATAGCGGTCGTCCGTCTCTTTTTTCAGTGTCGTTTTATTTCCCATCCCTGATTGGATTATTGTTTTGGGCCTTCTGTATCCCTGTCTATTTCGACCATGAATGTCGTGTTTTTTCGAACTTTTATCTCAATTTCTTTATTATTTTTTCTTTAGTAATGATATTTCCTTAGTTTGATCAAAAAATTATAGTAAAGCAGATCAAATCTCCAATAGCTTTATTTCTATTCAAATGTAAATTAAATGTGGTAACTTCGAGAATATTCAATGTCCAAGACAGTAAAGTGCATTAAAACTCGACCTTTTGCATTTGAAATGGCCGTGGATTAAGTGACAAAATTACAAATTATTGAAGTTGGATTTTCCTTAAAATATTAAATTGCAAGATCTCACGTTGACATATCAACGATTTGGTTGATTCATCCATGTCCCTTAAAAGCGTTGCCATGCCATTTTCCTTCCCTCAATCAAAGGATTTGTAACTATTCAGTATTCACTAACTAAACTTGTCAATTTATCACTCCGTATTATTATTTTGGTTCAAGGGGTACGAAATCTTTCAACTTTAAAAATTTAATTAAGCCTCTAAATTTTTTTTTGTACCCAATCAAACTCTTGAACTAAGAAATTTAACCAATTAAGTCTTTGAACTAAGAAATTAAATCAATTAAACACTTTAACAAATTTTAACCATTAAATTTTGACAGTTTTTTGGATCTGTTAGTGCAGTGCGTCGTGTCACAATGTTTTCACTTGACATTTTTAGAATTTTTCATTTTATTTATTTTTTTTAAAATCTATAAAAATTCTAAAAGGCTTATAGAATTTATAAAAAAATATTATTTTTGAAAAAAAATATATATAAATGCAACATGATAGAACTTTAGTATATCATGTGCCAGTAATATCTAAAGAAAAAGTTGTCAAAATTTAATGGTCAAAGGGCTTAATTGATTTAATTTCTTGGTTCAAGAGCTTAATTGATTTAATTTTTTGGTTCAAAGGCTTAATTGAATACAAAAAATTCAGAAACTTGATTATTTTTTTTTCTAAAAGTTCAAATGCTTCTTACACCCCTAAACCAATTATTTTTATATTCATATTATAATCAAATCTAAATTTTCTCTTAAATAATACAATAATATATCGCATTATTACATTTGTCATTTACGAGTATCATTTTATGGACAATTCTACAATGCTAGACGAGCACGATGAGCACCATTAATTTAATTTATAAAAATTAAAAATCTAAAAGACTCATCGTATAATTATAAATTATTTAAAAATTAAAAGGTAAATTAATTAAAATATATTATTTTATTTTTAAATTTCTTTTAAACATAATTAAATCAAAACACATACCCCTAAATTACAAAACCCTAATTTTTTTTCTTTGAAATCCGTTGTCACCGCCCCGTCGCCGCTGCCCCTGCGTTATGGAATTTTTTTTTTCCATAACAACAATTTCACTGGAAACTAGTCAAAAGGCTGAATACTATAATATGATTAAGCTTTCTGGTTAAGCTTTTGCTCCTATAATATGATTTTTTCATTAAGTATAGACTTTTCTTTTTCCATTAATTTCCATAGCCGTGGAAACAATTTCACAAGGAGACCAATTTCCGAGGGTCTAACGTGGAAACAATTTCACAGTCGTGGGTCTAACTCGTCGTTGATCAACAGCGGCTACGCAGGGGCGGCGACAGGGCGGTGAGAATGTGACCGACAGCGGCGGTGGTTTAAATTTTAAAGGAAAAAAATTAGGGTTTTATAAGTTAAGAGTATGTATTTTGATCTAATTATGTTTAAAAGAAAAAATAAAAATAAAATAATATATTTTAATTAATTTACCTTTTAATTTTTAAATAATTTATAATTATACGACAAGTCCTTTAGATTTTTAATCTTTATAAATTAAATTAATGGTACTCATCGGTGCTCATCATTAATAGTGTTAATCGGTGCTGGTCGAACGTGGTATACTCAATTATCATTCTATACCATTTATTTCCTTCATCTAATATCTTCAATCTGGGTCCATTTAATTGATCTCATAACATGGTTCTAGTTTAGAAAAGATTGGAGTATTTAATTATTGTTTTACTATTTTTTTCTAACTTGATCCAGATATTCCGTAGAACATTTAATGAAGAGATGCCTTCGTGTCTCGAAGTTTATGTGAAGTTATTTCAAAGTCCTAATTTATGTTAAAAAATTAAAATACCCAATATGTCAGTTAATTATAATTTGGTAATAATTTTTTTTAAAGTAATAACTTAATTATTCTTATTTTTTTGACAAATATGTTATTCTGTCGTTAAAATTGAATTATAATACAATATAATAATAAACTTAGTCATCAATACTTATACACTCTATCAATTCGGTTATAATTCAATAAATTTAACTCATCATATTTAAAAATTTAACATTGTACCATTCTGACACACCCTTTGATCACTTTGTCGCACTTCATGCTATTGTCTCTTAGTTGGATAATTGACATATATGATAGCTCGACAAACACAATCACTTTATTACTAACAATTTTCAAGACTAATAGAATTTTTAAATACAAAGAGTTAAATTTATTAATTTATTTTAAATTAGAACTAAATTAAAAAAAATTATAAATTTTAGAGATCAAAATTATTATAATACTAGGTTTTCTGTTTTAACTTCAATGATAAAGTGGCGTGTTTTTCACAACTTTATTAATTGACTGAAACTATAATTATTATTATTATAATCCTTTAAAAAATAACTTGCTTGACTAAAACTATAATTAAACGACTTGTAAAGTATTTTACTTTTAAAAAAGAGAAACATATATCGAAAGTAAGATACACAAAATGAAAGATGCCACGTAGCTATAGTAGTTGGGCCCATAAAGTGTCACGCCATAATATAACTTTTCCTCCATAAACATCCGTCATGTTTCAAATCAATATAAATATAAGGGTAAATTACATAAATGGTCACCAAATTTTTAAGGCGGATTTATTTTGGTCGTCGTACTTTTAAAATATTTAATAAGATCACCTAACTTTTAGTTAATTTTGATACGGTCCCTCCCATTACCTTCCGAAGTTGACGTTAGTTTTAGTTTTTTCCTTAATAAAAATATAGGTAAATTACATCAATCTTCACTCAACTTTCTTCTCACTCTTATTTTAGTCATTAAAACTTAACAATTTGTTGTGGATTACGATTGACGATGGAACCTTGGTGATATCGTGCCATCAGAGCTTGGGCATTCCATGTTGGGGTCTCAACAATAATATTTGGTTTTCTTTTTTTGATCGTTGAGCTTTCCATTCTGGTAGACATGGTTTTGAATATATCAGAACAATTGCTGGAGCTATATGATAAATTTAGAACAGTTTTTGTAATTTTAAGAATGGATTGAATATTGAACATTATGCAAAAATAGAAGGATTCAAACCAAATTGTACTATTCAAAGTTTAAATTATCAATATTATTCAAACTCTATACCAAATTCATTTTCTCTCTCTCTCTTTTATAAAATTAATTTGTTATTTATACCAACATTGTTTCCTTGCGAATTCGACAATGTTAATGAGGGGATGCGAGTTTTTGTTGGTTAGAAAATGAAACCAGCATGATTTTTTTCACTGTTTCAATCAGTGCAAATTTGAATGGCCAGGGGTGACGAAGAAGATGCAGCAGTCATGTTATTTGGACAAGGGTATATATTATATTTGGTGTTTATTGACAAGGTATAGAGGTTGGTTTGGTGGTAAAGCATTGAACTTTTCTCCCCTAGGTCTTGGGTTTGATTCCCAACCTCTCCATATTTAGAGTTATTTTAACTCTTTACTTTAAAACCAGTCAGATTATGCCACATGTCATCATTTATTTGTTAAAAATTAATATGGCAGCACCTAAGCCACGTCAGCATTTTGACTTTTCAACACTAGAATGGCATGCCATGTCAGCGAAGATGGCTGACGCGTTAAAAAGTAACGCTTAGATTAACGATTCCGTCTGTCAACGTTAGCCAAGTGGCTAATTTGCTGCAATGTGCGAACTAAAGGACTTAATTGAACGTGTTTTCGTGCGAGAGGCAACATTACT
The DNA here is from genome assembly GCA_030270665.1 of Hibiscus trionum. NCBI lineage: Eukaryota > Viridiplantae > Streptophyta > Magnoliopsida > Malvales > Malvaceae > Hibiscus > Hibiscus trionum. The sequence continues at coordinate 13,368,103 of BSYR01000006.1, forward strand.
AATTTGAGTCGAACTCGAAGAGAAAATAATCTTTTTAGCTAAAATATTATTAACTAATAAATTATTTAAATGAATATTAAATATAATTATATGTTATTTTATTTGTTTAAATAATTAAACATCTATCGGCTAGCTATTAGTTGTTACATTTAAAGGACCACTGATTTTATTATGGTGCACAGGGATTGGCCGGTGCAATTTTAATGTATCAATCGACAAGATAATGCCTTAGCCGATAATCGATATGGTTGCTAAGCTTGTATGGGAAGAACCATTTGGTTATCGTAGATTCATGGAGCCTCCGGATGCGGTGGTTGCTTCATTTCAATAGGAACTCATGTAATTAATTAGTAGGGATGGCAATAGATTTGATTGTATAGAGTTTAAGTATAAATCTGATTACAATTAAACTCAAATATTTATTTTAGATTTAAATTTAGACTTTTTAAAATCAAATTTGGATCAGATTGATTTTTGATAAGATTTTTTTATCAGATTCAGATTAAAATGTCATCCATAATGTTGACTCAAATTCAAGGGGTAGATCCGTAAATTTTAGTGGTTTTAGTGTATATTGTATTTCAGCCCTCTAATATTTTTATTTTAATGCAAATCAGTTTATAATTTTATGTTTTTAATTTCTTTAGTTTTTAATTTATGACATTTAATTATGTATTTATTCATTTTCGTCCCTTGTTTGTTCACTACATTTAAATTTTTGTGTTTATTATTTATGCTTTTAATTGCTTTCTATTTTAATTCATAATTCCAAGCTAATATATCTTAACTTTACCTTGCAATATCACATCATTTATTATTTTATTCACTAATTTCTTTAATTTTCAGTAATTCATTGATATTTACATTTATTTATTTCTCCATTGTATTTATTTTCTTGTTTGTATGTCTATGATTTTATCTTATATTTATTTTTTTTATATTTATTTATATATGCATAATTGCATATGATATACGTAGAAATAATACATTATATTAAGTTTAGTTCATAGATGTAAATTATAGTAATTATTATTATTATTTAACTTGTATTTTTAGTACATTTATATTTTTATTATCACTTTAATATGGATATATATATGTAAGTTAATTATGTTTTTACTATTATTCCAAGTTATCTGATATATATTTATGTTTTTTTTAATGTGTTTAGTTTAAATTTTTTTACTTTATATATGTTGTCTTATTATTTTAATGTAAATATTATAGATGATATTTTGTTTTAAAGAATTAAAAGTTATAAATGTTTTGATTCGAACTAGAATATGGATTGGACTCAGATTGAATATGGACTTGGATCAAATTCAGATCGGATCATGACAATATCCATATCACACCCGCCTCCTATTAGGACTCGAACTCTTTTTTTCAGATTCAAACTTTTTCCAATCAGATTTGGATCGAATTTTTTTCTTCAGATCGAATTTGAATCGTATTCGGATTAAATTGTCATCCCTAATAATTAGTTTGAGTTTTTTTTTAAATAAAAATGTATTACATTCTTATGTCGAGATTCGAACCTATACAAGATTAGGTAATATGAGTATCATTAACATGGGGGCTATTTGTAGATCTCGTAATTAGCCTGAATTAGTTTACATTTTCTTTACCATTCAAAAAGAAAACATTGAGATTAGGATACAAGTGGTAGTATGTTAATTAATTAGGCTTTAATTTCTTACAACTTTCTCTAGAAAACCCGATAATAAAAGATGGGAGAGATGAAAAAGGAAAAAAAAGAATATCCATTGATTATTTCAGTTGGATTAATAATTAGTCTTAATATTCAGTAAGTTCAGATTTTAAACTTTGTTTTATCTCACATTTAATATTTTTATAGATTTAGGATTCTTCTACACTGTTTTACACTTATTTCTGATTATTGTATTAATCAAGTGTAATATAATTGAGATTAAAACTTTTAAATTTGAGATAATCAACTTATTTTTGCTCGTAAAACATTATCATATTCTACTATTAATTTCAATAATTCATTTTTATTAGTTCAACGATCTCTTAAAAAAAATAAAACAAAAGGCTTACAATTTATCAATAAATTATATTTTTATATAGAAACTAATAGAAGTCGAAAAATGAATAAAAGGGGAGACCATGTTCAACCATATCATTGAATAATATGGAAGTAAGATTAAATGGACACATCACATGGTTGTGGAAGAAGTGATGTGTGCATCCTAACAGAAATGAAAGCTTTCATTATTAGAGTTTGATTGAAGCAAAAAAAATTGTTCAAACCAAAGGCACAAAAGCATGTGCCACACATGACCCACTTTACCCTTTCAATTTACCCTTTCAATTTTAATTAAGCAAACTGACAAAATATGCCTAACGTTTGCATGTTTTGTTATTTAATTCCTTATTTTTTTAGAGCAAATAACCCTCAATATTTTAGTTTGGTCCAAATATACTCTTGTTAAATAAAAATTGCCAGTCAACTAACGGTCAATGACGGATGTTGACTAAACTTGTCACGTGTTAAGATCTACTTACGTGCCAGCATCATATTCACCACGCGTCAACATCATATTCGACACATGTCACCATCCGAATCGGCCACGTGTCACCATAAAGAAGGGTATAACAATTTTTTTTTAAAATATGACGTGACATATGCCACATCAACCAATCTTAACGCGTGGCAAGTCCAGTCAGAATCAACCGTTGACCTTCAGTTGACTGATAGTTTTCATCTAACATGGGCATATTTGGACCAAATTGAAACGTTGGAGGTTGTTTGCTCCAAAAAAAAAATAGGGAACCAAATGACAAAACATGCAAACGTTAGAGATATCTTTTGTAATTTTGCCTTTTAATTAATACTTGTCTTATTTAAATCACTTTCCCTTTTATATCTATATAATCTACTTACATTAATGTTGTACGAGTTTTATACATTTTCAGAATTTTTGTACAATTTAAACAATTATATTAGCATACACAAAATAAATCGTTAGATATTTTAAAATAAGTTCATATATTCTAAGTATTTGAACTTTACTTGAAGTTGCAATTTGGTACTTAACTTTTTTTTTTCTAATTAGGTAGCTAAACTTGACCTCAAGATTCAATTTATCACTTAAACTTTTTATACAATTAGGTCCAAAACTTATTTTTTAAATTTAAATCAGTACATGAACTTGACTTCATGATTTAAATTTGTTCAAATAAATCATTTACCATAGATACTAAATTAATAAATATTAATCATTAATATCAAAGGCCCTGATGGAGCTATAAAGAAAGTAAAAAACAATTTCTTAAAAAGATACTTATTAGGGTATTAATTTTTTATATAACATCTCTAAGTATCTCTAAAAACCTATCTTAAAACTACATTTTTGTTATGAATATTTATATATGTGGATGTCTATTGTTGCGTGTGTAAAGTGCCCCGCAATTGTGCAAGTATACACGTCTCAAGTAATAAAGGGATGAGTATTAAGTATCGTCTCCACAGAGAATAGTGTGAATTCCAAAGTTTATTGTCTCGCACTGAAAAGAAATAAAAGTAAAGAACACATGTGGTTTGATTAGGTTTTTAGAATAATCTAATAAACAGAAAGTAAAATAAGCTAGTAAACTAAAGAGTAGAGTAATCAATATGAGAGAATGAGCCATATTATATTGCGTCGTAGTGTGGAAACCAATTGGAACTGTCTTGGTTTTTGAATGCAACAAACACCGAATTGCCTCGGTAATAACCAAAGCTAGTGCCACGACAACAAGTTAAGTAACTGCCTCGACAATCCCTTGCTGGGGCAACAACCAAGAACGTCAATGTACAACAAAGCTTCCTTTAGTGGCTCCTATAGAGCGTTTGAGTGTTCTCTATTTATGAGCGCAAGTGCACACTCTTGTCAAGTTATAGTATAAAAGATATCGCCTCTCACGGGGATTGGAGCAGCTCCTATGAATGGTTTTCTGCACAAAGATTTAGTAAATGCGCAATTAAATCTCACGACGTGGAAATATAAAAACACAAGTAAAAATAAAGATAGTGATGAAAGGAATGATATGGAGAGATTAGGTTGATAGATTGGGTAAGACAAATGTAGCTCAGTGGCTTGTAGACTGCATTGTAAAGTTTGAGCATGTTTTGCGCTGCCATGAATTGCTGCCTCGGCGGGATGGCGGGCGGAAAACTACGACCCTGTCACGCGGCCGCAGCAGGTCACTACCACTGCAGGAGTATACTGTCTCGGGTGGAATGAAAAGAAGTCCTGGCGGCAAGTTTGGCAGACATTCCAAAGTCCGGCGGGATAGTCGACAGTGATCCCTCTTATTTCTAGGTTAGGATTCTCGAACACTCACGTGATGTAGGCAATACCTAGCAATCTCAACGCCAACCTAACACAGGCAAGTTCATTCGATTGGTTATCCCTCTTAGCCGTTGAAACTTGTGGACTAGTGTGGAACCAAGTTAGTCACGCCTTTGCATGTTGTGACCGTGCTTAACCCTTTCGTGAGCCTTGCACTTTCGTTCCCGAAAAATGAATTTTCTCTTCAACTGACTGGTGTAAAATAATTAAAAGAATAAAGAGCATAGATTAAGCAAACTTTGGAATTTTATTGAAAACAACTCAAAACTATTACAATTGTTTCCCTCAAGCTACTTTACATACACGCGCCTAAACCCTAGGAGAGTTGGATCGCGGCCCCCAACAACTCCAACCTATCTAACTACATCTCGTTGTGCGGCTGCTCAGGCTCGCATCCCCTCACCCTCGTCACCCTCATGCCCCTATACCCTTACATACATTGGGTATATATAGGGCTCATAGCCTAAGTTTGAGTTCTCCTTGAAGTAGGAGTTCTAAAAGTAAGTTACATTAAATAAAGACTCCTTTATACTTTAAATATAGACTCTTTGGACGTTGCCTTCTTCCGCAAGTAAGGATAAGTGCTCCTACTTATCGGTCTTGGATCAGCTTTACCGGCCGCTATATGCTTCAGAAAATTGTAAAACTGAGCTCATTGGGCTTAGGAAATTGCCCTCTTTAAATCGCGACCCATCTTGGCTAAGTCGGTGTAACTCCTGCCTGGGCGGTAATACTACTTTGGCAGCGTCCTTGGCGGCATCTGGAACTGCTTCAGTACAACTCCTTTTATTCCAGCTTTATGTCTTGTCTTGTCCTCTCCTCTCCTAGCTATAGCACCTGAAAATATAAACTAAACCAAAATAGTAACTTTTCTCAACCAAACACAAAATATTCAATAGAAGCATGGTAAAAGAGAAGATAATGTTATAATGCATGCAATGCACCTAAATATGCCTAAATGAACTTAAGAACAACAATAATACGGGCTGGAATGTGTACAAAATATAGAACTCATGGACACTTTACACACCCCCAAACTCGAACTATTGCTTGTTCTCAAGCAATGCAACCTAGCTAGTAATCCTGCCCTTAGCACAAAATTAATAGAAACACTAGCTTTTAACTTGATTTCTTACCTCAAGGCTGTGGCACCTGTTTTCATGTTAGTGATAGGGGATGACATGAAATAACTTGGGTTTTAATTTTCTTAATGCCAGTGCAGGTCTGTGCTCATGCTAATCATGTTGAGATAATTAAGTTAACAAAGAGTGCCTAAAATAGTTAAATTACTAGAAAGGATACAAGTTGCTATCTTGGCAGCACAGTTGGGCACTTTTGTTTTCTTTTTCTGATCATGGCTTTAAGGGCTTCAGCTCATCACAACTATTCTCCGGGTCTGAAGCTAAGATAGGTGCACTCTACGAAACTCCGAACCTTTTGAATAGAGTCATCCCGTGAAGACTTTCATTCACTCTTGCTAATTTGTCCGTCGCTTAGTTTAAATTCATGGACTTTGATAGCAGTGGAGTGTCCTTACTCATGATCCTTCCTAGAGCCTGTTTCAGGCACCTCTAGGGTATTTGAACTTCATGCCTAGAGCCTGTTTCGCGCACCTCTAGGTTTTTCATCATTTTTGATGTGTTGCCCTGTGCTGTCGTGGCGGCAAACCTGTATTCAATCAAGGAATTTTTATTAAGTAAGGTAGGAAGTGTTAAACTCAAAACTCAAGCAAAAATTCAGCATTTAACAGACAAGTGTAAAGATAAATGGCAGAAAGAAAATAAAAATTTTCTAAGGCTTTTTCATGCTTCTTCCCATAGTTAGCTTAAAAAATTTAGAATGGTGCGAATATAAGTAGTCGGCTAAACTATCACATGCACAAGTTTTTAAGCTAAATATTTCTATTTCATTAAGTGCTAGGGGGTAACATTTACATATGCATTTAAATGCTACTAAATGAATCCACAACAAAGAGGACTAATTCCCCCCAAACTCAAGGTTGGCATTGTCCTCAATGCCTCTACAAAAAAATAAAAAATAAAACATAAACTATAAAAAGAAAAATTAAAAGCAGAAAAAAAATAAAACATAAAAGAGAAAATAAAACATAAAAATTAAAAAGAAAAGAAGAGAAAATATTGGGTCGTGACCCCCAACAACTCCAACTTATCTAACTACATCTCGTTGTGTGGTTGCTCAGGCTCGCATCCCCTCACCCTCGTCACCCTCATGCCCCTATACCCTTACATTCATTGGGTATATATAGGGCTCATAGCCTAAGTTTGAGTCCTCTTTGAAGTAGGAGTTCTAAAAGTAACTTACATTAAATACAGACTCCTTTATACTTTAAATATGGACTCTTTGGACGTTGCCTTCTTCCGCAAGTAAGGATAAGTGCTGCTACTTATCAGTCTTGGATCAGCTCTACTGGCCGCTACATGCTTCAGAAAATTGTAAGACTGGGCTCATTGGGCTTAGGAAATTGCCCTTTTTAAATCGCGACCCATCTTGGCTAAGTCGGTGTAACTCCTGCCTGGGCGGCACGTGGCGGCAATACTGCTTCGGCAGCGTCCTTGGCGGCATCTGGAACTGCTTCAATACAGCTCCTTTTGTTCCAGCTTTCTGTCATGTCATGTCCTGTTCTCTCCTCCCCTCTCCTAGCTATAGCACCTGAAAATATAAACTAAACTAAAACAATAACTTTTCTCAACCAAACATAAAATATTCAATAGAAGCATGGTAAAAGAGAAGATATTGTTATAATGCATGCAATGCACCTAAATATGCCTAAATGAGCTTAAGAACAGCAATAATACGGGCATAAATGTGTACAAAATATAGAACCCATGGACACTCTACAGCTCCTTCTTATCATTAAGTCGAAACATTGTTGATGTGCAGGCCTTGATAATACTTCCCAGCGTGAACCAAGGGTGAATACCAACCAATCTTACGCTTCTTTTAGCCGTTGAAACTCGAACTTATTCCTAAGCTGAGTTAGTTTTCACCGATTGGGATGAAAACCATGCGTATCCGTTTTGTGAGTCTAACTCTCCCGATATTAGACAAATAGATGCATTCACAATTTCCTCTCCCGATTCAATTGCAAGAAAACGTAAACATCGAGAATAAACAAACCTTGAACTAAAATTGTATTAAAAGCTTAAACAAAATCCAACCGTTTTCTCACAACTACTAAACAATACAATCTAAACCCTAAGAAGAAATTAGAACATGTTATCGATGTAAGCTCACTAAATATTCTCTCAACTCTCAATTACTTCGTGTCTTCTTGATGTCCGGCTTTGACTTCTTATTTATAGAGGAGGTCTAGGTCAAGTCCTTCTTGAGGATGAAATCAAGTTAGAATTAAATACATTAAAAGAAAAGATCTTCTTTTAAGTATTATGTTATTCTTCCTTAAAACCCTCTCACATGCGTGGAATCTTCTCTTGAACTTTCTTCTTCGTTTTCATGATCTTTCTGCAATTCGATCTTCATGCAAAGTACATAGAAAAATTCATCTTTTCACGCTCTTCAAACAAAACATACCACTTTGCATGTTTTCTCCCTTGTCGACTGTGTCTGGGCATTGCCTCGGCAGTGTCTGGGCATTGCCTCGACAGTGGCTTGGCTATTGCCTCGGCAATGGTCTGTCTGTCTTTTCCACTCAGCAAGGCTCTATCTCATGATTCAGCTTCCTTCAGTAGAAACTGACACCCACGGCTGGCTTGATCTAAACCGTCGTGAGATGGTTCTGCATCGTTCCTTCCTTTCCTTCAATGCCGCGACAGTGCTTGCCCGGGCAGTGAGTAATGAAATCTGCACCTGCACCAAACACACACTAAAACAGTACCTTTTCCACCAAATAAACCAAACATAAAGATCAAACATGATAAATATGAGATCAGTGTGATTGATGCATGAAGGGATACAATGTGACTCAAATGGGTGTAGATTTAGCAATAATTGTCATAGAAAAAGGGTCAAATTATAGTACTTATACTTTTTGTTATGAATATTTATATATGTGGATGTCTGTCATGATAAGAACTTTATCAAGGAGATTTGATTTACTTTATCATTAGTAATATTATCTTCAGTAATTAAAGTTTAATGAATTATGCACTTCTTATGCCTATAAATAAATGATTTGATGAAGGCATTATACACAAGTCTATATTTGGGAATAATACAAATCTCTCTCTTTCTCTCATCTCTTTGTCCTTTAATTCTTGTTCGTTGTTCTTTGTTATTTTATTCACAACACGTTATCAACACGAGACTCTAACCAACTGAGGTCTCATCGTTCAAATCCCAAAGAGCTGTGAGTTCGCTTGAAAAAAAATTAGTCAGAAATCAAGTCTCTCCAAAGATGGTAGTTATCTAACTGATCGACACAGAAGTCATGAAGGTGTTGAGAATTTCGATCTCAGTTTGGATCATGATTCGTTCTTGATTTGGTAAAAAGAATCGGATATCTAATTGAGGTATGAAATTTGTTTCTCATTATATTCTTCTTATGATTTACCATAATTATTATTAGTATTGATAAATACGTACAATAATCTAATTTCATTAATTAGATTTTTTTAAAGGGAAAAAATCATAAATAACATTATAACTAGGATACGAGATTTTAAAGGATTTACATTCACTTGGTCCATTATTTTTTCAAGAATCATATAATCCATTATTTTTATTCTATTGATGAGATTTGATATATTTAACCTTATTTTGAGTTTTATATGATATGTTTAAATGTCGTGGTAAGAGACGTGACATAAAGAAATTGTGAGAAGTTGTCTTGATCATTCGCTATGTCTCTATTGTCCTCGAGAGAATATCATTATTGGTAAACTCTATTTTTATTTTTATTCTGTAAACTACGATTTTAATGTGCGATAAATCATGATGAATTTCAATCTATAAGAAGATTGTTATAAAGCCTATATTTGCTCAAAAGCAATATTTCTTCTTCGTCGAAAAACTAGACTATAGACTTCTCCCAATTTCAAGTTACAAAAATTCATTTTGGTCCAAAAAGTTTTATGGGAGGCATTCCCTGAAGTGAATGCAAGCATGATGTTTATTCCATGTGATTGTTGGATCTGTTTCATTTCTTGAAGTGAATGCAAGCATGATGTTTATTCCATTCGATTATTGGATCAGTTTCATTTCCTGAAGTGAATGCAGACATGATAAATCACTATTCAATAATGACGTTACTTCGATATAATCCAAGTATATTGGTTGTGTAACACCCGGGTTTAGGGGTTAGGAGAAAATAATATTTTAATATTGTTTGGGCTCGGTTTTATAATTTAAATAGTGGCTCGGGTTTTGTTTTCAAATTTATTAATTTAATGATTGACTATGTTTTGAAATTTAATCCCAAATAGCCATGGATTGTGTGCCCTTGTGAATATCCAATTTTATTAAGGGCAAAAGGGTCCTTGTGCCTTTAAATTAAAACAAAACAAAAACACCCAAACTTCTACTATTCATTCTCTTCTTCACCAACGGGAAAACAAGAGCTCTCTACCCAATCTACTATTTCATTCAAAAGCTCCCTCATTTCAACTCCGTTTTGAAAGGTAATGGTATTTTTGATTTCCCCTTACCTCCCTCTCCATAAAAGTACCTTTCATTTTCATTTTCATGAAGGTTTTGGAAAATGGGAGTTTTGAACATTTTGATTAAAAATGAGATCTTTATGTTGTTAAGTGAAGTGTTTTGATTTAATATGCTTAGTTATGGTATATAGAGGTCAAATGGTATATCATATGTGAATTTCAAATGATTTTGGGCAATTTTCGGAATTGGGTTTCAAGGGGGTTTTTGGAGGGTTTTAAAGTGGTTTTTGGGGTAGTTATGTGTTGGATTTTGGGGGCTGGTGTTAGTATGATATGTGAGGGTCACTTTGGGTGTATTAGATTGTTGTTTGGATGCTTGAAATGGAAGATTTCAGTGTGTTTTAGGGGCTGCTCGGGAATTTTGTTTTGGGCTTGTTTTTGAGTGTTGGATGCTTGAAAATGTTGATCCGGGTTAGTTTCGATGATGAGATATTGATTGTGAATGTTTTGTTTGTATTTGGGATTGATTAGAATCGGGTTTGGACATCGGTGAAGCATCGGAAGTGAATCCGGGAAATTGAAGACGGTCGTTTGCTTGGTCTTTCGGCTTGGAAGCTTAGGTGAGTGGTTAATTGTTTTAAATGGTTTTAAAATAGTTGGTTCGAGTATATGGACTAGGTCGGGCTTGGTAGACCCACCTAGAGTTAGGGTTAGGGTGGTAGCCTAATCCTAAGCTTGATCTAGAGCCTTTGGATGAACTCATGTATGTGGTTGTGTATGTCTCGTATGAAATGTGATATGAATGCTTATGTATATTGTACTATACATGTGAGTTGAGGTATGACTTGTGATGCTTGAGACATGCATGATGATGGTTGTTGGTGAGTACGTGCTAAGCACGGAAATGATGGGAATGAGTAATGTGAAATGAGTAAATGTTGGCACTAGTATACTTGAATACAAATGATCGATCATTAGGATGTTAGTGTGTACACATGAGTCAAAAGTCGCGCGTGGCCTTGGTGGCGTTGAGTCACCAAGGAGGAGTACGGGTTCGCCCGGAAATTGTATTTAAATATAGTCGGTGATGAGTGGAATCCCATCGACGGGGCGTGGGGATGAGTGGAATCCCCTCCGCGAGACCGGTGATGAGTGTAATCCCACCGTGAGGTAATGTGGTTGTTGGATGTGAGTTCCAACATGTCTATCTGCGTATTCGGGTCATAGCTAGGTGCCAATGTTGTTTGATATGTGTATCAATGTGTTGAGGTTTATGATCTTTGATGGGATTCTTGAATGTGATTATGTGTATTGTGGAGTTGAGCTTATGATCATGGCATTTATATTTTATATTGCTCATGCATCTTTATCTTGTGGCTCTTGTGGATCCTTGGTATAGTTGTGTAATGCTTTGGCTAGATCGTGCTCGGACCCTGCAATGTTGAGGTTTGTTCTTAGAGCTTACCCTCACTAAGCATCATTGCTTACGCTCTCTTTGTTCAACATTGCAGATCCTTAGTTCGCGGGTTGCTCGAGCAAGTGGAGGGCCTCCAAGTGTGGTTGTTAGCCTTGAGTACTTCAAGTATGAGTTTTTAATGTTGAACATGTAATAGTTTGAGCAATGGGACATGTGTTGTTTTGATGGATAGTTGTTGGTTGTTAGGAGCTTGCTTAGACTCCTTGATATCTTGCTTTTGTATGGCTTGTGTGGCCATGTTGAATTGTAATCCATGCTTAAATTGCTTATTATGAATGTTAGCCTTGTGCCTTAGAAGTTGCCTTTATGTTTGAATGTTGTTGCATGAATGCATGACTTGTGATGTCTTGCCTTAGTGTTTAGACTCGTCTTAATCTTGTTGAAGCATGCTAATATAGTTGGGTTGTCTTAAGTTTAATTGCTATAGTGTTGTAGAGTGTTTTGGTGGTGTTTTGGGGCACCCTTGTGCCTTAAAACAGCCAAAACGAGTCTGCAGACAGGGGGCGTTTCGAAACGGGCTACCCTGTTCCGAAACGATCCCTTTGCTTTTGGCCTGCCGTTTCGAAACGGATGGGGGTCGTTTCGGAACATTTTTGCTACTGGAATTTTGAGAAATTGGCGAGATAAAGGCGTTCCGAAACTGGCCTTTGATGTTTCGAAACGGTCAAATATCGTTGACCACGAGAAGTTGACCGTTAGGGTCGTTTCGATACGGGTCACCCCTGTTTCGAAACGGTCACCCTATGGTTGACCCTGGCCTGTTGACTAAGTCAAGGCGTTTCGGAACACCCTAAGGGCGTTTCGAAACGGCCTGCTGTAAAGGGCTAAAATGTGCTGTTAATGTATTGGCTGATTGGAGTATGTTACCTTGTTTGTATTTTCCGTTGCTGTGCTTCACATAGGATCTAATTATGCCTATAGACAAGATAAAATAAAAAGGAAATTTTTTGGGTCGTTAACCGAGGGGAAGCCTTAACGGGTTTCGCTTCGGTTTTCCCCGTTTGGCCCACTCGGATCGGTCATCCGACCAGAACGGGACGATGGGGTTACAGGTTGGACTTCTCGTTTGCAAGACTACTTGTCTCAAATGAGGTTTTTTTAAAGGACCTTGTGGACTGGTTTAAAAATGCCACGTACGAGGATTAAATTTTTGTTCTCTGTGATGAGAATATGTTAATAAAAACATAATCCATTTTTCCACGCAAATAATGTTGTCATTAGACACAATATCGTGAAAAAGGTTTCAAAGGCCCACCGGCTCCACTCCATTCCTTGAAGTGAATGTGAGATTATATTATGATCAGTTTAAGAATGTTTATACCTATCAGAAGTGAGGTTATAAGGATGACAAAAGTTATAAAGATCTTTATAAAGAAGTAAAATCCTTTTTATTAATAATGTGATGTTATAAACCATTGATCTCATACTTGTCATACCCTGAAAAATCAACAATCATTGAATGATAAAGGAAAGAAAATAGAAGCAAATTTTGTTTGAGAAAATGACGAAGATGATATTGGTCCAACTTATTTGGACATTGTTGATTTCCTTATAACCCTCGAAGGAAATAAATCATCTTCTAATTATTCTCATAACTTTTAAGAAAATTATTTATCTTTTTATTTATTTTGCTTTATGTTTATTTACTTTACACATTAATTATTTACGTTTTATATTTATATTTAGGGAAAACTACACCGGTGGTCCCCTAACTATCATTGTTCTCCTGTTTTGGTCCCCAAACTATGTTTTTCGGCAAACTCGTCCCTTCTGTTACATAGTTCTCCTATTTTGGTCCCCCGACGTTAAATAGCTAACGGTTTTGCTGACGTGGCATTTTTTAATATTTTTTTAATCATTTATCTCTCCTCTTATATTATTTTTATTTAATTTTATTCACCCAATCATGTCGTGACACATGTCACTACCCTATTACTTGGAAAAAAAACCCTAAAATCCTTAAAAACGCATTTGGTGTTGCTGGGATTCAAACCCAGGACCACTAACGCATAAGGCATGCGCGTGAACCAACTATGCTAGGTTGGTTACTTGATTTAAATCTACTAACATTTATATTTAAGCTGTACAAATTAACCCAAAAAAACCTAAAAACACAATTGGTGCCACCGGGATTTGAACCCAGGTAACTAGCATGGAAGGCTAGCGTGTAAACCAATTACACTAAGCCAACTATTTGGTTTAAATTTTCTAACATTTATATTTAACCTATACAAATTAGAAACAACACATTCGAACGCAATACCTTATTGAAAAAATTTAAATATTTAACCACCAAGTTAAACTAATAAATTGTGCTATTTTTAAATTAAATATATTTAACTAAATTATGTTTAAAATTAAAAAATCAAACTAATTTTTTTACTTTGATTGATAATAACAAAACTAATTAAATATTTATTTATTATTATAAAATTATTATAAATTAATATTTACTTATTAATTAATATTTATTTATTTATTATAAAATTAATATTTATTAATAATATAAGAGGAGAGAGAAATGATTAAAAAATATTAAACTAATAATATTTATTAATATTATATTATATAAATAAATATTAATTTATAATAATTTTAAAATAATAAATAAATATTTAATTAGTTTTGTTATTATCAATCAAAGTAAAAAAATTAGTTTGATTTTTTAATTTTAAACATAATTTAGTTAAATATTTTTAATTTAAAAATAGCACAATTTATTAGTTTAACTTGGTGGTTAAATATTTAAATTTTTATCAATAAGGTATTGTGTTCGAATGTGTTGTTTCTAATTTGTATAGGTTAAATATAAATGTTAGAAAATTTAAACCAAATAGTTGGCTTAGTGTAATTGGTTTACATGCTGGCCTTCCATGCTAGTTACTTGGGTTTGAATCCCGGTGGCACTAATTGTGTTTGTAGGTTTTTTTGGGTTAATTTGTACAACTTAAATATAAATGTTAGTAGACTTGAATTAAGTAACCAGCCTAGCATAGTTGGTTCACGCGCATATCTTATGCGTTGGTGGTCCTGGGTTCGAATCCCAGTGATACCAAATGCATTTTTGAGGATTTTGTGGTTTTTTCCAAGTAATAGGGTAGTGACATGTGTCACGACATGATTGGGTGAATAAAATTAAATAAAAATAATATATGAGGAGAGAGAAATAATTAAAAAAATATTAAAAAATGCCACGTCAGCAAAACCGTTAGCTATTTAACGTCGGGGGACCAAAACAGGAGAACTATGTAACAGAAGGGACGAGTTTGCCGAAAAACATAGTTTGAGGACCAAAACAGGAGAACGGTGATAGTTAGGAGACCACCGGTGTAGTTTTCTCTTATATTTATTTATTTTGTTTAACATGATTATTTATCAAATACAATTTATGGTGACGATTTATGTTTAACAGAAGCATAAGATATATTTTCCCATTTAAATGCAAGAGAAAAATGCAAGTATCATATCTCAAAGTACTGAAAATATTGATTCTCTAGAGAGCAATAAGTTCTTGAGAGAAAGCATATTATGAAAAGTGGAACATTGCGAATATTGTAATAATTACCGCTAATGGTAATGATATCATCACTACTAGAAGTGAAATTTTTAAGAAGAGCGATATGATTTTGCAAAATGATCATTCGGGAATTATATATAACATATATTATCAATTGACATTTGAAATAAGTCAATATGGATACAAGTTCTGATAACTAAAAAGTCAGTTGAAAGCTCTATAAGAGCTATAGATTGATGTCAAAAGATAATTTTCATTGAAAGCTCCAAAAGAGCTAAATATATTCCTATTCAAAGGAATAATTTTGATGGTCGTACTAGACATGTACAAGTGAGATTGAATCACATGTTAAGGTAAACTAGAAGTTTACCAAATTCAGAAATATATATATATATACACATGTATATAGTTGGCATGATCAGTTAGAACATCCTGATCAATAATGATGCGAAAGCTATTAAGATTTATATGCACATTTATTAAAGGTTAATCTTCACCCGTGGTCCCTTTCGTTTGGAATTTGTTTTATTTTGGTCATTAGAATTCAAAAAAGATTATCCTGGTCACTTACGTTTAGAATCGTGTCTATTTTGGTCCTTTGGTCGTTAGTCTCTGTTACTTAAAGAAAATTAATTTCTAATTTAACCCCAAAATTTTTAAAACTTCATTTTTTACCATCTTCCCCAAAAATTATAAAACTAAATACCTTTCTTGTCTGGGTTTCTTCTCCAAGGCTACCGCCACCGCCAAGAACCTCCACCGCATTCATCGCCTCTGACACTCTTCTTATTTTTCAAAGCTCTCTGCTCCTATCCTCGCTTGCTGCACCTCACGTGACTCACACGAGACTGACTCATTTCGTCGTACTGAATTCTCTCGAAGGTTTTCTTTGGCCAACAGCTCTATCGAAGACAGAGTATGCCTTTAAAACATTGTAAAGGGACCTTTGGCCAAGTCCATGTCTTTACTGAAAGAAAACATGTGTTGGAAAGGTGCGAGATATATCTCGAATTATATTCAGTTCTGATACAGACGTCTCATAAAATACAAGTTGTTGCAAAGGCAAAAAGTTCAGATTTTATTGACCCAAATGTTACATAAAGTAACACCAAACAATTTTGACATCATTATACTCTGTAATGCCAATTCATGTACTTTTCACTATGATGTTTGAATAGTCAATATTGATTCTTACATTAAATCAAGAAAGTTAATACATTTTTTCCCAAACCTTCTTAATCAACCTTTTGTTTTAAACCACAACAAATATGTAACCTTAAATGACCAGTTGGAAACTGTTAGTGATTCACCACCTAGGTATTGTAGGGTGTCTGGAAGGGAATGGTCCAGACATAACTAATTTGGCTCTGCCACTAGTATTTCTCAAACAAAATAGCATGTTCTACAGGGGATAGAGCTCTATATAAACTTCCTAATAATACCCAAAGCAATCATATTAAAAGTTTGGTAGAAATTTTTCTTCTAATTTATATGTTAATTTATATGATAAGTTCCACTGCCATCTGTTCCAATAAGTACAGAGGCAGGCATTAAAACCAATTTTGTTACAAATTGGAAGCAATGTTATAGTCCCCTAATGTTGAGGTTATTGGGTGCATTTTAGCAAATGCAATCTTCTTTTTCTCTTTAAATTTTTCACCTTTTAGTGACTCAACCGCAATTTGATGAAAGAAACATTAAACTTAACAAAAGTATGTCTCAAAAATGTCGATAGATAAAATAACACGAATTTACAGAGGGCAATAAGTTGAATGAAAATAGTATCCATGAGGTAAGAACTAAACACTTAAAGGATGCACTTGGATTAGAAAATAGAGTGTAGAACATATGATAAACGAAAATTAATAATGAATCTAGAAGCAGGTGTACAATTTAGTTATCCTCTTATGACTAAGAGCAAGAGATTAGCATATGATGTGCGAGGAAATGTTGTTGCGATGAGTTTCTAATTTAACCTAGACAATAAAGGCATTTAATTTTTTTGTTTTAGTTTTATAATTTTTGGGGAAAATGGTGAAAATGAAGTTTTGGGGTTAAATTAGAAACTAATTTTCTTTAAGTAACAGCGATTAACGACCAATGGACCAAAATAGACACGATTCTAAACGCAAGTGACAATAGTTAAATGGGAGAAAGAATGAAGATGACAATAGTTATCATCCAATAATGGAATTAGGAAATATCTAGTTTACCCTTTGTTAAATCCTTAATCATGTAATTAACCAAGGGCAAATGGGAATTCATGAATTTATCATTCAATCTTTATATTCTCCAATTGTTTCGATTTGGTCACCTTAAAATTGACCATTAATTATTTCGATCTTTTAATTAAGCCACTAATTAATCTAATTAGCTTAATTACATGTTCAACTTAGCTATCAATTTAAGTAATTAGTTTCAATATTATTAAGCTAGGATTTATGGCATTACAAATATGAGTTCATTCATCCATAAATGTGGAAAGTTTTATATGATTTTAGTATATGCATCTACATTGTTTTATCAACTTACAACCAGAAGTTTGTGAGATTGATTCTAAAAGGATTCAGATTATGCAATTAGACTATTCGTCTTGCAAAAGCTTGTGGGTTTATATTTTAGGCTATATCAGTTGAAATAACTATTACAAAGCCTATTGATTATGAACAAAACAGTTTAACAAAATTTTGATTGGATGCCTCCTCTTTAATAGCTAAACTATGAGAAAAAACATTTATATGGTATTTCCATATAGCAACACTTATACGCATCAAGCCAACGAGTTATAATAAACTTCTCGTTATGATTTGTTTTTGGTCAGAAGACATACATTTCCTATTTTATAATTTTGAATGTGCGATACATTGTTGAATTGCTCCACCATAACACACAAAATGGATAAATAAAAAGGGTTGCGAATATATATTGAGTATGAATATCTTTTTATGTTTAAATTCTTAAATATTGATTGGAGAATCATTTATGACATGATTTTCTCAACATCAGGGGCAGATAATAATCAGCTGGGTAAAAGAAAATGAATTATCATTATATAGATCCTCGTATATGAACCAGAAGTTTATAAGATAATTCATGTTATTACATGTCAACTGCAAGACATGTTTACTGACCCAATAAGAGTAACTAAGTCTCATATACCAGCTGAAATGCTCTAAATTTGAATTACATGTTAGAGCGAATGGATGTAAATCGTGCATAAAGCATGAAAAATGATTCCAATGATCAAAATTCTCGTAATTGGAAAGTAATATAAGATGGTGTAAAACCAATGTTTGATTTTGATATAACAAATAATCTAAGGACTAAATTGCAAAGTAAATAAATTTTTAAGTATTTAAAAGACTCACATTTGACAAGTAAATTTTAGACTTAAAATGTTTTGAAGTCAAAACTTAAACCCCATAAAATTTTCTAAGTGTTTCAAAGCCAAAATACTCAAAATTGCCCAGACATTTCGAAACACCCTTGTCCCGACCGTTTTAAGACTCATTTGTGGAAAAATAGTCTGATGATTAAGGTTTTAGAAATAAGGGTTTTCATTTTAATTCGATCTTGAAATTAGGGATTTTTCATTTTTAATCAATTTTTCTTTATTTGCTTAAAAAATCGTTTTGGAGTCGCCACCGGTCACTTTGGTAGACCGGACACCATAAAACACGTACCAGAGATTCTTTTAATAAAATTTAGGTTCGAGAGTCAGTTACGTGTAGGGAAGGGTTAGCACCCCTACAAACGCACGTTATCGGTACCTTATTAATTCTACGTGGCATTTTGGCATTTCGAACATTAATCTAAATTTAATTAAGTCTTTTAATTGTAAAATAAAGTCCATTTCGAATAGGAATATCCTTTTGCAAGAAAATACATTTTGGACGAATATAAGTCAAAACTTAAACCCCATAAAATTTTCTAAGTGTTTCAAAGCCAAAATACTCAAAATTGCCCAGACATTTCGAAACACCCCTGTCCCGACCGTTTTAAGACTCATTTGTGGAAAAATAGTCTGATGATTAAGGTTTTAGAAATAAGGATTTTCATTTTAATTCGATCTTGAAATTAGGGATTTTTCATTTTTAATCAATTTTTCTTTATTTGCTTAAAAAATCGTTTTGGAGTCGCCACCGGTCACTTTGGTAGACCGGACACCATAAAACACGTACTAGAGATTCTTTTAGTAAAATTTAAGTTCGAGAGCCAGTTACGTGTAGGGAAGGGTTAGCACCCCTACAAACGCACGTTATCGGTACCTTATTAATTCTACGTGGCATTTTGGCATTTCGAACATTAATCTAAATTTAATTAAGTCTTTTAATTGTAAAATAAAGTCCATTTTGAATGGGAATATCCTTTTGCAAGAAAATACATTTTGGACGAATATAAGTCTTGAAACGTCCAATTACGTTAAGACACTTCCGTTTATATTCAAAATATATCTCAACACAAAAGGTTTAATGCATGACCAATTATGTTGTTGTTCATTTTAAGTAAACCCTAATTAGGCTCCATTGATTTAAAAATCTATGAATATTATTAATTTTTGGACTTTAATGCTAACATCCGAATAATTTGGACACTACTCATATTAGGCCCAAAAGTAATAATATTCCTAAAATTAATGATACTAGTTGTTCAATCATATTTCGATTTTATTTAAATTATTTATGTGAATTCCATTTTCTAAGTTCAAATGGAACATTGAATTTCTTATTTGAATATCCATTGATTAACATCACATTAGAATGTGATACTAGCCAATTTAGGACATTCAAACCTTTATTCAATATCCATTTATTTGCTACAATGTCCTATCCTACTCAATTATTTAATTAAGAAATCTACACTAAAGTTTCTAATTAAAGCAATTAAGTGATTAAATCTTCCTAACATGTATAATATGTGCTTGATTAAAAATCATGCAATCATACAATTAAATAAGCAATGAAATAAAACAATTAAATAAACAATTAGACCAATTTCAGGACCAAAGTGAATGAAATTAGAACTTGGATCATCAATTTACAAAGGGTTAGGTGACTGAAATGTAAAGGAAAACAAACCCAAATGCTTAATTCTAATTTTCCTAAAAAGTTAACCCAAACCCAAATAAAGAAATAAGCCCAAATTTTTCTATTATTTTTTCTTAACCCGGTAGCCCATTTATAATCAAAGAGGAGCCCAAATCTCATATAAAAATCAGTCCACATTTTACTAATAAGCCAACGGCCCACTAGAACCGGCCTAAACAACTCGGTCGACCTTAATCCCGGGTTATGCGGCCCCATATCCAGACCCATTTCAAAACACACGAACCCTATCCAACCCGACTCCCAAAACAACGTCGCACACCTAAGCCTATAAAACCCCTAACCCAGCTACACTCTTCCATTTTTCCTATTTCCAACTCGACCTCAACTCATGTCAACCCTAAAAATACTCTCTAACCTTCTCTTTCCGGCCGTCGAAGGCGACGCCGACCTCCATCAGCCTTCGTCTTTGATCTTCTTTTCCGGCCGAAATTCCTTTCCGGTCACCTTTCCCATCCATACTGAAACTCCGGTTGTCACACCCTAAAATACCCTAGAAGAAATCATAAGAAATTAAAAATGAAAAGTGGAAATATTTTATACTCAAACAAAGATTAGAGTGAATTAATAGAATTAAAACAATAATAGTAACTAAGTGTATGTCACATTAATAATGTATGATCATATAGTGGAATAAACTTATAATATGATATATAACATAAGATAGTGGGTTGTTAGTGGAATAAACTTATAATATGGTATATAACATAAGATAGTGGGTTATTAGTAAGATTAATACTTGGTTGTTAGGTAACCATGTGTCACATTTTAATGAATTGGAGACACACAGTAGCTACATGCAAATAACAAGGAAAAACCTCATTGTTTTTCCTTCTCTAACACACTACCACCGAACCAAACTAAGAGGAGAGAGAGAGGATTTGAGAGCTTGAAAAT
This sequence comes from Hibiscus trionum, assembly GCA_030270665.1. Classification (NCBI taxonomy): domain Eukaryota; kingdom Viridiplantae; phylum Streptophyta; class Magnoliopsida; order Malvales; family Malvaceae; genus Hibiscus; species Hibiscus trionum. Next base: position 13,389,033 of record BSYR01000006.1, read on the forward strand.
CTGGGAAAAAATAGAAGCAAAACAAGAAGGAAAATTTAATGTTTAAAGGCTGGAAATTATACTTAGATTGCATGCATGTTCATTCAAGTTCAAGTAAGTGTCTATTGTGTTACCCGATTTAGTCTTAGAATTATGTTGTTATCTTGATGAATTCTGGGTTTAATCTTGCTGTAAATTTGTTGTTAAATACTTGATTGTGTTTAAATAATGTTGGGTTTGTGATATGAGTGAATGTTGAGTATGTAAAAGTTCTATTATTTACACCCTTTTTAACCCATATTTCTGCTGCATTCAAGCATCATTGCATTGCATTTAGGCTAGTTTACAGTAAAACATCACAAATGGATTAAAGGCACGGATTCTGCTAAAAGATGGCTTATTTTGCAGGTTGCTGCCATCGTAGACGGTGAAGGCGGGCATAGGGCAGAGAAGTAGAAGAGCTGAACTGGACAAGCAGACTACAAGGACGAAGCTGCCATGGAGCTCTCGTGACAGCAAGGTGACAGCAGCCTTATGAAGAGGAAAAGTAAAGTGGACCTCGATAGATAGAGAAAAATCTGCTCGTCTGTCGTGTGAAAGCCAAATATTTTTCCAAGCCCCGGATCAAAAGATATGTCAAGCCAAAGCTCAAGGAGAGGAATTCCCATGAAACAAGGAGGCGGCTGAAAAGTAGGAATCCTTAGAGATTAAGCATTCATTAGAATCTTACTTTTCATTAAATTTGTAATCCTTGTTAACTTAGAATACTTAAGCCCAAAGCTTATATAAGGGCATAGATTTAACCTAGGAAAAATAATACCCCATAACCGATAACCTAAACCCCTCTGCCGTTCACCCGTCGTCGACATGTTCTAAATTCCCCCTAGGGCCACGGGTTGTTTTGTAAAGTAGTTGCAATGGTTGTTTTGTTTTAGGATTTTCCAAGTTCAATAAAATAAACTTCAAGTTCTCTTATTTTGGTTTTAATATCTTGCAAGAGCATCGGGAGAGCATTGTGAGGTTATCTATTTACTTAGCATCGGGAGAGTTAAGTATACGAAAGAAATAAGAGCGAGTTCTCTAGTTTATAGTTGAACTATCTTGTGCCTAGGAATAGGGCAAGGTTAAGTGGCTAAGGAAGAATTCATACACATCGGTGTTCATCCTTCGATTCACGCCGGGAGGTATCGTCAAAGACGTGATCATCGACAGACTTGGACCTAGGGATAGGCCAAGGCAGATCTGGGATTCTTGCCAAACTTGAATGTACTGAGTTGGTGTGTTTGCTGCCGCGACGACCAACGGACAGCTGCCGCGACAGGTGCTGCCAGCGACAGGCACGACGACAGAACTGGAGTTCCTAAGCAATACAATACCTGCACTACTGAGCAATTCAATATCAGCCCATTCTCTCTATCTTGATTACTCTATTCTTTTATTTACGTTTTCCTTTATTATTCTCGTGACAACTCTCAATTATTTCCTTTACTTCGTGCAGTGAAATTAGGTGAAGCTATTGGCCCAATCCCTGTGGAGACGATATCCGATACTTCGTATCACTTTACTACTTGCGTCGTGTACACTTGCACTACAATTGCGATAGACTCTTTTACACGCAACAAGTTTTTGGCGCCGTTGCCGGGGATTGGCAACATAACTACACCTTTCTTTTATTTGCACTTTTCGTTTTTGTTTTTGTTTTTTTTCTTTTAATTTTTCTTTTTCTATTTTTTGTTAGTACTTTAAACTCTTGCTTTTCACAAGGTTATCTTGTTTATGCACAGATCTAAAAGAGGCGAAGATCCTGAGTATAAATTAGATCCGGAAATCGAACGTTCCTTCAATCTCAAGAAACAACTTCGCCACCTTTTAGACAGGAACGAGTACCTTGAGGAACAGCTAGAGAAGATGGCCCGTAATCCGCCCGCTGGTGATGGTGTACCGCCTGTCGGTGACCCGCCCGCAGCAGCTGGACGACGGTCATGTCGTGACTACATGCTGAACGATCATGTAGAGCTAGAGACCACACTGCCGGATATTGATGTTGATAACTTCGAACTCAAGCCTGTCATGTTTAGTATGATCAACAACGCCGGGCAGTTTAGTGGTGCTGTGACAGAAGATGCTAGGGAGCATCTCAAAACGTTCCAGGAGATCTGTGGTTCGTTTAGACTGCCAGGAGTTAATCCGGAGATACTGAGGCTTCGGTTATTTCCCCATTCATTGAGGGACAGAGCTAAGACTTGGTGGAATAAACTAACACCGGGTTCAATCGTAACTTGGGCAGATTTGTCTCGTGAATTCTTATCTCGTTTTAATCCTTCGCATTTATCTGAGCGATTACGTAACGAAATTGCTACTTTTCAACAGGAAGATGACGAGCCAATGCACGAGGCCTGGGACAGATTTACTACTCTTCTTCGAAACTGCCCCATGCATGGATTCCCTGTCTGGAATCAGGCAACTAAGTTCTATAATGCTGCTAACTTACAAACTCGCATTAGAATTGATTCTGCAGCAAATGGACTATTATTGGATAAAGATTCGGACGAGGCATTGCAAGTTTTGAAAAATCTGGCTAAGAATGAGGAGCAGTTTCCGACTGCAAGAAGAGGGGGTAAACGGGTACTTGCTGTCAAGGATTATGAAGCCGACAGCACTATGAAATCACAGGTAGCATTCCTTACTAAAGCAATGAAAAGGTTGTTGAATGATGATGGATTACAAGGATTTGCTGTTGAGGAAGTATGTGATATCTGTGAGGGAAATCATAGTAGGGATAAGTGCCCAATACAAGTAGAAGAAGGAAAATATGTTGGAAATTACAAGCCAAATTACAATTCCAACAATTATAACCCCAATTGGAGGAAGGATCCCAAATTTTCCTGGAGTAATCCTAACAACGCCCTGAATCCGCAAGCACACAATCAGAATCAGGGAGGACCTAGATTGCTGACGCGACAGCAACTGCCGCAGAACCTGCCGCCGCAGCAGCAACAACAGCCACCACCTGCCACGAGCAGTATATTGGAACAGACTCTGGCCACCTTTATGTCTCAAACCGGTACTTATATTGAGAATATGAATCAGTTTGTCAAGAAGACAGAGAATTTCATGGATAAGATAGAGATGAGGATGACGAATCATGAAGCCACTTTGAAATCTCTGGAGACACAAATGGGTCAGGTTTCTCAACATATTAAGCCGAGGCAGAACGGAGGATTCCCTAGCAATACTGAAAATGCTAGACCACCCACACATGAGCAATGCAAGGCAATTACTACTAGGAGTGGGAAGAAACTACCAGGGCCGGAAAAAGAAGCTGAAACAGAAAAGGATCCAGCCGTGGATAAACCTGCCGAGGAAGCTGCCCCGACAGGTGATAAACAGACTGCTGCCGATGAACCTGTCACGACAGCAGAAGCGACAGAGGAGAAAAATGAAGAACATCGTCCTCAGATTCGTATGCAGTGGGAAAGACGTATTGCTGATTACCGTCCCCCACCACCTTTTCCTCAACGGATACAGCAAACTAAGCAGGAATCTCAACTTAAAAAAATTTATGATATTTTTAAGCAGGTTCAAATTAATATTCCGTTGTTAGATGCCGTTAGGGAGATGCCTGGTTACACCAAATTTCTCAAGAATGTCATGTCAAAGAAATATAAATTTGGGGAATTTGAAACGGTAAGGATGGCAGATGGTTGCATGAGTATTCTTCATCGGCAGCCACCCCAGAAAAAGAAGGATCCGGGGAGCTTCATCATACCTTGTGTAATCGGAGACAAATTTGTGGGCAAGGCACTTTGTGATTTTGGTGCTAGTGTTAATTTAATGCCAAAGTCTGTTTTTCAGAAATTAGGTATTGGAAAAGCGCGGCCCACGACAGTAACTCTGCAGCTGGCAGACCGCTCTTACGTTCATCCAGAGGGAAAAATTGAAGATATTCTGGTAAGAGTGGATAAGTTTATTTTTCCTGCTGACTTTCTTGTCTTAGATTGTGAGGTAGACGAAAATGCACCAGTCATCCTTGGGCGACCCTTCTTAGCCATGGGAAGATCACTGATTGATGTGGAAAAAGGAGAACTCACCATGCGCGTGAACGATCAAGAGATTAAATTAAATGTTCTCCAAGCAATGAAACATGCTGATGTGGATGAGGAATGCAAGGCTATCATTGAAGTAACCCTTGATCATCCATACATTAGGTCGGGCTGTCATGATATAAATTTTGGCCACTGCTGCGACAACCACTTACAGGCCTGTCACGACAGCAACGAAGACAGCACCGACGACAGCAACTCCTCTGACTCAGATACATCTGATACTGAAGATCAGGAGGAGGTAAACTGGTTAGGCCATCGTCCAGGTAAGTTATTCGAACCCTTGAATTACACCTCGGATAACCATTTAATCCAAAAGCCATCTACTGTTGAACCACCTGCCTTAGAACTGAAGCATCTGCCAGGGCAGCTTAAATATGTTTTTCTTGGTTCGAATGATACGTTGCCCGTAATCATCTCTTCTAAGCTGCCGCAGGAACAGGAACGACAGCTAATCGACATGCTAAGGCAGCACAAAAAGGCGATTGGATGGACGATAGCAGACATTCAAGGCATTAGTCCGGCGTTATGCATGCACAAAATCCTCCTGGAGGAAGATCATAAGCCGACTATTGATGCCCAAAGGCGGCTAAACCATGCGATGAAAGAGGTGGTGCGTAAAGAGATAATTAAGTGGTTAGATGCTGGTATTATTTACGCCATCTCCGACAGCAAATGGGTGAGCCCGGTGCAATGCGTTCCAAAGAAAGGAGGAATGACCGTGGTGACCAACGAGAACAATGAGTTAATCCCAACCAGGACTGTGACCGGTTGGAGGGTTTGTATGGACTATCGGAAGCTTAATAAAGCGACCCGAAAGGACCACTTTCCTTTACCCTTTATAGATCAAATGCTTGATAGATTAGCGGGTAAACCTTACTATTGTTTTCTTGATGGTTATTCAGGTTATAACCAAATTGCTATTGCACCAGCGGATCAAGAAAAGACGACCTTCACATGCCCCTACGGAACGTACGCTTTTAGGAGAATGCCATTTGGACTCTGTAATGCACCTGCCACCTTCCAAAGGTGCATGATGGCCATATTCTCCGACATGGTAGAGGACTTCCTAGAGATTTTTATGGATGACTTTTCCGTCTTTGGAGACGATTTTGAAAGCTGCCTTGGCAATCTTCAAAAGGTACTTGAAAGATGTGAAAAAGCTAATCTTGTTTTGAATTGGGAAAAATGCCACTTTATGGTGGATGAAGGGATAGTCCTTGGCTATAAGATTAGCTGCCGTGGGATAGAAGTCGACAGGGCCAAAATAGAAGTCATAGAAAAGCTGCCGCCACCGACCACAGTCAAGGGCATTAGGAGTTTTTTAAGGCATGCTGGTTTTTATCGGAGATTCATTGCAAATTTCTCAAAAATTACCAAGCCCCTATGCCATCTCCTAGAGCAGAACCGACCCTTTGACTTTAATGATGAATGTATTGAAGCATTCAAGGTTCTGAAGGAAAAACTGGTGACAGCCCCCATAGTACAGCCACCAGACTGGACACAGCCATTTGAGATTATGTGTGATGCTAGTGACTACGCTGTCGGGGCAGCACTTGGGCAGCGCAGAAATAAGCTGTTTCATGTCATATACTACGCCAGCAAGACATTAAATGACGCCCAAGTGAACTACACCACCACAGAAAATGAGCTATTAGCTGTGGTGTTCTCCATTGACAAGTTTCGTTCTTACATACTTGGGACGAAGGTGATAGTGCACACAGACCATTCTGCCCTGAAATATTTGTTCGCAAAGAAGGATGCAAAGCCTAGATTGATACGGTGGATCTTGCTATTACAAGAATTCGACCTAGAGATCAAGGACAAAAAGGGGACAGAAAATCAGGTGGCAGACCACTTGTCAAGATTGGAGAAGGGACAGAGTCTACCAATTGATGAGACAAACATACTGGAGACCTTCCCAGATGAGCAACTCTTTGTTGCCGCAATCGCTGCCGCGACAGCCATGGCGGCAGGTAAGTCTTCTGAACTTCCCTGGTATGCTGATTTCGTTAATTTTATAGTTAGCAGAATATTCCCTTCTGATCTTAATTATCAAGCCAGGAAGAGGTTCCAAAATGATGTCAAGCATTATTATTGGGACGAACCTCTTCTTTTCAAACTATGTGCAGATCAGGTTATAAGGAGATGCGTACCACAAGAAGAGCAAGAGGACATTCTCCATCACTGCCATGCTTCCCAATATGGAGGTCACTTAGGAGGCAACAAAACTGCTGCCAAGGTGCTGCAGTCAGGGTTCTACTGGCCGACACTGTATAAAGATGCACAGGACTTTTACAAGAACTGTGACAGGTGCCAGTGGACAGGTAACATCTCGAGGAGAAACGAGATACCACTGCAGAACATTCTGGAAGTCGAGATCTTCGACGTTTGGGGGATTGATTTTATGGGACCTTTTCCATCTTCATGTGGAAATTTATACATCCTCCTAGCAGTAGATTATGTCTCTAAGTGGGTTGAAGCTATCGCCACACAAAAGAATGATGCCAAGACGGTCCAAAAGTTTTTACACAAAAACATTTTTTTGAGGTTTGGCATCCCTAAGGCAATCATCAGTGATGAAGGGAGACATTTTGACAATAGGGTTATTGCTTCCGCCTTGAAGAAATATGGTGTCAAGCATAGGATTGCAACAGCATACCACCCACAGACCAATGGACAGGCTGAGATATCCAATAGGGAAGTGAAGAACATTCTTGAGAAGATGGTTAAGCCAACTAGGAAAGATTGGTCTTTACTTCTGAACGATGCATTATGGGCATATAGAACAGCTTTTAAGACTCCATTGGGCATGTCTCCATATCGATTGATTTATGGGAAAACCTGTCACTTGCCTGTCGAGATCGAGCACAAAGCATATTGGGCAATCAAGGCAGTGAATATGGACTTGGACAAAGCAGGCCAGAAAAGGATGTTAGATCTAAACGAGCTCGAAGAAATACGGACAATGGCCTATGACAATGCAAGAATATACAAGGAGAAAACAAAGAAGTGGCATGACAAAAAGTTGCTGCCACGACAGTTCTGCCCAGGGCAGCTTGTGTTGTTGTTCAATTCTAGGTTGAAACTCTTCCCAGGGAAGCTTAAATCTAGATGGTCAGGCCCGTTCCAAGTTGTACAAGTTTTTCCCCATGGTGCCATCACAATTCAATCATTAAAAGACGGGCACCAATTCAAAGTCAATGGACAGCGCCTCAAGCATTATCAAGGGACTGAAGCCCCAGGAATACAGGAAGTGGTTACTTTGGGAGATGCCCCACAAGGCATCCCTAATTTAACCTAAATTTTATTTTTATTATTTATTTTTATTATTTTATTATTTATTAGGTAAGTAGGTTTATTTTATTTGAATAATGTTTTTCTATTTTTCTGTCTTTAGGAGATAAAGGAGTCAAGAAGAAAATGAGAAGTGAACCAAGCCCACCATCCATCCATCAGCCTAACAGAGCCCATTTATTGAAGCCTGTCGTTTCGGCTGCCGTCGCAGACGGATAAGACAGGCTGTCAACAGACTGACACGGCAGACGTAGAAGCGTGTGACAGACGCGTAGCAGACACATAAATACGTGTCAGACGCGTCAGACACGCTAAATCCCAACAGTCGCTCCGTTATTCACGCCTGCCGTTACAGCATTAAACGGGCAGCACCTCGACCGCTATAAAACCCCATTTCCATTTTCATTTTTCTCACTTCTGCTTATTCTTCCTTGCTTTCTCCTCTAGTTTTTATTTGCTTTCTTTATTTCTACAACCCTTGCAACTAATATGTCTACTAGACAGACCCGCCGCAGTGTTGCCTCAGCCTCCTCATCCGCAGCAGCATCACCGTTCGCCAACAAGGAGTTATGGGAAGAGAGGGGCTTCGTCTACATCCGCAAAGCACCAAACATGGGGCTCCGACCATTCATTGCAAGGGCCATACGAGCTCAACTATGGGAGCAATTCGCAGAACTAAAAGACACCCTGGTTAGAGAGTTCTACGCTGCCATTGACAGCAGAACGGCAACATCTGTCACCATCCGAGGAGTGGAGGTGCCATTCACAGCTGACAGCATCAACCACATGTTTGGCCTCTTCTTTGGCCCCGATGATGATGCCCACCAGAAATTTCTCGACACCCTCGATGCTGCCGCCTATGATGCTGTCATGGCGGAGGTGACAGAGGAAGGAACAACATGGACAACCAGCAAAAAGAACCCCCACTCCGTCAAAAGGGGGCAGCTGCTCCCATAAGCTAAACTTTGGAACGCTTTCATCAAAAAGTGTATCATGCCGTCCTCCCATCACACGACGGTGAACCAGCAGCGGCTCGCCCTCATCCATTCCATCATGCACGACAGGCCTATCAACGTGGGCCGATATATGAGGGAAAGCATTTTGAATTGTGCCCATCGAATAGACTCTCGCCTCTGCCTGCCGTTCACGATAACTTCTCTCTGCCGCTGTGCTGCTGTCCCCGAGGTATCCACCGACAAATTAGTCAATGGTCGTGGCTGGACTGACAACAACATCTCAAGCCTCATGGAGGTCATAGCTGCAACACCCATTCACTCCTTCAACCCAGCTGCCTCCCCTGCAGACTCAGATGAGGAGCCTGCCACAGAACCTGCCGCCGCCACCGCCCCGACAGACCATTCTGCCCACATCCTTACTGCAATCCAACGGGTAGAAGAGCGACAAATGGGAATGATGACCTTCATCCGGGATTTCACCAACGCAACGGTAAATTTCATTACCGACACTTTACATTATACGGATGTCATCTTCCCCACCTTCCCTGCCCATTATTTTCACATCCCCTCCCCTACACCTACACCACCTGTCTCCCCCCATACACATTATGCTGCTTCCACCCCTTCACCTGCCCGGAAAACAGCTGCGAATCCTCCGGCCGACAGCCCTGCACGTGGAACGAAGCAGCCAGCCACAGCCGTCAGCGAAGAAGAACCTCTGATTAGGAGGAATTTGGAGAGGGAGTTTATGTAACAATCTCAAATGGGGCTAGTAAAATTTTAAGAATTTTTGGGAGATTTAATCTTCTTTTTCCCTAAAAAGAATAATAAGTTTTGGGACTTAATTGAATGAATTTAGGTTTGGGAAGCTTGATTTATAAGGATTGATGACCAATTTGAAAATGGAATAAAGTTTGGAGACAAAAGTGTGAACTCCCCAAAAATTAAATGGCTAAGAGTGTAATTTGACCTTTTTTCTTTGAAGGATAATATATCTGCCAAGTTTAAGCGTTGGCAGAGGAAAAAAAAAGAAAGAAAAATGAAAGTGAGAAAGAAAGAAATAGGTAGAGATTCAATCTCAGATCTACCGAGATCCGACCGTTCATTTTCGACACCTCCACCACCATTTCGTTCATCATGTCGAGTCGAGTTCACCGGTACCAACAACATCATCATCGGAGTCACCGTTGGAGGGGGTGTTTGTTTATCGTCGGAAAACTTAAAAGGTTAGTATTCGAACTTTGAGTTTGAATTTTGAAAATCCGAGGCCACCACCGTGTTCAGAAGGTCGAAAACTATCGGCCTGTAAAATTTGGTGGCCAACGGCCACCCACAGCTGCCCCACGCGCCCCACGCGCCGCCGGTCGCGAGTGGGCTTCGTTTGGGTTGACCGAGCTGGTTAACCGAGCCACCAAGCCGGTTGACCGAGCCGGTTGACCTAGCCGCCGAGCCGGTTGACCGAGCCGCCGAGCCATTTGACCGAGCCGTTGACCCGACCCGACCCGTTGACCCGACCCGACCCGTTGAGTCAACTCGGTCAACCCGTGACGTCAGCATTGACTTTGACTGCTGACGTCAGCGTTGACCGTTGACCTTTGACCAAAAAGTCAAATTTTCCGAAAACTCATATTTTATGTTTTTCGACGTCCTGGGTCCGATTTTGAAGCCCGTTTTGTGAAATTCTAACCCGAAAGCCTCCGAATTGGACCTTGAACTTGAGTCCACTTATGTATTTTAATAATCAATTATGAGTGAGGTGTTTAAAGACTAAAAGTGGAATATTTTTGATGAAGGTATTTAAAGCACCTTGTATTCGGGATGTTGAGGACGTCGCATTCAGGTTCGAGAGTGATCGAACGGAGTATAAGGGTTGACCGATATAGCAAGGATTCAAGGTAATACACTACTACCTCTAGTATGCTTTATGAACATGTTGGTATTCGGTAAATGCATGCATAAATATGATGAGGAGTGATGTTATCTCTGCTTAAGTCAAACCGGATATGAAATTAAGTATGATAACCTAGATAAGGTCGAAATGCTCGAACGATAAAGTTAACGAATGTAAGGATCTGGTGTTCAATAAATTAAGTAATAAGGCAGTTAATCTCCAAACTCAATTATTGACGTCAAATGAGTAAATGCTAGAAATTTAGTTATGAAATTACGAAAATGCCCTTGAGGTACGAAAATGTCTAAAATACCCTTAGAATTGGAAGTGGATATGGTAAATCAACTCGATTTATCGGGAAAACCTCGATCTACTGGTAAGATATGGTAACAAGATTTAAACGTTCGAGATTGTAAGGTGTTAGACTCCCTTGAATTTAGAATGAGCCCCTGAATATATATATAATTACAGGAAACTATTCGTACCTCTAAATTGATCAAGCGACTCAAATACTGAAATGATCATCATGACTAAAAGTATTGGAAATACTGTCATGGTTAAATAAATTGGAAGGGTCATACTGACTAAAAATGCTGTAGTATTCTCGAATACCGAGGTTCGCAATTAATTGGAAGGATGGATTAACCCTTGAGTTTTGAAATAAATGAAGTGGTTGGAGGTACCGAAATTTCTTGAATGGCTGAAACAACCACGAGAACTTAGATGATTGGAAATACTGTAAATGGTTCAATTGATAGGAATGATGGCTATCTCGAACTTCAGAATGACTGAAATACCCCGTTGATTGAATAAATAAATTGCCGTTGATGAAATTCTAGAAATTTGCCAATAAAGCTGAAAATGACTGAAATGCCCTTATGGGTTGAAGCATGACCCATGTACGTCAATCACTCCTGATATTAATGTAAGGATGGAAGTTTCTACGCACAAAATACAAGTTGACTACTCCGAGGCAAATCTTGTGGTGAAATATGGAAGCAGCCGTTCAAATATACGATACAGTTAGAAGGATTGGTTAGTACTGTAAGGTTGGAATATGATAGTTCGAATGGTTATGGGGGCTCGTTAAACTTCTGGAAATCTTAATTGCTATAAAACATAAATTCCTCATGATCGAGCTTAAATTACAAAATCACCCCTCTTATATAAAAGACCAAAATGCCCTCGTTGGCCAAAGTAATCAAAATAGCCCCGAACGTATCTAATATAGTGAAAGGTCTTGACGTAGAAATCTCTAAATGCCTGGTTGGGTACCTGATGAGCAAATATAATTTTTGAGCTATTGTTTACGCCTTGTTGGTATGAATTATCAAAAATGCACGTGTATGATAAAATGACTAAAATGCCTCTGGTAGGCTGAAATGGCTAAATCACTCACGATATGTCTAAACTCTCAAGGTCTTGATGTATCATCCCCTGAAAATCTGGTTTGAACCGTTAGTACAAACCCCTCTTTAATAGAGGTCCCGTTTCAAAGGTTCGTTCAATTGTCAAAAGTTAATGGTTCTCTTTCGTAAATGTCAAGTATCTCCAAGGAGTAAATTGTTCCACCTAGTGTGTTCCATGTGTGCCACGCGCCTGTTTTGCATACTGATTTACATGTTATGATACCGATAACGTGCACTTGTTTGACATATGTGAATTCACATGACATGTTTTATAAATAAGCATGACCGTACTGTATTTATGATATATGCATATGCACCCGATATGGAAAACATGCTACATGGATAATGTGTTACTAAAAATACAGTTATTGACTAATGAATTAATGATAATCTGATTCACTGGGGGTAATTGGGACATGATATGGAGTTACCTACGGCTCAGCCCTGATCCAGCTGGTAAGACCGTCCCGTTTACGGATCCTAGGCTTTGGCCAGGTCCGCCCGTTTACGGATTCTAGGCTTCGGCCAGGTCCGCCCGTTTTCGGTTCCCATGCTACGGCAAGGGCCGCCCGTATTCTAAGGTATTCCTTAGGATGGTACCCTCGCCCAATGGGCTCGGGTTAATGCCTGTACATGATACCGCACTGGGGAAACTAAATACTGGAGTATGGTTGGAGGGTAAATAAAGAATTGAAAATGTATTCTACTGCTACTTGAAACATATGTGTATGATATAAAAAGGTTTACTGCATTGTTACATTTCATGCATTAATGTTGCACTGTTGGAACACACTAGACCCCAAACTCTCTGATTCCTACTTCGTAATCTACCAGCCTATATAAATATATATATTCCCGTATACTTCTCAAAGGTTTGAATAAAGAACAAGTATCGTTATTCTCGAGTGTGATGCAACCTCGAAATAGTAGAACTGAAATGGAGGTCGTTACTGCGCGAAACATCATGAAAATGTTATGCCTACCATATATCTGCATGAGCTTATAGCATCTTCTGGTAGTTTTGTATTACTGAGCTTTTCCAAGCTCACGTTGTTTTTACCATCGCAGGTTAAAAGAATATATCATGAGATAATGATTGACAGCAGTTTTCGGAGTTCTCTCAGCGTTGCTTTTGGAGTACGGTACTGTATAGTTAGTGGGCATGTAAGTCATGTACTGTTTACAACAGTGTCTGTAAAATGTTTTCTGAAGTTTTTATTATGTGTTTAAATGACACCCGAATGATATTTTAAACAGAAGTGGGTTTTACAACTTAAGAAATGTTTTAAAAATATTTTATGAGTATTTTTACCGTGGGTCGCTCTTGTGACCCTAATGTGACTTCCTAGGATCCGTCGTAACGCATAGACGGGTCTAGGGGGTTACATTTAGTGGTATCAGAGCTTAGAGTTGCGTTTTTCTGGGTTGATCGGCCGATCGTCTGTCATAGGGTGTCTGGTCTGTGTATGCCCCTAGATCATAACCGTACTCCTCTGTGCCGAGACTCCGATGTTGAATCCTTTTCTGTAATAAGTACATCTAACCCTTCTGTCCATAATAGCTTGATCTGTACTGGAAAGGAATATCAGTAAGGTATATCTATGAATTGGATTAAATCAATGGATTTGAATCCAGATAAAGAACTTATGATGGTTTATACTTGTGAATCAGATTAAGAATAAATGATTGTGTATGCGGGATAACCGATGTAAGATTTCAGGAAAGGCTATCCGATGATGACGATCGTGTTTGAGAATACCCTAACGGAAATGCGATAAAAAAACCTATGAACTTCATAGAGAAGTGTTTGCGATTGTGCCGAAAGTGTATAATCTGTGGTGCCTATGTTAAACACGAAAGAAATAGTTGTCTGAATATTACGTTGAAGGTAAGTGAGACCTTAGTTATGTTCGATCAGTATGAAGAAAGGCATCTCCTCCAAGGTGCGGCTTGGTATATCCTTAAATATCATCCCTGACTGAATTTGATGTTTACATCCTGATTTTTGGGAGTAGCTGTTGGACTCCTAGAGTGCTTGTCTGAATTGTAGTTGTAGTTTTTCATCTGAAAATTGATGGTCAACCTAGAAGAGTAATTTGGATTCTGGAAGATATACCTTTGGGTGGTATGATTAGCTTATGTGGTAGATCAAAATGTCTCTTATCCTTGACTGAGGCCATTTATAATAAAAGTTATGAGACAAAAATTTTCTTGGCACCGTACAAGATTCCGTATGGGTGCAATTACCGTATTCTGATAAACAGGTCTGAGATGAATTTGAATATAAAGTTACTTCGCGTGATTAAGGATATAACCGTCTGTGAGACATGAGGAATAAACCATAATCTGATGGACAAGTTTCAGCAGGTAAACAAACGGAATTACAGTTTTGCTTTGATCCAACTCTGGTAAATTTCGAGGACGAAATTTCTTTTAAGGGGGAGAGAATTGTAACAATCTCAAATGGGGCTAGTAAAATTTTAAGAATTTTTTGGAGATTTAATCTTCTTTTTCCCTAAAAAGAATAATAAGTTTTGGGACTTAATTGAATGAATTTAGGTTTGGGAAGCTTGATTTATAAGGATTGATGACCAATTTGAAAATGGAATAAAGTTTGGAGACAAAAGTGTGAACTCCCCAAAAATTAAATGGCTAAGAGTGTAATTTGACCTTTTTTCTTTGAAGGATAATATATCTGCCAAGTTTAAGCGTTGGCAGAGGAAAAAAAAAGAAAGAAAAATGAAAGTGAGAAAGAAAGAAATAGGTAGAGATTCAATCTCAGATCTACCGAGATCCGACCGTTCATTTTCGACACCTCCACCACCATTTCGTTCATCATGTCGAGTCGAGTTCACCGGTACCAACAACATCATCATCGGAGTCACCGTTGGAGGGGGTGTTTGTTTATCGTTGGAAAACTTAAAAGGTTAGTATTCGAACTTTGAGTTTGAATTTTGAAAATCCGAGGCCACCACCGTGTTCAGAAGGTCGAAAACTATCGGCTTGTAAAATTTGGTGGCCAACGGCCGCCCACAGCTGCCCCACGCGCCCCACGCGCCGCCGGTCGCGAGTGGGCTTCGTTTGGGTTGACCGAGCTGGTTAACCGAGCCACCAAGTCGGTTGACCGAGCCGGTTGACCTAGCCGCCGAGCCGGTTGACCGAGCCGCCGAGCCGTTTGACCGAGCCGTTGACCCGACCCGACCCGTTGACCCGACCCGACCCGTTGAGTCAACTCGGTCAACCCGTGACGTCAGCATTGACTTTGACTGCTGACGTCAGCGTTGACTGTTGACCGTTGACTTTGACCAAAAAGTCAAATTTTCCGAAAACTCATATTTTATGTTTTTCGACGTCCTGGGTCCGATTTTGAAGCCCGTTTTGTGAAATTCTAACCCGAAAGCCTCCGAATTGGACCTTGAACTTGAGTCCACTTATGTATTTTAATAATCAATTATGAGTGAGGTGTTTAAAGACTAAAAGTGGAATATTTTTGATGAAGGTATTTAAAGCACCTTGTATTCGGGATGTTGAGGACGTCGCATTCAGGTTCGAGAGTGATCGAACGGAGTATAAGGGTTGACCGATATAGCAAGGATTCAAGGTAATACACTACTACCTCTAGTATGCTTTATGAACATGTTGGTATTCGGTAAATGCATGCATAAATATGATGAGGAGTGATGTTATCTCTGCTTAAGTCAAACCGGATATGAAATTAAGTATGATAACCTCGATAAGGTCGAAATGCTCGAACGAGAAAGTTAACGAATGTAAGGATCTGGTGTTCAATAAATTAAGTAATAAGGCAGTTAATCTCCAAACTCAATTATTGACGTCAAATGAGTAAATGCTAGAAATTTAGTTATGAAATTACGAAAATGCCCTTGAGGTACGAAAATGTCTAAAATACCCTTAGAATTGGAAGTGGATATGGTAAATCAACTCGATTTATCGGGAAAACCTCGATCTACTGGTAAGATATGGTAACAAGATTTAAACGTTCGAGATTGTAAGGTGTTAGACTCCCTTGAATTTAGAATGAGCCCCTGAATATATATATAATTACAGGAAACTATTCGTACCTCTAAATTGATCAAGCGACTCAAATACTGAAATGATCATCATGACTAAAAGTATTGGAAATACTGTCATGGTTAAATAAATTGGAAGGGTCATACTGACTAAAAATGCTGTAGTATTCTCGAATACCGAGGTTCGCAATTAATTGGAAGGATGGATTAACCCTTGAGTTTTGAAATAAATGAAGTGGTTGGAGGTACCGAAATTTCTTGAATGGCTGAAACAACCACGAGAACTTAGATGATTGGAAATACTGTAAATGGTTCAATTGATAGGAATGATGGCTATCTCGAACTTCAGAATGACTGAAATACCCCGTTGATTGAATAAATAAATTGCCGTTGATGAAATTCTAGAAATTTGCCAATAAAGCTGAAAATGACTGAAATGCCCTTATGGGTTGAAGCATGACCCATGTACGTCAATCACTCCTGATATTAATGTAAGGATGGAAGTTTCTACGCACAAAATACAAGTTGACTACTCCGAGGCAAATCTTGTGGTGAAATATGGAAGCAGCCGTTCAAATATACGATACAGTTAGAAGGATTGGTTAGTACTGTAAGGTTGGAATATGATAGTTAGAATGGTTATGGGGGCTCGTTAAACTTCTGGAAATCTTAATTGCTATAAAACATAAATTCCTCATGATCGAGCTTAAATTACAAAATCACCCCTCTTATATAAAAGACCAAAATGCCCTCGTTGGCCAAAGTAATCAAAATAGCCCCGAACGTATCTAATATAGTGAAAGGTCTTGACGTAGAAATCTCTAAATGCCTGGTTGGGTACCTGATGAGCAAATATAATTTTTGAGCTATTGTTTACGCCTTGTTGGTATGAATTATCAAAAATGCACGTGTATGATAAAATGACTAAAATGCCTCTGGTAGGCTGAAATGGCTAAATCACTCACGATATGTCTAAACTCTCAAGGTCTTGATGTATCATCCCCTGAAAATCTGGTTTGAACCGTTAGTACAAACCCCTCTTTAATAGAGGTCCCGTTTCAAAGGTTCGTTCAATTGTCAAAAGTTAATGGTTCTCTTTCGTAAATGTCAAGTATCTCCAAGGAGTAAATTGTTCCACCTAGTGTGTTCCATGTGTGCCACGCGCCTGTTTTGCATACTGATTTACATGTTATGATACCGATAACGTGCACTTGTTTGACATATGTGAATTCACATGACATGTTTTATAAATAAGCATGACCGTACTGTATTTATGATATATGCATATGCACCCGATATGGAAAACATGCTACATGGATAATGTGTTACTAAAAATACAGTTATTGACTAATGAATTAATGATAATCTGATTCACTGGGGGTAATTGGGACATGATATGGAGTTACCTACGGCTCAGCCCTGATCCAGCTGGTAAGACCGTCCCGTTTACGGATCCTAGGCTTTGGCCAGGTCCGCCCGTTTACGGATTCTAGGCTTCGGCCAGGTCCGCCCGTTTTCGGTTCCCATGCTACGGCAAGGGCCGCCCGTATTCTAAGGTATTCCTTAGGATGGTACCCTCGCCCAATGGGCTCGGGTTAATGCCTGTACATGATACCGCACTGGGGAAACTAAATACTGGAGTATGGTTGGAGGGTAAATAAAGAATTGAAAATGTATTCTACTGCTACTTGAAACATATGTGTATGATATAAAAAGGTTTACTGCATTGTTACATTTCATGCATTAATGTTGCACTGTTGGAACACACTAGACCCCAAACTCTCTGATTCCTACTTCGTAATCTACCAGCCTATATAAATATATATATTCCCGTATACTTCTCAAAGGTTTGAATAAAGAACAAGTATCGTTATTCTCGAGTGTGATGCAACCTCGAAATAGTAGAACTGAAATGGAGGTCGTTACTGCGCGAAACATCATGAAAATGTTATGCCTACCATATATCTGCATGAGCTTATAGCATCTTCTGGTAGTTTTGTATTACTGAGCTTTTCCAAGCTCACGTTGTTTTTACCATCGCAGGTTAAAAGAATATATCATGAGATAATGATTGACAGCAGTTTTCGGAGTTCTCTCAGCGTTGCTTTTGGAGTACGGTACTGTATAGTTAGTGGGCATGTAAGTCATGTACTGTTTACAACAGTGTCTGTAAAATGTTTTCTGAAGTTTTTATTATGTGTTTAAATGACACCCGAATGATATTTTAAACAGAAGTGGGTTTTACAACTTAAGAAATGTTTTAAAAATATTTTATGAGTATTTTTACCGTGGGTCGCTCTTGTGACCCTAATGTGACTTCCTAGGATCCGTCGTAACGCATAGACGGGTCTAGGGGGTTACAGTTTACGCCTGTCATGCGACAGAAGCACGTGGCAGACAAGAAGCTGATGCCCAAGGCTAGCACCTCCACCAGCTGCACGTGGGACAGTGGCAGCAGTTCAGACGTTCAGCTCGTTGAGCAAACTGTCCAGCCTCCACCACAGCCCAGACGCCGCCATCATATCCGTGTCAGCAGCAGCAGCAAGGACAGCGATTGAAAATTTCAGTCTTTTATTTCCTTTTATTGCTGCCTGCCTTATATATTTTGATGTACTTGCCTTCATGTTTTTGTTTTTCTGTCATTTTGCATTGAGGGCAATGCAACCTTCGAGTTTGGGGGTGGCAACCCTCCATCATTAATGGAGTCTTAGTACATCTTTTTATTAATCTGTTGTGTCTTTTATTTATTAAAGTCTCTTAAAAAAAAGATTAAACTGTTGGCTTAAAACTGTGAAGTTAACTTACCTGTTATGACAACTCTGTCGTGACAGCATCTTTAGGACAGATTAAGGAGAAGTTTAGAGCCTTTCTATAGTTCTGAAAACTTAAACACCTTTGTGACTGTTATACTGCTTAGATTTCTTTTAGCCCAACTAGAATAGGAAGCTTAGCACTTGAATAGCCCCTAGAGGTGCCTAACACTGGCTCTAGGAAAGAAGTTTAGCAAAATAGCCCTAGAGGTGCCCGAAACCGGCTCTAGGAAGTTAGCTAGAGGTGCCCGAAACCGGCTCTAGTGAAACTTTAGCTTGAAAAATAAAAATCAAGTCAAAACAGAAAATCAAAGAAGCATGAAAATGTGCCATCAAAAAAAAAAGATAAACTTTGGCACAAAAATTCAAGTTAAGAGTTGATTATTCTAGTGAAACTAAGAGAGTCTTAGCATATAACTGTTCACAAGCATGCACACACTGCACGAGGACTATAGGGAGATTCTGGACAGATCCTAATCTTTCCGACAGGTTGCTGCCGTTACAGAGAATGAGCGACGGGTAAGGGACAGTTCACTGTTTGAAGGCCAACACAAAAAAATTTATATTCTTTTTCTTTTAGGTCTTAGTTGCTTGAGGGCAAGCAAAAACTTGAGTTTGGGGGTGTGTTGAGTATGTAAAAGTTCTATTATTTACACCCTTTTTAACCCATATTTCTGCTGCATTCAAGCATCATTGCATTGCATTTAGGCTAGTTTACAGTAAAACATCACAAATGGATTAAAGGCACGGATTCTGCTAAAAGATGGCTTATTTTGCAGGTTGCTGCCATCGTAGACGGTGAAGGCGGGCGCAGGGCAGAGAAGTAGAAGAGCTGAACTGGACAAGCAGACGACGAGGACGAAGCTGCCATGGAGCTGTCGTGACAGCAAGGTGACAGCAGCCTTATGAAGAGGAAAAGTAAAGTGGACCTCGATAGATAGAGAAAAATCTGCTCGTCTGTCGTGTGAAAGCCAAATATTTTTCCAAGCCCCGGATCAAAAGATATGTCAAGCCAAAGCTCAAGGAGAGGAATTCCCATGAAACAAGGAGGCGGCTGAAAAGTAGGAATCCTTAGAGATTAAGCATTCATTAGAATCTTACTTTTCATTAAAGTTGTAATCCTTGTTAACTTAGAATACTTGAGCCCAAAGCTTATATAAGGGCATAGATATAACCTAGGAGGAATAATACCCCATAACCGATAACCTAAACCCCTCTGCCGTTCACCCGTCGTCGACATGTTCTAAATTCCCCCTAGGGCCACGGGTTGTTTTGTAAAGTAGTTGCAAGGGTTGTTTTGTTTTAGGATTTTCCAAGTTCAATAAAATAAACTTCAAGTTCTCTTATTTTGGTTTTAATATCTTGCAAGAGCATCGGGAGAGCATTGTGAGGTTATCTATTTACTTAGCATCGGGAGAGTTAAGTATACGAAAGAAATAAGAGCAAGTTCTCTAGTTTATAGTTGAACTATCTTGTGCCTAGGAATAGGGCAAGGTTAAGTGGCTAAGGAAGAATTCATACACATCGGTGTTTATCCTTCGATTCACGCCGGGAGGTATCGTCAAAGACGTGATCATCGACAGACTTGGACCTAGGGATAGGCCAAGGCAGATCTGGGATTCTTGCCAAACTTGAATGTACTGAGTTGGTGTGTTTGCCGCCGCGACGACCAACGGACAGCTGCCGCGACAGGTGCTGCCAGCGACAGGCACGACGATAGAACTGGAGTTCCTAAGCAATACAATACCTGCACTACTGAGCAATTCAATACCAGCCCATTCTCTCTATCTTGATTACTCTATTCTTTTATTTACGTTTTCCTTTATTATTCTCGTGACAACTCTCAATTATTTCCTTTACTTCGTGCAGTGAAATTAGGTGAAGCTATTGGCCCAATCCCTGTGGAGACGATATCCGATACTTCGAATCACTTTACTACTTGCGTCGTGTACACTTGCACTACAATTGCGATAGACTCTTTTACACGCAACAGTGAAAACAAACTGGAAAATTAGGCTGAAACAAGATAGAACATGAATCTGCCCAGATTCACTCTTGTTGAATATCCTGTAGAAATCTAGATTTTTGAGCGTGTTAGAGATCGAACTGGAAATATTTCTGTAGGAAAAAGTTGTAGAAAATTGAATTTACTGTAGGATAGAGGTTTTTGAATGATGAAAATGTTCATATGATTGCTGGAAATTAAGTTAGAACAAAACTGGTCACATGTAAGATTGAATCTGGAAAATTCTAGGCAATTCGGTTAAAACTGAAAAATTAAGGATTAAATTGCTAAGTAATAAATTCTGGAAATCTTGTTTAGAAACAGGGGATATTATGAATGAATGAAATATAACTTGTTTGGAATGAATTATAGCTTAAATGATAGGTTAAAGCTCACTAGAATACTTAGAACACTAATCTTGACTAATCTAGAAAATGTTAGAATTTAGGGACTGATTTGACCTGTTTTTGAACCAAATGAAACTTGAAAATATAAAGCATAAACATGTTAAACTTTGGTTAAAATTCTGGATTTAAACTAGTTATGGATCATAGATTAAAAGTACATTAAAGTCACTTAATAAATCAAGTTGGCAGAATAGGCCCTGAAAAATGCCATGTTTTCAAGTGTAAAACTGTATTGATTGGGAAATGAGAAAAATATGTTCCATACATGGATTTAAATCTGAGTGAATAAACTTTCTGGATTGGTAAAGAAATATAAATTTGGATTTGTAAGTAAAACGTTATGGACAAAATAGTAATTGGTAGTCAATCTGCCCATAGAAAAACAACTTTGTAGTGTTCAATGTTTGCACTTATTTAAATGAGCTTGTATGTTTGAATTGGTTTTTAATATGTCTTATATTTGTTTGTGTATGGATAATAAGATCAAGACTTTGAGGAAACATTGGAGGATTCAAGAGTTGGACAACCAAATAGAAAGGAAAAAGGCATAATGATCAAGGAAACAACCTAGCTTTGAGTATTGTGAGCGTAGTTAATCCTTAGGGTTAGGACTAGTGTCCTAACTAATGTATTTATTTTTTATATGATGACTTAAAATCATGAAATGAACCTAATTAATATTTGGTAAATGCTTAAGGGAAGGAGGTTAAATGGAAAGACAAATGCTTATGTTTGACCTAGTTTAGTGATCTTGTGGGATATATGATTCATCCCTTTGATTGATGAACTTATAAATGATTTTAAGCTACCATTTTTGATGAATTCATGCGTTAAATGACATGATATACTTGCTGGAAATTGCTTGAACGATGACCTTGAATAGGTCTAGTGTATTGGTGACATGAACATGTTGTATGACCTTGTAAACTGTTTGTGAAACACTTAGTTGATATTCTTGGCCATTAAAAGACTTAATAAGTCCTTGGTTTACTAGTGGTCCGTATATAGAAGGGCATGCCTTAGAGTCTAGAGCTCCTCTAAAATTAGTACCTAGTGTACTCTCTGTTGGTGTTGTTAGCACCTTGTAAAATTGATGCTTTGAGCATCCTCTATTGAATATGTGATTACCTTATATTGGTGAAAGACACCTTGATGAATTGGGCATCCTCTAATTTTGATGCATTGTGCATCCCTTGAATTGGTACTTCGTACCTAACGAGACTTGATTACCTAGTTCTACTAATCTACCAAGGTAAAACATGACAAGTACTTGAAATAAGACATAAGAAGTGAGATATGTGATATGTTTTGATATGTGATTGTAATCATATGATATGTCATAAGTCTATGATTTGTGTGATTAAATGTTGGATTGGTTACATTGATGTTAATATGCCTATATATCTAATTGTTGAATACATGATTCTAAAACTAGCTAAGTATGACTTGACCATGTTTAAGCTAGCTAGGTGTTACTTGTGAAAAATGAACCCTAGTTAGGTAACCTTGATTCATTGAAATAAGACACCTAAAAGATTGAACTAGTAGATTTAAGTACCACCTCACTAAGTACATCTTTGTACTTATCACTCTTTGTTTCCTTCTTCCCAAAACTATAGGTCGTTCTGATCCCGAAGCTAGCCTAATCTGATCCGGGAGCAGATCACAAGCCAAAGACAAGTATGATATATGACTTTTGTTTAGACTCTTAGAAGGTGGCATAGATATGTATAAGTATTTAAAGCTATGACTCATGCATTTTGAGTATTGTATATATGTGTTTAGTTGGATATATTATGGATCAAATACTATGGCTTGTAATAGTTAAACCATCTATGTTTGACATGTTAATGTCTATGTTTTGAGATATATATATAATGGACTAATGTTTGCCTAAAGCTTGAGATGAGTCTTGAATATATCTGGGATTGATATATGTGTTACAATTACATGTTTAACATGATATGTTTACTTGGTTGGTTAGGTGGAAATACATCTAGAATGCTTCATGGTTCTTGATTAATTCGTATGATTGAGATGATAGTCGATCAATGCTTCTTTGATTCTAATTGGTCCGAATGCTACATATATGTATATGAATGTGTAATGCACTTAGTATTATCATTGAATATGTGATAGAAATTATCTTAATGCTTGTTATTTGATTCGAATGACATTAGAGGTTATAGTGTTCAATTCGAATGATCCTATGTATTCCAGATTAATTCGAAATGTCTAATTGTTGTGTAGGGATGTATGGTTTGTATACTTGTTCACATGTTGTTTGAATGATGATGGTTATATGATTGATTATGATATATACAAAGTGTATATAAGTTGATACGTTTGAATAGGTTATATATATTATGATTGAACTTGTATTGTTGTTTATTGTGTAAGCATGTTGATATGATAACATTGTATGAATGTGTATGTTTGGTATTGTAAATCAATTGGTCTTGTTAGGTTAAAGGTTTTTGTTAGCCCGCTTTGTTATATGATTTATGTTTAAGATTCTATGGTTTGTTATGAAACATATATGACATGTATGATGTTTCTAAGTTCTGAGTCTGAATATGTTATGTTTTAATCAGTAACGCCCTTCATTCCTAACTCGGGTGTGAGGTGTTACACCGGTCACCACTATTTCCCTTCTGGCGACCGGTCACCGCTGTGAGGCGATTTTCGGCCGTCGTTTACCGTCGTGCCTTCGAACCCAAAAACCCTAAAAAATCTCTTTTTTCGATCTACAACCTTAGCTAACTCGTTTCTTCAGAAACACCCCACTTTACCACATAAATCTACCCAAACCAAACACTCCCGTTCATTTTTGACTCCACATGCGCCAAGAAAAGCTCCGTCAACACTTCGGCTTCACTCCAAACGACCTCGACAACACTCGCACAGATATGTTATGTTTTAATCAATAACGCCCTTCATTCCTAACCCGGGTGTGAGGTGTTACACTGGTCACCACTATTTCCCTTATGGCGACCGGTCACCGTTGTGAGGCAATTTTCGGCCGCCGTTTACCGTCGTGCCTTCGAACCCAAAAACCCAAAAAAATCTCATTTTTTCGATCTACAACCTTAGCTAACTCGTTTCTTCAGAAACACCCCACTTCACCACATAAATCTACCCAAACCAAACACTCTCGTTCATTTTTGACTCCACATGCGCCGAGAAAAGCTTCGTCAACACTTCGGCTTCACTCCAAACGACCTCGACAACACTCGCACAGATAAGTTACTCGCTTCTCTTCTCTTTTTTTTAGATCTGTCTAAAAATTTGGTTTTTCGTTTTCAGTTGTTTTCTTATATTTAGGTAAGATTTAGGCTCTACTCACTGATTTTTTGAGTTTAGGTCCCTAGATCTAAGATTTTCCTTTCTATTTTCTTAAAAAAGGTGAAAACTGACTCATTTAGCGTTTCTGGCAGGAAATATACCTCTTGAATTGATAAGCAAGCTCAGATGACTTCCCAGTGGACCGTTTCGACGTCGTCTCGTCTTCTCTGGTGACCTTCCGACTGCAGGTATAGCTCTTCGATCCCATTTTCTCTCTCTTTTTAATTTTGGTGATGATTGCGCATTAATTCTCTGTCCCCTACTAACTCTCTCTCCTCTTTTATATCTAGCGCACAGGTGACATCATCGTCCTCGCTGGCGACACCAGCTTGCTCCAGCTAAGGTGGTAATCTGCGTGAAAGCAGAACGGGTGAATGAAAGGATGACACGTGTCTATGGGCTCTTAATTTGGGCGGGAATTAAAAACACATATGGGCTTTTGTGTTTGTTTGGTGAAATTTGAGCGGGAATTGGGCTTAAACTGATATTTTGTGATCTGTTTGGGTTTTTGGTTTAGGAAAATGGGTTAGCAAGACATGTATTTCGGGCCTAATACTTGTATTCAGGCTTTGCAATAATGAAAATGGGTATTGGATATCTAAAATGGACTCTAGTACTATGTATTTTGGAATTTTTTACTTGTTTTATTTATTTGGGTTTGTTTAATATGTATTTATATTTTGGTTTTATTTATATCGAAAATATATATGGGTACCCGGAAAAAATACGGGTATTACAATCCCTAAAGTGTTTCGATATGGTTTACCACTGGAAACGTCTGTTTCGATACGGACTAATCTGTTTCAAGACAAGGGTTTCGAAACGGGCTTGTTCGTTTTGATACATCCTTCATCTGAGCTTTTGTTTTTTAAGTGTCGTTTCGAAACGACTTATACCCGTTTCGATACAGGGGTTAAGTATTTTCAAAATATAGCATTAAATGAACTAGCCGTTACTTGTCAGAATTGAATTTTTGAAAATTGGTTACAAGTTTCAATACACCCCTTTTGTGTTTTGAAACACCATTTTACAGTTTCAAACGAGTCTTTTACAGATTCAAATTGTTTCGATACGGTCCCCTTTTTACACACAACGTCTCTTTCTTTTTTTAGTGTCCGTTTCGATACAGGGCCACGTGTTTCGATACAGGTTGTTGCATAATAGCATTTATGGAGGAAAGAGAAAGCCACAAAGGCTCTATTGATGATCTCAATTACCCAAACGGCTAGAAATCAATGAGAATGTATAAAAGCAAGCCTCAGAAGCACCAGCAACAACTATTGAACCTCAAAGCAACATCCATGCAATCCAATCCAAACCCTAAGCACTTATTGTCAAATTCTTGTACCCAACTCTTAGAGTTCTTAGTGTAAATAAAATTTGTGAGTTTGGGGAGTGTTTGTAATCTATTTGGGCTATATTTATCTTGTGAGAGATCAATTGTAATAGCCAACATCTTCTTTGTAAAGTGAGAGTCTTGTGGTTCAATCGTTGGGTATAAAGATTGAACATTTGTAAAGGTTGTCTTCTGAGCCTAGAAAAGGGAAGAACAAATTAGTGGAGAGTTTGTTGAAAATCCTTAGTGAGAGCTAAGGTAGTGGATGTAGAGCTTGTTTAGAAGCTTGAACCACTATAATTGCCTTGTCTATCATTTTTAATTATTCCTTTTGCTCCCTTCATTTTTTTAAAGTGCCAATTCACCCCCTCCTTGCCATATCGGTTAATTCGATCCACTCAACAGATGGTCATATAATGGAGGCGGGTGCTATTGAAGAGACCCAAGACATAAATGTTAATAAAACTCTAAAAGAGTTTCAGGTACTTAAAATAAAGATTGAAATCTTGAAGAGATCTCGATGAGTTATGTCACTACGAGAATGGAACTAGAAAAATTGAAAAGTTGTCGACAACGATTTTACATAGAATAATTCTGTAGAAGTAAAGAAAGATAATGAGGATCTTGTATATGAATCTACAGATGTTGAAATGATTGTCCAATATATAAAGACGCTTTAAACTTCCAAAAGAGAAGTATTTGGACCAGCAGTGCAAAAACCTAAAGTTGTAATGCAAGTGGGGCACAAATAAGTAGTCGTAAATACGATTGAATTATGATTTATGAAGAATTATAATTACTTCATGGTGGATACAATTACTTTTACATTTATGAAATATTTTATATACGTCTAATTATTTTGCAGATCCATATTTATCCTTGAAGGATTTAAAATGCTAGAAGCATTTGGAAAATTTCGAGAAAATTTATTTAGATACGCCCCTTGAATATTTTTTGGCGCGTTTGGTAGAATCGCCTTAGTGAGTACTAATTGAGGAAATACTATAAGAATGATCATATTTCCTTATGTATTTTTATAAATGAGTTTGGATCAAGATTTATTATATCATTAAAACTCCTGAAGAGCTTCAAATTGAAAACTCGTGAAGAGCTCTCAAAGTATTTAATGGAAGTATTTGAGAAAAAGAATCTTGAGATGTGATTTTGTCTCGACCTAAAGATCGAGTGCTTAAATATGCCTTTTTGTCTATGAATAGACATAAGCTGAAAGAATCTTAAAGAATTTTCAATATGAAGCATATCTATTGAGTATCCCAATAATTGTAAGATTGTTGGATGTGAATAAAGATAATTATGTCTTTTCTTGGTCTTGAAGCAATATATATTAGTTGGTCAAGAAATATCCATGGATATACAAAGATCATTGCATTTAGGTCTCCAAACATTTGTCGATACCTCCTTAAATCTTGTAAAAAGAATTGTTATGCACGAGGCAGGCTAAAAATATGCTTGGCTAAGACCATTTGACCCAACATATCTAGAAGATATGCGATTTACTTTCACAAGATAAGATACAAACTATCTTGTGTAGAGATAATACAAAATTTATATCTTAAGGTTGATACATCAATTATGATAAACGAAACATATTTCTTCAAAGTTTCGTCCCTCATGATCTTCAGAAGAATAGTATTCGATGAATCCTTTCAAGCAGTAATTTTGAAAGATCTATTTACCAATGCATAGTCTACCTCAACATTTGAAGATTATATTCAAGATTGAATTACGAAGTTCAAAGATCTTATGTGATATTTTTCATGAGGGGGGTAAATACGCGTTGCACTCTTTTTCCCTTAACCGAGGTTTTGTCCTAATGGGTTCTCCTTGTAAGGTTTTTAATGAGGCAAAATGTTATGCGTATCAAAGATGTGTGTACTCTTTTTCCTTCACTAAAGAAAATTTTTTCCCACTGGGTTTTTATCTTAGTATGGTTTTAACGATGCACATTATCTTCATAGACATCTAAAGGGGAGTGTGATGAATATTTATCTATGTGGATTTCTATCATGATAAGAACTTTATCAAGGGGATTTGATTTACTTTATCATTAGTAATATTATCTTTATTAATTAGAGTTTAATGAATTATGTACTTCTTATGCCTATAAATAAATGATTTGATAAAGGCATTGTACACAAGTCTATATTTGAGAATAATACAGATCTCCCTCTTTCTCTCATCTCTTTTTCCTTTAATTCTTGTTTGTTGTTCTTTGTTATTTTCTTCACAACAACTTTAAAAAAAATACAAATATATTATATTTTCACATTACATTATAGGTCAATCAATTATTAGTCAAGTTATAGATATGTTATAATCATTAAAAAATTATAATTTAGTCGCTCAATTGAAACTATATTACAATTAAGTCACTTTGTTGTTAAAAAATAAACCAATGTTAAACATTCCATGGTATTCCAATAGTTTGTCTCAAAACTTATGTATTCATCCAATTTGGTTCTAATTTAAAATAATTCACTAAATTTAATCTTTCATATTAAAAATTATATCAATTTAGTCATTTTTCTTCTCCCAAATTACCTTTTATTCATGATTCATCGTCATCTCTAGTTGTATACACTCGTTAACACTTAGAGTATTTCATTTGAAATCATTAATTAATCTAATACACAAATTTATGAAAGTAAAGATATAGTTAATTTTTTAATGTTAGATCTTTGATTAGTATCTACAGTAAAAATAAATACTCATTAAAATCTATGTAAAATTATTTATGAAAACCTTTAGATTTTAGTTGGTGCTACCACATTTTTTTACAACAAAGATCAAATTTTTATATTATCATACAATTTTCTTAGAATTTCATAATTTTGAATGATTTCATTTTTTCCCTTTTTATTTTAAAATAAACTAATAGTTATTTTCTAATCTGTTTTTAATTAAATTTTATATTTTATAATAAGAACTAGTTGATCTAAATAAAATGATAACAAATATATTACTCAAAACTTTAGTTAGAACTAATAATAGAAAAATATACATGTTTAGAATTTTTTTAATCAAGTTTGATATAACTCGTGTTAACGAGTGTACCGAAGTAGGGATGATGATGAACGGTGAAGAACAAGTAATTTGGGATAATAACAAAAATTAAATTAATAAAAAAATTAAATATAGAGGGTTAAATTGATTGGGTTATTTTTATATTAGGACTAATTTTATAAAATATATAAATTTTTACAACTAAAATTGTTACTCCCTCCGTCCCACAATTTTTGTCCCTTATTGACTTTTTTTGGGTCAATTTTTTTCAACTTTGACTCATAATTATTTAAAATGTATCATTGATAAAATATGAAAATATATATATATATATATTTTTTAAAAAAACTTCTAATCGAGTAGTTTTCAAATATATATTTTATAAAATTTAATTATTTAAAATATTCAATATAATAATAGTCAAAGTTTAAAATTTTTTACTTTTAAAAAGTCAATAAGGAACATTTTTTATGGGACGGAGGGAGTATTATATCATAGAATGTTTAATGCCGGTTTAATTTTTATTGAGAATACAACTTTGTTGAAACAAAATTTAATTGAGTGACTAAATTGTAATTAAAAAAAACATGACCTATTGTAACATGATTAACAATTAAGTGATTTTAACCTTAAAAAATACCCTCGAATTTAAAACATTACTATTAATTTAAAATATAAAAATATTTTCTTTTGAATAGTTTAAAAGTGATTACATAGTAGTATCTGTTCATATATATTCTTAACTCTTTAACAAGGCACAAACACCTTACAAACAAAGCGATTGAACTCGGGTCTCTTAGGATGAATATCATCCGCTTTTCTACTGAGACTAATTGTTGGGTTCAAAATATAAAAATATAACTATATAAATAGATTATTATTTTATGAGCTGTCAATGAAAAATTTACAAGCATCGAGAATTATGACAAGAAATTTAAAATTTTAAAATTAAAGAATTGTTCAAATTATATTAGTTGAATTCTAAAAAAATAATTTTTATTTAAATTGATTCTTTTAAAATTTAATTGGTTTAAATGGTTAATTTTTGTATTAATAAAAAAATTGATAATGATTTTAGTTTTGGTTCAAAATAACAATTCTATATATTTTCTGTTTCTAGTCTTTTTTATTTCTTTTGAGTTGAACTTAACATTGAGATAAAAAATATATATATATATACTAAATTTTAGATATTTGGGTGATTGATGAAATTTGAGCAAATTAGAAACGTATTAGTTATATATTAAAATTTCAATTAATTTAGTTAACTAATTAATTTTAAATCAAATTAACCGATAATTAGACTTCGAAAAAATTATTGGTAATTTATCAAACGATTATTCGAAACGAAACAATAAAATCCCACGTAACAGTACATAGAGACAGTTCAAAGGTTTACAGGGCCTTGTGGAGTTTATTAAAATCAGGCCCTTTAATTTATAATCCAAAAGATATACTATAAAGTTTTTTTAAATAGATTTTTATTTTAATAAAAATATATATATTTTGAGGCCCTTTAAAGTTATTTTTTGTAATTTATTAAACCAAAATATTTTACTTCTCCTTATAAACATTTAATTCAACTCATTTGAAGTTCTTTTTTAGGGGCCCTATGCGATCGCTCATCTCGCACATATCCAAAACTTCTACTGGTTGTACACAATCTCAAGTGTGGAACAGTTTATGTGTACTACTTACTAATATTATAATTTTCACGTGGGCAAGTTGAAATTGTCTATGGTAAGGGTGTTCAAAAATATCTGGCCCGAATTATCTGACCCGTTGACAGCCTACCCGATTGAAAATTATCAGGTATTTATTTGAAAATACCTAAATTTTTCGGGCCGAGTATCCGACCCGTATTTTTTTATCGGGTAGTCGGGCCGGGTCAGGGCCGAAATTTTTTATAACCGGGTACCCGACCCGGTAATTTTAAAACTTATATATTTTAAATTCTATTTTTATTTTATGTTTCTTACCATTTTCCCCTAAAATTAATTTTAAATCTCTAATTTCTTTTTATACTTGTATTATATACTTTTAAGTTTTAAAATTTTTAAAAATAATTATATTAATTTGTCAATATGAGATTCGAAAGAAAATTCATGTTCGAGATTAATATTTTTAATACATTCTTTCGGCGATAAACTTTAATATATGTATATATATATATATATATCCAAATATTTTTCTCTTAAAACTAATCTGAAATCAATAATTTTTCTGTTTGAAATATATATTATGAAATTTTATTCGTTTCCTATATATGGGATGAGATCAAGTTACATAGTGTAAAACTCATTTAGTTTTACACTAA
The DNA here is from genome assembly GCA_030270665.1 of Hibiscus trionum. NCBI lineage: Eukaryota > Viridiplantae > Streptophyta > Magnoliopsida > Malvales > Malvaceae > Hibiscus > Hibiscus trionum. The sequence goes on from BSYR01000006.1 coordinate 13,419,943, forward strand.
TCTAAAACCATTGGATAAGGGAAATGGATGGATGAGATTAACAGTAAAAAATGTGAAGATTATCACTTTGGAAAAAAAGATAAGGAAATAATCTGAGCCATTAATTACCATCATCTAACGGTCTAAAAACGGTGTAAAAGGAATTGAGTTTTACACAGTGTAAGTTGATCCTAACCCTATATATATATATATATTAAAATAGATTAAAAATATATATAAAAAAGTGAACCGACTGTCCGGTACCTGATTTTACGGGTACTCGGTACCCGATTTGCGGGTACCCAGTTTGTATGGGCTAGGTAACGGGCCGAGGTTTCACTACTTAAAAATTTCGGGTACCCGAATTTAAACATCCCTAGTGTTGAGTGGATCGCAAGATCGATATTGACCAAGAGGGGGGTGAATTGGAAATTTAAAGGTTTTATGGTGGAAATTGCAAATTGAAAATAATAGACAAGGGATTTAGAGTGGTTCAAGTTCCAAATGAACTCTACATCCACTACCTTAGCTTCACTAAGGATTTGCAACAATTCCACTAATTGCTCTTCCCCTTTTCTAGGACAATGAGGCAACCCTTTACAATTTCGGTTGATTTTTCTACCCAAAAATCAATCCAATCCTCACACAAGTGAACAAAGAAATTTGATGGCTAATAAAGTATCTCTCAATACAAATGATTGCCCAATTACAAGCACTCAACCCAATTGAACAAGATATGAATGAAAATTACAATTGGGGTTTCTAGACAAAATGGGATTTTTGCACAATTGCTTGAATTTAATGTTTGGATGTTTGCTTTTGGATCAATAGTTGTTGCTGGTGCTTTTAGAGGTCCCTTTTATACCTTCTCATTGATTTCTAGCCGTTGTGGTTGTTGCACTCATCAATAGAGCCGTTGGGGATGTTATCTCACCACCATAAATGCAGTCTGCAACAACCCGTTTCGAAACGCGGGGTACCTGTTTCGGAACGGACTAAAATAGAAAGATCCGTTGGGGTGCATTTAAGAGCCCGTTTCGAAACGCCTTAGGGTCGTTTCGAAACACTTTTGCCACTGTCAAGGGTCGTTTCGAAACGGTCTTAGCCCGTTTCGAAACACCTTAACGGTTTTCAGAAAGTCAGTTAAAAACTACTTCAACGGTCATATTTTTCAATTTAGACTTAAGAGCTGTTTCGAAACGCTTGGCTTCGTTTCGAAACGGTTTTGCTACTGTCAAGGGTCGTTTCGAAACAGCCTTAGCCCGTTTCGAAACACCCTATTTATCTTTGTAAAATAGGTCAATTAATTTAACAACCGTTATGTTTTTCAAATTAAAATTCAAGAACTGTTTCGAAACGTATGAGGCCGTTTCGAAACGGGTTCAAGTGTTTCGATACACGTTTCGGAACAAGTGTTGACAGTGATGAAAACGTTTCGAAACGCCTTAGGCCGTTTCGAAACAGAAGCTTAAAAATCACTGTTTTGGCTTTAAACACTTAGAAAAATATTTGAAAAACTTTGTTTTTAACTTTGGCATAATCTTGAAATTATATAGGGATGTTTTGAGGACTTAAAATTCGTTTTGACATTTTCAATTTAGTCCTTAGATTTTTAGTTATATCAAAATTAAAATATTTGTTTCACAATCTCCCCCTTTTTGATATAACAAAACCAAAGTTAGAATTTTTAAGAATTTTGAAAGTTTTGAAAATATTCTAACTCCCCCTTAATTTAAGATAGGTTTTTAAAGTTAAAAAAAATGTTTGACTTGAAATCCAAGTTGTAAAGCTTAGAAAACCTTTTAAAAAATTTTAAAACGAATTTTAGTTTGTGGCTCTTAAATTTCTTCCCCCTTTTTGTTAGATCAAAAAGAACAATGAAAGCTCATAGAGAAGACAAGGATTAGTACCAATAAGCATTAATAAGCAGCAATAATATTAATTCATAATATCAAAATATCCAAAACATAACCAACATTAAGTTCATAATAAAATCCCAAACAAAAGATCAAAAGCATAGGTTCCTAAAACATAATAAAACATAAAGATGCAATCTTAAACCTAAAAAACATAGATAATATGATATGATATGGTATGAAGATCCTAGGCCTCGTCATCATCATCCGAAGTATCATCATCGCTCTTGACTTGAGAACGGTGAAACTTCGTCCATTGCCCATAGAGAGTAGAGAAGGACAAATCCAAATTTGAATGGGAGGTCTCAAGAGTATGAAGACGATCCTCGACATTTTTCAAACGATTGTCCGTGGCAGTAAAACCCGAAGCAATGCTAGTATCCAAAGCATTGAACCGCTCGGTAATGAGAGTCGTGAGGGCTTCATTGTTTCCAACTTGAACTTGCGGTGGAGGAGCAACGGGAGGAGGAACAGCTTCTCTATCAACTCTTTCCCAAACATCATTCACATATGTAAACCCGGACTTGCGAAGGGAGGATTCACCAATCTTGGACTTGCGAGGTTCCGGAGAGTCGTAGGTACAATCGATACCAAGATCATTAAAGATTTAGCTCAAAAGTGTGCCATAGGTAAAAGACTTCAACTCGTTTGTGTCAATAAGCTTAATATTATTGACTATCTCGGCAAAAATGATTTTAGGCACATTAGGGCGCTCACCTCTACGGAAACATTCAAGCCAAAAATGATCAGTTTGACGGATATGAGAGTATTTACCGCCGGAAGGTCGAATGAACCATGAAACCATCAAGTGAAGAGCGCGATCGTGCACATCCAAAGTAAGTGCCTTACCGGTGAAATTGCCAAAGTGACGTTCATCCTCAAGACCCTCATCTTTAAGTTGAAAAATTGACTCCAAGATAGCAATATTGACAACAAACTTTTTGCCCAATAACAAATATTCAATTCCTATAATCTCGGTTTTGGTCTCATCATGAATAAAACGAGCATTAGAGTAGAAAAGGAGTACCATGTGTTTGTAGCGAATATCCGGAATGCTCAAGAAAAAGAGAAGATTCCACTCACTCAAACGATCGAGATAACGGAATAGGAATCGCTCGGAATTGAGGAAATCAAGATCAATGACACGTTCTCTACGAACTGCGAAATCCTTGACAAAAGATAAGCGAGCTCGCATCTCCGGAGTTTTAAGGGATTTCTGAAAAAGCAGGGCAAGATTCGGACGAATGCTCGAATCACCGGTTTGAATGGTCTTACGCTTTTTGTTAGCTTGTTCCGCCATCTAAAAACATTAAGCAAGTATATTTTAAAAATTAAGTGTATGCATTGATATTTAGAATCAATCCAATAATAAATCTCACTTAGGTTTTTGAAACAAAATTAAAAACAAAAAAAAAAAGATAAAAAGAAAATAGTAAAAAAAATTAAAAAAAATACGACTGAAAAATTTTATATTAGAATCAAAAATTTTGAGATTTGAAAATTTTTTACAAGATATGGAAAACCCACAAAGGAAAATCTATAATTTATACAAAAATAAAATTTTCTAACCTAAGATTCGAACATAAATTGAAAGAAAAAGAAAAGATAAAAAAAATACCTTAGTTTGGGATTTTGGATGATTTGATGAAAATCCTTGCACAATGTTGATGAAACTTGCTTAGACTTGAGGTTTAGAGTAAAACCCCTCACAATTTTGTGAAAATCAATGAGTTTGAGATGGTATTTATAGAGATGGAGGCGGTTTAGGGGTTTTAGGGTTTTTAAGAGTTTGATAAAAAGTAGGATTTTAACATTAAAAGCCCTAAATAAAGCTATTCGCGATTCCGTTTCGGAACGGTCAGGACCGTTCCGAAACGGGACGACTAGGGTTTGACCGTTTTGAGACCACAGGCTGACCGTTTCGATACGGTGTTGACCGTATCGAAGCCCTGTTGACCCGTATCGAAACACGTTTCGATACACCCCTTGGCAGTAGCCAAAACGTTTCGAAACACCTTGGAGGCGTTTCGAAACGCCCTTCTCTCAGAACTGGATTTAAGGTATCCGTATCGAAACCGGGTCACCCGTTTCGATACACCTGGGCCTGGAAGTGCAGATAAGGCTCTAAAAGTGCAGAAAAATGAGGTTTTAATAGGCCTAACATGCATAAATGTCATGAATGAGCAAGCAAAACATATTCAAGCATAAACATACTCCCCCTAACTATAAGCATGGATGAAATTAGGAGACTAAGCATACAAACATGGCATTTCACAAGATCAAGCATATTGAAGCACAAAAGAGGTCCTAAAAGGTCAAGATAGACTAGCTAGAACTAACTCTCTCCTAAGGGACCAAAAACGCTCTTTGTCTAAGGGTTTTGTAAATATGTCCGCTAATTGATTCAAGGTGTCTACGTACTCTATAACCACATCTTCCTTAAGGACATGATCTCTAATGAAATGATGCCTTATTTCTATGTGTTTGGTTCTAGAGTGTTGGATGGGATTTTTAGTTAAACATATTGCACTAGTGTTGTCACATTTTAGGGGTATGGTTTCAACTTTAATTCCATAATCTAAGAGTTGTTGCTTCATCCAAAGGACTTGAGCACAACAACTCCCTAAGGATATGTACTCGGCTTCGGTGGTAGATAAGGTTACACTATTTTGTTTCTTAGAGAACCAAGATATGAGCATACTACCTAAGAATTGACAAGTTCCCGAAGTACTTTTCCTATCAATTTTGCAACCCCCATAATCCGCATCCGAGTAAGCATGAAGGTTGAAGGTAGAGTCTCTAGGATACCAAAGACCTAAATAAGGAGTGTCTCTAAGGTATCTAAAGATTCTCTTAACGGCTATAAGGTGAGACTCTCTAGGACTAGCTTGAAACCTAGCACACAAGCAAACACTAAACAAGATATCCGGTCTACTTGCGGTAAGGTAAAGCAAAGATCCAATCATAGAACGATAAAGCTTAGAGTCAACACACTTACCTCCTTCATCTTTGTCAAGCTTTGTAGATGAGCTCATAGGAGTGGCTTGAGGCTTTGCATTCTCCAAGCCAAACTTCTTGAGCATATCCTTTATGTATTTTGCTTGGTTGATAAAGGTGCCATCCTTCTTTTGCTTGATTTGGAGTCCCAAAAAGAATGAGAGCTCCCCCATCATGCTCATCTCAAATTCACCTTGCATTAACTTAGCAAACTCTTGACAATGGCATTCATTAGTAGAACCAAAAATAATATCATCAACATAAATTTGAACTACTAAGATGTCATTTTTATACATTTTTATAAAGAGTGTAGTGTCCACCTTACCTTTTTCAAATCCTTTTTCAATCAAAAAATTTGAGAGCCTTTCATACCAAGCTCTAGGAGCTTGTTTTAAACCATAAAGAGCTTTGGTAAGTTTGAAAACATGATTTGGAAATTTTAAATCTTCAAAACCCGGTGGTTGTTCCACATACACTTCTTCATTTATAAAACCATTTAAAATGCACTTTTAACATCCATTTGAAAAAGCTTGAAATTATGATAACATGCATATGCAAGCAACATCCTAATGGCTTCCATTCTAGCTACGGGTGCATAGGTTTCATCAAAATCTATTCCCTCTTCTTGAGTGTAACCTTGTGCTACAAGTCTAGCTTTATTTCTCACAATGTTACCACTCTCATCTAGTTTGTTCCTAAATACCCATTTAGTTCCTATTGTAGATTGATTACTAGGCCTATCAACTAGTGTCCAAACATTACTTCTCTCAAATTGATTTAACTCTTCTTGCATAGCCATAATCCAAAAGTCATCTTTCAATGCTTCTTTTATATTTTTAGGCTCTATGCATGAGATAAATGCAACATGGTTCATTAATCTAAGAGAAGAACGAGTGGTTACCCCCTTGGATGGATCACCCAAGATTTCACCATCTTTGACATAGTTCAACTCCCTTGGGTAGCTCACTTCCTTTTCCTCAATAGCCAAGTCCTTCAAGGCTTCAAGAGGTGGATCTTGTGAGTCCTCTTCCTTTGTTGGAATCTCATCCTCCTTTGAAGTTTGACCTCCATCAAAGGCATTTATGATCCCTACATCATCATCATCACAAGAATCCTTCCTAGGAAGGAGGTTATCATCGAATACAACATGAATAGATTCTTCTACTACTAAAGTTCTTTTGTTAAATACTCGATAGGCTTTAGAGGTTAAAGAGTAACCTATAAAAATGGCTTCATCACTTTTTGCATCAAATTTACCTAAGTTATCTTTTCCATTATTTAAAACAAAACACTTGCACCCAAAAGGGTGGAAATAGCTAATGTTAGGCTTTTTAGATTTTAAAATCTCATAAGGTGTTTTCTTTAAAATTGGCCTAATCATTACTCGATTTACAATATAACAAGCGGTGTTTGTGGCTTCTGCCCAAAAATATTTAGGTAAATTGTTTTCACAAAGCATAGTTCTAGCCATTTCTTGTAAAGTTCTATTTTTCCTCTCAACTACCCCATTTTGTTGAGGAGTTCGAGGAGCCGAAAAATTATGGCTAATACCATTTTTATTTAAAAAATCTTCAAACCCTAAATTTTGAAACTCGGTTCCATGATCACTTCTAATATGTGAAATTCTAAGTTCAAGGTCATTTTGGGTTAATTTTGAAAATGTGATGAATTTTTCCAAAGCCTCATCTTTAGTACTTAAAAAGAGAACCCAAGTAAATCTAGAAAAATCATCAACTAGCACAAAAGCATAAGACTTACCACCCAAGCTCATAGTCCTAATTGGCCCAAATAAATCCATGTGAATTAGTTGTAAACATCTACTAGTAGAAACATCATTTATGGATTTAAAGGAAGACCTATGTTGTTTACCTTTTGAGCATGCGTCACAAATTTTATCATTTGAAAATTTTATCTTGGGTAAACCTCTAACTAGATTTAGAGAGACTAGTTTTTCTAAAACACTTATGCTAGCATGTCCTAGCTTCTTATGCCACAACCATGCATCATTTTCATTTTCAGCAACTAAGCATGCATGAGATGTATGAATGTCATCTAGATGCACCATGTATATATTCCCTATGCGATGACCTATGAGCATAATATTATTAGATTTAATGTCTACAATTTTGCATCCATTTTTATCAAATAAAATATTAAATCCTTTATCACACAATTGACTTATGATCAATAAATTGTGTTTAAGACCATCGACATATAAAACATTTTCAATGAGAATAGTAGAGTGATTACCTATGGAGCCAATACCTTTAATGTGGCCTTTGGAGTTGTCACCAAATGTTACTACTCCTCCACTTTTTGGCTTTAGATCCATGAATCGACTCTTGTCTCCGGTCATGTGCCTCGAGCATCCACTATCAAGGTACCATGAGTTTTGACTTTGTGCTTTGGCCTTGTAGAAATGCCCCCCCTACAAACAAAGATATTAAACCTTGGTTTTTGGTACCCAAATCATTTTGGGTCCATGAGTGTTAGCTCCCAAAACCTTGGTTCCCTTAGGAATCCAAGATGACATAGCAATAATATTATTAGATTTAACAAGTTCCTTAGGAACCCATACACTTCTAATTCTTTTAGCTCTACTATGTCTAGGATAGCTACCTTGTTTGTAGTAGTTAGTCTTTTCCTTAGGTTGGTGTGTTCTAGAGGATTCTCCTACTTCATGCTTGACACTACCAACATTTTTTAAAGACTTTTTGAGCTCATTTAGCTCACCCAACACCTTTTGGTGTTCACAATTACATTGAGATAAAAGATTATTAAGATCAACATTTTCATCTTGAAAGAATTTAAGTTCATCTTTTAATCCTAATATCTTTCTCTCAAATTTAGAATTAGCTTGAGTAAGTGAGTCATTTTTCTCATTTAATTCTAGAATAATCTTTTTATTCCTTATAACTGACTCCTTATATTTCTCAACTAATTCATCATAGACCTCTTGTAACTCATCATATGCATCATTTAATTCTTCATATGAAAAATCTAAAGTAGATGAGTTAGAGGTTACCATGGAGGAATCTTCCTCAAGTGTCATGAGGCAAAGGTTAGCCACTTCTTGTTCGCCATCCTCCGATGACTCCTCATCACTCCAAGTAGCAAGCTTGGCTTTGAGCTTTTTCCTCTTCTCAAAGCCTTTCTTCTTGAGTTGAGGGCACTCCGAACGAATGTGGCCAGGTTGTTTGCACTCAAAGCAAGTGATAGGATCCTTTCCTTCTTCTTTGTTCTTGCTTTTGAACTCCATTTTTCTTTGGATTTTTCTTCCACGGTTGGACCTCATGAAGCGTGAGAATCGTTTGGCTATCATAGCCAATTCTTCACGTTCATCCTCCTCACTAGATGAGCTCTCATCACGTTGTGAAGTTTTAGCCTTGAGAGCTATTCCCATCTTCTTCTTCTTCTTCTCAACCTCAAGCTTCTCTACCCTTTTCTCTTCTTTCTTCTTCTCATCTTCCCTTCCTTGCTTCATGGTCTCATGAGTAAGGAGAGAACCCACAAGCTCATCAAGCTTCAAGGTTTTCAAGTTCTTTGCTTCGATGATAGCGGTTCTCTTCCCATCCCAAGACTCGGGAAGTGAATAGAGTAGCTTCCGGACAAGCTTGTCTTCCGGTATAATCTCTCCATAGCCCATTGACAATCGTGGAGAAACGATCAAACATCTTTGACACCGTCTCATCGGGCTCCATCTTGAAATTCTCATAACTAAGATTGAGAATTCCAATCTTAGTTTCTTTAACATCGTTGGTGCCTTCATATGTGGTCTCTAGAGTGTCCCATACTTCTTTGGCACTTTCAATGGATGAGACCTTGGAATAGATGTCCGGACCGAAGGAACAAAATAGCATGTGGAGAGCTTTATCATTGACTTGAATCTTTTTCTCTCCTCTTCACTCATCTCCACTTTCTTCTTTAAGACCATATTGCCTTCACTATCTTGCTTCAAAGGGATATATGGCTCATCTTCAATGACATCCCACACTAGATAGTCATTTGATTTGATGAAGAGACGCATCCTATTCTTCCAAAAAGAATAGTTATCACCGTTGAAGAAAGGAGGCTTTGTAGTGGATTGTGACTCGTACATGCCCGAACCGGAGGTTGAAGCCATCTCTTGATATTTGATGATCACACTCTTCCAAGGATCTCCTCTTGTTGTTGTTAATCCTCAAAGAGTTAAGCTCTTATACCAATTGTTGAGTGGATCGCAAGATCGATATTGACCAAGAGGGGGTGAATTGGAAATTTAAAGGTTTTATGGTGGAAATTGCAAATTGAAAATAATAGACAAGGGATTTAGAGTGGTTCAAGTTCCAAATGAACTCTACATCCACTACCTTAGCTTCACTAAGGATTTGCAACAATTCCACTAATTGCTCTTCCCCTTTTCTAGGACAAGGAGGCAACCCTTTACAATTTCGGTTGATTTTTCTACCCAAAAATCAATCCAATCCTCACACAAGTGAACAAAGAAATTTGATGGCTAATAGAGTATCTCTCAATACAAATGATTGCCCAATTACAAGCACTCAACCCAATTGAACAAGATATGAATGAAAATTACAATTGGGATTTCTAGACAAAATGGGATTTTTGCACAATTGCTTGAATTTAATGTTTGGATGTTTGCTTTTGGATCAATAGTTGTTGCTGGTGCTTTTAGAGGTCCCTTTTATACCTTCTCATTGATTTCTAGCCGTTGTGGTTGTTGCACTCATCAATAGAGCCGTTGGGGATGTTATCTCACCACCATAAATGCAGTCTGCAACAACCCGTTTCGAAACGCGGGGTACCTGTTTCGGAACGGACTAAAATAGAAAGATCCGTTGGGGTACATTTAAGAGCCCGTTTCGAAACACCTTAGAGCCGTTTCGAAACACTTTTGCCACTGTCAAGGGTCGTTTCGAAACGGTCTTAGCCCGTTTCGAAACACCTTAACGGTTTTCAAAAAGTCAGTTAAAAACTACTTCAACGGTCATATTTTTCAATTTAGACTTAAGAGCTGTTTCGAAACGGTTTTGCTACTGTCAAGGGTCGTTTCGAAACAGCCTTAGCCCGTTTCGAAACACCCTATTTATCTTTGTAAAATAGGTCAATTAATTTAACAACCGTTATGTTTTTCAAATTAAAATTGAAGAACTGTTTCGAAACGTATGAGGTCGTTTCGAAACGGGTTCAAGTGTTTCGATACACGTTTCGGAACAAGTGTTGACAGTGATGAAAACGTTTCGAAACGCCTTAGGCCGTTTCGAAACAGGAGCTTGAAAATCATTGTTTTGGCTTTAAACACTTAGAAAAATATTTGAAAAACTTTGTTTTTAACTTTGGCATAATCTTGAAATTATATAGGGATGTTTTGAGGACTTAAAATTCGTTTTGACATTTTCAATTTAGTCCTTAGATTTTTAGTTATATCAAAATTAAAATATTTGTTTCACACCTAGTCTATAGTTTCGTAGAGGTTTAGATTTTGAACAAAAAGTTAGCTCTAGTACATATTATAATAATATATAATCTGAGTGAATTTTTAATTTCAAGTGTATGTTTTATCAAAGGATTAAAAAGTAAAAATAAATACTATCTAAACTTGTTGTAGATATTTAGGCTATTAAATGCAACTCAATAAATTCAGTGAGGCCCTCTTGAAGCATAAATATCAAAAAAAATCAAACCATTGACAATCTAAACATACATACAGATGTGACGTTACAAGTAAAAGAAAACACTGGAACTGCACCACTCAACGTTGCAGCAGCAGAAGAACCGGTCAAGAAACTCAGTTTTTGAAGCTTCCTTGCACAACAGTGTCCATCTAAGCAAGCAAGCTTGTCCCATAACAATGAAATTACTTACAAAATCGTCTATTACAACTGCAAGGGGAGGTTGAAATAACACTCTTAAAATGGTTTCAAGTTCAAAATATAATATGTTCTGCGGATAAACGAGAAATCTATACATACATAGGTTTGTTGAGAGGGATATGAATCAAGGGTTGCTTTGTTTTATAGATGGGAAAGATTAATCCAAGAAAAGGTAATTCTAAGACAATTTTCCAGGATGTGAAGTTTATAATCTTTGACAAGGGCAACTGAGCCCTTAGCCACAAGGTACAGAACTTGTTCATATCCATCATGTGGTAGGAGCAAGTACCTGTCCGGACTTAAATTGCAGGCTATAACTGTTTGGAACTTTAATAACATGATTACCCCTTACCTAGTTTCCATGGTTCCATGAATAAATCCCTGCCCTACCATGTGAAAGTAACCCCTTGTCTTCCTCAGTGCTAACCTCAAAAGCATGCATTGACTCGACAAACAAACTCTGGCTGAAAAGAAACTTAAAGATAATTGAAATCTAGTTACAGTTTGAAACAACTGCTTCGACGAACATGGAACCGTGCAGATAATCAACTTTGAAGCATATATTGGCACAACAGTATTAACAGTCATTCAATAGCATGTTAAGACAACAGTATTGTTTCTACAGACAGGTGACACAAACTCATGTTCCATATGGTTATCTGATGAAACCAGGATGTTTCAATAATTGGCTTATCAGAAATATATCCATGTCCAGTAATTGGATTACTCAGAAAACAAACAAACAAAAGAACATCCGCTCCTTTTGATGGTTCTAACATGACTGACACCTAATGACAATTCAAGCATGCCTCAAGGGTTCGATATGATAAACTACCAGTTCATGTTTAACTTCATGATATTACTAGTAGGAACCAGATATGGAATACTGAAGCAGCAATCAACGCAATGACTCGATGCAATGGGGAAAACTGAACCAGTTCTTTTATTTCGAAAAAGAAATTAAGACCAGTATATGTTGTTCCTGAAGCTAAATGAAACAAGAAAAATGAGTATCATATAGACAACTTCTTAAGCCAAAAACAGTATCATAAATTCGGCTATAGCATATTTACAGACACGGACACTAAAATAACCAAGCAGTGGATGAGCTTAAATGGCAAACCATTTCACCAATAAAGCAGAGCAAGGACCACAAAGACCCCAATCAACAAAAGAAGATTCTTCAACACATTATCTGCCTGCTGTCCTCGAGTCGTTGGCTGCTGGGGAAACCCATGAGTATGACCACCATGAACTGCATTGAACCCGAAAGGAAAGCCTGAAGTTGTTCCATACACGGTAGCATCCGGGAACCCATGAAAATGAAAGTTAAACAAGGCTGGCAAGAGGCCTCCAAAACCCATTGTGAAGTTACCGATCCTTGTGGTTGCCATCGGAACAAAACCTCCCATTAGTCCAATCCCGTAATTAGAAAAGTGGTTAGCTTCTGGTGGGGGAGGAGGAGCGGTTGCAGGTCTTTGCCCAGCCGGACGGTTCGGGATCTCCACGCCAGGATACGATTTTGAACGCGGATCGGACTGGTTCTTGCCCCTGCCGTAAAGAGGCACCAGTTTTTCCTCTTGTATGAGGGCCTTGCAAACAGGGCATTCTTGAGAATGAGAGTGATGGTGCAACCATCTGTACAGGCATGGCCAACAGAAGAGATGGCCGCAAAGAGTGACAATCGGGTCTTGAGCTAATTCAAAGCAGATATTGCATTCAAAGTCACCCGCATCATTAGCATTGTTACTGCCCAAGCAAGACGGATTTGGGGGTGGAATGCTAGTTGATTCCCCAAAACCGCTCGCCATTCCTAAGTCACCTAACACACTAGATCAACAGAATAATAAATAAAACAAATAAAATCATGTAGAGAAAATAAATTCAACAGGGAAAAATAAGAAATCAAAATTACCACTTCCAATAAACAAAATACGAACCAAATCCCCAATTTTTTTGACCCAGAAAATTTTATTTGGAACTATCCGCACGACGATAAAAGTCATAAAATTGAATCTTTTTTTAATAGTTCATCAAATTGTGCCATGAACGACAATAATCATAAACCAATCCACACAATTTCATTAAAAAAACTAATCCATAATCAGAAAATAAATCAAATCACACTAAATTAAACCCTGGGGAAAAATAAATAAAAGCAATATCGTATACATTATAATCTACAAAACCAACAAATAAAATATAAGTATCAGGTAAGAATAATAATAAAACTGACCTGAAAATCGAAGGAAATGATCGGATCAGCTTTTTTAAAGTAAAATTCTTTTTTGTTAATTTCTTTTGGGAAGGGTGGAGACGAATGGAAAATTTAGGGAAGAATCGAGGGATTTCAACATATTCCTAATTTATTTATATTTTCTTAAAATTCAATTGAAAATTTCCACATACTTTTCGCTTTGGGCCGTCAGCGCTAGCGGTAACTTGGATTTGGGTTTAGAACTTATTTAGCCACGTGATATATTATAATTTTATTATATGATATTTACAGATTTATTTTAAAAATAATTTTTAATATTTTTTTAAAAAAATTTAAATAAAATATTTTTTTTCAAAAATATCAAGCGTTAACACTGTGATACAATACATTATATCAAGTGATCCAAAAAAATTCGTTTGACACTTAATGTTGGTCAAAAACCTTAATTAATTTATTTCGGTTCAAAAGCTTAATTAAGTAAAAAAACCTTTAAAAGTTAATTAATTTTTTCCCAAGAATTCAAGGGCTTCTTAGAGCCTTAAAGCTATCAATTATATAGACTTATTGCGATTGCATAAGTTACCGATATTATCCATCATGGTTTTTTAATTAATAATAATCATAAATTTTAGTAAATAATGGGAAAATAATAAGAATAGAAGAAAAGTGTGTAAAAAGTAGAGTAGATTGATAATGTAATCCTTCATTTTCTTTAAAATTATTAAAGTGCACAAACTAGTTATAAAAGTATAAAATAAGATTGTACAAGAATACGGTTAAAAATTTTATCAGGGAACTCAGGAAAATGATAGATAGAAGCAAACATCATTATAGGCTTTAAAAGATAAAAAACTATCAACGTTAACATAAAATGCATATAATATCAATGACACATTGCCTTTATCATAAATGGATAAATCAACAAAATAATCAAATAAACGCTAAATACAGATGTGATGTTAAATCCAACATTGAAAATGGAAAAGACGTGTTACAAGACCAAATAGAACATGCTACAAGAGAAAATAAGACCATCAACTATTTTCATACGAGAAAAAACCGATTAAACAAAATAAAATAACAAAATTTAGATATGCAAAATAAAAATAGAGAATTATGACAAGTTTGAAGGGAAAAAAGGCTTAAAAGGTCCATTTAGCCCCTGAAGTATACACAAAATATCGAACTGCCCTTTGAAGTATTTTTTTAGGACGTTGTGGCCTCTGAACTAAAAAATATTACCCCGTTTGGCCCCTCCATCTAACGTTGTTTGGAAAAAATCACGGGCCAATCAGAATGCGTCACGTGTCAGAAGCAGAGAGAAGTTACTGAAACGGTAGAATTCATTACTGTTGGTGATCGAGCAGCACATGTGGATATACAATCTGAATTGGAAAATTGACATGACAAGAGTGGTTAAATGTGCAGTATGGGTCATACAGATAAGTTTCTGGTCACCTCAAAGATGTTTTAATTAAGTAGAAAGACGTATCATAAGATTGATTTTGATTCCGGGGAAAAACCATAGTAGAAGTTATATTGAATAATTTGCAAGATTTGACTGAAAGCAAAGCTGCTAACAATATGATTGCAACGTTTACTAAGAAATTCAAGGCATGGGTACTTATTCAACCTCTACTAACTACTATGGTGAAGAATGAGGTGTCATATTTGCGGTGATTGTTACTTATAGGTTTGGAGTGTTATCCATGAAAGTTGGTTGTAAATATGTTTGGATAATGAAGTTGTGGAGTTTCAATTGCAAATTCATGAGAATGACTTTCAAAAAATTGGGAAGTGTTTATTCATTGCTCATTTCAATTTTTTATTTATAGGGATGATTTTTAGAAACTTGGGCAGAATTATTTTGAATCTTCTTGGATGGTGAAAAGAAATGGGAAATGTGTGGTACCATTACTTCAGGACACAAAGAGCACGTGAAAGCTAAGGAACAAGAAGAAGATGAAGTTGTTGATGCCTCTCACTGCTGTAGTCTTAGGAGCTGGCCAATGGGTTGTGATTCAGTCACCTATTCCAAATGCCTTGCAACTAACTAGGGTGGTCAAGCTGTTGGTGAAGAACAAATCTAAATTGCAGATCATCTTGTTTCTGTTACATCTTAATATACGTGCAAGGTTCAACTACACTTGGAGCATGACAGACAAGGCATATGGTTACCGCAACATGATATTTAGTCGGATAAACATTATAACTGCCACCTATCCCGAACCGTGTGATGTTGACTCGGTCATTTATGCCATGTCCTTGGGG
This sequence comes from Hibiscus trionum, assembly GCA_030270665.1. Classification (NCBI taxonomy): domain Eukaryota; kingdom Viridiplantae; phylum Streptophyta; class Magnoliopsida; order Malvales; family Malvaceae; genus Hibiscus; species Hibiscus trionum. The sequence continues at coordinate 13,435,197 of BSYR01000006.1, forward strand.
AGTAAAGTGCTGCCGATATATAGAAGGCAACAATGCCTAACTTTACACATGAACTTCTGAACTTTGAGCAAGCTTTCAAGAAAGAAATAGTTGCTGATGATGAAGCAGAATTGGAGAAACTTCTCGGTGGGTGCACTGTTTGGATTGTCAAAGTCGAACAGAATGGATAAGGCGGAAGCAATCAAGTTGCCAAACTTATTTTGTGACCATCATCGTAATGTAATTTTCATCACAAGTTTCTCCGGACTAGACCTTAGTCTCCTCCCATCAGAAATATATGAATAGTGGGTTAAGCTGAATTTTATAAACAAATATCACTTCTTCTCTTGGAAACTTTCTTTTACTTCTACAGATTGTTTGAGGAATAGTTCTTGACAGCTGCATGCAAATAAAACTTGACACAAAATTGTCAACCCAGCTCTGGTCTAGCAGTAGCAGATGACTCTCATTATTTAGTTCATCTTAAAGGTTGCAGGGACCGATGTTTAAACCAACCCCACTCCCATTTTCAACATAAGCACGATGATGATGCATTACGTGCATGTTCATCATTGGTGATGATGATGGATAGTTGTTGAAGCCATTCTGTAAACTTGTTGCAGATGACCCTTGTAATCCATTGTTGGATTGAATTTTAAACCTTCCGCCATTTCCATGGAAACCTGATCGTTTCTTGCATTTATGTTTAAACCATGATTCACCTTCTTGTTCATTTTACCATAATTACTGGGAGCTGCAGTAATGTTTCCAACACCTTTCTTTGCATCATAATCATACATGAAACCATCGACATGAAAGTGGGAAACTTATTCTGCTTCTATTTTTGGCCTTTGTTGTTGTTGATCTTGTCTTCTTTGATGCACTTGTTTTGCTTTTGGTTCCATTTCTGAGAACAAACCTCATCATGTTTACCAGCTCTTAGCCTCTTACCACTTTCTTGATCAATGTTGCCGAATCTACACTTCCTGATACTGTAACTTTCTGCTGCTCTGCATCTATGTTTACTTGGTAAACACCTGGAAAATAGAAGAAAACAACAAACATAAATACGAGCAGAGAATTTTCTTAGCAACCATACAAAACAAAAAATAAGTTGAGTGATGAAAGCGAGAAGTCGAGAACCTTCAATTCTCTGAAGCAATTTCTTCACTTTTTGCTTACACCCATCGCAGTGTATGTTCATTGTTCACTTTAAGAACACAAGTCTGGATTTAAAACGAAAACAGAACCATTAGCGTTCAAATAGATTAATGGGAAAGAAAAAGGGAAGAAAGAATGTGAGTGAAAGAGAAAGACCTGAATTTTGATTTTTGAGTAGCATAAAGTCTTGATTTTTATTCATCTTTTTCGTCTTCCACCTCTGTTTTTGAATCCAATACTTGTTCTTAACGATTTAAAAAAAAAAAAAGAGTAAAATTCTTGAGTAGTTTTTTCTTCTAAAGTTGTAATCTACAACTAGAGATTATTTCCTTGATTTGCTTTTGAATTTCGTTGAAGAAGAAAAAGAAGAAGACAGGTAGAGAGAGAGAGAGAGAGGAGAAAAAGAAAAATGGATGGATAGAAACCAAACCAATACCAAGATCTTGCCAAATTATTTAAGTCAAATTATTGACACGTGACGAATGTCATAAAAAAACTTGAGGCCAAACCAGGTAACAAATTTTAGCTTAGGGGCTACAACGTCATAAAAAAACTTGAGGCAGTTCGTTATTTTGTTTATGCTTCTGAATTTAACCCTTTTATTTAAGTCAAATTATTTTTTAATAAAATGACACGTGACGCGTTCTGATAAGCTCATAATTTTTTAACGGTATTAGACGAAGAGGCCAAACCAGGTAACAAATTTTAGCTTAGGGGCTACAACGTCATAAAAAAAACTTGAGGCAGTTCGTTATTTTGTTTATGCTTTAGGGGCTAAGTGGCCCTTTAAGCCAAAAAAAAATGTCAAAAGCCTAGTCTTTGAAACTTTATATTCTTTTTCAGGGCTATTTGTTGCCGAGTGCCAACAATTTTTTGTTTGTTTTTTATGTTCTTGTTTTAATTTTAATAATTATGTCCTTGTGACATGTTTTTTTCTACTTTTTAGTACGTATCTTTTGTCTTTTGGAACGCTTTTATTTTCTTATTCAGTCGTTTGGCCGTTTCTTTTTTCTATTAATTTTTTATCATGGTTGAATTTGACGTCGACACGACTGATCAAGATGGCGGCGCTCTTTAATTATCCTATTGATCTCCATGTTTTGGACTCTCAAACTGGATTCGGGTACGAGCTTACAATCACCATTTTTGTTCGCGATTGTGTTGCGGTAATAAATGTGTTGTCAACATGCCTTATTATTGTAATATGTATTTTTTTAATGTCGTTTGTTGTTGGTTTTTTACCTTTCATCGTTGAGCGTTGGTGTTGTTGGTATCTATTTTGTTTCAAGTCTTTGAGTTAGGGTTTTACTCTTTCTTTGTACGGTCTTATTTATGATCCAGAGATGTCAATTTTTGTGTTTTTAGGAATATGTCCAGATCAAGTTTGTTTATCTGAGTTGTAAACTCTCATTATATTTTGAATTTTTCCTCTTTTAATAAAACTAGCGTATTCACGTTTAAAAATGTTTGAAGAAAAAAAGACAAAGTGAGAAAAAATCAACAATCAATGATCAGTTTAAATATTATATACTTCAAAGATTTCAAGAATTTTTCTCTCTTTACATTTATATAAAACTTGTATTAAACATTTAAAATACTGTAAAAGTTTACACAAGCCTTTCAATTTTAGGAGTTAAGGATTTAGGTTAGAGTTTAGGGATTTAGTGTGCAAGGTGTAGGGTTTAAGATTTATGTTTAGGGTGTTAGGGTTAAGGATTTATGTTTAGATTTTATAACTTAAATATGAATAGTTATGTAATTTTTTACACAACTTGTGTATTAAAATATAACATATAAAACATAACATTATAATATAATCCAGAATTTATTTTAATTATTTATAAAGTGGCTTATTGTTCATGATTTGGTAGTTGCTTAGGATCTGTTTTATTACTAAAGTTTGGGCCCAAAGTGTTTATGATAAAATCAAATGAATTTGGTTTGGATCCATTCCGTTTTAGAGTGGGCCAAGACCATATCCTAAATCTCCGTTTCAAAATGTCTTTTTACTAAAAAGATTATAAGGAAAGGCAGTCTAGGTGCTCTCAAGCCTAGCAAGTTGAAAAATAAAAAATAAAAAAGAGAAAAGGCTAGCAATGTTGGGTGTTTTATATCAAAGTTACATTTTGTCCTTGAGATTTATTGTTATTATCTTCAATAAAACAATTTAATTATTGAATCAGTATTGTCTACTTGATATTATAGTGTTCCTGTTCTTTTTAATCTTTTCAAACTCATCTAGTGGATTCAATGTTGGCGACCTGTTCATTTGTCAGCCTCAAATGTCTGCCTAATATGCGGACAAGAAATTACTTGTTCAGTTCACGAAAAAAAATATTATTAAAGGTATTTTTTTGAAATTTTATTTTTATATTTGGTTTAAAATGATTTTTAATACGATGGAAAATATTAGGATGAGTCTACAACATGCGACGAATATCGCTGAACACCACTAACGTTGAACACCGCTGAACACTATTAAATTAATTAATAAAGATTAAAAATTATAAGTACTTAATGTACAATTAATAATTATTTTTTAAAAATCAATTAAATTATTTACTATACATATTCTATTTTTATTCTCACCTTTTTAATAATTAGGTCGTATATCAACCATATTCAATCCTTAAATTAAAAAACCCTAAATATTTTAATCCTCCTTAGATCAAGTTTTAGAGAATCGTATCCCTCTGAGAGTCAAAAACAGGAAAGATTACACAGATGAACTTTGAGAGTCCATGTGCGAATGAGAATCAGATAAACAATAAGAATTCCCTCACGAATATTCTGGTTCTGCTAGTTCCATGGACAACCAAGTTTGTCATATTCCTGATCAAATATGCAGTCAATCCGAGGTTGAAGAGCATGTAGAAAGTGTCGAATTTCAAGTAAAATATTTAGGGTTTTTAAATTTAGGGACTAATATGTGATCCAATTATTTAAAAATAAAGAATAAAAAATAGAATATATATAGAAAATGATTTAATTGAATTTTTTAAAAATAATTATTAATTGTATGTTGAGTCTTTGTAATTTTTAATCTTTATTAATTAATTTAATAGTGTTCAACGGTGTTCAGTGTTTGTGATGTTCGGCGGTGTTCGTCGCACATTGTATAATTTTCCAAAATATTATTATCAATAGTAACATTTTTTTTTTGGTAAAAATGGTGAGAATGTGATTCTCTCTATTTCTTTTAGGTATTTGTCAATTCCCAACAAATTGGACAATATTTTTCCTAAAACAATGAGTTTTCTTTATTTAAATTCTTTGTATCATTTTTTAACTAGACAGCTAATTTAGAGTGTAAATTTATTGATTTTATTTTAAATTAATTTAATATTTAAATGGTGTTACATATATTTAAGTACTTTAGTATTAAAAATGTTTTTATTAATATTATATTTATGATATCTCTAATATTATTTTAAATATATTATCCGGTTACCCTTGTATTGTGTGTTAATTGATTTTAAGATGCTCGCTTAGAATTATGTTCGCTCTTAGTGATCCTTTACTCATTCAGCTCGATAGAGACCAAGATATTAAAGTTTATTCGTATCCATAAATTTTTTATGTTACGTAGAAGAATATAAACAAATTATACAAGCTACCAAGCACTATATTTTTGTACATATATTTAAAGTAATATATATTGTGGTACTATTTTTTTATGAAAATATGATTGTATTTGAACATCATTTAATATACTAATTATATTAATAATATGTTAAATATATTTTTTTTGTAAAATTTAAATAGTGTAATAGAAATAGTTCTATGAATTTTCATGCAAATATTTGTAATTTAACATTGAACGTTTAACTTGTTAAAAATAAAATATATCACAAAGACAATTTAGTAAAATATGCATTTAGATACTCTTATATTCCTCAAACCAAACATTGTAAGACAAACAAACTAAAAAAAAGTAATGTAACATTTACAGTAATTTATTAAATAATATTATATTCCAAAAATCTTATTCTCAAATATAATTTTATGTCCATAAATCAAATGCCTCTTTAATGGAAGTTGCATAAGAAAGTTGAACCATCTAGTTGGGAAGACCCTTTTCTCAAGTTGGCCCGTATAATTTAAAGCTCAAATTTTGATTTTCGGTCCCTCGTTATGTCTAAAGGTTGGCTTTAGTCGTATGTTTTAATTTGGTATTATTTGGCTCCTCTATTGATGTGAATCTTTCTTTAAAACACTCCTCAATAGGAAAAAAAAAATCATGTCAAACATAACAAGTTGGAAGAATAACTTTTTTCAAAAAAATATTCATCAATATTTTAATTGAAAACAATAAACATTGTCAATTATTTGGCAAACCAATACCATTGTAAAAATAGAAGACTAATTTATATTGAATTAAAATATTAAGATTAAATTCTAAAAATTGATCTCCATCCCCTTTGATTTGTAAGTCAAGTCCCCAGCCCCTTTGCGCTGTGATTTTTCTTAAAAATGATCTCCTCCTTCCATGGAACACATAGAAGGTGCTTAACGAACAATTAGCCAATCTTGATTTATATAGCTATTTGAATTAATATTTACTAATAGTTTTTTTATGAATAATATCTACTAATAGTTTAATATTACAGGTAGAAAGGATAATGTTTTGAACTAGAGATGAACTGTTAAAAACCGACAACGAATGAAACATTCAGTGTGTTTAGCGTATTTATCATTCATTACATCACTTGTATTTCTCAATTGAAACACTGATTGTATCACGTTGTTTTAAAGGCTTTTGTTAAAAGCAAGAACGTTGAATAATTGGGTTTTAGATTAGTCGGTGGGCGTTGCCGAATGATCCACGTCCTACGTATAGGTGTAAATGTAAAGAGTGTTAAATTGATAGTTTATTTTTTTTAAATCATTTGAGATGTGTTTGGATTGTTTATGGATATGAATAAAACTCGTTTCTAAATTCATTTATTGACTTCTTTATTTAATTTTTAATTTTATTTTATTTTTTTACATTTTAATAATTGGTGAAGGTATGACTTAAATTGAACATATGGTAAATTTTGAAGTTCAAATTGTGAATCTTAGGGAGCTTAAGAACTAGTGGTGTAATTTAACCATTTTTTTGTTTAACATTTTTGAACATGTTCACGAACTCTAAACGAATCAAACATAAACACATTCAAAAAATAAATAAATAAACATAAACACAACATTAAAATTTTAAAAAAATACATAAAGTTTAAAAAATAAACAAACAAACAAACAGAAACAATACTATATTCATTTCGACACGATTTATTTACATCCCTGCTCACACACCAAACGACTCCTTGCCTTACGTGGATCCCAAGTCATTAGTCTACGAACAGTTGAATAATTAAGTAGGTAATCATCACCTATTTCATAAGCGAATAATAGTAATTTTAACATTTTAAAAATCTCGAGGTTGAAAAATTAGAGTGGAACGGCTTCGGAGTAGGTGTAGGTTGTTGCGACTTGCGAGGCTACCATTTGTGACACGGTTAAAAGGGGACCTAAAGAAATGAAGAGATGAGCCTGTCTGGATAAAACCTTCCTAGTTATGCACTCACAAATGAACAAGGCAGGAACCCGGTTCTGTTTGTGAGATGGAAAATTTCTGTCATTATGGTCACCATAATTTAATGTATAAATATTAAAATTTTAAAAAATTTATCATATAATTATAAATTATTTAAAAATTAAAATGTAAATTAATTAAAACATATTATTTTATTTTTAAATTTTTTAAATATAAATTAAAGAGTAAAGTACACAGACGGTAACTGAACTTTGGTAAAAAGAACAAAATAGTAACCAAACTTTCAAAAATCACAAAATGGTAATTAAACTTTATGTTTTATAACAAAATGGTAACTAGACGTTAAGTGACTGTTATAAAATTTGGTATAATAATACATTTAGTCATTCATATTTATACATTCAATTAATTTAGTCCTAATTCAAAACAATTCACTAAATTTAGCCCCTGTTAATTACGCAATCTTTCAATTTGGTCCTTAAAGCAAAATTCCAAAGTATGTTAACATGATAAATAATTACAATTAAATTTTTATAGGAACTCGAAAACTCGACTCGAATCGAATCGAAAAAATTCAAATAAAGTTTGAGTTGTAAAATATGACGCGTCAACTCGAATAACTCGAAATTTTTTTACTCGACTCGATAAAACGCTCATCTCTATCTTAAGATATGACGCGTCAACTCGAATAACTCGAAATATTCGAATATTTTAAATCATTTTTCTTTTAAATTGAATATTTTTTAAAATAAAATATTTAATATTTTCATATTTAATTCACATTGATTATTTAATAACAACTTTAAATGTTCGATTAAAAAGAAAAAAATGATTTAAAATATTCGAATATTTAATTAAAGTTTTATAGGAACTCGAAAACTCGACTCGACTCGAATCGAATCGAAAAAATTTCAAATAAAGTTTGAGTTGTAAAATATGATGCGTAAACTCGAATAGCTCGAAATTTTTTGACTCGACTCGATCGAACGCTCATCTGTATCTTAAGATATGACGCGTCAACTCGAATAACTCGAAATATTCGAATATTTTAAATCATTTTTTCTTTTAAATCAAATATTTTTTTAAAATAGAATATTTAATATTTTCATATTTAATCACATCGAATATTTAATAACTACTTTAAATATTCGACTTAATTTAAAAATATTCGATTCAAAAGAAAAAAAATTGATTTAAAATATTTGAATATTTAATTAAATTTTTATAGGAACTCGAAAACTCGACTCGAATCGAAAAAAAAATCAAATAAAGTTTGAGTTGTAAAATATGACGCGTCAACTCGAATAACTCGAAATATTCGAATATTTTAAATCATTTTTCTTTTAAATCACATCGAATATTTAATAACTACTTTAAACATTCGATTTAATTTAAAAATATTCGATTTACAAGAAAAAAATGATTTAAAATATTCGAATATTTAAAGTAGTTATTAAATATTCGAATATTTAAAATAGTTATTAAATGTTCGAATATTTTAAATCATTTTTTCTTTTAAATCGAATATTTTTAAATTAAATTAAATATTTAAAGTAGTTATTAAATATTCGATGTGATTTAAATATGAAAATATTAAATATTCTATTTTAAAAAAATATTCGATTTAAAAGGAAAAAATGATTTAAAATATTCGAATATTTCAAGTTATTCGAGTTGACGCGTCATATCTTCTGATAGAGATGAGCGTTCGATCCAGTCGAGTTAAAAAATTTCGAGTTATTCGAGTTGACGCGTCATTTTTTACAACTCAAACTTTATTTGAAATTTTTTCGATTTGAGTCGAATCGAGTTCCTATAAAAAATTAATTAAATATTTGAATATTTTAAATTGATTTTTTCTTTTAAATCGAACATTTAAAGTTGTTATTAAATAATCGATGTGATTTAAATATGAAAATATTAAATATTCTATTTTAAAAAATATTCGATTTAAAAGAAAAAATGATTTAAAATATTCAAATATTTCAATTTATTCGAGTTGACGCGTCATATCTTAAGATAGAGATGAGCGTCCGATCGAGTCGAGTCAAAAATTTCGAGTTATTCGAGTTGACTCGTCATATTTTACAACTCAAACTTTATTTGATTTTTTTCCGATTCGAGTCGAGTTTTCAAGTTCCTATAAAAATTTAATTGTAATTATTTATCATGTTACCATACTTTGGAATTTTGCTTTAAGGACCAAATTGAAAGAATGCATAAATAACGATGGCTAAATTTAGTGAATTGTTTCGAATTTGGACTAAATTAATTGAATGTATAAATATGAAGGACTAAATGTGTTATTATACCAAATTTTATAACAGCCACTTAACGGCATTTAACGTCTAGTTACCATTTTGTTATAAAACACAAAGTTTAATTGTCATTTTGTGATTTTTGAAAGTTTAATTACTATTTTGTTTTTTTACCAAAGTTCAGTGACCGTATGTGTACTTTACCCTAAATTAAAATACTTATGTACTCCTAAATCATAAAACTATAGCCGCCGTCACCGTGAAATTTCTGAAATTAGATATATCAAATAACAAATGCTTTTGAAGATGAAACACAAAAACAAACGACTAATTTTTAAATACTAACAATTTCACCTTATACATGATGTCCAACATGCTGGAAATTTAGTGGCGAAGATTTTTTAACATGATCCAACATCAGATGTGCAGTGTCTTTCCACCAATAAACCTCTCTTTCCTTTTCACGAAGCTCTTTCTTTGCACTTTCCAAAGTAACTTCTAGATCTTTTATCTGTTGTTCCTATCTTGTTTCCAGCAATTTATGCAACTTTTTCTCCAGTTCATATGGAGGAACCCCACAATGTGAATCCAAACAGTTGAAAAAAAGACACAATTTAACATCTATGAAAAATTTATAAAGATTTCAAATTCTTAAAATGACTAATCATCTAAATTAGACATAGGAAATTAAGATTCTCCAAGTTTTTTTTCTTTCTATCTCTGAATCCAAAAGGAGTTGTAAACGTTCCAACTCGACTTCAAGTTCAGCTTCGAGCCTGTCCATTCCATCCAAACAGTCTTCTTCACTTTGTGTATCATTACATTTCTGATCAAACAATACTTTGTTTGATATAAGATTGTTGTTAAAACACAAACTTTCCTCGACCACATCCCCTTCATTTGTTTCAAGATTCTTAGAAACCAGTAAATCTTTATTCAACAATCTCTCTAACAGTTTGAAGAATGCTCTCCATTTGGATCCTCAATTCCGTTATATTTTGAAGTTCGTTTTTTACTTTCAGCAATCAGATGGAGCAGACAACAACCTATTCCCACATTACATTTAGATCCACATCCACACCCACATATTTCTGCTTCAAAAAATAATATACTAATAAACAACATTAGTTTCAAAAGCCAAGCCACAAGAAAAACAGGAAACTGATGTTCTTAATCTTATCCGGTGATAAATCAGGACTGCCGGTCACGTGATCAGGCCGCTTAACATCATCGTCTTTTTTGTTTTTGTTAACATAATGAAAAGCTGTGAGCTGTGAAACGGTTAGTAGAGCTATGAGCTGTGAGCTGAGGTGGTTAGCAAATTTGTTGAATCTGTTGTGAGCTGTTGAGAGTTGTTATCAGCCTTTAACAATCTACCTTCTTTGAGTATATATACATACGTAAAATCCTTGTAAACACAATGAAGATGATTCAATAAAACAAAGTTATTTCTTTCATTTCTCTTTGTAAACCCTAGTTTACAACATGGTATCATTCGCCAGTGATCCTGTGGCCATTTCTTCTACCTAAGCTTTGTTTGTTGCTGCTTCCGCGAGTCTATGACGTTACCTAGTGACTCTACCACCGATTCCGGCGCTCTGGCCGCTGCCGATAACCCTAGTTTCAGTGTTTTATCATCCAAAGGATTAACGAACAAGCGTATCAGTATTATGCTTGATGAAACCAACTTTCTTCTTTGGAAACAACAGATCCTCCTTGCTGTTCGGAGTCATCGTCTAGAGAAACTCCTCACTGGTGTGCTCAAACCACCGCCTGCTACTGTACGCTCGGAATCTGGTGAGGCGGTTGAAAATGAAGACTACGAGATCTTTATTGCTCAGGACAGTGCCCCCGCGTCTTGGATCTTATCTACCATTAGTCCTCAACTGCTCTCTCAATTTGTTGGGGCTGAATCGGCGCCTGAGATCTGGTCTACGGTGTTAGAATTTTTTTCTAGCCGTTCTACCACCACTGCCATGAATCTTCACTACAAGCTGCGATCTATTCAAAAGGGTGACTTAAGCATGTGAGCTTATGTTTCCCAGATCAAAGAAGTCTGTAATATGCTTGCTTCATGTGGCAGCCCAGTCTCGGATCTTGAGAAAATTGCTTCCATTCTCAAAGGTCTTCCGATGGAGTATCAACCTTTTGTAGCTGTCATCACTGCCAGTCAAGCACCGTTTACTCTCGATGCTGCGATCTCAGTCTTTTTTGATGCTGAAACTCAGCTTACCACCTTCAATCAGTTTGCTGATCTATCACCTAGTGCTCATGTCGCACAGGTTAATGATGCCAGTGGAACTCGTGTTGCTTCGCAAGTTGAGTCAGATGTCTCCAGGCCGTATCAGCACAGTTTTAGTTCGCGTTGCAGGGGTAGATCCGGCCAGCCACGTCCTCAGTGCTAGCTATATGGTAAATTGGGTCATATGGTTGACCGTTGTTGGTATCGGTTTGATGAGTCATTTCCAGGGGTCACTGCTCGTACCAATGATCATCAAAGAGTCCAGTCCACTGCTGTAAATGTTTGTGCTCTTGAGCCTAACAGTGCTGGTTGTTCATGTCACTGTGCAGGAGCTGGGACACAGACTGGTTCTAACTTGAAACCAGCATAGGCTAATGTAGCTTCTACAGGCAATGGCTGGTTCGTGGACACTGGGGCTACACATCATGTGACCCCAGATGCTATCAATCTGGTGGAAAGTGCTGATTACTCTGGCCCTGGTAAGTTGATAGTTGGTAATGGCATGGGTCTAGGTATTTCTCGTGTTGGTCAATCTTTGTTGCTTTCTTCTCCACGTACCCTTGTATTACATAATTTCTTGCATGTGCCTAAGGTTACTAAAAACTTGATTTCTGTATCGAAGCTTGCTAGAGATAACAAGGTCTTCCTTGAATTTCATGCTAAAACCTTCCTGGTGCGAGATGAAGTCAATGGTGCTGTGCTCTTGTGTGGTGTTGAATCTGGTGGATTATATCACTTTTATCAGCCTTCGAGAATACCTGTTAGTAGTAATAAATGTAATCTAGCTGAATTACACGTCGTTCAGTCTTCTACGGATGCTTATAGTTTATGGCATCGTCGACTTTGACATCCCTTTTTTGATACATTGTTGCAACTATGTAGAGATTCTAATGTTTGCTTTAATGCTTCGATCAATAAACCTTTGTGTTGCTTGTCAGATAGGTAAGAGCCATAAGCTCCCATTTGCAGCTTCTACCACAACTTATGATGTGCCGTTTCATTTAGTCTTTACTGACTTATGGGGACCTGCCAGGATAGTCTCTCATGGTTATGTCTATTATGTCTCGTTTGTGGATGCATGCACTCGTCATTGTTGGGTGTATCTGTTGAAAGCAAAGTCTCAAGCTGTAGCTGCATTTCAGGCATTCCAGCAACTTGTTCAGACTCAATTTGGGGAAACTATCAAAGAGTTGCAAAGTGATTGGGGTGGCGAGTTCAGGAGCCTATCCCCTTTGTTACACAAAGCTGGTATTGTTCATCGTGTGACCTGCCCTCACACTTTCCAGCAAAATGAGGTTGTGGAGAGGAAACACATGCATATTCTGGAAATGGCCTTGACATTGTTGGCCCAAGCTTCACTACCGTTCAAGTATTGGACTTATGTTGTTGTTACAGTTGTTTACCTAATTAACAGGTTACCTACTAGAGTGCTACAATGTAGGTCACCCTATGAAGCTTTGTTTGGACGCAAGCCTCAGTATAACTTCATCAAGGTCTTTGGCTGCAGATGTTTTCCACATCTTCGCCCTTTAATGTGCATAAGCTGTCTTACAAATCACTCCCTTGTACATTTTTGGGTTATAGTCCAATGCATAAGGGGTATCAATGTCTGGACCCTTCAGGCAGGGTGTATATCTCTCGACACGTTGTGTTTGATGAAGCTATTTTTCCCTTTGCAGAGGGCAATGGTTCCTCTAAGTCTTGCTCCCCAGTTGCAACGAGAGCCTCAGCTTCTCTACGTCTGGTTCCAAGGATAGAGCAGTTGCAAAAGGTGGTTGGTGTTCGATCCAATGTCACCACTACACCTGTGCTTGATCCAGGAGTTTGTGCTGCACATACGCCTCATGCTTGTGTATCTCCTTTACATGAGCCTTCTTCTGAATCAATTCAGCCCCATGACCAGTCATCACCATCTGAATTTCCTACAGTTCATTTTGATACTCCATCATCAGAACCTGTGGTTAGAGATGTAGCAGCTGCATCATCTAGTCCTGTTTTCAACGCACCTCTTTCTGACATGGATGGTCCTGTTGATTCTGCAGTTAATGTCATTCCTTCTGACTTGCCTTCATCTAGTCCCAAGGTAGATGAAGGCTGGGCCAATGGATCGAACCCTACTGTTCCAGTTCTAGGTGAAAAGTTAACCTTCACTGACTTGGTTCAACCTTCTACTTCAGGAGATCAAGGGTCTTCAGGGAATACGCATCCAATGCTCACTCACAGCAAGCTTGGGATCTTTAAGCCAAAGATTTACTTTGTGTCAGCTGAGGACACAATACCTATTAATGTTCATGAGGCATTGGCCCAACCCAAGTGGAAGGAAGCAGTTTTTGCTGAATATGATGCATTACTGAAGAATGGCACATGGAAATTAGTGAGTCTACCAGCTGGTCGAACTTCAGTTGGATGCAAATGGTTGTTTAAGCTGAAGAAGAATGCAGATGAGACATTAGCCAGATATAAAGCCAGGCTGGTAGCTCAGGTTTTTTCACAAATTCCTGGTAGGGACTTTCATGACACATTCAGTCCCGTTGTGAAGTCATCTATTGTGAATGTTGACATTGCATTGGCTGTAGCTAGAGGCTAGAAGTTGCGTCAGGTAGACGTTAACAATGCTTTTCTCAATGGAGACCTACATGAAGAAGTGTTCATGAGGCAGCCTCCTGGTTTTGAAGTGTATGCTTCAGATGGAACTCCAATGGTCTGCAAACTTGAGAAGGCGTTGTATGGTTTGCGCCAAGCACCAAAAAATTGGTATGCTAAGCTTAAAATTTTTTTGGTTGACATTGGATTTTGAAGATCACCTGCAGATTCCTCCCCATTCATTCAAAATAGTACTGGTGCATATACATATATTTTAATATATGTCGATGATATAATAGTCACCGGAGCATCTGAGTCAAAGGTTTCAACCACAATTGACTTGTTAAGCAAGCAATTTTCTTTAAAAGATCTTGGAGAACTAAGTTACTTTCTTGGTATTGAAGTCAAACGATGCAGTGATGGACTTTTCTTGAGTCAGAAAAAGTTTATACAAGAGCTACTGGAACGTGCAAAAATGGATCAAGCCAAGTCAGCTTCCACACCTATAGTTGCATCACTTAAGCTGGGTCGAAATGCAGGAAGCTCTATTGAAGATGCTCGTGGCTACAGAAGCATCATTGGTGCGCTTCTTTACCTGTGCCACACAAGGTCGGACATTACGTTCAGCGTGCATAAGGTGGCACAGTACATGCACAATCTATGTGAAGAACATTTCAATACTGTGAAACGAATCTTGTGTTACTTAAATGGCACACATAATTATGGGTTGGTGTTTAAGAAGGCTAAAGGAAATCTCAGCTTAGTAGCGTTTGCAGACGCAGATTGGGGAAGTGATCCATATGATAGAAGATCCATCTCCGAGAATTGCGTTTACTTGGGCAACAGTCTCCTTACTTGGAACTCTAGAAAACAAAAAGTGGTTTCGTGATCTACAATGGAAACAGAATATCGCAGTGTAGCTGAGACAGCATCTGAAGTTACCTGGCTTACAACCTTACTCACTGACATGTGTATAAAACAAGAGAGTGTGCCTACAATATGGAGTGACATCACCAGTGTAGTTTCGATGAGTGTTAACCCAATTCTACATGCCCAGTCCAAGCATGTGGATCTTGACGTGCATTTCGTTCGTGAAAAGGTGGTTGAGAAAAGTCTACAAGTGAACTACGTCCTAGCAGCTCATCATGTGGCCGATGGATTCACTAAACCTTTGTCCAGTTCCTATTTCGAGTTGTTTCGCCAACGGCTTAATGTCCAGACGTTTAAAGATCTCAGAGAAGGAGAAGCAGGGAGAATGTTAACAGAATGAAAAGCTGTGAGCTGTGAAACGGTTAGTAGAGCTATGAGCTATGAGCTGAGGTGGTTAGCAAATTTGTTGGATTTGTTGAGAGTTGTTACCAGCCTTTAACAATCTACCTTCTTTGTGTATATATATATACACGTAAAATCCTTGTAAACACAATGAAGATGATTCAATAAAACAAAGTTATTTCTTTCATTTCTCTTTGTAAACCCTAGTTTACAATAGTTTCGGTCACCGTGAACCTTATTGGTCAGCTTCCCATGGTTAAAGCAACAAAACAAGCGAGCAACGATACGACGAGGTTTGGTGGCTATGCAGAGGCAGCGACGACGACGACTTGAATTTCAAATAAATTAAAATTAAAATTTTGTAATTTAGGGGTACCCGGTATTTTTAGTACAACATTCTTTGGCCTGTGTCCCGGCCCATTAAGTTCGGGTACCGGATACCCGCCTATTTTACATGTATGTAGTACGTGAAGTTGGCTGCTTGCTTGGCGCTGGACGAAGAGAGTTGAGAGTGAACGCCTAGATGCCGATGGTGGACGGCTGGAGTGAAGACACTAGAGAGGGAGGAGTGAAGAACGAAATTAGACGGTGGAGAAGGGTCGATAGACGGCGGCAAAAAGGACCGTCCATGAGAGGCAGCGACTTACGGATTTCAAATTGGATTTGGGAAAAATATTATTAGGTATGTCTGCCGACTGGAGTAATTAGGATTTAAGAAAAAATATATATTTAATTACTTATAAAATAAAATATTAAAAAAATTCTTATCAGGTAGTCGAGTCGGGTACCCGACCCAAAAAAATAAAAATCTCTTAAATACCCGACATGTTTATATCAAGATATGGAGTATTTAGGCAAAGTCAATCGAATTCGGTACTTTTGAACACCCCTACCAGCATCTATAGAGTATATGGGAACAAATCTAGTTAACCCAAACAGCTGGTTGTCATTGGTCGCCGAGAAATAAATACTTACCGATTTTTCTCTTCTTTTATGGAGAATATTCATTTACCGCTAAGAAATGTCTTTGTTGAGATTTCTCCCCAATCGCGTTCTTTTTGCAGGAACCAGGGAAGTGTTTACGTGTGGTAGCTTTGAAAAACTTAAAATTTGCGACCAGTCTTTGTAATTATATGGATCTTGAAATTTTAGATTAAAAAAGCAGATGGGCTAACTATTTAAACCTTTTTAGAAGGATTAATATCTTATATACAGGCGGTGGAAACTGAAAGTTTCCCCAAGCGCCTTAGTTTTAGGGTATAGAGAGTTAGTTTAACGTATAAGGTTTAGGGGTTTAGGTGTAGGGGGTTAGAATTTAGGGATAATTGTTTCAATTTAAGGTTTAGGGTTATAATTTAGGGTTTATAGGTTAGGGTTTAGTTTTTAGGGTAATATAGTGAGGATTTAAGTTTTAACCTATGAACCTTAAATTATAACCCTAAATCTTAAATGGAAACAACTACCCCTAAATTGTAACCCCTACACCTAAACCCCTAAACCCTATACACTAAACTAACTCCCTATACCCTAAAACTAAAGTGCTTGTGGAAACTGAAAGTTTCCACCGCCTGTGTATAGAATATTTATCCTTTTTAGAAATGATAAAAGAAACAAGATAATATTTTAAAGATTAACATAAAAATATAGAATTTGATAAATCTAGTTGAGAGGAATGAACGAGGATGGAATGGCTGTAACGTGCACTTTACTAGGATGTGTCATTTTATGAACTTACTGGAATTTGTCAAAACTGGAGGAGAGATGATGCAATTAAGGAATTGGTTCAAATTTTGTAATTGCATGTGGGGACTCCAAAATTGACTGATTTTTCCAGATTCGTCTAAAGAGTACAAAAGCATTCATCTTCATATTTACGGGTAGTTCTGCGGTACGGCCGCCTAATATAAGACTAATATACGGCGTTATCGGAAATATCATAAAGGTATATCGGAAACATCATAAGATATACCGGAAACATCATAAGATATACCGAAAACATGGATTTTGAAAGTAGGGATACTTTCGAAATCAACATATCTAAAAGTATCCAAAAGTATCGATACTTTCAAAATCCATGTTTCCGGTATATCTTATCATGTTTCCGGTATATCTTATGATGTTTCCGGTATTTATTTATGATGTTTCCGGTAACGCCGTATATTAGCTTATATTAGGCGGCCGCATGCTAGAAAACTCCCATATTTACATGATATAAATCGCCTTCTCATACCCAAACTCCACCTTTTAGATAAAATTTGAATTCCAATAATGTCATTTCTTATGCGATTGCATCACCCGGATTCATACCATAATGGGAGTTTGACCCAATATTTTATGTGTTTAAACTGGACAATTAAAGAGGGGGAAAGAACAAGACTCGCAGAATATTACACAACGCCGCTCCTAAATCCTAAAACAAAACTTGTATTATTTCTTTTCTATTGTGAATCAATCTGGGTTTTCTCAGAATGATCAAATGAGGCTTGATCCGATGAATTGGGATAAAATATTTCTTTCAACTCATTATACCTACGGATGTCAAAATGATGAGCCTTGATGAGCTTCTTTTGCTTTGCGTTGAACCTGCTCTGGTAAAAACCTTCAAACGAAGGTTCTTTCCATGTCCTGAGGAAAAACGCATAGCCAGCCATGAAATACATGGACGTCACGTAGAAACAAATGGGTTCCATCACATCCCATGTTAGTTCCCAAAAGGTTAGCCTCATGAACCCGGCGGTTTGAACCACCAGGTAGGCTAGGCCCAACCACAGTTCTCGACGGACCAAGGCATCGGCTTTTTCGTCAATTACACCCTTCTTCTTCTCCAATTCCACTAGTTCTTTTCTTCTCGGGTCATTTGGACCGGGTACTGCTAAGGGAATTACACCTCCTAGAGCTTTTGCTACCTGGAATCACAAAAATAAACAAACGCTTCTGGGTAAAACAAGGCTCAATATACATTCTGGGATTCTTTTCTTCAATTCTTCATTTATGACAGCTCAAAATAATCACCATTTAAAAAAAAACAAAGAAACAAAAATAATAAAAAAAGGAATCAAATAGAAAGAGATTTAGGATTTTTTTAAAGCAAAAAACAAAAAAACAAAAATGTTAAACCAATAAACGATGAAAACATTTGAGTATACGAAATAAAAAGCTAAAAAGAGGTTAATGTCAAGGCCGTTCAAGCCACAGCTTTCCAGGTCAATAATTTACACAAATTGAACTCCAATCAAAGCCACCAACATCTTTCCTAATTCGCCTAAAATTAAGCTAAATAAATCAAACCCCCTTTCGTTTTCACCTTCTTCTCCACTTGCTACCCTACCCATAAATCATAAAGTTTAAAAGGAAAAAGAAAACCCCATAGCCAGCCCAGCCAACCAACCAGGTGTCTTAACTTTCTCACCGTCATCATCCCTACCATTTCCCCCATGAATTAACAGTAAATTTTGCTTTTTCTTTTCTTTTTAAAAATGAATGGGGTGGGGGTAAAGGCAACGGAGCTTGGAAAGATAAAAAAATCCCGAATCCATAGCTTTACCCCTTAAAGCTCACGGTAAGAACTGAAAATAGAGTGATCATTGTAATCACTAATCACAGTGTAGAAACATCAAAGGGCTTTTTAATATGGGGTCCTTCAGTTCTCAGAAACCATCTCAAACCTGGAAACCTTTTACACGGTTTTTAGATCGGGGCGAAAAAAATCCTGCCGAAAAAGAGAAAAAAAAAAAGAAACACAAAAATACCCACAAAAAAACCATATCAGTTTTCGGTAGCTTTCAATCTAAAAATGTAAATATAAATTCGTGTTGAACATATCTTTATTTTTTCCCAACCACCATATGCATAATCTGTAAGCCAAAACACGAATAGAGTCTCATCTGCAAACAAATGAAACTTTCAAGAGATAATTATTAGGGGAAATTTTTATCTACCTGATCAGGACGTAAAACGACGACGTTTCCTAGAACGATAACGGATCCAGATTCGTCTAACAATTTAGCAAACTGCAGTCCCTGTGCCGGATCCGAACAACTCTCTCCGCAGATCTGAATGAAGTCCGAATAAGAAATCCAGCTTTTACCGGTCTCCCTCAGCCTCGTTCTCACCGCTTCCAACTGCGCCACCCTTAACAACTTCTTGGCTTCCTGAACCGACAGTGAAGCCACCTCCGGCAACGCCGGTTTCGCCGTCAAGTGCGAACTCAACCCATCCAAACGGATACGATCCTTCGACATATCAATCTCCTTCAACCTCTCCTTCAAATTCTTCCCCATCGGCAACGTCGTCATTGCCGGCGAAACCGCAGCTCCTTTATGAAGAAACCGCCTGAACACGCCATTGCCGTTACTGTTACCTTTACGATCACCTGGGTCGGGCGCCATGTCGGTGGTAGCTTTGCCGGCATTCTGTGAGGTCCGGTTTTGAACCGTTGATGAGGAAATCCGGCAATTAGTAACAGCTTGTGAAGAAATTTTCGAAATATTGAAAAGCTTCTCGACCAAAGTTTTCTTCAACGCCATTGCGAAAAACTAAAGAAAAGAAAAACAACAAGTAAAGATTGTTTTCCGATTTTATAGGGAGAGTGGAGATTTGAAAGCTTTGCTTGTTTGGTGATGGCAAAACAATGGCGGAGGGTTAGCCCTTTTTATAGTGTCCAACAATGGAGGAAGATGAATAGGACTAGGAGATTAAAATTAAAAAGGAAAAATAACTTCAAAATAACGCGATATTTTGAGAGAGTTTAGAAACGTGCACTTGTTTGGTTTTCTTTTTCCTCTGCCCCACGTTTACGAATATTCGTAATCGAAAGGCTTATCTCGTTCTTGTAATAAATTGAAGGGTAAACTAAATGATCACTTAATTATGAGGTTGGTCTTAATTTAATTACTATACTTTCAATTGTGGTAATACGACCCTTCAACTATGAGGTTTGTTTTAATGTGATCACTTGTAATAAATGGAGAGATTGACATAGCAGTTAGTAAAAATCTGTATAATTATACATTTAATCCTCGTTAGTTATACATTCCATCAATTATATCCTAATTTAAATTTAATAAAATGAATTAAATATTTAATTAGATGGTGACCGTGTAATTAGGACCAAATTGATAGAATATATAAGTAATGAAGACTAAATATATAATTGTACAAAATTTTGCTAACTATCACGTCAATCCTTCCGTTAAGTTTTAACGGCAGGTGGACACATTAAGACTAACCCCATAATTAAGTGGTCATATTACCACAATTGAAAATATAGTGGTCAAATCAAAACTAATCCTATAATTTTTTTTATCAAAAGACCAGCCCTATAGTTAATTGGTCACTTGAGTGGTTTAACCTAAATTGAAAACAAAATTTGAATTTATCGCAGGGAATGGGATACGAGAAATTGGAGGATATGGTTTCACGGGAGAAAATATCGAGGAGGCCTGCCTCAACAAGCCATTACACGTGGATGGCTAAGGTTGAACTACCAAACACCGTCCGAACCGTCAGATCTTATGAAAATTTATAATCCGTGACTCCTTAGATGTTGACCCTCTTAAGGCGTAGTAATCACAATTTTGGTATAAAAAATAATGTATTAAATACCAGAGATAAATTTAAATACGATGAATGTTCTTTGAACATAAAAAAATAAAATGTTGATGTGCTTAATAATTCATTTTTATTTTAAATAAATAATACTTAAACCATAAATTACGTGTAATTCAACTCAATAAAAAAAATTGATGATTATCGTTCAAAGCAAATTTGTTCAAATTGTCCGCCATGTGTGAAATTTTATGTATCCGTTGATAGAACAAAATAAACGAAAATTTTAAAATAATAATTGCATGACAACAAAATACTGTGAGGCAGTTTCTTTATGTGTTTAGTAGATGAGATATGTTCACGCAAACGTGTCGCCACATATGTTCTGAGTTCAATAATTTTTCATTAGATATATAATACTGTTATTTTTAATATTTTAATTAAGTTAAAATAATTATATATCATTTGATCCAATCGTATGATAATTATAAACAATTAATTTTGATAAACAAATTAAAATAATTTTCTCTTTTACCGTATAGATTCTGATTTTCTGTTGAAGACACATTATAAGTAAATATTAATCTTATCTGATTATCAATTATCATGCACGTTTAGCTTATCTTTCTAATAAAGAGACAGAGGACTCAAAACTCGAGTGGTTTATACATTAACAAATTCAAAAGTTGTAATTACATTATGTTATTAAACTCCTTTTTACTTAAGTACTCTTAAGTTTTCGCAAATTAAAAGTATTCTTAATTGACATTTCCTTTTGAATAGGATGGTAACTTGGATTGCATATTCGGATAGTTATGGATATTGGATTTTTTGTTGATTTCGATAATTTACGACATCGTATGTTAAAATTATTATTTGGAGCGGATATGGATAAACATACTCAAATATTATTATCTAAATTTACATTATTTATGTAAATTTAGATATTTGAATATGACTCTGGAATACAAAATGAATAATATCTGCTTATAAGATATTCAAACTTTGATCATCTAACATTAACAAATTTATATTCGAATCTGTACGGATCCATATATTTAATATATGATTTAAAATTTTAAATTCTGATTTTTTTACGTATTCTCTTAATACCTAGGTTATGTCTTCTCTCTTCGATTATATATGTATTTATACCTCCTAGTACTATTGGCGATTGGATGGTGTTAGACTTAATAATTGCCTATGGACGTGTTGACAAATATAAGCCCAATTTTCAAATAGCAGACTCTGCAGTTAAATCACGTAGGTGGAGCACTATAGCATTTGTATTTATTCTCAAAACCGTGTGGACCTCTGATTTTATTGCCTCTTATATTGAAAAGCTTTGAGGTTCACCTCTGAAATCACCGAGTGCGGAAGCGCTGTGATTGTTTCCGAGCGTGGAGATATTGGTATAATAATTCCATTAAAAATTTGTAGTAAAAATATATCTTGGACCATTCCATTTAAGTCGTTAAAGATGATCCTTGAATAGTATCATACAAGCTTATTTGCGGTGCATAAACATCGATAATGTTTATTGGCCGTCCATTTAAATGTCTTTTAAGACATGCATTGCTAAATCTCTATTAACATTTTACGTTAAGGGGCGTGACATTAATACACAAGAATGTACGCAGGGTATATATTAAAGAAGACGTGAAGTTATTCTTTGCAACAAAGGAACCCAAGCATCTTCACATACTGCTATGACTTTGAATTTAATTATCCACTCAACCATCCATCCATATTCCTTTCTTTCTTGAAACAATTAAGGAATATCAGTGGTGGAACATGTTCATCGTTTGCATATCTAATTATTACACAAATCTTTGATGCTCTAAACCTCAGATTTTTGTCTCTCATTGTTCTGTTTTGGCATATGCTTAACCCAACTTGCTATTTTGATTTTTTTCCCTTCAATTGGTCAATTTCAGCTCAAATGGCAGTTGAGAAAGTGCTGTACAGAATTGAATTTTTCAAAAAAAATGCAAACATGGATTCCACCAATGGTTTAAGAATGGTGAAATTCCCATCATCAGATGTGTCGACCAAAATAACAACCTTGCTGAAGCATTTTACGTTCCAAGAAATATCACGAGGACATGATAACAAGTTCAATCTTTAAAAGAAATGAACCACAAAAAAAAGAGAAATGGAAATAGAAAGATGATAAACTCCATTAATGCTACAACAAATTGACAGATACTTACATTTAGGATTTAAATTTAAACTTTAAAGTGTCAACGTGTAGAACTCAATAAGTGTCTCAGTGGAAAAGCGGATTATGTTCATCTTAGAAGACACGAGTTTAAATCGTTTTGTTTATATGGCGTATGTGCATCGTCAAAGGTTAAGAATATCGATGAACATATACTTTAATTAATTTGTATATATAATCATTTCTCATTTCATTTGTATTTATTGTTTTTGGATAAATGGGAATATCATCAAATACGTATTTCTTTTGCAATGCACACATATATTGAACCTTATCGTTGAAAGTTTTGAAGATTGAATCTTTATTTATTTTTTAAAATAAATGGTGGAGCTGATGAAGCAGATAGCATCGATCATAGATGATCAAATGCGAAAATAAGAGATATTAACAGGAAAAAATAATAGAATAAATTTCATAAAAAAACATGTGAAATTAGAATTTAATTAAGGGAATTGGAACATAGACATTGTTGTACATAAAATAAGTGAAGAACCGATGAAAGATGCATGATTTGGATGAGTATAAAAGTTGCTTGCGTCTTCGTAACTCGTTAGGTTTGCTTAGCACTAAGAACGGCAGCAGACTTTCTTGAGTAAGCACGCCAAAACAAAAACCAGTTGTATTTGTGATGGATAAGTTAATTAAGCATTAAAGTTTGGTCAAATGTTTGTTTATTTTTTAAAAAAAGGGTTAAGAGCATGACTAATTGGCTATTGATGCTGATGTGTCATTCAAGGTAGCTTGACAACTATCAACAACAATTACTCCTTGTTTCTTTTATTCTTGAAAGTTGGTTTTTGTTTGTGTTTCTTTTTAAAGGTTTACTTGATAAACTACTTTCTAATTAACTGGATTAACCCGGCTCAAATTTTGCATACCCTTCTTCTGGGGGAGTCTAACGTATAACAGGTTCAGGATGCGGCTAAAAAATAGTAAGTTTCGAAATTTGTCCAATAACTTAAAATGTTAGATTTTTAAATAATTTTTTAAGTTTTTAGACAAAGTATCGATACTTGTTTTTTAAAAATCGATATATGTCTGAAATCAAGAAAAAAACAACTTAAAATATTATTTAAAAATCTAATATTTTAAAATTTTTGATAAATTTTGAAACTCGCCGTCTTTTAATCACACCATAAACCTGTTATACTTCAGAGTTCAAACTCACGTCTCCCTCTAAGCTGGTTTAAGTTCATTGTATATGTTTAATCTATCACTCATTTTTTGGTACATATAATTTAATTTGCAGATCTAGCGTCTCATGTCACAGATCACAAAAAGAACTAAAAAAAGAAGAATAATAATTTAAGTTTGTTTAGGGATCTTGTCAACCCATTTCCAAACCTTCCAACATTCATCAAAATATATAATGGTTTCATGTCGATAATCTTATCCAACAACATTTTATATGGCGGTGCCATTGAATGAGAACATGGAAACCTCATATACTTTATATTCAAATGGTAATATTACTATTGTGGTCCCTCATTTATGTCTTTACTCCCCAAAATTTTAATTTTATTTCAGATCTATAAAGCAAAATACACTATATATACTTAAAGGAGGGACCTGAAAATGCTTAAACAATGGAGGTACTATTCAGGGAACTGGGAACATATACCTAAGGCATCCTTAATTGAAGTCAGTGGGTCATGTGTTGTGTAAAAATTGAGAAAGTAAATGTCATTGAAAATATTACAGCCTTTTCATTTGGACAAAAATCTTTTACTCTTTTCGGTGTTTTTTTCTATATTTAATATTAAAAAAAATCAAAATCTAAGCTATAATCTTAAATCCTAAATTTTAAACCTCAAAGGATCAAACCTTAAAAAATACATCATATCTTAAATTATCTAAACTCTAATCTTAAATTCTAACCTTAAACCTTAATTTTAAACTATAAACTCAAATTTTTAGTGCGAGGCATAAACAAAAACACCGAAAAGAAATATAATATTTGTATTCTTTTCATTTCTATTCAATCATGTCATGTGTAGGCGCATTAATAAATCTACTTGTTTTCTGTGCCAGACATGCCTTAATCATATTCATATACCAATCGTTTGGTAATTGGTATATATACAAGATTTTGAAAAGGCATCTTCCAAACGAATCCACTCACTTTTAATACAAAAAACATACAGTAAACTGGATTCTCAGCAGAGAGAAAGGAGAATGCTTTACTTAATTTTGGAAACATCCTAAAGTTTGATCACGCTTCAAAGTTTTTAGATTCCTTTCTTTCATCAAATTATGATTTTCGACTCTATACCCATAAATTTTAATTTCATCTTATTACTATTATTATTAGTGTCAGAATTATTATCTTATACGCTTGTGCTGGAAAACAAAATTTCTATAAATGAGGTTGTTTAGGAGTTAAGGGTTTAGATATTGGGAGATTATGTTGTATGGTTTGGAATTTAGGTTTAGGGTCAAAACTTAGGGTTTAGTTTTTGGGATTAAAATTTTAGATTTTGACTTGAAAATAGGCATGCTTGTGCAAAAACTTTTTATACTGCCAGTATATTAAATATAGAAAATTTTACAATGGGCGACACACATCGTTAAACACCACTAACGCAATATACCGCTGAACACCATTAATTTTTAATGACTTTTAAATAATTATTAAAAATTTCAAAGGCTCGACATGCAATTAATCAAATTTTAAAATAAAATTAGAAGAAATTATTCCATGAACCATTCTCACAATCTCATCCATGGTCATACCCAATTAAATAAACCTACATCATCTTTATTTTACACATAATATTTTCTTATAAATTAAAATTTACAAATCATTATCTTCATCATCATACCTCATATATTTATTCTAATATGTTAATGAATGTAATTGTTAAAATAAAACAAAACACCAAAAATAATTAACACACGAATTAAAAAAAAGAAAAAAAACAAAATTATTATTAAAAAAATCACTACATTCTAATTTCAGCCCAATCATCGATCAGATTACTGCATTCAACCGTGAGCACAAAATATGAGATCACGACAACATATATATGAGCAAACACAACCTTATATTTTAAGGTTAAAAAGCTTTGTGCAAACAACATCCAATCTTTGTCTGGTATTGTTCTATGGAACCCAACCATGTAGCAAAACAATAAAGTAATAAATGAAAGCTATTTGCTTGCTGGTGGTTTATCAACATTAACAAGATCTTGGAACGTTTGACACAAATGAATCTCGTGCTTATTAATAGCAAAATCTTAAGTAAAAATTGAAGTAATTAACAACCTTATTTAACCAGGGTTGCATCTAAAACCGAGTAAAAAAATGCAGATCTCGTAAAAATTACTCTAAATTAGTACACTTTAAGACTAGGATGGTAATGAATGAATGAAAAAGCACCTCTTGTTCCTTGGCAACACGAAGGGGAGTTTTCATAAGAACTTCTCTGATGACATCTTCGCCTAACCTCTGCAATAGAACTTTGATAAGCTCGTGACAGGATGTATTCTGCAGGTGACGTCTTCTTCTATTTTCACTCAAATTTTGCTGACATTTTTACTCAAACTCAAACTGTAGATGAGATTGTGAGAATGATTCATGAAATATTTTTTTAACTTTATTTTAAAATATGATTAATTGTATGTCGAACTTTTGAGATTTTTTAAAATTATTTAAATATCATTAAAAAATTAATGATGTTCAGCAATGTATTGCAATAGTGGTGTTCAACGGTGTGCGTCGCCCATTGTAGACTCATCCATTAAATATTCACCCTTAATGTTAATATCTTAATCCAAATCACAAACACCTTAAAAAATAGATGAATATAATTTTTGTTATTCAATTTTAACATTTATGTGTGATATGGTACCTAACTTTTTTTAATAGTGAAATTAAGTATCTAACCTTTTTAATGGTACACTTAGATACCTATTTTTTTGGTGCAAGAGGTGCCCATTTTTGTGCCCATATTATCTCGTTTAGTAAACATCGTTAAAATTATAAAATGAACCGGTCGGAATTGGACATGTGTAATTAAAAAAATGTTAGGTGCTTAATTGCACCAAAGAGAAAAGATAGGTACCTAATTACACCAAAGAAAAAAAAACAAGTACCTAATTGCACCATAGGAAAAGGTTAAGTATCTAATTGCACCAAACAAATTAAATACCTAATTGCACCTTAAAAGAAAAGTCAGGTACTTAAATATGAAATGACTAAATTATATCAAATTATAATATAAAGGTTAAACCCTAAACCTCAAGATATAATGATCAAAATCATCACTTTTTT
This sequence comes from Hibiscus trionum, assembly GCA_030270665.1. Classification (NCBI taxonomy): domain Eukaryota; kingdom Viridiplantae; phylum Streptophyta; class Magnoliopsida; order Malvales; family Malvaceae; genus Hibiscus; species Hibiscus trionum. Next base: position 13,462,271 of record BSYR01000006.1, read on the forward strand.
AACGCAATTATAATAACTCTTTCCTATGGAACTCTATTGGACCAAAATTTTATTCAATTCACCATTAATCAAAATTCTTTTTTAAGATAATTATTTTGGTTATTATAATTCTTTTATAAGTACCAGACTTTTCTTTTAAGGTGCAATTAGGTATTTAGGTACTTAATTCTTTGGTGCAATCAGGAACCTAACTTTTTTTTCTTGAGTTCCGAAAGGTAGTGGTGATTTGAATTAAAGCATAACATTAGTATAAAAGGACTATATCAAATTATAATATAAATGTTAAACAATAAACCTCAAGATACAGGGATCAAAACCATAATTTCACCCCTTTCTTGTTCGTTATCACAATGGCTTCTAAATATCGTTTTTTTAATATAATTATAACAGTTCTAATTTCTAAACTATCCGAATTCAAACTGATGAAGTTAAGCAGCTGGGATCCAGAAAACAAGAAAATGTTCCAAAGCTTTCAACAATTCAGTATGAACTGCTGAGAATTCAGATTCTTTCAAAACTCTTCAACTTTCACAACTTCATTACTATAGCAATGTCTCTCTTGTTCCCCTGTAAATGTTCTTTCGCAAGGTAACAAAGAGTTCCGATTCACCATGGAAGTCGGTCCGAAGAAAACCGAACTTCAGGTAATACCCATAACACAGAATGAAGAACAACACCACCTGCTAGGACAGGAAACAAGCGTGGAGATCAAATGGCTAATGATTCAATCAACCCTAAGCACATAGGAGCATTACATCATATATATGTATTCTCACAACTGAGTGCACGCTTCACATGCTAAATATCATCGTATAGCATCAAGTACAACACCAGCTAGGAACCAAGCATGGAGATCAATGAGTAATGATTCAATCAACCCTAAGTTCATATATTAAATATCACCGAAACATCAAATATATCATCAGACTGGCGACTACACTGCAGAGTCGGCATGTTTAGTAACATAAACAAATGACTTCCAAACTGAAACTTTTCTATTCAACCAATGGACCCAATTAAGCCGTAGTTCGAGGATTAAGCAAAATTAGATCGGTTGAATAAGTTACTGTATAGGATCAATTTCACATATACTCACCTGACAAGTAGAGGTGGAATTCCATTACCTGGAGCATAAAATCGATACAACATGAGTATGCTGAGGTATGTCATTGTTAGAGTTCCCAAGGGCTGTCTCCAGTTGGCGGTGTGCTAGGTTCTTTCATCATCCGCTGCAAAATCACTGCTCTCGCCATCCTAATATCATGGCTACACTTATCGGCCTGTTGACCCAATTTCTCGATGATTTCCATAAATTCTCCCAACTTTCTCTTGATCTCATCCATTGAAAGCTTCAATGCATCTTCTTGTGCAAGTACAAAATCAGCAGTCTGCAACAGTGACTCGATCTTGATCTCCAATCGGCGAACAAGCACCCTTATGTCGTCTATATCATAGATTGTAATACGAGTAAAGAAATCCATTGTATCTGTTAACTCCATCTGCCCTTTTACCTCTTTCTCATAGCGCTTCCAAAGCGAGTTGCACCATCTTCCAACTGAACCTATAGGAACTGACAATGCCCCTGCCAAAGCTGTCACAACAGGTGGTGCAGCTATAGCTGCCGCCACCACAGAAAATATCAACACAGAGACAAACGTTGCTACAAACAAGACATTTGACACCCTCCTCCATGTTTTCAGTGATTTCCATTTCTTATCGAGCTTTCTCTTACGTGCCAGCAACTTCTGTAGCATTGATTCCTGCTGCCTACGGACTGAGTCTAGCAGTAAAAAGAACTCCTTGGGAAATGGCTCTTCAGCTGCTTTGAATTTCCTTAGTTCTTCCAATGTCTTCACAAATTTCTTCCCCTCGGGTCCAACTCCTAATCCTACCTCTTCATCAAAATAATTAACAGCCAACTGAATAATCAACTGATTGTTTCGAGCACGTTTGAGGCAATTCTCAAGGGCAGTACAAAAGTCTAAAGTCTTTTTGCTGTTCTCAAAGTATTCCTCCACCAAAGAAAACAAGTCCGGATTGTTCCATATATCTCTCTGACTTTCTAAAATGATTTTGACCACTGCCTGGTTGGTTTCAAGAAGACTACCGGTAACCACTCTGAGTGAGTTAAAGGATATGGACTGAACACCTGAACTGGCCGCAAGTGTGCTGATGACGTGGTTAGTACGTTCCTGGAGTGATGCATCAAAAATTTGCAGAGTTGAATCATGCCTACAAGCAGTCTCGTAGGAGCTCAGGTCAGCTTCTAACTGCGAATCCGGTTTGACTTTGGATGATGGTTCTGGACTCCCTTTGGTTTTGCTAGACTGACATCCCATCATGACTGATAAAGATTCAAATGGTAATGGAGAAGATTTAGAAACCCAGAAGCACTTTTGGCTTGTATCAATCGGTTTACAAAGCTAAAATAACTTCTTTTCAAGCTACCTTTAGGAAAAGTTTCACTACAAGGATCAATTCTAGGTAAAATGGCAGAGGTATGGCAATCTTATAGGCTTCAATCAATATAGACTACCAAAATCCCAAATCTAAGTAGAACCCATTAATCAAGTGGACTTATATGGTGTTCTCAAATTAAAATTTCTAAAAAATACAAGAAAATCCAGACAAGTCCAACAAATGACCAAAATAAGCAAGCTTGATTAAGATCTTAAAACACCCAGATCCGGAAACAAAAAGAAACTAATAATCCCAAAAGTAAAAAGATCAAACATTTCAAATATCCTATAAATTTATGAGCTTAAAAGTACCTGAATTTCAGATGGAAAGTTAAAGACTATGGTTTCCGATTTCTTCTCAGTTGAAATCCTTAGCAGAATAAGCTCAAAACTCTAAGCTGACCAGCAACAAGCTGTGATCCAGCCACTCAAGGAGCAATCTGGACACAAAAAACATAAGAATAAGGATTAAAAGAACCAAAAAAGGGAGCTTTAGTTAAAAGAAAGAAGGGCATTGAGGTAATGCAAGATACGGTGTTGAAAGCGCGAGGAAAATTACAGAACAGTAGCCTACCAGTGAAGAGTGTTATCAGTTTTGTTACATCATCTCTTTCAACTACGCGTCTTCTAGAGGGTTCAAAATCAAGACTTTGAAAATAAAGCTTCGATTTTTCTCAGGCTAAAAAATGATGATAAGTCATGAGACCCGAATAAAGAAAGCAAATTTGGTAAAAATGAATCTTTGGCCCAAAGGCAACTACAGTCTACAGTACTTGTATTAGTACATCGGGTGGAGCCTTCGGAGACGTTTCGCTTGTATTAAATTCTAAAAGGGTATTTGTAATAAATGTATACAACAATAGTCTAATATAGTGACAATTACATATTCTAATTTGAACAAAAAAAAAAGAGACAATTACATATTCTAAACGTGTTAACCAATCATTTGGCCATCACTACCAGTTTTAATAAGTAGGTGTAAGTAAATTTACTTTTTCCCTGATCTGGAGAATTCTAGGGTGAGACACTCTTAGAATGCAACTAAAATAAGGTGGATTTATACAAAATTTTACTTAGTTAGTAATAATTTGTGAATTTGTTTAATTAGACAATTTTTTATAATCTACACAAATTCTTATTGTAATACCTGTATTTTGTCCGAGTGTATATGTATATACCGAATACCAAATATTAAAAATAATAAAACAATCCAAATATATATAATAAAGCCCATTTACATACCAAATGTCCATTTTACATACATAAAACCCAAATAAAATACCAAAACCCAATACCAATTACATTTCCCGCCCAAACTATATACAAATTAGCCCAAACAAACACATATAGCCCAAAAGTGTTTTTAAAGCCCGCCAAAATGGACACATGTTGAGCTCTTGATTGGTCCATTTCGTTTCACGCGGATTACTACTCTAGCTGGAGCCAGCTGGCTTCGCCAGCGAGGACGCTAACGTCATGTTGGGTCAGCCTATAAAAGGGATGAGAGAGAGTTAGTGGGGGACAGAGAAATTAATGCGCAATCATTACCAAAATTAAAAAAGAAAGGGAAAGGGAAGTCGAAAGGATGCTTACCAGAGAAGAGACACCGTCGTCGGGATATTGACTAGACGTCGTTGACCGTTGTCGAAGCTTACCGGAGTTGCAACCACGCAACGAGAGGTATATTTCTTCATCGTTATTCTGTCCTTCACATAAAAAATGCAAATGAGTCAGTTTAAATCATAGATCTGAGAAAAACAGTAAGGAAAATAGGTAAAAATTAATTAAAAGCCTAAATCTAAAGCTGCATGTTCAAATCCAAAACGAAAACCGAAATAAACATATCTAAAAAAGAAAAAGGAAGTGAGAAGCTTATCTGTGTGAGTGTTGTCGAGGCTGTTTGGAGCGAAGTCGAAGTGTTGACGGAGTTTTTCGTGGCACTAGTGAAGTCAAAAATGAGCGTGAGTGTTTGGTTCGAGTAGATTTAGGTGGGGAAGCAGGGAGTTTCTGACGAAACGAGTTAGCTACGGTTGTAGATCAAAAAAGGGATTTTTTAGGGTTCTTTGGGTTCGAAGGCACGACGGCGAACAACGACTTGAAATCGCCTTGTGACGGTGATCGGTCGTCGGCATAGGAACATGGGTGATTGAAGTTTCAGGTTAGGCCGGGAAAGGTGATCGAAAAGGGATTTTGGTCGGAGAAGAAGGCCGGAGATGAAGGCCGATAGAGGCCGACGTCGCCTTCGGCGGCCGGAAAAGAAAAGGGGTCTAGAGAATTTTGGGTTCAGCTGAGTTGAGTTCGAGTTGAAAATGTAAAAATGAGCGAGTGGAACCGGGTTAGAGGGTTTTATAGGCTCAGGCGTGCGACGTCGTTTTGGAGTCGGGTAGGGTAGGATCCGCGCGTTTCTACGCGGGCGTGGATACGAGTCCGTGACTCGGTCGAGATGGGTTTGGGTGTGTTGGGCCAAGTCTCGGTTAGGTCGTGCATTTGGGCTGAAATCAGATGGGTTGGGTCATTCTTTTAGAGAATTTAGGTTTGGGTTCTCTAGTTTTCCTTTTTCCGCAAAATGGTCAATGTTTCTTTGTAATCTAGCTCCTTAATTTTGAAATTAATTTAATTCAGTCTCATTTCAGTGTTAGTTATTTTTATTTAATTGCTTTGTTTAATTATTTAAATTAAATTGTATGCTTGCATATTTTAAATGGCATGTAGTATACTTGTTTAGGAGATCAAATCACATAGTTAGAAACTAATTAGAGCCTTTGTAGTTTAGTTTCTTTAATAAATCTAATTAAATTGATAGACTAGATAATTGTAGAAAATAAATGAATGCTAAATAAATTTTAATATTCTAATTTGATTAGTGTCTCAACGTAATAAGATATTAATCAAGGGAATATTTTAATTGAATATTTAACATTTTATTTAAACTTAAAATATGAAATCATGTATGATTAAGTTTAATAAGAATGAAATTAATATAGGAAATAAATAGCAAGTGACACCAATATTTAGGAATATTATTACTTTGGGCCTAAAATGGTAGTGCCCAATCATTTGGGAGTTACCATATTAACCCAAAATTAATGATATTCATAGTGTTAAATTATTCAATTAATGGAGCCCTAATTAGGTTTTATTTAAAAATGACAAGACAATAATTGGACATGCATTAAAATTTTTGTGTTGAGATACATTTTGAATATAAATTGAAGTGTCCTAATGTATTTGGACGTTTCAAAACTTATATTCGTCCAAAATGTATTTTCTTGCAAAAGGATATTCCCATTCGAAATAGAATCCGTTTAACAATTAAAAGATTTAATTAAATTCAGATTAATGTTCGAAATGCCACATGGAATTAATAAAGTACCGATAACGGGCGGTTTTAGGGGTACTAACCCTTCCCTACACGTAATCGACACATGAACTCGAATTTTATTAAAAGGATCTCTGGTATGCTTTTTATGGTGTCCGGTCTACCAAAGTGACCGGTGGCGACTTCAAAACAATTTTTAAGCAAATAAATGGAATTTGATTAAATGGAAAAACTTCTAATTTCAAGATCAAATTAAAATGAAAACCCCGATTTCCAAAACCCTAATCGTTGGGTTATTTTCCACAAACGAGTCTTTCAAAAGCGGTCGCAATAGCTTGGCGACTATGCTAGGGACGAAATTGAGAGCCGGGCCTAGTAATTCATTCAACGTGGCATTTTGGCATTTCGAACATTAATTTGAATTTAATTTTTTCTAGAAAATTGTTGGATGGATTTTCAGGAAAATGGGGTAGCTTTTGTGTATGATATATCTATCATTCATGCATAAACCCTCAACCCGGGTTTTTCACCCTTAAGTGGGAGTAAGACAATATTCGACGTGATGCTCTCCAGCTCCGAGTTCAGATTTTTGTCTTCTTCCGGTATACTAACCTTATGAATCGTGGGGCTCACGCCTCCGTTATAAGGGACCTATACTACCGAATCGATGTCTTACTGTCGCAGTAGACGGTAACGACAGTTCAGGAACCGAGAGTTGTTGAGTGTGTAAAAGTTCTATTATTTACACCCTTTTTAACCCATATTTCTGCTGCATTCAAGCATCATTGCATTGCATTTAGGTTAGTTTACAGCAAAACATCGCAAAATTAGTAAAAGCACGGATTCTACTGAAAAAGGGTTGATTTTGCAGGTTGCTGCCATAGCGGATGAAGAAGGCAGGCGCAGGGCAGAGAAGCAGAAGAGCTGAACTGGACAAGCAGACGATGGGGACGATGCTGCCATGGATCTATCGTGACAGCATGGGGACAACAGTTTTGCGGAGAGGAAAAGCAAAGTGGACCTCGATAGATAGAGAAAATTATGCTCGTCTGTCGTGTGAAAACCATATATTTTTCCAAGCCCCGGATCAAAAGATATGTCAAGCCAAAGCTCAAGGAGAGGAAATCCCATGAAACAAGGAGGCGGCTGAAAAGTAGGATACTTGAAGATTAAAGTCTTTATTAGAATCTTCCTTTTATTTAAAGTTGTAATCCTTGTTATCTTAGAATTCTTGAGCCCAAAGCTTATATAAGGGCATAGATTTTAACCTAGGAAAGAGGATACCCCATAACCGATAACCAAATCCCTCCGCCGTTTACCCGTCGTCGACATGTTCTAAAAACCCCCTAGGGCCACGGGTTGTTTTGTAAAGTAGTTGCAAGGGTTGTTTTGTTTTAGGATTTTCCAAGTTCAATAAAATAAACTTCAAGTTCTCTTATTTTGGTTTTAATATCTTGCAAGAGCATCGGGAGAGCATTGTGAGGTTATCTATTTACTTAGCATCAGGAGAGTTAAGTATACGAAAGAAATAAGAGCAAGTTCTCTAGTTTATAGTTGAACTATCTTGTGCCTAGGGATAGGGCAAGGTTAAGTGGCTAAGGAAGAATTCATACACATCGGTGTTCATCATTCGATTCACGCCGGGAGGTATCATCAAAGACGTGATCATCGACAGACTTGGACCTAGGGATATGCCAAGGCAGATCTGGGATTCTTACCAAACTTGAACGTACTGAGTTGGTGTGTTTGCTGCCGCGACGACCAACGGACAGCTGGCGCGACAGGTGCTGCCAGCGACAACAGAACTGGAGTTCCTAAGCAATACAATACCTGCACTACTGAGCAATTCAATACCAGCCCATTCTCTCTATCTTGATTATTCTACTATTTTATTTAAGTTTACTTTATTATTCTCGTGACAACTCTCAAATATTTCCTTTACTTTCGTGCAGTCAACTAAGGTGAAGCTATTAGCCCAATCCCTGTGGAGACGATAATCCGATACTTCGTATCACTTTACTACTTGCGTCGTGTACACTTGCACTACAATTGCGATAGACTCTTTTACACGCAACAAGTTTTTGGCGCCGTTGCCGGGGATTGGCAACATAACTCTACCTTTCTTTTATTGCACTTTTCGTTTTTGTTTTTGTTTTTGTTTTTCTTTTAATTTTTCTTTTTCTATTTTTCGTTAGTACTTTAAACTCTTGCTTTTCACAAGGTTATCTTGTTTATGCACAGATGTAAAAGAGGTGAAGATCCTGAGTATCCATTAGATCCGGAAGTTGAACGTTCATTCAATCTTAGGAACCGACTTCGTTACGTGCTAGCCAGGAACGAGTACCTTGAAGAACAGTTAGAGACAATGGCATACCAAGGAGATAATCCTGCTGCTAGAGATGGAGCTGTTATACCGCCTGTCGGCGACCCGCCCGCAACAGCCGGACGACGGTCATGCCGTGACTACATGCTGAACGATCATGTAGAGCTGGAGACCACGCTGCCGGATATTGAAGTTGATAACTTTGAGCTTAAACCTGTCATGTTTAGTATGATCAACAATGCCGGACAGTTCAGTGGTGCTGTGACAGAAGATGCTAGGGAGCATCTCAAAACGTTCCAGGAGATCTATGGTTCGTTTAGACTACCAGGAGTTAATCCGGAGATACTGAGGCTTCGGTTATTCCCCCATTCATTGAGGGACAGAGCTAAAACTTGGTGGAATAAACTTACGCCGGGTTCAATTATGACTTGGGCAGATCTATCTCGTGAATTTTTATCTCGTTTTAATCCTTCGCATTTATCTGAGCGATTACGTAATGAAATTGCTACTTTTCAACAGGAAGATGACGAGCCGATGCACGAGGCCTGGGACAGATTTACTACTCTTCTTCGGAACTGCCCAATGCATGGATTCCCCGTCTGGAATCAGGTAACTAAGTTCTATAATGCTGCTAACTTACAAACTCATATTCGAATTGATTCTGCAGCAAATGGACTATTATTGGATAAAGATCCAGACGAGGCATTGCAAGTTTTGAAAAATCTGGCCAAGAATGAGGAACAGTTTCCGACCGCAAGAAGAGGGGGTAAACGGGTACTTGCTGTCAAGGACTATGAAGCCGACAGCACGTTGAAATCACATGTAGCATTCCTTACTAAAGCAATGAAAAGGTTATTGAATGATGATGGTCAACAAGGATTTGCTGTAGAGGAAGTATGTGATATCTGTGAGGGAAATCATAGTCGGGATGAGTGCCCAATACAGTTAGAAGAGGGAAAATATGTTGGAAATTACAACAAGCCGAATTACAACTCCAACAACTATAATCCCAATTGGAGGAAGGATCCCAAATTTTCCTAGAGTAACCCCAATAACGCCCTGAATCCGCAAGCACATAATCAGAATCAGGGAGGACCTAGATTGCTGACGCGACAGCAACTGCCGCAGCAGCTGCCGACGCACCTGCCGCCGCAGCAGCAACAGCAGCCACCAGCTGCCACGAGCAGTATACTGGAACAGACTCTGGCCACCTTTATGTCTCAGACAGGCACTTATATTGAGAATATGAATCAGTTTGTCAAGAAGACAGAAAATTTCATGGATAAAACAGAGATGAGGATGACAAATCATGAGGCTACTTTGAAATCTCTGGAGACACAAATGGGTCAGGTTTCCCAACATATTAAGCCGAGGCAGAATGGAGGATTCCCTAGTAATACTGAAAATGCTAGGCCACCCACACATGAACAGTGTAAGGCAATTACTACTAGGAGTGGGAAGAAACTGCCAGGGCCGGAAAAAGAAGTTGAAACAGGAAAGGAACCAGCCTTAGACCAACCTGCCAAGGAAGCTGCCCCGACAGGTGATAAACAGACTGCTGCCGATGAGCCTGTCACGACAGCAGACGCGACAGAGGAGAAAATTGATGAACCTAAACCTCCTCAGATTCGTATGCAGTGGGAAGGACGTATTGCTAATTACCGTCCCCCACCTCCTTTTCCTCAACGGATACAGCAAGCTAAGCAAGAATCTCAACTTAAAAAGATTTATGATATTTTTAAGCATGTTCATATTAATATTCCGCTGTTAGATGCCGTTAGGGAGATGCCCGGTTACGCCAAATTTCTCAAAGATGTCATGTCAAAGAAATATAAACTTGGGGAATTTGAAACGGTAAGGATGGCAGATGGTTGCATGAGCATTCTTCATCGGCAACCACCCAAAAAAAGAAAGATCCGGGGAGCTTCATCATACCTTGTGTAATCGGAGACAAATATGTGGGTAAGGCACTTTGTGATCTTGGTGCTAGTGTTAATTTAATGCCAAAGTCTGTTTTTCAGAAATTAGGTATTGGAAAGGCGCGGCCCACGACAGTAACTCTGCAGCTGGCAGACCGCTCTTACGTTCATCCAGAGGGAAAGATTGAAGATATTCTGGTAAGAGTGGATAAGTTTATTTTTCCTGCTGACTTTCTTATTTTAGATTGTGAGGCAGATGAAAACGCACCAGTCATCCTTGGGTGACCCTTCTTAGCCACGGGAAGATCACTGATTGATGTGGAGAAAGGAGAACTCACCATGCGAGTAAACGATCAAGAGATTAAGTTGAATGTTCTCCAAGCGATGAAACATGCTGATTTGGGTGAGGAATGCAAGGCCATCATTGAAGTTATCCTTGATCAACCCTGCATCTGGTCGAGCTGTCACGACAGCACCAACGACAGCAACTCCTCGGACTCCGATACATCTGATACTGAAGATCAGGAGGAGGTAAACTGGTTAGGCAATCGTCCAGGTAAGTTATTCGTACCTTTGAATTATACTTCGGATAACCATTTGATCCAAAAGCCATCTACTATTGAACCACCTGCCTTAGAACTGAAGCCCCTGCCAGGGCAGCTTAAATATGCTTTTCTTGGTTCAAATGATACGTTGCCCGTAATCATCTCTTCTAAGCTGCCGCAGGAACATGAACGACAGCTAATCGACATGCTAAGGCAGCACAAAAAGGCGATTGGATGGACGATAGCAGACATTCAAGGCATTAGTCCGGCGTTATGCATGCACAAAATCCTTCTAGAGGAAGATCATAAGCCAACTATTGATGCCCAAAGGCGGCTAAACCATGCGATGAAAGAGGTGGTGCGTAAAGAGATAATCAAATGGTTAGATGCTGGTATTCTTTACGCCATCTCCGACAGCAAATGGGTGAGCCCGGTGCAATGTGTTCCAAAGAAAGGAGGAATGACCGTGATAACCAATGAGAACAACGAGTTAATCCCAACCAGAACTGTGACCGGTTGGAGGGTTTGTATGGACTATCGGAAGCTCAACAAAGCTACCCGAAAGGACCACTTCCCTTTACCCTTTATTGATCAAATGCTTGATAGATTAGCGGGTAAATCTTACTATTGTTTTCTTGATGGTTATTCAGGATATAATCAAATTGCTATCGCACCGGAGGATCAAGAAAAGACGACTTTCACATGCCCCTACGAAACATACGCTTTTAGGAGAATGCCGTTTGGACTATGTAATGCACCCGCCACCTTCCAAAGGTGCATGATGGCCATATTCTCCGATATGGTAGAGGACTTCCTTGAGATATTTATGGATGATTTTTCCGTCTTTGGAGACGATTTTGAGAGCTGCCTCGGCAACTTACAAAAGGTACTTGAAAGATGTGAAAAAGCAAATCTTGTTTTGAATTGGGAAAAATGCCACTTTATGGTGGATGAGGGGATAGTCCTTGGCCATAAAATTAGCTGCCGTGGGATAGAAGTCGACAGGGCTAAAATAGAAGTAATTGAGAAGCTGCCGCCGCCGACCACATTCAAGGGCGTTAGGAGTTTTTTAGGGCATGCTGGTTTTTATCGAAGGTTTATTGCAAATTTCTCAAAAATCACCAAGCCCCTATGCCATCTTTTAGAGCAGAACCGACCCTTTGACTTTAATGAAGAATGTACTGAAGCATTCAAGGTTCTGAAGGAAAAACTGGTAACAGCCCCCATAGTACAGCCACCAGACTGGACATAGCCATTTGAGATTATGTGTGATGCTAGTGACTATGCTGTCGGGGCAGCACTTGGGCAGCGCAGAGATAAGCTGTTTCATGTCATATACTATGCCAGTAAAACATTGAATGACGCCCAAGTGAACTACACCACCACAGAAAAAGAGCTATTAGCTGTGGTGTTCTCCATTGACAAGTTTCGTTCTTACATACTTGGGACGAAGGTGATAGTGCACACAGACCATTCTGCCCTGAAGTATTTGTTCACAAAGAAGGATGCAAAGCCTAGATTGATACGGTGGATCTTGCTATTACAAGAGTTCGACCTTGAAATCAAGGACAAAAAGGGGACAGAAAATCAGGTGGCAGACCACTTGTCAAGACTGGAGAAGGGACAGAGTCTACCAATCGACGAGACAAATATACTGGAGACCTTCCCAGATGAGCAGCTCTTTGCTGCCGCAATTGCTGTCGCGACAGCCATGGCGGCAGGTAAGTCTTCTGAACTCCCCTGGTATGCTGATTTCGTTAATTTTATAGTTAGCGGAATACTTCCTTCTGATCTTAATTATCAAGCCAGGAAGAGGTTCCAAAATGATGTTAAGCATTATTATTGGGACGAACCTCTTCTTTTCAAACTATGCGCAGATCAGGTTATAAGGAGGTGTGTACCACAAGAAGAAGAAGAAGACATTCTCCATCACTGCCATGCTTCACAATATGGAGGTCACTTAGGAGGCAATAAAACTGCTGCTAAGGTGCTGCAGTCAGGGTTCTACTGGCCGAAACTGTATAAAGATGCTCAGAACTTCTACAAGAAGTGTGACAGGTGCCAGCGGACAGGTAACATCTCGAGGAGAAACGAGATGCCACTGCAGAACATTCTAGAAGTCGAGATCTTCGACGTTTGGGGGATAGATTTTATGGGACCTTTTCCATCTTCATGTGGAAATCTATACATCCTCCTAGCAGTGGATTATGTCTCTAAGTGGGTTGAAGCCATCACCACTCAAAAGAATGATGCCAAGACAGTCCAAAAGTTTTTGCACAAAAACATTTTTTCTAGATTTGGCATCCCTAAGGCGATTATCAGTGATGAAGGGAGACATTTTGACAATAGGGTTATTGCTGCCGCCTTGAAGAAATATGGTGTCAAGCACAGGATCGCGACAGCATACCACCCACAGACCAATGGACAAGCTGAGATATCTAATAGGGAAGTTAAGAACATTCTTGAAAAGATGGTTAAGCCAACTAGGAAAGATTGGTCTTTACTCCTTAATGATGCATTATGGGCATATAGGACAGCTTTTAAGACTCCATTGGGCATGTCTCCATACCGATTGATCTATGGGAAAACCTGTCACTTGCCTGTCGAGATAGAGCATAAATCATATTGGGCAATCAAGGCAGTGAATATGGACTTGGACAAGGCAGGCCAGAAAAGGCTGTTAGATCTGAACGAGCTTGAGGAAATACGGACAATGGCCTACGACAATGCAAGAATCTACAAGGAGAAAACTAAGAAGTGGCATGACAGGAAGTTGCTGCCACGACAGTTCTGCCCAGGGCAGCTTGTGTGTTATTTAATTCTAGACTGAAACTCTTCCTAGGAAAGCTAAAGTCTAGATGGTCTGGCCCGTTCCAAGTGGTACAAGTTTTTCCCCATGGTGCCATCACAATCCAATCATTAAAAGACGGGCATCAATTCAAAGTCAACGGACAACGCCTCAAGCATTATCAGGGGACTGAAGCCCCAGGAATACAGGAAGTGGTTACTTTAGGAGATGCCCCACAAGGCATCCCTAATTTAACATAAATTTTATTTTTCATTTATTTTATTATATAGTATTATTTATTAGGAAATTAGGTTTATTTTATTTGAATAATGTTTTTATATTTTCTGTTTTTAGCAAATAAAGGAGTCAAGAAGAAAAGAAGAAGTGACCTAAGCCCACCATCCATCCATCAGCCCAACAGAGCCCATTTAGTGAAGCCTGTCGTTCCAGCTGCCGCCGCAGACACGGATAAGACAGGCTGTCAACAGACTAACACGGCAAACGCAGTAGCGTGTGACAGACGCGTAACAGACGCATAATTACGTAACAGACGCGTCAGACACGCCAAATCTCAACAGTCACTCCGTTATTCACGCCTGCCGTTACAGCATTAAACGGGCAGCAACTCGACCGCTATAAAACCCCGTTCTCATTTCCATTTTTCATCACTTCTGCTTATTCTTACTTTCTTTCTCCTCTCGTTTTTATTTATTTTCTTTACTTTCACAACCCTTTCAACTAAAATGTCTTCTAGACAGACCCGCCGCGGTGCTGCCTCAGCCTCTTCATCAGCAGCACCCACACCGTCGGCCTTCGCCACCAAGGAATTATGGGAAGAACGAGGTTTTATCTACACCCGCAAGGCTCCGAACATGGGACTTCGACCATTCATCGCGAGGGCCATACGAGCTCAACTATGGGAACAGTTCGCAGAGCAGCCGGCAGAATTAAACGACACGTTGGTAAGGGAGTTTTATGCTGCCATCAACAACAAAACGGCAACATCCGTCACTGTCCGAGGGGTCAAGGTACCATTCACAGCTGACAGCATCAATCACATGTATGGGCTCTATTTTGGCCCCAACGACGATGCCCATCAGCAATTTTTAGACACCCTCGACGCTGCTGCCTACGGAGCTGTCATGGCAGAAGTGACAGAGGAAGGAACGACATGGAACACAAGCAAAAAGAACCCCAACTCTGTAAAAAGGGGGCAGCTCCTCCCAGAAGCAAAGCTATGGAACGCTTTCATCAAAAAGCGTATCCTGCCGTCCTCTCATCACACGACGGTGGACCAGCAGCGGCTCGCCCTCATTCATTCGATCATGAACGACCGGCCTATCAACGTGGGCCGCTATATGAGGGACAACATCCTGGACTACACATTTCGCTCCACCTCCCGCCTTTGCCTCCCATTCATGATCACTTCTCTTTGCCACTGTGCTGCCGTCCCTGAGGCCACCACCGACAAACTGGTCCAAGGCAGAGGCTGGACCGACAACAACATAGCCAACCTCATGGAGCTGATAGTCGCTACCCCCTCTCCTCTTTCAACCCGGCTGCCTCCCCAGCAGACTCATCCGAGGAACCGGCCGATGAACTTGCCACCGCAGCCGCCCAGACCAACCAATCTGCCCAGATCCTTGCTGCAATACAACGGGTGGAAGACAGACAAATGGGGCTAATGACGTTCATCCGGGATTTCGCCAACTCGACGGTAAATTTCATTACCAACACTTTAAATTATCCCGATGTTATTTTCCCCACCTTCCCTGCCCACTATTTCCACATCCCCTCCCCTGTCCACACACCTACGCCACCTGTCTCCCCCCATGCACACTCTGCCGCTTCCACCCCATCACCTACCCAGCCGACAGCTGACAGCCCAACGGCCGAAACCTCTGCCCGAGGAGCGAAGCGACCTGCCTCACATGACATCGACACAGACCCTCCTATCCGGAGGAATTTGGAAAAGGACTTCACGCCTGTCAAGAGGCAGAAACATGTGGCAGACAGAAAACTAATGCCCAAAGCCAGCACCACCACCAGCAGCACTTGGGATAGTGGCAGCAGCTCAGACATCCAGGTCGTGGAGCAAACCACCCAGCCTGCCCCACAACCCAGACGCCGCCGCCAGATCCGTGTCAGCAGCAGCAGTGAAGACAACGATTGAAATTTAAGTTCTTATTTTCTTTTTATTGCTGCCTGCTTATTTATATTTTGTGATGTATCTGCCTTCATTCTACCTGTCATTTGCATTGAGGGCAATGCAACCCTCGAGTTTGGGGGTGGCAACCCTCCATTTTAATGGAGTCTTAGTACATCTTTTTAATTAATTGTTGTGTCTTTTAAGTTCTCTTAAAAAAAAGAAAAGAAAAGATTAAACTGTTGGCTTAAAACTGTGAAGTTACTTGCCTGTCATGACAGCTCTGCCGTGGCAGCATCTTTAGGACAGATTAAGGAGAAGTTTAGAGCCTTTCTATAGTTCTGAAAAACTTAAACACCATTGTGACTGTTATACTGCTTAGATTTCTTTTAGCCAAACTAGAATAGGAAGCTTAGCACTTGAATAGCCCCTAGAGGTGCCTAACACTGCCTCTAGGAAAGAAGTTTAGCAAAATAGCCCTAGAGGTGCCCGAAACCGGCTCTAGGAAGTTAGCTAGAGGTGCCCAAAACCGGCTCTAGTGAAACTTTAGCTTGAAAAATAAAAAGCAAGTCAAAACAGAAGATCAAAAAAGCATGAAAATGTGCCTTCAAAAAGATAAACTTTGGCATAAAAATTCAAGTTAAGAGTTGAATATTCTAGTGAAACTAAGAGAGTCTTGGCATATAACTGTTCACAAGCATGCACACACTGCACGAGGACTATAGGGAGATTCCGGACAGATCCTAATCTTTCCGACAGGTTGCTGCCGCCACAGAGAATGAGCAACGGGTAAGGGACAATCACTGTTTGAAGGCCAGCACAAAAATATTCATTTTTCTTTTAGGTCTTAATTGCTTGAGGGCAAGCAAAAACTTGAGTTTGGGGGTGTGTTGAGTGTGTAAAAGTTCTATTATTTACACCCTTTTTAACCCATATTTCTGCTGCATTCAAGCATCATTGCATTGCATTTAGGTTAGTTTACAGCAAAACATCGCAAAATTAGTAAAAGCACGGATTCTACTGAAAAAGGGTTGATTTTGCAGGTTGCTGCCATAGCGGATGAAGAAGGCAGACGCAGGGCAGAGAAGCAGAAGAGCTGAACTGGACAAGCAGACGATGGGGACGATGCTGCCATGGATCTGTCGTGACAGCATGGGGACAGCAGTTTTGCGGAGAGGAAAAGCAAAGTGGACCTCGATAGATAGAGAAAATTATGCTCGTCTGTCGTGTGAAAACCATATATTTTTCCAAGCCCCGAATCAAAAGATATGTCAAGCCAAAGCTCAAGGAGAGGAAATCCCATGAAACAAGGAGGCGGCTGAAAAGTAGGATACTTGAAGATTAAAGTCTTTATTAGAATCTTACTTTTATTTAAAGTTGTAATCCTTGTTATCTTAGAATTCTTGAGCCCAAAGCTTATATAAGGGCATAGATTTTAACCTAGGAAAGAGGATACCCCATAACCGATAACCAAATCCCTCCGCCGTTTACCCGTCGTCGACATGTTCTAAAAACCCCCTAGGGCCACGGGTTGTTTTGTAAAGTAGTTGCAAGGGTTGTTTTGTTTTAGGATTTTCCAAGTTCAATAAAATAAACTTCAAGTTCTCTTATTTTGGTTTTAATATCTTGCAAGAGCATCGGGAGAGCATTGTGAGGTTATCTATTTACTTAGCATCGGGAGAGTTAAGTATACGAAAGAAATAAGAGCAAGTTCTCTAGTTTATAGTTGAACTATCTTGTGCCTAGGGATAGGGCAAGGTTAAGTGGCTAAGGAAGAATTCATACACATCGGTGTTCATCCTTCGATTCACGCCGGGAGGTATCATCAAAGACGTGATCATCGAAAGACTTGGACCTAGGGATAGGCCAAGGCCGATCTGGGATTCTTGCCAAACTTGAACGTACTGAGTTGGTGTGTTTGCTGCCGCGACGACCAACGGACAGCTGCCGCGACAGGTGCTGCCAGCGATAGGCGCGACGACAGAACTGGAGTTCCTAAGCAATACAATACCTGCACTACTGAGCAATTCAATACCAGCCCATTCTCTCTATCTTAATTATTCTACTCTTTTATTTAAGTTTACTTTATTATTCTCGTGACAACTCTCAAATATTTCCTTTACTTTCGTGCAGTCAACTAAGGTGAAGCTATTAGCCCAATCCCTATGGAGACGATAATCCGATACTTCGTATCACTTTACTACTTGCGTCGTGTACACTTGCACTACAATTGCGATAGACTCTTTTACACGCAACAAGAGTCTAGAACAAAACCATATTCTATTTTTAGAAGCCTACCTCGCTAGAGCCAGATAGGGACCTAGGACAAGTGCTGCCGGTTTAAATACATTTCTCTGGTTATTTCACTGCTATAAATATTGTGCTTATCTGAATTATTAATTTGTCTACTTGCTTTTTATATTATATCACAGTGCTAACACGAGTTTTTTTTGTTTTGAATAAATCTTGTCATGAATTGCATTTGTTTTGGCATCGAATCAGGAGTTAGTCAATTTGGAAGTATTCGATATGTCTCGAGAGTTTAAGATAGGAAAAGATAATACAGCGGTCTGGACCTGGTCCGAGAAGACTCAACACGAGAAGGGGACAACCTCGGTAAGAGTGAAGTGTCCAAGATGAAAAATTATGTAAAGATAAATACTAATCAGAATACTTGTTTACCGAAATTAAAAGAAATGTGAGATTAATGGGATAATGAAATGAAAGAACAATTTAAAAAGGAATTTGGCGACACAACCTTGCTATTAAGTGTAAAGATTGATCAAGAGCTGCTTATAGCCATGACACAGTTTTGGAACCCAGCATACAATTGTTTCACCTTCGGACAAGTAGACATGACGCCAACACTAGAGAAATATGAGATACTGGTCAACTGTCTAAGAATTAAAAGTGACAAGATCTATACCAGACCCGTCAATAATCTAAGTTTCATCAAGAAGCTAATATCATTAACTCGAAAGACAAAAGAGTGGTTGGACAAAAAAATGGCAAATAATGACAACACAAACCAAAATGAAGATAGACAATGAATCAATTGGAAAAACATTAAAGAGCTGATATTGGCAAATAATGATGAGTCGGTCATGATGAGAAGCCTATTCGCCTTGTGTATCTATGGTTTGGTTTTATTTCCAAAGATTATGGGGCATATTGATCCATCAACTGTGGGACTATTTGAGCGACTAGATAAATGAGTTAACCAGTGCCTGCTATCCTGACAAAAACTTACAAATCGTTGATCTCTTGTAAGAAATCATGAGAATGAAGGTTTTAGGGATGAACACAGCTGCTTGAAATTTGGTTCAGAGGTCATAGGTAGATCACATCTTATAGAGGAGTTAGGTATCTTGACACATATTCGCCAATTGAAAAACACATAGCTAGCCGTTCTTTAGAATAAAATAGTGAAAAACATTGGGAAGAATACTTCAAGGACTTAAAGGATACTGATATGGTATGGAAGGCTCCATTGTTGAACCGAGGAACAACTTTCTTATATCGATGTGGAGACAGAGACTGGGTCCCGGTGCCAGAAATTTGGGGAGGAATGACTTACTGCCCTTTGCTAGTATCTAGGCAGTTTGGTTCAAAGACAATTTATACAGGTTACTACAGGGATGGCTAAGTTCGAGTACACCCACAAGACGAATGACTACAAAGGGATGGCTAATTGTTTTATCTAAAAGATATTGCTCATTCGTGTTTTCTAACTGTGCGCAGGTACCCGCCTAGGCAGATGACGCCGAGGCAGCCAAGAGGGTAGAAGAGGAGAAGCTGGAAACTGAAGGAGGAAGCTATTAGACCATCTGGAGAGCGGATCGATGAGGAAAGGACCAGAATGACGAGCTGTGCCAACCCATGCACACTAGACCACACCTCTGTTAAGGCAGTCAACAGAGTGCCGCCGAGGCAACAACTCAAGGAAGAGTGAAAAAATGCAAAGTGGTATGCGATAGAAAGAGCTCATCAATCCTGATTTTTAGAGACCACTTGAACGTGCATTGAAGCCCAGCAGACAAAGAAAAGCCAAGGTCAAAGTCAAGTTGGAAAAAGTCAAACCAGAATCTAGGAAGATTTAATGATCTTTTAATGAGTTGTAATTGTATTCTAACTAGTATTCCTACCCTAAACCAACTTAGGCCCAGGCTCATCCCCTATATATATGTAATCGACTTGAAGGAGAGAACACAATTGAAATTAGAGAGAAACTCCTTCTTGTCGAAACCCTAGTGCCATCTACACCCATCATGTTCTAAACCTTCCTTAGGGCTAAGGGTTAGTTGTGTAGTAGTTGTGAGAGTTTGCTTGTATTTGTTTAGGATTTCAGTTTTTGCAATAAAATTCAAGGTTTGTTTACTCTTGGTTATTCATTGTTGCAATATTTATTGGGAGAGAAGAGGACAACAATCTATTTGTTCAATATCAAGAGAGTTGAACTCACGAAACGAGTAAACACGATTTTATCCAACCATAGGGTAAAACTACTTCGGCTTAGGGATAAGTTTAGAAGTTCAGCGACCAAGAGAGGTTTCATAATCAGTTGGTGTTCACTCTTAGATTCACGCCGGGAGGTATCATCCAAGACGTGTTCACCAATAGTACTTCAAGCTTCGGGAGAAGAGGGAGTCCTAGAAGGGAACCTTGCTGAACCTTTAATCATCGCTTAACTGCCCAGGCATTCACTTGGTCTCTGCTGAGGCGGGCGCCTGCCAAGGCATATTCGTGGGCAACTGTTGAAAGTTGTTAAGTTAATCTGCAAAATTGTGCCAAGACATTACATTCAATCTCCACACTACGAAGCATCCTATACCGGCCATTCTCTCACTCTGATATCTCAATTCACTTTACTTGTTTTTGTCTTAGTTTTAATCAAACCAACTCCTAATATTTGTGTTTTTACTTTTGCATGTGCAGAAAAATGAACTCTGAAAGGTTGTCACAATCCTTGTGGAGAAGATATCTTAAATACTATAACTTGGCACCGTGTATACTTGTACACTAATTGCGTATCACTTTTGCACGCAACAAGTTTTTGGCGTCGTTTTTGGGGATTGGCGTACAACTTTTTGTTTTTATTTTTCTACACTTTTTATTTTTTTTCATTTAACCCCTAATTTCCTTTGGTTTATGACCAGAGCCAACAAGAAATCACCCTTGCGAGAATATGAAGAAATAAGTGTTTTGATATAATTATTGAAAAATGTTTTGGACTAATTTGAAAAGAATTTAAAACATGTCTTTAAGGCCAAACAACTTGAAAATATGTTTGAGGTATTTAAAAAGGTTTTTGGCAAAGTTTGGAATGCTTTAAAGTAGTCAAACCTGGCTTTTCAACACTACCGTACCGATACGGTATACCCCGTATCGATACCTTTTTACTCCAAATTTGATTCTGCGAAAACCCGTACCGATACAGGCTTGCCTGTATCGATATGGAGAGGGGTTGTACCGATACGCCTTTAAAGCGTACCGATCCCTGCTTTAACAACCCCCAACGACTATTTCCCAATGGTCTTTTAAAGTGTAGACCGTACTGATACGCTTGTAGGGCGTGTAGGTGTTCTCTTTTTATGGGAGCGCATGTGCACACTCCTGTCAAGTTATAGTATAAAAGATGTCGAATCCCACGAGGATTGGACAACTTGTCTCGCCTTTGTAGTTTCTGCACAATGGTAAAGTAAAAACACAAGTGAATAGATTGGTTGAGATTGGAAAGTAAATAAAACACAAGTAAAATAGAAGATGAATCAGAGAGATAGAGCAGGCAGGGTTATGCTGCCACTTTGTGTGGAAACTACGTTGAATTAGGTATGAGTTATCCTTTGCTTCCACGATATGCTGCCTCGGTGGGTAGATAGGCGGAAAACTACGACCCTGTCACGCGGCCGCAGTAGGTCACTGCCACTGCAGGGGTACGTAATGCCTCGACAGGTGGAATGTAAAAACGTTGTGACTGTACTTAACCCTTTCGTGAGCCAAGTTAGTCACGCCTCCCGTTGTGACCGTACTTAACCCTTTCGTGAGCCTTGCACTTTCGTGCCCGACAAACAGATTCTCTCAAATGACTGGTGTGGAAAGATTGAAAGAATGAAGAACAATGGATTAAGTAAACTTGAAATATTTTATTGAAGAAATAACTCAAAAACTTAAAACAACCGTTTCTCACTAGTTACAACATAACTCTAACCCAAAAGGATTTTAGAACATGGCGGCAGAGAAGAGCACAAGAAAAGTCTATAGAAAGCCTAAGATGATTTAAAATAGAGGTACAATGGGTATTTATAGACTTAAAACTAGGTCAAGTCCTCCTTGGAGTAGAAGTCCTCTAAATTATCTTTTCTTCTTTAATGTAGCTTTAAATGTTGACTTCTTTGCTTGGAATATGGACTCTTCATCGTTTTCCTTAGCCCGCAAGTAAGCTTGGGAATTTTGCTTCGGCAGCCCTAGCTGCTACTATAGACGTCGAAAAATCACGTGAACGCCGACGATAGAATCAGAAGTTTTAGATCTACAAATCGCGTTCCGGTTCTCCAAACTTCCATAGTAAGCTGCCGCGGGCAGCAAGGTTGGTAGCTGCTTTTGCTCGCAGGTGCTCGGCATCAACTTACTTTAGTTGGAACTGCTTCAGTACAGTTCCTGGGTTTGCTCCTCAGCGTTGTGTCCTCCGTTCCTCAGTTCCCTTGTTCAGCTGTTAGTACCTACAAGTAAGAATACACTAGAACAATAACTCTTGTTCACCAAATTAATGATAAGCTATAAAAGTAAGGCAAAACAATGAAATGCTATGCATGACCCTAATTATGCCTAAAACCTGCTTAAAAACAATAATAATAAGAGTTGGAAAGTGCATGAAATATAGGACTTTTGGACACTTTACACACCCCCAAACTCGAACTATTACTTATCCTCAAGCAATGCAACCTAAAGTACTTGCTCTAATAATAGTCAGAAAGAAAAACTTGTTTTTAACCTGATTTTCTACCTCAAGGCCATAACACATATACATATAACTTAATGAAGGGAAATAAACAGGAAAATAGCTCAGAATTAAATTCCTAATGCCTGTGTGATGTTTGCAAATCCGTAAGCAAGCTGAATATGCAGAATAAAAGATTAAACAAAGATACTGCTGTAATTTAAAAGGTTGTTGCCGAGGCAGCACATTTAAGATTATTATTATTTATCAAGCTAGTGAGGGCTTCAGCTTATCACAACTACTCTTCCAGGTCTGACGTTTAGATAGGAGCAAACCACAGAACCTTGAATCCTTGGAGTAGAGTCATTCCGTGAAGGCTTTCATTCACTCATGCTAATTTGTCTGTCACTTTTTAGGCTTTCAGATTCATGGACTTTGATAGCAGCTGAGTGTCCTCTATCATGATTCTTCCTAGAACCTGTTGCGGGCACCTCTAAGGTAACACAACATTTTTCTTTGTTTCTGATTTTTGCTGCCTTTGGCAGTTATGCATTTTTATGTTTCTTTTGCTTGCCTCGGCGGCTACCTGCAATTATTATTAGACTTTTGCAATAAAAACAAACAGGCAGTGTTCCTCAAATATTCTACACATTCAGCAAGTAACAAAGATATTCAATCATTTTCAGGCAAAAAGAAAAAAAAATCTAAGTCATATTTCATGCTCTTTCCCAAGATTTAGTTTTAATTTTAGTTAGGTGCAAAAATAAAGTAATCGGCTATCCTATCAAAGGAACAAGTCATAACAAACTTTTCTTTTCCGATTATTACTAAGGCAAGTACAATGCAATCTAAATGCAACTAAGAATGCCTACAAATGATGCGAGAGCTATCCCCCCCAAACTCGAGATGGGCATTGCCCTCAATGCACAAAACATAAAATAAGAAAATTAAGTTAGAGTAAGTAGAGGGAAGAATGCCTGAAGTTGCTGTCACTGGCCGGTGCTGGAAGCGGGCTTGATATTGCTACCTTGTTGTCCATTTTCCTTGGGTTTGGATCTGCAAAACTGATTGTGAGACGGGAATAAAGAAAACATAAAACAAAAGAAACC
Organism: Hibiscus trionum; assembly: GCA_030270665.1. Lineage (NCBI taxonomy): Eukaryota > Viridiplantae > Streptophyta > Magnoliopsida > Malvales > Malvaceae > Hibiscus > Hibiscus trionum. The sequence continues at coordinate 13,485,816 of BSYR01000006.1, forward strand.
TAATCCTAAAACTACTCCTACTAAAACAGTAAATAAAGGCTTAGATAAGGTTAAGTCACAGTGGGGTTGCCATCCCCAATGTGAATACTTCCTGTCTTTTGCTGACTGGGTCTCCTGAGTAGTGCTTCAGTCGCTGTCCATTGACCTTGAACTCCGTTCCTCCTTGTATTGGTTTTAATTTTACGGTACCATGGGGAAAGGCTTCGACTACTTCGTAAGGTCCTGACCATTTGGATTTTAGTTTTCTCGGAAACAGTCTGAGGCGGGAATTGAATAGCAGTACTTGATGTCATGGCAGGAACTGCCGCTGCTGGATTTTGTTGTCATGCCATTTTTGATTCTTTCCTTGTACAGCTTGGCGTTCTCGTATGCCTCCCTTCGAAATTCTTCCATTTCCGTCAGGTCGAGCAGTCTCTTTTCCCCAGCCTGTTTCCAGTCCATGTTAACTGCCTTTACTGCCCAGTATGCCTTGTGTTCTATTTCAATAGGGAGGTGGCAGGCTTTTCTGTATACTAGACGATATGGGGACATCCCTAACGGTATTTTGTATGTTGTTCGATATGCCTAAAGAGCATCGTCTAGTTTCAATGACCAGTCTTTTCTGTTAGGATTTACAACCTTTTCCAGAATAGTTTTGACTTCCCTGTTTGAAATTTCTGCTTGCCCTTTTGTTTGTGGATGGTAGGCGGCGGCGATCTTGTGCTTGACCCCTACTTTTTGGAGTACCTTTGCAATTAATCTGTTGTCAAAATGGGTGCCTTCATCGCTTATGATTGCTCTTTGTACTCTGAACCTTGTGAAAATGTTCTTTCGTAGGAATCGATGAACCGTCTTTGCATCATTGTGGGGGTGGCAATGGCTTCTACCCACTTAGAAACATAATCCACTGCGAGGAGGATGTATAGGTTGCTGCACAAAGATGGGAATGGTCCCATAAAGTCTAATTCCCCAAACATCGAACAACTCGACTTGCAAGATTGTTTGTAGGGCCATTTCATTTTGTCTCGATATATTTCCTGTTCTTTGGCAACTGTCACACTGTTTGTAAAATGCCCGAGCGTCCTTATGTAGTGTTGGCCAAAAGAACCCTGATTGCAGCACCTTTGCTGCTGTTCGCTGCCCACCAAAATGGCCTCCATATGGTGCTGAGTGGTATTGTGAGAGTATGACCTGCTGTTCATCCTCTGGTACACATCGTCGGATAACCTGGTCTGCACAGTTTTTAAACAAGAAAGGCTCGTCCCAAAAATAATGCTTAGCATCATGTTGGAAACGTTTCTTTCCTTGATAGTTCAGTCTATAAGGCAAAACACATGATACTAAATAATTAACAATATCCGCATACCAGGGTGTGTCTATTGAAGTTGCTGCCGCTACTTCTGCAGAGGCGGCATGTATAAATTCTTCAACTTCTAAGGCGACAACTAGGGCAGAGATTAGCAGCAGCTGTTCATCAGGGAACTCATCTTGAATTTCGTCATGAGAGGTGCATTCTTGTCTATTCTCAAGCCGGGAGAGATGATCCGCCACTTAGTTTTCTGTACCCTTTCTATCTTAGATTTTTACGTCAAATTCTTGCAATAGTAGGATCCATCGAATTAGGCGGGGCTTTGCATCCTTATTTGCAAATAGGTACCTTAGGGCAGAATGGTCTGTATGAACTATCACCTTTGTGCCAATCAGGTAGGGTCGAAACTTATCGAACGCAAATACTATTGCCAGCAATTCTTTTTCTATGGTGGTGTAGTTTGTCTGGGCAGTATTCAGTGTTTTGCTAGCGTAGTATATGACATGAAAGAGTTTATCTCTACGCTGCCATAGGGCGGCGCTAACGGCTGTGTCACTAGCATCGCACATTAGCTCGAATGGTTGACTCCAGTCTGGGGGAACTACAACAGGAGCTGTGACGAGCTTTTCCTTTAATGTCTTGAACGCCTCCTGGCATGCCTCGTTGAAGATGAATGGCTTGTCCTGTTCCAGCAAAGTACACAACGGTTTAGAAATCTTAGAAATTTTTTCAATGAATCTACGATAAAAACCTACGTGTCCCAGAAAACTTCGTATGCCCTTGACATTGGTTGGCAGCGACAAATTAGCTATGACTTCGATTTTTGCTTTGTCCACCTCTATTCCTTGTGCGGAGATTTTATGCCCTAAGACTATGCCTTCGTCAACCATAAAGTGGCATTTTTCCCAGTTAAGCACTAGGTCTGTTTCCTCACATCTGGTTAGTTCTTTCTCAAGGTTGGCGAGGCAGCTGTTAAAGTTGCTTCCAAAGGCGGAGAAGTCATCCATGAAGATCTCCATGAAGTCTTCTATCATGTCGGAGAAGATTGCCATCATGCATCGTTGGAAGGTGGCTGGGGCATTGCACAACCCGAACGACATTCTTCGAAAGGCATAAATGTCATATGGGCATGTGAGGTTTATTTTGGCCTGGTCATCCGGTGCGATGGCGATCTATTTATACCCTGAATATCCATCCAAAAAACAATAGAAGGGTTTGCTAGTGAGGCGGTCAAGCATCTGATCAATAAAAGGTAATGGAAAGCGATCCTTTTTTGTTTCTTTATTTAACTTACGGTAATCCATACATATTCGCCAACCTATTACTGTTCGAGTTGGGATTAATTCATTATTGTCATTGCTTACCACAATTATGCCGCCTTTCTTTGGTAAACATTGTACCGGGCTTACCCATTCGCTGTCTGCAATTGGGTATATGATGCCAGCATCTAGCCACTTGATGATCTTCTTTTTGACCACTTCTCTCATGGCATCGTTTAATCTTCGTTGGGCATCCACAGTTGGTTTTTGGTCCTGCTCCAGTTGAATTTTGTGCATGCAAATTGCATGACTGATTCCCTTTATGTCTGCAATGGTCCAACCTATCGCCTTCTTATGCTGCTGCAATAGTTCATTTAACCGTTGTTCCTGCCTAGGCTGCAACTTGGATGAAATTATAACTGATAGGGTATCATTAGCTCCCAAGAAAACATATTTAAGCTGTGCTGGTAAGGTTTTTAATTCGAGGGTAGGAGGCTGTTCAATGGAGGGTTTGAATATCTCGCCTCCTTTTTCTGAATAATTCAAAGGTTCAAAGTACTTACTTGGTCTGTTTGTTATCCAATGGGCTTCCTCATGCTCCTCCGTTTCCTGTTCCGTCCACCCATTGTCTTTCGGTAGCTCTCTAAATTGCTGCCTTAGCAGCTACCAAGTTTGCCGCTGGTGCAGCCGTGCTGTAGGCAAGGTCTATTTTTTTCTAGATTGAACTCTATGACGGCATCCAGTGGCTGGCATTCTTCTGGATCTTCAGCCAGTCTCATGAATTGATAAACGTTGAGTTTTATCTGCTGATTGTCTATTCGTATTGTGAGTTCGCCTTTTTCTACATCAATAAGAGTTCTCCCCGTAGCAAGGAAAGGTCGCCCCAGTATTCTCGGTGCTTTTTCGTCTGCTTCAAAATCAGTACCAAGAAATCGGCAGGAAAAATAAAGTCATCCACTTGTACTAGAATGTCCTCAAATTTTCCTTATGGTTGCACATAGGTTTTGTCAGTCAGCTGAAGCATCACTGTTGTTGGGCGGGCATCTCCTATCCCAAGTTTATGAAAAACAGACTTGGGCATCAAATTTATGCTTGCCCCTAGGTCACATAATGCTCGTACAGAGTGGTTGCTGCCAATTTTGCAAGGGATTATAAAGCTGCCAAGGTCTTTCTGTTTGGGCGGTGCTTTATTGTGTAACATGACCATGCACCCTTCCGTTACTGCCACCATTTCAAACTCCCCAATCCTTGTTCTCTTTGATACCATATCTTTCAAAAATTTGGCGTAACTCGGCATTTGCTCAATCAACTCTATTAGTGGAAGGCTGATTTTGACTTGTTTTAGCACATCCAAGAATCTTTTATACTACATCTCTTGCTTTTGTCTTTTTAGTATCTGGGGAAATGGAGGTGGAGGTGCAAGGTTGTCAGTTTTTTTCTTGCTGACCATATTATCTTGAGCAGCTGATTCCGGTTCTGTCTGTTCATTCTTGGGGTCAGTTGCTGATTCATGTTCTGGTGCTGCCGTGGCAGGATGTTTAGCAGGTTGGATAGGTTTGGAAGCTGCTGTTTCTCTTGCAGCAGGTATGAATGGGTCCGGTAGTGTTGTCCCGCTTCGTGTTGTTACAGCCTTACATTGATCAAGCGCTTTCCCTTTTGTTGATTCATTGTCACTAGGTAATCCACCCATTGGCCTAGTGTTGATGATCTGGGCAAATTTCCCGAACTATGTTTCCAGATTTTTCAAAGCTGCCTCTTGATTGCTCATCCAGTTTTCGGCCCTGTACATGAAAGATTCAGTTTTAATAATGAATTTAGTTGTGTTGGAAATAAAGTCTTTAGTATAGGACATGAATTCATGTAAGATAAATTCTAAAGATGAAGTATTTTTGTCCTGTTGTGGCGGCAGCTGTCGTGGCGGGTTCTGTTGATAATCTCCTCATTGCTGTGGTGGGTTTGCAGCCATTCTGTGGTTACCCTTTACATAGTTAGGATGATCTTTCAATCCTGGGTTGTAGCTATTCTGCATAGGTCTGCTATTTCTTTCGTATCTTCCCATATAATTAGCAGACTCAACATAGTCAGTGGAATCATGGTTGCCACCACATTCTTCACAGAAGGGCTCAACAGCTTTTGCCTCATGGACCTTTCCTGGGGATTGCACCATCTTCGTCACTAGCTCCGTCAGAGTGTCGAGACGGGCATTAACAGATTCGGAGGCTTCCACCTCATTTACAGTACCTGGCCGCCTTGTGCCGCCTCGACGGGCTGTTAGATATTTGTAATCATTTTTAGTTGCTATGTTGAGAAGCCGTAGTGCTTCCTCTGGTGGTCTGTCTAGGATGATCCCGTTAACCGAGGCATCTATCAACATCCGAGTCGGGTAGTTAACCCCATTGTAGAATATAGACACCTGAGTCCAAGCCGGTAAACCATGAAGCAGACTGTTGTTCAACATTTGTTGGTACCGCTCCCATGCCTCATACATCAGCTCGTCATCCCCTTGTCTAAAAGCTGTGATCTCATTCCACAGTCTATCGGTGACGTTGGATGGGCTGAATCGGTCTAAAAAGTGTTTGTAGAGCTCTGCCCATGAAGTGAAAGATCCGACTGGCTGGTTATTCAACCACTGTTTCGCCCTATCCCTCAGTGAATAGGGAAATAGCCTTAGCCGCAATATGTCCTGGTGTACCCCATGAATCTTGAATGCTCGACAAATGTCCAGGAATCCTCGTAGATGCTGCCGAGCATCTTCTATGGCAGTCCCTCTAAAGTGCCCTAGTGTGTTTAGCATGTTGAACATGACAAGCTTCAGTTCAAAATGATCTGCCCCTATCTTTGGTTCCGTTACTATTGGCTCGAACCTTTGAAAGTCATGTTCAAGGTAGTCTCTAGTTGTCCGCACTTGGGGTGGATCAGGGGGATCCTGCCTCTGCTGTACTTGTGGTCCTCTGGACGACAAATCTGGCTGCCCACCCCTGTCATCAACTGGTGGGTCTTCGTTTACCATGGTCTCTTCCTTTGCTTTGCCTTTGTCTTTGTTCTTTAAGGCTTCCCTTAGCTCCCTCTTGATTCGTCTAGTTTCACGCTCAAGATCGTCGTAAATAATGAAGTTTCCGCTAGGGTTAGCCCTGGTCATACACTTGCAAAGGACACGATAAAATTTTCTTCTTTTTTTTCAATTAAAAATAAAAATAAAGGAAATAAATAAAAAAGTGCAGAAATTGAAAAACAAAATTCACTGTTACCAATCCCCGGCAACGGCGCCAAAAACTTGTAGGGCGTGTAGGTGTTCCCTTTTTGTGGGAGAGCAAGTGCACACTCATGTCAAGTTATAGTATAAAAGATGTCGAATCCCACGAGGATTGGAAAACTTGTCTTGTAACACCCTCGTCCCGGTCCGGACGCTTGACCGGTCCGAGTGTGCTACACGGGGATAACCGAGGCGAAACCCGTTAAGGCTCCACTCCGGTTAACGACCCGAGAATTTTTTTTCATTTAATTATTATCTTGTCTAGATGCGTTAAAACATGCTATGTGAAACAACAACAGCGGAAGCAACAAGCGAGGCGAAACAACGAACATACAACTTAAAAACAGCCCATTTTAACTTTTACAGCAGGCCGTATCGATACACTAGTAGAGGGTATCGATACGCTTTGACTAGGTCAACACCCCAAGGTCAACCCAGGGAGACCGTATCGGTACACGGCTTGACCATACCGATACGCCCTCACTGGTCAACTTCTTACGGTCAACGATACAAGACCGTATCGATACACCCTAGACCCGTACCGATACGCCAAAATCTCATCAAAATCTCATATTTCCAGTGAGCTTTGGGCGTATCGATACACCCCCGTGTATCGGTACGCTAGGCCAAACTTGAGTCCCAAAGTGTAGGACCGTATCGGTACGGCCCTTGGGCGTACCGATACGCCCTGCACTGCAACACTCAAATTTGCAGCTAAGGACTCCAAAATACAACTCTAGATGCAAAATAAGACTCGCCTAGGCACAAGCACGTATACATACCACATTTAACAACCAAGATTTCAGCATACGAGGCATTCGAAACAAAAAAAGGATCATACATTCAAAGGATTCATGCGTTTACCAAAGAAGACATATATAGCATTCAAGATTAGCATGCTTAGACAAACATACATAAGAGCATCCATAAAAAGGCACAAGGCCAACATACAAATAAGCATTCAAGGTAAGCAATGAAGCATGACTTGCAATTCAAAACATGGCATCAACGGGCCACACCAACATCAACATAACTCCAAAGCATTCAAATCCCATTGCTTGACTATTACAATCTTTCAATTTAAAGTTCATACTTGAGCTAACCAAAAGCGACACTTGGAGGCCCTTCCTTGCCCTCGCCACCCACAAGCTACTAATCTACATTGTCGAACAAAAAGAAGCGTAAGCATAAAAGCTTAGTGAGGGTAAGCTCATAAAACAAACCTCGACAATGCATGGTCCAAGCATGAACATACAACCAAGGTAGAATGCATGATCTTACCTTCGAACCACATGAGCCAAAATAATAGATGATGCATGAACATATTATCAAAATCATGTCATGCTCGACAAGTCGATAACCACAACATATGGAACACATATATTCAACATATAAGTAATCCGTATTGGCACCTAGCTATGACTCGAATACGCGGATAACCGTTGGAACTCACGTCCAACCACAACCATTACCTTACGGTGGGATTACACTCATCACCGTTTCACGCGGAGGGGATTCCACTCATCCTCACGCCCCATCGATGTGATTCCACTCATCACCGACTAACATATATATATGAAGATTTCTGGGCGAACCCGTACTCCATCTTGATGACTACCCTCACCAAGACCACGCGCGCATTTTGACTCACGTGTGCACACTAAACATCCTAATGATCGATCATTGTACCCAAGCATACTAGTGCCAATACTAACACATTCCACAACCTTTCACAACATTATTTCTTACCAAATTATGTGCTTAGCACGTACTCACCATGATTTACCATCATGCACAACCACATTTCCATGCCTAGCATGTACTCACCATGATTCTCGGATCATGCAACTACCTCATAAATCCATTTCACATGTCAACACTACAAGTATATCATCAATACAAGTATCACATTATATTTCATACATATGTATATCCCCATCATACCTATCATCAACATGCATATATCCACAATATACATACATCATGCTCACAAGCATAAGTCATTAAGCATAAACAACACAACATTCAAGTTCAACTAGCACATGCTTGCAACTAAAGCTTGGGATTAGACTATCAATCTAATCCCAACTCTAGGTGGGTTTACCAAGCCCGACCTAGTGTTCGCGTGCTCGAACCATAAATTTTGAAACCAATTTAGAGTCGTAGAACCACTCACCGACCACTCCATTTAGCACAAGTCGACTAGCCTATCAAGCATCCAAGTCTCCAGATTCGAGCCTGAAGCTTCTCCTTTGTTTTACTAGATTATCATGTGTTGAACTAACATCTTTTGATGATGCTTTGAGTAAGGGGAGCCATTTTAAAATCAAAATTCTTATTTGTGTCAATTTTTAGTAACCTCCTAAGTTATTTTGAACTTAAAGTCATTTAAATTCTTTTTGATATAACAAAAACGGGGAGAATTAATTTTGAAAAATTGTATTTTCAAATGAATAAGGGGGGCTTTACTCACTTTTAAAATTTTCATCTCTTATTCAAAATTTTAAACTTTAAGGGGGAGAATCCCAAACAATTTTTCAAGTTGGTTTTATTATATCAAAAATGGGGAGATTGAAGAACTAGGTGTTTTGATATAATAATTGAAAAATGTTTTGTACTAATTTGAAAAGAATTTAAAACATGTCTTTAAGTCCAAAAAACTTGAAAATATGTTTGAGGTATTTAAAAAGGTTTTTGGCAAAGTTTGGAATGCTTTAAAGTAGTCAAACCTGGCTTTTCAGTACTACCGTACCGATACGGTATACCCCGTATTGATACCTTTTTACTCCAGATTTGATTCTGCCAAAACCCGTACCGATACTGGCTTGCCCGTATCGATACGGAGAGGGGTTGTACCGATACACCTTTAAAACGTATCGATCCCTGCTTTAACAACCCCTAACATCTATTTCTCAACGGTATTTTAAAGTGCAGACCGTACCGATATGCTCCCTAGCGTATCGATACGCTTAGGTTGGCAAAAGCCCAACGGCTAGTTCTGAAGAAAGGCGTACCGATATGATAGGCACCAGAACTACAATTAATGTGGAAAATAAAGACCCTAGCGGCTCCAAAACATCCCCAACGGTCCTCAACGGATACAAACTCATTTTGGAGTATAAAAGGGACCTCTAAGCATCAAGAGAAGACTAATGCTTCAATTTTCAACAACACTATGATCAAGAATGTCTTAGAGCTTAATTGTTCATTTTCTTGTATAGAGAACACTTGTGAGCTAAACATTGTTGTATTTGCTTAAGTGTTTAGGTTTTGGGTGAGAGCTAGATAATGCAAACAAATACTTATTAGAGGGATTTCAAGTTTTCTTAGAATTTCTCTTGTAAAGAGGGTTTACTCAAGCTTTGGGTAGAAAGCTTTGAGGGTTGTAAAGGTTGCCTCCTTAGCCTAGAAAAGGGGACGAAATTCTTAGTGAATTTGGTTGAAATCCTTAGTGGGAAGCTAAGGTAGTGGATGTAGGTGCTTGTTAGAAGGTTGAACCACTATAAATCTTTGTGCCCAATTCCAATCTTTTAGCTTCCACCAAATCATCCAAAAATCCAATCTTCTCCGAACTTGGAAAACACATTGGTTGAAGGAAATCAAGCATCATAAAACTCAACAGAATACGATCCAGAGCCTGAACGTACTGCACGCAGACTAAGACAAGCGAATAAAGAAACCATGGCTGATCAAGTAGACAACCAGAACCTACCACCACCGCCCCCAAGCAACAATGTCGTGGTGGGAAATGGTAGGAAACCTCCTATCGCTCGACGGCTAGTTCGTGACTACTTGGAGGAAGATCTCAGAAGGCTGAACTCTACCGTGATTGATCCAGAAATAGAAGCGGGCCACTTTGAACTCAAACCGATCATGTTCAACATGCTAAATACACTTGGACAGTTTGGAGGATCTGCCACTTAAGATGCCCGCCAGCATATGAAATCCTTCCCGGACATCTTCAAGTCCTTCAAAATCTATGGAGTTCATCCTAACGTGTTGTATCTCAGATTGTTTCCCTATTCACTGAGGGATAGGGCGAAAACTTGGTTCAATAGCCTACCATCGGAGTCCATCGAATCTTGGACGAAACTATGCCGAGATTTCTTAGCATGATTTAATCTTGTCAATCTGACTAATAAATTGCGTACTGTCATCACTACTTTTCGACAGACAGATGATGAACCAATGTACGAGTCATGGGACAGATACTATGAGTTATTGAATAAATGCCCCTCCAATGGATTTCCAGAGTGGACATTAGTATCCCTATTCTACAACGGTGTAAACACACCAACAAGGATGATGCTGGATTCCTCTGCCAATGGTACATTACTCAACAAGGAGCCCACTGAAGCAATTCAGATCTTGAACATGATGACCAAAAATGACTATCAGTTTCCTAATGCCCGACGCAGCGGCATAAGAAGACAAGCCACAACAAACGAGCCAGGATCATTAGATGCAGTTGTAGCACAAATTGCTCGGTTGACAAAGATGGTAGAAGCTATACAAGGGCAGAACAATACACAGCATGTCAAAGCCATTGATGCCTTTTGCGACCAATGTGGGGGAGACCATGACTCATCCGAGTGCAAACAGGGAACCGAAACCAGCTGCTTTGTAGGGAACTTCAACAGAAACAACAACCCTACATCGAACAACTACAATCCTGGCTGGAAGAGGCACCCTAACTTCTCGTGGAGTAACCCCAACAACGCTTTGAATCCAGCTAGTCAGACAAATCAATCACAAGGATTCCAGCAGACTATGCCGCGGCAGCAGCCGCCGCAAGCAACACCAGTGCTTTAGAGCAGACTCTGAATGCCTTTATGGCTCAGACAGGTACCTATATATCCAACATGGATTTATTTGTTAAGAAAACTGATGCTTTCATGGACAAGACCGAGATGAGAATGCAAAATCATGAGGCAAATCTAAAGTCACTTGAAACACAAGTGGGACAATTTGCACAAGTACTGAACACCAAACCTATGGGAGGATTGCCCAACGATACTGAAGTCACGAGGAAACCCACTTACGAACAGTGCAAGGCCATCAAGTCAATTACCAAGACTGAAGCAAGCAATCTCTCCGCGGCAGACCCAAGACCCTCTGCCATGGCAAATCCTACTGATGCTTTCAAGAAACGTGAGGTACATACACACCCATCTGTTCCACAGCAGCTGAAACACCAGAAGCAGGACCACCAGTTCAAAAAGTTTCTGGATATTCTCAAGCAAGTGCATATCAACATACCCCTGGTGGAATCCATATAATAAATGCCTAACTATGCCAAATTTCTGAGAGACATGGTTTCCGAACGGAAAAGAATCAGAGAATTTGAAACAATCGCCATAACAGAAGAATGCATGACCATGCTGCACAATAAAACACTGCCCAAGCAGAAAGATCCATGCAATTTCCTCATTCCATGCGCTATTGGGAACCGTTACGAGGGAAAGGCCTTATGCGACCTTGGGGCAAGCATCAATGTAATGCCCAAGTCGGTGTTTGAAAAGATGGGAATTGGAAAAGCTAGACCCACCACCGTCATGCTCTAGTTAGCTGATCACTCCTACGTGCAACCGGAAGGAAAAATGGAAGACATCCTAGTAAGAGTGGACAATCTTATTTTTCCGGCTGATTTCCTAATTCTGGACTATGAGGCAGACGACAAAGCACCCATCATCCTGGGAAGACCCTTCTTAGCCACAAGCAAAACTCTAATAGATGTGGAAAATGGGGATCTTACTATGAAGGTGGACGATCAGAAAATCAAGCTGAATGTCTTGCAACCTTTGAAAAGAGCTGACGACATAGAAGAATGTTAGGACATTCATACCCAAAAAGAAACCAAACCCAGCACAGAGCTAGAGCATTCCAGCCACAGCCGCCAGGGTGGGAAAACAAGTAGTAACAATGATCAAGAGAAACACAAAGACCCACCCTGGCAGAGGGTGAATCAGATGTTGCAGCAACCTAGGAAGTGGTTATGCTGGGAAATGCATCTAGATGCATTCCCAACATAACTTAAATTTTCTTTATTTTATTTTATTTTTATGTTTTAGGATTTATATTTTACTTTTTTGCATTTTTTTAGTTCTTAGGAATTAGATTTAATTTCAGTATTTGTTTTTTTCTAATAAATTTTTATTTCAGTTATTTTAAGAGAGAATGGCCCAAGAGAAAGGAGAAGAAGAAAGCCCAAATCCATCAACCGCTTTAGCCCGCCCTCCAAGTCTACCGCGATAGATAGACGTTGCTTCCCGCCAGAACTAGTCGTTCGCGAAAAGCTCGTTCTGTTCCAATGTATCTCTGCCCGGGCAACGTCTGCCTCGGCAGATGAAACGACAACACCCTTTCACTTCTATTTACACCACTATTTCTTTCACTATTCACTCTTCTTTACTCTCTCTTGCATATTGTTTCACAGCTTTCTTTTGCTTTCAGATTTTTTTCGTTTCCACAGGTTTTCAAACTCTCACAACTATCTTCACATAAAAACCTAAAGCCCAACTCAAGAATGGCAAGAACCCCCCGCCGCCGCGCTGTCTAGGCAAAATCATAGGAATCCCTCAACCGCTTTGCCACACCGGAAATTAAAGCCCGCCATAACCAGAAGTTTAAAGAAAGATCAGTGTCGGAGGAGCAAGGGTTTTTCTACTAGCCAGGGAAGCGGAATCTAGGGCTCGAACAGTTCATATACGCTAAAATCGTGCACTAACGATGGAAAATCTTTGCTCAGCAACCAAAGCCGGCAAATCAAACTATGGTGTGCGAGTACTATGCCCATGGTTCGACGGAGGACGTGCCGACAGTGAATGTTCGCGGGCATCCCATATTAATCGACGAAGACAAGATCAACTTATACTATAGCCTCCACATTCGCGAAGATCAGTGTAAAGTGCTCATAAGTCTTATATTTTGTATGCATTCCATCTCATATTATTGCTATTCTTAAGTGCATTTAAAGCATATTTAGGTACATGCATGCATTATTTATAGTATTCTTTACTTTACCATGTTTCTATTGAATATCTTTGATTTGGTAAGAAAAGATACTGTTTTAGTTTAGTTTTAGTTCCATATCCTAGAAACTGTCAGGAGGAGGAGAAACCAGAGGACCGGATGCTGAGGCAGCAAACCAAGGAGTTGAACTGAAGCAGTTCAACACAGAGAGAGATGCTGCCGAGTAGCTTCCGCTGCCATATCTGCTGCCTAGGGTAGCAACTTGAGGAATTGGTGAATTAGAGTGTGATCAGTAGAGCATAATTTGTTGAGTACATTGAGCCCATCCACTCAATTTACTGATGCTGGAAACAACGGACAGAGCCGTCAAGGGAGAAGATCAAGGCTTGCTTGCGGCACAAGGCAACGAAAAGAGAAGTCCAAATTAAAGTCAAAGAAGTCAGATTTAAAGGTTACATTTAATGCAAAAGCTGCTTTATCACGAGGAAGACTTCTACTCCAAGAAGGACTTAACCTAGGCCATAACCTATATATACTTGATCATATTTTGTACATGGGAGGATTTTTTAGTCGACAATAGTTTAAGTTTCTCTTGTGCTTCCTTGCGGCCACTATGTTCTAATTTCTCTTAGGGTTTGGGTTGTGTTGTAGGGTAGTGTGAGAATAGTTATTTAGGATTAAAGTTTGTATTTGCAATAAAAATTCAAGGTTTGCTTATTTCATGTTCTTCACTGTTTGCAATTAAGTTCGAAAGATTGATTGTGAGCAATCCATTTGTTTGGCATCGAGAGAGTCAAACTCACGAAAGAAGTAAGCACGATCTCATCTATACCAGGTGTTGATCAATCCAACCTAGACATAGGTTTGGGTTTAAAGCAGCAAAGAGAGGACGAACCAAAGGTTGCTGTTCATTGCATGATTCACGCCGACGGGTATTATCTGCAGCGGGCATCAACAATATTCTGACTTAGACATAAGCAGAATCACTTCAGAAGCGTTCTGTCAAGCCTTGAATGACTGCCGAATTTGCCACCGAGCCATTCATCCATTCCACATGCCAAGGCAGCGAAAGTTGTTAAAGCACCAATCTGCCATCATCCGCTGAGGCAGCACAATCTGGCAGCGCAATACATCTTAACCTATTCAACGCAGTTTCACACTACGAAGCAGCATAACCTGGCCCATTCTATCAACCTGATCTCTTCCTTAATATACTTGTGTTTATTTACTTTTCTTTTAAACAAATTGAAATTTAATTATGCATTTAAATATTCTCTGTGCAGGGATTTGATCCAACTGTGGTAGAGCCTGAAATTGAAGCAAATCACTTCGAGCTGAAACCAGTGATGTTCAACATGATAAACACACTGGGGCAATTTGGAGGAACTGCCACGGAAGATGCTCGACAGCACTTGAGGGGGTTCCTTGAGATTTGCAGATCTTTTAAAATACATGGAGTCCATCAAGATATGCTTAAGCTGAGATTATTTCCCTATTCACTGAGGGATAGGGCAAAACAATGGCTGAATAACCAACCGGTAGGATCGTTTAGCACTTGGATGAAGTTGTGCAAAGACTTCCTAGATCGTTTCAGCCCTTCAAACATAACAGACATGTTAAGAAATGAGATCACTACTTTCCGACAAGGGGATGATGAACCGATGTATGAAGTGTGGGAACGGTACCAACAGATGCTAAACAACTGCACACTTCACGATTTTCTAACATGGACTCAAGTGTCAATGTTCTACAATATAGTCAATCAACCGACGAGAATGACGCTTGACGCTTCAGCCAATGGAATCATCCTAGATAGACCACACGAGGAGGCACTACAGATTTTAAACAGGATCACGAAAAACGACTACAAATTCCCTACAGCCTGCCGCGACGGCGTGAGGCGGCTAGCTGTTTCGAATAAAGTAGAAACCACTGAATCTGTCACTGCCCGCCTGGATAAACTGACAAAGTTGGTGATGAGTATGGCCAAATCCACTGAGAAAACATACGAGGTTAAAGCTGTGGAGCCCTTCTGTGATGAGTGTAGGGGCAACCATGATTCCTCCGAATGCAACGAATCTACCAATTTCATGGGAACATATGAGAGGAACAGTAGGCCCAACACTAACACGTACAATCCGGGCTGGAGAAAGCATCCAAACTTCTCATGGAGTAACCCTAACACAACTGCAAATCCAACCCAGCAACCAGGAGGATATCAGTAGAACCTGTCCCGGCAGCAGCCTTAGCAGCAACAAAATACGAACAATAATTCACTCGAATCTACTTTACATACTTTTATGTCTCGTACTAGTGATTTTATTGTTCATACTAATAAATTTATTGACAAGGCTGAGTCCTTCATTGACAGGACTGAAACACGGATGAACAACCAGGAAGCAACAATAAAGAATTTGGAGACTCAATTTGGAAGGTTTGCCCAGATTGTTAACACTAGGCCAATGGGTGGATTACCTAGTGATACTGAAATCACGAAGGAAATAACCCAAGAGCAATGCAAGGCTATAACAACCAGGAGTGAGATAAAGTTACAAGAGCCGTCAAATCTTGCTGCCAGGGAAACAACACCTGCCGATTTACCTGTTAAAAAAATCCAGTTCATGCTGCCAGAAACCCTACCGCGACAGCCTCTAAGAAGAACAACACAAAAACACAAACAGGGCTGACAGACGACACTGTAGATGACCAGATAGAATCTGAACTAGTTTCTGCTCCCCAAAATAAGCTTCTGTCCAAGGTGAAAATCGAAGATACTAAACCTCCACCACCATTCCCACAACGATTGAAAAATAGAAGCAGGACATGCAGTTCATGATATTTTTGGATGTTCTGATGCAAGTAAAAATCAATCTACCATTGGTGGAATTGATCGAACAGATGCCCAGTTATGTTAATTTCCTAAAGGATATGGTGTCCAAAAGAAAAAGAATCAGGGAATTCGAGACAATGGTAGTACCAGAAGGATGCATGGTAATGCTGCACAATAAGGCGCCACCCTAACAGAAAGATCTGGGCAGCTTCATAATTCCTTGTAAAATAGGCAACAACCATTTTGTAAGAGCCCTATGTGACCTAGAGGCAAGCATCAACCTAATGCCCAAGTCTATTTTCCAGAAATTGGAGATAGGAGACGCCCGCCCAACGACAGTAATGCTACAACTAGCTGACAGAACTTATGTGCAACTGGAAGGAAAATTGAAGACATCCTGGTGAAGGTGGACAAATTCATTTTCTCTTTCGACTTCCTGGTACTAGACTTTGAGGCAGACGAAAGGGCACCAATAATCCTAGGGCGACCATTCCTAGCTATGAGCAGAACGTTAATCGATGTTGAAAAAGGTGAACTTACAATGAGGGTAACTGATCAGCAAGTAAAGTTGAACGTCTTCCAAACCATGCGTCAAGCTGATGATCTAGAAGAATGCCAGCTAATGGAGGCCATCTCAGAATTCAATTTCGAATCCAACAGACCCTGCCTGCAGCACGATTGCCGAGGCAGCAACCTTGACAACTATCTCGGCAGCCATTTAGATACTTGCTCAGAAGATGAACGATGTAGTGAATGGACAGAACAGGAATCAGAGGAGCAAGAAGATGCGCACTGGATAGCAAACAGACCAGGTAAGTATTTTGAACCTTTGAATTATACAGAAAAGGGTGGAAAAATGTTCAAACCATGTATTGAACAACCCTCAACCCTTGAATTAAAAACCTTACCTGCGCAACTTAAGTATGCTTATTTGGAACCCAATGGTACGCTGCCCATAATAATTTCCTCCAAGTTGCAGCTTACACAGGAACATAAATTGATAGCGCTGCTGCGGCAACACAAGAAGGCAATAGGCTAGACCATTGCAGACTTAAAAGGGATAAGCCCACTAATCTGCATGCACAAATTCCAGATTGAAGAGGATCAAAAACCAGTTGTCGATGCCCAGAGGAGATTGAACAATGCCACGAGGGAAGTTGTCAAAAAGAAGATAATCAAATGGTTAGATGCCGACAGCATATATCCTATATCCGACAGCGAATGGGTAAGCCCGATACAATGTGTACCAAAGAAGGGTGGTATAACTGTGGTAAGCAATGATAATAATGAGTTAATTCCAGCTAGGACAATAACCGGTTGGAGAATATGTATGGATTACCGTAAGTTAAATAAATCAACTAAAAAGGATCACTTTCCTCTACCTTTTATTGATCAAATGCTTGACTGCCTTGCTGGCAAACCCTTCTATTGTTTCTTGGATGGATATTCAGGGTATAACAAGATTGCCATTGCACCAGAAGATCAGGAAAATACAACATTCACATGCCTATATGGCATCTATGCCTTCCGAAGAATGCCGTACGGATTATGCAACGCCCTTGCCACATTCCAGCGTTGCATGATGACCATTTTATTTGACTTGATAGAAGACTTCATGGAAATATTTATGGACGATTTCTCTATCTTCGGCAGCAGCTTTGAAAGCTGCCTCGGCAACCTTAAAAAAGTACTTACCAGATGCGAGGACACAGACCTAGTGTTCAATTGGGAAAAATGCCACTTCATGGTCGATGAAGACATAGTCATGGGGCATAAAATTTCAACACATAGAATAGAAGTGGATAAGGCTAAGATTGAAGTCATCGCTAATTTGCCGTCGCCGACCTCTGTCAAGAGCATTCGAAGTTTTCTAGGACACATGTTTTTATCGTCGATTTATTGGAAAATTTTCTAAAATTTCTAAACTGTTGTGTACCTTGCTGGAATAAGATAAACCATTCAACTTCGACGGGGCATGCTTAGAAGCATTCAAAACCCTCAAAGAGAAGCTCGTGACAGCACATGTGGTAGTGTCCCCTAATTGGAGCCAGCCATTTGAGTTAATGTGTGACGCTAGTGATATTGCCGTCGGTGCTGCCCTTGGACAGTGCAGGGAAAAAATCTTCCATGTCATCTACTACGCCAACAAGACACTGAATCCTGCCCAGGTCAACTACACTACCACCAAGAAGGAACTATTGGCAGTAGTGTTCGCCTTCGATAAGTTCTGATCCTATCTAATTGGAACAAACGTGATCGTCCACACGGATCATTCAGCCTTAAAGTACCTATTCGCAAAAAAGGATGCCAAACCTCGCCTAATTAGTTGGATCCTTCTGCTGCAAGAGTTTGACCTAGAAATCCGAGACAGAAAGGGCATAGAAAATCAAGTGGCGGACCATTTAACTCGGCTTGAGAATGAACAAGGAAATATACCCAACAACAAAATCCAAGATGCGTTTCCCGACGAACAGTTGTTACTTGCCTCTGCCCTGGTTGTAGCCTTGGAAGCTGAAGGCATCTCACTTGCCACCCACGAAGATTTCACGACAGCAACGTCAACATCAACACCCTGGTATGCGGATATTGTTAATTACTTGGTAACTGGTGTTTTACCTCAAGACCTTAACTACCAAGGAAAGAAACGATTCCAATATGATGCTAAGCATTATTTTTGGGACGATCCTTTCTTATTTAAAAATTGTGCAGATCAGGTTATTAGACGGCGTGTCCTTGAGGATGAACAACAAGCCATACTATCTCAATGCCATGCAACACCATATGGAGGTCATTTTGGAGGACAACACACGACAACAAAAGTACTCCAATCGGGTTTTTTGGCTAACATTGCATAAAGATGCCCAAGCCTTCTACAAACAGTGCGACAAATGCCAAAGAATAGGAAACATTTCAAGAAGGAATGAAATGACCTTGCAAACCATCTTGGAGGTTGAATTATTCGTTGTTTGGGGGATTGATTTTATGGGACCATTCCCATCTTCTTGTGGCAACATGTACATCATCCTAGCAGTTGATTATGTCTCCAAGTGGGTAGAAGCCATTGCCACCCATCACAATGATGCAAAGATCATTCATAGATTCCTACACAAGAACATATTCACAAGTTTTAGAATCTCAAGAGCCATCATTAGTGACGAGGGCACCCATTTTGACAACAAGTTAATTGCCAAGGCACTTCAAAAAGTGGGTGTCACACACAAGATTGTTGTATCATACCATCCACAAACAAATGGGCAGGCAGAGATTTCGAACAGAGAAGTTAAAACCATCTTGGAAAAAGTTGTCAACCTAAATAGGAAAGATTGGTCGATGAAGTTAGACGATGCCCTTTGGGCATATCGAACACGTACAAAATGCCACTCGGAATGTCCCCTTATCGACTACTATATGGCAAGGCCTGCCACCTCCCGGTTGAAATAGAACACAAGGCGTATTGGGCAGTCAAGGCGGTAAACATGGATTGGAAGCAGACTGGCGAAAAGAGTGTTGAGTGTGTAAAAGTTCTATTATTTACACCCTATTTAACCCATATTTCTGCTGCATTCAAGCATTATTTATTGCATTTAGGTCAGTTTACAGCAAAACATCACAAATATATTAAAAGGCACAGTTTCTACTAAAAATGGTTGTTTTTGCAGGTTGCTGCTGTAGCAGACGGAAAGGGTAGGCGCTGGGCAGTGACGCAGAAGAGATGGAACTGGACGAGCAGTCAAAGAGGACGATGCTGCCATGGTTGCCGCCGTGACAGCAGAGGACGACAGCAGTTTTGTGGATAAGAAGCAAAGTGGACCTCGACAGATAGAGAAAATTCAGCCCGTCTGTCGTGTGAAATCACCATATTTTTCCAAGCCCCAGATCGAAAGGAATGTCAAGCCCAAAGTTCAAGGAGAGAAAATCCCAAGCAAGAAAGATGACGGCTGGAAAGTAGATTCTTTGAAGATTTAGTCTTTATTAGAATTGTACTTTAATTTAAAGTTGTATTCTTGCTATTGTAGAAAGCTTGGACCCAAAGCCTATATAAGGGCATATATTTCGACCTAGGAGGGGCATAACCGATTCTCCAGCCTTCTTCCCAAAACCCTAGCCGTTTTCATCCTCTCATCATATTCTAAAATCCCCTTAGGGCCACGGGTTGTTTTGTAAAGTAGTGCAAGGGTTGTTTTTGTTTTAGGAATTTTCAATTCAATAAAATAAACTTCAAGTTCTCTTATTCCGGTTACTAATATCTTGCAAGAGCATCGGGAGAGCATTGTGAGGTTATCTATTTACTTAGCATCGGGAGAGTTAAGTATACGAATGGAATAAGTGCAAGTTCTCTAGTTTATAGTTGAACTATCTCGGGCCTAGGGATAGGACGAGGTTAAGTGGCTAAAAAAGAATTCATACACATCGGTGTTCATCCTTCGATTCACGCCGGGAGGTATCATCAAAGACGTGATCATCGACAGACTTGGACCTAGGGATAGGCCAAGGCACATCAGGGATTCTTGCCAAACTTGAAGTACTGAGTTGAGTGTTCGCTGCCGCCACTACAAGAATATAGACTTTTAGTGACAAATTGCAGTGACTAGCAGTAATTTTATTACAAATATTAAACTTTTGTGACAAATTTTTTGTGCGACACTATTAGCATAAGTAATTGTGATGTATTTTTATTTGATCACTATTATAGTAGTAATTGTGACGATTACATTTTTCACAATTAAATTCTCACTGTAAGTTTATAACTGTGACACAAATTTCATTGCCACTAAAACTTTGACACATGATAGTGACGATATATAAAGTGGTCATTATACGTTGATATTTGTTGTGACAATGCAATTGTTTGTCACTTAAAATTTTACTTTTGTTGAGATAAATTTTGTCACCAATAAAAAAATAAACTTAATGACAAGTTATATATTGTCACAATAATAAATTTATTTTTATAATTATAGTAATAATAACAATTATAAAAAATTGAAGTTACCATAAAGGCATAAACTAGTTTATCAAAAGGTAAAATAATTCTATTAGTCTCTACACTATGTGTAAATTGTTGTTTTAGTCATTCTATTTTGATCAATTTTAGTCCCTATATTTTTGAAATTTTAAAACTTCAATCCTAATCCAAACGGGACAACGACAATATGATTAAATTACAATGACTAAAAATGATTGAACAAAAGAATAAAAATCAAAAGTTTTACTTAACATATTTAAAGACTATCATTTATGTCAATATCGAAATTTCAAAATTTATAAAGTACATATTTTTTTTAATAAAAAGTAGATAAACTTAAAGTGAACAAATTAAAGTAAAAAGGCTTATATGTAATCTTGGCATAATTTGTGATAGCAAAATTTTACCTTGTGAAAAATTTTACACTTGATATTTGTTTTAACTTTTCTTGTGAAGGTAAAATTTGCATTGTTAGTATAGTAAATAATTATCACATAAAGGATAATTCTATCAATAATTTAGGTGTAAATCTTAATATTCATATGTTTATATTTTAAAACCAACTCAATTATTTTTATATATTTTCTTCAACAAACGTATTTCGTATAGGAAACCATATAAAAATTAATTAAATTACTATTATATTAATTATTGTTATAATTAATACTTACTTTTAAAATAAATAAAATTAATTTCAATTACAGTTTAACCTAAATAATATTTTACTTTCAAAATAATATTAAATTTCTTGCCTAGCCTAGTGGATAGACATTGCACTCTCCCCCTAAAGGTTCCAGGTTCGATCCCCCACGAAACCATGCATTGTATTTATTTATTAAAAATTGATATATGAATATGCCACATCATCTATAATTAACCCCCTCGCCATGGGCTAGCAGCCGAGTTACCTTGGTGTAAGTGACCTTCTCCTAGGCTCATACGGGCCATTGGGGACCAAGTGGATGACCTTCTAGGGACCAGTTTGGGGGTAGAGGGCCTCATATCGCGCGCCATTGGGGACCAAGTCGACCATGAGACGATGTTATCGAGATAAGTCCTTGGATAATGGACACGCGATGAAAGGCTGGCTTGTCTGGGATGAGTCCCTTTGAGTGCAGTACGACATATGCCCGATCCGGGCCTGAATAAAATGGTTGCAACTAAAAAATATAATTATTGAAAGTGACAATGTATTTTAGACACTATTTCAATATGTATTTGTGATAAAATGTTTGTCACTAATAAGAATAACATTAGTGTCTAAATTTTAGTCACTGTTATTAATCTTTTGTGTCAAAAAATATAGTCATAAAAAATATAACTTATTGTGACAAAATGCATAAAAGTTGTCACTAATATAATAGTGACGGAGTTATTAGTGACGACAGGTGACGACTCAGAAAAATAGTCACTGTAAATTTCAGTGACTAAATTTAATACTTTTAGTGACTATTTTCTTGTAGTGCGCGACAAGCAACGGACTGCTGCCGCGACCGGTGTTGCCGCGACGGGAGCGACGACAGAACTGGATTTCCTAAACTCTGCAATACCTGCACTACTGAGCAATTCAATACCAGCCCATTCTCTCTATCTTGATTTCTCTACTCTTTTATTTACGTTTTCTTTATTATTTTTGTGACAACTTTCTCAAATATTTTATTTACTTTCGTGCAGTGATCCAAGGTGAAGCTATTAGCCCAATCCCTGTGGAGACGATATCCGATACTTCGTATCACTTTACTACTTGCGTCGTGTACACTTGCACTACAATTGCGATAGACTCTTTTACACGCAACAAGTTTTTGGCGCCGTTGCCGGGGATTGGCAACATAACTCTACATTCTCTTTTACTGTACTTGTCGTTTTTATTTTTATTTTTATTTTATGTTTTTCTTTGGTTTGATTCAACTCTTGCTTTTCACGAGGTTTCTTGTTTATGCGCAGATCGAGACGAGGAAAAGATCCTGAGTATCCATTAGATCCGGAAATCGAACGTTCATTCAATCTCAAGAACTGACTTCGTCACATACTAGCCAGGAACGAGTACCTTGAGGAACAGTTAGAGACGATGGCTCACCAAGGAAACGACCCTCCTGTTGGAGATAGAGAGGTTATACCTCCTGTCGGCAACCCTGCTGCCGCTATCGGACGACGGTCCTGTCGTGACTACATGTTGAACGATCATGTAGAACTGGAAACCACGCTGCCGGATATAGATGTTGACAACTTCGAATTGAAACCTGTTATGTTTAGCATGATTAACGATGCCGGTCAATTCAGTGGTGCTGCTACCGAGGATTCTAGGGAGCATCTAAAAACGTTCCAGGAGATCTGTGGTTCTTTTAGACTACCAGGAGTTAATCCAGAGATACTGAGGCTTCGGTTATTTCCCCATTCGTTGAGGGACAGAGCAAAGACTTGGTGGAATAAACTTACGCCGGGTTCAATTAGAACTTGGGCAGATTTGTCTCGTAAATTTTTATCTCGTTTTAATCCTTCACATTTATTTGAGCGATTACGTAATGAAATTGCTACTTTTCAATAGGAAGATGACGAGCCGATGCACGAGGCCTGGGACAAATTTACCACTCTCCTGCGGAACTGCCCAATGCATGGATTCCCCGTTTGGAACCAGGTAACTAAGTTTTATAATGCTGCCAACTTACAAACTCGTATTCGAATTGATTCAGCAGCAAACAGATTACTATTGGACAAAGACCCAGACGAGGCAATGCAAGTATTGAAAAATCTGGCTAAGAATGAGGAGCAGTTTCCGACAGCAAGAAGAGGGGGGTAAACGGGTCCTAGCTGTCGATGAAATCACAGGTGGCATACCTTACTAAGGCACGATGAAATCACAGGTGGCATACCTTACTAAGGCAATGTAAAAGCTCTTGAATGATGACGCACAACATAGATTTGCTGTCGAAGAGGTATGTGAAATTTGTGAGGGAAATCATAGTTCAGATGAGTGTCCTATACAGATAGAAGAGGGAAAGTATGTTTGAAACTACAATAAGCAGAATTACAACTCCAACAATTACAATCCCAACTGGAGAAAAGATCCCAAGTTTTCCTGGAGTAATCCTAATAATGCCTTGAATCCTCAAACACACAATAATCAGAATCAGGGAGGACCTAGATTGCTAACTCGACAGCAACTGCAGCCGCAACAGCAGCAACAACAGCTACCAGCTGCCACAAACAGTATACTAGAACAGACTCTGGCTACTTTTATGTCTCAGACAAGTACTTATATTGAGAACATGAATCAGTTTGTTAAGAAGACAGAAACATTCATGGATAAAACAGAGATGCGGATGACGAATCATGAAGCTACTCTGAAATCTTTGGAGACCCAAATGGGTCAGGTTTCACAGCATATCAATCCAAGGCAGACTAGAGGATTTCCTAGCAATACTGAAAATGCTAGGCAGCCCACACATGAGCAGTGTAAAGCCATTACTACTAGGAGTGGGAAGAAATTACCAGGGGCAGAAAAGAAAGCTGAAACAGTGAAAAAACTAGCCTTGGACAGACCTGCCGAGGAAGCTGCCCCGACAGGTAACAAACAGCCTGCTGCCGATAAACCTGTTACGACAGCAGAAGCGACAGAGGAGAAAAATGATGAACCTAAACCTCCTCAGATTCGTATGCAGTGGGAAGGACGTATTGCTGATTATCGTCCCCCACCTCCTTTTCCTCAACGGTTACAGCAAGTGAAGCAAGAATCTCAGCTCAAAAAGATCTATGATATTTTTAAGTAGGTTCATATTAACATTCCGCTGTTAGACGCCGTGAGGGAGATGCCCGGTTACGCCAAATTTCTCAAGGATGTTATGTCAAAGAAATCTAAACTTGGGGAATTTGAAATGGTGAAGATGACAGAAGGATGCATGAGCATTCTTCATAGGCAGCAACCCCAGTAAAAGAAGGATCCGAGGAGCTTCATCATACCTTGTGTAATCGGAGATAAATATGTGGGTAGGGCACTTTGTGATCTTGGTGCTAGTATTAATTTAATGCCAAAATCTGTTTTTCAGAAATTAGGTATTGGAAAAGCTCGGCCCACGACAGTACTTCTGCAGCTGGCAGACCGCTCTTACGTTCACCCGAAAGGAAAAATCGAAGATATTCTGGTAAGAGTAGATAAATTTATTTTTCCTGCTGACTTTCTTGTTCTAGATTGTAAAGCAGATGAAAACACACCAATCATCCTGGGGCGACCCTTCTTAGCCACGGGAAGATCACTGATTGATATGGAGAAAGGAGAACTCACCATGAGAGTAAACGATCAAGAAATAAAGATGAATGTTCTCCAAGCTATGAAGCATGCTGATGCGGAAGAAGAATGCAAGGTAATCACTGAAGTTACCCTTGACCAACCCTGCATCAGGTCGGGCTGTCACAACATCAATATTGGTCACTGCCTCGGCAGCCACTTACAGGACTGCCACGACAGCACCGACGACAACAACTCCTCAGAATCTGATACATCTGATACTGAAGATCAGAAGGAGGTAAACTGGATAGGTGATTGTCCAGGTAAGTTATTCGAACCTTTAAATTATACTTCGGATAACCATGCAATCCAAAAGCCTTCCATTGTTGAGCCCCATGTTTTAGAACTGAAACCCCTGCCAGGGCAGCTAAAGTATGCTTTCCTTGGTTCAAATGATACGTTGCCCGTAATCATCTCTTCCAAGTTGATGCAGGAACAGGAACAACAGTTAATAGGGATGCTGCAGCAGCACAAAAAGGCTATTGGATGGACGATAGCTGATATTCAAGGCATTAGTCCGGCATTATGTATGCATAAAATCCTCCTAGAGGATGATCATAAGCCGACTATAGATGCTCAAAGGCGGCTAAACCATGCAATGAAAGAGGTGGTGCGAAAAGAGATAATCAAGTGGTTAGATGCTGGAATAATCTACGCCATCTCGGACAGCAAATGGGTGAGCCCGGTGCAATGTGTTCCCAAGAAAGGAGGAATGACCGTGGTGACCAACGAAAACAATGAGTTAATCCCAACCAGGACTGGGACCGGTTGGAGGGTTTGTATGGACTATCGGAAGCTTAACAAAGCTACCCGAAAGGACCACTTTCCTTTACCCTTTATTGATCAAATGCTTGATAGACTAGCGGGTAAACCTTACTATTGTTTTCTTGATGGTTATTCAGGTTACAATCAAATAGCTATCGCACCGGAAGATCAAGAAAAGACGATCTTCACATGCCCCTACGGAACATATGCTTTTAGGAGGATGCCATTTGGACTATGCAATGCACCCGCCACCTTCCAAAGGTGCATGATGGCTATATTCTCCGATATGGTAGATGACTTCCTCGAAATTTTTATGGATGATTTTTCGGTCTTTGGAGACGACTTTGAAAGCTGCCTAGGCAACCTACAAAAGGTACTCGAAAGATGTGAAAAAGCAAACCTAGTGCTGAATTGGGAAAAATGCCATTTTATGGTGGATGAAGGGATAGTCCTTGGCCATAAGATTAGCTGCCTTGGCATAGAAGTCGACAGGGCTAAAATAGAAGTAATCGAAAAGCTGCCGCTGCCCACCACAGTCAAGGGTATTAGAAGCTTCTTAGGACATGCTGGTTTTTATAGGAGGTTCATTGCGAATTTCTCAAAAATCACCAAGCCCCTATGTCATCTTCTAGAGCAGAACCGACCCTTTGACTTTAATGATGAATGTACTGAAGCATTCAAGGTTCTGAAGAAAAAGCTGGTAACAGCCCCAATAGTACAGCCACCAGACTGGACACAGCCATTTGAGATTATGTGTGATGCTAGTGACTATGCTGTCGGGGCAGCACTTGGGCAGCGGAGAGACAAATTATTTCATGTCATATATTATGCCAGCAAGACACTGAACGATGCCCAAGTAAACTACACCACCACAGAAAAGGAGTTATTAGCTGTGGTATTCTCCATTGACAAGTTCCGTTCTTACATACTTGGAACGAAGGTCATAGTGCACACAGACCACTCTGCCTTGAAGTATCTGTTCGCGAAAAAGGATGCTAAACCTCGATTGATACGATGGATCCTGCTATTGCAAGAATTTGATCTTGAAATCAAGGAAAAAAATGGGACAGAAAATCAAGTGGCAGATCACTTGTCAAGGTTGGAGAAGGGACAGAGTCTACCAACAGATGAGACAAACACACTGGAGACTTTCCTAGACGAGCAGCTCTTTGCTGCCGCAGTCAATGCCGCGACAGCCATGGCGGCATGTAAGTCTTCTGAACTCCCCTGGTATGCTGATTTCGTTAATTTCTTAGTTAGCGGAATAATTCATTCTGATCTTAATTATCAAGCCAGAAAGAGGTTCCAAAATGACGTTAAGCATTATTATTGGGACGAACCTCTTCTTTTTAAAATCTGTGCAGATCAGGTTATAAGGAGATGCGTACCACAGGAAGAGCAAGAAGACATACTTCATCACTGCCATGCTTCACAGTATGGAGGTCATTTAGGAGGAAACAAAACTGCTGCCAAGGTGCTGCAGTCAGGGTTTTATTGGCCGTCACTGTATAAAGATGCGCAAATCTTCTACAAGAGTTGTGACAGGTGCCAAAGGACAGGAAACATCTCAAGGAGACATGAGATGCCGCTGTAGAACATTCTAGAAGTCGAGATCTTCGACGTTTGGGGGATTGATTTTATGGGACCTTTGTTGAGAAATATTTTGATATAACAATTATGTGAAAAATGTTTTGGACTTATTTAAAGATTTCAAAAATAATTCAAAAGTCCTTAAAACTTGAAAAATATGTTTAAAATATTTTTGACTTTGCACCTATATCGAATATACTTTTTAAAGTCAAAAAATAGCCAAAATTGTGTTTTTAAGTGGAAGTTTCGAAACCATCCCTATAAGGTTTCGAAACCTCTCTGGGCAGTAAGCTATTGTTTTTGAAACCTTAACAAAGGTTTCCAAACCTCTATTAAGGTTTGGAAACCTTGGCACAAAGGTTTCGAAACTTTGGCCCTGCAACGGCCATAAACGGCTAGTTTTTACAAATCCCCTCTTAAGGTTTCGAAACCTCTTCAATGGTTTCGAAACTATTGTGCAGGAGAGCATTTAAAGCTCGACTTTATGACTTCCCAACGGCTCCAAAACATCTCCAACGGCCATAAACGGCTAGAATATCATTCCACACTATAAAAGCAACCTTGGGACACTTGAAGATGGTTAGAGACAACATCCAAGCAATATGGTCAAGAGAATTAGAGTCTAAATCTTTATTTTACTATTCTCTTGTACATAGTCTTTAGAGAGTGCTTTATTGTAAATTCTTTGTACACTCTTGTGAGCTTAAATTTGTGTAAACACCCACCTAGAGAGGTATTTAGTTTACCAAACAAATCCCTTGTAAAAGGAGAGGTTCTAGTTTAGCCTTGAGAGAAAAACTAGATTTGGTTCTATCTTAGCCATTGAAAAGATAGGGTTGTAACGGTTTCCTCCTAAACCGGGAAAAGGGGACGAATTCATTGTTGAGTGAATTGGGAAATCCTTAGTGGTGTGCTAAGGTAGTGGATGTAGGTGCTTGTTAGAAGGTCGAACCACTCTAAAATCATTGTGTCACTTGTCTACCTTTATTTCGATTTTAGCCAATTCAACCACCAAACATTTTCAACCCTCATTGACGGTTTCGGTGATCGATTCGAGCGTGCTACAAACCCACTAATTTTTAAAGTCAAAAATTATCCAAAATTGTGTTTTTAAGTGGAAGTTTCGAAACCATCCCTATAAGGTTTCGAAACCTCTCTGGGCAGTAAGCTATTGTTTTTGAAACCTTAACAAAGGTTTCCAAACCTCTATTAAGGTTTGGAAACCTTGGCACAAAGGTTTCGAAACCTCTATGATGGTTTCGAAACTTTGGCCCTGCAATGGCCATAAACGGCTAGTTTTTACAAATCCCCTCTTAAGGTTTCGAAACCTCTTCAATGATTTCGAAACTATTGTGCAGGAGAGCATTTAAAGCTCAACTTTATGACTTCCCAACGGCTCCAAAACATCTCCAACGGCTATAAACGGCTAGAATATCATTCCACACTATAAAAGCAACCTTGGGACACTTGAAGATGGTTAGAGACAACATCCAAGCAATATGGTCAAGAGAATTAGAGTCTAAATCTTTATTTTACTATTCTCTTGTACATAGTCTTTAGAGAGTGCTTTATTGTAAATTCTTTGTACACTCTTGTGAGCTTAAATTTGTGTAAACACCCACCTAGAGAGTTATTTAGTTTACCAAACAAATCCCTTGTAAAAGGAGAGGTTCTAGTTTAGCCTTGAGAGAAAAACTAGATTTGGTTCTATCTTAGCCATTGAAAAGATAGGGTTGTAACGGTTTCCTCCTAAACCGGGAAAAGGGGACGAATTCATTGTTGAGTGAATTGGGAAATCCTTAGTGGTGTGCTAAGGTAGTGGATGTAGGTGCTTGTTAGAAGGCCGAACCACTCTAAAATCATTGTGTCACTTGTCTACCTTTATTTCGATTTTAGCCAATTCAACCACCAAACATTTTCAACCCTCATTGACGGTTTCGGTGATCGATTCGAGCGTGCTACAAACCAAACAATTGGTATCAGAGCCTCGTCTCCATCGAAGGACTAACATCCGGGAGTAAAGATCCTACGCTCGAAGTCCACCGTTCAAGAAAATGGTAAGATTTGAAGAATGCCGCTCTATCTCGTGTCCTCCGCTCTTCGAAGGAGAAGCATACTTCCAATGGGCAAATATCATGAAATTCTTCATCAAGTCTCAAGACTATGAGGTTTGGGACATCGTTGAAGATGGGTATTTGGAAGCTCCAAAGAAGAAGAAAAAGCAAAGAAGTGCCAATGACACGAAGGCAAAGCTAAACACCAAGGCGATGCACATTCTCTATTGTGGCCTTAACGAAGAAGTTTCCAAGAAGATCTCCACATGCAAAAGTGGCAAAAAATTATGGGAGAAACTTGAGAAGCTTTATGGCAACAAGAAGGGAGAAAAGAAAGATGATGATCAATCATGTGCAAACCTTCTCTCCAATCCAAAGGTGGATGGTGTTTTGGCTCTCGAGGAGCCTAAGGTATCTTCTAACTCAAATGAATTAAATTCATATTCTTTTGATGAGTTACAAGATGCATTTGATGAATTATTTTTGGAATTTGAGACCATGAATTCCAAATTTAAGAAAATGATTTCTAAACTTGAATTTGAAAATGATTTTCTTTTGAAAACAAAATTGGATTTTGAAAAAGAAAATGAGATTTTGAAAAATAATTTAGAGTTTTCAAAAACAAGCAATGGAATTTTAGAAAAAGAAAATCTTGATTTGAAAGTTAAGCTTGAAAGCTTAGCAAAAGAAAAAGAAATTATTTTTAATAATTGATCTCATCCTATAATGACAAAATGCTCACATTGTCATTATCATGGTCATTCCTTGCATACTTGTCCTATAAAGAAGAAAAAATCTTATAGGATTAGACAAGTATGGGTTCCTAAGGGAACTAAAGACATTGAGATTAAATTTAATGGATCCAAAGCAATTTGGATACCAAAATCCAAGTAAGTGTCTCTTGTAGGTGTGTTAGAGCAAAGGCAAGAAAAGCAAGAATCTCAAATGCTCTAGTCACACAAGTGAAGAAGATGGGTAACCTCTAATCTTAATGCATTTGATTTTAAATCATTCGGTTGCCTACTTTGATGATAAATGTTCATGCATCATTGCTTATTTATATTTATAAGTGTATGACATTTTATGATTCTTTATGCATATGAATCACATTGTTTCATTCATATGTTTGCATAAAGTTTTAAAGTCTTGGATAAATTGAGTTTCATGTGTTTTAAATTGATTTGATTCAATGGTGAAATTCAATCTTTTAAGTGTCATGTTTTGTGCTAAAAAATTAATGGAATGCTTTAGTAAGGGGGAGTTTTATTTTTCAATTTTTTTGTACTTAAATTTTTTTTAACTTACTCTCCATTGTTATTATGTACTATAAAGATTTGAATTATTTTTGATATAACAAAAAGGGGGAGAAGTAAGTGAAAAATTAAGGGGGAGTTTTTGTTAAAAACAATTTTTCAAAGAAAGTTTTGTTATATCAAAAAGGGGGAGATTGTTGAGAAATATTTTGATATAACAATTATGTGAAAAATGTTTTGGACTTATTTAAAGATTTCAAAAATAATTCAAAAGTCCTTAAAACTTGAAAAATATGTTTAAAATATTTTTGACTTTGCACCTATATCGAATATACTTTTTAAAGTAAAAAATTAGCCAAAATTGTGTTTTTAAGTGGAAGTTTCGAAACCATCCCTATAAGGTTTCGAAACCTCTCTGGGCAGTAAGCTATTGTTTTTGAAACCTTAACAAAGGTTTCCAAACCTCTATTAAGGTTTGGAAACCTTGGCACAAAGGTTTCGAAACCTCTATGAAGGTTTCGAAACTTTGGCCCTGCAACGGCCATAAACGGCTAGTTTTTACAAATCCCCTCTTAAGGTTTCGAAACCTCTTCAATGGTTTCGAAACTATTGTGCAGGAGAGCATTTAAAGCTCGACTTTATGGCTTCCCAACGGCTCCAAAACATCTCCAACGGCCATAAACGGCTAGAATATCATTCCACACTATAAAAGCAACCTTGGGACACTTGAAGATGGTTAGAGACAACATCCAAGCAATATGGTCAAGAGAATTAGAGTCTAAATCTTTATTTTACTATTCTCTTGTACATAGTCTTTAGAGAGTGCTTTATTGTAAATTCTTTGTACACTCTTGTGAGCTTAAATTTGTGTAAACACCCACCTAGAGAGGTATTTAGTTTACCAAACAAATCCCTTGTAAAAGGAGAGGTTCTAGTTTAGCCTTGAGAGAAAAACTAGATTTGGTTCTATCTTAGCCATTGAAAAGATAGGGTTGTAACGGTTTCCTCCTAAACCGGGAAAAGGGGACGAATTCATTGTTGAGTGAATTGGGAAATCCTTAGTGGTGTGCTAAGGTAGTGGATGTAGGTGCTTGTTAGAAGGCCGAACCACTCTAAAATCATTGTGTCACTTGTCTACCTTTATTTCGATTTTAGCCAATTCAACCACCAAACATTTTCAACCCTCATTGACGGTTTCGGTGATCGATTCGAGCGTGCTACAAACCCAACAACCTTTTTCATCTTCATGTGGGAATCTATACATCCTCCTGGCAGTAGATTATGTCTCTAAGTGGGTTGAAGCTATCGCCACTCAAAAGAATGATGCCAAGACAGTTCAAAGATTTTTACACAAAAATATCTTTTCTAGGTTTGGCATCCCCAAGGCGATTATCAGTGATGAAGGGAGACATTTCGACAATAGGGTTATTGCTGCTGCCTTGAAGAAATATGGTGTCAAGCATCGGATCGCGACAGCATACCACCCTCAAACCAATGGACAAGCTGAAATATCCAACAAGGAAGTTAAGAATATTCTTGAGAAGATGGTCAAGCCAACTAGGAAAGATTGGTCTTTACTCCTTAATGATGCATTATGGGCCTATAGGAGAGCTTTTAAAACTCCATTGGGAATGTCTCCATATCGATTGATTTATGGGAAAACATGCCATTTACCTGTCGAGATCGAGCACAGAGCATACTGGGCAATCAAGGCAGTGAATATGGACTTGGACAAGGCAGGGCAGAAAAGGCTATTAGATCTGAACGAAATCGAAGAAATCCGAACAATAGCCTATGACAATGCAAGAATATACAAGGATAAAACTAAGAAGTGGCATGACAAGAAGTTGCTGCCATGACAGTTCTGCCCAGGGCAGCTTGTACTGCTCTTCAATTCTAGACTGAAACTCTTCCCAGGGAAGCTGAAATCTAGATGGTCTGGCACGTTCCAAGTCGTACAGGTTTTTCCCCATGGTGCCATCACAATCCGATCATTAAAAGACAGGCACCAATTCAAAGTTAACGGACAGCGCTTAAAGCATTATCAGGGGACTGAAGCCCCAGGACTACAGGAAGTGGTTACCTTAGGAGATGCCCCACCTGGCATTCCTAATTTAACCTAATTTTTATTTTCTTTATTTTTAGTTTTATTATTACTTATTATTTATTAGGAATAAGATTTATTTTATTTGAATAATGTTTTTATTTTTATCGTTTTTAGGAAATAAAGGAGTCAAGAAGAACATGAGAAGTGAACTCAGCCCACCATCCATCCACCAGCCCAACAAAGCCCAAATTTTGAAGTCTGTCATTACAACTGCCGCGACAGACACGAAAAATACAGGCTGTCATCACGCTGTCACGACAGACGCAGAAACACGTCACAGACGCGTAACAGACGTGGAAACGCGTGACAGACGCGTCAGACACGCTAACGTATAACAGCTGGCCCCGTCATTCGCGCCTGCCGTTACAGCTTCAATGGGCAGCAAGTCCTTCTCTATATAACCTCGTTTCATTTTTCATTTTCACTCACCTCTGCTTTTCTTACTTGCTCTCTCTTTAGTTTTTATTTGCTTTCATTTTATTTCCACAACCCTTGCACAAAAATGTCTTCTAGGAAAACCCGACGAAATGCTGCCTCCAGTTCCACACCGACAGCAACTCCCCCACGTTCCTTTGCCAGCAGAGATATTTGGGAAGAGAGAGGCTTTATCTATACATCGAAGGAGGAAAATCTGGGCCTCAAGCCATTCATAGCCCGGAAGGTTAGAGCTTTACAGTGGCAGACTTTTGCGGAGCAGCCGGAGGAAATGAACGTCACGCTGGTTCGAGAATTCTATGCTGCCATCAGCAGCAGGACAGCGACAACAGTGATTGTTCGAGGGAAAGAAGTTTCGTTTGAAGCAGAGTACATTAACACCTTATATGGCTTCTACATCGGCAACAATGACAACGCTCACCAGCAGTTCCTCAACACATTAGACACTGCTGCCTATGACACTGTCATGGCAGAACTGACAGATGAGGGAACTCAATGGAATACCAGCCGGAAAAATCCACGGACGGTAAAGCGGACCCAGCTGCTACCGGAGGCAAAGTTATGGAATGCCTTCATCAAAAAGAGGATCATGCCGTCATCCCACAATACCACGGTCGACCAGCCGAGGTTAGCATTGATACACTCCATTTTACATGAACGACCCATTAATGTGGGCAACTTTATTCGTGAGAGCATTTTGGAGTGTGCGTACAGACCGACGGGTCCCCTTTTTCTCCCGTACCTCATCACTTCACTCTGCCGAGGCCATGGCGTACCAGAAGTGCGCACTGATTTGCGAGTCGAAGGAAAAGTTTGGACTGAAAAGAACATCCTCAGCCTTATGGAGCTGACTGCTGCCACCCCTCTGTCGTCATTTGACCCAGCTGCCAATACAGCAGACACGACAGAGCAGCCAGACACTGAACCAGCTGCCGCAGCAGCCACCCCGACAAACTCCTCCTCCCAGATATTAGCTTCCATTCAGAAGCAGGAGGAACGACAGCTGGGTTTAATGACCTTCATCAGGGATTTTGCTGCCTCTACGGTAACTTTTATACAAATTTCTTTAAATTTCCCTGATGATGCCTTCCCCACTTTTCCTGCACATTACTTTACTGTCACTACACCTGCCCACACTCCTACACCTGCTGCCACCCCACAGACACCCTCTGCCGCCTCAACGCCATCGCATGCCCCGACAGCAGTAGGCAGCACCCATGCTGAACCATCTGCTTGTGGCACAAAATGTCGAATGGTATCGGAGGACCTTGATGCCTTTGGTTCTGGGTTCTCCTCCTCTTCTGTTTGGGCCGCCAGTGATACTGAACCCTCTATCAAGAGGAATCTGTCGAAGGAATTCTCACCGGTGAAGAGGCAGAAGCGGATGGCAGATAAAAATAACATGCCAAAAGCCAGCAGCAGCAGCAACGGTGAGAGCAGCAGCAACAGCTCTGAAGTCCAGGTTGTGGAGCAACCCCCTCACATCTCCCCAACCAGGATCCAGCCACCACGAGAGGCCAAAGCAAAGAACACATCTGCCTCCCCCGTGCCCCAGCCAGCTCCGAAAGCCAGAGCCCGCCGCCAGATCAGACTCAGCAGCAGCAGCGAAGACATCGATTAAAATTTAAGTTTCTATCTTATTATTGATGCATGCTATATATTTTGTGATGTACTGCCTTATCTTTATTTTTATTTGTCATTTGCATTGAGGGCAATGCAACCCTCGAGTTTGGGGGTGGCAACCCTCCGTTAATGGAGTCCATCTTAGTTTTAAATTTTGTGTCTTTTACTTAGCTTATTTTCGAAAAAAAATGAAAATATGAAAATTTTGGCTTAAGTCTGTGACCTGAACTTACCTGTCGTGACAGCTCTGTCGTGGCAGTGCCTTTAGGATAGTTTTAGGAACAGTTTAGAGCCTTTCTATAGTTCTGAAAACTTAAACACCATTGTGATTGTTATACTGCTTAGAACTCTTTTAGCCAACTAGAATAGGAAGCCTAGCACTTGAATAGCCCCTAGAGGTGCCTAACACTGGCTCTAGGAAAGAAGTTTAGCAAAAGAGACTCAACAGCCCTAGAGGTGCCCGAAACTGGCTCTAGGAAGTTAGCTAGAGGTGCCTAAAACTGGCTCTAGTGAAACTTTAGCTTAAAAAAATAGTGAAGTCGAGTCAAAACAAAAAAATCAAAGGAGCATGAAAAATGCCCTCAAAAGATAAACTTTGGCATAAAAATTCGAGTTAAGGGCTGAAATATTCTAGTGAAACTAAGAGAGTCTTGGCATATAACTGTTCACAAGCATGCACACACTGCACGAGGACTATAGTGAGATTCCGGACAGATCCTAGATTATCCGACAGGTTGCTGCCGTCACAGGGAACGAACGACGGGTAAGGGAAAGTTCACTGTTTTAAGCCAAAACAAAAATATTTCATTTTTCTTTTAGGTCTTAGTTGCTTCAGGGCAAGAAAAAACTTGAGTTTGGGGGTGTGTTGAGTGTGTAAAAGTTCTATTATTTACACCCTATTTAACCTATATTTCTGCTGCATTCAAGCATTATTTATTGCATTTAGGTCAGTTTACAGCAAAACATCACAAATATATTAAAAGACACAGTTTCTACTAAAAATGGTTGTTTTTTGCAGGTTGCTGCTATAGCAGACGGAAAGGGCAGGCGCTGGGCAGTGACGCAGAAGAGCTGGAACTGGACGAGCAGTCAAAGAGGACGATGCTGCCATGGTTGCCGCCGTGACAGCAGAGGACGACAGCAGTTTTGAGGAGAAGAAGCAAAGTGGACCTCGACAGATAGAGAAAATTCAGCCCGTCTGTCGTGTGAAATCACCATATTTTTCCAAGCCCCAGATCGAAAGGAATGTCAAGCCCAAAGTTCAAGGAGAGAAAATCCCAAGCAAGAAAGATGACGGCTGGAAAGTAGATTCTTTGAAGATTTAGTCTTTATTAGAATTGTACTTTAATTTAAAGTTGTATTCTTGCTATTGTAGAAAACTTGGACCCAAAGCTTATATAAGGGCATATATTTCGACCTATAAGGGGCATAACCGATTCTCTAGCCTTCTTCCCAAAACCCTAGCCGTTTTCATCCTCTCATCATGTTCTAAAATCCCCTTAGGGCCACGGGTTGTTTTGTAAAGTAGTGCAAGGGTTGTTTTTGTTTTAGGAATTTTCAGTTCAATAAAATAAACTTCAAGTTCTCTTATTTCAGTTATTAATATCTTGTAAGAGCATCGTGAGAGCATTGTGAGGTTATCTATTTACTTAGCATCGGGAGAGTTAAGTATACGAAGGGAATAAGTGCAAGTTCTCTAGTTTATAGTTGAACTATCTCGGGCCTAGGGATAGGACGAGGTTAAGTGGCTAAAAAAGAATTCATACACATCGGTGTTCATCCTTCGATTCACGCCGGGAGGTATCATCAAAGACGTGATCATCGACAGACTTGGACCTAGGGATAGGCCAAGGCACATCAGGGATTCTTGCCAAACTTGAAGTACTGAGTTGAGTGTTCGCTGCCGCGACAAGCAACGGACTGCTGCCGCGACAGGTGCTGCCGCGACGGGAGCGACGACAGAACTGTATTTCCTAAACTCTGCAATACCTGCACTACTGAGCAATTCAATACCAGCCCATTCTCTCTATCTTGATTTCTCTACTCTTTTATTTACGTTTTATTTATTATTTTCGTGACAACTTTCTCAAATATTTTATTTACTTTCGTGCAGTGATCCAAGGTGAAGCTATTAGCCCAATCCCTGTGGAGACGATATCCGATACTTCGTATCACTTTACTACTTGCGTCGTGTACACTTGCACTACAATTGCGATAGACTCTTTTACACGTAACAAAGAGATTGCTGGATCTGATCGAAATGGAGGAATTCAGACGGGAAGCATACGAGAATGCCAAGTTGTACAAAGAAAAAGTAAAAAGGTGGCACGACAGCAAGATCCAAAAAAGGCAGTTCCTACCCGGGCAGCAAGTGTTGCTCTTCAACTCTCGCCTAAAGAAGTTTCCCAGGAAATTAAAGTCCAGATGGTCAAGACCGTTCAAAGTGGTTCACGCCTTCCCACATGGTGCCGTGATAGTAAAGCCAATGAACGGAGGGGCATAATTCAAATTTAATGGGCAGCGGTTAAAGCATTATGCAGGAGATTCTGTCCCGAGAGAAAAGGAAGTAGTCACTCTGGGGGATGCCCACCCCACTATGACATAGTTTTTATTTTTCCACATCTTTATTATTTTATCTATTTAGGAGTAGATTTTAATTACTTAGGATTAGATTTTATTTTTAGCTGCGTTGTTACTATTTATTCCCGTCTCACAACAATTTCTCCAAATTCAGACCCTAAAGAATCAAGCCGCTGCGCACAACAGAGGGCATCACTGCTCAGCCAGCTGCCACAACCCGCAATTGACGGCATAGCAGATAACCCCTCCGAATCATCTCCACCATCTGACATCAACTAATTCTATGTTTTTTCCCTGTCTCATATTTATTTTTCAGTTTCAATTCAATTTTTTTTATTTTGTGCATTGAGGGCAATGCCATCTCGAGTTTGGGAGGATTAGCACTCATTTATTGTTTAGGCATTCTTAGATCATAGAGTTGCATATGTACTTGCCTTTAAGTTAATTAAAAGAAATTTTTTTTTAGAACTTGTGCTTATGATAGGATAAGATGATCTTAATTTTTCGCACTATTAAAATTGAACTTAATTTTGGGGAAAAGCATGAAGAAAACTCAGAATTTTTCTATAATTGCCAAAAATCATAAACACTACTTTTACTTGCTGAATTTGAGTGAATTTCTAGTAAACACTACCTGCTTGAATTATTTATAAAATTCTAACATAGTTGCAGGTAGCTGCCGGGCAGACAACAAACAGAAAAAGAAAAGCACTGCCACGACAGGAACAAAGAAAGATATGTTGTTTTACCATAGAGGTGCCCGAAACAGGCTCTAGGAAGAATCATGTACCAAGGACACTCCGCTGCTATCAAAGTCCATGTATCTGAAAATTTTTGAAGTGACGAACGAATTAGCATGAGTGAATGAAAGTCTTCACGGGATGAATCTACTCAATGGGTTCGGGGTTTTGTAGTTTGCTCCTATCTTAATTTCAGACCTAAAGAGTAGTTGTGATGAGCTGAAGCCCTTACTGCCATGATTGCAAATTTTGCTGCCTTGGCAGCAACCTTATATTACCTTGACAACATCTTTGTTTACTTAGAATATTCTTTAGATTCAGCATGTACATAGTTTCTGCACACACTACACTAGCATTATAGTTTAATTCTAAGGTAATTCATGTTATTTCCTTTCACTAAACTAATGATAGGTGCCACGACCTTAAGGTGCGGAATCAAGTTTAAAACATGGTTTTCTTTCTGATTAGTGCAAGGGCAAGTATGTTTAGGATTGCAGTGCTTGAGGACAAGCAATAGTTTGAGTTTGGGGGTGTGTAAAGTTCTCATAAGTCTTATATTTTGTATGCATTCCATCTCATATTATTGCTATTCTTAAGTTCATTTTAGGCATATGTAGGTACATGCATGCATTATTTATAGTATTCTTTACTTTAACATGTTTCTATTAAATATCTTTGATTTGGTAAGAAAAGATACGGTTTTAGATTAGTTCAACGCAAAACTAATCAGGGGGAGGAGAAATCAGGGGAGCGGATGCTGAGGCAACAAACCAAGGAGCTGTACTGAAGCAGTTCAACACACAGAGAGATGCTACCGACACCATATTTGCCGCCCAGGGCAGCAACTTAAGGAATTGGTGAATTGGAGTGCGATTAGTAGAGCATAATTTGCTGAGTCCATTGAGCCCATCCACTCAATTTACTAATGCCAGAAACAGCGGACATAGCCGCCAAAAGAGAAGATCAAGGCTTGCTTCCGGTACAAGGAAACGACAAGAGAAGTCCAAATTAAAGTCAAAGAAGTCAGATTTAAAGGTTGCATTTAATGCAAAAGCTGCTTTATCACGAGGAAGTCTTCTACTCCAAGAAGGAATTAACCTAGACCATGCCCTATATATACTTGATCATATTTTGTACATGTGAGGATTTTTTAGTTGACAATAGCTTAAGTTTTTCTTGTGTTTCCTTGCTGCCGCTATATTCTAATTTCTCTTAGGGTTTGGGTTGTGTTGTAGGGTAGTGTGAGAACGGTTGTTTAGGATTAAAGTTTGTATTTGAAATAAAAATTCAAGGTTTTCTTATTTCATGTTCTTCACTGTTTGCAATTAAGTTCGAAAGATTGATTGTGAGCAATCCATTTGTTTGGCATCGAGAGAGTCAAACTCATGAAAGAAGTAAGCACGATCTCATCCATACCAGGTGTTGATCAATCTAGTCTAGACATAGGTTTGGGTTTAAAGCAGCTAAGAGAGGATGAACCAAAGGTTGTTGTTCATTGCATGATTCATGCCGACGAGTATTATCTGCAGCGGGCATAAACAATATTCTGACTTAGACATAAGAAGAATCACTTCAGAAGCGTTCTACCGAGCCTTGAATGACTGCCGAACTTTCCGCCGAGCCATTCATCCATTCCACCTGCCGAGGTAGCGAAAGTTGTTGAAGCACCTATCTACCATCATCCGCCGAGGCAGCACAGTCTGGAAGCACAATACATCTTAACCTATTCAATGCAGTTTCACACTACGAAGCAGCATAACCTGGCCCATTCTATCAACCTGATCTCTTCCTTAAATTACTTGTGTTTATATACTTTTCTTTTAAACAAATTGAAATTTAATTGTGCATTTAAATATTCTCTGTGCAGGGTTTTACATTCGAATTTTGCTGTCTAATCCTCGTGGGAGACAATATCTTTTATACTATAACTTGACAAGAGTGTGCACTTGCGCTCATAATTGGAGAACACCCAAACGCTCTACAATTAGCACGCAGAGTTCCTTGCTTCCCTCACATCAGATAGTTACGAGGCAATGAAGGAAGAACTCTACATACCGGGGACGATTTGGAATGAGGGCAGGAACACAAGCACCGTCAACTGGCGGAATTTGCTACCCGAGGCCAAACTTTGGAACATATTCGTGAAAAGACGGTTGCTACCCACGACCCACAACTCCACCGTCGACAAGCCGAGATTAGCACTCTGTTGCGTGTAAAAGTGTCTATAGCAATTGTAGTGCAAGTGTACACGACGCAAGTAGTAAAGTGATACGAAGTATCGGATATCGTCTCCACAGGGACTGGGCCAATAGCTTCACCTTAGATTGCTGCACAAGAGTAAAGAAAATACTTGAGAAAGTTGTCACGAAAATAATAAAGAGAACTTAAATAAAAGAGTAGAGAAATCAAGATAGAGAGAATCGGCTGGTATTGAATTGCTCAGTAGTGCAGGTATTGCTGAGTCTAGGAAATCCAGTTCTGTCGTCGTCCTCGTCGCGACAGCACCTGTCGCGGCAGCGGTCCGTTGGTTATCGCGGCAGCGATTACCCAACTCAGTACTTCAAGTTTGGCAAGAATCCCTGTTGTGCCTTGGCCTATCCCTAGGTCCAAGTCTGTCGATGAACACGTCTTTGATGATACCTCCCGGCGTGATCGAAGGATGAACACCGATGTTGTTGAATTCTTCTTTAGCCACTTAACCTCGTCCTATCCCTAGGTCCGAGATAGTTCAACTATAAACTAGAGAACTCGCACTTATCCCTTTCGTATACTTAACTCTCCCGATATTAAATAAATAGATAACCTCACAATACTCTCCCGATGCTCTTGCAAGATGTTAATAACCAGAATAAGAGAACTTGAAGTTTATTTTATTGAACTGAAAATTCCTAAAACAAAAGCAACCCTTGCAACTACTTTACAAAACAACCCGTGGCCCTAAGGGGAATTTAGAACATGGTGAGAGAATGAAAACTGCTAGGGTTTTGGGAAGAAGGCTAGAGAATGGTTGATTTCTCCCTAAGTCGAAATACATGCCCTTATATAGGCTTTGGGTCCAAGTTTTCTAAAATAGCAAGAATACAACTTTAAATTAAAGTACAATTCTAATAAAGACTAAATCTTTAGAGAATCTATCTTTAAGTCGTCCTCCTTCTTGCTTGGGATTTTCTATCCTTGAACTTTGGGCTTGGTATTTCTTCTGATCTAGGGCTTGGAAAAATATAGTGGTTTTACACGACAGACGGGCTGAATTTTCTCTATCTGTCGAGGTCCACTTTGCTTCTTCTCCACAAAACTGCTGTCGTCCTCTGCTGTCACGGTGGCAACCATGGCAGCATCGTCCTCCTTGACTGCTTGTCTAGTTCCAGCTCTTCTGCTTTACTGCGCAGCGCCTGCCTCTCCTTCTGCTACAGCAGCAACCTGCAAAAGTAACCAATTTCAGTAGAAACTGTGCCTTTTAATATATTTGTGATGTTTAACTGTAAACTGACCTAAATGCA
This sequence comes from Hibiscus trionum, assembly GCA_030270665.1. Lineage (NCBI taxonomy): Eukaryota > Viridiplantae > Streptophyta > Magnoliopsida > Malvales > Malvaceae > Hibiscus > Hibiscus trionum. The sequence continues at coordinate 13,527,313 of BSYR01000006.1, forward strand.
ATAAATAATGCTTGAATGCAGCAGAAATATGGGTTAAATATGGGGTAAATAATAGAACTTTTAAACACTCAACACACCCTCAAACTCAAGTTTTTGCTTGCCCTCAAGCAACTAAGACCTAAAAGAAAAATGAAATCTTTTTGTTTTGGCTTAAACAGTGAACTTTCCCTTACCTTTCATTCGTTCCCTGTGGCGGCAGCACCCTGTCGGATAATCTAGGATCTGTCCGGAGTCTCACTATAGTCCTCGTGCAGTGTGTGCATGCTTGTGAACAGTTATATGCCAAGACTCCCTTAGTTTCACTAGAATATTTCGGCCTCTAACTCGAATTTTTATGCCAAAGTTTATCTTTTTTAAGGCACTTCTTATGCTCCTTTGATTTTCTGTTTTGACTCGATTTCATTATTTTTTAAGCTAAAGTTTCACTAGAGCTGATTTCGGGCACCTCTAGCTAACTTAATTGAGCCGGTTTCAGGCACCTGTAGGGCTGTTGAGTCTATTTTGCTAAACTTCTTTCCTAGAGCCAGTGTTAGGCACCTCTAGGGGCTATTCAAGTGCTAAGCTTCCTATTCTAGTTGACTAAAAGAGTTCTAAGCAGTATAACAGTCACAATGGTGTTTAAGTTTTCATAACTATAGAAAGGCTCTAAACTTCTCCTAAAACAATCCTAAAGGCACTGCCACGACAGAGCTGTCACGGCAGGTAAGTTCAGTTCACAGACTTAAGCCAAAATTTTCAATTTTTCATTTTTTTCCAAAAATAAACTAAGTAAAAGACACAATTTTAACACTAAATTAGACTCCATTAATGGAGGGATGCCACCCCCAAACTCGAGGGTTGAATTGCCCTCAATGCAAATGACAAAATAAAAATAAAGATAAAAGTAGTACATCACAAAATATAGAAGCATGCAGCAAAATAAGATAAGATACTTAAATTTTTAATCGATGTCTTCGCTGCTGCTGCTGACTCTGATCTGGCGGCGGGCACGAGCTTTCGGAGCTGGCTGGTAGACGGGGGAGGCAGATGTGGTCTTTGTTTTGGCCTCCTGTGGTGGTTGAATCCTGGTTGGGGCGATGTGAGGGGGTTTCTCCGCAACTTGGACCTCTGAACTGCTGCTGAAAAAAAATTAGGCCCAGATTTTCCTCCTCTGATGTGTAAATAAAGCCCCTCTCTTCCCACATATCTCTGATCGCAAAGGAGCGTCGGGTGGTAGCTGTCAGTGTGGAACTGGAAGCAGCATTCCTACGGGTTTGCCTGGAAGACATTGTTGCAAGGGTTGTGAAAATGAAAATGAAAGCAAGAAAATTCTAGAGGAGTAAGTAAGAAGAGTAGAAGTGAGTGAAAATGAAAAATGAAACGGGGTTATATATAGGAGTTGCTGCCCGTTGAAGCTGTAACGACAGGCGTGAATAACGGGGCCAGCTGTTACGCGATAGCGTGTCTGACGCGTTTTCGTTTCTACTGCGCGTCTGTGACGTGTTTCCGCGTCTGTCGTGACAGCATGTTGACAGCCTATATTTTCCGCGTCTGTCGCGGCAGCTGAAACGACAGGCTCAAAATTTGGGCTTTGTTGGGCTGGTGGATGGATGGTGGGCTGAGTTCACTTCTCCTGTTCTTCTTGACTCCTTTATTACCTAAAAACTGAAAAATAAAAACATTATTAAATAAAATAAATATTATTTCCTAATAAATAATAAGTAATAATAAAAATAAAAATAAAAATAATAATTAGGTTAAATTAGGAATGTCAGGTGGGGCATCTCCTAAGGTAACCACTTCCTGCATTCGTGGGGCTTCAGTCCCCTGATAATGCTTCAAGCGCTGTCCGTTGACTTTGAATTGGTGCCCGTCTTTTAATGATCAGATTGTGATGGCACCATGGGGAAAAACCTGTACGACTCGGAACGGGCCAGACCATCTAGATTTTAGCTTCCCTGGGAAGAGTTTCAGTCTAGAATTGAATAGCAATACAAGCTGCCCTGGGCAGAACTGTCGTGGCAGCAACTTCTTGTCATGCCACTTCTTAGTTTTATCCTTGTAGATTCTTGCATTGTCATAGGCCATTGTCCGGATTTCTTCAATTTCGTTCAGATCCAATAGCCTTTTCTGCCCTGCCTTGTCCAAGTCCATATTCACTGCCTTGATTGCCCAATATGCTCTGTGCTCTATCTCGACAGGTAGATGACATGTTTTCCCATAAATCAATCGGTATGGAGACAATCCCAATGGAGTTTTAAAAGCTGTCCTATAAGCCCATAATGCATCGTTAAGGAGTAAAGACCAATCTTTCCTAGTTGGCTTGACCATCTTCTCAAGAATGTTCTTAACTTCCCTGTTGGATATTTCAGCTTGTCCATTGGTCTGTGGGTGATATGATGTCGCTATCCGATGCTTAATACCATACTTTTTTAAGGCGGCAGCGATAACCCTGTTGTCGAAATGTCTCCCTTCATCTCTGATGATCGCCTTAGGGATGCCAAACCTAGAAAAGATATTTTTGTGTAAAAACCTTTGGACTGTCTTGGCATCGTTCTTTTGAGTTGTAATAGCTTCAACCCACTTAGAGACATAATCTACTGCCAGGAGGATGTATAGATTCCCACATGAAGATGGGAATGGTCCCATAAAATCAATCCCCCAAACGTCAAAGATCTCGACTTCTAGAATGTTCTACAGCGGCATCTCGTGTCTCCTTGAGATGTTTCCTGTCCGTTGGCACTTGTCACAGCTCTTGTAGAATATTTGAGCATCTTTATATAGTGACGACCAATAAAACCCTGACTGCAGCACCTTGGCAACAGTTTTGTTGCCTCCTAAGTGTCCTCCATACTGGGAAGCATGGCAGTGATGAAGTATATCTTCCTGCTCATCCTCTGGTACGCATCTCCTTATAACCTGATTTGCACAGATTTTAAAAAGAAGAGGTTCATCCCAATAATAATGCTTAACATCATTTTGGAACCTCTTCCTGGCTTGATAATTAAGGTCAGGAGGAATTATTCCGCTAACTAAGAAATTAACGAAATCTTCATACCAAGGAAGTTCAGAATACTTACCTGCCGCCATGGCTGTCGCGGCAGTGACTGCGGCAGCAAAGAGCTGCTCATCTGGGAAGGTCTCCAATATATTTGTATCATCTGTCGGTAGACTCTGTCCCTTCTCCAACCTTGACAAGTGACCTGCTACTTGATTTTCTGTCCCTTTTTTGTCCTTGATTTCAAGATCGAATTCTTGCAATAGTAGGATCCAACGTATCAATCGAGGCTTTGCATCTTTTTTTACGAACATATACTTTAAAGCAGAGTGGTCTGTGTGCACTATGACCTTTGTTCCAAGTATATAAGAACGGAACTTGTCAATGGAGAAAACCACAGCTAATAACTCCTTCTCTGTGGTGGTGTAGTTCACTTGGGCGTCATTCAGTGTCTTGCTGGCATAGTATATGACATGGAAAATTTTGTCTCTTCGCTGCCCACGTGCTGCCCCGACAACATAGTCACTAGCATCACACATGATCTCAAATGGCTGTGTCCAGTCTGGTGGCTGTACTATTGGGGCTGTTACCAGCTTTTCCTTCAGAACCTTGAATGCTTCAGTACATTCTTCGTTAAAGTCAAAGGGTCGGTTCTGCTCCAGAAGATGGCATAAGGGCTTGGTATTTTTGAAAAATTCGCAATGAACCTTCGATAAAAACCAGCATGTCCTAAGAAGCTTCTAATTCCCTTGACTGTGGTGGGCGGCGGCAGCTTTTCGATCACTTCTATCTTAGCCCTGTCGACTTCTATGCCACGACAGCTAATCTTATGACCAAGGACTATCCCTTCATCCACCATGAAGTGGCATTTTTCCCAATTCAAAACTAGGTTTGCTTTTTCACATCTTTCGAGTACCTTTTGTAGGTTGCCTAGGCAACTGTCAAAATCGTCTCCAAAGATTGAAAAGTCATCCATAAAAATCTCTAGGAAGTCCTCCACCATATCGGAGAATATAGCCATCATGCACCTTTGGAAGGTGGCTGGTGCATTGCATAGTCCAAATGGCATTCTCCTAAAAGCGTATGTTCCGTAGGGGCATGTGAATGTCGTCTTTTCTTGATCTTCCGGTGCGATAGTGATTTGATTATAACCTGAGTAACCATCAAGAAAACAATAGTAAGGTTTACCCGCTAGTCTATCAAGCATTTGATCAATAAAGGGTAAAGGAAAGTGGTCCTTTCGGGTGGCTTTGTTTAGCTTCCGATATTCCATACAAACCCTCCAACCGGTCACAGTCCTGGTTGGGATTAGCTCATTGCTTTCGTTGGTCACCACGGTAATTCCTCCTTTTTTGGGAACACATTGCACCGAGCTCACCCATTTGTTGTCCGAGATGGCGTAAATTATACCAGCATCTAACCATTTGATTATCTCTTTACGCACCACCTCTTTCATCGCATGATTTAGCCGCCTTTGAGCATCTATAGTCGGCTTATGATCATCCTCGAGAAGGATTTTATGCATACATAATGCCAGACTAATGCCTTGAATATCAGCTATCGTCCATCCAATTGCCTTTTTGTGCTACTGCAGCATCCCTATTAACTGCTGTTCCTGTTCCTGCATCAACTTGGAAGAGATGATTACGGGCAACGTATCATTTGAACCAAGAAAAGCATATTTTAGCTGCCTTGGCAGGGGCTTAAGTTCTAAAACAGGGGGCTCAACAGTTGATGGCTTTTGGATTGCATGGTTATCCAAAGTATAATTTAAAGGTTCGAATAACTTACCTAGACGATCGCCTATCCAGTTTACCTCCTTCTGATCTTCAGTATCAGATGTATCGGATTCTGAGGAGTTGCTGTCGTCGGTGTTGTCGTAACAGTCCTGTAAGTGGCTGCCGAGGCAGTGACCAATTTTTATGTCGTGACAGCCCGACCTGATGCAGGGTTGGTCAAGGGTAACTTCAGTGATAACCTTGCATTCTTCTTCTGCATCAGCGTGCTTCATAGCTTGGAGAACATTCAACTTTATCTCTTGATCATTCACTCTCACGGTGAGTTCTCCTTTTTCTACATCAATCAGTGATCTTCCCATGGCTAAGAAGGGTCGCCCCAGGATGATTGGTGCGTTTTCATCTGCTTCACAATCTAAAACAAGAAAGTCAGCAGGAAATATAAATTTAACCACTCTTACCAGAATATCTTTGATTTTTCCTTCTGGATGAACATAAGAGCGGTCTGCCAGCTGCAGAATTACTGTTGTGGGCCGAGCTTTTCCAATACCTACTTTCTGAAAAACAGATTTTGGCATTAAATTTATACTAGCACCAAGATCACAAAGTGCCTTACCCACATATTTATCTCCGATTACACAAGGTATGATGAAGCTCCACGGATCTTTCTTTTTCTGGGGTGGTTGCTTGTGAAGAATACTCATGCATCCTTCTGTCATCTTAACCGTTTCAAATTCCCCAAGTCGAGATTTCTTTAACATGACATCCTTGAGAAATTTGGCGTAACCGGGCATTTCCCTCACAGCGTCTAACAGCGGAATGTTGATATGAACCTGCTTAAAAATATCATAAATCTTTTTAAGCTGTGATTCTTGCTTCAATTGTTGTAACCGTTGAGGAAAAGGAGGTGGGGGACGATAATCAGCAATACGTCATTCCCACTGCATACGAATCTGAGGAGGTTTGGGTTCAGCATCTTTCTCCTCTGTCGCTTCTGCTGTCGTGACAGGCTCATCGGCAGCAGGCTATTTGTTACCTGTCAGGGCAGCTTCCTCGGCAAGTCTGTCCAAGGCTGGTTTTTTCACTGTTTCAGTTTCCTTCTCTGGCCCTGGTAGTTTCTTCCCACTCCTAGTAGTGATGGCTTTACACTGCTCATGTGTGGGTTGCCTAGCATTTTCAGTATTGCTAGGAAATCTGCCAGTCTGCCTTGGGTTGATATGCTGGGAAATCTGACCCATCTGTGTCTCCAACGATTTCAGAGTAGCTTCATGATTTGTCATTCGCATCTCTGTTTTATCCATGAATGTCTCTGTCTTCTTGACAAATTGATTCATGTTCTGAATATAAGTTCCTGTCTAAGACATAAACGTAGACAGAGTATGTTCCAGTATACTATTTGAGGCAGCTGGTGGCTGTTGTTGCTGCTGCTGCTGCAGTTGTTGTCGAGTCAACAATCTAGGTCCTCCCTGATTCTGATTATTGTGTGCTTGAGGATTCAGGGCATTATTGGGATTACTCCAAGAAAACTTAGGATCCTTTCTCCAGCTGGGATTGTAGTTGTTGGAGTTGTAATTCTGCTTGTAGTTTCCAACATACTTTCCCTCTTCTAACTGTATAGGACACTCATCCGAACTATGATTTCCCTTACAAATTTCACATACCTCTTCGACAGCAAATACCGGATGTGAATCATCGTTCAAAAGCTTCTTCATTACCTTAGTAAGGTATGCCACCTGTGATTTCATCGTGTTGTCGGCCTCATAATCCTTAACAGCTAGGACCCGTTTACCCACTCTTCTTGCTGTCGGAAACTGCTCCTCATTCTTAGCTAGATTTTTCAATACTTGCATTGCCTCATCCGGGTCTTTGTCCAATTGTAATCCGTTTGCTGCTGAATCAATTCGAATACGAGTTTGTAAGTTGGCAGCATTATAAAACTTAGTTACCTGGTTCCAGACGGGGAATCCATGCATTGGGCAGTTTTGTAGAAGAGTGGTAAATCTGTCCCAGGCCTCGTGCATCGGCTCGTCATCTTCCTGTTGAAAAGTAGCAATTTCATTACGTAATCGCTCAGATAAATGTGAAGGATTAAAACGAGATAAAAATTCACGAGACAAATATGCCCAAGTTCTGATTGAACTCGGCGTAAGTTTATTCCACCAAGTCTTTGCTCTGTCCCTCGGTGAATGGGGAAATAACCGAAACCTCAGTATCTCCGGATTAACTCCTGGTAGTCTAAACGAACCACAGATTTCCTGGAACGTTTTGAGATGCTCCCTAGCATCCTCTATAGCAACACCACTAAATTGGCCGACGTTGTTGATCATGCTAAACATAACAGGTTTCAGCTCGAAGTTATCAACATCTATATCTGGCAGCGTGGTTTCCAGTTCTACATGATCGTTCAACATGTAGTAACGACAGGACCGTCGTCCGGCAGCGGCAGGCGGGTCGCCGACAGGAGGGATAATCTCTCCATCTCTGGCAGGATTATCAACCTGGGGGTTCCCTTGGTTTTGCATCGTCTCTAACTGTTCCTCAAGATACTCGTTCCTGGCTAGTACGTGACAAAGTCGGTTCCTAAGATTGAACGAACGTTCGATTTCAGGATCTAATGGATACTTAGGTTCTTCTCCTCGTCACGATCTGCGCATAAACAAGAAACCTTGTGAAAAGTAAAGGTTGAACAAACCAAATTAAAACAGAAAAATAAAAAATAAAAACGAAAAGTGCAGTAAAAGAAAAGGTAGAGTTATGTTGCCAGTCCCCGGCAACGGCGCCAAAAACTTGTTGCGTGTAAAAGTGTCTATAGCAATTGTAGTGCAAGTGTACACGACGCAAGTAGTAAAGTGATACGAAGTATCGGATATCGTCTCCACAGGGACTGGGCCAATAGCTTCACCTTAGATTGCTGCATAAGAGTAAAGAAAATATTTGAGAAAGTTGTCACGAAAATAATAAAGAGAACTTAAATAAAAGAGTAGAGAAATCAAGATAGAGAGAATGGGATGGTATTGAATTGCTCAGTTGTGCAGGTATTGCTGAGTCTAGGAAATCCAGTTCTGTCGTCGTCCCCGTCGCGACAGCACCTGTCGTGGCAGCGGTCCGTTGGTTATCGCGGCAGCGATTACCCAACTCAGTACTTCAAGTTTGGCAAGAATCCCTGCTGTGCCTTGGCCTATCCCTAGGTCCAAGTCTGTCGATGAACACGTCTTTGATGATACCTCCTGGCGTGATCGAAGGATGAAAACCGATGTTGTTGAATTCTTCTTTAGCCACTTAACCTCGTCCTATCCCTAGGTCCGAGATAGTTCAACTATAAACTAGAGAACTCGCACTTATCCCTTTCGTATACTTAACTCTCCCGATAATAAGTAAATAGATAACCTCACAATGCTCTCCCGATGCTCTTGCAAGATGTTAATAACCAGAATAAGAGAACTTGAAGTTTATTTTATTGAACTGAAAATTCCTAAAACAAAAGCAACCCTTGCAACTACTTTACAAAACAACCCGTGGCCCTAAGGGGAATTTAGAACATGGTGAGAGAATGAAAACGGCTAGGGTTTTGGGAAGAAGGCTAGAGAATGGTTGATTTCTCCCTAAGTCGAAATACATGCCCTTATATAGGCTTTGGGTCCAAGTTTTCTAAAATAGCAAGAATACAACTTTAAATTAAAGTACAATTCTAATAAAGACTAAATCTTTAGAGAATCTATCTTTAAGTCGCCCTCCTTCTTGCTTGGGATTTTCTCTCCTTGAACTTTGGGCTTGGTATTTCTTCTGATCTAGGGCTTGGAAAAATATAGTGGTTTTACACGACAGACGGGCTAAATTTTCTCTATCTGTCGAGGTCCACTTTGCTTCTTCTCCACAAAACTGCTGTCGTCCTCTGCTGTCACGGCGGCAACCATGGCAGCATCGTCCTCCTTGACTGCTTGTCTAGTTCCAGCTCTTCTGCTTTACTGCGCAGCGCCTGCCTCTCCTTCTACTACAGCAGCAACCTGCAAAAGCAACCAATTTCAGTAGAAACTGTGCCTTTTAATATATTTGTGATGTTTAACTGTAAACTGACCTAAATGCAATAAATAATGCTTGAATGCAGCAGAAATATGGGTTAAATATGGGGTAAATAATAGAACTTTTAAACACTCAACACACTCATCCACTCCATCATCAACAAATTGTATATAAATGTGGGTTCTATTATTGCTAACGAAATTTATGAGTGTGGGCAAAAAACAAAGGGGCAACTCTACTTCCCTAGCCTCAGTACGGTGATGTGCGAGAAAACACATGTTGCATCCGCCCCAACCGACACTATGACACCAGAAAGAACCGGGTATATGAGGGAAATAATCCTCCGAAAAATGGAGATCACAGCAGCTACTCCGGAAAATTATGCCCAGGCGTACGAGATGGGCAGTCAGCAACAATTTCAGCAACCACCCCGACAACCACCATTGGCGGCTTGGCAGCACAACTGGATAAGAAAGGAACGCCGCCAGCTGACTTTCATGGCTTACATTCGGGACTTCAACAACGCCACTATCACCACCATCAAAGAAAAGTTCACAACGACCCACTTTCCAGAGTTTCCTGCCGAGATTTTTGCCTCGGCAGCATCAAACGCAACCGCTGCACCCTCTACCTCGGCAACACATCCGACATCCTCCGCAACTCTGACCACCCTCATCTCAAGCGAGCATCAAGCCTCCCGACAAGCCACGACCACCAAAGTTCTCTCCATCTCCGACTACCGTGGAGATACAGCGGCAGCCCTATAGGGCATGTAGGTGTTCCCTTTTTCTGGGAGCGCAATTGCACACTCCTGTCAAGTTATAGTATAAAAGATGTCGAATCCCACGAGGATTGGACAGCTTGTCTCGTTCTTTAGTTCCTGCACAAAGTAAACTAAAAACACAAGTGAATGATTGGTTGAGACTGGAAAGTAAATAAAAGACAAGTAAAAGATTAGAGAAGAATCATGTTGATAGGGCAGGCAGGGTTATGCTGCCACTTAGTGTGAAAACTATGTTGAAGTAGGTATGAGTTATCCTTTGCTGCCACGATATGCTGCCTCGGCGGGTAGATGGGCGGCAAACTACGACCCTGTCACGCGGCCACAGCAGGTCACTACCACTGTAGGGGTGTGTACTATCTCGGCAGGTGGAATGGAAAGACGTCCTGACAGCAAGTCTGGCAGATACTCCAAGTTTGGCAGGATAGTCGACAGTGATACCTCCTATTTCTAGGTTAGGATGCTCGAGATTGATAACTTGAGGACTAGTGTGGAACTAAATCAATCAACTCGGTTAGAGATCCCTTTTAGCCGTTGAAACTTGTTGACTAGTGTGGAACCAATTTAGTCACACCTCCCGTTGTGACCGTACTTAGCCCTTTCGTGAGCCTTGCACTTTCGTGCCCGACAAATAGATTCTCTCAAAAGACTGGTGTGGAAAGATTGAAAGAATGAAGAACAATAGATTAAGTAAACTTGGAATATTTTATTGAAGAAATAACTCAAAAACCTAAATCAACCGTTTCTCACTAGTTACAACATAACCCTAACCCAATGGAGATTTAGAACATGGCGGCAGAGAAGAGCACAAGTAAAGTCTATAGAAAACCTAGGATGATTTAAACTAGAAGTAGAATGGGTATTTATAGACTTAAAACTAGGTCAAGTCCTCCTTGGAGTAGAAGTCCTCTAAAGTAGCTTTTCTTCTTTAATGTAGCTTTAAATGCTGACTTCTTTGCTTGGAATATGGAATCTTCCTCGTTTTCCTTAGCCCGCAAATAAGCTTGGGAATTATTCTTCGGCAGCCCTAGCACTGCTACAGACATCGGAAAATCACGTGAACGCCGGTGATAGAATCAGAAGTTTTAGCTCTCAAATCGCGCTCTAGTTCTCCAAACTTCCATAGTCAGCTGTCGCGGGCAGCAAGGTTGGCAGCAGCTTTTGCTTGGCAGATACTCGACAGGTGCTTGGCAGCAACTTACTTTAGTTGGAACTGCTTCAGTACAGCTCATGGGTTTGCTTCTCAGCATTGTGTCCTCCGTTCCTCGGCTCCTGCGTTCAGCTGTTAGTACCTACAACAAGAATACACTAGAACAATACCTCTTGTTCACCAAATGAATGATAAGTTATAAAAGTAAGGCAGAACAATGAAATACTGTAAAATGCTATGCATGAACCTAATTATGCCTAAAATGAGCTTAAAAACAGTAATAATAAGAGTTGGACAGTGCATGAAATATAGGACTTTTGGACACTTTACTCACCCCCAAACTCGAACTATTTCTTGTCCTCAAGCAATGCAACCTAAAGTACTTGCTCTAATAATAGTCAGAAAGAAAAACTTGTTTTTAACCTGATTTTCTACCTCAAGGCTGTGGCACCTATATACATATAACTTAATGAAAGGAAATAAATAAGAAAATAACTCAGAATTTAATTCCTAATGCATGTGTGATGTTTGTAAATCTGTAAGCAAGCTGAATATGCAGAATAAAAGATTAAACAAAGATACTGCTGTAATTTAAAAGGTTGTTGCCGAGGCAGCACAGTTAAGCATATTATTTTTAATCAAGGAAGTGAGGGCTTCAGCTTATCACAACTACTCTTCAAGGTCTGACGTTTAGATAGGAGCAAACTACAGAACCCTGAACCCTTAGAGTAGAGTCATCCCGTGAAGGCTTTCATTCTCTCATGCTAATTTGCCCATCACTTTTATGCTTTTAGATTCATGGACTTTGATAGCAACAGAGTGTCCTCGCACATGATTCTTCCTAGAGCCTGTTGCGGGCACCTCTAGGGTAACACATCATTTTTTCTTTGTTTTTGATTTTGCTGCCTTTGGCAGTTCTGCATTTTTTGTTTCTTTTGTCTGCCTCAACAGCTAGCTGCAATTATTGTTAGAATTTTTTCAATAAAAACAAATAGGTAGTGTTCATCAAATATTCTTCACTTTCACCAAGTAATAGAGATATTCAACATTTTTAGGCAAAAAGAAAAAAATCTAAGTCATTTTTCATGCTCTTTCCCAAGATTAAGTTTAATTTTAGTTAGGTGCGAAAATAAAGTAATCGGCTATCCTATCATAGGCACAAGTCATAACAAACTTTTCTTTTCCGGTTATTACTAAGGCAAGTAAAATGCAATCTAAATGCAACTAGGAATGCCTACAAATGATGCGAGAGCTACCCCCCAAACTCGAGATGCCATTACCCTCAATGCACAAAACATAAAATAAGAAGAAAAAAATATACATAATTAGCAAAAATAAAATAAAGCAAAAAATAAAGGAAAAGGAAATAAAAGTTTGTTAAGGGTTAAGAGGAGGTTGGATTCTAGCTGGATGAGGAGGAGGAGGATGTTCGGACGACGAACAGGCTTTTGGCAGATGCCTTGGCGGCGGTTCGAGCAGGAGAGGTCTTTGCTTTCCGTGGCGGCTAGACTCTATTTGGTGTCTGCTGTGGCTCTTCTAAAGGCTCGGTAGTGGGAACGACGGGAGATCCGTCACTTCCTTCTGACTCTGTCTCGAGGTCCACATGTTCTTCTTCTATTATGTGTCGCTTTCTCTTCCTTGTCCCTTCCTCTGTGGTTGTTTTCAGAGGGATGAATGCCATGGGGATGGCTGCTGTTGCCGCAACTACTGTTGTTTCCGGTTCCAGCGGCGCCTGCTCAATCTCCTCTGAAGAGGAGTCTGCTACTGTATTGGCTGTGCAGGCTGGGGGGAGATTCAGCTGGTGCCTCTTAAGGGAATCTACCACAGTGTTTGATGGGGTGGCGGATGAGTGCTGTGGAGAATGCATAGGAGAGGGCACCTGATGATCTGTCTGGCAGGTGAAGTTCTTCGTGCTCTTGTTGCTGCTGCAAGCTTACCAGGAAAGGGGGGCATGGTTGGCACGTCACCAGTGAATTTCTGCAGGAAATAAGTCACAAGGGCTTCTTGGGCCTCCCTCACGTAGTTCATGAAGGCCAACTGCTTCTGCTCTATCCGTTTTATGTGTTCAAGGAGTGTGTGGAGCAGCGGGAGAACTTCTCTGTCAGGGGCATCGTCAGTACTGCCGGGGGCGAGTGGCATTTCAAACTGTGTGGCGGAGGGCTGACTGGGCGTTGTTGGCTCTTTCTCCGCATCCTGCATCATCTGGATGCGAACTGTTGTGTGTAAAAGAGTCTATCGCAATGTAGTGCAAGTGTACACGTCACAAGTAATAAAGTGATACGAAGTATCGGTAATCGTCTACACAGGGACTGGAAATATCTCTATCCTTAGATTGATGCACAAGAAAGAAAATAAGTTTAATAGAATGTTTGAAGTAATCTTGAGAAACAACTAAATTAATAGATAAAGAAATTAGATTGAGAAAACAGGCTGGAATTGATTTGCTCAATAGTGCAGGTGTTGCACTGTTCAGAAGGCTTTCTGTTGCGTCTGTCGTCGTGCCTGTCGCGGCAGCACCTATCGCAACAGAGGTCCATCGATGTCGCGGTAGCGATCAACAACTCCGTACTTCAAGTTTGGAAAGAATCTCTGTTGTGACTTGTCCTATCCCTAGGCCCAAGTTCTGTTGATGAGCACGTCTTAGATGATACCTCCCGGCATGAATCAAAGGATGAACACCAATGTTTGTGAATTGTTTTTTAGCCACTTAACCTTGTACTTATCCCTAAGCCAAGATAGTTTAACCATAAACTGGAAAACACGTATTTACTCCTTTCGAATGCTTAATTCTCCCGATATTAAGCAAATGTATAACCTCACAATGCTCTCCCGAAACTCTTATGAGATGTTGAGACCAGAGTAAATAAACTTGAAGCTTTTATTAATTGAACAGAAAAAACCTAAGAACAATACAATCCTTACAACTACTTTACAAGATCAACCCTTAGTCCTAGGGGAAGTTTAGAACATGATGGAGAGAGAGAAACGACTAGGGTTTTGGGGGAAGATGGCTAGGAGCTAGATGTCCCTTACCTAGTCGAATTACAAGCATATATATAGGCATTGGGTCCAAGTTTTCTAATATGGCAAGAATACAAATTTAAATTAAAGTACAACTCTATTAAAGACTAAATCTTCTGAGTCGATGTCTTTAATTCGTCCTCTTTTCTTGCTTTGACTTTCTTCCTTGAACTTTGGGCCCGACCTTTCTTCTACTTTAGGGCTCAGAAAAATATGGGAGTGATCCACGATAGATCGGCTTAAAATTCTCTATCTATCGAGCTCCGCTTTGCTTGTCCACCTCAGTGTCCCACTATCGTCATCGCTGCCACAGCAGATGTCACGACAGGCGGTGTTCTACATCCTTCTGCTCCAGCTCCGCAACTCGCCTCTGCTCTTTTCCTGCTCCGAGTGCTGCCGCAACAGGTATCTGCAAAAAGTGACCGAAATCAGCAGCATCTGTGCAGTTTTATCTAATTGTGATGTGTATGCAGAAATCTATCCTAAAATGAGATTAAACATGCTTGAGTGCAGCAAAATTGTGAATATATAAGGGTTAAAATATAGAACTTTTATGCACTCAACATACCCCCAAACTCGAATCTTTGCTTGTCCTCAAGCAAATGCAACCTAACTAATATGATTATTATTTTGGCTTTGGCTTAGCTCAGTGAATAGTCCTTAACCACAACACCTTTCTCATCAAGATCAGCATCTATTCAAATGTTAAAGAATCTATTCGGAGCAATAATATAGTTCTCTTGGAAGTGTGTGCAAGTTCTGTGAACAAAAATGACTCTGATTCTTTATCAACTAGAGTATTTACTTAGCCTACTTAGATTTTTATTTCCAAACAATTCTTTACTAGAGCCAGTTTGGGCACCTCTAGTTCTGATTTATTTATTAAAATTTTCTACTAGAGCCGGTAATTTAGGCTCATCTAGTTAACTCTCTAGAGCCGATGATAGGCACCTCTAGAAGTTTCTCTGGTTATTTTCCTAGAGCCAATGATAAGCACCTCTAGGAGTATAGCTTAAGTTTTTTTCTAACTCAAGTGGCTAAGTTTTCTACTCTAGGTTTGCTAAAAGAAGTCTTTCATCATGTAAGTCACAAAGTGTTTAAGGTTTCAGAACTATACTAAGGCTTTAAATATTTCCTAGAACATTCTAAAGATGCTGTCACGACAGTGAAGGAAGCGACAGTTAAGAACAGTTCAACAGAATTAAGCCAATTTTTTTAACACAAAAAATAACTAGAGTGAGACACAACTTAAAAAGTTCATTTAAATAACAGAGGGCTGCCTACCCCCAAACTCAAGGGTAGCATTGCCCTCAATGCATGACAACAAGATAAAAATGAAAAAAAAAGAAAAACATCACAAATAGATAAGATAAACAGCAAGAAAAACTAATATAAAAGAAAATGACTTAAGTTGATAAGTTATCGTCGCTGCTGCTGCTGATGCGGAGCTGCCGGCGGGCAGTCACCTTTGTGGCAGAGGCTGGCTTTGGAGTGGGGGATGGTGAAGCTACCTTTTTTTGGCCTCTCGAGGTGGCTGGACTCGGGTAGGTGAGATTTTTGGAGCTTTGTCCAGAACCTCGAGTTCGTTGTCACTGCTGTTACTGCCGTCCACTCTGTCGTGGCAGGGTCCCTCAATAGTTTCATTCAGCTTCTTCTTCTTCATTGGAGGGAAGTCTTTGGCTAACTCCCGGACGACAGATGGCTCAGAGTCAGAGTCATCCCGCCATACTGAGGATGAGGAGAAACCTTCAAAGTACTTTGGATCAATCTCTGGAAGTGGTTCCTTCCGTTTTGCTCCTCGGGGAGTGGCAGAGCGCTTGTCACCGTCACCGGCCGTGGCAGAGGGTGTAGTGGAGGCAACAATTGGTGTAGGCGTTTTAGGGCTAGCAGCAGGTGTAGGGGTGGCAAAAAGATTTCCTGGGAAAGAGGGAAACTGCACGTTTGGATAATTTAAATCAACTTTAATGAAGTTTATCGTGGCAGTGGTGAAGTCCCTCATAAATCCCATGAAGACCAGTTGTCATTCTTCCATCTTCTTCAGCATGTGAATGATTTGGCTGGAGGTGTCTGTTGGTTGTGTGGACTCGGTCTGCTCAGGCTCTGCCGCGACAGGCTCTGTGGAATCAGGCTCTGTTGTTGGTTCTGTCGCGGTAGAGGGATCCACATAGGCTAAGGGGGTGGCTGGCTTCAGCTCTATAAGGCTGTATATGTTCTGTTGCGTCCATCCCTTACCTTGGATTCTTACGTCTTCATCAATTGCATGCACTTTATGGGCCCGACAGAGTGAGGTGATGAGGTAGGGGAAGAAAATGAGGCCCATTATCCTTGTTGCACACTCATGGATGCCATCGAGTATGTATTTACCAACATTGATCTACCGCTCGTTGATGATGGAATGCACGAGGGCAAGTCTCTACCGGTCCACTGTTGTGTTGTGTGATGTTGGCATCAGATGCTTCTTCACGAAGTGGTTCCAGAGTTTGGCTACCGGAAAGAGCTGGGTCCTTCGCACTGCCATCTATGCTTGGGATCATCGTTCCAAGTGGTGCCTTATTCCGTCAATTCTGCCATGATGTTATCATGGTCTGCCGGCGATAGACATCTGACAAATCTTCTATGCGCGTCCTCCTTTCTGCCCACATAAAGGCCATACAATGTGTTGATGTAGGCTGGTTCAAGGGAGATTTCCTTACCCCTGACTGTTACTATCATGGCATCCTTAGAGGAGATTGTTGAGTGAATAAATGTTCTATATTTTAGCCCTCATTTATCCATATTATTGATGCACTCAAGCATGTTTAGTTGCATTTTAGGATAGAATTTGCATAAACATCACAGATGGATAATTTTGCACAGATGCTGCTGATTTCGGTCAATTCTTGCAGATAATTGTCGTGGCAGAATCTAGGGCACCAGAGGAACAAAAGATAACTGTCGTGGTAGAATCCAGGGCATCAGAGGAACAGAAGAGCTGGAGTGAAGAAAACTACCTCATACATCACTGTTGTGACAGATGCCGTGACAGTTACCGTGACAGAAGTGGCGACAGTGTTGAAGCAAACTGCCTTATAACTCACTGTCATGACATATGCCGTGACAGAGGTGGCGACAGTGAAGAAGAAGAGATGGAAAATGTGAAGTGGAGTTCGACTGATAGAGGATTTCAAGCCTAATTTTTAGAGACCACTCGCATAATTTTTGGAGCCCAGAAGCACAAGAAAGGCCTTGCCCAAATTTTGAGGAGAAAGTCAAAGCAAGAAGATAGGGCAGACTAAAGGACGTTTATTCAGAGATTTAGTCTTTAATGAATTGTACTTTAATTCAAACTAGTATTCTTGGCCATTAAGAAAACTTGTACCCAAGGCCTATATATATTCTTGTAATTCGACCTAGAGAAGGATAACCTAGTTCCTAGACGTTTTCCATCAAAAAACCCTAGCTTCCCCCTTCTCCATCATGTTCTAAACTTCCCCCAGGGCTAAGGGTTGATCTTGTAAAGTAGTTGTAAGGGTTAAATTGTTTCTTAGGATTTTCTGTTCAATCAATAAAACTTCAAGTTTATTTACTCTGGTTTCAACATCTCATAAGAGTATCGAGAGAACATTGTGAGGTTATCTATTTACTTAATATCGGGAGAGTTAAGTATACGAGAGGAGTAAATACAAGTTTTCTAGTTTATGGTTAAACTATCTCGGACCTAGGGATAGGACGAGGTTCAGTGGCTAATAAAGAATTCACAGACATCGGTATTCATCCTTTGATTCACTCCGGGAGATATTATCCAAGACGTTTTCATCGACAGACTTGGACCTAGGGATAGGACAAGTCACTCCAGGGATTCTTGCCAAACTTGAAGTACAGAGTTGTTGATCGCTGCCGCGACATCATCAGACCTCTGCCGCGATAGGCTCGACGACAGACAAAACAGAAAACCTTTGAACATCGCAACACCTGCACTACTGAGCAAATCAATACCAACCTATTTTCTCAATCTGATTCCTTTACATATTTTAGCTTGTATTCAAGAATTTTCACAACTCTTAATTAAATTTATCTTTTCCCTTGTGCATGAAAATTAATTATGAAGTTGTCTCAATCCCTGTGGAGACGATATCCGATACTCCGTATCACTTTATTACTTACGACGTGTACACTTGCACTACATTGCGATAAACTATTTTACACGCAACAAGTTTTTGGCGCCGTTTCCGGGGATTAGAACACAACTTCGTGTTTTTTTCCTGCACTTATATTTATTTTCTTGCCTTATTTTATTCGTTTTTTTTCTTTAAAAAAAACTCAGGTGCAATACAGGTTAATGGGCATCAACATGTCAGGAAAAACCATTTGAGAGCTGATGTGGGAAAGTTCTTGCAATTACCGTAAAGGTAATCATACACCCGAAAGTTGTCCCCTTTTTTTCGATGAATATATGGACAACCAACAATGGAACCAACAAGAACAAGATATGCCGCCACAACAGCAACAGGGACAACAGATGCCGCTGCCGCAGCAGCAAAATTTTTTATGGTATGATCAAAACCCGCAATTTTTTTACCATAACAGTTTTGCTGCAGAACCCGACATGCCCTGGCAATGTCACCATCCTCAAGAGCAGTCAAAATCCTTAGAAGACACATTACAAGCCTTCATGGCACTCACTCAAGAATTGTCGGCTTCTATGGACAAAAGAATCGCCAAGGTGGATGCAATCTTGAGCACACCGGTCCTCATTCATGCCACGGATGAACCTGAAATCCCGAGGCAAGATGATAAGGATGCCAATGAAAGAGACTGCCCAACACATGATGATCCTGAGCAGCAACTTGCCTTGGTAATGGTTGAGGAGCCTGAACAGAACAACGCCGCAACAACACCTAGTGAAGTTGAGAAGAATGTTACGGCGGCAACCACTTCCGAGGCAGAAACCCAGGTCAAAGCGGCACCCGCTGCCTCGGCAGCGACTGATGCTGAAGCAACAACCACTACCAAGGCAAAACCTCAACCCACTACCTCGACTATGCTCGAAAAAGATTGCATACATCCACCTTCGCCATGGCACTCGCACAACCACATGCAAGAGCAACCCAATGACAATGCCTCGCTAATGGAATATGAGCAGGTAATAAACGGACCTTTTGAATTCTTTGAAAACTCACCAATTCCATTTCAGGTATTTGAGGAACCAACGACGGTGGATTTAGAATCATCGAGATCTCTACTGATGGAAACCTACGAGTGGCCAACATAAATTGATATGGGGAGTCATAGCACTTTCCAATGTCCCCTTGACCTGCAAAGCAACCTGACAAAGGAATGTCAAAATAACTGGCTGCTTGGTAGTCTTCGAAAAATTTGCAATAAACATTCGATAAAACCCAGCATGCCCTAAGAAACTCTGAATTCCCTTGACTGTTGTGGGTGGCGGCAGCTTTTCAATCACTTCTATCTTTGCTCTGTCGACCTCTATGCCGCGGTAGCTTACCTTGTGGCCTAGGACTATCCCTTCATCCACCATGAAGTGACATTTTTCCCAGTTTAAAACCAAGTTCGCTTTCTCGCATCTTTCGAGCACCTTCTGCAGGTTGCCTAAACAGCCTTCAAAACTGTCTCCAAAGATAAAAAAATCGTCCATGAATATTTCCAGGAAGTCCTCCACCATGTCAGAGAATATCGCCATCATACACCTTTGGAAGGTTGGTGGTGCATTGTATAGGCCAAATGGCATTCTCCAAAAAGCGTAAGTGCCATATGGGCAAGTGAAAGTCGTTTTCTCTTAATCCTCCGGTGCAATAGCTATCTGGTTATAACCTGAGTAACCATCAAGAAAACAATAATAAGGTTTCCCCGCTAATCTATCAAGCATTTGATCAATAAAAGGTAGGGGAAAATGGTCTTTTCGGGTAGCTTTGTTAAGCTTCCGGTAATCCATACAAACCCTCCAACCGGTCACAGTCCTGGTTGGGATTAGTTCGTTCTCTTCATTGGTCACCACGGTTATTCCTCCCTTTTTAGGGACACACTGCACCGGGCTCACCCACTTACTATCCGAGATGGCATAAATTATTCCAGCATCGAGCCATTTGATGATCTCTTTTCTCACCACTTCTCGTATAGCGTCGTTTAAACGTCTTTGAGCATCAATGGTCGGCTTATGATCATCCTCTAGGAGAATTTTATGCATACATAGGGTCGGACTGATGCCTTGGATGTCAGCTATCGTCCATCCAATAGCCTTTTTGTGCTGTTGCAGCATCCCTATTAGCTGTTGTTCCTATTTCTGCATTAACTTGGAAGAGATGATTACGGGCAATGTATCATTTAAACAAAGAAAAACATATTTAAGCTGCCCTGGCAGGGGCTTAAGGTCTAAAACAGGTGGTTCTACAGTTGAAGGCTTTTGGATTATGTGTTCATTCGAGGTATAGTTTAGGGGCTCGAATAACTTACCTGGACGATTTCCTATCCAATTTACCTCCTCATGACCTTCAGTGTCAGATGTGTCTGAATCAGAGGAGTTGCTGCTGTGACAGTCTTCCAGATGGCTGCTGTGGTAGTGACCAAATTTAATGTCATGGAAGCTTGACCTGATGCAGGGTTGATCAAGGATTACTTCAGTGATGGCCTTGCATTCTTCTTCTGCATCAGCATGTTTAATTGCCTGGAGAACATTGAGCTTGATCTCTTGATCATTTACTCTCATTGTAAGTTCTCCCTTTTCTACATCAATCAGTGATCTGCCTGTGGCTAGGAAGGGTCACCCCAGGATGATTGGTGCATTCTCATCTGCTTCACAGTCTAAAACAAGAAAGTCAGCAGGAAAAATGAACTTATCCACTCTTAACAGAATATCTTCGATCTTCCCTTCTGGTTGTACGTAAGAGTGGTCTGCCAACTGCAGCATGACTGTCGTGGGTCGTGCTCGTCCAATACCTAAGTTCTAAAATACAGATTTTGGCATTAAATTAATACTAGCACCTATTTCACAAAGTGCCTTACCCACGAATTTTTCACCAATTATGCACGGTATGATGAAGCTCCCAGGATCCTTCTTTTTTTGGGGTGGATGCCTGTGCAGAATAGTCATGCATCCCTCTGTCATTTTTACTGTTTCAAATTCCCCAAGTCTGGATCTTTTCGACAAAGCAGCCTTGAGAAATTTCGCATAACAGGGCATCTGCTTGATGGCGTCTAACAACGGTATGTTGATGTGAACCTACTTAAAAATATCATAGATCTTTTTGAGCTGGTACTCCTGTTTTTGCTTTTGTAACCGTTGTGGAAAAGGAGGTGGAGGACGGTAATCTTCAATTCGTCCCTCACATGGTATTCGAATCTGAGGAGGCTTTGGTTCTTCAGGATCTTTGTCTTTCTCCTCTATCCCTTCTGCTGCCGTGACAGGTGCGGCGGCAACAGGTTTCTCCTCTTCTGCCGGGGCAGTGTTCGCGGTAGGTGTATCTAGGGCTGGTTCCTCGATCGGTATGGTGTTCATCACCGGCCCTGGTAGTTGTTTCCCACTCCTAGTTGTAATAGCTTTGCACTGCTCATGTGTGGGTTGTCTAGCGACCTCAGTATCGCTAGGGAATCCTTCGTTCTGCCTTGGCTTAATATGCTGGGAAACCTGACCCATCTGTGTCTCCAGTGATTTCAGTGTAGCCTCATGGTTAGTCATTCTCATCTCCGTTTTGTCCATGAATGACTCAGTCTTCTTGACGAAGTGATCCATGTTTGCCATATAAGCTCCTGTCTGTGACATAAATGTGGCCAAAGTCTGCTCCAGTATACTAGGTGCAGCTGCCGGCTGCTGTTGCGGATGCTGCCGTGTTAGGATTCTGGGTGCCCTCTGGTTTTGAGGATTCAGTACGTTGTTTGGGTTACTCAAGGAGAACTTGGGGTCTTTCCTCCAGTTGGGATTGTAATTGTTGGAGTCGTAATTTCTCAGCTTGTTATAGTTTCCATCATACATCTCTTCCTCTAGCTGTAACGGGCAGTCTTCCGAACTGTGATTCCCACTGCAAGTTTCACATACCTCTTCTGCAGAGTAGACTGGTTTTGAATCTTTCTTTAGCAAATTTTCTACTGCCTTTGTGAGGTACACAACATGTGTCTTTAGGGTATTGTCGGCTTCATAGTCTTTCACAGCTAGCACTCGTTTACCTCTCCTCACGGTGGGAAATTGCTCTTCATTCTTTGCTAGATTTTTCAATACTACCATGGCTTCGTCTGGATCTTTGTCCAACAACAATCCATTTGCTACTGAATCTATTCTCATCCGGGTGTGTGTGTTGGCAGCATTGCAGAATTTGATGACTTGATTCCATACAGGGAATCCATGCATTGGGCAATTCCTTCGAAGAGTGGTAAACCTGTCCCATGCCTCGCGCATTGGCTCGTCATTTTCCTATTGAAAAGTAGCAATTTCATTACGTAATCGCTCAGATAAATGGGAAGGATTAAAACGAGATAAAAATTCACGAGTGAGATCCGCCCAAGTTCGTATTGAACCCGGCGTTAGTTTATTCCACCAAGTTTTCGCTCTGTCCCTCATTGAATGAGGAAATAATAGGAGCCTCAGTATCTTCGGATTTACTCCTGGTAATCTAAACGATCCACAGATTTCTTGGAACGTTTTCAGATGTTCTCTGGCATCCTCTGTAGCAGCACCACTAAATTGGCCAGCGGAATTGATCATGCTGAACATCACATGTTTCAGCTTGAAATTTTCAGCTTCCACGTCTGTCAGAGTGGTCTCCAATTCCACATGATCGTTGATCATATAATCACGGCAGGACCGACGTGCGGCCACGGCAGCAGGCTGTCTATTCCCGTCACTGACGAGAGGATCTTCAGGATTCCTCGGATTGTTTCTCTCGTTATGTATTGCTTCTAGCTGTTCCTCAAGATAATCGCTTCTGGCTATCAAAATACGGACTCGGTTCCTGAGGTTGCATGAGCGTTCGATTTCAGGATCTAGTTTGTATTTAGGTTATTTGCCTCGTCTTGATCTACGCATAAGCAAACGAAAAACCTTGTGAAAAGCACAGGGTAAACAGTCCTAATAAAAACAGAAAAATTAAAAAGAAAGTACAGTAAAGGTAAGGGTAAAGATATGTTGCCAGTCCCCGGCTACGACGCCAAAAACTTGTTGCGTGTAAAATAGTCTATCGCAATAGAGTACAAGTGTACACGACGCAAGTAGTAAAGTGATACACGAAGTATCGGATGTCAAATCCACAGGGACTGGAAATAGCTTTATCCTTGGATTGCTGCACAAGAGAGAAAGAAGAGAGTTTAAATTGTTGGGAAATAATCTTGGAGAATACTGAATATAAAAGATTAAAAGGTTCAGGGTAAAGAAATAGGCCGGTATTGATTTGCTCGGTAGTGCAGGCAAGGCACTGTATAGAAATTCCTGTTCTGTCGTTGTCCCTGTCGCGGCAGCAGTCTGTTGTCGTCGCGGCAGCGATCTCACAACTCTGTTCTTCAAGCTTGGCAAGAATCCCTGTTGTGACTTGTCCTATCCCTAGGTCCAAGTACTGTTTATGAACACGTCTTGGATGATACCTTCCGGCGTGAATCGAAGGATGAACACCGATGTTGTTGAATTCTTTCTTAGCCACTTAACCTCGTCATATCCCTAGGTCCGAGATAGTTCAACCATAAACTGGAGAACCCGCACTTATTCCTTTCGTATACTTAACTCTCCCGATATTAAGTAAATAGATAATATCACAATGCTCTCCCTATACTCTTGTAAGATGTTGAAAACCAGAATAAGCAAACTTGAAGTTTATTTTATTGAACAGAAAATTCCTAAAAACAGTACAATCCTTGCAACTACTTTACAGAATCAACCCTTAGCCCTAGGGGAAGTTTAGAACATTATGAGAAGGGGGAGAAAGACAAGGTTTTTGGGGAAGACGGCTAGAGAAGAGATATCCTTCCCTAGGTCGAATTACATGCCTTTAAATAGGCCTTGGGTTCAAGTTTTCTAATAAGGTAAGAATACAAGTTCAAACTAAAGTAAAACTCTAATTAAGATTAAATCTTCTGAGTAGATGCCTTTAATTCGTCCTCTTTTCTTGCTTTGGGTTTCTTCCTTGAACTTTGGGCTTGGCCTTCATTCTGATCTAGGTTTCAAAAAAATATAGGGGTGTTCCACGACAGACTGGCTTAAATTTGTCTATCTGTCGAGCTCCACTTCACTTTTCCCTTTCACCATTATTGTCGTCATGGCTGCCATGGCAGCATCTTCCTTCTTGACTCCAGTCCTGTGTTCCAGCTCTGCTTCGTCACTGTCCTGAGTCTACCACAACAGCTACCTGCAAAAATAGCCAAAATCAGTAGCAACTATGCCATTTTATCTAAATGTGATGTATATGTGAAACTTTACCTAAATGCAATGAATTATGCTTGAATGCAGTAGAAATATGGGTTAAATAATGGGTAAAATATAGAACTTTTACACACTCAACAGATTTCCTAGAGATTTTCATGGACGACTTTTCTGTCTTTGGAGATAGTTTTGAAGGTTGTTTAGGCAACTTACAGAAGGTTCTTGAGAGATGCGAAGAGGCGAACTTGGTGTTAAACTGTGAAAAATGCCACTTCATGGTGGATGAAGGAATAGTACTGGGCCACAAGGTGAGCTGCCTCGGAATAGAGGTGGACAGAGCCAAAATAGAGGTCATCGAAAAGCTGGCGCCACCCACCACAGTCAAAGGGATTTGAAGTTTCTTAGGCCATGCTGGGTTTTATCGATGATTTATAGCCAATTTTTCGAAGATTACCAAGCCCTTATGCCACCTATTGGAGCAGAATCGTCCCTTTGATTTTAATGTTGAATGTACTGAGGCATTCAGAATACTGAAGGAAAAGCTGGTAACAGCCCCGATCTTACAGCCACCAGACTGGAATCTGCCATTTGAAATAATGTGTGATGCCAGTGACTACGCTGTTGGGGCAGCATTAGGGCAGAGGAAGGATAAGCTCTTCCATGTGATTTACTATGCCAGCAGAAAATTGAATCATGCCCAAATCAACTACACCACGACAGAGAAGGAGCTATTAGCAGTAGTGTTCTCAATCGACAAGTTTCGTCCGTATATACTTGGAACAAAGGTGGTGGTCCATGCAGACCATTCAACATTGAAGTATATGTTCTTGACAAAGGATGCAAACCCTAGATTGATATGTTGGATTCTGCTGTTGCAAGAATTTGGCATTGACATCAAGGATAAAAAGGGAACAGAGAACCAAGTAGCAGACCACTTGTCAAGGCTGGAGACGGGGAGGAGTCAACCATCAGGCAAGACCAACATATTGGAGACCTTCCCAGATGAGCAGTTGTTTGCTGCCACCAGCACTGCCGCGACAGCCATGGCGGCAGGTAAGCTTTCTGAAACCCCTTGGTATGCTGACATTGTTAATTACATTTTAAGTGGGGTATTACCTCCTGAGCTTAATTACCAAGCAAGGAAGAGGTTCCAAAATGATGCAAAACATTATTATTGAGACGAACATCTTCTTTTCAAACATTGTACAGATCAGATTATCAGGAGATGCATACCACAGGGCGAACAGGAAGTTGTGCTTCACCACTGCCATGCTTCCCCTTATGGGGGGACACCTAGGTGGAAAAAAACTGATGTCAAGGTTCTGCAATCCGATCTCTATTGGCCCACACTGTTCAAGGATGCACAAGCTTTTTACAAAGGTTGTGACAAATGCCAAAGGACTGGGAACATATCGAGAAGGCATGAGATTCCACTGCAGAACATATTAGAGGTCGAAATCTTTGATGTATAGGGAATCGACTTCATGGGACCATTACCAGCATCTTGCGGGAACTTGTATGTCCTACTGGAAGTGGATTATGTGTGAAAGTGGGTAGAAGCGATCGCCACTCAGAAGAACGACGCCAAAACTGTTCAAAGATTTCTTCACAAGAACATCTTCTCCAGATTTGGCATTCCAAGGGCGATAATTAGTGATGAAGGGAGACGCTTCTATAACAGGGTAATTGTTGCTGCCATAAGGAAATATGGAGTAAAGCACCAAATTGCAACAGCGTACCACCCTCAAACCAATGGGCAGGCCGAGATATCGAATAGAGAAGTAAAGAACATACTAGAGAAGATGGTTAAACCCACTCGAAAGGATTGGTCTCTACATCTCAATGATGCACTCTGGGCCTATAGAACAATGTTCAAAACACCATTGGGGATGTCACCCTATACTCTCATCTATGGGAAAACCTATCATTTACCTGTTGAGATAGAACACAGAGCTTACTGGGCTATCAAGGCAGTAAATATGGACTGGGATAAGGCATGACAGAAAAGGCTACTAGACTTGAATGAGATTGAGGAAATTCGAGCGATGGCCTACGACAATGTCAAGATCTATAAGGGCAAAACCAAGAAGTGGCACGACAGGAAGCTGCTGCCACGACAGTTCTACCCAGGGTAGCAGGTGTTGTTGTTCAACTCCAGGTTGAAGCTTTTTCCAGGAAAGCTTAAATCTAGGTGGTCTGGTCCTTTCCAGGTTGTCCAAGTTTTCCCTCATGGTTCCATTACAATCATATCACTGAAAGATGGGCACCAGTTCAAGGTCAATGGACAGAGACTCAAGCATTATCAGGGGACTGAAGCCCCAAAGATACAAGAAGTAGTTACTTTAAGAGATTCCCTTCAAGGCATCCCTAATTTAACTTTATTTTATTTTATTTATTTAAATTACTTATTTATTAGGAATTAAGATTTTTATTAGGAACTAAGATTTTAATTCCGTTTATTTATTTAATTATTTTTAGGAAATAAAGGAAGCAAAGCAAAGAGGAGGAATGAACCAGCCCACCGCATTCACAACAGCCCAAAGAGCCCAACGGACAAGCCTGTCGTCACAGCCTGTCACCAGCTGTCGCGACAGATGCGGAGAAAACAGCCTATCACGGAGCAGTCGCGACAGACACGCAAACGCATAACAAATGCGCAGCAGACACGGAAACACGTGACAGGCGCGTCAGAAACCGCGTAACAGCTGGCCTCGTTCTATATAAACACCTACTCCCTTTTCATTTTTCATCTCATTCTCATTCTCTCAACTTGCTTCCTATATTTTAGATCTCAGAAATTTTTCTTTCATTTGCTACAGTTCCTTGCAATGGCCAGAAGAAACACTCGACGCAGTGCTGCCTCCACCTCTGCCGCGGCAGTGTCAACCCCAAGCCACAGCGGCATACCAAACCGGTTCGCATCCACAGACTCAGCATCGAGGTACTACAGTTCCTTCCAGAAGAGAGAAATGTGGGAGGAACGAGGGTTCATCTATACCAAACAAACGGGAGATCTAGGGCTAAAAGGTTTCATTGCTAAGAAGATACAAGCACTTAAGTGACAGAAATTTGCTGCCCAGCCCGAGGAAATGAACGTAACCTTAGTTCATGAATTTTACGCTGCCGTCAACAATAAGGATGCCACGATAGTGACCGTTCGAGGCAAAGAAATCTCTCTCGAGCCGGCGTACATCAACACACTATATAGGTTGTACGTGAGCAAGAAAGAGGACGCCCACTGGAGGTTCATGAACAGTCTGTCGCCGGCAGACTATGACGCTGTCATGGCAAAAGTGACAGAGGAAGGCACGGAGTGGAACGAAGACCCAAAGCATCGGTGGACCGTGAGGAGGACCCAACTGACCCCACAAGCCAAGCTGTGGAATCATTTTGTCAAGAAATGCCTCATGCCTACCTCCCACAACACTGCTGTCGACCGAAAGAGGTTAGCACTCGTTCACTCCATCCTAAACGAAAGGCAGATCAACGTCGGCCGCTACATCCGAGACGGTATTCTCGAGTGTGCTCTCCGACCATCCGACCCCCTAGTCTTCCCCTATCTCATCACCACAATCCGTTGGGGCAACAACGTACCAGAAATCGATGAGGACATGAAGGTCCAAGGGAAAGGGTGGACGCAGGAGAATATCTACAGCCTTATGGAATTGAAAGCTGCCACCCTTCTGTCATACATCAACCCCTCTGCCGTGACAGAACCGACGGCAGACCCTAGCTCACCTGAACATGTTTCCGTAGAACCAGAGCAGCCGACAGCAGCACCTCCGGCAGACACCTCCAGCCAGATTCTGAAGATGCTGCAAAGGATGGAGGCAAGATAGCTTGGCCTGATGGGATTCATGAGGGACTTCACTGCCGCAATGGTACATTTTATTAAAAATGATTTAAATTTTACCCATGTGCAATTCCCTCCTTCCCAGAAAATTTCTTTGCTGCACCCACTCCTACTGCGAGCCCAAGAACTCCCTCTGCTGCCTCCACACCCACATCTGCCACGACCGGTGAAGGTGGCAGAAAGTCTGCCACTCCCAGAGGAGAGAAGAGGAAGGACCCCCTACCGGAGATCGACCCCAAATACTTTGAAGGGTTCTCCTCCTCCTCCGTCTGGCAGGACTCTGACTCCGAGCCATCCGTAGCCTAAGACATCTCCAAATACTTCCTTCCAATGAAAAGGAAGAAGCTAAAAGAGACTGTCGAAGGACCCTGCCAAGGCAGATTTGCCAGCAGCATCAGCAACAACAACAGTGAGGATGATCTCGAGGTCCTGGACCAGCCCCCTCACATCTCACCGACCCGCGTCCAGCCACCTCGAGAGGCTAAGAAGAAAATGGCCTCTGCTTCCCTCAGCAACCTGCCAGCCCCTACCGTTAAGGTCACTGCCCGCCGGCAGCTCCAAGTCAGCAGCAGCAGCGACGACAGCTCCTCAACTTAAGTTTCTTTTCTTATATTTTGTTGTCTTTGTTGTTTTATCTATTCTGTGATGTATTTTCTTTTCTGTTTTTCATTTTATTTTTTTATGCATTGAGGCCAATGCAACCCTCGAGTTTGGGGGTGGGCATCCCTCCAGTAATGAAATTGTTAGTTGTGTCTTAATTTGTGTATAATTGTTAGTTTATTTTTGTGTCAAAAAAAAGAAAATAAAAACAAAATTTTGGCTTAAGTCTTTGAACTGAACTTACCTGCCGCGACATACTCGGTCGTGACAGTTCCTTTAGGATGTTTTTAGGAACTGTTTAGAGCCTTGCTATAGTTCTGATCTTTAGAATACCCTTTGTGACTCTTATGCTATCTATACTTCTGTAGTGCACTGGAATAGGAATGTTTACCCACTTGAGTTGCCCCTAGAGGTGCCTATCACGGGCTCTAGGAAAGAAATAAAAGGTAGAAACAATTCAGACTCACTTGCTTGCAAAACTGCCTTACAAGGACTTTAGGAAGATTTTCTTTGAGCTTAAGTTAGAAAAAACTAAAGGAGCCTAAGAATTGCCTCCATAAAAGATGAATTCCAAGGTTAGAAAAATTAAAGGAGCGTAAGAATTGCCTCCAGAAAAAATAAAGTTGAGTCAAGAGTCAGAAAAAACTAAAGGAGCCTAAGAATTGCCTCCAGAAAAAATGAATTGGCATAAAACTCAAGTTTGTAAGCATGACTATTCTGGTAAGCTAAAGGAGTCTAGGCACATATTTGTTCACAAAACATGCACACACTGCACAAGAACTATAGCATTGTTCTGGATAAATCCAGAAACGCCCGACAAGGCATTGCTCTTGATAGGGAATGTGTGGTAGGTAGAGAAAAGTTCACTGAATTAAGCCAAACCAAAAAGGTTTTATTTTTAGTTAGGTCGTATTTGCTTGAGGACAAGCAAGAACTTGAGTTTGGGGGGGTGTTAAGTGTATAAAAGTTCTATATTTTACCCATCATTTACCCATATTTCTCCTGCATTCAAGCACATTTCATTACATTTAGGATAGATTTCTGCATATACATCACAACTAGATAAAATGGCACAGATGCTACTGATTTTGGTCACTTTTGCAGGTATCTGTTGCGGCAGACTCAGGGCAGCAAAGGAGCAGAGCTGGATAGCAGAACTGGAGTCGAGAAGCAAACGTTGCCGTGGCCACTGCCGTGGCAGCCAAGACAACAGAATGGTGAGGTGGAAAAGTGAAGTGGAGCTCGACAGATAGAGGATCTCAAGCCGGTCTGTCGTGGACCACTCATATATTTTTCTGAACCTTGAGGTAGAATGAAGGCCAAGCCCAAAGTACAAGGAAGAAATTCAAGGCAAGAAAAGAGGACGAATTAAAGGCATCTACTCAAAAGATTTAATCTTTAATAGAGTTGTACTTTAGTTTAAACTTGTATTCTTGCCATATTAGAAAACTTGGACCCAAGGCCTATATAAAAGCATGTAATTCGACCTAGGGAAGGATATCTCATTTCTAGCCGTCTTCCCCTAAACCCTTGTCGTTTTTCCCCTTCATCATGTTCTAAACTCCCCCTAGGGCTAAGGGTTGATTCTGTAAAGTAGTTGCAAGGATTGTACTATTTTAGGAATTTTCTGTCAAGTAATAAAAACTTCAAGTTTATTTATTCTGGTTTTTCATATCTCACAAGAGTATCGAGAGAGCAAGTTTATGGTTAAACCATCTCGGCTTAGGGATAAGTACGAGGTTAAGTGGCTAAGGAAGAATTCAACAACATTGGTGTTCACCCTTCGATTCACGTCGGGAGGTATCATCCAAGAAGTGTCCATCAACAGAACTTGGGCTTAGGGATAGGACAAGTCATAACAAGGATTCTTGTCAAGCCTGAAGTATAGAGTTGTGTGATCGCTACCGCGACATCAACAGACTTCTGCCGTGACAGGTGCTGCCGCGACAGGGACGGCGATAGAAAATAGAAGTTCCTCTTACAGTGCAACACCTGCACTACTGAGCAAATCAATACCGGCCTATTTCTTAAACCTGATTCCTTGCTCTTTTATTTTAGTTGTTTATCAAGATTACTTCACCAATCCAATTAAACTATTTCTCTCTCTTGTACAGCAATTCAAGGATAGAGTTATTTCCAGTCCCTGTGGAGATGATATCTGATACTCCAAGTATCACTTTACTACTTGCGTCGTGTACACTTGCACTATTTGCGATAGGACTCTTTTACACGCAACATCTTTGTCTAAATTATTTAATTTATACTTGTAGCTCCAACTACTATCAACGCTCATCTACGAGTGTATCAAAAACAAGGATTTTTATCCGAACTTCAAATTCAATCCAGTCTAATCTCAAGGATTGGAAGTCTTCAGCAAGTTGATCCCGAACTTCAGGATATTATTTCCAAACTCGATACAAAAGCTGAGGAAGGGTTTCGTATTCACACAAATGACCTCCTCTACTTTAAGGAGAGAATCTGTGTTCCAAATGATGAGAATCTAAAATGAGATCTTCTGGAAGAAGCACACCAGAGTTCTTTCTCGGTCCACCCTGGATCGGTTAAGATGTATAAAGATCTTAAATCATTGTATTGGTGGCCTGGTATGAAAGCGGCTATCAATGAATTTGTATCTAAATGTCTCAATTGTCAAAGAGTCAAAGCTGAACATCGAGTTCCCACCGGATTACTCCAACCCCTCTAACTGCCACAGTGGAAATGGGAACGAATTACCATGGATTTCGTGACTGGTCTTCCTTGTTCTCCCCGAAAATATGATGCTATTTGGGTAATTGTTGACCGGTTCACCAAATTAGCACATTTTATCCCTATTCGCATCAATTACAGCTTAGAGACTTTAGCCAATCTGTATATCCAGGAAATAATCCGGCTACATGGAATTCCTATCTCCATTGTCTCTGATCGTGATCCAAGATTTACTTCTCGATTTTGCAGAACTCTGCAACGAGCTATAGGGACCAAATTGAATCTAAACATTGCTTTCCATCCGCAAAGTGGTGGTCAATCTGAACGAGTAATTCAAATCCTCGAGGACATGCTTAGAGCTTGTATTATTGATTTTGGGAAGAATTGGGAAAAATCTCTACCTTTAGTAGAATTTGCCTACAACAACAGCTATCAGTCCTCTATTCAGATGGCTCCTTTTGAAGCATTGTATGGCAGAAAATGTCGAACTCCTCTTTGTTGGTCTGAACTTGGTGAGAATAAAGTATTAGGACCTCAATTACTCAGAGAAACAGAAGAGAAAGTCCAAATTATTCACTCTCGATTAAAACAGGCTTTTGATAGACAGAAAGCCTATGCCGATCTGAAGCGAAGAGATATCCAACATAATGTGGGAGACAAAGTCTTTCTTAAAGTCTCTCTATGGAAGAAAGTATTTCGGTTCGGAAAAAGGGGAAAATTCAGTCCTCTCTTTATTGGACCTTTTGAAATTACTGAAAGAATTGGTCCAATAGCTTATCGACTTACACTTCTCAGCGAGTTCGATAAAATCCACAATGTCTTTCATGTCTCAATGCTCAAAAAATATAGATCCGATCTATCTCATATTTTAGAACCGGAAGAAGTAGAGTTAAATCCTGACTTATCCTATGAAGAAGAACCAGTTCAAATTCTGGACAAGAAAAAAGGCTCAGAAACAAGAATGTTTCACTGGTTAAAGTGTTGTGGAGAAATCATAAGATGGAAGAGGCAACATGGGAACCAGAAGAAACAATGCGAAAACAATATCCCTACTTGTTCAATTCAGGTAAGAATTCGGGGACGAATTCTTTCTTTAAGGGGGAGAGAAATGTAACATCCCAAAAATTAGCCTAGAAGTTTTATGAAATAATTGAATAATTAGTGACCCAATTAGATTAGAAATATTAAATAATTAATTTAGATTAAATACATTAGGTACTTAATTGAAAAAATTCAAGGAAGACTACTAATTAGAGTAAGTGACCAAATCGGATGATTAAAGAACTAAAAGGGATTGCATGCAACAAATATGTAACTACCTAAAACAACCTTATTAATGACATGATTTATAGACAAATCAAGGGTAAATTAGACATTTAAAGGGGTGGAATTAGGTGACTATCATGTCACCCACAATGACTCTCCCTTGGTCGGCTCTCTTAGTGGGAAAGTAAGCCATAAGTTTAAACCAAAACTAAGAAAAAAAATTGGAGAAGGAAGAAGCTCATTTCGGCCATTGTTGAAAGGAAAGGAAGAAGAGAGCTTTGCATGTCCATTATCTTGGCTTAGGATCATCAATTAAAAATTAAAAGTAAGTTAAACTCTTCATTCTCTATTCGATTATGTAAAGATTTTTTAGAATGAGCTTGTTTTGTACATTGGTGATTCATAGAAATTGATTAACTAAACATGGTAATGTTGCTGGAAAATTTAGAGACAAGGTTAAAAAGTTAAGATGAGAAAGATTGAAAATGCGATAAGTGTAACAAGACTCCTAAACTAAGAATTTCAAGCTGGCCTGAAATGTGCTAGTCTAGACACCCAACTTTGAAAATTTGTAGAAAATAAAATACTAGGAAATTGGATCTGAAATTTTAACACAATCTATGTTAGTATGTCTATTTTAATAGGAAATCAATGAAATTTAATTTTGAGCCCTATAGAAAAATATGGAGCGAAATTGGATAGAGTACTCGAATCTGCCCAGTGATATTTTAGTATTGATAGTTAACTTTGAAAATTCATATGTAATTGCACACTTGGAAATTTTGTCTGAAATTTTGATAGGAGGAAATTGAATATGTTAATTTAGCTTGGAAACAAACGGAACTTAATTTCGAGTGATATAGTGAAATCTGGAGCTAAATTAGTATAGATGGTCGAAACTGCCCAATTAAGGAAACATCTAACTTTGAATAAAAATTTAAATGAAATCGGTGAGAATTGATAAGGAAAAATTATTAACATGAATGAGGAAATTATTAGTACTAATTTGGCATAGGTAATTGAAAATTGAGTGGTGGATTAAGAAATATAAGAAAATTTGGTGAACTAGTTCGAGTCTATCCGAGATTAGAATTAATTTAAGGACCAAAACTGAATTGTAAAAATTTAATTAAAAATTTTAGTTAATTAATTCTGAATTTTGTCTTGTATGATTGTGAATGATGAAATAGAGCCTAGAGGAGAAGGAATCGAAGAAGATCCGATAGCTGGATCGGCAAAGGAACGTGGGAAGAATCTCCGAATTCAGAACTAGCTTGGCGATTGGAGTGAAACGCAATTAGAGTTGAAATTAGAGTCTCAACTACTTTAATTATAAGTTTTGTTATAAAGTTGCATGCAATATGACTTAAATTTCAGATTGGCTTTATTTAATAAGGGAAGGAAGCTAATGGAATTGAAAATTTGATTGCTTGTGATTGTTTGAATGAATTGCTTAATTGAGTAAATTGATGATGTATATGTGTCATATGTGGACTGTTTATATGCTTAAATTGATCTATTCATTGAAATATGAGCTATTGTGAGTTGTGATTTATGAGTAAATATATATGTATATGAATTGAGGATTGCTTAAATCGATTGATAGGTTCAATTTATCGAATCAATTGGATTGAGATAGCTTAATCAATTCTGATTTTCTTGTCGTACTGCATCAATTGGTTGATGAGTTAATTGGAATGTATGATGGAATTTTTATGAAATTTCATAGATATGATTGAGTTGAGATATGTAATAGGAAAATTTTTGGATAAGAGTTTGGTATGTGAACCGAACTATGTACTCGAAATGTGGTATATGCATGACATGTTTTGAAATTGAAATTACATGAATTATGATGGAATCGAAACTTGTATGTGAAATAATCGAATGGATTGATTGAAAATTTTGGAATTTTGATTGTTGAATTATACGAATTAAATTCAATACATGATTGACAAAGCCCTT
Source organism: Hibiscus trionum (assembly GCA_030270665.1). Lineage (NCBI taxonomy): Eukaryota > Viridiplantae > Streptophyta > Magnoliopsida > Malvales > Malvaceae > Hibiscus > Hibiscus trionum. Next base: position 13,561,724 of record BSYR01000006.1, read on the forward strand.
GGTATATATAGTCAGTCCAGGTAGTACGGCATGCCTAGAGCCTAGAGCTCGTTAAAAATTGGTACGTGAGTGTACCAGATTGTTATGGTACGTAAGTGTACCTATTCGCTTAGTGTAAATTGGAACTAAGATGACATGTAATATGATGATATGAAGTGGTACTTGGGTACCTATTATATGGTGAATTTGATTCACATCTCTGTAACACGTGACTCGAATACCTAGCTAACTATATGAACCAAGGCACCATAATCAAGTTGATAATTAAATAAATTATAATCAGTGATATTTGATCTCTTTGATTTCAATGAGTTGATTGTAGGAATTGTGGTGAAGCATGCAATTGATGAATTAAATTTTAATTGCTTATACTGCTACAGTCAAATTGCTGCTTGTAATTAATTTGTAGTATTTGTAATTATGAATTAGATTGAAAGTATGATACATTTGCACTTGCTTGTTAATTTACTTGTGAAATTAATTGTTGGCTAATGCCCCATTCGAATGGAATGGTGTAGTTATGCTTAAATTAAAATTAAAATTCTTGTATGATAACTAAAGCAAGAAATTTTAAAATGGTTAGACTAAGGTTTTCTCACTAAGTACTGTAAGTACTTATCACTCGTATATTTCTTTCTTCCCAAAATCACAGGAAGCTGAGTTATCGATTCACCCTCTGATCTTGTTAGATGTCGAAGATAGAAGTATGCCTTTCATTATCTTTGTTGTGCTTATGATGGGTGGCCTAGCTTTCAGCATGCTAGTTCAGTTTGCACTCATGGTTATGTTTATGAACTATTACCTTAAGACTGTTTAAAAACTCTTAAGTTAAGTTTCCCTCATTTTGTTATGTATGTATAGGGTAAATATGGGGTATAGCTTAGCCCTTGTTATATGTTTTGGGCTGGTTTCTTTTTGATCACTTTTTGTATAGGCAACCATTAGGTATAGCCGATGTTAGTTACCCCGAAATATCTTTTGTATAAGGGAAACAAACACTATGGATGGTTAATGCATATGGCATATGGTGATATAATGATGATCTCAAAATTGAAATTCTCTAGTTGATCATGATAGGAATTAATTCTACTCATTAAATTTAATCTGTCGAAAATGATAAAGTAAGGATATAAATATGTATATGTATATGTATGTTAAATGTTGGATGAATAAGATTAAGATTCTTAATGTTAAATCAAATGTAAATTGAATGAACCGAATTTTAAGTAGGTCCACCTTGTTAGCATTCGAATATAAAAAAATATTACATGTTTTCTGCTGCCTAATTGTAACAAGTTAATACGAATCTGTTTAACGCTCCTTACTCCTAACCGGGGTTGGGGTGTTATATGAAAATTTTCCATTAGTAATGAATTGAAGATTAGGGTCTTAACTATAAAGTTTAGGCTTTGGATTGGCTAAATTGTGATTAAAATGAAGTTAGATTGAAGGAATTAACAAACTAGTTCAGTGAATTCTGAAAAGTGAATTGTGGGACTGTTTTGTAATAATTAGAAAATTCTATGATTAAAATTAGTTAAATTATGATTCTGGAAATTGATTTAAAAATCAGGGGATTATGTTAGAAAAATTTTAGTAACTTGAATTGTACTTAGAATGGCTCAATTTGATAAATTGAGCAAATTGGTGAAATTTGTCCAAGACGGTCTGTTCCGGATATCAACTTTGAAATTTCACTATAAATTGTATATAACGAATTTGAAGCTAAAATTTTGATGGACTAAACTTTTATATGTCTATTTTATTTGAGAGAAAACAGAGCTCAATTTGGAGCTATGTGCTAAAATATGAAAATGAATTAAGTTAAGCACTCTAAAATTGTTTTGAATCCAGAATACCTGTAAATAAGTAATAACCTGTATTAATCTAGAAGTGATAAAAATGTGAGGCCAATTTAGTTAAATAGAATATTGAATTACCTTTCTAAGCATGTATGATAATTGATTTTTGGAGTTGTATAGAAAAAGTTATGACCAGTTTAGTGACTGGTGCTCAAGTCTGCCAGATTAGGACATCCTTGAAAAATTGAATTTAGTATTTGCATATTGGTTGTCTAATGCATGATTTAGATACTAATATATTTTTTATATGTATGTGTATGATCGACAAGATCAAGGAATTGAGAACTTGAAGGAGGAAGCCAAGATCGGGTCATCCCAAAGAAGGAGCAAGAGGATTACTATCAAGGAACAAGAGTAGCATGGAAGTTTGTGAGTGTAGTTACCCTAGGGTTAGGACTAGTGTCCTAACCATCATTTTAATTTAATTTTAGTTATGTTACAAGCATGAAAATGAATTAAATTAAAGCTGGTAATTTAGTAAGGAAAGGAGGCTAAATAATTAAACATGAAAGTATGCTCGAATGGATTGTTTGGTATTGTGAATTATGTATATTATTGGGCTGCTTTGTTTGATGTTATGAATGATAGAATGAGGCCTGAAATTTCTTGTATGCTACTGAATTTTGATGCCAACTTAAAGTGTTGTTGTTACTTGATAAATGAGATGGATAAATGTTTGACATGGTTATAGTAATATAAGGAGTAAAAAATAGATTTATATTAATGTTAATGAAATGAGAAATTGCAATGTTTGATACTAAATGAGCTGATATGATAATTTAAAAGCTACAAGACCTTGGTTTACTAGATGGCTTAGGTAGAAGGGCATGCCTTTGGTTCTAGAGCTCTCTTGATTTGGGTATCGATATACCTTCTTGTGTTAGTGATTATACACCTTGATTAGCACCTTGTATGCCTCGTGAAATAGTATTTTATGTACTGGTGAAATTGATGTCTTAGCATTTACTTGTGATACTATTTAGTATCTTCTTGATTAGGTACAAATGTACCAACTTGTGACTCGGTTACCTAGACCAATCTAATAACCAAGGTAATTTAATTACAAGATTAAATATAACATGATTTACCTTCCATGGTTGATTCTTATGATAATTGTTATCGTGACTTGTTTTGCAAGTAATGATTATTGTTATATAACTTTTTGTGATTGAATATGCTATGAGACTAGATAGGTATTCTTATTAAATGCCTATGTAGGTATTCTTTCATGAATTCTGACTAGGTCCCTATATTAAACACATATGTAGGAAATCTTTATGCAACCTTAATTAAGACCTAACTTGATTTAAAATTGAATAATGTAATTGCTACCTCACTAAGTAGAGGTGACAATCGGGTCATTCGGTTCGGGTTCGGTTCGGGTCGTTTCGGTTCGGGTCATTTCGGGTCTATCTAGAATCGGTTTAGATTCGGTTCGGTTTGGGTTCGGGTCTAATTCGGGTCTGTGATGAGTCGGATTCGGTTCGGGTATTGGATCGGGTCAAAATCGGATCGGTTGTTTTCGGGTCGGGTCAATATCGGATCGGTCGCTTTCGGTTCGGGTCAAAATCAGGTCGTTCGGGTCGCTTTCGGTTCGGGTTAAAATCGAGTCAATTTCGGGTCAATTTCAGGTCGGGTCAACATTTAAATTTTCGGGTCAATTCGATTTGAGTTGGGTTAAAGGTTTGAGGTTTAGTATTTATGGTTTAGTTTAGAGTTATTGGTGTATGAGATTAATTCTGATTCAACTTGTTAATCTATGCATTTGAATTTGATTAAATATTTAAATCAAAGCTTCATGTATCCATATAATTTTTTTGTATAATTATATTAAATCAAAGTTAATAATAATAATAATAATAATAATAATAATAATAATAATAATGTCTGAAATGAATTAATTTATTAAACTTAGGATCTAATTGAACTAACTAAAATCTAAAAGCATAAATCACGGACATAATTAAAATAATTTTAAAACTAAATGTGAAATTTCAATTAAATTAATCTAAATTGAAACTCAATTAAATTAAGAAAAAGAGAAAGACAATTGGTAAAAATAGAGAGGGAAAAAACAAAATTTTGGAGGGAAATAAGCCACCAATTTTTTAAGCTAGATTGAAAAAAAAAAGAAAAAGACAATTGGAAAAAATAGAGAGAGAAAAGACAAAATTTTGGAGGGAAATAAGCCACCAATTTTTTAAGCTAGAGATTAATTACTTTTTAGGTCATGTTGCATTTAAAATGTTACATTTTAGTCAACTTTAAGTTTTAGTTTAATTTAATTTAGTCACAAGTATTCCCACGGTTTAGACTTCGGATATAGAAATCCCCTCCCCGTAGTGATATTTAGTCTCTAAAAATTTACTTTTAGTTGAAATTAACTAATCTTTGTAATTTAGTCTATTAATTTAATATATTGATATTTTCGTTCATTTTAATTTCAAAGATTTAATTTTTAGCCAAAATTGACCCCTATTTATTTATATGGTATAATTATAAAATTGGTCATTGGACTCTCAAATTTCTCCACTTCCAAATTGTCAATTTAGTCTACAATTTCAATTTTATGCTATATTTTATGATGAAATTATAAAATTGGTCACCAAGATCTCAAATTTCTATACTTCATTTTATTATTTATTATATTGTTAAAATAGATATTCGGGTTAAAATCGGGTCAAAATCGGGTTAAAATCGGGTCGATATTCGGTTCAGCTTTCGATTCAGCTTTCGGTTCGGGTAGCATTCGGTTCGGGTCCATTCGGTTCGGGTCCATTTCGGTTCGGATCCATTTCGGTTCAACAAAAAATTTCGGTTCGGTTCGAATCGGTTCGGTTCGGGTTTCGAGTTAACTTCGAATCATCATGTTCGGGTCAAAATCGAGTTTCGGTTCGGGTCTCGGGTCAAGTTTGCCAGGTCTATCACTAAGTACAACTTTGTACTTATCATCTCTTGTTTCCTTCTTCCCAACATAGCAGATTGATCTTGGTTCGATAGCTAATACTTCCTTGATCGAGAGCAAAGACTACAAGCATAGTAATCATGTATGACTTTATCTTTCTTGTTCGACTTCTGAATGGTGGCATAGTGGTAGTTTTTGAGTTGGTTATGTCATGCATAATAGGTCTAGATGATATGGATGATAATGTGGGTTTTGAGAAGTTTGAACAAATGATGTATTTGCTAGTTTGATCTTGGCTTGTAATGAATTGAAGACATGCTTGTAAATACAAACTTGGTATGTAATGTTTTGAGACGTTGTTTGTAAATATGTCATTTTGGTTTAACGAATGAAAGCATGATTTGTTTTGAAATCTTGAATTAGATATATGGTTGATTGAAATGTTAAATGGGTATGTTTGATTAATCGTTCCTTGCCTTGTAATCAATCGAATAGAATTTTTTTTTTTTGTATGGGGTTGATGTTCGAATAGGTCAAATAAGATTAGGATATATTGTTTACTTGTATGGTTCAAGTACTTAAGTCTTAATTTGTATATGATTAAAATTTTATATATATAGGTTGATTAAGATAGTAACATTAGTAAATTTTAATATGGTAGTTAAGTTATATGTAAGATTGAACTTGAATCTCACCTAACTTGGAAGTTAAGTAAATGTCTTCCCTAATTTGGTTGATTGTGTTTGTGATTGAATTACATGTATCTGAACATGTTGGAATTGTTTGCTAAGTGTTATGGTTGACCGTTGCTTACTAGCCAAGCAACACATTCTTTAGGAATGAGTTGCGAAAAGTTTTAAAATTTTCGTGTTTTCGACCCGACGTCTCTCGACCGGTTTACTACTAAACCGGGAGGGAGGTGTCACATTAGGTGTAATGGAGAATGATCAACAAGTTAAATATTAAGGGGGAGCTCTATACACACAAGAAGTAAGGCTTCACATCCTCCCTTGAGATTCAAGTGTTGGTAAAATCTAGTTGTTTTTTATTAATTTTGATTTATTTTTTATTTCAACTAGATTATCATATATGTTGGACTAACCATTTAATGATGCTTTGAGTAAGGGGGAGCCAATTTTAAAACCAAAAGTTTTTAATTGTGTCAAATTTTTTAAACCTCCTATGTTATTTTAAGCTTAATATATTTTAAATTCTTTTTTATATAACAAAAAGGGGAGAAATGAATTGAAAAATTAATTTTTCAAGAGAATAAGGGGAGCTTTAATTTCATTCAATTTTTAAATCTCTTATTCAAAATTTTAAAATACTAAGGGGGAGAATCCCTAAAAAATTTTCAAGTTAATTTTATTATATCAAAAATGGGAGATTGCAGAACTAATTATTTTGATATAATAATTGAAAAATGTTTTGGACTAAATTGAAAAGAATTTAAAATATATTTTAGTCAAAAATAACTTGAAAATATGTTTAAGGGTTTTACAACGCTTTGGAATGATTTAAAGTGTATTTAAAGTAGTCAAAACCATGTTTTTAATGTAACCGTATCGATACGATATGGTACCGTATCGATACCCTCTAGGGTTTTAAATACAGTGAAATTTCAGTAGCTAAAACTCGTGCCGATATGCTTTGTTTGTATCGATACGGAGAGCTTTAAACACCCAACAGTTAGTTCGCGTACCGATACGCCCAACTACCCCCAACGATCAAATTCCCAATGGTCTTTTAAATTGTAGGACCGCACCGATACACTTGCCACGCGTATCAATACGCACCAACTGAAAGTGTTCAACGGCTATTTCCTTATCGAGACCGTATCGATACGATTTGAGGAGTATCGATACGCTAAGCTGCAGAACTACATTTATGGTGGGAAACAATGGCTCCAACGGCTCTAATTCAACCCCAACGGTCCTCAACGGCTACAAACTCAATTAGGAGTATAAAAGGGACCTCCAAGCATCAAGGAAAAACTAATGTTTCAATTGTCAACAACATTATGATGAGAAATTTGTCTTAGGGCCTTAATCGTTAATTATTTGTATAGACAACACTTGTGAGCCTAAATTGTCAAATTTGCTCAAGTGTTTAGGTTTTGGTGAGTGCTTTAGTGTGCAAACATCAACCTTGTAAGAGGGATTTTAGTTTGCTTATCTTTGTCTCTTGTAGAGAGGGTTTGATCAAGCTTTGGGCTAGAAAGCTTTGATCGTTGTAAGGGTTTCCTCCTAATCCTAGAAAAAGGGGGCGAAGCAATTAGTGAATTGGTTATGAAATCTTTAGTGGGAAGCTAAGGTAGTGGATGTAGGTGCTTGTTAGAAGGCTGAACCACTCTAAATTATCATGTCTTTTATCTTTTAGCTTCCACACCTCAATCACCCAATAATCTAACTTCTCCCCCACTTGGCAATCCTTAACGGTTGAAGGAAATCGAGCCTATCAAGCCCAACAAACGAAAACCCCGATTTTCAAAACCCTAATCGTCAGGCTTTTTTTCCACAAACGGGTCTTTCAAAACGGTCGCGACACTTATTATAAGATTTTTTGTAGTTACCCAAATTCTTACCTAAGACAAAATCTACACAAATTCTTACTCAGTTGATAAGAATTTATATAGTTACACAAATTCTTACCCAGTTAGTAAGAATTTTGATTCTACCTAAATTATTACCTAGTCCTACACAAATTCTTACCATTTTAGTAATAATTTATGTAACGCCTCATTTTAGCCTCACCCTAAGTTGCCTCACCTTAAATTATTATACGAATTATTATATAATATTTTATTGCATAAATTTTAGGATAAATTACCTAGATGACTACCCAACTGTTGGGTATGACATATTTTGACCACCGAATTACAAAAATTCAAAATTTGACCACTCAACTATTTATTAACTGGTTGATAAGAATTTCGGATTCATTTTTATTGAAAATCTATTAATATATTCGTAATTATTTCAAAATATATAGTTTCAAAAAAGTACTAGATCTATTTTGACCGCCAGTTAAAATCTAACGGAGATGTGACGTGACAGTTAAAGAAAACTTGTATAATAATACATTTGGTCCCTGTTAGTTACATATTATATCAATTTTATCATAATGTTAATTTAATTAAATAAAATTAATCAACTAATCGGATGACGACACGTGTCATCGCCCAATCAGGTGGTGACAGGTGTCACCACCTGGTTGAAAGAAAATTAAAGAGATAAGACTGTGATTGGTATGGGTTGAACCTAAGATTTCCTAGGTAAAAAAATCAAGCCATTGCCACTACACCAACCTATTCGTATAAATATAAATGGCACCTTTTTATATATATGCGCTCATCTTCCTCGCACCAAATCACCCTCCTTGTTTTCCTGAGTAAAAGACTTGCAGAAAATTTTGGACAAGGCCTTCAAGAGTTTAAAAATAATATCCTTTTAATCTCCAAACTTCAACATAGAAATCTGGTGAAACTACTATGTTGTTGCATTGAAAGGGAAGACAGAATATTAATCTATGAGTACATGCCAAATAGAAGCTTGGACTCCTTTATTTTCGGTATCGATCTCAACTCTCTATTCATTTTTTCTAATATTTATCTTTCACAAATAGAAGCTGGACCAATATTCACCCCTTTTTATTTCAAAGTTAAGACTGTCAAATTATAAATGATGTACAAAGGCTGCAGATGAAACAAGACGACCTTCACTTAACTGGAGAAAGAGATATGACATCGTTGCCGGCCTTCACCAAATTTGGTCATAATTTTCTGTTTAAAACGCTCTAACTCAACTATGAGTATTTAGTCCTGGAAGTTATGGAATGAAAAGAAGGCCTTGGAATTAGTGGATGAATTGATGTAACAAGATGTCATGTACTCATATATTAACATTCTCACTTTCCTTTCAATGCAACAACCTAGTAGCTTCACCAGATTTATATGTTGAAGTTTGGAGATTAAAAGTACTTCATTTTTAAACTCCTGAAGGCCTTGTCTAGAATTCTCTACAAGTTTTTTTACCCAAGAGAACAGGGATGGTAATTTGGTGCGAGGAAGAGGAAGAGGAAGACGAAGAGGAAGAGGAGCGCATATATATAAAAGGGTACAATTTATATTAATATGAATAAGTTGGTGTAGTGGCAATGGCTTGGGTTTTTTACCCAAAAAATCCTAGGTCTAACCCACACCAAGCACAATCTTATCTTTTTAATTAATTTTAATATATTAAATATTAAATAAATTAAATTAAAAATAAGAATAAATTCATCAAATTGGGTGATGACACGTGTCGTCATATGATTGGTTGACTAATTTTATTTAATTAAATTAAAATTATGACCAAATTGATATAATATGTAACTAACAAAGACCAAATGTGTAATTATACAAAAAAATTAACTGCCATATCACATCTCCTTTAGATTTTAACGGCTGGTAGTCAAAATAGGTCCAATTAAATAGTTTGGTGGTCAAATTTCGAATTTTTATAATTCGGTGGTCAAAATAAATCATACTCAATAGTTAGGTGGTCATCAAGGTAGTTTACCCTAAATTTTAATTCATTATTTATTCATATTAATTTTAATTTATAAGATGATCCTGAGCATAGACCTGCCCTTAAGTTTACTAACAGCCCACTCCAGCTCCCAAGTCCAATCCCTCACTCCTCGCAGCAAGTTACTTCCTAAAGCCACAACTTGCCAAAGATTAGAACCCTTTCGAACATACTCATGGAGCCAAACAACCCATAATGACTCTTGCCAAAAATTAGCTATTCCATTTTTCAGCCTTAATAAAAACGCACGAACAATTTACAAATAAAACTACTCAAACTCGAATTATCTAGATAAATTATTACTTTTTTTTCTACTTAGATTATTTCTTGGGACCATTGGTTACCAAATTTTTATAACTTGTAAAACAGTTATTAAACTTTTAATTCTCTATTAGTATAGTCATTATTCTTCTTTCATGGTCGAACTTTCCTTTTCAATGTCCGACTTTGAGTCCACCACTCTCCACCTCATGATCTCTCTCGACTTAACGTATGACGAAGTTACGAACGTCTTAACTATAAATGGCAGCTCGATTGGTGTACGGTGATTTCAAGAATTTCAATTTCTTTTTACTTATTCCTTAGCAAAAGACTTGTCCAAACGACTGGTTTTTTAATAAATAATTAAGGAATCGATCAAAAAACTAGAAGATTACAAATACAGAAGAGAAGTGAAGAACACATATACACCAAAAATGGGCTCACAAAAGCAAGGATTCATGTGGTTTGCAAGCTTTTGTTTTAGAGCATCTTTCCCTTTTTCTCTTGTATTAATTAGAGTTATTGTTTAATTTTGATTCTGGGTTTAAACAAACATAAGACATGCATTGGTCGCTTCTTGGTATAAAAACTTCGCTCAAAAATAAAATTCGCAACCAAATGTAAAATTGCATAAAGAAGTAACAAAAATGAAAAATCTCTTTCCAAATGAAAAGAATAATACATGTACAGTCGTTTTTATCGCACGTCCATAATCACCCAACGTGATAAGAAAGAAAAATGAATAACACCCGAAATGATTAAGTTCCAAGCACCACAATTGTATCATTTGCATGTTCACTCCCAATTTAGCATACATGTTTGCCTCAAAGTTAATTCTTCTATATATATGTGAGCAACACATCAGTCTTTATTCTTAGCAAAGTCGGACGATGTTAGAGTAAATCACATGTATGGGCTTGAAAACCAATTTTTAATTAAAAAATGTATCATTAAAACACATGGTTTCGATGCAAAAGGGGGGAATTCATTTTGGCTTCATTCATTTTTAAGCAAAGTGTTTTTACCTTCAATTTATCTAAGTGGAGCACTAATTACATTTGAGCTTTGGGATTGCTCAGGATCGTCTACATAAGCTAAAAACAAAAACCAAAAGTTAATTTAGATCGAGAAGAAGTAAAAAGTTTTCGAATCCAATTTTTCATTTTAAATTTTACTTCAAAATAAACAAAAAAATTACCATTATTTTGTTTAGGGAAATAATCTACATTTCCAAGCGGGATTTCTTTTTCTAATGACGCTGATTATATTAATAACATTGTTGATGTCGAAAGTGTCAGATACCAAACAAAGGTGGTGATGATGGGTGCTAAGGAGTAGGTTGGTGGTGGTTCACCCATTTTAGTATGGGCGGAGAACCAAGAACGACGATCAGAATGAGACAGAGAGAATTGGCGGAGGATCCAGTGAGGAGTATTGGCTTGCCCGTTCTCTTACGCTCGATGGGACAGAGTTAGGCCTAGTGACGGTCATTGATAGGTCGGCAAAATTAGGTCTGGCTCTCAGCCGGTAGTCTTTTCAGTTTGGTCACGTGGGTTGATAGAATAGACTTGGCTATCAGATAACAGGCTCAACTGGCGGGTTAGGCGGGCCTAATGGCTATCATGTCGAGAGTGACCTAGAGGCATGGCCCGGAAGCAAAGGTTTCATAGGCCATGATACTACAAATGATGAGGCATGGCGCAAAGACTAAGAGTTTCGTAGGCAGAGGTAGGAGGAGGCATGACAATTGTTAGCGAATATGCAACAGTTGCAAGCGGAGGTATGACACTTGCCCCCCCCCCCCTTAGTCGAATGAATGCTATAAAGTGGCACGAGTTGAGACTTGAGATAAATGATCACGTTGTATCTGTTGTGTTGATGATGCGTATTTAAAGGAGATGTTTCTCGAGAATATAGGCCATCATTGGCGTGAATATATGAAATTAGGTATTGTCTAAGTGGTCCAGAGCAAGGGACGTGGATTATGGTCTTTTTGAAATGGCACTCTGGCGAGTTATAAATTGGGGGAAAATTAAATCGCTAATTGACAAGTCGTCGTTTAACCGGTCAAAATAAATAAATGTTTAACCTCTTTCAACAATTAATAAAATAAAGAAATTAAGTAGTATAAGGAAAGAGGGTCGATCCACAGGGAGATTAGTCGAAATTCTTGACTTGAATTTTGTCGGATTTGAATTCCCAGGAATATCTGCAAAACAAGGAAATAAAAAAAAGGGGGTGATCTGATATTGAGTGAAGTAATAAGATAAAATGCAAGAATTAAAAATAATAAGAAAAGTCAAGTGTGCAAATCAGCCTCGAACCAGCTCCTTCAATTCTTTCGATCACTGAAATAGATTTTTATTTCGGGGATCATGTCGGTTACAGTCTACGAGGCCCAACCCGTCGTAACTTGTTTCTCTCTCGAGTAACCAATCCTCCCAAGTCTATTTTCGAAAGATGGTTCTTAAATAAATCAACCACGTCTATCGTCGTTAAAGTATTTAGAATAAAAGCAGGAAAAACCCGACTCAGAAATTGTCTAAAAAATAGAATCGCTTTTGATTTTATCTTTCCTTAGCGGACCGCCGCTAAGAGTGTTCACAGGAAGTCGAAATTTGCCACAGGCCGATCCTTCCTCCCAACTATGTTTTTAAACGAATTCCAGACCAACGAGCTTTTTTTGATTTGAAAAACGGTTAAAAACCTTTAGTAAGGCCGATTGCCAAACTATCTAAGCAGAAAGATAAAAATGATTTCCCAAAAGAATTTAAGCAAGTTCAATTCTCATGAATCGAATTGACTTGGCTGGTTCTTGGCTTAAAAGATTTAGCTAAGCATGATATTGATTATTATGCTTAACTTGGTTTTGGAAAAATAATTAAATAACATAAATAAACGAAACAAAGAAAATAAGGAAGAAGAACTTTTAATTAAAACTAGAAAAATGTTTACAAAGATAAAAAACTCAAAGCTAGAAGATGATAACTAAAATGATTGATTGATGCCTAAGTCTTTACCAAGGAGTGGTATTTATAGGCTTGGAATTACAAAGATAAAAGATAAGAAAATTTAAAATAATAAAGTAAAGATAAAACAATTCAAATGTTTTAAAATTTAAATGCAGGAAATCTAAACGGATAAGCTGATAAGATCTCTCTGAACATTCTAGAAGCTTCTAGAAGTCACCACGTCATTGCCACGTCACTGCCACGTCAGACGCGTCGTGCCCAGTGTCGTGCCCATGATGCCAGTCATGACAGAATAATAATAAAAACTGCAGAAATGCCCCCTTTTTACTACTATTTCCAGAATTGGATCCCTGCACAAAATATAACAGAAACAGCATGTATTAAGCAGCAAGAAGTCCTAATAACTAGAAAAATAGCAAATGAAATATGTCATTTTGAGAACTCATCAAATTCCCCCTCACTTGTCTCTTACTTGTCCTCAAGTATGTCTGAAAAACATAAACCAAAGAATGCATTTCTCAAGCCATTACAAGCATCAAACATAATCATAAGAGTTCTAGCGCAAAAGGAGTATCATGAAAGAAACATAATCAAATCAAATGGATGCAAGCAAAGAACAGTCATTATCCCTTCCAATTACCTATCAAGCATTAATCAAATCCTAACCTAGTCTTAATCCTCACCAAGATACACTCAAGAGCACTCAAAGTGTTTAAAGGTAAATGTGAAGCAAAAACACTCAAAGTCAATCATGAATAAAGGTTTCCATAGGCTTGTAACAAGTTCAATTCTCCACTACTTTAATAGAATCGAGGTGCAAAAATCATTAGGTCTTTGTTCAAGGTGTAATGTGGGTTTAGAAAAAGGATAGAAAGATGAGAAAAAACAAAAGAGGATGATCAATGCAAGATATTTCAAACATTCAGCAGTGAAGACATTAAAAATGAGCTAAAATGGGCAAGCAAACACACATTTTTTTCTTCTTCTTTTTTTTTCTTTTCGAAACTGTTTTTTTTTTCTCATTTTTTTCTTCTTTTCGAAGCAATTGCTTCCTTTTATTTTGTTTTTCTCTTTTTTTCATTTTTTCTAGAAAAATTATGCCCTTATTTGAAAAGTATCTCCTTCATGTCTAATAAGGATTCTAGCATTTGATCAATTGAAATGGTTAAGTCAAGGAAATGGGGTGTAAGGCTAACAAAGGCTCACTAGGCGATGAGAAAGGGTAAATTAAAATGAAAGGGATGGAAGAGGTTAAAGCCTAATGCCTAAATCATTTTAAAGCACCTCGTTCTTAGTGTAGTCTCAAATCGTAAGCAAGCCACAAGTTCTAGATTCCTAAAATTCAAGATGACACTCTCAAGCAAAAGAAACGAGCATAATATGAAGAATGCATGCTCAAGGCTCAAATCTTACCAAAATTGGGTTAATTTAATTAAGCTAGGCGAGAAATCTAATTAACACAATCAAGAGAAATTAAAAGAGATGTCAAACTGCAGATTACCCATATCCTTTGATTATCAAAATGCTATAATTCAATCATTCCTAAGCACAAGAACAAGTACAACATGCTGGACAGCAAGTAATGGCTAGAAAAAAAAATTCATCTCAAGGTTTAATCAAAATCAAAACATATTATCAAACAAGTAGACAAGTGGTAATTTACCCTCCCCCTCACTTAAGTGAATTGCCCCAATTCAAAATGAAAAAAAATATAAAAGTGTAAGGCAGAGAGGGGTAAAGAGTACTCCCCGTGGTCAATGATTGGAACGATGGTGATGGTGACCATCGAGAAGGCGGCCGGCGGGTGGAGCTTGGTCCAGCGGTGCTGTTGGAGAGCTGCGAATGGCGGCTGACGGTTGGGGGAGAAGGTGGAGGTGCGGTGGAAGCCATAGGCGTGGGGTTCTCGATCGAGGGTTGGGGGCTTGCCGTTGTCGACCACCACGGCGAGGAGGAGGTGTGGGGCATGGTGAAGTCGGCGTGGCTGAGTGAAAAAACAAAGGTGTTTGGTTGTTTTTTTAGGGTTTGGTGGTTTGCGGGAAAGAAAGTAAAGGGGAAAGGTTTCAAATGGGGACAAATAAAGAAAAGAATTGAAAACAATTCTTACTTTATTTTATCCCTATGCAATCGGTCAAAGGGCTTTGAAAATGGTTGGAAAGGGGTTTGCTACCATGCGCCATTAAGTGGGAAGGGGTTTTGCTATCGTGCGCCATTTTTAATGAAACTGCAGCTTATGATCGAAGAGTGCTTGCTGTGTGAAAAAAAATCCTGCAGAAAAATTATTAAGGTAATTAGAAAAAGAAAAATAAAGGAAAATAAATAAAATATAAAAAGAAAGGAAATTAAAATTAACGAAAATAAAAAAGAATGGGTTGCCTCCCATTTAGCGCTTTGTTTAACGTCGTTTAGCTCGACAACCTTTGCTAAATTTTTGGTTCTTCAAAGGAAAGGTCGTCAAATAAATGGTGATGTCCATCCCTTGTCGTTTTAACGCCTTCCTTCATCTTTTTATTTGTGCGCAAATCAACAACTAAGCTTCCACCTCCTTCCCGATGCGACAACTTACTCAATATGATGATTGGCCAAGTTTGGTTGTTTCCTAAAAATACACAATTAAATTGCCCCAACTTCGGCTTTGGTTCCTGTAAAATTAAGGGAAAATGTTTAGATCGAGTTGGAATTAATCGAAAATCAGAAAGGGAAGAAAGAGTTGAAATGATTTCGTCTATATTTTCATCGTCGAGATCCGCGAATTCCCTACAAAAGTCATAACACAAATCAGTTTCGATTAAATCATCAGCTAACAGATCTATAATATCAACGAAATTTAAACTTGCGACCGAATCAGGATACTTCATAGCTTTATACATATCAAATTTAACTACTTCCCCATCAAATTCCATAGTTAAGATGTCGTCGCGGACATCAATCTTTGTATGCGCAGTTGATAGGAAAGGTCGGCCAAGCAAGATTTCAGATCTGTTATTGCTGCGATCATTTTCCAATTTCAATAATATAAAAATCAGCAGGGAAAATAAGATCTTTTACCTGTACCAACACGTTTTCTAGTACTCACTCGGGGTAGATGACTGATCGATCGGCTAATTGAACCGTCACTCGCGTTTCTTTCAATGGTTCAGTCGAAATTTTGTTGTAAACGCTTAACGGCATGATGTTGATAGATGCGCCTAAATCGCACATCGCTCTTTTAATCCCAACTTTCCCAATTTTACAGGGAATCGCAAACATACCTTGGTCCTTGTACTTGGGCGGCAATGGTCTTTGAAGAATAGCCGAAACGTTCTCACCAAGGTTAACTCTTTCATTCCCAGACAATCGCCTCCGGTTTGTGCATAGATCTTTCAAAAAATTTGCGTATTTAGGAACCTTCCGAATAACATCCAAAAGTGGAATGTTGATTTCCACTTTCTTGAATAATTCCAAAATTTCCTTCTCTTCCTCCCTTTTATCTCGTTTCGCCAATCTACTTGGAAAGGGAGGAACAGGTTCGTAAGTAGAAACAGAAATATTGGATTTAGAGTTACCTGCAGTGGGTGGAGACTTTTCGTTCTAGTCCTTCGAAGAGCTGCCTTGCTCGTCGGATTTTTTCTCGGTTTGCTTGGGCGGTTTAGGCGTTATCACAGTTCCATTACGCAGAGTGATCGCGCTCACATTTTCCCTTGGGTTGGTTTCGGTTTGGGATGGTAACTTTCCCTGGGATTCTATACGGCTAACGGCTTGAGCTAGTTGGCTTATTTGTTTGTCGATTTGCTGGAGATGGGATTGTGTTTGGGTTTGGAATTTTTCCTGCGAAACTGCCAATCTCTCAACAATAGACTCAAGCGAGGATTTTTGAGGTGCTTGGTTTAGGTGGGGAGGTTGTTTCCTAGGTTGGTAATTCGGGTTCTGATTACCGTAGCTCAAGTTTGGGTGATCTCTCCAACTGGGATTGAACGTATTGCTATGAGGGTTATAGGGTCTTTGGGGAGGTCTGGGAAAGTTGTGTATGGCGTTAACTTGGGCACCAGATGTATCCCGCAACAATGGGCATAAATCGGTTGCGTGATCTGGCATAGTGCATATTCCGCACACCTTAGCAGCTCTTATCTCCCCTGAAACAAGAGAATACACAATATTAGTCAAATTGTCTATCTTATTCTCTAATGAAATTGTGCTTACTGTTTGAACCCGTCGACTGGGTTCACTTGCAGAACCAAATTGCTGCGAATTTGCAGCCATTGTGGAGATTAATGTTCTTGCTGCAATAGGGGTCATATTAACGAGCGCGCCACCGCTTGCTGCATCTACCATCTTTTTGTCCATTGGTAACATTCTTTCGTATAGGTATTGAAGGAGTGTTTGCTCGGATAAGCCATGTTGCGGACAGCTTGCGCACAGCTTCTTGAACCTTTCCTAATATTCATACAGGGATTCATCGTGCATTTGTTGGATACTCAATATGTTTCACCTAATTTCTGTCGCTTTTGCCGCAGGGAAGTATCTGTTAAGAAAAACACGAGAGATATCAGACCATGTATTAATTGAATTTGGAGGTAAGTAAAATAACCACTCTTTAACCGTTCCGGCTAAGGAAAAAGGAAAAGCCCTTAGTTTTATTTGGTCCTCTGAGACCCCTTGTGGTTTCATGCTGCTGCACACCATATGAAATTCGGCAAGGTGTTTGTGTGGGCTTTCAGAAGGGAGGCCATTAAAAGTAGGGAGTAAGTGGATTAATCCCGTTTTGAGCTGGAAGGGAGTATCGCCTTGAGGAAAGGCGATGCAGAGTGGTTGTTGCACGGTAGGGGCTGCGTTCAGCTCTCGAATTGTTTGATCTACCATCGGTTCTGGTTCTTGTGTAGGTTCGACGATTGGTGTGGTCTCGGAAGTGGATTCATGTTCGGATCGTCGTGTGCTTTGTTGCTTCTTTCGTCGAAGTGTTTCGCCGTGAGTTTTACGAGCACTTGCTTCGATTTTCGGGTTGTATGGAGCTAAAGTACCCGGGTTCTTCCTGGTCATAAAAATAAAACAAAATCAGTCAAAAATGCCGAAAGTAAATCTCCCCGGCAACGGCGCCAATTTTGACAAGTCGTCGTTTAACTGGTCAAAATAAATAAATGTTTAACCTCTTTCAACAATTAATAAAATAAAGAAATTAAGTAGTATAAGGAAAGAGGGTCGATCCACAGGGAGATTAGTCGAAATTCTTGACTTGAATTTTGTTGGATTTGAATCCCCAGGAATATCTGCAAAACAAGGAAATAAAAAAAGGGGGTGATCTGATATTGAGTTAAGTAATAAGATAAAATGCAAGAATTAAAAATAATAAGAAAAGCCAAGTGTGCAAATCAGCCTCGAACCAGCTCCTTCAATTCTTTCGATCACTGAAATAGATTTTTATTTCGGGGATCATGTCGGTTACAGTCTACGAGGCCCAACCCGTCGTAACTTGTTTCTCTCTCGAGTAACCAATCCTCCCAAGTCTATCTTCGAAAGATGGTTCTTAAATAAATCAACCATGTCTATCGCCGTTAAAGTATTTAGAATAAAAGCAGGAAAAACCCGACTCAGAAATTGTCTAAAAAGATAGAATCGCTTCTGATTTTATATTTCCTTAGCGGACCGCCGCTAAGAGTGTTCACAGGAAGTCGAATTTTTCCACAGGCCGATCCTTCCTCCCAACTATGTTTTTAAACGATTCCAGACCAACGAGCTCTTTTTGATTTGAAAATTGGTTAAAAACCTTTAGTAAGGCCGATTGCCAAACTATCTAAGCAAAAAGATAAAAATGATTTCCCAAAAGAATTTAAGCAAGTTCAGTTCTCACGAATCGAATTGACTTGGCTGGTTCTTGGCTTAAAAGATTTAGCTAAGCAGGATATTGATTATCATGCTTAACTTGGTTTTGGAAAAATAATTAAATAACATAAATAAACGAAACAAAGAAAATAAGGAAGAAGAACTTTTAATTAAAACTAGAAAAATATTTACAAAGATAAAAAAACTCAAAGCTAGAAGATGATAACTAAAATGATTGATTGATGCCTAAGTCTTTACCAAGGAGTGGTATTTATAGGCTTGGAATTACAAAGATAAAAGATAAGAAAATTTAAAATAATAAAGTAAAGATAAAACAATTCAAATGTTTTAAAATTTAAATGCAGGAAATCTAAACGGATAAGCTGATAAGATCTCTCCGAACATTCCAGAAGCTTCTAGAAGTCGCCACGTCACTGCCACGTCAGACGTGTCGTGCCCAGTGTCGTGCCCATGATGCCAGTCATGACAGAATAATAATAAAAACTGCAAAAATGCCCCCTTTTTACTGCTATTTTCATAATTGGATCCCTGCACAAAATATAACAGAAACAACATGTATTAAGCAGCAAGAAGTCCTAATAACTAGAAAAATAGCAAATGAAATATTTCATATTTGAGAACTCATCACTAATATTATCAGTCTGTTTCTTTCTCAAGCTCCCTCTTTTCAATCTTTGCATTTCTTCTATTATCCTATATTGTCAAAATGGTGAGGAGTACGAAAGCTTTGGCGAAGAAAGTCGAGGCGAACAGGGCAGTGGACGTGGTTGGGATTGAAGTCGAGTGTAAGATGTGCATAAATGAAGCGAAGAAACTGTTAGAATGTTGTGGGCTATAGTGACTGAACTTTGAGTTCGCGTTTGAGGTTCCAAAGGGAACATTTCGCTTGAGCGGCTGCGGCAAGGGGGAGTAGAAACCTTGGAGTGGTGATACTTGCCGTTGTATCTGTTCGAGGCCTGGTTCAATCTGTCGTTACATACGTTTGTTCGTGAAGTGTTGGTGGAGTACGGCGTAGTTCCGGGACAATTGGCGGGGTATCCTAGTTGCTCCTTATCGACTACTTCATATGGTGTGCAGACCGTAGCTATAAACCATCCGTGAAGGTCGTAAAGGGGTTGTTAACCCTCAGTCCAGTGGCTCCGCAGGATTCTCCCAGTCTATTGAGTTTCACGAAGTGACATGCGAAGAATGGCGCTATTAGGGATCCAATTGTTGGGTGGAACATGACTAAAATACTGGGAGTGGATCGCTCGAAATATATAAGGGAAACGTGGAGGTTTTGGCTTTTCATTGAGATGGAGGGTGCTTGGGGAAGAAACAAAAAAAATCTATTCACGTGTTGACTTCGGAGGAGGAGAAACAAGTTATCGTTTTAAGAAAGGGGTGGCTGAACGTGAAGGAAAACATCACTCTACGGAGGATTTTCAAGGTTTGTCTTCACAAAAGGAGTTCCAATAGGCACAAGGTCCAGAAGCTAGCGTGGGGTTATGTGCCTCCTCTAAAAGTGATAAGTAGCATGGCGGCCTGGCCGTATGGTGGGATGGATAAGCTATTCCAAGTGCTTCTTGGGAAGTATGAGGAGGAAGAGAATTGGTTGATCTCTTACTAGTGTTACCCACACAGAGTGTGGTCATCAGTTTTGGCACCCCGTAGATTAGAGAGTGGTGAGGATACAACTATTGTGGCCAACATGGAGGAGGACCTATGCTGGCAAATTGATGATTATGTAGTGGAAGAGGGCACGGAGGCCTTCGTAGATATGGAAGTGGAGGTGGAAGATGATACTGATGTTGACGATGCTCCAGAGGTAGTAGGCGAACCAATATTTGTCAGTGCTACTTCTGCAGCGCTAGTGGGAGGTAAGGGAGATTCTATTGTAGATCATTTTGAGTCATGGTGTTGAGGATGAGGGGGAGACTGCGCAAACCATCCCCATTAACGTAATCTTACCGGGGAGACTGTGCTCAATGTACTTTGAGAGCACGCTATGGCGTTTAAAAGAGAGGCAACTAGAGCGAGAGCCTGATTGGCGACACTACTTGTCTTTCCCGGTGTTTCCTCCGGGTCTCCTTTTTCTAGAGGTTCTTTCGGACACTATTAATATCGATAAGCATTCCCATTTATTATAGATACGTTCGCAAGTTTCTTTGATTTTCCATTTGCAGATGCTGAAGTTACGCATCCGATAAGCTCTATGGCGAGGGCATCCGGCACATCTCTGGTTGCCGTTTCAACAAGCCCTTCACGGGAGAAGGGGTGATCCTCCAATTGACGCTGAAGTGATAAAGAGAGTGAAATCAAAGGTTCCTGCGGGGTCACGGCCTTGGAAAACGCTTGAACGCGAAGGATGGAAATCGTCTGCCCCCTTATCATGCCCCATTTTTATGCTCCCACTTTAAAATAATGGGTTTAGGGTTTAAGGTTAGGGGTTGTGGTTAGGGTTTAGGAAATTAGGGGTAAGGTGTATTTTTTAGGGTGTAAGGTTTAAGGTTTAGGATTTGGAAATTAAGGTTGGGGTTTAGAATTTAATTTTTAAGTAATTTTTAGTGTGAGGCATAGAATGAGGCATGATTAGGGGGTAGAGGGGTTACACTCCGGCCAGCTTCTCTAGGTTTTTTCACCTTGTTCTCTTAGAAATGGCACCACCTTCCTTTAAGGTTAGGATTGCTCTTCCCTGGATCACGGTGTCTCTCCTAGGACTTTGGCTCTTTGGTTCGAGTCCCTAACCCTGAAAACATCTGTCCTTTTACTCACATCACCTTTTCCTTCTTGAACCCTTGTCCTCCTTTCTTTTTCTGTTACTTCATTCCCTTTAGCCTGCAACATTCTTCATTAATGGCCACCAAACCTGATAGCATTTTACCCGAAATAGATGCCCTACCTCTCCCAGAATCTAACAACCCTCTTAATGACGATATGGAGCTGTTGGATCTTAATGAGGATGGTGAGGTCAATTTCACCATTAAAAACCACGCCTTGGTCGGCAAGCTAATGTCGGACGTACCTGCGAAACAACTAACCGTGAATGCCATCCTACACAAAGCTTGGAAATGTCCGAATTTAGAGTGTCACGACTTGGGAAAAACTTTTTCTTGTTTGTGTTCCACTCCCCTGAGGAGAGGCTTAGAATTTTAAGGAATAGACCATGGGCGGTCCACGACAGTCTTCTGGTGCTTAAGGAATGGCGACCGGAAGCAGCTCTTGAGGAACTTGATTTCTCCACTGAAGACTTCTGGGTGCAGGTACACAATTTGCCCATCTCTCTTATCACGCCGGAAAACATCAAAATAATAGGAAACATGTTTCCACTTTTCTATGGATCAAACTTCGACCACAACGGCAAGATAAAATAGGACTGACATCTGAGCATTTGTGTTGCTTTACAAGTGGAGGACCCTCTGAAGACAGGTTTTTTCCTGAACCGAAGAAGCTTCAAACCTTTAGAGGTAAACTTCAAATACGAAAGGGTGCCAAAGTTTTGTTACAAATGCAGGAGGCTTGGGCACACTGGCAAGAAATGCTGGCATGACATGAGTTGCTTCAAACTCTCCAGAAAATTTGGTCCTTGGCTGCGCGCAACAACTGTCTGGGAAAGGAAGATGCTCTCGGAACCGTCCCACCGCCGGCGAAAAATCACCCTTGGAGAAAACTCTCCCGCTCAACAAACCTTGAAACCAGCGAATGAGAAAATCTTGCCAATCACGCAAGTCTCGCGGCCCAATGCTACCTCAAACGTTTCAACCACCTTTCCCAAGGGTACGAGGATTAATTTGGGTACGGACGATGGGACACCAAAGATGCTGGAACACGTTGTTTCCGCTTATGGTAAGGACAAAGAAAATAATGCTATCCTTTTTAAGGAAAAGAAAGTTGACTTAGCAGCTGCTACGCCCTTGCCTAATAACAAAGAGACAACGAGCCCTAAGAATGTCATAGCAATGGCCGGAGCTAGCTCAAATCTCATGCTACCTACAAGCCTAGACTCAAAGGAGGTGTGGAGTGGAATGCTTATCGACGGTGTGTGTAATCTAGGTGTTACAGAAAGCAGGTAACGCAAAAGGTTTGAAGCCGATGAAGAATCTTTCTTTGTTGCCAAAAGAAGAGAATTGTGGAACTATATTTCAGAATGAATTTTTCAGATCGCTCCTGGCAACTGGGACGCGAACAACTTTGGTGATGTTGCCAACGAGGATGTTCTTAATATTGCCCTATTCCCTGAATCCTTCACCTTTGCCTCTCCAATCATCAACAGCATTGAAAGAACAAAGAAGGGATTCTCCTATGGCACGCAGAGATTAACTCTCATTAAACAAGCAGCTCGTCGCAAGCACTCAATGGAGACGACAAGGGTTATGCTAGATGAAGTGGGGGTTAAAGAATTAGGAATAGACCCTTTCGAAAGAAGATTACGAAAGTCTCATCAATGTTCGTCGATGAAAGCCTTGTCCTTAACGAAGAAAATGTGGTAAGTGATGATGAGGGAAAAGGAAGTCCAAATCAAGCTATCAACACTTCCAACTGGGCGTTCGAAATTAAGGAAGCGGGTAACCACACTGATGGTTACCCGCCAATGGAATGATTCACTATGAGGACACCTCTGTCGTGAGGAAGGCGCGGCTGCATGTGTCATTTATTTATCCTCCCCCTAGGATCAGTATGATCGAGGTTGTATCTGCTGATCTGAGGATTTGTGGCTCCTCGTTTGTTCACGTTTTAGGTACTGTTTTTATCTTTGGTCAAGCTTTGTTCATGTGACTCTACCAGAGCCTCTTGTTCCAGATCAAAGCTAGGGATCGTTGCGTCGATGTTGATAAGACCCACGTCCAAGGACGAGGGAGCTTGCCTCCGTGAGGAGCTCTCACCTCCATACAACTTCCGGTTTTATATTGACACAATTTGGGATGTGAAGATGGCGTGTTCTGGTGTCTGAGAATTTGCTGGGTCTCTTTCCATCTATTCACTTTGGAAGGTTACAGTGACCCTTGTTGCTTTAGGAACTACTGACTTTTGTCGAGCTGTTTCCTCGTTGTTGGTCGTCAGATACGGCTGTTTGCGCAGCGTTGACTGTATGTTTAGGTTGTGTTGCTTTTTGTGGTCTCCTTGCACTAGTGTGCAGGATCTTGTGCTTGCTCTCCCCTGTGCATGGCTTTGCATGGCATGGGGAGTCTGCACGTCCTTACTTTTGTACCGTCTCTTTTTTTAGTAATGAACTCCTACCTTTATGATCAAAAAAATAATTAGGGGACAGAGGATTTTTACCCGAACGCGAATGCTACTTTCCTATGGAATAATATTAATGTACTTTATTATTATTCTTCCTAATGTTTATTAGTAACGTATTATTGGTTGATAATATGTCACCATTTGATTTGAATGGAAGAGTTATGAGAGCATAATTAGACAATATGTTTCTTTGGTACAACAGGTTTCTAACCTGATATGAAGTTGAAGATGTTAAAGAGAAACATGGGAGGGCGAAGGAGCAAGACTTCCCGGGAACAACAAGACAAAGAAGCCGTCGGTGATCCGTCCCGTCCCCATGCAACAGAAGAGAGCGAGCAACCGCAAAAAGGCACGCCTCTTCCCCGCACGTGAGTCAAGTGTCGTTGATTCCATGCCCCCATCAACATAATTATGCCAGCTACCTAACCTCCCTTTCAATCCTTAGCTGGAACCCTTATCCAACATGTAATTAATTAAATACAAACTAATTATTTTAAAATAAGTTTATGCTAAAACTCATACAACATTGGATCCTTTTAAGATTATGTATACCAAACTTATAATTATTGATGGATATATTGGATTTTGAATTTTTTTTCTTCGGTCAAATTGGTTATTTTCAATCCTATGCATTGCATTACTTGGACAAAAAATAAATTAAATAAAATTAATGATCAATTATAATTGATGTAACGAGATGAGGTTCTAAATTTTTTAAATAAAATTAAAAGGTTCAAATTTATCAGTAAATAAAATGAACTTAAAAATTATTTTATACTATATTTTTGTAATGCTCTATCTTGATCAATACTCAATAGACTAATAAATTAAATATAATTGTTATAAAAAATAAAATAAAAAGGACTCGAGGGAAGAAAAATAGTTGGATAGGGAGAGAACACGATGGACCACTTCACGCGTTCCAAGCACGAACAGAGGTGGGACGCGTTGAAGAGATATCGGTCCCCCCATCTGTTGGACTCCGCCACCGCAATTAAGGTGGTCTATTTCACTTATTTTTTTATTTATAAAAATATAGATAGATAATATCAAGGATAAACTACTAAAATGGTCACTTACGTTTAGGAAATTTACACTTATGGTCACTGATTTTAAAAAACGTTTAACGGTAAAAGAGTACGAGCGATCATAAGTTTACATAATGAAAACATAAGTGATTATAACATTCATTTTCTGAAATCGGTGACCAAAAGTATCCACCTACTAAATGTAAGTGATTATTTCAATGTTTACCCTATTTTTACCCCTGTCAGATAAGCTTTCTATTAATGTTAAACGGTAAGAAACGTTTGAGTGACGATAAGTTTACATAACGAAAACATAAGTGATCATAACGTTTATTTTTTTAAATCGGTGACCAAAAGTATCCACCTACTAAATGTAAGTGATTATTTCAGTGTTTACCCTATTTTTTACCCCTGTCAGATAAGCTTTCTATTAATGTTAAACGATAAGAAACGTTTGAGTGACGATAAGTTTACATAACGAAAACATAAGTGATCATAACGTTTATTGTTTTTAAATCGGTGACCAAAAGTGTACATTTACTAGACGTAAGTGACAATTTCAATAGTTAATTACCCTAAGATCAATGATAAGTTTATTTAATAGAACGAGGAATTAATTTTTTAAAATATAGATAAAGTTTGAATTGTTATATTATGAGTAAAATAAATTGGACTAAAAATCATTACATAACGGATCTCTTATTTGTCTCGTACTTACTAATGGATTAATAAATTAAATATCAGTAATCAGTAAAATAATATTACAGAACCCAATAAGTGGTCCAAGTAAAAATACGGATAATATTCATTCGAGAGACTTGGATTCAATCACAAAATCTGTAAGGTGTTTACTTTATCAATGAGTTAAAATTAACTATAAACAAGTGCTACTTGTAATCAGCTTTAAACTATTAAAAAATTAAAATAATACTACAAATAATACAGATTTCTCTGTTGCACGTGTGAAGTGGAGTGGACCAAAAAAAAGTTGCCGTCCGAACGGGGTTCCAATGGGTCCCACTCCTACCATCTAAGGGCAAAATTGGGCTAATAGGTTGATTTTAGGGAAATTTTAGGGAAATAGGTTGATTTGGCCGAAATTTGGCAAAATAGGCCAAAAACTACAGTGCCACAAGGACCACGCCACCTGCTGCTGGCGAGGTCCCTGGTGACCGGCTGGGAGAGCCAATGGCAGCTGCTGCAGGCGAGCTGTGGCTGGTGCGGGTCATGTATGTGCCATGCAGGCACGTCAGGGGGAGCATGCAGCTGCCTAGCTGAGCCGCCCACGCTGCCAAGCCTGCCTTCAACAGGACCTCGCCAGCAGCAGGTGGCGTTGTCCAGACCTCGCCGGCAGCAGGTGGCGTGGTCACTGTGCCACTGTAGTTTTTGGCCTAGTTTGCCAAATTTCGGCCAAAGCACCCTATTCTCCTAATATTTCTCTCCAAACTGGCTTATTTGCCCAAATTTGCCACCATCTAAGATCGTAATTTGTCCACAATTGTACGAGTTCAAAGTTCAAACGCATAATCACGTCTGTAACTTGCATCCAAATTAAATTAATTTTAAAACAAATTTGAATTTGCATTTATACATAATATTTACATATAATAAAATTGATATTTTTCTATTTCTCAATTCACTCGACCGCAGATTTTTCGAGAGAAAATGTTGATCAATTTTTAAATATTTTGATTTGATTGTATAGTAATATTTATTCATATTTTTTTAGTCCTTTGATAAGTACGCGTGCGCTTGAACTCAAGTCTCCTGAATGAACATCATCATTTTTTTCACTTGAGTCGCTCGTTGGGTTCAAAATATTGATCAATTTAAACAAGGTTTAGATCACAAAATAAGTATCTACGTATACCAACCTTGTCATTTAAGTATATAAAGTATTTTTTCGTCAAAGTATATACATAAAGTATAAAACATTTTTCATCTAGGTACTTAAAGAATTTTTCCGTCAACCTTAAATATATTTTTTGGTGGAAATAAGTACTTAAAGTATTTTTTAATCAATTTCACGTGTCAACTTTTAGGGATATATATATACACACACTTTAGGTACCTATTTTACTAAAAATATACTTTAAGTACTTGTTTTAACAAAAAATACTTTGGGTACTTAAATAGAAAATGTAATATACTGTAGATACTTATTTTGTGATATATGTCTTTAAATAAAAAAATAGATTGAGGCTTGTAGATAATAACAAGATATTTATTTTCTGATGTAAAATAATTATTTTCTTTAAATATTGTAAATTTTAAATTTATTAAAAGTGTTGGGAAACGCCGGTACACTCTATGATGCAGTGGAAAAATTATCCGGCGATTACCTCCAGAGATCCATGTACGAGGAACGAATTCGGGGTGAAAATGATGAAACGTTACCTTAATAAATATGGAAATCCGCATGGAGTATAGGAGAATCCAAATAAAATCCGAGTCGTCACAATCGCGTTCCAACTTCTACGCATTACACCCGAACGAAACGAACAATATTTTCTCTTCACTAACTGTTAGAGAAGTTTTCCGAAAAGCTTATGTTTGGCTGCTAGACCTCATGCCTTTATATAGCATTCAAAAACCTAATTTTAATAAATTCGGATTCTTTTAAATATACATTATATTTATCTGAATATAATTAAATATGTAGAATCTGATTCTACTTCTATCAGGTTTCTTTAGGGATATATATTTTAATAGTATCTGATAATTACATTAATTATCTAGTATTAAAATATATAAATGAGATTACATATAATTACAATAACCAAGATAATTTCGGATCTTACTTATTTCGTGCACAACAAGTTTGTACACATGTTATCTAGTAGATATTTGTTTGATTCAATCATAGGGTGTGACCCTTGTAGGTTCATGTAACGTTAGCAGTAATATCTAGAACAATTCTAGTATTACAAGCAATCATCTAGCAATACATCATTGCTACCTAAGTTACATGAAGTGGTGGTTCAACTTAACCTTCTTTCATGATTAACTTATTTTATGTATTACATCCTTTTGTCCTCATACCTTTTTTTTTGCTTGGCAAAACATATGATTTTATTAGGAGAATAATACATAGCCACCACGAACATAGGCCTCATTAAAAACCTCTCTAATCTTAAGTGGAGGAAAAGAGTACCTATGTAAGTGGAAAAATAAGAGACAAACCCCAAAACAAGTCTGCCAACAAAGGAATAAATACACCAAAACAATGCTAGACACCTAAAAGACATGCTATTACAAAGCAAAATTCATCCTCAAAGTCTAGCAAAATCCATCCCCAGATACCAGCACCTAATCCTTCACCACATAAACAGAACACCAAACGGACTCACTCCACTTCATCGAAAACCATGTAAATCGATCAACGCCACCTATCGCAAGCGCATCGGCGAATATTACCACAACACCATATGATCTCCCCACCGAGTGTGTAAATTCGAAGGCAATGTTTTCTATATACCATAGTCCGCTAACAATAACAAAATCACCAAACATTGCACCGCCTTTCTTTTCGATACCGACCCTAATCCCCTTATATCCCACTACAACACTCGCATCCCTCGATGTTATTGCCTCCTCCCTCGCTCCTCAATTAATCGTGCGATATCTTTTATAATCTACTCTTCGTTCCCTATCGTTTCACATCCAATATATTTCCCCAACGCCAACGTCTCCCTCGCCTCCCGTAATATTACACGCTTTCTATTCAAGAATTCATAATCAGATAGCGAGCCGTTTGCAATTGTACTAGTCTGGGGATTCTTATGTGGTTTCCCCTTCCTTTTTTCCCCAACTTTTCCTCTGCTTCCAGCCTAGCTTTCGATCCAAGAAACTAAGTACAATCTTAGAAACTTGTCTCACACGCTTATGTTCGCCTTTATCTTCCACCATCGTAGCCTTTCCAGCCTTAGGTAATTCTATTCTCGGCACATGCTCAACAATATTCGGCCTATCGTCAACATTAATCAATTCCCGGTTAAGATTAATTTCACCTTGTTGCGACTCGACATTGGTTGCCACCATAATATCAACGTGATTCTGCCCCTCCATCGACTGCTCAACCATTTCAATTTCCTCATCGACCATCCAACTCGAATGTTTAGATGTTGTATCCAAGACCCTCAGGTCCTCCCTAAAATTCCCGTCCCAAATCTTTGTTAGGTGGTCAGGGCTTGGTTCCTTTTTTGACTCCGATTCAGGGATGACTGTTCCATCCACAGACCTACTCAAAGACCCTATTTTGTCGGCACTTTGAAATTCCTCTTGATTAGCACTGCTACGGACAAATTCACCCCCACTTCCTCACTACTCATATCCTCCTCAATACCACATCTACAATCACACTTTGGCCCAATCGCTTCTTCAATCTCTACCACTCGAATCTAAAAGGTATTGTCCTCTACATGCAACTCCATTAATTCATCAATCTTATATATCCAATCTGTTTCAATTTGGAATCGGCATCTCTCAAAAGTAGATGACGATGTTGTTTCCAAATCAATTTGTACCAAATCACCCCATATCGCAACAATGTTTTGAAACATCTCTTCCGACCAAGCATGGATTAGAATGCCACTCACTGATAGACATAGTCTTCGATTAAGCATTCCTAATGTTGGCGACCATTCCATCACATTCTCGAGCCATTGATCAAAACATCGTTCCTCCATAAGTTTCTTCCGAACAACACTATCCTCAAACATGAGCAAAACTAAGGAGCTTGACAAGTCGTCGTTTAACCGGTCAAAAATAAATGAATAAATTAACCTCTTTCAATAAATAATAATATAAGGAAATTAAATAGATGAAGGGAAAGAGGGTCGATCCGCAGGGAGATTAGCAGGAATTATTGATTGAAGTCTGCTTCGATTAGTACTTCCAGGAATATATGTAAAGTAATTAAATAAAATGGGGGGAGTGATTTGATTTTGAGTGAAGTAATAAAATAAAATGCAAGAATTAAAAAAATAATAAGAAAAACCAAGTATGTGAAATAGTCTTGAACCAACTCCTTCAATTCTTTCGATCACTGAAATAGATTTTTATTTCGGGGATCATGTCGGTTACAGTCTACGAGGCCCAACCCGTCGTAACTTGTTTCTCTCTCGAGTAACCAATCCTCCCAAGTCTATCTTCGAAAGATGGTTCTTAAATAAATCAACCACGTCTATCGCCATTAAAATATTTAGAATAAAAGCAGGAAAAACCCGACTCAGAAATTGTCTAAAATAGAATCGCTTCTGATTTTATCTTTCCTTAGCGGACCGCCGCTAAGAGTGTTCACAGGAAGTCGAAATTTGCCACAGGCCGATCCTTCCTCCCAACTATGTTTTTAAACGATTCCAGACCAACGAGCTCTTTTTGATTTGAAAAACGGTTAAAAACCTTTAGTAAGGCCGATTGCCAAACTATCTAAGCAGAAAGATAAAAATGGTTTCCCAAAAGAATTTAAGCAAGTTCAATTCTCATGAATCGAATATACTTGGCTGGTTCTTGGCTTAAAAGATTTAGCTAAGCATGATATTGATTATCATACTTAACTTGATTTTAGCAAAGTAATTAAATAGCATAAAATAAATGAAACAAGAAAATAGAGAAAAAGAACTTGGATTAAAACTGAAAATGTTTACAAAGATAAAGAATTCAAAGCTAGAAGATGATCTTAAGCCTTCACCAAAGGTTGGTATTTATAGGCTTAGATTTACAAAGATAAGGTGATGAGATAATTTAAAATAATAAACAAAAGATAAATAATTCAAATGTTTTGAAATTTAAATACAGCAAAACGAAACGGATAAACTGATAAGATCGTCCAGAATCTTCTAGAAGTCACCACATATTTGCCACGTCATTGCCACGTCAGACGCGTCGTGCCTAGTGTCGTGCCCACGATGCCAGTCATGACAGAATTATACTAAAAACTGCAGAAATGCCCCCTTTTTACTGCTATTTCCAGAATTAGGTCCCTGCACAAAATATAACAGAAACAACATGTATTAAGCAACAAGAAGTCCTAATAACTAGAAGAATAGAAAATAAAGTATGTCACATTTGAGAACTTATCAAATTCCCCCTCACTTGTCTCATACTTGTCCTCAAGTATGTCCGAAAAAAAACATAAACCTAAGAATGCATTTCTCAAGCCATTACAAGCATCAAACATAATCATAAGAGTTCTAGCGCAAAAAAGGAGTATCATGAAAGAAACATAATCAAACCAAATGGATGCAAGCAAAGAACAGTCCTTATCTCTTCCAATTACCTATCAAGCATTAATCAAATTCTAACCTAGTCTTAATCCTCACCCAGATACACTCAAGAGCACTCAAAGTGTTTAAAGGTAAATGTGAAGCAAAAACACACTAAGTCATGCATGAACAAAGGTTTCCATAAGCTTTTAACAAGTTCAATTCTCCACTACTTATTAGAATCGAGGTGCAAAAAATCATTAAGTCTTTTATTCAAGGTGTAATGTGGGTTTAGAAAAAAAAAAGGGAAGAAAGATGGAAAGAAAAGGCAAAAGAAGATGATCAATGCAAGATATTTCAAACATAAAGCAGTGAAGACATTAAAAATGAGCTAAAAATGGGCAAGCAAACACACATTTTTTTCTTTTCTTCTTTTCGAAACTGTTTTTCTTCTCTCTCTTTTTTCTTTCTTTTTTCGAAGCAATTGCTTCTTTTTATTCTGTTTTTCCTTTTTTCTTTGTTTTTTCATTTTTTTGTTTCTGGAAAACTTATGCCCTTATTTGAAAAGTATCCCCTTCATGTCTAATAAAGATTCTAGCATTTGATCAATTGAAATGGTTAAGTCAAAGGAATGGGATGTAAGGCTAACAAAGGCTCACTAGGCGATGAGAAAGGGTAAATTAAAATGAAAGGGATGGAAGAGGTTAAAGCCTAATGCCTAAATCATTTTAAAGCACCTCGTTCTTAGTGTAGTCTCGAATCGTAAGCAAGCCACAAGTTCTAGATTCCTAAAATTCAGGATGATACTCTCAAGCAAAGGAAACGAGCATAATATGAAGAATGCATGCTCAAGGCTCAAATCTTACCAAAATTGGGCTAATTTGATTAAGCTAGGCGAGAAATCTAATTAACACAATCAAGAGAGATTAAAAGAGATGTCAAACTGCAGATTACCCATATCCTTTGATTATCAAAATGCTATAATTCAATCATTCCTAAGCACAAGAACAAGTACAACATGCTGGACAACAAGTAATGGCAAGAAAAAATTCATCTCAAGGTTTAATCAAAATCAAAACATATTATCAAACAAGCATAGGACAAGTGGTGTTTTTGCACCCTCCCCCTCACTTAAATGAATTGCCCCAATTCAGAGAAAAGAATTAAAAAGTAAGGCAAAGAGGGGTAAAGGGAACTCCCCGTAATCAACGATGATTGCGGCCACGTCCGCGGCCGCGCCCAGGACGTAGGTAAGAGAGGATTTCGGAAATGTTGTCTTCTAGTGTGTGGAGGCGCGCAGCGAAATCCGGAACATCGTGTGAAGGCTGCTCTTGGGGAGGAGGGGATCGAGGGGCGCGTGGGGCATTTCTGCGAGCGAAAACTCTCCTTGTTCTTGGTGTTAATATTCCCGGTGGATTGAAGAAGGGCGCATCTGGTGGTCCATTAAGTAGTCCCATGGAATCCAAGCAACGCTCATCTAAAGCATCCATAGAAAAGGCGTAAGTAAAATTTTCAATATCAAAGTGAGCTATTCTAGATGCAAGGTGAGTAATTAAAGGACCAAGGATTAAGGGGCGATTATACCGGATTGCGACTTTGAATTGGCGAGCTAACCAAAATCCTAAGTTTACCTTTCTTCCCGAATGCATACACCAAAGGAAAAACAGTTCGGTCTTACTGAGAGTAGCAGAGGCATCGTTACGTCCAGAAAAATTGTAGGCAAGGAAGCGATGAACGTAACGTAGCCCTGGATCTCGAAGCGTAATAGCTTTGGTGGAACGAGGGTCAAAGGCTATGTCTGTTTGTCCGGAGAGCTCAAAATAAGCTGCATTTTCATCAAAATCTGCAGGAATCTGAAACAATGCTGTCAGATAATCAGGGTATGTGACGTTAGTCACAAAACCCATAGCCAAATTGAATTCATTGACAGACATAGCAAAGTTTTCACCACATAGCCGAAATTTGATAATAGCATGGGAATCAGGCGTAATGTAACTAGTTTCGGAAAAAGAGAAAGTAGAGTAGAACTCAAAAACTAACTCATAAAATGTTCCACAGTTTATTTCAGAATAAGCAGTCCAACCGATGGCATTAAAATAGTTTGTAACAGATTCAGAGATATTCAGATTAACAATAGTAAGCTGGGGAATGAATTTGCAAACCCGAAAAGGTCGATGTCTGATATGCTGAAATTGGTCAATCTGGTCAGAAGGAAAAATGAGGAAACCTTTGAGTTCTTCTTCGGTCGGAACTGCGTATTTACGCCCACGCCTATTTCTTTCTGAGTTTCCTGCGTCGTCTCTGGGCGGAGAGGGAAAAGATGATGCGCTTTGCTGCTGGGCAGAGTGCTCGTCGTGGTGAGAGTTTGCAGAAGACTGGTGATCGTTGTGGAAACCGTAATCGGCCGAGAAATTTTATGTTTAACCAAAAGAGGGGTGATACATTAGTAATGGGCGTGTTAAA
Source organism: Hibiscus trionum (assembly GCA_030270665.1). Taxonomy (NCBI): domain Eukaryota; kingdom Viridiplantae; phylum Streptophyta; class Magnoliopsida; order Malvales; family Malvaceae; genus Hibiscus; species Hibiscus trionum. Next base: position 13,595,026 of record BSYR01000006.1, read on the forward strand.
ATCGGAGTAGAATTTACCTCGGGGTGTTGCTCTGATTCGGCAGAATGCATGGAAAATGAAGGGATGGTGGAATCCCTATGTTGGGTGTGATGGATGTTGCGGAGAGGGTGTGGAGGAGTCCACAGTAGACATTGAGTAAAATGATGGTGATGGAGACCGTGGGGATGGCGGACGGCGGCTGGTGCTCGGACCGGTGGCGCTGTCGGAGAGGCGTGAACGACGGCTGACATTCGGGGAAGGAGGCAGAGGAGCGGCGGCAGTCGAAGGGATAGGACTTCCGGCCGGTGGAGTGGTGGCTTGCCATTGACGACCTCTGCGGCGAGGAAGAGGTGTGGTGGAGGGTTCAGAATCGTTGCTAATTGTAACCCCCTTAACCCGGCCTAGACGGTTGACCCGAATTAAGAAAGTCACACGGGGAAAACCAAAGTCAACCCGAAAGTCAACCTTGATTAACGACCCTTTTTTTTTCTTTTTAAAACTTGTCTAGATGCACATTAAGCCTAATGGTGATCATACAAACATCATACCAAAAGATCACAAACATCAGAGATCAAACAGGGACCCAATTGAACAATTTACAACTTTAGGGACCAAATTGTAAATTCTGATAATTATAAGGACTTAATCCAAATTGAGGTTACCAACTTGAAATTAATCAGGTTTCATGCTTCTCTGTGAAATTTCAGCTCAAAAGGACTTTCCAAACTCATACAATTGCACAAACAAGTTTCAGGACCAAAACGCAAACAATTCAAAACACATAACTGCCCATGTCAGCCCCCAACGGTCGACCGTTCCGAAACGGGAGACAGCCCGTTCCGAAACGCGGGGCCGTTCCGAAACAGGCATAGCATGTTTCGAAACGGGGGTCTCGCAGAGGCTTTTCCGTTTCGGAACGGCCCTTCCCGTTCCGGACGCTTGGGCACGATTAAGGCACCCGTTCCGAAACGGTAGGTGCTGTTCCGAAACACCCTGCCCAGATTACTCCAAAACACAACTTTAAACATGCAATTACACAACCAATCATGCTCCAAATGCTACCAAACTTTGCCAACATGCAATTCAACATATAAGGAACAGATAAGCACTAACAATTCAACCAAACATCATCATATGCAAAAAGCCCCAATTCTAATGGCATGCTTCCTACACAAGCTAGGCATTCAAACACTAAACTTACAAAACAAGCATATGAGGTTCCAATTCAGAAGCCAGCAAACACATCAACATTTAACATACTTAGGGAGTCTCCAACACCTCCCAAAACATACACATTGGTCCCTCATTGCCAAATCACACAAAAGCTAAAATGTACTTATAAAACCTTCATACATTGAGCTTCACTTGAACTTGATTGCTTGCCCCTTTCTTGCTGCCCTCAAGGTACTCTAATGCTCTGCATTATTGAATTAAGAAAACGAAGAGAGCGTAAGCAAAAGCTTAGTGAGGAATGCTCATTTAAACCATTCAATAATGCAACTTAAAACATTTACAAAACATACTTCAAATCCATATTTGCTCATGCTCAAAACCTTACTTTAAACAAGCAAGTCCTTGCTTCAACATAAACACTAAAAACAAGCATCTCATGCTTCATAATATACTCAACATGTCATATTGGCTCAAGTGATTCATTTCATTTCTTAAATCAAGTTCATCAACTTCCCAAGGACTTTTAAACACCTTGGCCATGGACTTTTAAACACCATGAAGTATCACATCAAGGACTTTTAACCACCTTGATCCCAAGGACTTTTAAACACCTTGGCCATGGACTTTTAAACACCATGAAGTAACACATCAAGGACTTTTAAACACCTTGATCCCAAGGACTTTTAAACACCTTGGCCTATGGACTTTTAAACACCATAGAAAAGGATCACCTAAGGACTTTTAACCACCTTAGTGTCCACAACATGAACCATCCAAGGACTTTTAAACACCTTGATGTTCATAAGCAACAAGGCTCACTCAAGGACTTTTAACCACCTTAGTGACCTTAACATTTTAAAACCTCACTTGCCAATATACATCATTTTCATCACTTACATCACTGTTTTAAAGCATCAAACCAAGCCATATTCATCATGCATTTAAAAGCATTAAACCACATCATTTCAATGTACAAAAACAAGGAACTCCTACCTAGAGTTACCTTCAACATATGGCTTACATCAACAGCAAAAACCATGCTAAAACATGCTTCCAAAACAGTATGTAAAACATGCAAATTATCATTTCGCATCACAACAAAGTCATGGCCACCACTAGAGAGAGATTCCGAAAACTTACACTCGAGCTTAGCAAAGTTGTTTAGACTTAAACTAAGCTCCCAAGACATTGGTTTCAAAGCTGAAAACCCATTTTCACTCACCGATTCCACTTCGCCACTTGCCGAAGTACGAATTCAAGCTTCCGGATCAACAACTCTTGGATCCAAAGATGCCTCCCCTGATCAAACACATTAAAGCAGAGGTTTAATGCATCATCAAGCATCAAAAGCTTCAATGAAAGCACTCAAACACGCTGCTCTCATTCAACCTCCATTTTCGGCCACCAAACACAACCGAAAATGCATCCAAACCACTTCTAAACAAAGCCCAGCCATAAACCAGCAAAACCTAACATCCAACATCACCATATAACATCTAAAAACAACCTATTAACATCCTTATACCTCCAGCAACAACAGATCCACAAGATCACCACAAAAACATCCAAGAAACTTAAGCTAAACTTAGGAAACACAACCTATCCGGGATTGCATCAATCAAAACTCATTTCCTTATCAATTTAGAGTTCATTTAACATCAAAAACACATCTTAAATCACAGATCAATCAGATCTAACGAAAATCATGAAAAACCATCAAATCTTGCATTATAAGCCAAGATACAATTCCAAACTCAAAAGCCTTTAATTAAACATAAATCAAGAGTTGATAACTTGGGAATTTCAGTAAAGAACTGATAGTTTAGAGGAGAAGGACGTTCTTACCTCCAAACTTGTGATTCTCCACTTTTGGAATGAAAATCCTTGATGAAACTTGTAGCAATTGAAGAGGTTTTGAAGATACAATGATTTGCAATCAAATGGGAGTTGAATGGAGGGATTTAGGTGAGAAAAACAGAAACAAAACTCTGGAAATGGAGTGTTTGGGTTGAGAGAAAAAGAGAGAAAGAAAATGAGAAGTTAGTTGAGAAAATGCCAAATGAATTTTCCCTCCACTTCTAATATGTTTTAAAATCAGATTATAACCCAAAATATCTTAGAAAAATCTGGAGAAAACACTTTTGGATTAATAGCTCCTTAAAGATTCAAAGTTTCAACTCTTTATAAAACAGCCACCAAACTTGCGAAAATTACATTTTGGTCACTAGCCAAAATATTAACCTTCCAAAACTCATTTTCCAAAATTGATTTCACAGTTCACTTAATTATATTAAAAGATGATTTTAGAACATTTTTCCATATTTTTAATGCAACCCGAACTAGGCTTTCCTAATTTAACCTCTTAAGATTCGAACAGGACTTTGACCAAACCGGTCAACGCCCAACACTTCTAAGCCCAAAACCGGGGCGTTACAACTCTCCCCCCCTTAAGAAATTTCGTCCTCGAAATTTACCTGAAGGAAAGAGATAAGGAAACTGCTTCAGCATGTCTTCCTTTCGTTCCCACGTGGCTTCCTCAACACCGCGATGCTTCCACAGCACCTTCACCAACTCAATGGTCTTGCCACGAAGAACCTTGCTATCCGAATCCAGAACCTTCACCGGTTCCTCATCATAGGTCAAATCCGGATTCAAAACCACTTCCTCCACAGGCATCACATGCGAAGGATCAGATCTATACTTCCGGAGCATAGAAACATGAAACACATCATGAATCTTCTCCAACTCCTGAGGTAACCTCAACCGATACGCAACAGGACCCACACGCTCAACCACCTCATATGGTCCAATGTATCTAGGGCTCAACTTGCCCTTCCGGCCAAACCTCATCACCTTCTTCCAAGGCGAAACCTTCAAGAACACACGATCACCCACCGCATACTCTATCTCCTTACGCTTCAAATCCGCGTAAGACTTCTGCCGATCAGAAGCAGCCTTTAACCGCTCACAAATGAGCTTCACCTTCTCTGTGGTCCCTTTCAACAAAGCCGGCATCGAAACCAACTTTTGACCAGTTTCAGCCCAACAAAGAGGAGTCCTACACTTCCTCCCGTACAAAGCCTCATAAGGTGCCATCTGTATGCTCGCCTGATAACTGTTGTTATAAGCAAACTCAACCAAAGGCAGATGCTTCTCCCAAGAACCTTGGAACTCAATCACGCAGCACCTCAACATATCCTCCAAAACCTGGATAACTCGCTCAGACTGACCATCCGACTGAGGATGATAGGATGTACTGAAATGCAACCTTGTACCCAGAGCTTGATGCAAACACTGCCAGAACCGCGATGTGAACCTCGGATCCCTATCCGACACAATCGACTTAGACACACCATGCAGCCTCACAATCTCAGCAATGTACAGCTCTGCCAGCTTATCCAAAGAAAACGTAGTATGCACAGGCAAGAAATGTGCACACTTCGTCAGGCGATCCACAATCACCCAGACCGAATTCTTTTTCGATGGTGACAAAGGTAAACCAGATACAAAATCCATGGTAACCCTCTCCCACTTCCACTCAGGGATTTTCAACGGTTGCAACAACCCAGAAGGAAACTGATGCTCAGCCTTAACTCGCTGACACACCAAACACTTGCTCACGAACTCCGCAACATCCTTCTTCAAACCAACCCAATAGTACTCATCACGAAGATCACGATACATCTTAGTACTACTAGGGTGCATAGCAAAAGGACTACTATGACCTTCAGTCAGAATAGCACGCCTCAACTCAGCATCATTGGGCACAACTATCCGACTACCAAAACACAGCACACCATCATCATTGAAACAGAAATCCGAAGGTCTACCCTCCGCGATATCCTGAACATGAGACACCAAGGAATCATCCAACAACTGCTTATCCTTGATCATCTGAACCAAAGATGGCTTCACTTGTAACTCAGCCACAAGACCACCATCACGCGATATGCTCAAGCTAGCAAACATGGCTCTCAACTCAACAGCTACCTTCCTACTTAAGGCATCAGCAACAACATTAGCTTTTCCAGGATGGTACTCAATCGTCAGATCATAATCCTTGAGCAACTCCAACCAACGCCGCTGCCTAAGATTCAACTCCTTCTGAGACATCAGATACCTCAAACTCTTGTGATCTGTGTACACAGTACACTTCTCACCATACAGATAATGCCTCCAGATCTTCAGAGCAAAAACCACTGCAGCCAGCTCAATATCGTGCGTAGGGTAATTGCGCTCATGCACTTTCAACTGCCGCGATGCATAAGCCACAACCTTACCCTCCTGCATCAGCACACACCCCAAACCAACATAGGATGCATCACTATAAACCACAAACTCTTTCCCTGATTCAGGCTGAATCAAGATAGGAGCTTGCGTCAAAGCCGCCTTCAGCTTCTCAAAAGCCTGCTGTCTCGCTTCTGTCCACTCATACTTAACATCCTTCTGCAACAGCTTTGTCAAAGGAGCAGCAATCTTGGAAAACCCATCCACAAACCTTCGATAGTATCCCGCCAAACCAAGGAAACTACGGACCTCATGAACAGACTTAGGAACCTTCCAGCTCATCACCGCCTCAATCTTCTGAGGATCAACACGAATCCCCTCAGCTGAAACCACATGTCCAAGAAAAACCACCTCTCTTAACCAGAACTCACACTTGCTCAGCTTAGCATAAAGCTGATTCTCCAACAAAGCTTGCAAAACAATCCTCAAATGCTCTTCATGCTCCTCCTCAGTACGCGAGTACACGAGGATATCATCAATGAACACCACAACAAACTTGTCTAGGTATTCATGAAACACACGATTCATCATGTCCATGAAAGCAGCAGGAGCATTTGTCAACCCAAACGGCATCACAAGAAACTCATAATGCCCACACCTTGTCCTGAAAGCTGTCTTAGGCACATCCACATCTTTCACCTTCAACTGATAATACCCTGACCTCAAGTCAATCTTAGAGAACACAGCAGCTCCCCGAAATTGATCAAAGAGATCATCAATCCTCGGCAAAGGATACCGATTTTTGATAGTCAACTTGTTCAGCTGACGGTAATCAATGCACATTCTCATAGTGCCATCCTTCTTCTTCACAAACAAGACCGGTGCTCCCCAAGGTGACACACTCGGCCGGATGAAACCACGATCAAGCAACTCTTGCAACTGCGTCTTCAGCTCCTTCAGCTCCTTAGGTGCCATTCTATATGGAGTAATGGACACAGGAGTTGTATTCTCATACAGCTCAATTCCAAACTTCACCTCGCGATTAGGAGGTAAACCAGGCAACTCCTCAGGAAAAACACCAGGAAACTCCTTTACAACCCTGATATCTTGCACCCTCAACTCCTTAGAGCTAGGATTCATCACAAAAGCTAGATAAGCTTCACAACCTTGCCTCAGCATCCTGCTCGCCTCCAAAGAAGACACAACATTGGCAAGAAACTTCACATTCTCACCAACCACCACAACTTCATAATCATCCGCAAGCTTAAGCGAAACACGCTTATTCTCACAATCCACAACAGCACGATGCTCAGCAAGCCAATCCATACCAAGGATCACATCGAAACCATAGAAGGGCAACTCCATAAGATCAACATGAAAGACATGCTCTTGAACAGCCAAAGGGCACCTTCTATAAAGCTTACGAGTCACGACAGTCTCACCAAAAGAACTAGTGACCCGAACACCAACATCCAAAGACTCAACAGGCAAACCAAGCAATTCAGCATGCTCACGAAGAATATATGAATGCGTAGATCCAGAATCAATCAAAGAAAGCAATGACAAGGACTGCAAAGTAAAGGTACCTGCAATCACATCTGCATCATTCCTGCCCTCTCTCTGAGCATACACCCTCGCTTGGCCTCCACCTTCTGGCTGAATAGCTACAACATGAGCTACTCCTCGGCCACCTTCCTCTCTCCTCTGGAAATTACCACGGCCGCGCCCACGACCTCTCTGCGGTGCAGCAACAACAGGAGCACGCACCTGCTCACCAGCCAACCTCGGACAATCTCGCCTGATGTGGTCTGCAGAACCACAATTCCAGCACCCGTTACCAGCAGCCGCAACAGGAGCTTGTGCCACCCTCTCAGCACGAGGACAGTCACGCTTCAAGTGACCACGGGAACCACAGATCCAACAAGCACTGGGATCAGCTCTAGCATTGCCTCCTCTAGCAGGCACACCACCACCTCTCCTGGCTGAGGACTGATACTTCTGATCTCGTCCTCTCTTGTTCCGTCCACCTCCGGAACTATACTCAGCAGCTCGCTTACCAGCACCCTTAGCAGACAAACTCAGGTTCATCTCAACATCCTTTGCTCGGCCCACCAACACATCAAAATCAACATACTCGGCGGCCAACAAATATATCTTGACATCCGTCACAAGACCGTAACGAAACCTCTCGCACCTAGCCCTCTCATCAGGTATCAGCTCCGGTGCATACTGACTGAGCCGTACAAACTGTACCTCGTACTCAGCTACACTCATGCTCCCTTGGGTAAGAGACATGAATTCCCGCTTTTTCTCATCCAGATATCTCACTCCAAGATATCTCCTTTTAAACACATTCTGAAAGAATGTCCAGGTAACATCAGCTTCAGCCATTCCAGCAATGGTAGTCGTCCACCATGTATAAGCATCGTCCTGCAGCAAGGACACAACACAACCCAGCTTTTGCACATCCGTGCAACTCATCTGACCCAAGATACGCTTGGTACTTTCCAGCCAAGCCTCAGAACTCTCAGCTGATAAACCTCTAAACTCAGTCCCTCCAAGACTGCGCAGACGCTCCAAAGGCAATCTGACTCCAGCATCTCCCTGAGCTCCAGCTACTGCTGCTCGAAAAGCACCCGCAATAGCTTGTACCAACATCGTCATGTCAGGCATAGCTTGCCCCTGACCAACCTCAGGTCCTGCAGCTCCAGCATCAGCCGCTGCTTCAGCTCCACCTCCCTCAGCTCCACCACCACCAGGTGGAGGAGGTAGAACCGCACTCTCCTCATTCTCGTTCTCATTAGGAGCCGTAGCTCTCACGTTACTCCTTAACTCTCTACGTGGTGCCATACTTTTACCATGCAATCACAACACAAATAAAAACAAAATCAGGCCCAGCAAGGTAAGCAATCCAAGTATTCAAGCTCAATTTCATTTCAAAACAACATCTTTCCTTTAGCTTTTGTTTGGCAATGGGTACCCTCAACATGCAACATCAAAGCATACAACTCAACTGCATCAACATTTCAGACCACTGAACATGCTTTCAAACAACAAGCATTCATAGCATACATACTTCAATCATGCATACAAACATTCCCAATTACTCGAGAACTTAGCTCTGATACCACCAAATGTAACCCCCTTAACCCGGCCTAGACGGTTGACCCGAATTAAGAAAGTCACACGGGGAAAACCAAAGTCAACCCAAAAGTCAACCTTGATTAACGACCCTTTTTTTTCTTTTTAAAACTTGTCTAGATGCACATTAAGCCTAATGGTGATCATACAAACATCATACCAAAAGATCACAAACATCAGAGATCAAACAGGGACCCAATTGAACAATTTACAACTTTAGGGACCAAATTGTAAATTCTGATAATTATAAGGACTTAATCCAAATTGAGGTTACCAACTTGAAATTAATCAGGTTTCATGCTTCTCTGTGAAATTTCAGCTCAAAAGGACTTTCCAAACTCATACAATTGCACAAACAAGTTTCAGGACCAAAACGCAAACAATTCAAAACACATAACTGCCCATGTCAGCCCCCAACGGTCGACCGTTCCGAAACGGGAGACAGCCCGTTCCGAAACGCGGGGCCGTTCCGAAACAGGCATAGCATGTTTCGAAACGGGGGTCTCGCAGAGGCTTTTCCGTTTCGGAACGGCCCTTCCCGTTCCGGACGCCTGGGCACGATTAAGGCACCCGTTCCGAAACGGTAGGTGCTGTTCCGAAACACCCTGCCCAGATTACTCCAAAACACAACTTTAAACATGCAATTACACAACCAATCATGCTCCAAATGCTACCAAACTTTGCCAACATGCAATTCAACATATAAGGAACAGATAAGCACTAACAATTCAACCAAACATCATCATATGCAAAAAGCCCCAATTCTAATGGCATGCTTCCTACACAAGCTAGGCATTCAAACACTAAACTTACAAAACAAGCATATGAGGTTCCAATTCAAAAGCCAGCAAACACATCAACATTTAACATACTTAGGGAGTCTCCAACACCTCCCAAAACATACACATTGGTCCCCCATTGCCAAATCACACAAAAGCTAAAATGTACTTATAAAACCTTCATACATTGAGCTTCACTTGAACTTGATTGCTTGCCCCTTTCTTGCTGCCCTCAAGGTACTCTAATGCTCTGCATTATTGAATTAAGAAAACGAAGAGAGCGTAAGCAAAAGCTTAGTGAGGAATGCTCATTTAAACCATTCAATAATGCAACTTAAAACATTTACAAAACATACTTCAAATCCATATTTGCTCATGCTCAAAACCTTACTTTAAACAAGCAAGTCCTTGCTTCAACATAAACACTAAAAACAAGCATCTCATGCTTCATAATATACTCAACATGTCATATTGGCTCAAGTGATTCATTTCATTTCTTAAATCAAGTTCATCAACTTCCCAAGGACTTTTAAACACCTTGGCCATGGACTTTTAAACACCATGAAGTATCACATCAAGGACTTTTAACCACCTTGATCCCAAGGACTTTTAAACACCTTGGCCATGGACTTTTAAACACCATGAAGTAACACATCAAGGACTTTTAAACACCTTGATCCCAAGGACTTTTAAACACCTTGGCCTATGGACTTTTAAACACCATAGAAAAGGATCACCTAAGGACTTTTAACCACCTTAGTGTCCACAACATGAACCATCCAAGGACTTTTAAACACCTTGATGTTCATAAGCAACAAGGCTCACTCAAGGACTTTTAACCACCTTAGTGACCTTAACATTTTAAAACCTCACTTGCCAATATACATCATTTTCATCACTTACATCACTGTTTTAAAGCATCAAACCAAGCCATATTCATCATGCATTTAAAAGCATTAAACCACATCATTTCAATGTACAAAAACAAGGAACTCCTACCTAGAGTTACCTTCAACATATGGCTTACATCAACAGCAAAAACCATGCTAAAACATGCTTCCAAAACAGTATGTAAAACATGCAAATTATCATTTCGCATCACAACAAAGTCATGGCCACCACTAGAGAGAGATTCCGAAAACTTACACTCGAGCTTAGCAAAGTTGTTTAGACTTAAACTAAGCTCCCAAGACATTGGTTTCAAAGCTGAAAACCCATTTTCACTCACCGATTCCACTTTGCCACTTGCCGAAGTACGAATTCAAGCTTCCGGATCAACAACTCTTGGATCCAAAGATGCCTCCCCTGATCAAACACATTAAAGCAGAGGTTTAATGCATCATCAAGCATCAAAAGCTTCAATGAAAGCACTCAAACACGCTGCTCTCATTCAACCTCCATTTTCGGCCACCAAACACAACCGAAAATGCATCCAAACCACTTCTAAACAAAGCCCAGCCATAAACCAGCAAAACCTAACATCCAACATCACCATATAACATCTAAAAACAACCTATTAACATCCTTATACCTCCAGCAACAACAGATCCACAAGATCACCACAAAAACATCCAAGAAACTTAAGCTAAACTTAGGAAACACAACCTATCCGGGATTGCATCAATCAAAACTCATTTCCTTATCAATTTAGAGTTCATTTAACATCAAAAACACATCTTAAATCACAGATCAATCAGATCTAACGAAAATCATGAAAAACCATCAAATCTTGCATTATAAGCCAAGATACAATTCCAAACTCAAAAGCCTTTAATTAAACATAAATCAAGAGTTGATAACTTGGGAATTTCAGTAAAGAACTGATAGTTTAGAGGAGAAGGACGTTCTTACCTCCAAACTTGTGATTCTCCACTTTTGGAATGAAAATCCTTGATGAAACTTGTAGCAATTGAAGAGGTTTTGAAGATACAATGATTTGCAATCAAATGGGAGTTGAATGGAGGGATTTAGGTGAGAAAAACAGAAACAAAACTCTGGAAATGGAGTGTTTGGGTTGAGAGAAAAAGAGAGAAAGAAAATGAGAAGTTAGTTGAGAAAATGCCAAATGAATTTTCCCTCCACTTCTAATATGTTTTAAAATCAGATTATAACCCAAAATATCTTAGAAAAATCTGGAGAAAACACTTTTGGATTAATAGCTCCTTAAAGATTCAAAGTTTCAACTCTTTATAAAACAGCCACCAAACTTGCGAAAATTACATTTTGGTCACTAGCCAAAATATTAACCTTCCAAAACTCATTTTCCAAAATTGATTTCACAGTTCACTTAATTATATTAAAAGATGATTTTAGAACATTTTTCCATATTTTTAATGCAACCCGAACTAGGCTTTCCTAATTTAACCTCTTAAGATTCGAACAGGACTTTGACCAAACCGGTCAACGCCCAAAACTTCTAAGCCCAAAACCGGGGCGTTACACTAATCGCCATGAATTGGGGCGGTTGGAAACGACGCCGTCCGCCGATAACCAACGGTGGTTCTTGAGGGAGCCGGCGGGCTTGTTGTCTTGTGCGTGGCATTGTGGGCTGATTTCGGAGGTGGTAATCCGGCTGGGTGTGTTTTGCGGCGGGTGAGCTTTGCTAGGGTTTGGTGGTGTTGCGGGAAAGAAAGAAAGGGAAAAGAAAATATATTTTTTTGTGGTGATGAAGTGAAGAAGATGATTAGGGGTGGCTTGGTGAGATTTTGCGGCTGGGTGTGTGATGTTTGGCCTGCTGCATGCGAAAAGAATCCTGCAAAGGAAAATTTATTAAGGCAATTAAAAAAAAGAATGAAAAATAAAGAAACATAAATTAAATTATTAAAAAAGAGGAAGTAAAAATTGACGAAAAATAAACCAATGGGTTGCCTCCCATGAAGCGCTTTGTTTAACGTCGTTTAGCTCGACGACCTTTGCTAAATTTTTGGTTCTTCAAATAAATGGTGATGTCCACCCCTTGTCGTTTTAACGCCTTCCTTCATCTTTTTATTTGTGCGCAAAACAACAACTAAGCTTCTACCTCCTTCCCGATGCGACAACTTACTCAAGATGATGATTGGCAAAGTTTGGTTGTCGCCTAAAAATATATAATTAAATTGCTCTAACTTCAGCTTTGGTTCCTGCAAAATTGAGGGAAAATGTTTAGATCGAGTTGGAATTAATCGAAAATCAGAAAGGGAAGAAAGAGTTGAAATGATTTCGCCTATATTTTCATCGTCGAGATCCGCGAATTCCCTACAAAAGTCATAACACAAATCAATTTCGATCAAATCATCAGCTAACTGATCTATAATATAAACGAAATTTAAACTTGCGACCGAATCAGGATATTTCATAGCTTTATACATATCAAATTTAACTACTTCCCCATCAAATTCCATAGTTAAGATGCCGTCGCGGACATCAATCTTTGTATGCGCGGTTGATAAGAAAGGTCGGCCAAGCAAGATTTCTGATCCGTTGTTGCTGCGATCATTTTCCATGTCAATAATGTAAAAATCAGCAGGAAAAATAAGATTTTTTTACATGTACCAACACGTTTTCTAGTACTCCCTCGGGGTAGATGACTGATCGATCGGCTAATTGAACCGTCACTCGCGTTTCTTTCAATGGTTCAATCGAAATTTTGTTGTAAACGCTTAACGGCATGACGTTGATAGATGCGCCTAAATCGCACATCGCTCTTTTTATCCCAACATTCCCAATTTTACAGGGAATCACAAACATACCTTGGTCCTTGTACTTTGGCGGCAACAGCTTTTGAAAGATGGCCGAAATATTTTCACCAAGGTTAACTTTTTCATTTCCGGATAGTCGCCTTCGATTTGTGCATAAGTCCTTTAGAAACCTTGCGTATTTGGGCACTTTTCGAATAACATCAAGAAGTGGAATATTAATTTCCACCTTTTTGAATATATCCAAAATTTCCTTCTCTTCCTCCTTTTTATCTCATTTCGCCAATCTACCTGGAAAAGGAGGAACAGGTTCGTAAGTAGAAACAGAAATTTTAGATTTGGCATTACCTGCGGTGGGAGGAGACTTGTCGTTCTAGTCTTCCGAAGAGTTTCTCGGTTCGTCATATTTTCGCTCATCTTGCTTGGGCGGTTTAGGCGTTATCATTATTCCACTACGCAAAGTTATCGCACTAACGTTTTCCCTTGGGTTGGTTTTAGTTTGGGATGGTAACTTTCCTTGGGATTCTAGACGGCTAACGGCTTGAGCTAGTTGGCTTATTTGTTTGTCGATTTGCTGGAGATGGGATTGTGTTTGGGTTTGGAATTGTTCCTGCGAAACTGCCAATCTCTCAACAATAGATTCAAGCGAGGATTTTTGGGGTGCTTGGTTTTGGTGGGGAGGTTGTTGCCTAAGTTGGAAATTCGGGTTCTGATTACCGTAGCTCAAGTTTGGGTGATCTCTCCAACCGGGATTGAACGTATTGCTATGTGGGTTATAGGGTCTTTGGGGAGGTCCGGGAAAGTTGTGTATGGCGTTAACTTGGGCACCAGATGTATCCCGCAACAATGGGCATAAGTCGGTTGCGTGATCTGGCATAGTGCATATTCCGCATACCTTAGCAGCTCCTATTTCCCCTGAAACAAGTGAATGCACAATATTAGTCAAATTATCAATCTTATTTTCTAATGTAATTGTGCTTACTGTTTGAACCCGTCGACTGGGTTCACTTGCAGAACCAAATTGCTGCGAATTTGCAGCCATTGTGGAGATTAATGTTCTTGCTACAGTAGGGGTCATATTAACGAGCGCGCCACCGCTTGCTGCATCTACCATCTTTTTGTCTATTGGTAACATTCCTTCGTATAGGTATTGAAGGAGTGTTTGCTCGGATAAGCCATGTTGCGGACAGCTTGCGCACATCTTCTTAAACCTTTCCCAATATTCATATAGGGATTCATCGTGCATTTGTTGGATACCCAATATGTTTCGCCTAATTTCCGTTGCTTTTGCCGCAGGGAAGTATCTGTCAAGAAAAATACGAGAGAGATCAGACCATGTATTAATTGAATTTGAAGGTAAGTAAAATAACCACTCTTTAGCCGTTCCGGCTAAGGAAAAAGGAAAAGCCCTTAGTTTTATTTGGTCCTCTGAGACCCCTTGTGGTTTCATGCTGCTGCACACCATATGAAATTTGGCAAGGTGCTTGTGTGGGCTTTCAGTAGGGAGGCCATTAAAGGTAGGGAGTAGGTGAATTAATCCCGTTTTGAGCTGGAAGGGAGTATCGCCTTGAGGAAAGGCGATGCAGAGTGGTTGCTGCACAGTAGGGGCTGCGTTCAGCTCTCGAATCGTTTGGTCCGCCATCGGTTCTGGTTCCTGTGTAGGTTCTTCGATTGGTGTAGTTTCGGAGGTGGATTCTTGTTCGGGTCGTCGTGTGCTTTGTTGTTTCTTTCGTCGAAGTGTTTCGCCGTGAGTTCTACGAGCGCTTGCTTCGATTTCCGGGTTATATGGAGCTAAAGTACCCGGGTTCTTCCTGGTCATAAAAATAAAACAAAATCATTCAAAAATGCCGAAAGTAAATATCCCCGGCAACGGCGCCAATTTTGACAAGTCGTCGTTTAACCGGTCAAAAATAAATGAATAAATTAACATCTTTCAATAAATAATAATATAAGGAAATTAAATAGATAAAGGGAAAGAGGGTCGATCCACAGGGAGATTAGCTGGAATTATTGACTGTAGTCTGCTTCGATTAGTACTTCCAGGAATATCTGCAAAGTAATTAAATAAAATGGGGGGAGTGATTTGATTTTGAGTGAAGTACTAAAATAAAATGCAAGAATTAAAAAAATAATAAGAAAAACCAAGTATGTGTAATAGCCTCGAACCAGCTCCTTCAATTCTTTCGATCACTGAAATAGATTTTTATTTCGGGGATCATGTCGGTTACAGTCTACGAGGCCCAACCCGTCGTAACTTGTTTCTCTCTCGAGTAACCAATCCTCCCAAGTCTATCTTCGAAAGATGGTTCTTAAATAAATCAACCACGTCTATCGCCGTTAAAATATTTAGAATAAAAGCAGGGAAACCCCGACTTAGAAATTGTCTAAAATAGAATCGCTTCTGATTTTATCTTTCCTTAGCGGACCGCCGCTAAGAGTGTTCATAGGAAGTCGAAATTTGCCACAGGCCGATCCTAACTCCAAATTATGTTTTTAAACGATTCCAGACCAACGAGCTCTTTTTGATTTGAAAAACGGTTAAAAACCTTTAGTAAGGCCGATTGCCAAACTATCTAAGCAGAAAGATAAAAATGATTTCCCAGAAGAATTTAAGCAAGTTCAATTCTCACGAATCGAATTGACTTGGCTGGTTCTTGGCTTAAAAGATTTAGCTAAGCATGATATTGATTATCATACTTAACTTGATTTTAGCATAGTAATTAAATAGCATAAAATAAATGAAACAAGAAAATAGAGAAAAATAACTTAGATTAAAACTGAAAATGTTTACAAAGATAAAGAATTCAAAGCTAGAAGATGATCTTAAGCCTTCACCAAAGGTTGGTATTTATAGGCTTAGATTTACAAAGATAAGGTGAGGAGATAATTTAAAATAATAAACAAAAGATAAATAATTCAAATGTTTTGAAATTTAAATACAGCAATACGAAACGGATAAACTGATAAGATCTTCCAGATCGTCCAGAATCTTCTAGAAGTCGCCACGTATTTGCCACGTCATTGCCACGTCAGACGCGTCGTGCCTAGTGTCGTGCCCACGATGCCAGTCATGACATAATTATACTAAAAACTACAGAAATGCCCCATTTTTACTGTTATTTCCAGAATTAGGTCCCTGCACAAAATATAACAGAAACAACATATATTAAGCAGCAAGAAGTCCTAATAACTAGAAGAATAGCAAATAAAGTATTTCACGTTTGAGAACTTATCAGAGCTCGCGGCACGTATCACCGAACAACCCCCAATCTTTAATTTCTGAAATTCTTATACCAACTCCTTTATACTATAGGGTTGTTTACAAAAACCTGTTGCGCACGCCTGTAGGATTTCCCATTTGTCCTTATCCACCACACCCACAATCGATCTAGACTCGACCTACGGTTCCTTTATCTTCCGGTTCCCAATATGTGTCTTTATATGCTCTTTTCACCTATGAGTCAATGATTTTGACTGGTGAGCCCTTATTTTTTGTTTCAATGTTTTCGATGTCCCCTGATAACGTTTGGGATCTGATTAATTTTGTGAATGATGTGTCCCATGATTATGTGCTTTCGGTTTCCCATGATTACACCTGGGATCAAATTTAGAATGCTGCTAATAATTTGATCGATTTTTTCTCCAATATGAATCCCGCGTATCTCGTAAAGCCATCTATACCTTCACCCTCGATCCATACAGTCAAAATCCATCAAATCTTTCAATCACCCTCTCGGCATCATCATTTGTTTTCATTCGTACAAACCCAAATCAAGAACCATCTTTTTCCCTTTTCCATGGTACAAAAACATCAACAATGATCCCATGTATGTCAAAAAATTTGCCATATTCCTTGCCAATGAAGTTGCATCGGCAAATTTGCTACAAACAGAGTCCAACAATGTTGTCTGTCTGATCGTCCTCCTTGTGATCTCCAACGATCTCTCTTTGATCGCCATTGAACACCATTGATGTTCTTTTTAATATATTCATATATCCATATATCAATTAAAAGAGAGAAAATGGCAATGTTTTATATGACGGTGCATTTTCTTTTTTTTCTGCTTTTATCACGTGCTCAGCTTTTAAATTGGAAGTAACAAATTTGAATCAAACATTTTCGGAAAGAAAAGGGTAAAAATCAAATTTCCAATCAAATATGAATTTTTGTCCTCATGTCTAGATCGAACACAAGTCATGGAATAGTCGCACTTGTATAGTCCATCTAATATTTCTTGATATCTTGCGTAGACTATTATAAACGAATAACTATGATATCTCATATCAATTTATTCGAGCATGGCATGTATTTTCTAGTCTCACTCAATCAAGTGGCCTATGATATTACGACAAATCTTATCTTGATCAACTATATTCCACTACATAGATTGTGACATATCCAATATTAGTCTTTATAGTGTAGTTAATTCGACACACGTTTGACCGTATCAAAATATGTCACTCACGATGTTGGAATAATGATGATCTTAAGTCGAAGGATCATACATGTAGTTATCACCATGAGCAATGTTGTGACTGTCACATAATAATCCAAGAAACATGCTCATGGCGGGTCAGTCCAGTAAGTCGTTCTCTAAAACATACTTATGTATTAATTTTGACATCTCAATGTCAATGACAACACTTTGTCATCAATCAACTACATATTAGTCTTGATATATTATTGTTGTCCATGCCCACAATAATACTTGACTAAGGATATTCAAGAATAATTATATTATTCTAAGGACTTTATTATAATTCAGTTTATTTATAGATGCACAGAATAAGACTGAAATAATAATAATGGCTTTATATTAATAAACAAGATAAAATAAGTATGTCTTTTATAACCATCTCATGATTGATCTTTGGGTATACTCCAACAAAAAGTTATTATATTGTAAAAATAATTTAAACATGTATAATTTAAGTAATTATATTGGTATAGTCGGTATGTGAACTTTTGGTTCGACTTGTGGGTTGCTAACTTGGGTTCGCTTATATAGTATGTCCATCCGGATGTGGTCGCATCCCTTCTATATGTGTCAGTTGCTTCGATGGCCTCGGAATCATGTTCGTAGAACTGGTCCTTTTTATCAATTATTGTCGCAGTCAGTTCTTCTATATATCACAACAATTGTGAGCCCTGCACCTTTCTTATGGGATGATTCTATAAGATAGATTAATGGTCCGTCCGATCGATCATCGGTAAAGTATGTGTATGTTATCCGAATGAGAGTGCATGTGAGTGATCTGAATACTATTTCTAAGTGTATCCACAAGTTTAAGGGACCGCAACAGATACGTATCTTCTTATGACTTGTGTGCAAGGATCGACTCATGACTAATATTGAGCATTCTCGGCGTCATTTTACTACGGATGATTTTTTCCCACTTTGTGGAATGGTGGTCGAGGATGTGCACCATGTGCTTCGCAAATGTTCATATGTTACTTCAGTATGGTGTGCAGTGGTCAAACAAGACCGGTTGAATGAATTTCTTGGCATGGGTCTCAATGAATGGGTCAAGATGAACTTATCTTAGCCAAAATATTTTGCACAGGATCCTACGAACTAAGACCTTATGTTTGGTGCACTTGTGTGAAATTTGTGGTGGTATCACAACTCGATAGTTTTTGATAATCCATTAGATAAATGGGGTTCGGTATTGGAGTAAAGTCGACATTTAGTGTAGGTGATTGTGAGTGTGTTGGATGCTACTCTATTTCGCACATGTACGGTTTTTTCATTGCCATGGGATCTTGATCGTTGGTTACCTCTGAATGTTAATTGGGTGAAACTTAACACAGACGGTGAGAAAACGAGAACTAGATGGGTTGGCATCCTGCGGTGGGGTATTGCGAGATTGCATAGGTACTTGGATTTTTGGTTTTTCTAAGCTCATTGGAGTTTGTCTGGTGTTGGAACTTGGAAGCAGAGCTGTGCGAAGGGGTATCTTGACCTTTTATGTATATAGGATAATGGGTATCATAACATTATCTTGGAACTTGATAGTATGGACGCGACACGGGTACTCCAGTCTGACATGACTAACAGGGGGCTCCTCTTTGGTTGAGTGTCTACATGAGTTGCGATGGTGGGAGTGGGAAATTTGAGTTCAACATGTGTCGCATTCAAGAAATAAGATAGCAGATGGTCCCAATAAAATTGCACCAATAGATAGTTTTGATGGTGTTCAGTTCTTTTCAACTTAGTTAATAGTTTTACCTCTTTTGACTGTGGATGCTATGATTAGTTGATTGTAATTATTACCATGTGTACTCTTTTCTTCTGACTAGGTTTAGAGGTTTTTAATGAGGCACGTGGTAGTAACCATTTTCGTCTAAAAATAGCTTCCAATGATAGTTATTTATTAGAACAAATAAAATGAGTTGCTATTATAACCTTATGAATGATTAAAGCATGGTAGATGCTTTGAATTATACCTAAAAGTTCATTTTTATTCTCTATAATATGAAAAAGAACATTTTAATCTTTATACATTTGAAATTTTAATATTTTGGTCTAAAAAACTAAATTTATTGTTAATTGGCTTAAATATTTTGGTTTAAACACTCCAAAGGTCTCTCTCAGAATTTTCAGAATTGGAGTGAATAGGGATGGAACAGAGTTTGGTTGGTCAAATTTTTTTCATCTAATCCCCGACCTGAAAAAATAGAAATCCAAACTCATTTCCAACCCAACCCAAATAACACAAGCATTGCAAAAAGGTCTAGTTTTTTGTATAAATAACAAACAATATTTGAAGTAGATGATGATGATAAATGAGGAAATAAAGAAACTTGAGAAGAAAAATGAAAACTTAGGAATAAAAATAAACAAAATGAATGGAAAAGTAAAAAAACAAATGAAAATTAACAAAAAGAATAAAATGCTAAAACATGAGAATTATAAATCAGGGCAAAAATTGGAGAATAATTCAAATGAAAACTAAAATTTGGGATGTAGAGGATGTTGGGGCATATTTGGATTTCTATAGCATTCTCTGCAATGCTTGGGGTAGGACGTCATGTGCACATGGCGTCTTGCTATTTTTTATTATTTTATTTTGGTTTAGTGAAAGGACGTCACATGCAGAACACGTCACGGGCTTTGATAAGCTTGATAATCGGCTGGTGCAGTTGCTAGGGCAGCTTTCATGTGAAACACTGTGTGCAGTTGACGCGTCAGGTGGCAGGACGCCACTTCTAGGTGGCGTCTTCGTCGTCAGTGTGGCATGCATGTAGAAGCCAGCTTTCACGTGAAAGCTGAGAAGTTTGAATATTTTTGTCGATGTTGTATATATATATATATGGGGATATAAAGAAGAAGAGTGTATAGGGTTTGAGAAAAAATGAAAAGGTTTGAGGTGAAAATTTTTGTGATAATTTTTTAAGATATATTCGAAGAGGTAAAAATTGTTGAAGTATATTTGGTTGTAGATTTTTTCGGTTTCTCAAAAGTAAGAAATATGTTCTTTTAGTTAATCTATTTTTTTTTAATTAGAGGGGTTTGTAGAATTTTTTGTGTGGTTGAACAGTTGTTTAATATATATGTTTAATCATTTTTTGTTGAAGGATTAAGAGTGCATTTTTTCGATTTCTCATCTATCATGTAAGTCTTTTGTATTTATTTAATTTTAATTAGTTAATTTTTTAATAGTTAATGTAGTTTTTTGTATTTACAAATTTAATAAGAAAATTTTCGTGTATGTTTATGACTGTTTTTTTAATATGTAGATAGAATGAGCTCATCAACATATTGTGACACTGAAAACCTAGTTGATCGTTGGGGGTGAAATACTTGATGATTTCAGTGAGAATGAAAAAAATATTTTACATATTACGAAATATGATGACGTTCATTTACCCGATGCTGATGATGTTGAGGTTGTTAGGACAACTGCGACTGGGGGAAATAGTCTAAATGTTGAAGATGATGTTTGGGCCACAACTATCACTAGGTTTGGGTTGGGAAATGATTAGCATGTTTGGGGTTTTGTTCAAATAGATCCCATTGTAGAAGATGTTTGGGCAAATGTTGTTGGTATATGAGCCACATGTTTGGAGTTATGTTGAACGAGATCCCAATCAACCGGAGCTCATTTATCCGACTTATGAACCTCCAGCTCACATGTATGAGGTGGACTATGCTGCAATGTGAGATCCGGAACATGAAGCCGACGTATTTGCTTCTTCATCAGCTTTCAACTATAGAGAATTGAAACTCAAGGCTTTATTTGAAACAAAAAAAGATGCCCAGTTGGTAGTTAAGAAGTAATGCATCAAACGCCATATGAAATTTTCTGTTGTTGAGTCTGATAAGTATACATATTATTAGGGGTGGGCAAAAAACTCGATTACCCAGTCACGGTCCCGGACCTGGTGAGTTTTTACCCGGAATTGGTTTCAGTGGGACTGAGATTGGATCCAAAATTTAGGTCCTGGTTGCAATCAGGCCCGGGACTGTATCCTAATTTTTCAGACCTGGTACCCGGTGGGTACCCAATAGGATCGGTACCAGTACTAGGTATCTGGTAGTGGTCTGGTACGAATGGCGTTGAAGAGGTTGGAAACAACTGAAGGCGCTCCTTTATTTCTCTTTATGTATGAATATTATGAGTATCACTCGTTTTAAGACTTCAACCTTCAAGCCTACAATATTCTGAATTTGTTATTTAATATTATTATTGATGGTTGAAATTTTTTCCCTGCTGCTCAAATTTTATTAATAATAGACTAATTGACTGGGTACCATGTATTGATACCGGTTCCCACTAGTACCGAGACCGGTTCCTGAAATCTTAGACCTAGTCTAACTGCGACTGGGACTGATTCTAGTTTTCATGAACTGGTAGTTACCGAGACCGGGACCAATTCTAGACAAATTGGGTGGGTACCCAGTCTTGCCCACCCCTACCTATTATGTAAGGTGTATTAATTAAAGATTTGTATGTGTGAAAAAGACAACAATACTCTTACAACAATATTTATTATAATAAATTTTTTATTCAGGTTGAAATAGTACCACGTGCTTTGTTAAAAACAACTAATTTTGGTCAGAAGAAAAGATTACACATGATAATAATTATTATTATGATAATTTTTTTTAATTTCAAACTGAGTTGACATTCGATTAACTGATGACATTAAATTCAACTAGAATAATACACATTAGAATAAATTCAAAATTATTTAAAATTAAAAATCGATTAAATTTTAGTTTGATTGCTACCGTTGCTACTACAACCATTTAGAGGATGTAGTTGAAACATATTTAAACAAAACATTTTTTCAATCTATTTAATTAGGGGTTTAAATTTCTTAGTAAATGTAGTATAAAAACATATGCATAAAAATTAATTCAAATATTAAAAAAACTTTGTCTAGATGGTTGACCCGAATTAAGAAAGTCACACGGGGAAAACCAAAGTCAACCCGAAAGTCAACCTTGATTAACGACCCTTTTTTTTTCTTTTTAACCTTGTCTAGATGCACTTTAGACCTAATTGTGATCACACAAACATCATACCAAAAGATCACGAACATCAGAGATCAAACAGGGACTCAATTGAACAAATTACAACTTTAGGGACCAAAATGTAAATTCTGATAAATATGGGGACTTAATCCAAATTAAAGTTACCAACTTGAAATTAATCAGGTTTCAAGCTTCTCCGTAAAATTTCAGCTCAAAAGGACTTCCCAAACTCATACAATTGCACAAACAAGTTCCAGGACCAAAACGTAAACATTCCAAAACATATAACTGCCAATGTCAGCCCCCAACGGTCACCCGTTCCGAAACGGGCATAGCCCGTTTCGAAACTCGGGGCCGTTCCGCAACGCGTACCGAAACGGGGGTCTGGCAGTAGCCTTTCCGTTTCGGAACGGTCCCTCCCGTTTCGGACGCCTGGGCTTGTTTAAGGCACCCGTTCCGAAACGGTAGGTGCTGTTCCGAAACACCCTGCACAGATTGCCCAAAAATGCCTACTTAAACATGCAATTGACCAACCAATCATGCTCCAAATGCAACCAAACTTTACCAGCATGCAATTAAACATAGAAGGGACATATAAGCATCTTCAATTCAACCAAATAACATCATAAGCAAAAAGCCCCAAATCTATAGGCATGCTACCTACACAAGTAAGCCATTCAAGCATAAACTTCCAAAACAAGCATGTAAAGATCCAACACCAAAACCAACCATCTCAACATCAAACAACATACTTAGGGAGTACTAAACACCTCCCAAAACATATACATTGGTCCCCCATTGCCAAATTACCAAAAGCTAAAAAGTACTTAGAAAACCTTCCATACATAGAGCTTTGTTTCCACTTGGATGCTTGCCCTCCTTGCTGCCCTCAAGTACTCTAATGCTCTGCATTATTGAATTAAGAAAACGGAAGAGAGCGTAAGCAAAAGCTTAGTGAGGAATGCTCAATAAAACCATCCAATAATGCATTTATAAAACACTTATAAATCATGCTTCAAAACATCATTTACACATGCTCAAAAGCATACTTTAACAAGCATCTCATGCTTCATTTCATTTCATGTCATATTGGCCACAAGTGATACAATTCATTTCTTTGAAAACAAGTTCATCAACTTTCACCCCAAGGACTTTTAAACACCTTGGACCCCAAGGACTTTTAAACACCTTGGCCATGGACTTTTAAACACCATGATATAAATTACCTCAAGGACTTTTAAACACCTTGAACCCCAAGGACTTTTAAACACCTTGGCCTATGGACTTTTAAACACCATAGAATGGACCACACAAGGACTTTTAACCACCTTTGTGTCCGTAACAAGAACCATCCAAGGACTTTTAACCACCTTGATGTTCTTAAGTAAACAAGGCTCACTCAAGGACTTTTAACCACCTTAGTGACCTTAACCTTTTCAAACATCACTTGCCAATATACATCATTATCATCAATTTATCCACTGTTTTAAAGCATTAAACCAAGCCATATTCATCATGCATTTAAAAGCATCAAACCACATTTAATCAATGTTCAAAAACAAGGAACTCTTACCATGAGCTTCCTTCAACATATGGCTTACAAAAACAGCATTAACCATGCTAAATCATGCTTTCAAAACAGAATTTAAAACATGCAATAAACCACATTGCACATCAATCAAATCATGGCCACCACTAGAGAGTATTTCCGAAAACTTACACTTGAGCTTAGCAAAGTTGTTTAGACTTAAACTAAGCTCCCAAGACATTGGTTTCAAGCCGAAAACCCAATTTCACTCACCGATTCCACTTCGCCTCAAGCCAAAGCACCAATTCAAGCTTCCGGATCAACAACTCTTGGATCCAAAGATGCCTCCCCTGATTAAACACATTAAAGCAGAGATTTAATGCATCATCATGCATCAAAAGCTTCAATGAAAGCACTCAAACTCGCTGCTCTCATTCACACTCCAATTTCGGCCACCAAACACAACCGAAATTGCATCAAAACCACTTCTCAACAAAGCCCAGCCATAAACCAGCAAAACCTAACATCCATTAACACCATTTAACATCTAAAAACAACCTATAAACATCCTTATACCTCCAGCAACATCAGATCCACAAGATCACCACAAAAACATCCAAGAATCACAAGCTAAACTTAGGAAACACAACCTATCCGGGATTGCATTAATCAAAACTCATTTCCTTATCAAATTAACATTCATTAATCATCATTTTAGCACCTTAAAACACTGCTTAAACAGATCCAACGAAATTTCATCAAAAACACACCAAATCTTGCATTTTAAGCCAAGATCCACTAAACAATCTTAAAAGCCATTTATAAAACATCAATTAGGGATTGAGAACTTAGGAATTTCATTAAAGAACTTGAAGTTCAGAGGAGAAGGACGTTCTTACCTCCAAACTTGAGTTTCTCCTCTTTTAGAGCCAAAAAGCTTGATGAATCAAGTAGCAAATACAAAGGTTTTGATGAGGAGATGATTAGGAATCAAATGAGGATTGAAAAGAAGTATTTAGGTGATAAAAATCAGAGGAAAAGATCTGGAGAGAATGTGTTTGGTTTGAGAGAAAAGATGAGAGAAAATGGGAATGGAAAATTTAGAAAGTTAGTTAAAAATGACTAAAAATATCTTTCCCTCCTTTTTACTTTTATTTTAAACCATTATTAAATCATTTAATATTCTAGAAAATCTGGAGAAACTCCCCTTTGGGTAAATAGCTCCCTAAAGATTCAAAGTTTCAATCCTTTTTAAAACAGTCACAAAACTTTCAAAAATCACATTTTGGTCACTAGCCAAAATGTCACCCTTCCGAAACTCATTTTCCAAAATTGATTTCACAGTTCACTTAATTATATTAAAAGATGATTTTAGAACATTTTTCCATATTTTTAATGCAACCCGAACTAGGCTTTCCTAATTTCACCTCTTTAGATTCGAACAGCACTTTGACCAAACCGGTCAACGCCCAAAACTTCTAAGCCCAAAACCGGGGCGTTACAATACATTTTTACGAAGGAGATTAATTTTTCACGATGTTCGGTTCTGATTTGCGGATTGTCAGCGGTCTTTAGTAGTAAATGTAATTTTTTTCAGAAGGAGATACATTTTTCATGACGTTCGGATTTGATTTGTAGATTGTTAGTGATCTTCAGTTGTTTGATCCCCTTTCGTGGTTCGTTTTTTGATGCAATCAAATTTGTTTTACGAAGCAGCCTCCAAGACCTACTTCAATCCTGAAGCGTGTAGGTGGATGGAGACAAGAAGTCTTGCTCTCTGTTTCTATTTCTCTGGTGTTTCATCTTTATCATTGTTTTGTAGCCTACTGGAGGTGTTTTGTTGGTCTGATGTTTCGTTTTTTAATTTTTTTTTTTTCAATTTAAATTTATTTTTATTTTTATTTTTCTGCTATAATTTCATTTCTTTTGAACTATTTTTCTATTTTAATTTCTAATAAAATTCAGCGGAAATATTATTAAAAAAACCCTTTAGTCATACCGGTGACCTAACATCAAATTGTATGGAAATAATTATATGCAGAGAAAAAATTAAGCAAATAGTGGTAAGGGGTAAATTGCAAAGAAATGAGCATTGTTACCATTGTCAATAATGGAGGCATAACCATTTCTAGGGGCCCAGCGTAGCAGAAAATGACTGTGTCCGCCCATTACAAGTGTAATGCAACCAAATTCAGTCACGGAAAGAGTTTGGGTAACCAAGCTTTGACCGCTGATTTCGACTTCTTCTCTCTAATTTAATTTAACTTTGATTGTTCCAACTTATTAACTCAGCCAATATTGCTATATCTTAATATTTACAAGTTGTGTGATCAATAGATTGGTTCATTTCAAAAGAGTCTATTTAATTTAATTATAGCAGTGAAGAGTGTAATTATGCTCCTAATTACACCAATTATCACCCCTAAAAATTAACGAATATAATTGAAACTCTCTAATAACGCTTAATTCAGCATTACTCATAAATTAAAATGGTAATCCAAACATGTCACAACTATATAATTACACTCAATTATATTCAAATCTAATTATTTCAGAAACATGTCTAAATATTATTAAAAAAACATGTCCAAATAAATTGGCCTCTATATTCGATTTTCAAATTTACCCTTAACATTTGTTATGTCTTTAAAGTGATGTTTAAGCTACCAATTTGTTCCATGTTTTCTCAAAAATAATATCAGTCTATGAAAACATGAAATATCACAATGTTTACTGACCATTGACCAATATACACTTTTAGGATAAATATATGATAAATATCACTCCTAAAAAAACCTTTTTACCCCATAATTGGTGAAAAAAACAATATTCGAATTTTAAAGAATGACCTAACATTTCTTTCAGCTATATCAAATCGATAATAAGTGGACTGAACCAATTTTGCCCGGAAATAACTGATAAATGACAATCATTTAAAAAAAAAGAAGATGCCATAGATTCACCAAACTCTGGCTATTTCCTCTTTCTCACAAACCAGGAATTAAAAAATGAAAACATGTCATCAAAAACCAACCCTCCATGTGACAGGGCAGGGCAGTTTCATGTTTTTACCTCTGTTTCTCGACCTTGATTAGCCTGTTATCAATACCAGTGCTATTTTTCGAGGTTATATCACTTTCTACACTAGAATTAGACTACTTCAATTCAAACAAGTGTGAAAGCAAAAGAGAAACAGAGGGCGATGGAGCGAGCGAGACATAGGAAGAATCTAAGGAAGCAACGTTGCAAAAAGTGTAAAACTTTCCAACTTCAACTATAAAGAAAAGCAATATCCTCGTGAAAGAGAGAGAAGAAAGTTGTCTCCTGCGTGTCTTTCTTGGGACTTCACACATATCTTCTTCTTCTTCAAGGTTGAAACTTTAAACGAAAAGCTAACATCTTTGCAAAAGAAGAGAAGGTTAGAGATCGGTGAAGATGACGGGGGGATCAGGGAGATTACCCACATGGAAAGAAAGGGAGAACAACAAGAGGAGAGAACGGAGAAGAAGGGCCATAGCTGCAAAGATATACTCCGGCCTCCGAGCTCAAGGCAACTATACGCTCCCTAAACATTGCGACAACAACGAGGTCTTGAAAGCTCTTTGTGCCGAGGCTGGTTGGATCGTTGAAGAAGATGGCACCACTTATCGCAAGGTTTGTTTCCCTTTCCCCTTCTCTTGTAGATCCTTTCGTTTTTACTTTTTGATGCTTGTTCTAAAATGGGTTTCTATTTGATCTTTGATTCAGGGATTCAAGCCACCTCCATTGGAGCTTGGAGCCGGAGGGGGTTCAACCAACATCAGTGCGTGCTCATCTATTCAACCGAGTCCACAGTCTTCGTCTTTCCCAAGCCCCGTGCCTTCCTACCATGCCAGTCCCTCGTCCTCCTTATGCCCCAGTCCGACTCGTTTTGATGCAAACACCTCGACTCACCTTCTCCCATTCCTCCGCAACATTGCGGCCATCCCTAACAATCTCCCTCCTCTTAGAATATCCAACAGCGCTCCAGTAACCCCACCACTTTCTTCCCCTACCAGAGGATCTAAGCGTAAATCTGACTGGGAATCCCTTTGCAAGGACTCTCTAAACTCATTTCGCCACCCACTTTTCGCTACCTCAGCCCCATCGAGCCCCACAAGGCGGTACCACCGCCCACCAGCCACTATACCGGAATGTGACGAGTCCGATGCGTCGACTGTGGACTCTGGTCGTTGGATGAGTTTTCAGGCAGCGGCTCCTCCTTCACCTACGTTTAACCTTGTGAAAAGGGTGGTTCCTCTCCAGGGGAGTGTTGCAGTTGCAGTTGCAGAGATGGGGAGAGGGTCGGAGTTTGAGTTTGGGAATTGCAGAGTGACGCCTTGGGAAGGCGAGAGAATACACGAGATCGGAGTGGATGATCTTGAACTTACACTTGGGACAAGCAAAACCTGTGTATAAAAACTTGGATTCACATTCTCCATCGTTCAATCACTCCATTGCCCTATCTTTGTTACATTTGTACAGTTTCAATTTTCTAATCAGTGCCTAAGAAGGAACATAGAGGCCTCAATCTTTATGTCTGCATTTTTGTTTTCTCGTGAATTTCTGCATTTATCAATATGATTGATGGGATTATATTTTGTCATACACAGAGATTGTGTTGTGTTCATTTTTCTAGTTTTTTTTTTTTACTAGAAAACACAAACTCAGAATTTGGAAGGCAATAAGCCAGTAACTACCACTCCTACAGTCCTACTATTCCCGGATTTTATTTTTCTAAATTATTTCGGCATTTGTATGATTTAAATGAACTGAAAAAATGGTAGAGGTTAAGTGACAATGTGTGGGAATTGTAGGGGCCATTTCTATGTTTGGTTCAGTGTATTCTGGAAATTTGTGCAGTTCTTGGGGTTCAAACTTCAAAGAGCATCTTTAGAATGAATAAAATAAACTCATTCCCCATGAGGGGATGAGGCGCAAGCCCTTCCATGTGATGTGTATTTTTTCTATAGGTAAGCATGTGATGTTAATTCTTTTATGGGAGAAATTCCAATAATATTGTGTTGGATTTTTTTTAATTTTAAAAATATGGTTCCAATTAAATTATTTCTCACAATATAGTAGTTTAATGTTCAGTTCAATAAACAAAGGGAGTTCACCCCGTTTTTGAACAGTAATTTGAAATAAAAAATAAAAAAATCCATTTGGGAGTTCCCGTCTTTGAACAATAACAAAAAAATTAAAATCCAAGGCTGGATTTCCATCCGCCTTTGAATAGTAAAAAAATGAACAGCATTAAGGGGCCGTGTTGGGTTTGTAGCACGCTCGAATCGATCACCGAAACCGTCAAGGAGGGTTGTAAATGTTTGGTGGTTGAATTGGCTAAAATCGAAATAAAGGTAGACAAGTGACACAATGATTTTAGAGTGGTTCGGCCTTCTAACAAGCACCTACATCCACTACCTTAGCACACCACTAAGGATTTCTCAATTCACTCAACAATGAATTCGTCCCCTTTTCCCGGTTTAGGAGGAAACCGTTACAACCCTATCTTTTAGACTAACTCTAGTTTTTCTCTCTAGGCTAAACTAGAACCTCTTCTTTTACAAGGGATTTGTTTGGTAAACTTAATACCTCACAAGGTGGGTGTTTACACAAATTTAAGCTCACAAGAGTAGAAGGATTTACAATAAAGCTCACTCTCTAAAGACTATGTACAAGAGAATAGTAAAATAAGGATTTAGACTCTAATTCTCTTGACCATATTGCTTGGATGTTGTCTCTAACCATCTTCAAGTGTCCCAAGGTTGCTTTTATAGTGTGGAATGAGTTTCTAGCCGTTTATGGCCGTTGGGGATGTTTTGGAGCCGTTGGAAGCCATTAAAGTCGAGCTTTAAATGCTCACATGCACAATGGTTTCGAAACCATTGAATAGGTTTCGAAACCTTAAGAGGGGATTTGTAAAAACTAGCCATTTATGGCCGTTGGGGATGTTTTGGAGCCGTTACAGGGCCAAAGTTTCGAAACCTTCATAGAGGTTTCGAAACCTTTGTGCCAAGGTTTCCAAACCTTAATAGAGGTTTGGAAACCTTTGTTAAGGTTTCAAAAACAATAGCTTACTGCCCAGAGAGGTTTCGAAACCTTATATTATGGTTTCGAAACTTTCACTCAAAAACCCATTTTTGGCTAATTTTTAACTTTTAAATGTATATTCGATATAGGTGCAAATTCAAAAATATTTTAAACATATTTTTCAAGTTTTAAGGACTTTTGAATTATTTTTGAAATCTTTAAACAAGTCCAAAACATTTTTCACATAATTGTTATATCAAAATATTTCTCAACAATCTCCCCCCTTTTTTGATATAACAAAACTTCTTTGAAAAATTGTTTTTGACAAAAGCTCCCCCTTAATTTTTCACTTACTTCTCCCCCTTTTTGTTATATAAAAAATAATTCAAATCTTTATAGTACATAATAACAATGGAGAGTAAGTTAAAAAAAAGTTTAAGTACAAAAAATTTAAAAAATAAAACTCCCCCTTACTAAAGCATTCCATTAAATTTTTAGCACAAAACTTGACACTTAAGAGATTGAATTTCACCATTGAATCAAATCAATTTAAAACACATGAAATTCAATTTATCCAAGACTTTAAAACTTTATGCAAACATATGAATGAAACAATATGATTCATATGCATAAAGCATCATAAAATGGCATGCGCTTATAAATATAAATAAGCAATGATGCATGGACATTTATCATCAAAATAGGTAACCAAATGATTTATAATCCAATGCATTAAGATTAGAGGTTACCCATCTTCTTCACTTGTGTGGCTAGAGCATTTTCATATCTTTGCTTTTCTTGTTATTGCTCCAACACACCTACAAAAGACAATTACTTGGATTTTGGTATCCAAATTGCTTTGGATCCATTTACATTAGTCACAATGTCTTTAGTTCCCTTGGGAACCCATACTTGTCTAATTCTATAAGATTTTCTCTTCCTAATAGGACAAGTATGTAAGGAATGACCATGATAATGGCAATGTGAGCATTTTGCCTTTATGTGACAAGATGAATTATTGAAAATAATTTCCTTTTCTTTTGTTAAGCTTTCAAGCTTAACTTTTAAATCAAGATTTTCTTTTTCTAAAACATCTTTGCTTGTTTTTGAAAATTCTAAATCATTTTTCAAAATTTCATTTTGGTTTTCAAAATCCACTTTTGTTTTTAAAAGAAAATCATTTTCAAATTCAAGTTTTGAAATCATTTTCTTAAATTTGGAATTCATGGTCTCAAATTCCAAAAATAATTCATCGAAAGCATCTTGCAACTCATCGAAAGAGTAAGAATAAAGTTCAATTGAGTTAGAAGATACCTTAGGCTCCTCGAGAGCCAAAACACCATCCACATTTGGATTGGAGAGAGGGTTTGCACATGATTGATCATCATCTTTCTTTTCTCCCTTCTTGTTGCCATAAAGCTTCTTAAGTTTCTCCCACAATTCTTTGGCATTTTTGCATGTGGAGATCTTCTTGGAAACTTCTTCGTTGAGGCCACAATAGAGAATGTGCGTCGCCTTGGTGTTTAGCTTTGCCTTCGTGTCGTTGGCACTCCTTTGCTTTTTCTTCTTCTTTGGAGCTTCCAAATACCCATCTTCGATGATGCCCCAAACCTCATCGTCTTGAGACTTGATGAAGTATTTCATGATATTTGCCCATTGGAAGTATGATTCTCCTTCGAAGAGTGGAGGACACGAGATAGAGCGGCCTTCTTCAAATCTTGCCATTTTCTTAAACGGTGGACTTCGAGCGTTGGATCTTTACTCCCGGATTTTAGTCCTTCGATGGAGACGAGGCTCTGATACTAATTGTTGGGTTTGTAGCACGCTCGAATCGATCACCGAAACCGTCAAGGAGGGTTGTAAATGTTTGGTGGTTGAATTGGCTAAAATCGAAATAAAGGTAGACAAGTGACACAATGATTTTAGAGTGGTTCGGCCTTCTAACAAGCACCTACATCCACTAACTTAGCACACCACTAAGGATTTCTCAATTCACTCAACAATGAATTCGTCCCCTTTTCCCGGTTTAGGAGGAAACCGTTACAACCCTATCTTTTAGACTTGGCTAAGATAGAACCAACTCTAGTTTTTCTCTCTAGGCTAAACTAGAACCTCTTCTTTTACAAGGGATTTTTTTGGTAAACTTAATACCTCACAAGGTGGGTGTTTACACAAATTTAAGCTCACAAGAGTAGAAAGATTTACAATAAAACTCACTCTCTAAAGACTATGTACAAGAGAATAGTAAAATAAGGATTTAGACTCTAATTCTCTTGACCATATTGCTTGGATGTTGTCTCTAACCATCTTCAAGTGTCTCAAGGTTGCTTTTATAGTGTGGAATGAGTTTCTAGCCGTTTATGGCCGTTGGGGATGTTTTGGAGCCGTTGGAAGCCATTAAAGTCGAGCTTTAAATGCTCACCTGCACAATGGTTTTGAAACCATTGAAGTGGTTTCGAAACCTTAAGAGGAGATTTGTAAAAACTAGCCGTTTATGGCCGTTGGGGATGTTTTGGAGCCGTTACAGGGCCAAAGTTTCGAAACCTTCATAGAGGTTTCGAAACCTTTGTGCCAAGGTTTCCAAACCTTAATAGAGGTTTGGAAACCTTTGTTAAGGTTTCAAAAACAATAGCTTACTGCCCAGAGAGGTTTCGAAACCTTATATTATGGTTTCGAAACTTTCACTCAAAAACCCAATTTTGGCTAATTTTTAACTTTTAAATGTATATTCGATATAGGTGCAAAGTCAAAAATATTTTAAACATATTTTTCAAGTTTTAAGGACTTTTGAATTATTTTTAAAATCTTTAAACAAGTCTAAAACATTTTTCACATAATTGTTATATCAAAATATTTCTCAACAGGCCGCCACGTGGCAGTCTGGAAGGCAGTCGCGCACTGTAGCAAGGCAGGCTGCCCCATCCCCCCGTCTTTGAATATTGACCGGGTGGGGGTGCAGGCCTGCCCTTGCAGGGTGGCAGCCTTCACGTAGGGTGGCATGCATGCATGCCTCGAGTAGTGTTTTTTTTTATTTTGATTGGATAAATGGTAGGTGAGTTTAGTGGTTGAAATTTAAAGTAGTTGGGGTTAAATAGGGGTTGAAGGTTGATATGTTTTGTGGTGAAATTTTGGAAAAGATGGATTAAAGAAGAAGAAGAAGAAGAAGAAAGAAGATTTAGAGGATATTGTGTAAGTAAAATATATGTATTTTATTTTAGAAAAGTATTTTAAGTAATTTTATTTGAAATGTATGAATATTTGTTTGTAGTTACAAATTTTTATTAAATATTTTGAATCTTATATTGTTAATTTTAAAAAAAATTAAAGTTGTTTGAATTTTTGATATTGTGTTAAATAGGTGGTTGAAGAGAAGAAAATTTGTGAAGAGATTGAGTAAAGAAAGGGAGATTTGAAGAAGTATAATAAGCATGGCAAAATTTTAAGTTGATGTTTGAATTTTTTTTAAATTTGTGAAGGGAGGTACGTTCTTGAATTTTGTTTTTTTTACTTTGAATATTGTATTGTTTAATTAATTTGATATTTCAAATTAGATTTTTTTTATAAAATGCTTTTTGAAAGAAAAAACGAATATATAGGGACTAAAAATGAGTATATTGGGATTTGAATGAAAAAATTAGGAAAATAGTGACTATTTTGTAAAAATATTAAAATTGAAGGGTTTTAAAGACAAATTGCCTAATGATATAGGGTTGTAATATATTCTTACTTGTCCTGTAGAATGGCTGAGCAAGCTCCTCTATTGCGATTAGAGGATCAACACATTAGTAGTCTGCCGGTTCTTGAGATGGTACAAATTTGTTAATAATGTATTTATTAGAAATTCAATTATGTTAATAATATTTGGTTTATTTATTAATGTGCTAATTACAGGATTTTGAGGATACATTTAAGCATTATCTGACCATGGCCAAAAATCCTCCGGACGATCGAAGCAATGAATGGTTGCAAGCTTCCGATTTTATTATGCGACCTTCATTCGGGGGTACAAGTTGGTACCCGGGTTGATAGCCGCTCTGTTTGAGCTTTAGAGGCCAGAACCTCATACGTTTCATATGTCGTGTGGGGAATGCACGATCACACTTGAAGACATGATCATGCTTATCGAGCTCCCAGTAAACGGGGCACCATTGATCGGGGACTCGTTGATCGACACAACAAGAGCTACACCTGAAACACTTTGCTCATTTTACCTTGGGAATGTGCCAGATAAATCAAATTTGAAAGGATCTCATGTGAAATTGAGTTGGATGGAAATTGAATTTAAACTCAGTCAATATAGCTCGGTTGCTGCGATTTATAATGCCAGTCGGGCTTATATTCTACAACTCATTGAAGGTATACTAATGCCAAATAAATCTGGCAATGTTTTTCATACACGGTATCTACGCTTTTTGAGGTATCTGTGGGAAGCTGTTAAATATAGTTGGGGATCAGCCGTATTAGTGTTCTTGTATCGTGAGTTGTGCAAGGGCGCTAAAATGGTCATAAGGTTCGGGGTATCAGTGGATGTTTGTTGTTGCTACAAGCATGGGCTTGGCAGCGACTTCCATTTTGGACACCGATTACGGTAGTAAGGGTGAATCCTCTAAGAGTGCAACAGCAAGTGTATCTCAAAATCCCGTTGGGAGTAAAAATTGTTGTGTGTACACGACGCAAGTAGTAAAGTGATACACGAAGTATCGGATGTCAAATCCATAGGGAGTGGAAATAGCCTTAACATTGAATTACTGCACAAAGAAAAGATAATTTTAATTGTTTGCGAGGGAATAATAAAAAGTACTAAAGATAAAAGAGTAAAGAAATCGGGATAGAGAGAATGGGTCGGTATTGATTTGCTCAGTAGTGTAGGTGTTGAGATTTCTAGGACTGTCTGTTCTGTCGTTGCGCCTGTCGCGGCAGCACCTGCGGCGGCAGCGGTCTGTTGTTGTCGCGGCAGCGAACACACAACTCTGTACTTCAAGCTTGGCAAGAATCCCTACTATGCCTTGGCCTATCCCTAGGTCCAAGTCTGTCGATGAACACGTCTTTGATGATACCTCCCGGCGTGAATCGATGGATGAACACCGATGTTGTTGAATTCTTCCTTAGCCGCTTAACCTCGTCCTATCCCTAGGTCCGAGATAGTTCAACCATAAACTGGAGAACCCGTACTTATTCCTTTTGTATACTTAACACTCCCGATATTAAGTAAATGTATAATCTCACAATGCTCTCCCGATACTCTTGTAAGAGTTTGAAAACCAGAATAAGCAAACTTGAAGTCTATTTTATTAAACAGAAAAATTCCTAAAACAAAGCAATCCTTGCAACTACTTTACAGAATCAACCCTTAGCCCTACGGGAAGTTTAGAATATGATGAGAAGGGGAAAAACGACTAGGGTTTAGGGGAAGACGGCTAGAGAATAAGGTGTCCTTCCCTAGGTCGAATTACATGCCTTTTTATAGGCCTTGGGTTCAAGTTTTCTAATATGGCAAGAATACAAGTTTAAATTAAAGTGCAACTTTATTAAAGACTAAATCTTCAAAGTAGATGTCTTTAATTCGTCCTCTCTTCTTGATTGGAGTTTCTTCCTTGAACTTTGGGCTTGGCCTTCATTCTGATCTAGGGCTCGGAAAAATATATGAATGCTCCACGACAGACTGGCTTAATTTCCTCTTTCTGCCGAGCTCCATTTTACTTTTTCCTCCCACCATTTGTTGTCGTCCTTGGCTGCCACGGCAGCGGCCTTGGCAGCATCATCCTTCTCGACTTCAGTCCCGTGTTCCAGCTCTGCTTCTCCACTGCCCTGAGTCTGCTACAGCAGCTACCTGCAAAAGTAACCAAAATTAGCAGAACTGTGCCTTTTTGTATAATTGTGGTGTATAACTGAAATCTATCCTAAATGCAATGAATTATGCTTGAATGCAGCATAAATATGGGTTAAATAGGGGGTAAAATATAGAACTTTTACACACTCAACACACCCCCAAACTCAAGTTTTTGCTTGCCCTCAAGCAATTAAGACCTAAAAGAGAAAAAAATTGTTTGGCTTAAAACAGTGAACTTTGCCTTACCTACCATTCATTCCCTATTATGAGCAGCACCCTGTTGGATAATTCAGGATTCATTCGGAACCTTTCTATAATTCTAGTGTAGTGTGTGCATGTTTTGTGAACAATTATATGCCTAGGCTCCCTTAGTTTACTAGAATAGCTAAGCTTCTAACTTGAATTTTTATGCCAACTTTCATCTTTTTGGAGGCAATTCTTAGGCTCCTTTAGTTTTTACTTAGACTCGATTCTCTTTTCTTAATTTGAGTTTGACTAGAGTCGGTTTCGGGCACCTCTAGCTAACTTCCTAGAGCCGGTTTCGGGCACCTCTAGGTGTATTGAGTCTACTTTTTCTTAACTTCTTTTCCTAGAGCCAGTGTTAGGCACCTCTAGGGGCAACTCAAGTGTTAAGCTTTTCCCTATTCTAGTTTACCAGTAGAGTTCTAGACAGTATAAAAGTCACAAAGGGTGTTTAAGAATCAGAACTATAGTAAGACTCTAAATTGTTCCTAAAACTATCCTAAAGGCACTGCCACGACAGAGGCTGTCACAGAAGGTAAGTTCAGTTTAAAGACTTAAGCCAAATTTTCATTTTAAGCAAAAATAAACTAACACTTAGACACAATTCTTAAACAAAATAAACACTTCATTAATGGAGGGATGTCACCCCCAAACTCAAGGGTTGCATTGCCCTCAATGCATGATGACAAAATTAAGAAAAGAAAATAAAAACATCACAATTATAACAAAATAGCAGACAACAAAGATAAGATAAAAACTTAAATTTTAAGTGATGTCGTCGCTGCTGCTACTGTTGTTGATCTGTATCTGCCGAAGGGCAGTGACCTTCATCTTCGGTACCAGCAGATGGCTTGGAGAGGCAGAGGCGGTCTTTTTCTTGGCTTCCCTCGGGGGCTAAATGCGAGTATGGGAGATCTGGGGTAGTTTCTCCAGAACTTGGACCTCCTCGGAAGAGCTACTACTGCTTCTACCACTGCTGTTGCTGCTGCCGTCAGACTTCCCTTGGCCGGATGGTCCATCACCTGTGTTGGGTTTCCACCGTTTCATCTGGGTGAATTCTTTGGACAGGTTCCTCTTGACAGAGGGCTCGCCATCGGATTCCTCCCAAATTGAGGAAGAGGAGAAACCAGTTATGAACTCGTCAAGGTCAGACAGGGGCTCTTTTCTCTTTGCTCCCCTGGCAGAGGCTGTGGCATGGGGCTTCCACCTGCAGCTGTCGCGGCCGGGGTTGGAGTGGACGCAGCAGACGGTGTTCTCGGTGTGGTAGCAGGGGTAGGGGTATGGGCAGGGGTGGAGGTAGCAAAATAGTGATCGAGGAAAGCAGGAAACAATACATTTGGAAAATTTAAATTGCTTTTAATGAAATGTACCGTTGCTGTTGTGAAATCCCGGATAAAGCTCATCATGCCAAGCTGTCGTTCCTCTATTTTCTGCAGGGTGGCAAGGATTTGGGTGGAGGAGTCGGCTGGGGGAGCTGCTGCTGTGGGCTGCCTCTGTCCTGTTGCGGCAGGCTCTGTCTGGGTGGGCTCTGTCGGCTCACCTGCCGCGGCAGACGGGTTGAAGCTGGAGATTGGTGTTGCGGCTTTCAGCTCCATCAAATTGAGGATGTTTCTCTCCGTCCATCCTTTTCCTCGGACTTTCAGATCCTCAGCAATTTCAAGGACATTGTGGCTACGATAGAGTGCTGTAATGAGGTAGGGGAAGACAAGGGGTCTCGATGGCCGCATTGCACAATCCAAAATCCCTTCCCGAATATATCTACCAACATTAATAGGCCTCTCGTTTAAAATTGAATGAACGAGAGCTAACCTTGGTTGATCCACTGTGCTGTTATGTGAGGAGGGCATAATCCTCTTTTTGAAGAATGCGTTCCACAGTTTGGCTTCGGGGGTGAGTTCTGCTCGTTTCACCGTCCTTGGGTGTTTGGGGTCTGTATTCCATTGGGTTCCATCCTCGGTGAGTTATGCCATTACAGCATCATAATTTGTTGCCTCCAGGCTTCCCAAGAACCGCTTATGCACATCTTCCTTTCTGTCGACGTAGAGTCCGTAGAGGGTGTTAATATACTCTAGCTCAAAGGGGACTTCCTTACCACGGATTGTCACTGCTGTCGCGTCTCTGCTGTCGACGCCAGCATAGAATTCTCTGACTAGGGTGATGTTTATCTCCTCAGGTTGCTCAGCAAACATCTGCCAATGTAGTGCTCTGATCTTACGGGCGATAAATGGTTTGAGCCAGCGATTCTCCGTTCGTTTGTTGTAGATGAACTCTTTCTCCTCCCACATATCCCTGCCCTAGAAGGATCTAGGAGTGGCTGCTGCTGGGGTAGAGCTTGAGGCAGCACTTCGTCTGGTGTTTCTGGTACTCATAGTTGCAAGGGACTGTAGAAAAATGAAAAGAAATGAAATTCTTGAGAGGAAGCAAGTAGAGAGAGTAAAAGTGAAGTGAAAAATGAATAGTAAAACGGAGTTTATATAGATGAAGAGTTTGTTGCCCGTTGGAGCTGTAACGGTAAGCACGAGTAACGGGGCCAGCTGTTACGCGGTTTCTAACGTGTCTGTCACGCGTTTCCGTGTCTGCTGCGCGTCTGTTACGCGTTTGCGTGTCTGTATCGATAGCGTGTTAACAGGTTGGATTTTCCGCGTCTGTCGCGACAGTTGTAACGACAGGCTCCTATTTTGGGCTGATGGTGGGCTGCGTTCACTTCTTCTCTTCTCCTTGTCTCCTTTATTTCCTAAAAATAATTAAAATAAAAACTTAGTTCCTAAAAATAAATTAATTCTAATTTCCTAATAAATAAATAAATATATAAATAAATAATAATAAAAATAAAATTAGGTTAAATTAGGGATGCCAGGAGGGGCGTCTCCTAAAGTAACCACTTCATGTATTCTTGGGGCTTCATTCCCCTGATAATGCTTCAATCTCTGTCCGTTGACTTTAAATTGGTGCCCGTCTTTTAAGGATTTGATCGTGATGGCACCATGGGGAAAACTTGCACCACTTGGAATGGGCCGGACCACCTAGATTTCAGCTTCCCTGGGAAGAGTTTCAACCTAGAGTTGAACAACAACACAAGCTGCCCTGGGCAGAACTGTCGTGGCAGCAGCTTCTTGTCATGACACTTCTTTGTCTTGTCCTTGTAAATCCTTGCGTTGTCATAGGCCATTGCTCGAATTTCTTCAATCTCATTCAAGTCAAGCAGCCTTTTCTGTCCCGCCTTTTCCAAGTCCATGATCACTACCTTGATGGCTCAGTATGCTCTGTGCTCTATCTCAACAGGTAGATGGCATGTTTTTCCATAAATCAGTTGGTAGGGTGACATTCCCAATGGAGTTTTAAATGATGTTCTGTAGGCCCAGAGTGCATCATTGAGGTGTAAGGACCAGTCCTTTTGAGTTGGTTTAACCATCTTTTTAAGAATGTTCTTTACCTCCTTGTTTGATATTTCGACCTGTCCATTAGTCTGAGGGTGATATGATGTTGTGATCCGATGCTTAACACCATATTTTCTTAAGGCAACAGCTATAACCCTATTGTCAAAATGCCTCCCTTCATTACTGATGATTGCCTTCGGGATGCCAAATCTGGAAAAAATGTTCTTATGCAGAAATCTCTGAACAGTCTTGACATCATTTTTCTGTGTAGCGATCGCTTCAACCCATTTGGACACGTAGTCCACTGCTAGGAGGATATATAAATTCCCACATGATGCTGGGAATGGTCCCATGAAATCAATCCCCCAAACGTCGAAGATCTCAACTTCAAGGATGTTTTGCAGCGGCATCTCATGTCTCCTTGAGATGTTTCCAGTACGTTGACATTTATCACAGTTTTGTAGAACGCCTGGCATCCTTGAACATTGAAGGCCAATAAAAACTAGACTGCAAAACCTTGGCAGCAGTTTTGTGACCACCTAAGTGTCCTCTATATTGTGAAGCATGGCAGTGATGAAGCACAAATTCCTGCTCATCCTGTGGTACACATCTCCTGATAATCTGATCTGCAAAAATTTTGAAAAGAAGAGGTTCGTCCCAATAATAATGCTTAACATCATTTTGGAACCTCTTCCTAGCTTGATAATTAAGGTCAGGAGGAAATATTCCGCTAACTAAATAATTAACGAAATCAGCATACCAGGGGAGTTCAGAAAACTTACCTGCCGCCATGGCTGTCGCAGTAGTGCTTGTGGCAGCGAATAGCTGCTCGTCAGGGAAGGTCTCCAGTATGTGTGTCTCGTCTGTTGGGAGACTCTTTCCCTTCTCTAATCTTGACAAGTGATCTGCAACTTGGTTTTCTGTCCCCTTTTTATCCTTGATTTCTATGTCAAACTCTTGCAGCAGCAGAATCCAATGAATCAGTCTGGGCTTTGCATCTTTCTTAGCAAACAGATATTTCAGTGCAGAGTGGTCTGTGTGGACCACCACTTTCGTTCCAAGTATATAGGATCGGAACTTGTCAATTGAAAACACCACAGCTAACAATTCCTTCTCTGTTGTGGTGTAATTCACTTGGGTATCGTTGAGTGTTTTGCTAACGTAGTAAATTACATGGAATAGCTTGTCCTTCCTCTGCCCAAGTGCTGCCCCTACAGCATAATCACTGGCATCACACATAATCTCAAATGGCAACTTCCAGTCAGGTGGCTGTACAATTGGGGCTGTTACTAGCTTCTCTTTCAGAATTCTGAATGCCTCATTACATTCAGCATTGAAGTCGAAGGGACGATTCTGCTCTAATAGGTGGCATAACGGCTAGGTGATCTTCGAGAATTTTGCTATGAATCTTCGATAGAACCCAGCATGCCCTAAAAAACTCCGAATTCCCTTGACTGTGGTGGGTGGTGGCAGCTTTTCAATTACCTCAATTTTGGCTCTGTCGGCCTCTATGCCGCGGCAGCTTACTTTGTGGCCTAGGACTATCCCTTCATCCACCATGAAGTGACATTTCTCACAGTTTAATACTAAGTTCGCTTTCTCGCATCTCTCGAGCACTTTCTGTAGGTTGCCTAAGCAGCTTTCAAAATTATCTCCAAAGACAGAGAAATCGTCCATGAATATCTCCAGGAAATCCTCCACCATGTCGGAGAATATAGCCATCATACACCTCTGGAAGGTTGCTGGTGCGTTGCAAAGTCCAAATGGCATCCTCCGAAAAGCGTAAGTACTATATGGGCAAGTGAAGGTCATTTTCTCTTGATCCTCCGGTGCGATGGCTATTTGGTTGTAACCTGAGTAACCATCAAGAAAACAATAATAAGGTTTTCCCGCTAATCTATCAAGCATTTGATCAATAAAAGGCAGGGGAAAGTGGTCCTTCCGGATAGCTTTGTTAAGCTTCCGGTAGTCCATACAAACCCTCCAACCGGTCATAGTCCTGGTTGGGATTAACTCGTTTCTTCGTTGGTCACGACGGTTATTCCTCCATTTTTAGGAACGCACTGCATCGGGCTCACCCACTTACTATCCGAGATGGCATAAATTATCCCAGCGTCTAGCCATTTGATAATTTCTTTTCGAACCACTTCTCGCATAGCATCATTCAAACGTCTCTGGGCATCAATGGTTGGCTTGTGATCACCCTCTAAGAGGATTTTGTGCATACATAATGCCGGACTGATGCCTTGGATATCAGCTATTGTCCATCCAATAGCCTTTTTGTGCTGCTGCAGCATCCCTATCAGCTGTTGTTCCTGTTCCTCTGCATCAACTTGGAAGAGATGATTACGGGCAACGTATCATTTAATCCAAAAAAAACATATTTGAGCTGCCCTGGCAGGGGCTTAAGATCTAGAATAGGTGGCTCTACAGTTGATGGCTTTTGGATGATATGTTCATTCGAGGTATAGTTTAGGGGCTCGAATAACTTACCTGGACGATTGCCTATCCAATTTACCTCCTCATGAACTTCAGTATCAGATATGTCAGAATCTGAGGAGCTGCTGTCGTCGTCGCTGCCGTGACAGTCTTCCAAATGGCTGCTATGGCAGTGACCAAATTTGATGTCATGGCAGTCCGCATCTCTTTTTTATCCATGAACGACTCAGTCTTCTTGACGAAGTGATTCATGTTTTCAATGTAAGTTCCTGTCTGTGACATAAATGTGGACAAGGTCTGCTCCAATATACTAGGTGTGGCTGCTGGTGGCTGTTGCGGCTGCTGTTGCGGTTGCTGTCGAGTCAGAATTCTAGGTGCCCCTTGATTTTGAGTGTTCTGTGCTTGAGGGTTCAGGGCATTGTTTGGGTTGCTCCAAGAGAATTTGGGATCCTTCCTCCAGTTGGGATTGTAATTGTTGGAATTGTAGTCTTGCTTGTTATAGTTCCCAACATACATCCCTTCCTCTAGCTGTAGCGGGCAGTCTTCCGAACTATGATTCCCACTACAAGTTCCACATACCTCTTCTACAGCATAGACCGGTTGAGAATCTTTCTTCAGCAAGTTTTCTATTGGCTTTGTGAGATACACCACTTGTGTCTTTAGGGAGTTATCGGCTTCGTAATCATTCACAACTAATACTCGTTTACCTCTCCTTAATGTGGGGAATTGCTCTTCATTCTTCGCCAAATTCCTTAATACTACCATGGCTTCATCCGGATCTTTATCCAACAACAACCCATTGGCTGCTGAATCGATTCTCATGCGAGTCTGTAGGTTGGCAACATTGTAGAATTTGATTACTTGATTCCAAACAAGGAATCCATGCATCGGGCAATTCCTCAGAAGAGTAGTAAACCTGTCACATGCCTCCTGCATTGGCTCGTCATCTTCCTGTTGAAAAGTAGCAATTTCGTTACGTAATCGCTTAGATAAATGGGAAGGGTTAAAACGAGACAAAAATTCACGAGTTAAATCTGCCCAAGTTCGTATTGAACCCGACGTTAGTTTGTTCAACCAAGTTTTAGCTATGTCCCTCAATGAATGAGGAAATAACCGAAGCCTCAGTGTCTCCGGATTTACTCCTGGTAGTCTAAACGAACCACAGATTTCTTGGAACGTTTTTAGATGTTCCCTAGCATCCTCTGTAGCAGCACCACTAAATTGGCCAACGGAATTAATCATGCTAAACATGACAGGTTTCAGCTCGAAATTATCAGCTTCCACGTCTGGCAGGGTGGTCTCTAGTTCCATATGATCATTGATCATGTAATCCCGGCGTGACCAGCGTGCGGCCTCAGCAGCAAGAGGATCGGCAGGCCGTCCGTTTCCTCCATCTCCAATAGGATCTTCAGGACCTCGGGGATTCCCTTGGTTGTTCATGGCCTCTAACTGTTCTTCAAGGTATTCGTTTCTGGCTAGCACGAGTCGGAGTCGGTTCCTAAGATTGCACGAGCATTCAATTTCAGGATCTATCTGATACTCAGGTTCCTTTCCTCGTCTCGATCTGCGCATAAGCAAACAGAAAACCTTGTGAAAAGCACAGGGTGAACAATCCAAGTTTAAACAAAAAAATTAAAAAAAATGCAGTAAAAGTAGTAAAGTGATATACGAAGTATCAGATGTCGAATCCACAAGGACTGGAAATAGCCTTAACCTTGAATTACTGCACAAAGAAAAGATAATTTTAATTGTTTGCGAGGGAATAATAAAAAGTACTGAAGATAAAAGAGTAAAAAAATCAGGATAGAGAGAATGGGCCGGTATTGATTTGCTCAGTAGTGTAGGTGTTGCAATGTCTAGGACTGTCTGTTCTGTCGTTGCGCCTGTCGCAGCAGCACCTGCGGCGGCAGCGGTCTGTTGTTGCCGCGGCAGCGAACACACAACTCTGTACTTCAAGCTTGGCAAGAATCCATGCTATGCCTTGGCCTATCCCTAGGTCCAAGTCTGTCGATGAACACGTCTTTGATGATACCTCCCGGCGTGAATCGAAGGATGAAGGATGAACACCGATGTTGTTGAATTCTTCCTTAGCCACTTAACCTCGTCATATCCCTAGGTCTGAAATAGTTCAACCATAAACTGGAGAACCCGTACTTATTCCTTTCGTATACTTAACTCTCCCGATATTAAGTAAATGTATAATTTCACAATGCTCTCCCGATACTCTTGTAAGATGTTGAAAACCAGAATAAGCAAACTTGAAGTCTATTTTATTAAACAGAAAAATTCCTAAAACAAAGCAATCCTTGCAACTACTTTACAAAATCAACCCTTAGCCCTAGGGGAAGTTTAGAACATGATGAGAAGGGGAAAACGACTAGGGTTTAGGGGAAGATGGCTAGAGAATAAGATGTCCTTCCCTAGGTCAAATTACATGCCTTTTTATAGGCCTTGGGTTCAAGTTTTCTAATATGGCAAGAATACAAGTTTAAATTAAAGTGCAACTTTATTAAAAACTAAATCTTCAAAGTAGATGTCTTTAATTCGTCCTCTCTTCTTGCTTGGAGTTTCTTCCTTGAACTTTGGGCTTGGCCTTCATTCTGATCTAGGGCTCGGAAAAATATATAAATGCTCCACGATAGACTGGCTTAATTTCCTCTTTCTGTCGAGCTCCATTTTACTTTTTCTTCGCACCATTTGTTGTCGTCCTTGGCTGCCACGGTAGCGGCCTTGGCAGCATCATCCTTCTCGACTTCAGTCCCGTGTTCCAGCTCTGCTTCTCCACTGC
Organism: Hibiscus trionum; assembly: GCA_030270665.1. Taxonomy (NCBI): domain Eukaryota; kingdom Viridiplantae; phylum Streptophyta; class Magnoliopsida; order Malvales; family Malvaceae; genus Hibiscus; species Hibiscus trionum. The sequence goes on from BSYR01000006.1 coordinate 13,639,737, forward strand.
CCTGAGTCTGCTACAGCAGCTACCTGCAAAAGTAACCAAAATTAGCAGCAACTGTGCCTTTTTGTATAATTGTGGTGTATAACTGAAATCTATCCTAAATGCAATGAATTATGCTTGAATGCAGCACAAATATGGGTTAAATAGGGGGTAAAATATAGAACTTTTACACACTCAACAGAAACCCCGAAGGTTGGCCAACCACTTGAGACCAATCATAAGTGAGCTCGCCGATTATATGGGAAAAGGAACCGGCTCCTACATATGTACAACCAGAAGTGGGCTCGAGCTTCTCAGATACTCATAGATTTGATGGTGTTGTTTTATACACACTCGAGTTTATTCCTCAACAGTCACCTCTTTACTCGGATTTTGTACAGAGCATGGATTTTCAGGAAATACAAAATTTCCTAAATTCACCAGAGATTATGAGAGGGCAGAGCGTTCACCTGGACATGTTCACAACACCGCCTCATATGCCCTTGGCGACTGAGGAGGTTAGCTACACTGAAGAGGATCCTGAGGCAGAACAAAGGCCACAACGTAAGGGGATCCCGAAACACACTTACTTTTCGACCATATCCGCTCATTGTCAGAAATTATGTAAGAGGATGCAGAATAAAAAATATTTTTATGTATTTTGTGTAATACATTAAAAACATTAACTGAAAAACTGGGTTTTGTGTTTCATGAACTGAAAAACCGGGTTTTGTCGTTATACCTTTTATTTGTAAAAGTAGAAATAAAGCAAGTCTTTGCAAAAAGCTTTGCAAAATTGCAACCATCGTGTTTCATGAATTGAAAAATTGGGTTTTGTGTTGCCCACAGTAGATCAATTTTAACGATTCGAGCGTGCTAGAATATGTAACAAAGTTTGAAAGAATGATACTTACCCATACTTAAAATCTCATTGCGATGGTATTGATTTTTGAACTGCTCGTAGCTGTTCTTACCGATGTGAAGAACACAGTATGTAAGGTATGCGTGCAAAGGTGTCCAACAACTTCCCTCTCGATTAATTGATTCTTTAATACCTATCCCTCGATCAGAGATAATGCAAACTCCATCTTCTCGGACCACAAGATCACGCAAATTGGTCAAAAAGGAATTCCAAGCTTCCGCAGTCTCCCCTTCAACAATTGCGAATGCAATCAGAATGACATTGCTCTCACCATTTTGCGCAACGACAATCAACAATATATGAGAGTATCTCCTATACAATCAACCATTTTGCACAACGTTTACAATATGGAAAGCCTTCAATGCATGGCTTGAACGCCCAAAATAGTCGATAGAAAAATTTTGTACCTTCAACCAGTTGGCCTTGTCGGTTGTATGCATCTTTTGTTTCATACCTCACGATGGTGCCTGGGATAAAACATGTTATTGCTACCAATAAAGTCGGTAGCTCATTCTACGACTTATCGTAATCACCGTACACCAAATGCAATGACTTCTCCCTTGCAAGCCACCCCTTCTTGTATTTTATTTGATATTCAAATTGTTGCACAATGGTTGCCTGAATTGATGAAACGGAAACCCTTAGATTCGCTTCGACCAATTTCATCACATAATGGCTTATTACATTCGAGTCCAATTTCGTATGGTCATGATCGATGGATGTTCGTAAACACGTATGATCGTCGTTGTACTTTGTGACCTCCCAACAATCTATCTTCTTATCATACGACACTCGAATCTTCCAATTGCACCCTTGTCCATATTTCACACACTTCACAAAGAAAATCCTCGGGTGAATTCTGCAACCACGTAGTCCACATGATGCATGATGTTATACTCTTTTATTGTCAATATAGCTTCATTCTTTTCATAAAATCGAAGCCCAAAAATAATTCACCATGCTAACTCGAAGTTAATTGGGGCATATCTAGGAATTCCGGTGCCCTCTTCGCATCGAAATCCACCGAGTTCACGTGAGCATGAGGTTCATAGAATGTAATGTCACCTCCAGTCGGAACAAATTCTCCAACACCGAAATTAGGGACTTCACCAACGTCATCGGGGAACAAATCAGGATCCTCAATATCTTCATCTTCGTTGGAATCTTCAAGTGATTCTCCCCATCGACCTCGTAGGTTCTGAACATTAGCATCAACAGTCGAATCAACAGCCGGATCAACAGTTGGTCCGTATGATGTTGCATATGTCGACGACCCACCTTGATGAAATTCACTACATATCCCACTTGCCAACATTGCGACAAAACTGCCTCCGGACATATCAAACTCGTTACTGAAACACATTTGACTAGATTTCCCAACAGCGTTTTTGGATGGGCAGGGAATATCACACACCTCAGCAAACAACTCGACATTTTGAATATCCATAGAGTCATGCTATGCGATCATTATTCCCACATCTGTATCATCATCGAGAGCTATTGCGGAATATCTGACTGGATTGTGACATGTCAGCGACCGATACCGTAAACCATGAATCTGATCTCTAATTTTCTCCGATATCTTCTCCTTAAATACTCGAAGAGAAATTTATTTTTTAAATCTCATCTTCGTTGGGCTTTCAGATTCAAATACAATACTGACATCAGTTTTTACCATTTGTCCATTGTAATGGATAATCGCCACAAAGCTGTTATTGCTCATTTTCTCTACATGTTCGAAAAAAAATATTTTCAATAATAAAATAATACACAATAATTTTAGAACATACTACTTATTTACAGAAGTATTTCAAATATATATTTGAATACACTTTAAAAAACTATACTAATTTCTCAAAAATACTAATTACGATTTTTTCTCACCACTATAATCCTAAACAAAAATAAAACTTTCAGCTTTCTAACATAACAATTAAATTTCAAACAATATCAAAGTTATACGGATAAAAAATTAAAATTTCAAATCGACTTACAATATTTTCCCCACAACTTTCTTCTTCTTCTTCTTCTTCTTCTTCTTCTTCTTCTTCTTCTTCTTCTTCTTCTTCTTCTTCTTCTTCTTCTCTCTCTTTACTCGATTTTTTTTCTAACAAATTACCTTCAACATAACCTATTTAAAAAAACACAACTCCAATTTTTCCCTTACATACCCCTACACGAAATTTAATATTCACTAATAGGTTTTAAATCAGAAAATTACACTACCCCTATATAATTTAAAACTAATATAACAATAAAAAAAATTACCTTACCACCCTACACCTGCACCTACATCATTATTTCATCACATCACTGCAACCCTATATCAATTCAAAAAAATTCTTCTCACCCATCCAATTAGATATTAATTTAAAAAAATCTAACATATTTAACCCTAACAACTAAATCCACCCACCCTACCATTTTATCCAATCAGATAACAAAATTTTTTTTACCTCCCCGAGGCATGCATGGTTGGTGCATGCATGCCACCCCTGCAACCCTGCTCGCCCACACCTGCACCCCTCGGAGCCCCCATCCCGGTCACTGTTCGAAGACGGGGGGAGGGCACTCCGCCTTTCAACAGTGTGCAATGCCATCCATGCATGCTATGTGTCAAAGTGTACTGTTCAAAGCCAGATCCTTCACTTTTGGCTTTGTTCGTTTTTTTTTATTATTTTTAGGTAAAAAATTGTTCAAAAACATATTAAAATATGTTTGCTTACTGATTTGAACAGTAATTCACAATATTGTGGGAAATATTTTTCTTAAAACCCTATTTTTGGAATTAAAAAATTCCAACACAATATTGTTGGAAATTCTCCTTTTATGGGTAATTATTGAAGGGTAAGTATTATATATATTGGGGGGTAGAAACTGAGTTTTAGGGCTTAAGGACTTAGTTTATGATGTATGGTTTATGGGTATAGGTGTATGTGTTTAGAATTTAGGGATAATTGTTAAAATTTAAGGTTTAGTGTTAGAATTTAAGCTTTATAGATTAAAATCTAAATACTCATCATATTACCTTAAAAACTAAATCCTAATTCTAACCTTAAACCCAAAATTATAACCACCACCCCTAAATTCTAAACCTTATATGCCTAAATCGTTAAACCCTAAACCCTAAATTAAGTCACCAGACTCTAAAACTAAGACACTTGTGGAAACTTTTAGTGTATTGATTATAAATCCATTATTCAATAATAAAATTTCTACAAATACTTTAGTTTTAAGATTAAAAGGTTGGGGGTCTAGATTTAATGGTTTAAAATGGATGGGTTATGGTTAAAATTTAGGGATCATATATTAAAACTTAAATCTCTAACCATATTACTATAAACTCTAATTATACATAAATGTTATCAACACCGGTTTAATTTTTATTTATGTTGTTTTTTTTTAATTATTTTATAGGGAAAACTACACTACTGGCCACCAAATAAATTGGGGATACCTATTTGGACCACCAAACTATAGAAATCGTCAATCAGACCACCAAACTTATAAAATCAACCTATTTTGACCACCGTCGTTAAAAACCTAAAGGTGGAGTGACGGAACTGCCACATGGCAATTGACAGAAAAAATTAAAATTACACATTTGGTCCATATTATTTATACATTCTTTCAATTTAATCCTAATTTTAAATTAATAAAATAATAAATTATTTAATTAAGTGGTGACACATGTCAACACTTTATTGGAGGACTTTAATTATTTATATTTGATTTTATTAAATTATTTTTTCCCCTCCAATCGGGTGGTGACACGTGTCAACACCCTATTTTGACCACCGCCATTAAAAACTTAAAGGTGGAGTGACGAAACTGCCACATGGCAATTGACGGAAAAAAATTAAAAATTACACATTTGGTCCATATTATTTACACATTCTTTCAATTCAATCCTAATTTTAAATTAATAAAATAATAAATTATTTAATTAAGTGGTGACACGTGTCAACACATTATTGGAGGACTTTAATTATTTATATTTGATTTTATTAATTTATTTTCCCCTCCAATCGGGTGGTGACACGTGTCACCGCCAATTTAGAGGAAAAATATAAATTTCTCCTCACATGCGCTGAGCAGGACTAGAAACCTAAGTCTCTCAAGTGTAAAGCCAATAGCTTTGTCACTGCACCAAGCACAACTTTGTGTTATAATTCTCCAGATATAATATATACCTCTTATTAATTTCTACATTTATAAGCCAAAAGCTCAAACCCTAAACATTGATTTCACATATATAAATCCTAAACCCTGAACTCTAACCTTAAATGTTTTAGATTAATTTCATGCTAAATATTTCAAATTAACCCCAAACCCTAAACATTTCAAATTAATTACATGCTAAATATTTCAAATTAACCCAAAACCCTAAACATTTCAAATTAATTACATGCTAAATATTTTAAATTAAACCTCAAACCCTAAAAATTTCAAATCAATTTCACGCTAAATATTTCAAATTAAACCCTAAATATTTCAAATTGATTTCATGCTAAATATTTCAAATTAAACCCTAAAACCCAAACCCAAACCTTAAACCCTAAAAATTTCCAATTAATTCCACACTAAATATTTTAAATTAACCATTAAACCCTAAAAATTTCAAATTAATTTCACACTAAATATTTTAAATTAAACATTAAACCCTAAATATTTCAAATTAATTTCACACTAAAAATTTCAAATTAAACCCTAAAAATTTCAAATTAATTCCACGCTAAATATTTCAAATTAAACCCTAAACCTTAAACCCTAAATAGGATTTAAGGTTTAATTTAAAATATTTAACGTGGAATTGATTTGAAATTTTTAGGGTTTATGGTTTAATTTAAAATATTTAGCGTGGAATTAAGTTGAAATATTTAGGGTTTAGGGTTTAATTTAAAATATTTAGTGTGGAATTAATTTGAATTTTTTAGGGTTTAAGGTTTGGGTTTTGGGTTTAATTTGAAATATTTAGCGTGAAATTAATTTGAAATTTTTAGGGTTTATGGTTTAATTTGAAATATTTAGCGTGAAATTAATTTGAATTTTTTAGGGTTTGGGAGTTTATGGTTTAATTTGAAATATTTAGCGTGGAATTAATTTGAAATGTTTAGGGTTTGGGGTTTAATTTGAAATATTTAGCGTGAAATTAATTTGAAATATTTAGGGTTATAGCTTAGGGTTTAGGATTTATATATGTGAAATTAGTGTTTAGGGTTTGAGCTTTTGGCTTATAAATGTAGAAACTAATAAGAGCTATATATTATATCTGGAGAATTATAGTCCAAAGTTGTGTTTGATGGAGTGGCAAAGCCATTGGCTTTACACTTGATAGACACAAGTTCGAATCCTGCTTAGTGTAGGTGGAGAGAATTTTATTTTTCTCCTCTAACTTGGTGTTGACACGTGTCACCACTTAATTAAATAATTTATTATTTTGTTAATTTAAAATTAAGACTAAATTGAAAGAATGTGTAAATAACAGGGACCAAATGTTAAATTTTTAAATTTTTCCGTCAATTACCACGTGGCAGTTCGTCACTCCACCGTTAGGTTTTTAACGGCAGTGGTCAAAATAGGTTGATTTTATAAGTTCGGTAGTCTGATTGATGATTTTTATAGTTCGGTGGTCCAAATAGGTATCCCCAATTTGTTTGGTGGTCATTAGTGTAGTTTTCCCTTATTTTATTATTATTTTTTTATATAAAAACTACTAAATTTTTATTAAATCCATAGAAAAATCACAATTACAATGCATCCAAGAAGAAGAATATTTGGATTAAACAACCCAAAAAAAATCCTTACAACCTAAAAACAAAGAAAAATGAAAACTTCTATGGAGATAAGCATACCAACAAAATTCAGCAGCCTCCTGAATCTCCTTGTCTCTGTCCAAACGAGACGCATAAAGAAGGAAGAAGGAGTGGTGCGCGATCCAAGCTGTCAAGTAAAAAGTACCGCTACCCAGGACTGATTTCATCGGTAAACAACCATCAACCGAGTGGGGATATAACTTTCCAATTGACCACCAACAAAAATATAAATCAGAAACTAGCACCGATTGAATCTCTGAGCGAACAACAATCGATCGCTAGGGTATGCTGAAACATGCCACAAAGACAGATGAATCAAACCACAAAACAAAAACAAAAACATGTCACAAGGACAGAGGAAAAAACGTGTCACAAAGACAGAGAAAGAGATTCTTATTAAAATAAAAAATAAGAAAACTAATAGATCCGATGGTCGACAACCAATATTAAAATTGATTGTCGACCACCGATCAAAGGGATTAATCAATGTAGAAAACGAATAGAATTGAAGGAATTTTGGTATGAAGAGCGGCTAGGGTTTAGTTTTCCCTTATTTTATATAAAAATAAATAAAATATCAAATATCATTCCAACGTTGGCTATGTTGATGGCAAGGGGTGTTCCGTTGGGGGAAACATTCGTCGTTTGTCGTTTTTGTGGGGCTGGGGAGGATGCAATCGATCATATGTTTTGGGAATGCTCCACGGCATGGACGCTTTGGGACAGTTTCTTCTCATGGTGGGGCGTGGCGGTGACACGGCCGAGGAAGGTACGAGATTTCATTGTTATGTGTTATAGTAGTTTCTTTTATGGGGAGGTGAGGGAGTGGTGGCTTATCGGTTGTACATGTGTGTTGTGGTCTATTTGGCTTGAAAGAAATGAGATAATGTTTCATGAAAAGAGAATGCCGATTGGGGGGATCATATTCTTGATACAATTGCGGTCGTTCCATTGGACACGCACTAGATTTGAGATGGGGGACATTCGTGAGGAGGCATGGTGGGTATGCCCGTTATTATGCGTGACTGAAGCAGCAGGGCGAAAGGTGAGCAGGGGTCCGGTGTCGTGGGTACCACCTTGGGAAGGGTCTTGGAAATGTAATGTCGATGGAGCTGCTCGTGGAAAGCCGGGATTAGCGGGATGTGGGGGTGTGATTAGAGATTGGGAAAGTCGAATCCTTGGCTTATTTTCGGGGGCAATCGGTATTGCGGACTCGAATGAGGCTGAGGTTCAAGCGATTGCTTTTGCGCTTAAGCTGTTATGGGGATCGTCGCGTGAGGGGGTCCAATCGATTGTAATTGAATCTGATTCAAGGGTGGCACTTGCGTGGATTCAAGGGATTGAGCGGAGACCGTGGCGTTTATGGCGTTGGTTTTTTCAGATTGATGAAGCTTGTGAAGCGCTACCGAATGTGTGCTTTGCGCATGTTCTACGGGAAGGTAATCAACTAGCGGATGCTCTAGCCAAAGGGGGTGTACATAGGAGATCGTGGCTTTGGGTTTTGGCGTGAGTTGTATGCGTGATTGCTATCTTTGTGACATTACTAATGGTACTCTTTTCCCTCATTTAGAATTAGGGGGGTTTTTAACGAGGCCATTAGTAGTGCTTTGTATGATTTTGCTTCAATAAAATCATCGCTTTTCAAAAAAAATAATATATGTTATTATTGATTTTAACTGAATTAATACTCTGTTAATTTACATAATAATCATTTAGAGCGAGTCCACAAGAAGCCCAAGCCCCACTATAAATAGGTCTCACATTCGAGCATAAGGGGACGAAATCACTCGGATGCAGCTCTGTCAAAACTCCATGACTCAGATACAAATGAAATATTAACATGCAAAAATTTTCTTTGAAATTTTTGATAATGCTTTCATTACAAGAAAACAATACCCAAACTAATATTTTTAAATTGAATTATTAAAAGAATTATGTAAAATATAAAATCAATTAAGATACAATATGGTATAAACAAAAATGATTTTATATGACGAATTGTGCAGGAAAATAATATAATTATACTACATATACAATATATATTACACATAATTCGTTTCTCTATTTTAATTTCTAATAAAATTCAGCTGATATTTTGTTAAAAAAAACCCTAATCTTAAAAGAAAGTTAAATCCCAAAAAAAATTCAAATTACCAAATACACGAATAGAAAATACGAAAACTTCTTTAACCTTTTAAACATTTCATTGCTTACGAAATAAGATAATAATTACAACAACAAAAAAACACTTGCTAAATTCTTAATATACCACAGATGAGTTGTCGTTTTTGCAATAGAAGTTTGAGAAGAAACGGTGATAAGACCTATTGACCATGCGTGTGGAGCCGGAGGTATTTTTTGTTTACCCATTGGTATCTGATTCATTAGTCTACTCATTTAAATCGAATTTTAAGAGGGTTGGTATGAGAGCGACTCTCTCAATCCAGTTTTCTAAATTCACAATGCATAATTCAAACTTTTAATCCTATTTAAGGGATCTAAGGTTTCAACCCGCTAGATCAACCGATTGTCAGTAATAATGAATAAGAGGAAGAAGCTAAACTAACAATCAATTATTAGTGTGTTTGGTTTTGCGGTGATATAATTGATTTTGGATCATCGTAATTTTATAGAATTGATTTTGTGTATAATTGATTTTGAAGTAACGTGATTTATGTTTAAGAATTTTTTTCTTAAAAATCACGATTGTGTAAAAATATAGTGTAAAAATTGTGACGAAATGCAAAAACTACTCCTAATTTACTTTTCTCAAAATCACATTTGGATTATTAAATCCAAACATATTAGCACGATGATCAAAGCATATTTTCCGTTCAATTGGGATTTTTGGACCCCAAACGCAAAACTATGAACGCTGCACTATCAACAATTGTAACCGGAGGTTCTGTGAAGAATTCATCTTGTAATGGTGGTGGACAATTCCCCCACCGAACATAAAAGGATCCTTGGAATTTTGAAGCACGTTCATGGACTGGAAAAAAAAGGTCATAGCCTTTGCTTTTCAGTTTTCATGGACGCCTAGTTTTAACTTCCATTGACTTCGCCTTGCTTTTCGTGTGCAAGCCAACGAATTTCATGAATTGTTTTCAAGTCTGAAGCCAAAATTCACAATAATCTCAATTGAGCCAATCTAAATCCGAATATTCACTCAAAAAATAGTCAAAATTTTGAGATGCAAATTACATATAATCTCAACGCTTTTTTAATGGAATGGAAGACAATATGTTAATATAAAATTGTTTTTTTTTTGCATAAAAGCTGGCCATATTTTTCAATTTTAAAGTGTAGTGATTGCCCGCCCTGCACCTGCCCAAGGATTTTCGTATTAATTCAACTTGACCAGATATGAAGGTTCAATTTGGTTGCAGTCCTGACACGATTGGCGGTCTTAAATTTCCAGGCTCCCACAAATTCAACTACCAAATGTTTCCGTGCCAAAAATTCTTTAACGTATTTTAAGGGCTTGTGGGAAAAAAAAACATGATCCTCATTATCAATTTATCTCGTATAATTAAACAATATCGTCAATGTTTTTTTTTTTTTGAATATGCTGGTGCGATGCAAGGGCAGCATCTGTTCAACTTTCTTAGTCTTTTCAAAGACGGCACACATAGCATGGCATAACTGGTGCTCGAACCCGGGTCCCAAAGGATGATAAACATCTACCTTTGCCACCAGGACACAAGGGAATTAGCGAATAGTTGATAGCGATAGCGGATTACATTAGCTGATAGCTGATTGCATTAGCTGATTTGACTAGCGGATTGTATTAGCTGATTGTATAAAAATGTTCGGTAAAATTAACTGATAGCTGATAGCTGTTTGATTATTTAAACAAGCAAAATGACATATAAGGACATGGTTATATTTAATACTTGTTTGAATAATTTATCAGTTATTAATATTTTGTATCTAATAAATATTAATTAGATTTGAAAAAATTATTTTTTAATATAAATTTTCTAAATAAATTTGAAAGATTTATATATTAATTTATTATTTATATAATTATTAAAAAAATTATTTACGCATATAAATATGTGATAATAAAAAAATAGAATTAACTTACATATGTTATTATTTATATTAAAAAATATTATTATTTAATTTAGGTTATTTGGAGATTTTTGGTAATTGTTAAGGGTAAAAGAATCATTACAACTCTAATATCAAACCTCTAAACTCAAAAGGCTCATATTAGGAGCCTTTTCAAAATTAACTTTTTCACCCCAATCCGCTATTTGCCAAACATCAATATTAGCGAATTTGACTAGTCAAACCTCTAATTATACCTCAAACTTTTAATTTTTGCCCAAACCGCTATTTACCAAACAATGCCAAAATATTAAAATTATTATGTTAAAATGTTTGATTGTTTACCCTAAATCTCTGATTGATAATATATGACTATGGACGAAGTTAGATTGAAACTTGAAAGTGTAAATATAAATAAGAATAAAATGATGATTAGAATGTAATTATTAAGTCATCAATTTAAATTCTCCATGACAATGTTTATATGTAATTTTGAGTTGCTGATGAGGATGAAGTTCCAAGAAAATTCTCTAAACAGAATATAAAAGTTACGTAATATATGACTTATCACATCACAAGTGTGTCAAACATGCCTTCATGAATTGTGGAAAACGTAGGGCATATTGACTCTGGCATTTTGAAAATTGACTGAAAATTCAATGCTTTTTGTTTTTGCCTATAAATTTATTTTAGCAAAATTGAATAACAACATAACCAACCGAGCTCACTTATCTTTTAACTTGATATTCTGCTTTGAAAATTTTGTAGCCATTATGCAAACCAGGAAGCCTCATGCAGCTCTTCTTGCCAGCCCTGGCATGGGACATCTCATTCCGGTCCTTGAGCTCGGCAAACGTCTGGTTTCTCATCACGGCTTCAACGTTACCATCTTTGTTGTCACAGCAGATGCCTCTCTTTCTCAATCCCAACTTCGGAAAGTATCGGAAACTGCATATGATCTCCTTGATGTTGTTTTATTGCCACCGGTAGATGTCTCAGGCCAGATTGACAAAACTACTTCAATTTTGTCTCAGATTGACATGATGATCCATGAAGCTTTACCGAGCCTCCGGTCTGCAATATTAGCAATGGAAGTCCCTCCAATTGCTCTTGTTGTCGACATGTTTGCGACCTAAGCTTTTGCTATTGCTGAGGAGCTTATGATGCTGAAGTATGTTTTCATCACTTCAAATGCATGGTTTCTTGCCCTTACTGTCCATGCACCAAACCTTGATAAGGAAGTGGATCAAGGTGATCACATTAACAGCCAAAGACCTCTTTTGATTCCCGGGTGTGAACCGGTTTTCTTTGTCGACTGTTTTGAGCAGTTTTCTGAGACGAAACGAGGTGTATTTCCGCATGGGAACCGAGATATCCACAGCTGATGGTATATTAGTGAACACATTCCATGAACTGGAACACCAGACACTCGCTGCTTTGAATGATGCAAGGAAGCAAGGGCTGGTTCCGAATGCACCCGTTTATCCGATTGGACCACTGGTGAGACCGGTCAAGTCTGGTTTGAGAAGTGAAATTTTGAGTTGGCTAGACGTGCAACCCAAAGGATCAGTGATATATGTTTCTTTTGGGAGTGGAGGAACCCTGTCTGCCGAGCAAACTATAGAGCTAGCATGGGGTTTAGAGAAGAGCCAACAACGGTTCTTTTGGGTGGTCCGTCCACCAGTAGAGAATGATTCAGCAGCAACAGTTTTTAATACGAACAGCAGCTGCACAGACTTCCCTGACTACTTGCCTGAGGGGTTCTTGAATCGGACCAGCAAAAATGGGCCGGTGGTTCCGATGTGGGCGCCTCAATCTGAAATCTTGAGCCACCCATCGATAGGTGGATTTTTGTCTCATTGTGGGTGGAATTCAAGTCTGGAGAGTATTGTAAATAGTGTTCCGATGATTGTGTGGCCACTGTATGCTGAACAGAAGATGAATGCAACACTACTAGCAAAGCACATTGGGGTGGCAATCCGGTCGAAGTTGTTACCATCACAAGGTGTGATTGGGAGAAGTGAGATAGAGGCAATGGTTAGAAAGATTATGGTGGATAAAGAGGGTGAAGCAATCAGAGCCAGGGCGAAAATGCTAAAATCATGCGCTGCAAAGGCTCTAAGCAAGGGTGGCTCCTCTTACAATGCTCTGGCCAACGTAGCCAAAGATTGTGAGATCAGAATGCAAAAACTGGCTGAACTTCATCTTTGGGGGTGATGGTTTCATACTGCATTTTTTCCTTATTGATACATAAAATGTATGGTGATTCCAACAAACAGAGACAACAAGAGGATTTTGTATGACAAGAAATAGGAAAAATGCAACCCTTTTTTCTTTATTAAAATCAAGCTTTGAGTGAATTACATGGAGAAATTATACAAACCAAGAATCCCCAATTCCCACATATAGACATCTTAATTGATAAGACAAGACAGAAGAATATCAAATAATGTACATCTTTCTCAACTAGAATGGAATTGGCAAACATGAAAGGTAAAAGAGGATACCAATAAATTCGACATCTTTCATGCTTGCTAACAGTACAAATGCCAAGACCAATGCACCCAAACACAAAAGAGATTGAACAAGGGAAAGAAATGTGGGGTATGTCATGCCTGAGAAAGCAGCCTCTTGACCACACCAGCCATGTACTTTCCCTGATGCTCTGCAAGAGCCAGCTCTGTTTCACTTGGCTCTCTTGTGCCATCACCAGCATAAACTCCAGCACCATAAGGTGAACCTCCTCGTATGGAATCCATGTTGAACATACCAGCTCCGAAAGTGCAGCCAATAGGAACAAATAGCATTCCATGGTGTGCCAACTGGGTTATTGCCGTCCAACTGAGCCAGACGGTAGCATTAGAAACATCAAAATACAGTGCTCAATGATAAGTACATAAATGATATGTTTATTTACTATTTTACATGAGACTCTCATGGATTTATTAAAAATATAGTTGACAACAATCATTGGAGCAGTAACCCAGATGTACCAATGGGTCACAACGGACACTCCATGATCCAAAGGAACTTGTGGCAAGTGCCACCCAACATTCAGTGTTCATGTCAGCCAAAATTCATTTTCCATTGAGCATGAACTAGATGGAGAATCCTAGGAAGCAAGTATCCCTGGTCTTAACTTCAAATAAGCACTCATTGTTGTTAAATTTAAGGATGTAGAACGCCTACCCGTCACTAGAGTTGCAACAAAGCGATAAAATCCATCAAAATGCCACAGATCATAATAACCAAAAGGGTAAACTATACCATTGACCACCGAACAAATAGGGAATTTCTATTTTGATCACTGAACTAACGAACTCGTCAATCAGACCACCGAACTTATTAAATTAACCTATTTTGGCCACTGCCGTTAAAAAAATAACAGAGGACTAACGGAGTGATGACGTGGCAGTTAACAAACTTTTATAAAATTACACATTTAATCCTTGCTATTTACACATTCTTTCAATTTAGTCCTAATTTTAAATTAATAAAATAAATTAATTATTTAATTAAGTGATGACACGTGTCAACACCTTATTGGAGGAATTTAATTATTTATATTTGATTTTATAAATTTATTTCCCTCCTCCACTTGATTGAATGAAAATAAAGCAAACCACTTGATTGAATGAAAATAAAGCAAATATGGAAGGATGGAGTTGTGGTGGTTCAAACTTGCGTCATGTGGGTTTAGAACCCACATCTTTACCACTGCACCAAGCTTCTCTCATTGACATGAGTTGTGCCATTTAATATATATATTATAATGCAGTAAATGTTAGGGGAAAAAAGTAAAAATGATTGAAAGGGGATTCGAACCTAGACCACTTGGGATGTTTGGGATGTGTATAATCACACAAACATTCGATTTAAAATATTCAAATATTTTTATTTTTCATATTTAAATTAATTCGAATATATGTAAAACTTGGTGAAACTTGTTTGAATTCTCCACCATTTAATTTAGAAGTTAAAGCAAAACATTATATGCAACAATTCCCAGATTGCAAACATACATTGAATAAGAAAAGATAGGAGGCTGCTTGCTTTAGAAGGGCTCAGATTATTGTTTCTGCAGACGTTGATCAGTGCTTTTGCAGAAGCAGCAAAAGGGTGGTGGAAAAACGATCCAAATGAGGAAACTTGTTCTGAAGCTCACACATTAAGGCTAAATTCTCTTGATGTAGAACACTGGCTTTCTTCCTCAACCTCTCATTCTCTTCGATTATGCTTTGGTTCTCCAAATACAGCTTCAAGTTCAGCAGTTCCATCTCTTTCTTCACATCTTCTTCGCACCTTTTCCTGCATATTCATACAAAATCAGTTTGCGTCATTAAACAAAACATATAGTAAAACATTGCATGGACAGATGCAAAATGAAACATATAGATTACCTGGAAAGCCTGTAGATTTGAAGTTTTGATCTATCCTTCTCTTTGAAGAAACAGAAATGGGATGAGATGATGGGGTCTAAGCCATGTTATTTTTAAAATATTCGATTTAAAATATTTAAATCAAGTATTCAAATTAATTTAAATATAAAAAAGAAAAATATTCGAATATTTTGAATCGAATGTTTGTGTGATTATACACACCCCAAACATCCCAAGTGGTCTAGGTTCGAATCCCCTTTCAATCATTTTTACTTTTTTCCCCTAACATTTACTGCATTATAACATATATATTAAATGGCACAACTCATGTCATTGAGAGAAGCTTGGTGCAGTGGTAAAGATGTGGGTTCTAAACCCCCATGACTCATGTTCGAACCACCATAGCCCCATCCTTCCATATTTGCTTTATTTTCATTCAACCAAGTGGTGACACGTGTCACCACTTGATTGGAGGAGAAAAATAAATTTATAAAATCAAATATAAATAATTAAATTCCTCCAGTGTTGACACGTGTCATCACTTAATTAAATAATTAATTTATTTTATTAATTTAAAATTAGGACTAAATTGAAAGAATGTGTAAATAGTAAGGATTAAATGTGTAATTTTATAAAAGTTTGTTAACTGCCACGTCATCACTCCGTCAGCCTTCTGTTATTTTTTTAAGGGCGATGGCCAAAATAGGTTAATTTAATAAGTTCGGTGGTCTGATTGACGAGTTCGTTAGTTCGGTGGTCAAAATAGGAATCCCCAATTAGTTTGGTGGTCAATGATATAGTTTAGCCTAACCAAAACCAGTTAATAATGGGGATTCGAGGAAATTCTTTCTTCTTCCAAGAAAAATTAAAGTTACAAAGGGGAAACTGCAACAGCTCCAATTTCCTACCTACTTGATCTCAAAGAGACCATATTCCATTATTTCAAACCTTTGCTCAAACATAAATGATAAGCTAAACAAACTAAGTCACCTAAACAAACCCAAGGCCATCATTGTCAAGTTACTAAATTTCTCTAGTTTTAGATAACAAATTCAGGAAACGAGAAAGAATCAAAATTTCCCTGCAAAATTGACTTCTCATTTCACTCGAAAAGCATCATTCCAACAACAATAGAGATTAAAACACGATTTTAACTTACGCTGTGGTTTCTTGGCCGCCTCCTTGGGTTCCAGTACTAACAAAGAACCCAGCCAGCGCCTGCTCCTTTCAGAGCTGACCCGTGGAGTCGAAAAACAACTTCATCTGAGCCGCCATACAACCATACCTCGTCGGAAACCCGAACAGAAACCCATCCGCGGTCGCTAATTCCGCCACCACAATCTCAGGAATCTCCGGGTCTTTAGGCGGCACCTTCATGAGCTCCAATACATCAGCCGGAAGCGTCTCGGGAACCCGGAAGAGAACCGCCTCGACACCTTGCACGCCCTCGGCCCCTTTCTTCATCCGCTTCGCCAACTTTTCCACGTGACCGTACATGGAGTAAAACACAATGAAGAGTTTCAAAGTCGATTGGGTATTCACAGAATTCACCGCCTCGGCGGGGATATCGAGGATGTCTTCATCGGAGACAATGGGTGCGTTGTGGAGGAGCCACGGCGGCGAGAGGCGTCTTCAGCGGAGGAGGAATGTTTCTTCTTGCTCGGGACACAACCACCGCCTTTTCCCATGGGGAATTAAGGGTGAGAAAAAAGGAAGAGTTGAGGAAGAAAAGGCCCTTTTTGAGGAATAAGTAATAAACATAGAAGGTGAAGACTCGTATGTGAAAATGAAATATATATACTTTGGATTCCGATGAAAGCAGTAATAGTAAAAAATAGGGGTGGGAATTGTCGGGTACCCGGGTTTCGGGTACCTCAAATAAAGGCCTGTGTCCCGGCCCGCCTTTTCCGTCTAATCGGGTACCGGGTACCCGCCAGTTTCTTTTTGCCAACGACGGTTCCGCATCCTTGAACGGCTGTTTCTGAAATTCCATGATTTCTCTTCTGATCGCAGCCGTAGCCGCAGCCACCAGAATCCCATTTTCCCCTAATAACTCACTCTTCTCGGCCGCTGTCATTCGTAGTAAAACGCAGTTCCCGAAGTACGTTTCGGGTAATTTTAAGTGGCCTCTGCAATCTACCGGGAAGTGGAAATAAGAAAGTTCCCCGGAATCATCTGATGAGGGATTCTGATGATGTTGTAATTTGAGCAAACAAACCCACGTGTAAGCACATGTTACCACAAATGTTGACATCCTTATCGGCTCCGAACCGTTGACTTCCATGCTCCTTTTCTTCACCCAATCTTTCAGTGATTCAACGTGGGAGCGTTTGATCTTACAAGTGACTCGGACGTTGTTGAAGAAAACTTTGAAAGATGAAGATGTGCCCTGGAAAACTCTTTCGTTCTTCATGAAAAGTCCGGACGCAGGGCCTGAAGGATCGTTGACCAATTCCCGGTCGAAACTGGGTAAACTGTTGTGAAGACAAGTTGAATCCCCTTGAGACTTATGTATGGACTTGTATTTCTATGATTTTTCGGCCCACTGATCCCAATTATATATTATAATTATAATTTAAATAAATAAAAAATATATATATATATATAATCGGGTCACCGGGTACCCGACTGGGACCATTTTTTCGGCCCAGTCCCGACCCGAGTACCCGGGATAAAAACCGGGCCGGGTACCCGACCCGAAAAAAGAAAAATTCTTAAGGTATTATCCGTCTAATTTAATTCGGGTCATCGGGTATTTAGACCGGGTCAATCGGGTCGGGTAATTTCTCCGTAGAAAATGAGAAAGAAATTCAAATACTGCACTATAGCCGAAACTACAAGACTTGCTCGCACCAACTCCAAACGGCGCCGAGAAGCTGACGTGGATGTTAATGGTTTTAAGACAATGGCCCATATTTATTGGATCAATAACATGGCACAAGCAAAATCTGCTGTCGCCGTCCCACTAAATGAAATCCGTGAAAATCCACATAAGCCCAAAACGATTGGCCCCATGAAAACATATATCAAGGCTTAACTCCACGGGACATCTTCAAACTATCTCCCTCATTTAAAATAGATCCCAAGACTTTATATTCTAATCGAATCCTTCAAATATTAATATTGTATTAATCATATCTTTTATTAACTTAACTATTAATTTAGATGTTAAATGTTTGTTCGAGTATGATGTAGAGCACATGGGCGGAGGAGCTCCCTTGGGGTTCAAGGGGACTCGGCCCCTGCTATAAATTTAATTATTTGATATTTTTATAATAATTTGGCCCATGTAAAAATAATTTTTTAAATTAAAAAATATGAGTTTATTAAATATATGATCAAGTAGGGGTTGAACTAGGAGTGTAAATGAACCGAGCTTGAACGAATAAGGTTTTGTTCGTGCTCGTTTATTTATACTTTAAGGTGTTCATGTTCGGTTCCTTTAAATTTTTAATATCATGTTTGTTTTCGTTTATTTATTTTTGTTGTTCGTTTGTTTAACGGTCACGAACATGTTCGTTTAACGTTCATGAACATATTCGTGTAATGTTCGCGAACATGTTCATTTATATGTTTGCCAAAATGGTGGAATTGCACCACTAATCTTTAAGCTCATTAGGCTTCACAATTTGAACTCAAAAGTTCACAACGCGTTCAATTTAGTTGGTACATTCATCAATATTTAAAATGTAAAAAGATAAAAGGAAAAGGGAAACTAAGTAAATGAGCTTATATACGAGCTAATAAACGAGGTTGTTTGTGAACATAAACGAACGGAATACACCTATGTTCATGTTAGTTCGTTTATTAAACGGACATAAAAATTTGTTCATACTCATTTATTTAGCTTAATTTACGAACGGTTCACTAACAATTCGTCGAACATTTTGCTCATTTACACCTCTAGGTTGAACTAAAGAAAAATGAGCATGTATCCTCAAATTTTTTTGTCCAATAACAATTTAGGTCCTTATAAATTTAAATACTAAATAAATTAGGCCTTACACGCATGAATTTTAGGTTTAAATAAGTAATAAACCCTTGCATTTTTTGAAATTCAATATTTTAGACCTGTCAATATTCGATATTAACTTTGTCCCTGATCGAGCAGCAGGTACATACAATTTTTTTTAATTTAATGCACATGTTTAAGATTCTCGCATTAGATTTTAATGACATTTAATGACTTACCTAATAATTACATAAAGGATACAGTTTATTTTTTCTGATTTTTTTTTTTGAATTAAAAGCCATAATTCATTAAAGAAGGGAAAATGTACAACTAAGCACACCCACAAACATAATGAGAAATTTAGAGACTACGTCCACCAAGAATTTATACAAAAAACGAAATAAAAAATAAAAAACCAAAGTGCGTGAAGAAAATAAAATCTTTCCTCGAATATTACCTTTAATTTCCTTAAAAACCTAACAATCATCATTAAAATTTCTTTGTCTTTATCCAACTAGACGCTTATGTGGTAATATAGGAGAGGTAATGTACATGATCAGTCTTGTATATTTACTCCGTTGACAGTTCTGATTACATCGACAAACTGTCATAAAAAGGTGTCTAATCATATTAGAACGTCGACCTACCTTGATCAGTCTTTATCCAATCAGTCTTGTATATTTGCTCAGTTAATAGTTATGAATTAAATTGACAAATTGTCATAAAAGGGGGTCTAATCATATTAGAATGTCAACCTACCTTGACTAGGGACATGCATCGTGATGATAGCTACACTAACATAAAATTTCCACAAAGAAGGTAGATGATAACCGTGCCACAAGGCAGAGAAAATCGTGCATAATCAATCTTGCATATTTGTTCCGATAATAGTTATGATTACATCGACAAACTGCCACAAAATGAATCTAATCATACTAGAATATCGAACTACCCTGATCATGAACATGCACAGTGATGATAGCTACACGAACATAAAATTACCACAAAGAAGGTAGATGAAAACCGTGTCACAAGACAGAGAAAATCGTGTCACAAAAGCAGACGAAACAAACGTAGCAAAATATGTGAGAAAGAGAAATTCAAGACAAAGAAGTTTTTACTGAGAACTAGAAAAAAAGATAACTGATAGTCGACAACTAGCACAAAACTAGTAGCGTCACCAACAATACAATAAAAAAATCTAAATAATAGTAAAATAGGAAAAAGAAAAAAAGGGAAGAAAACGACTAAGATTTTGAATTCTTTCCGCTTTATTTGAATGATAATAATATTCACTAAAATGTCTTGAAGTTCTCAACAAGCAATTTAGATTTCGAATCATAATTTGATAATACTGGGATAATTAATTTATTAAATACGTTAAAATAATTAAAAAAAATTAAATTCAAAACAAATCACGACTCAACATCTGTTTATATTAGATTGAACCATGACAATCGACGTATCCAATCAATATATAGGTTCATATACCAATACAAAATATAAAATTTATTTAGTACTAACTCAAAGTATATCTTTAATTACTTGTCCTAAAAGGCATGGACAAGCTTCCACCTACTATTTATGCACATGGTTAAGCCAGTAATCTCTTGATTAAGCAAGAAGAACATATCCAACAGACCAACACTTTGTACGAACCACTTAATCATACGTGAACACGTATCATTTCACGTGCAAAAAAACTAGAACAACATAAAAGTATAACAAAATTCAAATGGGTGGCCTAAACTTACACAAGTTTGGTACAATCCCGCTATAAAATAATGTCTCTTTCTCATTGGAGACTCTTTCGACAAGGTAATTTAATTTCCTTTATTTATAATGTTTCTTTCCTAAATGTTTTTGCAGCCTTTCCCGTGATGTATCGATAACAAACAAACCAGACAATCCGATTTATATATGTAAACTTACTTTTTCATGTTTACTGGCATGATGCAAAAAATCTATCCGTTCATATTTCTTTAGCTTTTGATTAGGGGTAGACATTCAATTGATCCGAGCCAAATTATTTTTTTTTACTTAATTAAGTTGATGTGTCGTATTTTGTAATTCAATCTTTATTTAAAAAAATTTCGAGTCAAGTTGTTCGAGTTTCTGTTTAAATTTAACTGTAAACATTTATAATGTTATGATATTAATTATTTTCAATTTAAATAACTTTTTATAACCATATACAAATACATATACATATACATATACATATACATATATTAATCAGGCAAAATTGAGGGATTCGACTCAAATTGAAAACGAATCCACTAATTACTAAAAATTCAAGTTATTCAGATTTTTATTTTATAACTCAAATTTTATTTGAATTTTTTTTCGAGTCGAGTCAAGACTAATCGAGTTTTTTGCTTTTAGGCGAGTCAAATAATTCAGTTTTTTTAGTCGAGTCAAGTTTTGGACACCCCTACTCTCAATGTTTTATTTTGAGCCAAAATGACTCATCTGTAGGTGAAAATCATTAGTCAACTAACAATAATTGAAATGGCGTGACTAACATGCATGAAATTACACGCTAACCTGACAATGTCATATAAACAAAAATGTTGAAATGACGGAATGACACGTCGACTAAAAAATAATTTTATAAAATTATAATATATATATATATATATATATATATATATATATGTTGATGTGCATTTTATTAAGTTATCTCAAAGCATTGACAGTTAGTTGACTAGCGGTTTCTATTCACGGAATATTCTTTTTATTTTGACTCTAAAGTACTTAAAAATAGAACAAAAGTGACTATATAATCAATTGTTAGAAACTTTTTAACATTATACCTAAAATTTTCAAAAAAAAATTATTTCATAAACTCGATCGTTAAACATGATAAGAAAGATGAAACAAATGTGGTTGATGGGAGTTAAAAAAAAGGAAGCAAGGTGGCAAGACCATGGCAATGGACCACTACAATGGATGCACAAATTATGAAAAACACAAAGGGGCATGCACCATTGTCTTCGGATCTTAGGACAGTCGAGCTTGAGGAGCAATCTTAGGCAGGCTTTGGTGGAGCTAGCGGGAATCCGTACCTATCCCCGACGCTGCCCAAAACCCTTGCCATACACGTGTTAACCGAACTCCAATCAAACCCCAAAAGAATCGCATGGTGATTTCATAATAAAGAAAGACCCAAAGTTCCAAAAACCTATGACCAACACTATAATGGCTACCATGTGACGAGCTTTTCATCATCAAATCAAAATAAAGAGAGACAGCTTGGAATTCCGTTAAACTTTGGGCATTAAAAAAGTATATGCCCCACCAATTAGGGTTGGTCAAAGTGGTAAGCAGTTTAGTATTATTTAAGTAAATTTCAGGTTTGAGATGTTGTGTATACAGAAAAATTTCGCTGGAAAATTCACCCACTAAAATCAGGTGTGAAACGCGGGTCGGTCTGAATTAATCAGAGCCAGGGCCTGAAAACCAGAGGGCAACCAAAAAAAAGTATATGCCCCAAACCCACTTGTCCTCCATCAGCCTTGTCTCTCTTTTTTTGTACGATTTTTTCACATGTTTAATCATAAACTATGGGGTTTGATTAAATGAGTTAATCGATTGTTGTAGAACCATTAATCGTTATTTAATTCAAACCTAGCTGTTTTAAAAAAAATTCTTCTGATTAAGTATAGGGAATATAATCCTGCTTTATCTGTTCATACGTGATTATGTGTGCTAACGTGGACTTAAAAGAAAGTGAAAGTGACGCTAAAGTGTTTGCCTTCAAATAGAAAGGATTAATTAAACCCTAAGAATACTTAGGTATGTTTGGTTTTAAAAAATATTTTTTATTTTTATTTTTAAAAAATAATTTTTACTTTTAGTTTTTTAAAAATTAGAAAACATGTTTTTGTTAATAGAGATGAAAAATTATTTTCAAAAATAAAAAAAAAGTAAAAAATGTATTTGGTATATAACTTTTTAAAATAAAAAAATAATTATTAAATAATTAAAATAAAATATAGTTAAAAAATATTATTATAATAATAAGTAAATAAAATATGAGTAAATAAACTAAAATTTTTAAAAAATGGCATTACAATGATTCGAACTCGAGTTAAAATTAAAAAACTTTTATTTTCTTATTTTCCATTTTTTAAAAATATTTTTTATATATTTAAATTTTCACCTATTTTTGTTTTAATTTTTTAAAAATCATTTACTGTTTTTACAATCAAACGCATTTTTTCATCGTTTTTTATTTTCTAAGAAAATAAAAACGAACTTCTTGTAAAGGATAACTCTCTCTCATTGTAATGGACAACTCTCTTTTATTTTGAAAGAGATGAGAGACTAAAGAATGATAGTTTTAAAAAATAATTAAAAACCACGCAATCAAAAAAATTATTAAAATATATAATAATTTAAGTTGTGTATAGGTAATATTTTAAGTTGTGCGTGAAATAAAATTTTAGATAACACGAACAGTTTAAAATGTTACTCAAACAAACATAAAATATTATAATAATATTGTAGGGTATTCGTTTTTTAAACTATCGCATAAGAGAGTGGTCCGTTTTAAGTATTTGACTTAATATCTTTTTTTCATGGAGAGGAAAGTGTGGGTTAGGTTTGATTAATTGATGGATTACTTTTGGTACCCACGTGATAGCGGTGTAGTGGCGCATTCTAGAACATTTTGGTATATTATATTATAAATTAAAAGAAAAAATTATATTATGGGTGATTCCCACTACGTCATCTATGGGACCAACTAATGGAAACCATCTACTTCACCATGATTTTTTCATGTCATTTTTTCTAACCAATGAATCTTCACTAAAATTTTTCCATGTCATTTTAAAAACTGTTTTTTGAAAGTTATTCCATTATTAGATTAATGACATGGTAAATAATGATGAAGTGGGTAGTTTTTAGTGGTTGATCCTATGGATGACGTGGTGAGAATCACCCATGATATAATTTCTCAATTAGAAGGGTTTGGGTATTTAAATTTGAACTTGATTAAAAATGTTTAATTACCCTATGCCACACTTAACGTCATAGCTAATTTAGATAATGCCTTAAATTAAGGCGTAATTCAAGGGTTGATCTTAGTTAAAAAAACATGAAAAGAATTAAAAAAAAAATCTCACGCCTTAAATTGTTAATTCAATTGGTGCATCCAAATATCATGTACAAACTTAACACGAAGAGAGTAAAAAAATCGAAAGTGTATTAAAAAAATTAGATCATGTTTGGCAATTAACGAATAGCTGATAGTTGATTGCATTAGTTGATTTGACTAACGGATTGTATTAACTAATTGTATAAATATATTTGGTAAAATTAACTGATATCTTATATCTATTTGATTATTTAAACAAGCAAAATGACATATAAAAACATGATTATATTCTATACTTGTTTGAATAGTTTATTAGTTTCAATATTTTATATCTATTAATATTATTAGATTATGAAAAATAATTTTTTCAATATAACATTACTAAGCATATTTGAATGATTTATATATTAATTTATTGTTTATATAATTATTTTTAATACAATTTAATTAATTACTAAATTTAAATACAAATATAAATGTATGAGAGGGATTGATTTTTCTTAAAGTATTAGTCTAATTCAATTAACTTATGAAAATTGTGAAAATAATTTATTTAGATAACATTGATATATCTTAAAGTTGAATTAACTTCTCAAGATTTTATAAATTAAGAAGACGCATTTTTAACAAATTAAAATAGAGTTTTTATACGTAAATGTTGTACTTAGAACCAAACAAGGTGTAAAAGACTAAGGAACATGGAACTGATGGAAGGAGATACCTTATGAGTGGGAGTGGCTGCGGTTCCGTAATTTTTTTTTTTGGAAATTAAACAAATTAAGTATAAACCTTATTTTTATCGGTTTAAATACAAATTAAATGCTTGTCCATTTCAAAATTGAACAAAATAAATCCCAATCCTCTAAAAAATTTTTGAATGAAAAGGAAAGCTAAATAGCTATGAAACTAAGAGGCAGCATCGTCTTTGTCGAGCAGAGCTTCCATGAAGAAAGGAGGAGAATCAAAGGTGACCAAGGCTCCAGGTGAGCCAACCTGAGCTTTCGCAAGTTTATCCGCCGGCGCGTTTGCTTCTCTTGGAACCCAAATGATCCTAGTAGACCATTGTTGCTTACGGATAGCGTCTATGGCGCGGACAAGAGATAATTTATCCGTGCCTGCTGAAACATCAAGAATCATATTAACCGCAACCCGGCAATCCGATCTTACTTGAACAAGACGATGGCCATTGTTCCATGCAGTCTGAAAGCCAACATAGATAGCCCAAAGTTCTGCGTTTAAAGCCGAAGAAATGCCCAGCGTTTGCTGGAATCCTAAAATCCATCGTCCGCTGTTATCACGAATGAGACCACCAAGGAGACCCAAACCAGATTGCGCTCTCACCGCCCCGTCAACATTGACACAGACGTAGCCCCCCGGTGGACTGGACCATGTGGAATTCATGAACAGTGTTCTAGTTGTCGGAGTGCCAACAGGGTGAGCTAAATCAGTCGCCTCCTTATAATAGCGACTCCAAATCAGTCCTCTATGTATCAGCGATGTCGGGGAATCAGACTCCTCATTGAATACCAAATTGTTACGATCCTTCCACAACAGCCAAGATAAAGATGCAAATGTGGAATTCCAATGTAAACCATCAACCATGGTTGCATCACTGAGATTATGCTTCAACCAATCATGCAATGACTGCGAGAAAAAACTAACCTGCGAGGCGGAGAGAAGTATAAGCATCCATGTGTCGGCAGCCTGCTTGCAGTCCTGGAGTACATGGAGTACTGTTTCCGGCTGTGAGTTACATCGCGGGCAATAGGTTGTCGCATACAAGGACCGACGTCATCATTCAACGTTTGTCATGATGCGCTCATGTAAAACACACCAAAGAAATAGGCGAATCCGTTGGGGAATCGGCAGGCTCCATATCACTGACCAGGGGGACTGATGGTCCTCCCATGAACCACTTGCAATACACTTATAGGCCGAGGCAACCTCAAAAACGTGTGTTGCGCTCCATCTCCACAACACGGTGTCATTCAAATCAGCTGGGTTGGGGCTTTTCATGCCTAGAATGTGTGAGACAGCATTGGCATCAAAGACTTCATAGAGCTTGGGGACATTCCAGCCCCCGTCCGGAAGGGTAATACTATCAAACGAGGCATCCAGCTCCCCGCCTATCACATGGTTGCGCAAAGGCCCTAGCTGCGGTAACCACACATCGTCTAGAGGGCGGATGCTATTACCATTGCCGAGCGACCAGGAAATATTATCCAACAGGATAGGCCAAGCATTGGAAACTGCACGCCACAGAGGAGTGCATACCTGACGTGCAACATGGATCGGACAGCTTCCATAGAGCTTATACTTCTCTCGCAACAAAAGTGTGTAAGGTAATGTCGGCTCACTGAGGATCTGAAACCCTATCTTCAAGATAAAAGCAAGGTTGAAGTTGTGCATTCTCCGAAAGCCAAGTCCACCACAATCGACCGGCTGACATAAACGTTCCCAATTAATCAAAGATAATTTCGGCGATCCAGCATCCGACCCCCAAATGAAGCGTCGGATCAATTTTTCAATATCATTGCAAACTTTCTTTGGCAACATAGATGTTTGCATGAAATAGATGGGAATTGCACCGAGAACGGACTTAGCTAAGGTGATTCGACCCGCCAAGGAGAGTGAACGAGCTGCCCATCCGATAAGCTTACTCTTGATCTTATCTATAATAAAATTACAATCATCACATCGGATCCGTTGATGAATAACAGGTACGCCAAGATACTTCCCTAAGGAGTCAACCCGTTGAAAATGGAAAATACCAGTGATGTCGGCTTGAATGGAAGGCGGTGTATTAGGAGAGAAACAGACTTGCGTTTTCCGTCGATTCACAACAAGGCCTGCGTAAGACGCAAACAACTTCAGAATGTTGTCGATATTATGTGCTTGAGCAGTGTTGGCGCGAGCATATAATATTAGATCATCGGCGAAAAATAGGTGCGAGACCGACGACCCATTCTTTACAAAACGGAATGGTGACCATGTACCCCTGTCCACTGCCTCTGTGATTAGGTGATGCAGTCGTTCCATTGCGAGGACAAAAATGTACGGCGACAAGGGGTCTCCTTGACGCACTCCACGCTGTGGATGAAACGGGCTCGACAATTCGCCATTCCATTGGATCTGTAGAGTGGAGGACGTGATGTTTTGCATTATGATTCGCCGTATTCCCGGAGGAAAACCGGCTGCCAGAAGAGAATCCGCGATGAAGGGCCAGCTAAGCTTATCAAATGCCTTCTCAAGATCAACTTTTATTGCCATCCAACCTTGCGAAGCTTTGTTGATGCGCATGGAATGAACCACTTCTTGATTGATAATAATATTTTCGGTTATTGATCTACCCGTAATGAAGCTTATTTGCTGTGGGGAGATAATAAGAGGAAAAATTGGCTTCAACCGACGTACTACCACCTTACTCAAGAGTTTGTATAGCACTGTGCAGAGGCTGATAGGCCGAAAATCAGAAAACGTTTCAGGTGAGTCCTTCTTAGGAATAAGAACGAGCATTGTGCGATTTATGTCAGACTCCAAAATAGCCCCGCGGAAGATACCTTGAATCATATCACATACCGTTGGTCCAACTGTCGTCCAATGGTGCTGGAAAAAATGGGCATGAAAGTCATCCCAGCCAGGTGACTTTAAGGGTGCCATCTCACATAGAGCCTCATGAATTTCCTGTGATGAAGGGATATCGTCGAGGCCCTGCATTAGATCTACTGCATCATGGGAATACGAGACTGATGTCGGAAAGGGCTCCGAAGGGTAATTCCCTGCGGCAAAGAGCGATGAGAAGAAATGGACAGCCTCGTTCCGGAGAATTGCTTCGTCTTCACACCAAGTCCCATCCATCAGTTTAAGAGAGGTAACTCTATTTTTCTGTTTCCTCGAAACAGCCCGCCGGTGAAAATAAGATGTGTTCCGATCACCCTGAATGATCTAATCAGCTCTAGATTTCTGCTTCCACATCAGCTCTTCCTGATCAAGCCAGTGTTCTAGTTCACAGAGCAGGTCCGCTTCAAGTCGACGTAAAAAGGCAGATGCTCTCGTAGATAGTGCTTTTTGCACCCCATGTAGACGAGCCATAATGTTTCTTTTCCTAGCCCCAATGGATCCAAATACGGTTTTATTCCAAGCCTCAGACACTTTAGCAAGATTAGATAGGGCTTCCGTCATAGAGTTGGACGGATGCCAATTCTCACGTATCAAATGCGTGAAATCAGGGTGTTGTTGCCAACCAGCAAAATATCTGAAAGAAGAAGGGCGGTGGTGTCGCATAGGTGCTCCAACAGAAAGAAGGATTGGGTGGTGATCGGATCCAAACCGAAGGAGATGCTCAACATGCGAATCGGGAAATTCAGAATCCCAATAGCTGTTGCAAACAAAGCGGTCAAGTCGAACGAAAGCGTTGCCTCTTGTCCAGGTGAAATCTGGCCCTGAATATCCCATATCTCTCAGCCCATGATCGTATAGGAGGTTTTTGAAAGCAATACTAGGCTTACTCGATGCAGCATAACCCTTCCTATCAGAATCAAGTAATGTAGCATTGAAGTCCCCAAAGAGAACCCATGGTGAGCGAATGTTTGTCGCGAGCCTGCGCAAATTAGACCATAACCTATTACGCTTGGTGCTGCAAGGGCTACCATAAACTGCCGTCGATAGAAAGGAGACCCCGGTCCTCTTTACAGTTACTCGAAAATGAACAAACTGAAAATGATTAAGGATGATATCCAGATCAACTGTGTCCCACCAAGCAAGCCAGATGCCCCCCGCAAACCCCACAGCTTCGACCCTGTGAGAATGAGGAAAACCCATAGCTGCAATAAAACGCTCAGCTCGAGAGCCACTAACCCTCGGCTCCACCATCAAAACAATGTCAGGCTTATAATCACGAATAAATTGTTTGGCAGTAGGGATAAAACGTCTATGCCCGCAACCTTGTACATTCCAACTAAATATACTTATATCCATAGGAAATATAAGAGAAAAAAATAGAGGCAAGCTTACTCCAGCATGGCAACAGCCTGCTCACTTCCAGGTGCGTGACTATGCTCACCGAGCGGTATCGAAGGCATTGTGTTCACTGATGTCCCCGCCTGCGAAGGAACTGAATCCTTTAAAATATCCGGTGGTTCACTCTGCTTGTTGGGGCTGTCATTGTCAATTTCTATTGGAGTCGATGGCTGACCTTTGTTAGGGTCAGAGTTCTCATCCAAAATGACTACAGAGTGGTTCGAAGCCTTTAACGTAAAGCCATTTGCATGGGCCATGCTGGACGTCCCCCCTTTCTGTGAACTTCGAGGAAGGATGAGAAAATCGGCAATCGTAAATGGTTTACGCACTGCAAGACCGGGGGCACTTTTAATACCACTAGGTTGCTTCCCTTTGGCTCTTGCCTTCGCTTTCATGGATAGCACAGTGGGATTCTTTGGCTGTTTCGGTTTAGCCGAAGTGTTAGCTTCAGCCGGCAGTGATATATTATCCGTTGATGGCAAGTTGGCAGCAGTCTCTTGCTGTGGTGCATGGTTTTCCTCATAAATCGGATTAAAGCGGGAGGCTCTAAAAGCGTCGTTCCATTGGCCAGCATCGGATTCTTGAGTTTTCTTAGCAGGTTTCCTTTGCCTTCTTTCGACCATCATCCATGGGCCATAAGGGGATTTTGCCGAGGGAGTAGCAACCTCCGTTTCCGGTGCAGCCGGAGCATTGCTTTCATTCCCCTTATTCTTATCAACCTTCACATCTGGACATGATTCTTGATAATGACCGTATTTTCCACAGTGGTAGCAAATGGTGGGAAGGGCCTCATACTCCACTATTTGGACATTGCCGTTAATCAGAATCTTAGGAACAAGAGGTTTCCGTAGATTGATCTTTATAGCCATGCGCGCAAAGCGGCCTCGCTGCCCATGTTCCGTTTGATAATCAATCTTCATTACAGGGCCAATGCATTCACCAATCGCCATGATAAGACTGCGTTTATACAGCGTTGCGGGCAACCCCGGTAGACGGATCCAGGACCATATGGTGGAGGGGTATGGCTGTGAGGGGTTAAAGGACGGGGACCAAGGTTCCACTGTCAGATAGTGGCCGAAGATCGTCCAGGGACCTTGAGTAAGCACACACATGAAATCCGAGTCAAGTCTGAAGGTAGCGAGATAATAATCGTTATCAATGTCCATTAGCCGGAAGGATTGTTTGGGTTTCCACAGTTCATATAGTTTATTTCTCAGCGTTGTGTAACCAATACGTCGACCCAAAAGCTTCAAAACTACCGTGTGATCAAAATTCTTCTCAGCCAATTCCTGCACCCGATCAGAGAAATCAATGGAAATCATGCCATCAACAATGGTTCGGGTAACATCGCCTTCTACTAAATCGATATCTTCCTCATCTAGGATTTCTTCCTCATCTTGCACTGATTCAGAGGCACCTTGCATAAGGGAATCTTTGTAGGACGGTATCCCAGGGTCAGCAGCACACTCCGTTCTATCTCCCGGACTTCCTTCATCCGGCAGTTCTTCCTCTAAACGGCGGTGTTTACGGGGGTTGGAGGGGGGGCGGTAGGGTCAGAGGATTCTATCATGCTAGGGTTTAATCCTAATAACCTCGTGTCTTTAAATCAAGGCATCCCAATCCTCTAATTTTAAATTTGTATATTGATGTTTTAATAAGTAAACATCGACTCCATTTTTTGTTATTTATATTAGGTTATATTTTGATACACATGTTGTGTAAAAAAAATTACACAACCCTTTATATTTAAACTATAAAATCTAAAGGTTAAATTTCTAACTTAACACCCTAAAATTTAAACCCTGAATTCTAAATTCTAAATTCTAATCATACATCCTATGACATTGTACTCCCAAGGAGAGGACATAAGTTCAAACATTGGAGACGGTATTGTTTAGAGAGACAACCTCACACTTCGAACATAGACAATAAATCAGATATACATATTATCAAAAAAATATTTTCCATTTATATTTATCCCCTTAGCTTCCGTCCCGCAAAGAAATGATGGAAAGATGGACCGAGGCAATTGGCACTTGGCATACATAAAACACAGACAGAATTGACTTGAAGAGGATAGAAAGAGAAAGAGGGACCTGATTGGAAATGGACGTTTGATAAGCACTCAACTTAATCTAGAGACACACACTTACCATTCATGCAGCTTTTTTTCTCATTACACTAGAACTGGGGGAAGTGGTGATAGGGGCCAACTTTATGCATCACCCAGATCAAATGTAAGCACCAGAAACATTATCTGGAGAGAAAAGAAAATGGGTCCGATATATTAGCATCTCTGTCATGTGAAACTACCAATTGGTCGACATGTTGAAAAACCAAAAACATGTTCCTGATGTACATCAATCTCTGACTCAGTGCACTATGTCGTCATAGGCATGGTGTCATTTTCACAACCCCAGAAAAGGTAACGTAATAAAACTATTTTTTTTTTTAAAAAGTAGTGATTTGATCATAATGCTATAGTTTTGCTGTTTTGAGCTGTATTGCAACCAAGTACATGTATGGTTTATGATCTAAATGATAGATATATAGTTAAGGTTTAAGAATATTCTTATTGAGTGGACCAGTGTTTATTATTTGATAAATCTCTCCTTAATCAAGGGAAGGCCTTTGATTAGCCAACAAAAAACTAATGCGAAATCTAATCGCCAAATAGCTGTGTTAAGCAGAATAGTTGGAGTCGGAAGATGGGGAAGCAACAGCTCCAGATGTCGGGATAAACATGGCATTCCAATAATTTAATGTTATTAAGCACAACCTGGTTTATTAAATTCACAAAACAGCTCAAAAGCATTCAAAGGAATCCCTCCCCATCTTGCTTTATATTTTTTCCCCTTTGATAAACTGCCACATTCGTTTAGGGAATCTCTTTGCTGCTTTCATCCTTATCCTTTCTTAATCCGAGTTTAACCTTGGTAAAGAAGAAATGAAAAGAAAACAAAAAACTCCAATTTAATCCACTTTAGAGAAATAATGGAGTCATCCCTGTAGTTTTTATAAGAAACTCTATCCTTGCTAGTTACGATAATGGATGATGTTATTAGCCAAATCATTTTACTCAAATGTAGGTAGATTCTTTTAAGATAAGATGATGCCTAAAAGAGATATAGGAGCAAAATCTAAAGTTACCAAGCTTTTTATTTTTCCCCTTTTCTTACAACTTACAAGCACGGTTGTTTCTGGGGTGAGGGCGTCAAATCAAAACTGTTGGAATATCTTGCAGTTAAATAGAGAGCCATTGACATTTGAGTAAGGTTTTTAGGTTGAAGGTGGGGGAGATAATAAATATGGCGCCTGGGGGTTCTAACTTCTAAGTTTTAACAGTGGAAATGAAGATGGAAGTAATCTGATTGGCGGGCAGGTGAGACAACTGTCTACATCGAAATGGAAGTAACACGTGTTGGATCCAACAAGGTGGTCCCGAAAGTTGTGTTTTCTGGGGTGCTGACACCGAATAAAGCCTTTGGTTGCACACCCATGTGCATGCCCTTACAATGAAAACGGTCTTTGTTTTTGTCTCCTTTTCTCTTTCTTGCTGCCCTGTGTTTTTCATTCAGAGTTAACAGTTAAGACATTAGCAATTGGCCTTATCTCATCAGAATTACCTTCTACTCTCATCCAGGGATTAAAATTACGGTAGCAGTCCTGTTTCTAGTGTTTTATCGTAATTACGAACAATAATAACTGTATTACGGTTATTATAAGCTGTTATTTTTTGTAATAACGATTTTGAGCAATATCGTTAATATTATATAATGGCCGTTATTACAACAACAGACTGTTATTCGAACCCATGCTCTCATCGAAACTGTTACTTTCTTGTATGAAAACAAATGAAACAGAATATAACGTAACGTAACCATTGCTTCACCTATGAAGTGTTTTACTAGATGACCACTTCCCCCGTCGTATACCATTTTGAGCTTCTTTCCAAAGGTAAAAAAGGATCTATGACCTCATTCAAAGTAATTTTTTTACAAGTTTCTGGGTTGTAGGTGGACAAACGAAAAGCTAAATTGCTTCGTAATTGATAAAAAAACTATTTTTAATTTTTTAATATTTTTATATGTAAATTTATATAAAAACAATACATTTTTATTATCAAGACTAGATTTGATGAGCAAAAATCATGTCTTTTATGGTGTCCATATCTATATTCTAACACTAGAAAATTAAAACACACACTCTAACTTTTATTTTTAATTTAACCTTAAAAACTAAAACCCGCACCTTAAACTTTAAGTTATAAGCTCTCTCTAAATCTCAATTCTAAATTGTAAACTATATTTTTAAGGTTGAAGTATAAATAAAAACACAAAAAAATATAAAAAAAAAATTCTATTCAGATTTGACTGAGCCAGTTCAAAATTGCCTAATATTTGTTCCACGCAGAATAGTTTTTCCCCGTTAAATAAATGAGGTAGTACAAATAAAATAACTCCAAATATTCATTTTATTTTCACTCATTTCAACCTTGGAACTTGAGATGGTTGAAAGTAAAAAAAGGTCATTGGCTACAGACAGCCAAAGGAGGTGATTGAAATGGTTGGGATACCACCTAATTGGACAACAAAAGGTGACTTGCCATTGCATGTGCGAATCCAGAGGCCAACCACAACTCCATTTTTTATTTTGTTTTCTAAGGTGGTCAGAATTGGGATCCCAAAACCCTTTTGATTTTTGCGTGTCTTCCCTGCTCACCCCTCACTTCTGCTCTTAATTACCTTATTAGGAAAGCCTAATCCAAACCTAGGGGATCAAATGTTACTCTATATGTCCCTAAAGATTATCTCTTTATTAATTTTTTTGTCATTTTTAATTTTGATCTATTATTATTTAAAACTTTTATTAATAAAAATATTAAAAATATATTTTTAAAAACTTTCAATTAAATAGTTTTTTTAACTATATATTTTATAAATTCTAATTATTTAAAATAATTATGATCAAAATTTTAACTTTTAAAAAAACAATAAAAAACAATTTTAGTGAGATAAAGAGAGTAAGACTCCCACTTTAAAAAATTAGGAAGCTTATGGGACATATACCATTCTCTTATTTGTATTAGTTGATTAATTAATGAAAATTGTGTGAGGAAGGAAATATCTTTTTTTTTCTTTTTTGCCTTGCCACCTTTTAATTGGTACATCTATTTTGCACATTTTTGAATTTTGATACGAAGTGCTCTATCCACTTGTAAGGTAACGTCATTTCATTAGAAGGATGATTATTTTCTATATCAAGGATTTATATTTGATACATATACTGTAGAAATAAAAAAAAAATTCACAAGTGTTTAATTTTAAGGTTTAGAGTTAAATTTTAGGGTTAAAAAGTTAGGTGTCTAATTTTAAGTATTAGGGTTAGAATTTAGGGTTTATATGTTAAGGTTTAAGGTTTAATGTAATATGATTAGAGATTTAAGTTTTAACCTATAAACCCTAAATTATAACCCAATTCCTAAATTCTATCCGCAATCTATCAATTCTAAACAACTAAACCTAAACTCATAACTATTAAACCTTAAACCCTAAAATTAAAATGTTTGTGGAAACTTTTTATTTTTAATTTCTTTATATTGAATAATTACCTGTATATCAATAGTAGAATAAAACTGTACCATACCCCAAGGCTTCACTCCCGCACCGTTGATTCGGCTCAAGAGCTTCCACATCCACAATAGTCCCTTCTTTT
This sequence comes from Hibiscus trionum, assembly GCA_030270665.1. NCBI lineage: Eukaryota > Viridiplantae > Streptophyta > Magnoliopsida > Malvales > Malvaceae > Hibiscus > Hibiscus trionum. Next base: position 13,674,676 of record BSYR01000006.1, read on the forward strand.
TCTTTCAATTTTTTTCTTCACAAAACAAGTCGTAAAATGAATATTGACGAACCACAACGAAATTCAAGTCACAAGTTCTTATATAATATTTATATTGTATTATATTTTTAATAATCAAATCAAATTCGGATTCTATATATAAAATCACTTTTAGAAAAATAAACATCTATATAAAACAATTGAGGGGTTTGAATAACAACATACACAATACTTTTTACCTTATCTCTAAGCTCGAACTTCCTTTTGAGTAAAAAACCCTTATCCACAAGTTTATTAGATAGGTGAAATCTACTAATTTCTATTGTCTCAAATTAATATAACATATAATGGCAATGTTGTTATTCATGAAGCAAAGAAGTCCAATCTTTGATAAGCTACTCTTTAAGGCAACAAACAAGTGCTTAAGTCCTACTCAACCCTATAAATAAACAACGTTTCTTCCCAACATATCCACTTCTCCACCATAACAGATATCACCCTTCACTAATTAGCAAAGAATCATGACGACCCAAACCAAAGAGCTTGAAGATCACATGGCACTTATCTCCCAAATGTACCCTGGCCTCTACACTCATGTTGTACCGCAGCAAGGTAATAGTTTCTTCACTAAAACTATAACTCAAAATCTTTTCTATGCCTAATTTCCAATAGTCTTGGTAGCTTAAACGGGTCATTTTTTTTAATGAGCAGACAAATCGAAGGCTCGACGGAGACAGAGGAAGAACAAGGGTGGGGAAAGCGGCTCTGCATCGGAAGCTAAGAAAAGGAAGCTTAGTGATGAACAAGTTCATCTTCTTGAACTTAATTTCGGGAATGAACATAAGCTTGAGTCGGAACATAAAGACCGGCTTGCTTCGGAGTTGGGGCTCGACCCTCGGCAGGTGGCGGTTTGGTTCCAAAACCGAAGGGCTCGTTGGAAGAATAAGAAGCTTGAGGAGGAGTACAGCAAGTTAAAGACTGTCCATGAAGGCGTTGTTCTTGAAAAATGTCGACTTGAATCCGAGGTATAATTATTTCAACTCCAACTTAGCTCATGCATTTTACAAAGAAAAATCACTCACCAGTTGAAAAAAAAACTTTTTTCCTGGTTTCTCAGGAACTAAACAGATGCTAATAATACTATCAGGCTGTTCCTTCTTACACATCAACGTGTTTTTATTTTTATCCAACGTGAATTATTTTATATTTATTATAAAATAAAGGATGATGGGAGCTTAATCCGCAATTTATGATTTTTAAGCACTAATTATACTAATTAACAAAAGAATTAAGAGCGTAGGTTCGAAGAAAATCAAGCAAGTGACTGTCTCTTTAAGCTTTATCCTCTGAAAAAGACAAGGTGACCCACCATATTAGGAACGTGCGTGAGCTCTAGGCTCGAAGAAAACCATGCCATATTGTTGGGTTAGGCCATTAAAAAACTTTACAAAGAAATTTTGGCAATAAGTGACAAAAGCATTCATAATGAACAACAAACCTTGCCACTTGAAATATCTCCAATCAAAACATGGGTCTGAGGGTCTCCATGGTCTTGTATAAGCTAGATGGCGCTGGTCTTGGCCTAGGACCGTAACATATTTCGTTTGATTTTAGATCGAAATTCGAATCTCAAAATTTACTATCTTTTTACGTAGGTTCTAAAGCTCAAGGACCAGCTCCGAGAGGCGGAGAAAGAGATCCAGGGGCTAACGGAACGAGTAGACGGAGTCTCGAGTAACAGTCCATGTTCGTCGTCGGTTCTTTCAATGGAAGCCATGGATCCACCACCTTTCCTGAGGGAATTTGGAGTCCAAGGATATGATCAGGATGTTTTCTATATAGGACAAGACAATTATATTCATGGCCTGGAGTGGATGAACCTATATATGTAATGTAATTAACTAGTATGTGTAGATAATTATGATCCCTAAATATCAAATATAATGTAATTAATCCTTAACCTCTTTTTTTTCTTCTCAAAATAGTTTGCTAGTGTTAACAAGGAACTCTAAATCTAGACATTAATGTTATTAGAAGTACTATATCGAGTAACTTACCTTTTGACTAAGATGGTTGAGTGTATTACTTGATAAACTCTAAGTCTAACTACAAGATTATTTTTATCTTTATTAATTAATTATCATAAATTCCCTCAAACTTTGACTAATAATAAGATAATGTTTGATCTTATGTACACCAAATTCCCAGAACTATGAAAAAATATTAAACACTTAAAAGATAGCAAGATTATAAATATATGGTGATGATTAATTAGGAATAAATTGATAAAATGTGTAAGTAATAGGAATTAAATGTATAATTATATAAACTTATTTAACTACCACATTAATATTTTTGTTAACTTTTAACAGTTAGTGGTCAGATTAATATCATTTAAATAGTTAAATGATTTGATTACTAAATCAAAAGATCAATTGTTAAAATAAAACTTTTACTATAGTTAAGTGATAGAGATAATTTACCCAATTTTTTTAGGCTATCGTTGTGTTGGATTGTGTGAGACGGTATAATTTTTTTTTTCATTTTTACGGAAGGTGGACGGTGGTGTAAAAGTAAAACCAATAAAATGTATGGCGACACGCAAACTACACCGGACTTGTCGGCGTATTTTTTTTTTGATAAATTTTGATTATAATTTTTTTTAAAAAAAAGTGCTTTTAGTGAATAAATAATTTAATTAACCGGTTAAATATACTTATTTGCATGTTCATTTTTAAGAAACTTTGAATTTGTTTGTTTTTATAAATGTTATGATTGAAAGTAAGAGTTTAATCTTCTTTAATATAATAATTAACATTCGTTCTATTTTATCACAGTTGTCACCTATATTATTTTTTAATGGTTACATTTTTTTATTTTTAGAATAATGATATCAATGCTCTTATACTTTGTCGAATTTTTTAATGTGGTCTATATACTTTCTAAGCAGTGGCGGATGCACCCAACCCTGGTGAGGTGCATCCGCATTCTTATTTTTAATTTTTTTAAAATTAGGTTTAATTTAGTGTTATTTTTTGAAAAAAAAAATTAATTTTACTTAGTATGTAAAGGAAATTTTTATTTTTACATACTCATTTGAAGAAAAAATATTTTAAACCCCTATTCTTGAATTTTTAGATCCTTCACTGTTTCTAAGTATTTAATGTGCCCTTTGTATACTTTGATTTCATGTTTTACTATGTGTTTCGAGACTAATATCAACAAATAATGATGTGATGGGACATATGAACGAATAAGATAATAACACGGAACACCTCAAATGAAAAGAAAATCAACCAAGAGAAAAATAGAGGCATGCAAGCAGTTTTATCATTTATTTTCTGAAAAAAAAAAACCGATGGAACATTTTATGAGTTAAATAGTTTTCTTCTTCTTCGTTGGTCTCCTTCGTTATTGATGAAGATTTTCCAAATGGTGAACAATACAAATTCAGCTTCAAAAATGATGGTGAGCTTGGATAAGTTGCCGAGATTTCAAACGAGACACGAAAGAGAATTGCCACGAAATCTTTTTTTTAATAGAAATTGGCACTAATCATTTTTAGGCAGAAAATTGGCACTAATCTTATATGTGCCATACTTACAAAATCACCCGAATCTATAACACTGGTGAAAAAGTAGGGGCCTTTTTTTCTCAGATAGTATGATTTTGAAAATCCTCCCAATCTTACTAGGAGGTAAAGAGTACATATGATGATTGTGAAACAAAACAAGAACAAAAAAAAAAAAAAAAACGCCCAAAAAAAGCTAAACAAAACTAATTATATGTATGTATGCATGCAGGGACGGAGCCATAATTTAGAAGTGGGGGCAAAACATAAATTTTGAAAGGTGGGACGGAAAATTTACAATTATTTTATTTTTTTAAAAAAAATATAAAGAGTCAAAAAGTAAAAAAAAAAAATTCCCCTGCCGGGGGGTCAACAACCCGTCCTATGAGCAACATAGCTCAGTCCATGTTGTATGTAACTTTTGAATAGGAAAAGGGAAAAAATGAAATTTGCTAGCCGTGGAGATTGAATAAGTGTAAATTTTGAGGGTTGAACTAAATTTTTTAATAATATCGAAAGATTTAATAAGAACTTTTAAAATTATAAGAGGTGTTTTATTTAAAAACATTTAAAATTTTGAAGCTTAATATTGTTAGACTTGCTTTTCTTCAACCGATTTAGCTTGTCAAGTGGTGGAGAAGTTAAGCTATTTGGGTGATTGGTGGTGGAAGCGAAAAATAAAAAGACACGAAGATTTAGAGTGGTTCGGCTTTCTAACCAAAGCCTACATCCACTACCTTAGCTTCTCCACTAAGGATTTCAACCAATTTCACTAAGAAATTCGTCATCTTTTCTATGCTTAGAGGAAACCCTTACAACGATCAAAGTTTTTTAACCCAAAGCTTGATCAAACCTCTTTACAAGAGATAAAATATAAGCAAACTAAAATCCATCTTACAAGGTTGATGTTTGCACTTTTAAGCACTCACCCAAAACTTAATACACTTGAGCATACATAAAACATTTAAGCTTACAAGTGCTTTGTCTATACAAGAATGACACAATTAGACACTAAGACATTTCTTTGATCATAATATGTTGACTTGTGGGTTATTAGTCTTTTATAGATGCTTTGAGGTCCCTTTTATACTTTTAATTTGAGCCTCTAGCTGTTGGAGACCGTTGTGATTAAAATGGAGCAATTGGGGCTGATTTCCATGCTCATTTTCTTGTTCTAGTGCATGGTGTATCGATACGCGGGGTACCCATATCAATACAGTCTCTTTGGGAAAGAGCCGTTGATTATTAAATAGCCTGATCGTCTCGATACAACTGGTAGCGTATCGATACGGCTTATCATTTAAAAAGTTGTTGAAATTAGACCATTGGGATAGTTGAAAGAGTAGTTGAGATAAAATAAAGGGTTTCAATACGCTTTATAGCGTATCAGTACGGCCCTACTCCGTATCGGTACGAGTTTTGACTACTGAAATTTTCTTGTAGCTGAAACCCTAAAGCGCCTCGATTGGTATACCGTATCGGTACGGTGACATTAAAATCATAGGTTTGGATACTTTAAAAATATTTTAAGTTATTTCAAAGCCTTGTAAAAACCCTTAAACATATTTTCAAGTTGTTTGGACTTACAAAATATTTTGAAATCATTTTCAATTTAGTCCAAATCAATTTTTCAATTATTATATCAAAAGATATATCTCAACAATCTTCCCATTTTTGATATAATAAAACAACTTGAATGATTGTTTATGATTCTCCCCCTTTATAAGATAATTTTTTTAATAAGAGACATGATTTTTTAAAATTTGAAGCTCCCTTTATTCTCACTTGAAAAATCATTTTTTTCAAACCATTTCTCCCCTTTTTGTTATATTAAAAAGAATTCAAAAGACTTTAAGTTCAAAATAACATATGAAGTTAAATTTTTTTTGACACAAATAAAAATTTTGGTTTTAAAAATTGTTCCCCCTTGCTCAAGCATCATCAAAGGTTAGTCCAACGATTATGGTAAACTAGTTGAATTAAAATAAATGAAACAAATTAAAATAAACAAAATTCAATTAATTTTTACCACATTTGAACCAAAGGTATGATGTGAAGCCTTCATTCTTCAAGTGATTTCCTTGTGTGTATGGAGCTCCCCCTCAATGTTGTACTTTGTTGGTCATTCTCCATCACACCTAAAACAAGACAATCAAGTAATTTTTGGTATCCAAATTGCTTTGGATCTATAGGCTTTAGTAGCACATAATTTAGTCCCCTTTGGAATCCATTTTTCAATTTCATCCTCTTTGGTTGAAGTAATTAGTCCTTTTAGGACCCAAATACTTCTAAAACATTTTCCATTAAAGTATCTAGGGGCACTAGATTGTCTTTGATAAAAATTTGATTTTCCAAAATTAGTTTTCTTTTCAGGCTCTTTGAAAATTAAATCTTTTTTTCTCTTGAACTTTATGAAGCAAATTTTGTAAATCAATACATTTTTGTTCAAACTCATCAAATTTTGCTTCAAGTTCAATTTTAGTTTTAGAAATCAAATCATTTTGAATTTTCAAATTTGAAACAACTTTCTTGTTTTCCAAAATGTGATTCTTAAACTCTAAAACTAAATCAGCATAGGCATCTTTTAATTCATCAAAAAAATAGGAAATAGAAGTAGATGAATTAGAAGTTACATCACCCTTTTGGAGGGCCATAAAGCATAGGTGGGCTACCTCATCATCGGTGGAGTCTTCATCACTCCATGTCGCCACATATGCTTTCTTTGAAGATGATCTCTTCTTGTTGAAGCGAGGGCAATTGTATTTGGTGTGCCTCGTCTCTTTGCATTCATGACTATTTTGGGGATCGTTCATCTTCTTCTTTGATTCATGTTTGAATTCTTTTCATTTCGCTCTTCATGAAAAGGGTGAACTTCTTGAAGGGATGAACCATCTCTTCATCTTCACTTTCCTCGTCACTTGATTCTTCATGTTGACATGTAGAGGATGGAAGAGTAATGATATTCACATCAATGTCTTGCTATTTGATCTTCTTCTCCTTCTCCCTATTAAATGGTAGAGACATCATCTCATGGGTGAGCAAAGATCCCACGAGCTTGTCAAGTTTGAGCACCTTCAAGTTCTTTGCTTCTACAATGGCCGTCTTTTTGGACTCTCATGATTCAGAAAGTGAGTAAATCAACTTCCGAACGAGTTTTTCTTCTAGAATATCCTCTTCAAGACCTTTGAGTTGATTGACGATTGTATAGAATCGATCAAACATTCTCTTGATGTCTTTATCTGGGCCCGTCTTGAAGTTTTCATACTAGAGGTTGAGAAGACCGATCTTGGTCTTCTTTACTTTGTTTGTTCCTTCGTATGTGACTTCAAGTTGTCTCATACCTCCTTGGCACTCTCACAAGAAGACATTTTCTCGTAGATATTGTGGCTAAATGCACAAAATAGAATGTGTAAAGCCTTGCAGTTTAGCTCCATCTTCTTGCGATCATCCGCATTCCATTCCGCCTTGCATCTTTGTGGTACGTATGGACCATCTTCAACAATGTCCCAAAGCTTGTAATCTTTGGCCTTGATGAATAACATCATTCTAGTCTTCCAATAGGCATAGTTAGTCCCGTCAAAGAAAGGTGGCTTGTCGATGGATTGCGTCATTTCGCCGGTTGATTGTATTGTTGGTCGAGCTAGCCGGATATTCTCAATAGGATGTTAATCCTATTGATTAAGCTTTGCTCTGATACCAATTGTTAGGCTTGATAGGCTCGATTTTTTTCAATTGATTTAGCTTGCCAAGAGGTGAAGTTAAGCGATTTGGGTGATTGGCGGTGGAAGCGAAAAATAAAAAGACACGAAGATTTAGAGTGGTTCGGCTTTCTAACCAAAGCCTACATCCACTACCTTAGCTTCTCCACTAAGAATTTCAACCAATTTCACTAAAAAGTCCGTCCCCTTTTTCTAGGCTTAAGAGGAAACCCTTACAACGAAAGCTTGATCAAACCCTCTTTACAAGAGATAAAGATAAGCAAACTAAAATCTCTCTTACAATGTTGATGTTTGCACTCTTAAGCACTCACCCAAAACCTAATACACTTGAGCGTAAATAAAACATTTAAGCTTACAAGTGCTTTATCTATAAAAGAATGACACAATTAGACACTAAGACATTTCTTTGATCATAATATGTTGACTTGTGGATCATTAGTCTTCTATAGATGCTTTGAGGTCCCTTTTATACTTTCAATGTGAGCTTCTAGCTGTTGGAGACCGTTGTGATTAAAATGGAGTAGTTGGGGCTGATTTCCATGCTCATTTTCTTGTTCTGGTGCAGGGTGTATCGATACGCGGGGTACCTATATCGATACGGTCTCTTTGGGAAAAAGCCATTGAGCATTAAATAGCATGAGCATATCGATACAGGTGGTAGCGTATCGATATGGCTTATCATTTAAAAAAGCCGTTGAAATTAGATCGTTGGGGGTAGTTAAAAGAGCCGTTGGGATAAAACAAAAGGTATCGATACGCTTCATAGCGTACCGATACGACCCTACTCTGTATCAGTATGGAAAAGACGTATCGGTACGGGTTTTGGCTACTTGAATTTTCTTGTAGCTGAAACCCTAAAGCGTATCGATACGGTATATACCGTATCAATACGGTGACATTAAAATCATAAGTTTGGCTACTTTAAAAACATTTTAAGTTATTCTAAATCCTTGTAAAAATCCTTAAACATATTTTCAAGTTTTTTGGACTTACAAAACATTTTGAAATCTTTTTCAATTTAGTCCAAATCAATTTTTCAATTATTCTATCAAAACATATATCTTAACAAATATGAATTTTTAAAAACCTTGAGGGCGTCAGATTAAATTTCTTTTAAAAAATTAGGGATCAAATTCTTATTTTCTAAAATTTTAGAGAGCCATACCATTATCCCTTAGGCTTTGCTTGGTAGAGAGGATGGAAAATTGAAGTGATGGAAAAATGAAAGGATGTAAATTTTTTTTCTTTCCATCGGTGTGCTTGTTTGAGAGGATGAAAAACTAGAAGGAAAATAAAAGTCCGTTTGGTTTTAGAAAATATTTTTTATTTTTGTTTTCTATTTTCATTTTCAGAAAATATTTTTCATTTTCAATTTTCTAAAAAATAGAAAGCATGTTTGGTTAACAGAGATGGAGACTTGTTTTAAAAATGAAAATAGTGAAAATGTGTTTAGTATCTAGCTTTTCAAAATAGAAATGAAAAAAATTAATTATTAAATAATTAAAATAAAATATAGTTAAAAATATTATTATAATAATACATAAATAAAATATGAGAAAATAAACAAAGGTTTTAAAAATGGCATTAGAAAGATTCGAACCCGTGTTAAAATTAAAAAAAAAACCCTTGTTTTTGTTGTGAATAAAATAACAAAGAACAATAATAAGAACAAAGAACAAGAATGGAAGAACAAAGAGAGAGATTTGTATTATTCTCAAATATAGACTTGTGTATACAATGCCTTCAATGAATCATCTATTTATAGGCATAAGAAGTACATAATACATTAAACTCTAATTAATAAAGATAATATTACTAATAATAAATAAATCAAACTCCTTAGATAAAGTTCTAATCATGATAGACATCCACATAGATAAATATTCATAACACTTCCCTTGGATGTCTATGTAGATAATGTGCCTCGTTAAAATCTTACTAAGATAAAAACCAGTGAGAAAAAAAATTCTTTAGTGAAGGAAAAATAGTACACACATCTTTGATACGCATAACATGTTGCCTCATTAAAAACCTTACCAGGAAAACCCATTGGGACAAAACCTCGGTTAAGGGAAAAAGAGTGCAACTCGTATTTACTCCCCCTCATGAAAACATCACAGAAGATCTTTGAATCTTCATAATTTAATCTTGAATATTATTTTTCTAAAGATCGTGGGGATGAAACTTTGGAGTAATATGTTCCATGATGTATCCACTTTTAAACTGAGATATACATCTTGCATTATCTTCACACATGTTTGAAGATCTAAATGTAATGATCTTTGTATATCCATGGATATTGCTTGACCAACTAATATATAGTGCTTCAAAACCAAGAAAAGATATAATTATCTTTATTCACATCCAACAATCTTACAACTATTGGGATACTCAATAGATATGCTCTATTCATATTAAATCTTCTTTAAGATTCTTTCAGCTTATGTCTATTCATAGACAAAAAGAAATATATAAAACTGCTCGATCTTCAGGTCGAGATAAACTTGATGTCAAGATTCAAGTACTTGTATTGAAAGTACTTCACGAGTTTCCAATTTGAAGCTCTTTAGGAGTTCTAAAATTATCATAATGGATCTTGATCCAAACTCCTTTATAAAATACATAAGGAAATCTGATCATTCTTATAGTATTTTTCTCAATTAGTATTCACTAAGGCGATTATACCAAATGCGCCAAAATATTCATGAGACATGTCTAAATAAATTTCCTCGGAAATTTCCAAATGCTTCTAGCATTTTAAATCCTTCAAGGATAAATATGGATCCACAAATAATTAGACGCGTGGAAAATTTTTCATAACTGCCAAAGTAATTGCATCCACCATAAAGTAATTAAAACTTTTCATAAATCATAGTTCAAGTCGTATTTTTCACTACTTATTTGTGCCTCACTTACATTACACCTTTAGGTGTTTAGACTGCTGGTCCAAATACTTCTATTTTAGAAGTTCAAAGCGTCTTTTAACATCGTCCAATTCAATATCTATACTTCTGGATAGATTTTATACAAGATCCTCGATTTCTTTCTTTACTTCCATAGAAGTATTTTATGTAAAATTGTTTGTAAAATCGTTGTCGACAACTTTCCAATTTTCTGGTTCCATTCTCGTAATGACATAACTCATCGAGATCTCTTCAAGATTTCAATATTTATTTCAGGTACTTGAAACTCTTCAAGAGTTTTATTATTAATTATGTCTTGGGTCTCTTTAGGAGCACCCGCCTCCAATATATGACCATCTCATAATACTTTTCATTTATGAGAATTTTGATCATTGGAACCATTTCAACTATCATGCTTCAAGCATGATTTACATCCACTTGCTCTAACATGTAATTTAAACTTAGAGCATTTCAGCTGGTATATGAGACTTAATTACTCTCATTGGGTCAGTAAATATGTCTGGCAGTTGACATGAAATAACATGAATTATCTTATGAACTTTTAGTTCATATTCGAGGATCTAGATAATGATAATTCATTTCCTTCTTTATCCAGCTGATTATTCTCTCCCCCTGATGTTGAGAAAAATTATCTAATAAATAATTCTCCAATTAATGTTTAGAATTTAAACATAAAAGGAGACTCGTACTCAATATATATTCTCAACCTTTTTTACTTACCCATTTTGTGCGTTATGGTGGAGCAATTCAACTGTATATCGCACATTCAAAAATTCAAAAATGGGAAATATGACTTCTGACCAAAAGTCAAATCATAATGGGGAGTTTATTATAACTCATTGGCTTGATGCGTATAAGTGTTGCTATATGGAAATATATATAAATAATAAATGTTTTGTTCTCACAGTTTAGCTATTAAATAGGAGGCATCCAATTAAAATTTTGCTAAACCGTATTTTTCATAACCAATAAGCTTTGTAACAACCGATATAGCCTAAAATATAAACCCACAAGCTTTTGCAAAACGAATAGTCTAATTGCATAATCTGAATCCTTTTAGAATCAATCTCACAAACTTCTGGTTGTAAGTTGATAAAACAATGTAGATGCATCTACTAAAATCATATAAAACTTTCCACATTTGTGGATATATGAGCCCATATTTCGTTCAGATATGCAAGACATGCAGTCTCAACTTCAACATAAGAACTTCAAGTTCTAATTCTTTTGGTAAGTGGGATCAACTATATCATTTGAGAACAAACAACACAAGAAGTTCAAGTTCTTTTAGTAAGTGGAATTTAATCAATTCCATTAAGCAACACAAGAACTTCATGTTCTTTAATAAGTATAATTTAATCAATTCCTTTGAGAATAAGCACCACAAGAACTACATGTTCTTTTAATACATGTACATGTAAATCTCAATAATTTCTGCACCATTATTGATCAGGATGATCTAACTGATCATGCCAACTATATATATGTGTGTATATATCTATGAATTTGTAAACTTCTTGTTTACCATAACATGTAATTCAATCTCACTCGTACATGTCTAGTACGACCATCAAAATTGTTCCTTTAAATAGGAATATATTTAGCTCTTTCGGAGCTTTCAATTGAAATTATCTTTTGGTAGCAATATATCGCTCTTCTAGAGCTTTCAACTGACTTTTTGGCTACCATAACTTATATTCATATTGGCTTATTTCAAATGCCAATTGATAACATATGTTATCTATATTTTCAAAAAGAATATTTTGCGAACTCATATTGCTCTCTTAAAATTTCCACTTCTAGTGGTGACGATATTATTACCATTAGCGGTAATTATTGTAATATTTGCAATTATGCACTTTTCATAATGTGCTTTCTCTCAAGAACTTATTGCTCTTCTGGAGCATCAATACTTTTAGTACTTTGAGATATATTACTCACATTTTTCCCTTGCATTTAAATGGAAAAATATATCTTATGCTTCTGCTAAGCATAAATCGTCACCATAAATTATATTTGATATGTAATCATGTTAAACAAAATAAATAATATGATAATATATAAATATAAATATTAACATGAATATAAATATAAAATGTAAATAATTAATGTATAAAGTAAATAAACATAAAGCAAAATAAATAAAAAGATAATTAATTCTCTTCAAAGTTATGAGAATAATTAGAAGATGATTTATTCCATTCGAGGGTTATAAGGAAATCAACAACGTCCAAATGAGTTGGACTAACAATGTCCAAATAAGTTGGACCAATATCATCTTTGTCATTTTCCGCAAACAGAATTTGCTTTTATTTTATTTCCTTTATCATTCAATCATTGTTGATTTTTTCAACGTACGATAAGTATAAGACCAATGGTTTATAACATCACATTGGTAATAAAAAAAGATTCCACTTTCTTATAATGATCTTTATCGCTTTTGTCATCCTTATAACCTCACTACCAGTTGGTAGAAGTATTCTTAAAATGACCACATTTTTCATGTCTTTATTCATAGCCTCGACCACGACCACAACTTCTAATGTGGCTTTTATTCCTTCCATAATATAATCTCACATTCACTTCAGGGAATGGAGTAGAGCCAGTGGGCCTTTGAAATATTTTTCACATATCCTTATCACAGAGAACAAAGATTTAATCCTCGTACGCGACATTGTTAAACCTGTCCACAAGGTCCTTTAAAAACCTCCTTTGAGACCAGTAGCCTCGCAGAACAGGATGTCCAGCCTATATACTTGGATTATATCGAAATTATGTCTCTAATTGAATAATAATTTACCATGTTTGCATTCACTTCAGAGAATGAAACAGTTCCAATAATCGCATGGAATAAACATCATGTTTGCATTCACTTCAAGGAATGCCCCATCATTGATAATCGCATGGAATAAACATTATGCTTTGCATTCACTTCAGGGAATGCCTCCCATAAAACTTTTTGGATCAAGACGAATTTTCGTAACTTGAAATTGGGAGAAGTCTATGGTCGAGTTTTTCGACGAAGAAGAAGTATTGCTTTCGAGCAAATATAGACTTTATAATGATCTTCTTGTAAATTCAAAATCATCATGATTTATCGCACTTTAAAACCATATTTTAAAGGACAAAAATAAAAAATAGAGTTTACCAATATTGTGTTTCCTCTCGAGGACGATAGAGACATAGCAAACGACCAAGACAACTTCTCATAATCCCTTTTATATCATGCTCTTACCATGCCATTTAAATATATCATGTAAAACTCAAAACAAGATTAAAAACATCAACTCTCATAAAAAAATATAAATAAATATTGACATTTAATTATAAATATATAATAGTAAGTCTATGGCCATAATTTTCTTACCCTGTAATAAAAACCTTTTTTAAGCATCAGTTTAGGGTTGAGAACAAGAGAAGTCATAAATGAATGGCTACTCACCGTGACCCTTATCCTCATACTGTCGCTCAAGTTCCCACTTTCGCAATGACAATTGAACTTTGTCACTCTAGCAAGGATTTCAATTGTAAACAAGGGAAGCCATAAATATATTAGCAATGGAAGTGTTGATTGGAAGACAACGCAAGGGCCATAAGCTTTGTTCTACTTTCGTGATGTTTTTTAAAATTCATGGCTCGCTCAAACCTTCAAATTATGTCATCATGCTTTTTCAAAAATTAAAGATTAAATTAAAATATTAAGATAAAAACAATCAATAATTTTAAAAAAGAGGGAAAAACATTTATCTTCGATTCAACATAGAATCAAATTTTTCCCGATACTTCCTTTGAGATTCTGTAAAACCTATGTTTGATTTTGATATAATTAAATTGATAATGATCATATTGAAAACTTGAAATTGTTTTCTAAGCCCCTTAATAAGTTTTAAATCACCAACACTTTAAAACTGATTTGAAAAACTCAAACTCCAAATATTTTCTAAGTGTTCCAAGGCCAAAGTGTTGAAAACCGTCCATGTGTATCAATACGCTTCCAGCCGTATCGATACCTTTTTTACAAAGTTTGCTACTGAAAGGACGCGTTTCGATACGCCCTTAACCGTATCAAAACAGATTCCATCTGTATCGATACGCCCCTCTGTAAAAAGTGAAGGAGTTTGAATGGTGTACCGATACAGCTTCACCCGTATCGATGCAGTTTTAGTTGAATTTTTAATTCGAATTGTTTTAAATGCTTTCGATCGTTGGTGTCAGTTGTTAGGTAACCAATATTTAAAATGGCAGTTGACCCGTATCGATACGGTAAACCCTCGTATCGAAACAGAAACTTCCAGTGAGCTAAGTTAAGAAAAAGGTATCGATACGGTATTATCCGTTTCGATACACTCCCTGTCCCGAACCAATACGCCTACGTGCGTTTCGATACCCCTCTTTATTATGTACAACATCTCTTTCTTTTTTGAGACAGGTATCGATACGGCTCCCCGTGTACCGATATAGATAGTTGCAGAAGTGCATTTATGGTGGAAAGAGAGGGTCCCAACGGCTCTATTCAATTCCCCAACCACCCAAACGGCTAGAATTGATAGAGGATGTATAAATTGAAGCTCTTTGAAGACCATCAACAACTATTGCATTAAAGACAAACATTCAAGCAAAAATCCAACCTCAAATGTGCCTAATTTCCAATCTCTTGTAATTCCCAAATTGAGTTGTTTCCAATTCTTATTTTATCTTCAAATTTGGGTTGAGTGTTGTACTTCAAGGGAAAAATTTGTATTTGAGAGATATACTTCTTGTCCAATTTCTTCTTTGATTATTTGTGAGGGTTTGGTCAAATTTTGGGTAGAAAATTTGACCGGTTGTGTAAAGGTTACCTCTTAAGCCTTGAAAAGGGGAAGAATAAATAGTAAATTGTTGAAATCCTTAGTGGTAGCTAAGGTAGTGGATGTAGAGTTCATTTGGAACTTGAACCACTCTAAAATCCTTTGTTCTTCATTTTTAAATTGCACATTCACTCCACAAAGTTTTTAAATCCCAATTCACCCCCCTCTTGGTCTTGATCATTCAATCGATCCACTCAACAATTTGTATCAGAGCTTACCTCTTTGAAGGATTCACAACCACAAGAGGAGTTCCTAGGAAGAGTGTGATCAACAAAAAATCAAGCCATGGCTTCTACCTCCGGACCAAGTATGTATGAGTCACAATCCACCACAAAGCCACCATTCTTCAATGGTGACAACTATCCTTTTTGGAAGAATAGGATGCGCCTCTTCATCAAGTCCAATGATTACTTGGTGTGGGATGTCATTGAATATGGTCCTTACATTCCATTGAAGCAAGACAATGAAGGAAAGATGGTTTTGAAGAAAAAGATAGAGATGAGTGAAGATGAAAGGAGGAAGATTCAAATAAATGACAAAGCTCTTCACATGTTGTTTTGCTCCTTTGGACCCGACATCTATTCCAAAGTCTCATTCATTGAGAGTGCCAAGGAAGTATGGGATACTCTTGAGACCACCTTTGAAGGAACCAGTGATGTGAAGGAAACCAAGATTGGAATTCTCAATCTTAGCTATGAGAATTTCAAGACGGAGTCCGATGAAACGGTGTCCAAGATGTTTGATCGCTTCTCAACCATTTTCAATGGGCTCAAAGGATTTGGAGAGACTATTCCGGAAGATAAGCTTGTTCGGAAGCTACTTTACTCACTTCCCAAATCTTGGGATGGGAAGAGAACTGCCATCATAGAGGCCAAAAATTTGAAGACTCTAAAGCTAGATGAGCTAGAGGTGGAAAAGAAGAGAAGAAGAAGGAAGAGAAGAGAGTAGAGAAGCTAGAGGTGGAAAAGAAGACGAAAATGGGAATAACCCTCAAAGCTTTATTACTTGAGGAAAGCTCTTCTAGTGAGGAGGATGACCTTGAAGAATTGGCTATGATAGCCAAGAAGTTCTCTCGATTCATGAGGTCCAACCGTGGAAGAAAAATTCAGAGGAAGATGGACTTCAAAGGTAAAAACAAAGAAGAAGCGAGGGATCAAATCATTTGCGTCGAGTGCAATAAACCCAGCCACATTCGTTCGGAGTGCCCTCAACTCAAGAAGAAGGGCTTTGAGAAGAAGAAGCTCAAATCCAAGCTTGCTACTTGGAGTGATGAGGAGTCATCCGAGGATGACGAACAAGAAGTGGCTAGCCTTTGCCTCATGGCACTTGAGGAAGATTCCTCCATGGTAACCTCTAACTCATCATCTTTAGAATTTACATATGATGAATTAAATGATGCATATGATGAGTTGCAAGAGGTCTATGATGAATTAATTGAGAAATACAAAGAGTCGATCATTAGGAATAAGAAAATTATTTCGGAATAAAGATAAAAATGACTCTCTTTCTCAAGCTAATTTAAAATTTGAGAAAAAGATTTTAGGGTTGAAAGATGAACTAAAATTCTTCCAAGATGAAAATGTTGACCTTAATAATCTTATTTCTCAATGCAATAATGAACACCAAAAGGTGTTAGGTGAGCTTAACAAGCTCAAAGAGTCTTTTAAAAATGTTGGTAGTGTGAAGCATGAAATAGGTGAAACTTCTAAAACAAACCAACCTAAGAAAAAGACTAATAACTACAAACAAAGTAGCTTTCCTAGACATAGTAAAACTAAAAGGATTAGAAGTGTATGGGTTCCTAGGGAACTTGTAAAATCTAATAACATTGTTGCTATGTCACCTTGGATTCCTAAGGGAACCAATTTATTGGGAGCTAACACTCGTGGACCCAAAATGATTTGGGCACGAAAAACAAAAATTTAATATCTTTTTTTGTAAGGGGAGCATTGCTACAAGGCCAAAGCACAAAGTCAAAACTCATGGTACCTTAATAGTGGATGCTCGAGGCATATGACCGGAGACAAGAGTAGATTCATGGATCTAAAGCCAAAAAGTGGAGGAGTGGTGACATTTGGTGACAACTCCAAAGGCCACATTAAAGGTATTGGTTCCATAGGTAATCACTTTACTATTCTTATTGAAAATGTCTTGTATGTCGATGGTCTTAAACATAATTTGTTGAGCATAAGTCAATTGTGTGATAAAGGATTTAATGTTTTATTTGATAAAAATGGGTGCAAATTTGTTGACATTAAATCTAATAATATTATGCTCATAGGTCATCACATAGGTAACATTTACATGGTGCATCTAGATGACATACATACATCTCATGCATGTTTAGTAGCTCAAAATGAAAATGATGCATGGTTGTGGCATAGGAAACTAGGACATGCTAGCATTAGTGTTTTAGAAAAATTAATTTCCCTTGATCTAGTTAGAGGTTTACCCAAGATTAAGTTCTCAAACGATAAAATTTGTGATGCATGCTCTAAGGGTAAACAACATAAGTCTTCCTTTAAATCCATTAATGATGTTTCTACAAGTAGGTGTTTACATCTTATCCATATGGATTTATTTGGGCCAATTAGGACTATGAGCTTGGGTGGTAAATCTTATGCATTTGTTCTTGTAGATGATTTTTCTAGATTTACTTGGGTTCTATTTTTAAGTACTAAAGATGAGGCTTTAGAAAAATTTATCACATTTTCAAAACTAACCCAAAATGATCTTGAACTCAAAATTTCCCATATTAGGAGTGATCATGGAATCGAATTTCAAAATTTAGGGTTTGAAGAGTTTTTAAATGAAAATGGTATTAGCCACAATTTTTTGGCTCCTTGAACTCCTCAACAAAATGGGGTAGTTGAGAGGAAAAATAGAACTTTACAAGAAATGGCTAGAACCATGCTTTGTGAAAATAATTTACCTAAATATTTTTTGGCAGAAGCCACAAACACCGCTTGCTACATTGTTAACCGAGTAATGATTAGGCCAATTTTAAAGAAAACACCTTATGAGATTTTAAAATCTAAAAAGCCTAACATTAGCTATTTTCATCCTTTTGGTTGCAAGTGTTTTGTTTTAAATAATAGAAAAGACAACTTAGGTAAATTTGATGCAAAAAGTGATGAAGCTATTTTCATAGGATACTCTTTAACCTCTAAAGCCTATCGAGTATTTAACAAGAGAACTTTAGTAGTAGAGGAATCTATACATGTTGTATTCGATGATAACCTCCTTCCAAGGAAGGATTCTTATGACGATGATGATGTAGGAATCATAAATGCCTTTGATGGAGGACAAACTTCAAAGGAGGATGAGATTCCAACAAAAGAAGAGGACATACAAGATCCACCTCTTGAAGCCTTAAAGGACTTGGCTCTTAAGGAAAAAGAAGTGAGCTACCCAAGGGAGTTCAACTATGTCAAAGATGGTGAAATCTTGGGTGATCCATCCCAGGGGGTAACCACTCGATCTTCTCTTAGACTAATGAATCATGTTGCATTTATCTCATGCATAGAGCCTAAGAATATAAAAGAAGCATTGAAAGATGATTTTTGGATTATGGCTATGCAAGAAGAGTTAAATCAATTTGAGAGAAGTAACGTTTGGACATTAGTTGATAGGCCTAGTAATCAATCTACTATAGGAACTAAATGGGTCTTTAGGAACAAACTAGATGAGAGTGATAACATTGTGAGAAATAAAGCTAGACTAGTAGCACAAGGTTACACTCAAGAAGAGGGAATAGATTTTGATGAAACCTATGCACTCGTAGCTAGAATGGAAGCTATTAGGATGTTGCTTGCATATGCATGTTATCATGATTTCAAGCTTTTTCAAATGGATGTTAAAAGCGCATTTTTAAATGGTTTTATAAATGAAGAAGTGTATGTGGAACAACCACCGGGTTTTGAAGACTCAAAATTTCCAAATCATGTTTTCTAACTCACTAAAGCTCTTTATAGCTTAAAACAAGCTCCTAGAGATTGGTATGAAAGACTTTCAAACTTTTTAATTGAAAAAGGTTTTGAAAAAGGTAAGGTGGACACTACACTTTTTATAAAAAAGTATAAAAATGACATCTTAGTAGTACAAATTTATGTTGATGACATTATTTTTGGTTATACTAACGAATGTCATTGCAAAGAGTTTGCTAAAATAATGCAAGGTGAATTCGAGATGAGCATGATGGGGGAGCTCTCATTCTTTTTGGGACTCCAAATCAAGCAAAGGAAGGATGACACCTTCATCAATCAAGCAAAGTACATAAAGGATATGCTCAAGAAGTTTGGCTTGGAGAATGCAAAGCCTCAAGCCACACCTATGAGCTCATCTACAAAGCTTGACAAGGATGAAGGAGGTAAGTGTGTTGAATCTAAGCTTTATCGTTCTATGATTGGATCATTGCTTTACCTTACCGCAAGTAGACCGGATATCTTGTTTAGTGTTTGCTTGTGTGCTAGGTTTCAAGCTAGTCCTAAAGAGTCACACCTTATAGCCGTTAAGAGAATCTTTAGGTACCTTATAGATACTCCTTGTTTAGGTCTTTGGTACCCTAGAGACTCCACCTTCAACCTTCATGCTTATTCGGATGCGGATTATGGGGGGTGTAAAATTGATAGGAAGAGTACTTCGGGAACTTGTCAATTCCTAGGTAGTATGCTCATATCTTGGTTCTCTAAGAAACAAAATAGTGTAGCCTTATCTACCACCGAAGCCGAGTACATATCCTTATGGAGTTGTTGTGCTCAAGTCCTTTGGATGAAGCAACAACTCTTAGATTATGGTATTAAAGTTGAAACCATACCCCTTAAGTGTGATAACACTAGTGCCATATGTTTGACAAAAAATCCCATCCAACACTCTAGAACCAATCACATAGAAATAAGACATCATTTCATTAGAGATCATGTCCTTAAAGAAGATGTTGTTATAGAGTATGTTGACACCTTAAATCAATTAACGGACATATTTACAAAACCTTTAGACAAAGAGCGTTTTTGGTCCCTTAGGAGAGAGTTAGGTCTAACTAGCCTATCTTGACCTTTTAGGACCTCTTTTATGCTTAAAATTGCTTGATCTTGTGAAATTGCATGTTTGTGTGTTGTAACTATTGAAAATATCCATGCCTATAGCTAGGGGGAGTATGATTCTATTAGAATATGCTTAGAACTGCTCATTCATCATTTGCATTCCTTTAGGAGGTGTTAGAATCGAGCTTATGGTTGTTCTTTAGGCCTAAAATGTATTTCTGGGCTTAGGGTATCGATACGGCTCTACGCGTATCGATACGTGTACTTCATTAGTTTCCCAGAATTCATTTTGCCTTAAACGGGTATCGATACGGTTAAACCCGTTTCGATACGAGCTACAATCGTTTCGATACGGATAGCATCCGTTTCGTTACGATCCTTCAACGAGCATTTTATAGGAATTACATTTTTACCCCCGTATCGATACACCCTCAGGCGTATCGATACGCGATTGCACAGACTGCTTTAATTTGGCATTTAAAGTGTTCAACTTTTACCAAAACTAAAATTTTCAAAACCCTAAAAACCCTAGCTGTTTTCAGCCTATAAATAGCCTCTTCCTCCCTCATATTTTCACACCACAACTCAAAAACATCAAGAGGGTTTCAAATCAAGCAAAGCTCTAAGTCTTTTTCATCAATTTGGTGCTAGGTTTTCTTCCATTCTTCTCTAATCACTATCAAGGTAAAACCTTTTTCTATTTCTTTTATTTTTTTTCGTTTTCAATTTTGTTTTGTTTTGTTTTTATGTTTGTCTTCTTAACAAAACTTGTTTTTCAAAATTTCTTTTCAATTTTTTTTTGTAAATTTTTTTACCTTAATTTTTGATTTTTCAATGAGTTGAATGAAGAGATCTTAATGCATACATTTGTTTTCTAGTTCATGGCTCCTTCTAGGAAGAGAACTCGTCTCAATGAAACCGGTGAATCATCCAATACCAGAGAGGGTGCTTGTCCGAATCTTACTCAAATCTATCAACACTCTTTCCAAACCCAAGGAGCTCTCACCTATTTTCGTCAATTCCAAAACTACAAGATCCGTCTGGAAAGGGTAATCTCTATTCCTTTTCTTGACTCGGAGCGATTCAAGTTTGAGTATCTACCTTTGCTCCAACTATGGAAGTTTATGGATTTTCTCTCCATTCCTGGGTTTTATTTTCGTATTTTGGTTTTAATCTTTTATGCTAATGCCAAATGTTGTGCTAATCGTGATGGGGTTGTTACCGCGGTTAATTCCTATCTTATGGGTAAGAAAGTCACTATAGATGTCAAATCTATTTGTGAGGTCTTTAAGTTGGAGGATGAAGATCTTGACGATGAGAATGCTCTTGCCATGTTCTTAGTGGTTCCGTCACCGCCTTAAATGTGCAGGATCAGATCCTCCATTTGATGGTCTCTTGGTGGTTTAGGCCCTCCGGAGGGAAGTACTCTACCATCCGTCAAGTGGGTGACTTTTGGATTTGTTGGTGCAACGTCACCACACCACTCTTGTCACTTCCTTCACCTATGGCACGACCCTAAGCTACTTCTTTTTACAAAAGGAGATTGATTGCTCGCATGACTTCCCAACTCCCCTCACCGATCCCATCGATGAATGCTCTCTTGCTAGGAGTAAGTTCCATTATTTTAATGGTAATTGGTTACGTCTATCCGAGCTACCTACTGAGGCCGCAGAACAATTTGTTAACCCACAAGTTGAACAAGTTCCTCAAGCTCCTCCTCCTCCACCTTCCATGGATGCTCTAATGACTTTCCTCAATGAGCAATTCACGGGATTGCATACGGATATGGCTTCGGGGTTTACCACGATTGATACTCATTTCACAAGCCTTGAAGAACGCATGCCGAATGTGGAAAATCACCTCACCTTTCTTGAAAGCGATCACAATTCTATGAACATCTCTCTCACCGCTTTCCATGATGAGTGGCGTAATAGCATCAAAACAAAAACCCACCTACAAGAGATTTTGCTACAAGGAGGACGAGGAGAGATACAGAAACAAGTTCTCCAAGCAGGCAGTATGGGATGAGCAAGGGTTCCATTACACACGACAAACGGGATACCGTGGTCTAGAGCCTGCCTTGTTCCGAACCATTCATAACAAGGGATGGGAGATGTTCGCTCAGCGGCCAGAGACAACGAACATCACCATAGTCAGGGAATTCTACTCCCATCAGCCCTGCCCGGAGAAACCATTTGTCTATGTCCGCGAGGAGCCGATCAAACTAAATGTTGCTATCATCAACAGGTACTATGGCCTTGATATGGTTGACAACCCTCACGAGAAGTGGAGGCAGTCACTGACGGCTGCCGATTATGAGAAAATCAAAGCCAAACTTTGCAAGCCCAACACGCTATGGCTGGGAGGCAAACATGTGGGATCTGTCCAGCGCCACCATCTGCTGCTCGAGGCCATATTATGGAACATGTTTGTAAAAAGGTGTCTGTTGCCCACATCCCACAACTCAACCGTTGATCGGCCGCGCCTCGCCCTAATTCACAGTATCCTGATGAACCGACCGATAAACGTAAGGGAAATTATCTGCACAGAAATCCATAACTGCTTTAAAAAGAAGAAAGGCAGGCTGTACTTTCCTCCCTCATCACAGGTCTCTGCACCAACTTCGGTGTCCCGGAAGAGCCCACAGATGAGCTAATGACTGCCAAAGAGGGCTGGACCAAAAAGATCAGCATTCAGATGATACATGATGCGAAGAAAGAGCCAGCAACACCCAGTCAGCCCTCAACCACACAGCTTGAAACTCTAGCCGCCCCCGGCAGTACTGAAGCTGTCCCAGACATAGAAGTCCTCCCACTGCTGCATACACTTTTGGACAGCACAAAGCGCATCGAGCAGCAACAGTTAACCTTCGTGAAATATGTGGGGGAGGCCCAGGAAGCCCTAGTGGCCTATTTTCTGCAGAAATTTCTCGGTGATGTGCCTATCACGCCGTCATACCCTGCGGAGCTTGCAGCAGCAGCCAAAGCACAAAAAACTCCACCAGCCGCCGCCTCCTGCCAGTCTGACTGTCAGGTGCCCTCTTCTACGCATTATCCAACTTACTCAGCCACCACCCCATCCAACACAGTGGCAGACTCGCCTGAGAGGCACCAGCAGCATCTCTCCCCTGCTTGTACAGCAAAGACAGAGGCAGACATCTCATCATCAGAGGAGATTAAGCAGCCGTCGCTGGAGCCAAAAATAGCAGTGGTAGCAGCAACAACAGCCATCCCAATAGCATTTATCCCTCTGGCAGAACGCATAGAGGAAGAAACTAGGAAGAGGAAGCGGTACATCATCATCGCCGAGCCTATGGACTTCGAGACGAAGTCAGAAGAGAGCGACACATCTCATGCTGCTCCCCCTGCTGAAACTCAAGAAGAGCCACACCATACGCCGAAAAAAGTCCAGTCGCCGCAAAAAGCAAAAACCTCACCTGCTAAGACCGCCGCCAGGACATCTGCCGGCCGCCGCTTCATCATCCAAACATCTTCCTCCTCCTCAAATGAAATGAATCCTGCCTTCTCTTAACCCTCAGCAAAATTTAATTTCTTTTCTTTTCTTTCTCGTTTCTGTTTTCTTTTCTTTTTATTTTTAACTTGTATTTATTTTTTCTTTTTTCTGTTTTGTGCATTGAGGGCAATGCCCATCTCAAGTTTGAGGGGGGGGGGGATAGCTCTCGTATCATTTGTCTAGGTAGTTTTAGGTTGCATTGTACTTGCCTTAGTAATAATCGGAAAAGAAAAATTTGTTATGTCTTGTGCCTATGATAGGATAGCCGACTAATTTATTTTCGCACCTAACTAAAAATGAACTTAATCTTGGGAAAAAGCATGAAATATGACTTAGATTTTTTTAGCTTTTTGCCTAAAAATGTTAAACACCTCTTTTATTTGTTGATTGTGTTAGAATATTTGATGAACATTTCCTGTTTACAGACAAAAAAACGCAGTACTGCCACGAAAACATAATAAAAAAGAAACAAAAAAACGCAGGTAGTCGTCGAGGCAGGTAAAAGAAACAAAAAACACAGTACTGCCACGACAACATAATCAAAAAGAAGGAACAATGTCGTGTTACCCTAGAGGTGCCCGCAAAAAGCTCTAGGAAGAATCATGTGCGAGGACACTCCGCTGCTATCAAAGTCCATGAATCTGAAAGCCTTAAAGTGACGGACAAATTAGCATGAGTGAATGAAATTCTTCACGGGATGACTCTACTCCAAGGGTTCAGGGTTTTGTAGTTTGCTCCTATCTAAGCGTCAGATCTAGAAGAGTAGTTGTGATAAGTTGAAGCCCTCACTGCCATGATTAAAAATATTGTGCTTAAAATGTGCTGCCTTTGCAGCAACCTTTAAAACACATCAACATCTTAGTTTAATTATTTATTCTGCATATTCAGCCTGTTTACAGACAAGCACACACCACACATGCATCAAAAATTTAATTATGAGTTATCTTCCTGCTTATTCCCCTTCACTAATTTAATATAAGTGCCACGGACTTGAGTCATAAAATCAAGTTAAGAACAAGTTTCTCCTTCTGATTATTATTAGAGCAAGTATTTTAGGTAGCATTGGTTGAGGACAAGCAATAGTTCGAGTTTGGGGGTGTGTAAAGTGTCCACAAGTCCTATATTTCATACACATTCCACCTCTTATTATTACCGTTTTAAGCACATTTCATGCATAAGTATGTGCATGCATGGCATTTTTCAGTATTTCTTTGTTTTACCCTGCTTTTATAGATTAACGTTTATTTGGTAAATAAGAGATATTTTATTTTTGTATTTAGGTACTAAAGGATGAAAGGGGGAACCAAGGAGCAGAGGATTAAAGGCTGAGGAAACAAACCTAAGAGCTGTACTGATGTAGTTCCAGCAGAAGACAGCTACTGCCGAGAAAAGTTGACGCTGACCGTGCTGCCCACGGTAGCTGACTATGGAAGTTGGCGAACCGGAGTGCGATCTGTAGAGCTAAAAACCCTGAATCTATCGCCGGCATCCATTTGATTTTCTGACACTTGTAGCAGCACCTAGAGCCGCCGAAGCAAAAATCTCAAGGTTACTTGTGGGCTAAGGCAAATGAGATAAAATTCATATTCCACGCAAAGAAGTCAGAGTTTAAAGTCATATTAAAGATGGAAAGCTACTTTCGAGGACTTCTACTTTAAGGAGGACTTAACCTAGTCATTAGTCTATAAATACTCATTGTACTCCTAGTTCAAATCATCTTAGGCTTTCTATAACTTTGCTAGTGTTCTTTGCCGCCGCCATGTTCTAAACTATATTTGGGTTAGGGTTATGTTGTAAATTAGTTGAGAAACGGTTGTTTTAGGATTTGAGTTGTTTTCTTTAATAAAATATTCCAAGTTTGCTTAATCTTTGCACTTCATTCTTTCGATTAGTCTACACTAGTCATTTGAGAGAATCCATTTGTCGGTCACGAAAGTGTAAGGCTCACGAAAAGGTTAAGCACAGTCACAACATGTTGGGGCGTGACTAACTTGGTTCCTAACCAGTTCACAAGTTTCAGCGTCTAAGAGGGATCACCAACCGAGTTTACTAGCCTGTGTTAGGTTTACGCTGAGATTGCTAGGTATTGCCTACGTCACGCTAAGTTTTCGAGCATCCTTACCTGGAAATAGGAAGGATCACTGTCGACTATCCCGCCGAACTTGAAGTATCTGCCAGATTTGCCGCCGAGACTTATTTCTGTTCCACCTGCCAAGACAGCGAAAGTTGCAGATGTAGTGACCTGCTGCGGCCGCGTGATAGGGTCCTAGCCTGCCGCCCGTCATACCCGCTGAGGCAGCATATCGTGGTAGCACGAAATAACTCAGACCTTTTACAATGTAGTTTTCACAGTAAGGAGAAGCATAACCCTTTCTGCTCTATCAACCTGATTCACTTCCTTATTACTTGTGTTTTTAATTACTTTTCATCTCAACAAACAATTCATTTGTGTTTTTATTTTACCTTGTGCAGGGACTACAAAGTGAACCGAGCTATCCAATCCTCGGGGGATTCGACATCTTTTATACTATAACTTGGCAGGAGTGTGCACTTGCGCTCTCACAAAAAGGGAACAACTACACGCCGTACAGTGTTCATAGATGACAATCTAGTGTACTCCAGGACCGAGGAAGAACATGATGAGCATTTGCGATTAGTGCTACAAACTTTGCTTGAAAATCAGTTATATGCTAAGTTGAGTAAATGTGAGTATTGGATTATGGAAGTAGTCTTTCTAGGTCATGTGATCTCAGCCGATGGGATTAGTGTGGATCCCAAGAAGATAGAGGCAATAGTGAGTTGGAAACAACCAAAGTCAGTGACAGAAATCTGTAGTTTTCTAGGGTTAGTTGGATACTATCGAAGGTTCGTTTAGGGGTTCTTGAAGATTGTTGCACCTTTGACCAAATTGTTGCAGAAAAATGTTCCGTATTAGTTGACAGATGCAAGGCAACAAGAATTTGAGAAGTTGAAGAAAGCATTGACAGAAGCTCCTATTTTGATTCAGCCTGAACCAGGGAAGGAGTTCGTAATCAACAGTGATGTTTCATATGTAGGTTTAGGTTGTGTGCTTATGCTAGAGGGAATAGTGGTAGCTTATGCTTCGAGAGTGTTGAAGGTTCACGAGAAGAACTACCCTACCCACGACATAAATTTATCGGTTGTGGTCTTCGCTTTGAAGATATGGAGACACCACCTTATTTGTGAGAAATGCACAGTCTACACCGACCACAAGAGTTTGAAATATTTGATGACTCAGAGAGAGTTGAATCTTAGAAAGCGTAGGTGGTTAGAGCTTCTTAAAGACTATGACCTCACAATAGAGTATCATCCGGGTAAAGCGAATGTAGTGGCTGATGCTTTGAGTAGGAAGGTGGCAGTTGAGTTGCGAGCTATGTTTGCGAGATTGAGTGTTTCACGGGATGGTAGTTTGATAGCCGAGCTACATGTTAAACCATCGTTAGTTCAGTTGATTCGAGAGAAACAGTTGCAAGGCAGAACTTTGGCACCTCACTGGCAAGATATAGACGAGGGTAAACCCACAGATTTCTGCTTTGGTGAGAATGGGATCTTATGTCTTAAGAATAGAGTAGTTGTTCCAAAAGATGTCGAGTTGAGATGTGTTATTTTGAATAAAGCTCATAACAGTGCTTTTGTTATGCATCCGGGTAGTACGAAGATGTACCGTGGTTTGAAAGATGAGTACTTCTGGATTGGGTTAAAGAAAGATATGGCCGAGTTTGTGAGTAAGTGTATGGGTTTTCAGTGATTCAAGGCCGAGCATCAGTTTCCTTCAGGTTTGTTACAACCGTTGAAGATTCTGAAGTGGAAGTGGGAACGGATTACCATGGATTTTGTGTCAGGTTTATCGTTGACTCCTTCGAAGACGAATTCAGCATGGGTAATAGTTGACAGATTCACTAAGTGTGCTCATTTCATACTTGTTCATACTACTTACACCTTAGACAAGTTGGCCGAGTTGTATATCAGTGAGATTGTGAGATTACATGGTGTACCGAAGTCGATTGTGTCTAATAGAGATCCAAGGTTTACAGCCAGATTTTGAGAGTGTTTGCATCGTGCCTTGGGAACTTGGTTGAACTTCAGTACTTTGTATCACCCACAGTCAGATGGTTAGTCGGAGAGAGTTATTTAGGTGTTAGAGGACATGTTGAGGTGTTGCATCATCGACTTTCAGGGTTCTTAGGAAAAATATCTACCGCTAGTATAGTTCGCGTACAATAACAGTTATCAGGCTAGTATTCAAATGGCACCGTATGAAGCTCTATATGGTAGGAAATGTAGAACACTTGTTTGCTGGGTCGAGGCCGGACATAAGCTAGTACCGATGCCAGACTTGCTTAAGGGCACTACCGAGAAGGTAAAACTAATTTGTGATCGCTTGAAGGCAGCTTCAGACAGACAGAAATCGTATGCCGATTTGAAGAGAAAAGAGATTGAGTATGCTATTGGCGACAAAGTGTTCTTGAAGGTTTCCCGGTGGAAAAAGGTAATGAGGTTTGGAAAAAGGGGAAGTTAAGTCCGAGATTCATTGGTCCTTACAAGGTAGTTGAAAGGATTGGTCATGTTGCCTATAGGTTGAGAATGCCATTTGAGCTTGAGAAGATTCATGATGTGTTTCATGTTTCGATACTCCGAAAGTATAGATCAGATCCGTCTCATGTGATGCCAGTGGAAGAGATTGAATTGAATCTGGACTTATCATATAATGAAGAACCTGTCGAGATTCTAGCTACCGATAGCAAGGTACTGCGGGGTAGGACCATAGAGTTGGTAAAGGTCTTGTGGAAACATCAGAGTGTGGAAGAAGCCACTTGGGAGAGAAAAGCGGACATGGAAGAGTAGTTTCTGTACCTTTTTCGATCAGGTAAATTTTGATGATGAAATTCCTTAAGTGGGGGAGATTTGTAATGCCCCGGGTTTAGGGTTTCAGAGTTCGGACTGAGACCCAGGAAAGGTTTGTAAATCGAGTTTTAGGGTTCGAGTTGTCTTTAAATGAAATGGTTTCATAAAAGGGGTTTAAAATGAATAAAATAGAATGTTTCAAAAGAAAAGAAAAAAAGGAATTTTAGTGGAAGCAAGGGATAGAGAATTGGGTACTTCGGACGTGACACCTGGTGTTTTGGAGACTTGAAATCGGTGTTTCGGCTATCGTTGGGTTCTACCGGTGAGTGGAAATGTTTTTGAGAGTTTAGGTTGAGCTTGAAAGGCCAACTTAAGCTCGAGAGTAAGTATTTAAAGTTTACGTTTTACTTTTCCGGAATTCTATTTTTAGTTCTTGTTAAGCATTGTTGATATGAGATGAGATGAATGTGTGTATTTGACTAATGAGTGTGATATTGTTATGATGTCTATTATGATGTTGAGTAGTGGCAATTTTGAGGGTCTTATCGGGTATAATTGGTCGACCATAGGATTAGAGTGCACTTGTAAAATTCGCGCGTGGCCCTAGTGATGTAAAATGCCACTAAAAAGGAGTACGGTGATGTAAGATGCCACAAGAAGCTTTATTGTTAGACCTCGGTGATGTAAGATGCCATCGTGAGTCTTGTTGTTCTTATAGATTTGGTGATGTAAGATGCCATTGAGTCCAATCTGCGTATCTGAGTAATGTAATCATAGTTCCCTTTATACTCTTGTGTTGGAAGGTTGATTGTTATCTTGGTAGATGTTGAGAGTCATATCATAATGTTATATGCTGTTGCATTGCTTGATGTAAGATGCCAAGCACATGTTAGATTGTTGATAATCTTATTGTTGGAAATCATGCTTATGATTTTATTATCAACTCTTAAATGGTTTTACTAAAACTGCATTGTTGTTGTTGTGGTTTTGAGCACCACTCACTAAGCTTTATGCTTATGCGCTCATTTCCAACAATGTAGATCATTAGCGATCCTGGAAGGCGAGGGAAAGACTCCGGTGATCGTAGCTTAGGCTCAAGTATGGATTTTAAGTTGTAATAATGATTTAGCAATGGGAATACTTGTTTTTGTGGTTAAGGAGGTGGTTGTAAACTCCCATATGTTTGACCATGTTGCTACATGTTTTATATGTTGAAACCATGTTATGTTGAGGCTTGTTTTGGTTTTTGGTTAAATGCCTTGTGTTTTGGCTTGTTGGTGTTTTTGAGTTAAAGTGTCATTTTTGAGCTTTCATGTTTGAGACCCATGTTTGAGTGTCTGCTTGTTTGAAACCTGCTTTTAGGGTGTTTTGCCTCTACAATGTTTGCGTAGTATGTTGCCATGTGGTTTGTGATCTTTCGGGGTAAGCTTGGGAATGTTTGAGGATGCCAAAATGCATTTTTGGGCCAATTTGTGCCCAAACGTTTCAGAACATCTTGTATGGTTCCGGAATGACAAGGCTTTTGGGGCACTCGTATCGAAACGGGAGTGGTGCCGATTTAGTACGTTTTGCCTCTAGAGACTCCCATTTCGAAACCAAGAGGAGCCATTTTAGAACAGCCAAAATTTGCTTTTTGATGAAAGCCCGCGTTTCAAAACGGGCAACCCCTGTTTCGAAACACAAGTAGTTAAAGTGGTTAAAAGGCATCTTTGAAGGTTTCCAAATGTTACGTTTTAGTCCATAATGCATGTATGCTTCCTAACTGATTTTAAATGTCTCGTTTGTGTTGGTCTTGCCTCGTGTGCTTGAAATATGACTAATAAACTATTTGGTAAGATTTAACTTACCTTTTTGTCCCTCTTTAGTTTGGTTTTTACAAAACGGTCCTTCGTGACTGTTTCTCTTTAATTGGACATCCAATTGATATTCGATTGAGATGTTTTTCTTCCGCTGAGAACCTTAACACCATAGGACCGTTAAATTGCATTTAGACAAGATAAATCTTAATCTAGGGTTGTTAATCCGAGGGAAATTCTTGGATTTTTCTCCGGTTATCCCCGTGTGACTCTCCTGATACGGTCTTGCGACTAGACCGTGTCGAGGGGGTTACATTTTGTGGTATCAGAGCCTCGGTTACGAGTTTTCCCAGGAAGGTAAGTCAGGTAAGTTGATTCCGTGTATGTTTGTCTGATTTGCACGATGTTTGTGAGCATGACTTTGACTTTCTACTGATGTTTGAAAGTTGGTTAAGCATTCCCATTGTTATGGTGAGACCGAGAGGACGGCCTAGAGCGGGTGACCAGGCACTCGGGATTGCGGCTATTCTTTCTGCTCCTGATGGTAATAGGGCGAATGTTGGAGGTAATGCACCTCAGGCGGGTGCCAATGTTAGAGGTGATGGTAATGGGCCTAAGGTTGGCCAGGGTCATGCTGGTGTGGACATGACTCAGATACTACAGACTATAGCCAGAGCTTTTCAGATGGATGTTGTTGGTCATCATGCTGCAGCACCACCTCAGGGTGCAAGGAAATGTTTGCCCTTTGAGCGACTTTGTAACTTAGGCAGAGTCGAGTTTCGTGGTATGTCTCCCGAGGGTTCGAAGGCATGACTTGAGAGCACTACTCGTATCTTGGGTCAGATGGGGTGCTCAGACACTCGTAAGTTGGGATGTATTATCTTGTTGCTTCAGGGAGATGCGTATGCTTGGTGGACCATAGTTATCTCAGGTATGTCCGAGGCTGAGGTTACTTGGGAATTCTTCTATAGTATGTTCCACAAGAAGCACCTTGGTGCTCACTATCAGGATGATAAGAAGAGAGAATTCATGGATTTAGTGCAAGGCAGTATGTCCGTATCCGAGTATGAGGTACAATTTGTGTGCTTGAGTCAGTGTGCTTCAGAGTTGGTTCCCACTGAGAGGGAAAGGTGTGAACGGATCCGTTATGGGTTGGTTACGGAGGTGAAGACCTACATGCTTGCTTCTGATTACACCGAGTTTGATGTCTTGGTCTTTAAGGCCAAGGACATTGAGCAAATTCTAAGTTTGACTACTCGATTGGGTGGATCCAGTTCAGGGAAAAGGTCTGTTGAGTGGGAGCGAGACTGTAACAAGAGGCACAAGGATAGAAGGCACCAACCGGACTTTAGGCATGGAAGTGGTAACATGGGACGAGGCCATCAGGGTCAAGGTTTTGTTACTCGTACACCCGAGTGTGCTATATATGGGAGGAACCATTCCGGAGAGTGTTGGGGTACTTTTCGTGCTTGTTGGAACTACGGATCTCAGACGCATTTGAGGCGTGAGTTTCCTCATCTGGCTAGGGATGGTCAGGCACCAGCTAGAGCTGTTGAGTATCAGAGAGGACATGGGCGCGACCGTGGTAACTTTCAGCCGAAGAATGATGGTTAGAGGAATGTGACTCATGTTGTCGCGGTACAGCCCGAGGGAGGTGGATTGGCTAGAGTTTATGCACAGCGTGAGGTTGGGAATAAGACAGATGTGATCACATGTAATTTTGTGTTACAATCCTTATCTTTGCTTTCGTTGATTGATTTTGGCTCGACACATTCATACATTTTGGGTTAGCATGCAAGATCTTTAGGTTTGCCCTTTGAGTTGTTAAATATAGGTATGAATGTTACGAGTTCTTTTGGTAAGACAGTTGTAGTTAGGAAGGTGTTCTGGAGATGTCCTTTGATGGTTCAGGGTCATGTGTTTCCCGTTGACATGATGGCACTGCCGTTTTATGGTTTCGACGTAATTCTGGGTATGGATTGGCTTATGGAGCATAGAGCTAGGATACATTTTGAGACTAAAAGAGTTTCTTTGAGGCTTTCTAATGACTACGAGGTAGTGGTAGTTGGTGAGAACATTAAGTTGTTGTCTAATGTTGTTTCAGCTCTAGAGGCTCAGAGGATGATGGATTCGGGTTGTCAAGATTACTTAGCCTATGTAATGAACCCGAATATGAGTGAAGTTAGACCGCAAGATATCAGAATAGTTTGTGACTTCCCGAGTGTTTTCCCGGAAGAATTGCTTGATTTGCCTCTAGATAGAGATGTTGAGTTTGCTATTGAGACGTATTCAGATTCTGCTCCCGTATCGATTGCTCCGTATATAATGGCACCAAAAGAGTTGAAAGAATTGAAGACACAACCTCAGGAACTGTCAGATATAGGTTTTATTAGGCCTAATATTTCACTTTAGGGTGCTCTGGTTTTGTTTGTAAAGAAGATGGATGGCAGTATGAGGATGTGCATAGATTATAGGAAGTTGAACAAAGTAATCGTGAAGAAAAAATATCCCTTGCCGCGGATGGATGATTTGCTTTATCAGTTGAAAGGTGCTTCAGTGTTTTCGAAGATTGATTTGAGATCGGAGTACTATCAGTTGAAGGTAAAAGATGTGGATATACCGAAGACAGCTTTACGTACGCGATATGGGCACTACGAGTTCTTGGTAATGCCCTTCGATTTGACTAATGCCCCAGCTGCATTTATGGACATGATAAACTGAGTGTTTCACGCGTTTTTGGATATGTTTGTAGTAGTGTTCATAGATGACATTCTAGTGTACTTCAGGACCGAGGAAGAACATGATGAGCATTTGCGATTAGTGCTACAGACTTTGCTTGAAAATCAGTTGTATGCTAAGTTGAGTAAATGTGAGTTTTAGATTAGGGAAGTAGTCTTTCTAGGTTATGTGATCTCAGCCGATGGGATTAGTGTAGATCCCAAGAAGATAGAGGCAATAGTGAGTTGGAAACAACCGAAGTCAGTGACAGAAATCTATAGTTTTCTAGGGTTAGCTGAATACTATCGAAGGTTTGTTGAGGGGTTCTCGAAGATTGCTGCACCTTTGACTAAATTGTTGTAGAAAAATGTTCCGTATTAGTGGACAAATGCAAGACAACAAGCGTTTGAGAAGTTGAAGAAAGCATTGACAGAAGCTCTTATTTTGATTCAGCCTGAACCAGGGAAGAAGTTCGTAATCTACAGCGATGCGTCATTTGTGGGTTTAGGTTGTGTGCTTATGCAAGAGGGAAGAGTTGTAGCTTATGCTTCGAGACAGTTGAAGGTTCACGAGAAGAACTACCCTACCCACGATATTGAGTTAGCGGATGCGGTCTTCGCTTTGAAGATTTGGAGACGCCACCTTATTGGTGAGAAATGCACAGTCTACACCGACCACAAGAGTTTGAAATATTTGATGACTCAGAGAGAGTTGAATCTTAGACAACGTAGGTGGTTAGAGCTTCTTAAAGACTATGACATTACAATAGAGTACCATCCGGGTAAAGCGAATGTAGTGGTCGATGCTTTGAGTAGGAAGGTGGCAGTTGAGTTACGAGCTATGTTTGCGAGATTGAGTGTGTCACAGGATGGCGGTTTGATAGCCAAGCTACATGTTAAACCATCGTTAGTTCAGTTGATTCGAGAGAAACTGTTGCAAGACATAACTTTGGCACCTCACGTGCAAGATATAGCCGAGGGTAAACCCACAAATTTCTGCTTTGGTGAGAATGGGATCTTATGTTTTATGAATAGAGTAGTTGTTCCAAAAGATGTCGAGTTGAGATGTGCTATTTTGAATAAAGCTCATAACAATGCTTTTGTTATGCATCCGGGTAGTACGAAGATGTACTGTGGATTGAAAGATGAGTACTTCTGGATTGGGTTAAAGAAAGATGTGGTCGAGTTTGTGAGTAAGTATATGGTTTGTCAGCGAGTCAAGGCCGAGCATCAGTTTCCTTCAGGTTTGTTACAACCGTTGAAGATTCCGGAGTGGAAGTTGGAACGGATTACCATGGAATTTGTGTCAGGTTTACCGCTGACTCTTTCAAAGAAGAATTTAGTATGGGTAATATTTGACAGATTCACTATGTGTGCTCATTTCATACTTGTTCATACTACTTACACCTTAGACAAGTTGGCCGAGTTGTATATTAGTGAGATTGTGGGGCTACATGGTGTACCGAAGTCGATTGTGTCTGATAGAGATCT
The DNA here is from genome assembly GCA_030270665.1 of Hibiscus trionum. Taxonomy (NCBI): domain Eukaryota; kingdom Viridiplantae; phylum Streptophyta; class Magnoliopsida; order Malvales; family Malvaceae; genus Hibiscus; species Hibiscus trionum. The sequence continues at coordinate 13,709,141 of BSYR01000006.1, forward strand.
GAGGTTTACAGCTAGGTTTTGGGAATGTTTGCATCGTGCCTTGGGAACTTGGTTGAACTTCAGTAATTTGTATCACCCACAATCAGATGGTCAATCTGATAGAGTTATTCAGGTGTTAGAGGACATGTTGAGGTGTTGCATCATCGACTTTCAGGGTTCTTGGGAGAAAAATCTATCGCTAGTAGAGTTCACGTACAATAACAGTTATCATGCTAGTATTCAGATGGCACCGTATGAAGCTCTGTATGGTAGAAAAGGTATAACACCTGTTTGTTGGGTCGAGGCTGGACAGAAGCTTGTACCGATGCCAGACTTGCTTAAGGGCACTACCGAGAAGGTAAAACTGATTTGTGATCGCTTAAAGACAACTTCAGACAGAAAGAAATCGTATGCCGATATAAAGAGAAGAGATTGAGTATGCTATTGGCGACAAAGTTTTCTTGAAGGTTTCCCCGTGGAAAAAGGTAATCAGGTTTGGTAAAAAGGGGAATTTAAGTCCGAGATTCATTGGTCCTTACGAGGTAGTTGAAGGATTGGTCATGTTGCATATAAGTTGAGATTGCCATCCAAGCTTGAGAAGATTCATGATGTGTTTCATGTTTCGATGCTCTGAAAGTATAGATTAGATCTGTCTCATGTGATGCCAGTGGAAGAGATTGAATTGAATCTGGACTTGTCGTATAATGAAGAACCAGTCGAGATTCTAGCTACCGATAGCAAGGTACTTCGGGGTAGGACCATAGAGTTAGTGAAGGTCTTGTGGAGACATCGAGGTGTGGAAGAAGCTACTTGGGAGAGAAAAACATACATGGAAGAGCGATTTCTGTACCTCTTTCCATCAGGTAAATTTCGAGGACGAAATTCCTTAAGTGTGGGAGATTTGTAACGCCCTGGGTTTAGGGTCTGAGAGTTCGGACCGAGCCCAAGCAAGGTTTTTAAATCAAGTTTTAGGGTTCGGTTTGTCTTTAAATGAAATGGTTTCATAAAAAGGGTTTTTAAAAAAGGAATAAAATAGAATATTTGTTTGCGTGTGTAGTGTATTATAAATGATACGCAAATATGGTGCAAGTATACACGTCGAACGAGTAATAAAGTGAGTGAGTGAGTATCATCTCCACAGGGATTTGAGGTATTCACGGTTTGCTATAACAATATTAATTGAACTTTTTGCATATGACAATGCTATAGTAAAAGAGATGATGTAAAATAATGCAGTAGAAAAACAACGCAAAGAAAGATGAGATAGCAATATGATGAACAGATCCCCTTTCGTATGCGAAACTCACTACGGAATGACTGGCTGGGAATGATGGACAACCTAAACTAAGCTTCTTAACGTTACTAAGGCTCTTCAGTTGTCTTCTATGCTAGGCGGGATTTACTAAAAGTGTTCCTAAACTATCTCTAGCCAGGAAACTGGGAGTCAGAAATGCTACAGCAATACCTCTCGGCGTAAACTCTTAACACTCCCCTACCCTTCACGAACTATCCTTTTTAGCCCTTGAAACCTATCACTTATCTCTAGGTTAGAGTTTGCCCCTCGAAAGCCACTCCATTACTTATGGGGGTTCTAAGGCTAGCTCTCTCGATTACTAACCTCAACACACACTTAAAGAACGGCCAACTCTCGAGGGCTCTTACAACTATAAGGAAATAAAACGCATAAGCAAAGCATAGAACATAATAAACACTGAAAAAGCTATAGCATGCATTAAAAAGTACTTAAAATAAAATGATCCATCAAACCCAAGCCACCTAAAACAGTTTGTGGCTGGGCAATATCATCCAACGTATCATTGTGATAACATTACCAAGGATAAAGACATGAAAATAAAATGCTAAAGCGACAGAAAGAAATGTGAACTCCCTTTCCACCATGGATTGCCCGACTACCTTAGGCCCACCGCCTCTCTCGAGGCCGGCGAGACCACTCCTTGGAGCTTCAACGATGGAGGACGCCAAGTGGAGAAGATGAAGAAGAACCCGTCTTTCTCTTTGCTCTCTTCTGCCTCTTTCTCTCGTGTGTGTGTTCCAAGCTTCTTTCCCTCTTTATATAGTGGAGGCTCTAGGGTTTTGTGCCCTAAAGATTCCTTGAAAAACCCAAGGAATATCCACCGACAAGCTCTGCCATGAGGGGACAAGGAGGACAGTCTACAGGTGGGTACCGGCTACTGCACATGTCATGTTGTCCTTTTCTGCATCTTCACGTGCTTTTGCAGCTCACGTGTTGGCCAATATCCACTTCCACTATGCTATAGCAATTCCAGCGCCAGCTTTCTCTCTTGACTCCTTTCCTGCGCATTATCAAACCCAAAACCAACCTTCTAAGCAGTACCCCTCAACATGGACTAAGAACCAGCAAAAGTAAAGATGCACCCAGAAGAAGAAAATGCAACCTAAATGCAGTCTAAATGCTATGATATGGTCTCGAGAACAGGCAATGCTATATCAAAAAGGTATGAAAACAAGGATATTCATGTAGTTATCACACCCCCAAACTTAAGTTATTGCTTGTCCTCAAGCAATAAGTAGAACAGAACAAAAGAATTACTATGGCAAAGATTTAACCTAGAAGGTCGCTATGGCAACATATCAGTCCTCAGAAATGACATAGACAATTAAAATATAAACAACTAGAAGTGAGATCCTTAAGAACATTTCTTGGACTAAGTTGTGTGCGTGTGTGTGTGTGGCTTCCTTCCTCCTATACTTAAGCTAGTGAGACAATTTTTTAAGGAAGCTCCCTAGTTATACCCTAGCCATGCTCTCTAGCTTTTTTCTAATTTTCAGACTCCCAAAGATATAGGTTTTCTGCTACGAAGGGTGTCAGCTCATCACACCTACCGTCCTTAGCTCTAGATGAGCAGGGAGCAAACCTCTCACCCCCGAGCTAGTAGGTAGAGTCATCCCGTGATAACTTTCATTCACTCGTATGCTATAGCAAAACTTTATTTCTTATTTCTTCTTCTTCTTTTTTCTGATAGTAGTATGCTATAGCAAAGCGGAGTGTCCTTCTACAGATATGACGTAGCATTTATTCATTTGTTTTAGCACATGGACGTCTTTCTCTCTTTTTTTAGATCTTTAGATTTTACATACTAGAGTTCACTAGGGTCCTTCTCTAAAAAAATTTCTAACGAGCTTACTTATAGAAAAAGGGCAGCTGTGTAAAAAATTTAACAACTAGATCCTAAGGCCAGTTCTACAGATCTCAACTAGTTGTGTTTGTTCTAAACTAGTTCAAGCTTTTAATTTTTCGTCATCAGACATCATAGATATATTCATAAGATGTCTCTAGACTAAACAGGATGCCAAAGTAAAAATTTTGTTCTTTCCTACTATGCATATGCTAAAGCAAAATACTAACTATGAACACCAACACCCCCAAACTTAAGGGATGCAATGTCCTCAATGCATAAACTAATCTACACTATATGCCATGAAAAATGATGAAAATGAAATAAAAAAAGAAAAAAAATTAGTTACCTCCTGGGTGCGGAGGCTATGTGGTGTTGCTGGTGTTGTCCATGGAGGTTTCAGACGAGTAGTGGCGGGGATCTGCGACATCGTCCACACTTTCGAAGGAGACTGACTGAGCATTGGGTGAAGATCGGACATGATCAGCGGTATGTTTGACGCGTGTCTTTGGTCTAGATGTTGTAGCATCCTCTGTTTGTACTAGTGTCGGCTCAAGCGTAGGTGCTGGAGTTGTCTCCTTTTGAGAGGGGGTCCTCATGATCACTCGATATGTGTTCTGGCTCAGGCAGTGGGTTATCTGGTCTTGAAGGCGCAGGGTTGGTTGCCTTCCTGATGCGTTTTCTCTTTTTGGTCGGGGTGGGTGTAGGGGTGGTTTCTTCGACAGTAGGTGGAACCAAGGGAGTTTCTTTTTTTGGTCGGGCAGTAAGAGTCTCAGGCGTCTTCTTTCTTGCAGTCTTTTTCTTAGCAGCGGGCTGGACTTAGCTAGGGTCAACTTTGCTTTGACTGGGGGGCACTGGGCTTGATGTGGCAGTGGTGGGGGCTTGCAATAACTCCAGAGGGAATGACATGTTCTGGTCTAGGAGGAGTTTGTTGAAGCAAGATGTTATAGCACCATCGCGATGGTGGGCATACTTAAAGTACACCCGCTGATGTGCTTTCATCAGGTTGAGCTCAGCGCTCAATTCTTTTGTTGTGGCCACAAATGCTGCTACCCGTGATGCAGCAAAGCTTTTAGCACCTCCTTCCACCGTTTGTTGAGGCACATCCTCGTTGAATCCTCGGAGCTCAGTGATGAGGGCTGGTGTGAGACATGTTTTTCCTAAAATTGTAGGATCCACAAGATCGTCTACAAAGATGTCCTTTCTTTTACACAAAGCAGTTATCAGGTTAGGGAACACGAGGGGACTACGAGGCCTTTTCAAACAAGCATACACTACATCCACTATAATCTTTCCTATATCAACGCGTCTACCATGCAATAATGAGTGGAGAAGAAATAGCCTAGAGATATGGACAGTGGTTGTGTGCAGTGTGGGCATAAGCTTATGTCGCACAAAATGATTCCATACCTTAGCCTCAGGCTTGAGGCGGCCTCTCTCTACTGACACGATGTTGTCCGGCACTGTTCCTTCAAAACAAATGTCCTCTAACACCTCACGTTGTGTTTGCGCGTCCAAAGTCATCACAAAAGTGGTGTGATGGTCCACAGTGTGCTTCAGCCCATAGTACTTGTTTATTGCTGCAATAGTGAACTTGATCTGCTCGCCTCGCACATGGACAATGGATTGAGTGGGGCTTGTGAGATGAGCGTAGAACTTTTTTACTAGTGAGGTGCAGATTTCCTCAGGGTGAGCGGTGAAGGTTTTCCGTTCATGCTTGCCAATGATGTCCATGATTGCTTGGTCGAACTGATCATCCTCCTCCTTAGGGTATTTAAACCCTAACTTCGAAAAAACGTTCATATCTTTTAGTTTCTTTCATCGTTCCTTCGTTGCGTCATCGACAAACTTAGAGATTTCCAGGATTGGTGGTTTTTAGGGCGGTCGGAAGTTTCAGGAGCATTCTTGCAACGAGCCATGGAGGTTTTCGTGAAAGTGGGAAGGAGTGAAAGGAAAGTGGTGAAGGCTTTTTGATGTTTTGGGAGAAAATCAAAAAGATGAATGGGAAGAAGAAAAGGTTGAGTGTTGAAGAAGATGAAGAAGTTGAGGGGACTGGTGATAATGAAAAAGTGTGGGGAGTTGAAAAATGTGAGGGGAAACAGACAAATTAAACGGAAGAGGGGAGTGATGGGGACGTGTGTCAGCTTTAAGGGAGAGAAAAAGCTGGGAGTTAATATGATGGGTGACGGCTGGAGAGAGAATAAATAGGTTTTAGTGGCTAGGGTTTTACCACATTAATTGGGTGAATATTCTCTCTCTTGCTTTTTGCTCTTTTTTTCTCTCTTTTTTTATTCATCCTCCCCCACTTTTTCGGATAAAACCTCTCCTTCTCTTTTTCTCTCCTCTTTTTTTGTACTTCCAAAAATGGATAAAAACAAAACTCCATGTCCTTCTCCTTTTTCCTACCAACCCTGTAGACGACCACGCTCTCCTGCCTCTGTACCTGACATGGTACTATGAAAGAGAAAGCTTGTACGAGGGTCACATGAAAAAATGGAAATAAAGACAAAGATAACACAAAAACTAAACTAAAAAGAAAAGAATTATTTATAAACATGCTATAACATAAAGGAAAAAGTTTAGAGAAGCAAACTCTCAAGGATCGTATAGATCCAAGCGTGACTTGTCTCTGAGGATAGGGGCTCCGTTGTACACTTTCAAGCGTTGGCCATTGACTTTGAAGACTTCACCATCGTCCAACTTTTTGATATCAACCGCGCCATGAGGGTACACCTTATGTATGATGAATGGTCCTGACCACCTTGATTTCAGCTTTCAGGGAAAAGCTTTAGCCTGGAATTTTAAAGAAGCACTTGTTGACCTTCTAAGAAATTCCTTGGCAAAATATGTTTGTCATGCCACTTCTTGGTTTTCTCTTTGTAAATACGGGCATTCTCATATGCTTGGGCTCGAAATTCTTCCAGCTCTAGCAACCTTCTTTCTCCAGCTAGTTGGGCATCCATGTTGAGTTTCTTGATTGCCCAATAAGCATTGTGCTCAAGCTCAACGGGTAGATAGCATTCCTTGCCCAATACGAGCTTGAAGGGTGACATGCCCAAAGGCGTCTTGAAGGTTGTTCTATATGCCCAAAGTGCTTCATCCAACTTGAGGGACTAGTCTTTTCTCTTAGGATTAATCATCTTCTCCAAGATTTGCTTGATTTCACGGTTGGAAACTTCAACATGTACGTTCGTCTGTGGATGATATGTTGTAGCAATCTTGTGCCTGACTCCATATTGATGCAATGCTTTAGCAATGAGTTTGTTGTCAAAGTGAGTTCCTTCATCACTGATGATGGCTCTGGGTGCTCCAAACCTCGTGAAGATGTTCTTATGAAGGAACTTCATGACCGTCTTGGAGTCGTTTCTCGAGGTGGTAACAACCTCCACCCATTTTGACATATAGTCGAATGCTAGTAAAATATATAGATCTCCATATGATGCGGGAAACGGGCCCATGAAGTCAATTCCCCACACGTCAAAGATTTCAACCTCCAGAATATTTTGCAATGGCATTTCATTCCGCCTAGAGATGTTCCCCGTTCTTTGGCATCTATCACAAGTCTTGTGAAACTCATGTTCATCCTTGAAAAGTGTAGGCCAATAGAATCCTGCTTGAAGAATTTTTGCAGCAGTCCTAGCACCACCAAAATGCCCTCCACACGGTGATGAATGACACTGGTACAGAATGCTATAGTATACTTTTTCTGAAACACATCTCCTTATGATCTGATCAGGACATTGCTTGAACAAGTAGGGTTCATCTCAATAGTAGAATCTTGCATCGTGTCTGAATTTCTTGAGTCCCTGGCTAGATAAATCAGGAGGCAAAATACCACTAACAAGATAATTAACAATATCAGCATACCACAAAATTGTCGTAGCAGACAATAATTTTTCGTCGGGGAATTCCTCCTTAATTTCAGATTCACTACCTTGTGTGATAGCATTTCCTAGCCTAGATAGATGATCAGCTACCTGGTTCTCACATCCTTTCCTATCTCTATTTTCTAAATCAAACTCCTATAGCAAGAGTATCCATCTAATAAGTCTAGGCTTAGCATCCTTTTTAGTCACTAAGTACTTAATGGCTGAATGATCGGTATGAACTATAACCTTAGTGCCTATCAAGTATGACCTAAACTTATCAAAGGAAAATACTACAGCAAGCAATTCTTTTTCAGTAGTGGTGTAATTGATTTGTGCATCATTCAAAGTGCGACTAGCATAATAAATAACATGAAAGCGTTTACCTCGACGTTGTCTAAGTGATGCACCGACGGCGTAGTCACTTGCATCACACATCAGCTCAAATAGCTCATTCCAATCATGTGGAATGACAACTGGTGCTGAGATAAGCTTCTTCTTCAGTTCTTGAAACACGCTATAGCAATCTTTGTCAAACACAAATGGTTGATTTTGCTGTAGCAAATTGCATAGCGGCTTTGAGATTTTTGAAAAGTCCTTGATGAATCTCCGATAGAAGCTGGCATACCCTAGGAAGCTTCTTACTCCCTTGACAGTAGTGGGAGGAGGTAGTTTTTTAATGACCTCGACCTTTGCTTTGTCAACTTCTATCACTTGCTTCGAGATCTTGTGGCCTAAGATTGTTCCTTCTATTACCATGAAATGGCATTTTTTCCAATTAAGCACCAAGTTAGCTTCCTCACACCTCTTTAGGACCTTGGCAAGATTGCCCAAGCATGTGTCGAAGTCATCTCCGGAGACCGAGAAGTCATCCATGAAAATTTCTAAAAAATCTTCGACCATGTCTGAAAAGATAGCCAGCATACATCTTTGAAAAGTTGTTGGAGCATTGCAGAGACCAAAGGGCATTCTCCGAAAAGCGTAAGTTCCATAAGGGCAAGTGAAGGCCGTCTTCTCTTGGTCTTCGGGTGCTATAGCAATCTGATTGTACCCAGAATACCCATCGAGTAAACAGTAGAATGCCTTGCCCGCTAGTCGATCTAACATTTGATCAATGAATAGGAGGGGAAATGGTCCTTCTTGGTTGCCTTGTTAAGCTTACTATATTCCATGCAAATCCTCCACCCCGTGACGGTTCTAGTAGGAAATAGCTCATTCTTCTCGTTGCTTACCACGGTCACGCCTCCCTTCTTCGGTACACATTGCACCGAGCTGACCCATGAGCTATCGGATATCGGGTAGATTACTCCAGCATCAAGCCACTTGATTATCTCTTTCATCACCACATTCTTCATGATTGGGTTTAATCTTATCTGGGGCTCAACAGAATTGTTGTGACAATCATCAAGCAAAATTTTGTGCATACATATAGCAGGGCTTACACCCTTCAAATCAGCCATAGTCCACCCTAGCGCATTTTTATGTTGTAACAACATATTTACTAAGCTAGTTTCTTTCTTATGTGTGAGACTAGATGAGATTATCACATGCAAAGTTTCATTGCTCTCTAAGTAAACATATTTAAGATGTGATGGCAAAGGTTTTAGTTCTAGAGTAGGTGCATGCTCAAGGGAAGGCTTAGGAGGTACAAATTCTGAAAATTCAAGAGGTTCAAAGTGCGTACCTGGTCTAGCTTCGAGTCGACTAGACTGCTCCAATTTTCTTGAGAGTTCTTCAAGGTTTGAAACATTATCTTTGCAGAGTGCTTCAAACTCTTCCATTTGCATCTCATTGCTACAGCAAAACTCAGCAGTTCCATTATGTGATGTAGCATCTATATATTGGCATACTCCCAGATTGTCTGCATACTTGAGGGTGTCATGAATATTGATCGTGGCCGTCTAATCAGCCACTCGCATCGTGAATTCACCCTTCTCACAATTGATTAAAGCTCGCCCGGTGGCTAAAAATGGCCTTCCCAAGATAATAGGTGTATTGCTGTCAACTTCACAGTCGATGATTAAGAAGTCGACTGGAAAGATAAATCGATCCACTTTTAACACGACATCTTCAATTCTTCCTTCTGGGCAAACATGAGAGTGATCTGCTAGCTGTAGCACAACCTTGGTGGGTTGTGCCTCTTGTATTCCCAGTTTCAGAAAAATCGACTTAGGCATCAAGTTAACACTTGATCCCAAATCGCAAAGTGCTCTTCCAACAAACTTATCTCCAATAGAGCATGGGATAGCAAAGCTACCTGGGTCCTTCCTCTTAGATGGCAGCTTACTCTACATAGAATAGCATTCTTTTGCTATAGCGACAGTTTCTTGCTTCTCGACCTTCCTCTTTTTTGCAACTATATCCTTGAGAAACTTGGCATATGTTGGCATCTGATCAATGGCCTCTAGAAATGGGACATTGATATGTAATTTGTCCAGGATATCCACAAATTTCTGGAATTGAATGTCTTCTTTCTACTTCTTGAGTCGTTGAGGAAAAGGAGGTGGGGTATAACTTCATTTATCTGGCCTCCGGTGTTTCTTTTGCTTTGACTTCCTCACCCTTCTCTTCAACTAGAGGATCTTGTGAGTTGTCTTCTTCGTGAGGCAAGTTGGGCTGAGATTCCTCCTTCTCTTTTCCCCCAAACTTGTCATCTTTGTTAATTTTCTTTCCACTCCTTAATGTGAGTGTGCTGCATTGCTCCTCGCTATGGTTCTTAGTCGCTTCAATGTCACTAGGCAAACTTCCTTGAGGTCGTGTATGCAAGGTTTGAGCTATCTGACCAACTTGTGTTTCTAAGGCTCTGAGAGAAGAACTATAGCTTTGCAATAAGGCTTCTTGATTCTTAATGTTTGCTGCATGGTCCTGTAGCAGAACTTTTGTGGTTCCCATGAAATCTTTTGTCATAGCCATAAATTCTTTTAATGTAGTTTACAGCGAACTGTTTGATGAAGATGATGCTCCCTTGTGACCTTGCCATGGCATCATCTGGTTAGAAGATGGTGCTTCAATCAGATTTTGATGTGGCGCTGGCTGAGCAGAATTGTTGTGCCCTTGATTACCCCAACTGAAATTTGGATGCTGACGCCATCCTGGGTTGTAGGTATTAGAGTATGGATTGTTGTTGCGGTTATAATTCCCCACATAGTTGGCTGACTCTTGATTGTCAAGGCATTCACTCAAATGGTGATTGTCATCGCATCTGAGACATGAGGTTGCAGACTTCACTTCCTTGACTTCGTTGGGATGTTGGAGGTTCTTTAGCATATTGGTGATAGCAGCTAACTGGGTGGCTACCGAGTCATCAGCTTCACTCTCTCGAACTACTTGGGTTCTCCTCCCCGTTCCAAGCCTTGTGGTCGGAAATTGATAGTCAGTGTTGGCTACCCTATCAAGAATGTTGAATGCTTCCTCCAGTGATTTGTCTAACAAGGTCCCATTTGCTGAAGCATCTAACATCATCCTTGTAGGAGCATTCACTCCATTATAGAACATATCTACTTGTGTCCAATCATGAAAACCATGATTTATGCACTTCCTCAATAATCCCTTGAATCGATCCCAACACTCATACATGGATTCATCATCAGCTTGACGAAAAGAAGCGATATCATTTATCAACTGAGTGTTACTATTGAGTAGGGGTGTGCAAAAAAACCGAAAAACCGAAACCGATTCCGAAACCCGAAAAAACCGAACCGAAAAATAGGTTAACCGAAAAATTCGGTTTCGGTTCGGGTTTTTATTTTTTAAAAAGAAACCGGTTTGGTTACGGTTTACGGTTTTGGGATAAACCGGGTAACCGAACCGACCAATTATATAATATATATTATTATTTTATATTAAAATATTTTATTTTGTTTTATGTTCTCATTCCCCAAAAGTAGAACCATAATTTTATTTTATCAAGTTTAAGTGTTTAACTTGCTAGTATTAGAAAAGATAATAATATCATGTGTCGTTTTTAAAAAGTATGTACTTTTTTCTAACATATTATTAAAATTTATATTTTTAATAAACAAAATAAAAAAACCGTTACCCGAACCGAACCGAACCGATTTTTTTGGTTAACCGACTAAACGGTTAACCGCTTGAATGAATACGGTTTAGGGTCGAGAATTTGGTGACCCGAACTTATCGGTTAACCGAAATAATTTGCTAATGGTTAACCGAACCCGGTTTTGCACACCCCTACTATTGAGTGGATTATACATTAGCAGAAAAATTTTGCATAGATCTGTCCAAGTCTCCATTGATTCAGGTGGCACTCCACTTAACCATGCTCTAGCACGATCACGTAAAGAATATGGAAACAGTTTAAGCTTTAGCACATCCTCGTGCACTCCTTGTTGTCTGAACGAGTCACAAACTTCTAAGAAAGCACGGATATGTTGTCTTGCATCTTCATGAGGCATACCCCCAAATTGACCAATAGTGTTCAACATGTTGAACATAACAGGTTTAAGCTCGAATTGGGCTGCCTAAATTTTTGGAGCTACTATTTCGGGATAGAGATCGTCCAAGATAGGAGTCAAATGATCTCTAATGGCTCGAGGTCAAGCCGCTTCTCCCTGGACGTTTGCCATAGCATCTTCGTTACCTTGAGGTGGTGGTATTTCTCCGTTCATGTTTCTGGCCTCTTCTCTTCAAACACGTCTCCTGAGTCACAAGAAATGCTTGATTTCAGAAACAGGTGATTGCAGGGGTCCTCTATGTTGTCTTCTGGTCATGCACTAGCAGGACAACTGAAAAGAAAAATGAAAAATCCTAAATAAATATGTACAAAAACAAAAAGAACAAGCGATATAAACAAAAAAACTGTAAACAACCAATTGCCAATCCCCGACAACGGCGCCAAAAACTTGTTTGCGTGTGTAGTGTACTATAAATGATACGCAAATATAGTGCAAGTATACACGTCGAACGAGTAATAAAGTGAGTGAGTATCGTCTCCACAGGGATTGGAGGTATTCACGGTTTTCAATAACAATATTGATTGAAGTTTTTGCAGATGACAATACTATAGTAAAAGAGATGGTGTAAAATAATGTAGTAACAAAACAACGCAAAGAAAGATGAGATAGCAATATGATGAACATGTCCCCTTTCGTATGTGAAACTCACTACAGAATGACTGGCTGGGAATGATGGACAACCTAAACTAAGCTTCTTAACGATACTAAGGATCTTCAGCTATCTTCTATGCTAGATGGGATTTACTAAAAGTGTTCCTAAACTATCTCTAGCCAGGAAACTAGGAGTCAGAAATGCTACAGCAATACCTCTCGGCGTAAACTCTTAACACTCCCCTACCCTTCACGAACTATCTTTTTTAGCCCTTGAAACCTATCACTTATCTCTAAGGTAGGTTAGAGTCTGCCTCTCGACAGCCACTCCATTGCTTATGGGGGTTCTAAGGCTAGCTCTCTCGATTACTAACCTCAACACACACTTAAAGAACGACCAACTCTCGAGGGCTCTTACAACTTTAAGGAAATAAAACACATAAGCAAAGCATAAAACATGATAAACACTGAAAAAGCTATAGCATGCATTAAAAAGTACTTAAAATAAAATCATCCATCAAACCCAAGCCACCTAAAATAGTTCGTGGATGGGCAATATCATCCAACGTATCATTGTGATAACATTACCAAGGATAAAAATATGAAAAGGAAATGCTAAAGCGACAGAAAGAAAGGTGAACTCCCTTTCCGCCATGGACTGCCCGACTGTCTTAGGCCCACCGTCTCTCTCGAGGCCGGCGAGGCCACTCCTTGAAGCTTCAACGATGGAGGACACCAAGTGGAGAAGATGAAGAAGAACCCTTCTCTCTCCTTGCAACTTTCTCTCTCTTTGCTCTTTTTTGCCTCTTTCTCTCGTGTGTGTGTGTGTGTTCTAAGCTTCTCTCCCTCTTTATATAGTGAAGGCTCTAGGGTTTTGTGCCCTAAAGATTCCTTGAAAATCCCAAGGAATATCCACCGACAAGCTCTGCCATGAGGGGACAAGGAGGACAGTCTGCAGGTGGGTACCGGCTGTTGCACATGTCATGTTGTCCATTTCTGCATCTTCACGTGCTTCTGCAGCTCACGTGTCTTCGCAGCTCACGTGTTCGCCAAATATCCACTCCCACTATGTTATAGCAATTTCGGCGTCAGCTTTCTCTCTTGACTCCTTTCCTGTGCATCATCAAACCCAAAACCAACCTTCCAAGCAGTACCCCTCAACATGGACTAATAACCAGCAAAAGTAAAAATGCACCCAGAAGAAGAAAATGCAACCTAAATGCAGTCTAAATGTTATGATATGGGCTCAGGAACAAGCAAATGATATAGAAAAAATGTATGAAAACAAGGATATTCATGTAGTTATGAATATTTCAAAAGAAAAGAAAAAAAAGGGATAGGTATTTATTTTCTTCTTCCCTTTTTTCAAAACCTTTTCACGTTAAAACTCCCAAGTGCCTAGCCACCATCCATTTCCACCAATCTTCACCTTTTTGAAGGTTTCAAGGAGATAAACAACTTGATTTTTACTCTTCACTTCATTTAAATCTTATTTGTAACATTTTCTAAGAACTTGGTGATTTCTCAATTCTCTCATTTTGGGTAAAATGGGTTTTTGAAAGGGTTTAAGCAATTTAGTGAAAATAATGTTTTTGGTGAGTTTTAAGTCATGTTTTGAGTATAAAATAAGGTTAAGATGGTGGGTTTATCAAGAAATCTCGAAATGGAATAAATGGGTAAATTTTGAGTTAAGGAAATGGGTTTTTGGGTTGTTTGTGGTTGGAAATTGTTCCTAAGGGGTTTGTTGATGTGTGTTGAAGGTTTTGAAGCTTTTGGGTGTGTTTTGGATGTTAAATTGATGAAGTTGTGGTTGATTTTTGGTTGGAGTGGAAATGTGATTGGTTTTGATTAGTTTCGGGTAGGAATCGGAAATGGTTGTAGTTGAATTGAGATAGAGTTAATTTTAGTGGGTTTTATTGTTGAAAAGTATGTTAACTCTTTGTTTTGATTTGGGTAGAAGCAACGGATAGAGATTTGGGTACTTCGGACGCGACACTCGGTGTTATTGAGGCTTGAAATCGGTGTTTTGGCTATCATTGGGTTTTACCGGTGAGTGGAAATGCTTTTGAGAGTTTAGGTTGAGCTTGAAAGGCCAACCTAAGCTCGAGAGTAAGTATTTAAAGTTTACGTGTGTATTTGACTAATGAGTGGGATATTGTTATGATGGATTTTATGATGTTGAGTATTGGAAAATATGAGGGTCTTACCGGGTGTAATTGGTCGACCATAGGATTAGAGTGCACTTGTAAAATTCGTGCATGGCTCTAGTGATGTAAGATATCACTAGGGAAGAGTACGGTGATGTAAGATGCCACCGGAAGCTTTATTGTTAGACCTCGGTGATGTAAGATGTCATCGTGAGTCTTGTTGTTCTTATAGATTCGGTGATGTAAGATGCCATCGAGTCCAATCCGCGTATCCGAGTAATGTAATCATAGTTGCCTTTATACTCTTGTGTTGGAAGGTTGATTGTTATCTTGGTAGATGTTGAGAGTCATGCCATGATGTTATATGTTGTTGCATTGCTTGATGTAAGATGCCAAGCACATGTTAGATTGTTGATAATCTTATTGTTGGAAATCATGCTTGTGGTTTTATTATCAACTCTTAAATGGTTTTACTAAAACTGCATTGTTGTTGTTGTGGTTTTGAGCACCACTCACTAAACTTTATGCTTATGCGCTCCTTTCCAACAATGCAGCTCCGATGATCGTAGCTTAAGCTCAAGTATGGATTTTAAGTTGTAATAATGATTTAGCAATGGGAATACTTGTTTTTGTGGTTAGGGAGGTGGTTGTAAACTCCTATGTGTTTGACCATGTTGCTACATGTTTTATATGTTGAAACCATGCTATGTTGAGGCTTGTTTTGGCTTTTGGTTAAATGTCTTTTGTTTTGGCTTGTTGGTGTTTTTGAGTTAAAGTGTCCTTTTTGAGCTTTCATGTTTGAGATCCATGTTTGAGTGTGTGCTTGTTTGAAACCTGCTTTTAGGGTGTTTTGCCTCTAGAATGTTTGCTTAGTATGTTGCCATGTGGTTTGTGATCTTTCGGGGTAAGCTTAGAAATGTTTGAGGATGCCAAAATACATTTTCGGGCCAATATATGCCCAGGCGTTTCGGAACATCTGGTATGGTTTCGGAACGGCCATGCTTTTGGGGCACCCATATCAGAACGGAAGTGGTGTCGTTTCGGTACGTTTTGCCTCTAGAGACTCTCGTTTCGAAACCAAGAGGAGCCATTTTAGAACAGCCTAATTTTGCTTTTTGATGAGAGCCCGCGTTTTGAAACAGGCAACCCCTGTTTCGAAACACAGATAGTTAAAGTGGTTAAAAGGCGTCTTTAAAGGTTTATAAATGTTACGTTTTAGTCCTTAATGCATGTATGCTTCCTAAGTGAGTTTAAATGTCTCGTTTGTGTTGGTCTTGCCTCGTGTGCTTGAAATATGACTAATAAACTATTTGGTAAGGTTTAAATTACATGTTTGCCCATGTTTAGTGTGGTTTTTGAAAAATGGTCCTTCGTGACTGTTTCTCTTTAATTGGGCATCCAATTGATGTCCGATTGAGATGTTGTTCTTTCGTTGTGAACCTTAACACCATAGGACCGTTAAATTGCATTTAGACAAGATAAATCTTAATCTAAGGTTGTTAATCGGAGGAAATTCTCGGATTTTTCTCCGGTTATCCCCGTGTGACTCTCCCGATACGGTCTTGCGACTAGACCGAGTCGAGGGGGTTACAATATTTATTTGTAATTTTTATAATTTAATCTAACTTTTTTAATAAAGTTTTATTTTTGTTCAATTTAAGCCTTAATTTTTTTATTTAATTCAAAATTTACATATATGTATTTCTATTATTTTTTATAATTGAGTCCAATATTTTTCATATAGTTTTATTTTTGTCCAGTTTAGTCAATAATTTTTTTATTTAATCTGAAATTAACCTCTATTTATTTCTAACTTTTATAATTTAGTCTAATATTTTTATAATCTAATCCCGAGAGTTTGATTGTCAATGTAACACCTAATACACGTGTTGCGTGTAAAAGTGTCTATCGCAATGTAGTGCAAGTGTACACGACGCAAGTAGTAAAGTGATACTAGAGTATCGGATATCGTCTCCACAGGGACTGGGCTAACCCTTTCCTTCGCTATCTGCACAAGGGGAAAAGAAGAGATTTAATAGTTTGTCACGAAAATAATAAAAAGAACTGGAAATAAGAGTAAAGAAATAGAGATAGAGAGAATGGGCTGGTATTGAATTGCTCAGTAGTGCAGGTATTGAATTGCTTAGGATCTCCAGTTCTGTCGTCGCGCCCGTCGCCGACAGCACCTGTCGCGGCGGCTGTCCGTTAGCTGTCGCGGCAGCGAACACTAACTCCGTACTTCAAGCTTGGCAAGAATCCCAGATCTGCCTTGCCCTATCCCTAGGCACAAGTCTGTCGATGATCACGTCTTTGATGATACCTCCCGGCGTGAATCGAAGGATGAACACCGATGTGTATGAATTCTTCCTTAGCCACTTAACCTCGCCCTATCCCTAGGCACGAGATGGTTCAACTATAAACTAGAGAACGCGCTCTTATCTTTTTCGTATACTTAACTCTCTCGATGCTAAGTAAATGGATAACCTCACAATGCTCTCCCGATGCTCTTGCAAGATATTAAAACCAAGATAAAAGAACTTGAAGTTTTATTTTATTGAACTGAAAAATCCTAAAACAAAGCAACCCTTGCAACTACTTTACAAAACAACCCGTAGCCCTAGGGGGAATTTAGAACATGTCGGTGACGAGTGGACGGCAGGGGTTTGGTTTCGGTTATGGGGTAATCGGTCCTGCCCTAGGTTTAATCTATGCCCTTATATAAGCTTTGGGCTCAAGTTATCTAAGGTAACAAGGATTACAACTTTAATTAAAAGTAAGATTCTAATAAAGACTAAATCTCTAAAGTCTCCTACTTTCCAGCCGCATCCTTGTTTCTAGGAATTTCTTCTCCTTGAGCTTTGGCTTGACATATCTTTTGATCTGGGGCTTGGAAAAATATTTGGCTTCCACACGACAGACGAGCAGATTTTTCTCTATCTATCGAGATCCACTTTACTTTTCCTCTTCATAAGTCTGCTGTCACCTTGCTGTCACGACAGGTCCATGACAGGTTCGTCTTCTTCGGCTGCTTGTCCAGTTCAGCTCTTCTGCTTATCTGCCCTACACCTGCCTTCTCCGTCTTCTATGGCAGATACCTACAAAAACAGCCATTTTTAGTAGAATCTGTGCCTTTTAATATATTTGTGATGTTTTGCTGTAAACTGACCTAAATGCAATGAATAATGCTTGAATGCAGCAGAAATATGGGTTAAAAAGGGTGTAAATAATAGAACTTTTAAACACTCATCACACCCCCAAACTCAAGTTTTTGCTTGTCCTCAAGCAATTAAGACTTAAAAGAAGAATGAAAATTTTTGTGTTGGCCTTCAAACAGTGAACTGTCCCTTACCCGTCGCTCATTCTCTATGGCGGCAGCAACCTGTCGGAAAGATTAGGATCTGTCCGGAATCTCCCTATAGTCCTCGTGCAGTGTGTGCATGCTTGTGAACAGTTATATGCCAAGACTCTCTTAGTTTCACTAGAAAATTTCAGCTCTTAACTCGAATTTTTATGCCAAGTTTATCTTTTGAAGGCACTTCTTATGCTCCTTTGATTTTCTGTTTTGACTCGATTTCAAATTTTTTTTTTAAGCTAAAGTTTCACTAGAGCCGGTTTCGGGCACCTCTAGCTAACTTCCTAGAGCCGGTTTCGGGCACCTCTAGGGCTATTGATTTTCTTTTGCTAAACTTCTTTCCTAGAGCCCAGTGTTAGGCACCTCTAGGGGCTATTCAAGTACTAAGCATCCTGTTCTAGTTTGGCTAAAAGACATCTAAGCAGTATAACAGTCACAAAAGTGTTTAAGTTTTCAGAACTATAGAAAGGCTCTAAACTTCTCCTTAACTTGTCCTAAAGATGCTGCCACGACAGAGTCGTCATGACAGGTAAGTTAACTTCACAGTTTTAAGCCAACAGTTTTATATTTTCTGATTTTTTTAGAGAACTTAAATAAATAAAAGACACAACAATTAATAAAAAGACTTAAGACTCCATTAATGATGGAGGGTTGCCACCCCCAAACTCAAGGGTTGCATTGCCCTCAATGCAAAATGATATGAAAAATAAAATAAAGAAAAAGTACATCACAAAATATAAAGACAGGCAGCAATAAGAGGTAAAAACTTAAATTTTAGTCGCTGCCTCGCTGCTGCTGCTGACACGGATCTGATGGGGGCGTCTGGGCTGTGGAGGAGGCTGGGCAGGTTCAGGGGCAGGTTGCTCCATGACCTGGATGTCGGAGCTGCTGCCTCTGAGAAAGTGGAAGCAGCATTGCGTCGGGTTTTCCTATAAGACATATTAGTGCAAGGGTTGTGAAAAGTAAATGAAAGCAAATGAAAACTAAAAAGGGAGAACAAGTAAGAAAGACAGAAGTGAGTGAAAATGAAAATGAAACGGGGTTTTATAGTGGTCGAGGTGCTGCCCGTTAATGCTGTAACGGCAGGCGTGAATAACGGGGCGACTGATGAGATTTGGCGTGCCTGACACGTCTGCCACGAATTTATGCGTTTGTTACGCGTCTGTCACACGCTTCTGCGTCTGCCGTGACAGTCTGTTGACAGTCTGTCTTGTCTGTATCTGCGGCGGAAGCTGGAACGACAGGCTTCAATAAATGGGCTCTGTTGGGCTGATGGTTGGATGGTGGGCTTGGGCCACTTCTCCTTTCCTTCTTGACTCCTTTATTTCCTAAAAACTGAAATTAGAAAAACATTATTTGAATAAAATAAACCTAATTTCCTAATAAATAGTAAATAATAATAAAAATAAATAGAAAGAAAAATTAGGTTAAATTAGGGATGCCAGGTAGGGCATCTCCTAAGGTAACCACTTCCTGCATTCCTGGGGCTTCAGTCCCCTAATAATGCTTGAAGCGTCGTTTCCGGTACTTCTTGAAGTCCATCTGTACCCTCCATCTGGTGATTTTTCTCATGGTGGGGGCTCCTTTCTTTCTCTTCCCTTTGTAGTTCATGAAGTCCTCCCTTCTTGGTAATGTTTCTGAGGGCATGAACATATGATTAGAAAAAATCAAATTGACATTCGACCACAAACTTACCTTGTTTTCGTTGAATGTTGTTGTGGTTGAATGTAGCCCTTGCTGTCGTGTCTGCTTCTGTGACAGGCAGTTATTTTGACAGCCTGTTGTCAGGTTACTTTGCAGGTCAATGGGACATTGGTAATTGCCATCGCTCTCTATACTAAATTCTGTTGACCACTCGTAAATCTCCATCAGTAGAGACTTTGATGATTCTATGTCCACCGGCTTTGGTTCCTCTAATACCTGCAATGGAATTGGTGAGTTTTCATATAATTCAAAAGGTTCGTTTATTACCTGCTCATATTCCATCGGCGAGGCATTGTCATTGGGTAGCTCTTCTAGGTGGTCGTGCGAGTGTCATGACAGGGATGGATGTGTGCAATCTTGGTTAGGCATAATCGAGGTCGTGGGTTGAGAGTTTGCCTCTGATGTGGTTGCTGCTTCAGCATCAGTTGCTGTCGAGGCGGCAGTTGCTGCCAAGGCGGAAGTTGCTGTCGAGGCGGCAGTTTCTGTCGAGGCGGCAGTTTCCGCTTTGACTGGAGTTTCTGCCTCAAAAGTTGTTGCTGCCGTGACATTCTCTTGAATTTCACTCAGCATTGTCGCGGTGTTGCTCCATTCCGGCTCCTCGGTCATTGCCATGGCAGGTTGTTGCTCAGACTCATCATATGTTGGGTATTCCTTCACATGGGCATCCTCGTCGTCTTGCCTCAGGATTTCAGGTTCATCTGTGGCATGAATGAGGACTGGTCTGCTCAAGAGTTCATCCATCTTGGCGATACTTGCGTTCGTAGAGGCTGACACTTTTTGAGTGATTGCCAAGAAGGCTTGCAGTGTGTCTTCTAAGGATTTTGACTGCTCTTGAGGATGATGACATTGCCAGGGCAGGTCGGGTTCTGCAGCAAAACTGTTATGGTATAAAAAAATTTGTGGGTTTTGATCGTACCATAAAAAATTTTGCTGCTGCGACATCGGCATTGGCATTTGCTGCCACGGCTGCTGCCCTGGCAGCATATCTTTACGGTAATTGCAAGAACTTTCCCACATCAACTCTCGAATGGTTTTTCCTGGCATGTTGATGCCCTTGAACCTGTATTTTCACCTGAGTTTTTTTTTTGTTAAAAAATAAAAAAATAATAATAATAAAGAAAATAAAAAAAATAAAATAAAAGTGCAGAAGCTAGGGTAAGAGTGTGTTGTCAGTCCCCGGCAACGGCGCCAAAAACTTGTTGCGTGTAAAAGTGTCTATCGCAATGTAGTGCAAGTGTACACGACGCAAGTAGTAAAGTGATACTAGAGTATCGGATATCGTCTCCACAGGGACTGGGCTAACCCTTTCCTTCGCTATCTGCACAAGGGGAAAAGAAGAGATTTAATAGTTTGTCACGAAAATAATAAAAAGAACTGGAAATAAGAGTAAAGAAATAGAGATAGAGAGAATGGGCTGGTATTGAATTGCTCAGTAGTGCAGGTATTGAATTGCTTAGGATCTCCAGTTCTGTCGTCGCGCCCGTCGCCGACAGCACCTGTCGCGGCGGCTGTCCGTTAGCTGTCGCGGAAGCGAACACTAACTTCGTACTTCAAGCTTGGCAAGAATCCCAGATCTGCCTTGCCCTATCCCTAGGCACAAGTCTGTCGATGATCACGTCTTTGATGATACCTCCCGGCGTGAATCGAAGGATGAACACCGATGTGTATGAATTCTTCCTTAGCCACTTAACCTCGCCCTATCCCTAGGCACGAGATGGTTCAACTATAAACTAGAGAACGCGCTCTTATCTTTTTCGTATACTTAACTCTCCCGATGCTAAGTAAATGGATAACCTCACAATGCTCTCCCGATGCTCTTGCAAGATATTAAAACCAAGATAAAAGAACTTGAAGTTTTATTTTATTGAACTGAAAAATCCTAAAACAAAGCAACCCTTGCAACTACTTTACAAAACAACCCGTAGCCCTAGGGGGAATTTAGAACATGTCGGTGACGGGTGGACGGCAGGGGTTTGGTTTCGGTTATGGGGTAATCGGTCCTGCCCTAGGTTTAATCTATGCCCTTATATAAGCTTTGGGCTCAAGTTATCTAAGGTAACAAGGATTACAACTTTAATTAAAAGTAAGATTCTAATAAAGACTAAATCTCTAAAGTCTCCTACTTTCCAGCCGCATCCTTGTTTCTAGGAATTTCTTCTCCTTGAGCTTTGGCTTGACATATCTTTTGATCCGGGGCTTGGAAAAATATTTGGCTTCCACACGACAGACGAGCAGATTTTTCTCTATCTATCGAGATCCACTTTACTTTTCCTCTTCATAAGTCTGCTGTCACCTTGCTGTCACGACAGGTCCATGACAGGTTCGTCTTCTTCGGCTGCTTGTCTAGTTCAGCTCTTCTGCTTATCTGCCCTGCGCCTGCCTTCTCCGTCTTCTATGGCAGATACCTACAAAAACAGCCATTTTTAGTAGAATCTGTGCCTTTTAATATATTTTTGATGTTTTGCTGTAAACTGACCTAAATGCAATGAATAATGCTTGAATGCAGCAGAAATATGAGTTAAAAAGGGTGTAAATAATAGAACTTTTAAACACTCATCAACACGGTATGAACGAATCCAACCCGAATATCGAATGCTACAAATGGCCCATTTGTGGCCTAAAACAAATAAAAAAAACAAGCATATTTGATTACATGAAAGTAAACAACCAACATGAAAATAAATGAGAAACAATTAACTAAAGTCACCTGAGAAAATAAACCTTTAAAAACTTTAGAAAATAAACGATTTAACAAAAAGACATTTTGGTAATTTTACAAGATTTGAACCCAAAAAAACATTCTAAACTTAAATAAAAGTTTAATATAATTATAAACATTGTATACATTTGTTTTGCTAAATAAGAAGTTCAAATCAAAGTAAATTTAATCGAATCGGGTTTTAAGGACTAAAATGTAAATAATTCATAAGTTGGATTTTAAGTTAAAAACTCAATTTAAGGTTCGTTTTAGACTCATTAATTCCAATTAGACTTAATGGTAAATTCGTGTTGAAATCGAATTTGAAATAGAGTACTAATTGCAAAAAAAATAAGTAGTTTTTGGGCCATTTTGAAAACATTCATAAAATACAAGGCCAGTTTTTCAAAAAGGAAAATTAAACTTTCCTTTAAAAATAAATATCATCATTGACATATAGACCAAGTTTCAGGTTAATCCAAGCTAAAACAAGTCCTTAATTACAATTATAAAATTAGTGACTGAAATGTAAAGTTTGCTATTATAAGGTAATGTATTGAATTATAAAATAGAGGTCAATTCCACATTAAATAAAATTTTATAGATTAAATCGAACAAAAATAAAATTATAGTAAAAATATTAGATAAAATTATAAAAAAAAATTAGAAACAAATAGGGTTCAATTTCAAATTAAATAAATATTTTAGGTTAAATATAAATTTTAGGGACTAAAATGAATAAAATAAAAGTATAATAAAAATATTGGATGTAATCATAAAAATTAATTATAAATATGATTAAAATATTTCATAATTTTATTATTAAAGAGGGATAGCTTTCACTTTTCTTTCCTATTTTCCATCTAATTTGAAGAGAAAACTATTTGTATAGGAGCAAGGAAAACTAACTACCTCCCTTCCTATTTTCTTTCCTTCTAATTTTTTACTCTACCAAACAACTTAAATTCATTTTTCTTTCCAATTTTTCCTTCCCTCCTTCCTCCCTTCCACTTTTCCAATCTAACAAACAAAGCCTTAAAGCTTCCGCCACTTATTTGAGTTAAACCCAAAGCATTTCAACTTTGTCTTAAAAGTGGGTATTTACGTAAGGATTGATTGAACTTTTTAAAACAGCATTATGTTACAAAAAGTAAAAGCAGATGAGGAGGCTGATGACAAAGATTATGATAACCGTGGTTTTGTTTATTGATAAAAGGAAACAAAACACAAATTAACAGAGGAAAAATCTCTACAATAATGAAACACAAATTGATAAGGACACCGCCAAAACTAAAATAAAAATGGAAGCATAAATTGATAAGAAGATTATGATAATCCTGGTTTTGTTTGTTGGTTTAGGCTTGGATTAATATTAATCAAGTTATTTTTTTAGTTATCTTAAAATTAGATTATTTTGAGTTTAGGTCATTTTTGTTCAAATTAAGTTATGTTGGGTTTTTAGTTTATTTTGAACACTTGAGCTTTGATAATTTCATTTTTGAGTATTTTTAAATCAATATACTTATAATTTAAATTATTTTCAGGTTTGAGGTCTCCCTCCTTTTATAAATTTTTATTATTAAAATGAATTAAATCAAATTTAAATTTATAATTATTGAATCAGTTTAAATTATAATCAAAAGGTCTTTCGTCCAAATTCCCTGTTAGTACGGTGCAATATGACATCATTTGTGGTAAAAGATAGTAATAGATCTTTCAGGGTTTTTTTTTTATTTATTTTTTTTGCAGTTTAAAAAATCATTTTGGGCTAAGGTTAAATCAGCAGTTCAGCACTAATCACAGCCCACTATAACATTGCAAGTCCACTTCCTTTTAAAATAAATGTTATAGTGTAGGGTAAAGTACAAGGGTCCACAACTTTAAAAGGTTATAATTTGATCATCCAATTTTTTTTTATAATTTTAATGTTCTTATACTATAATATTAAGCGGCAAAGCTATAGCCTATAGCATGGGTTGGGGGCTATGAGCCCATCCAAAAAAAATTATTAAAAAATCCAATAGTATTTTTACCTATTTAGATTTCAATTTTTAATTTATTTGAATTTTATCTTCTCATTTTATGATTAATTATAGGCTTAAGGGTCAAATTGACCCTCAACGAAAAATAAAAAAAATAATTAAACCTTTATAAAAAATTTATACCTAATTTAGTCATCATAATTTAAATTACACCCAATTTGATCCCTTCATTAGTTTGACTGTGTTGACTGTTACTGTCTTCTAACGATCAACATATATAATAAGTACATGTAGCATGCCATGGGCATGCCACATCATCAAAATCGATTTTAAAAAAAAATCTAAAAATTATTATTTTTAAAAAAAAAACTAAAAAGTTTCATTTCTTTTCTAAAAATACTCAAAATTTCATCAAAACATATTTTAAAAAAATAAATGTTATTTTTTTCCAAAAAAATCTAAAAGTTTCATTTTTCTCTAAAGGTCATAAAAATTCTAAAAATTAAAAAATATAAAAAATTCTGAAAAACCTAAAAGTTTCATTTCTTTAAAAAAAAAGCATCATAAATCCCAAAATCAAGAGTTAGCACCGAATTAACCACCAGTCACTTTCCGTCGCAGGGAAACCATCGTTCTCCTTCAATATTTCTTCTCACCAGCACTATCGTCTGTTACAGTACCGATAACTCTCACCATCGATTAAACCGATTTGAGGACTTGGGAATGTATGGTGAGGGTTTAGGGTTAGACATTTGAAAATTTTGAGCATTTTGAAATTTTTTGAAATTCTGGGATTTTATATTAAAAATATATTTTTAAAAAATTATACAATTTTTAAATATTGTTCATTATAAAATATTTATATAATTTTTTAATAATTATTACAATTATTTTATATTTTTGATTTTAAGTAAAAAAATTATGATTTTATACATAATTTTAATTTTTTACACATTTAAACATTTTTAGATTTTTCTTGATTTTTAAATAATATTTTTTATTTTTAAAATTTTAATTTTAATTTTTTATATAATTTTAAATATTTTTAATATTTTTTTAAAATTTTAAATATTTTTTTTATAATTTTAAATATTTTTTAAAGAAATTTAAATGATTATTTACGATTTTGATGATGTGGCGCATCCATAGTGTGCCACATGTCACCATCATATTAACTAACGGCCAACTTAACGAAAGGACTAAATTGATGTTTTGATTTTTCATTGGGTGCAAAATTTTCTTAAGGGCTTAATTAATTTTTTGATTTTTCGTTGATGGCCAATTTGACTCTTAAGCCTTAGTTATATTTTACTCTCCAATCTTAATTTCAGACTTCATGCCTAATTATATTAATAAGTTTGTAACATACATATTAATATATTTCATAATTTATTTTATAAATATTTTAATTGTGTTATAAAATATTTCTATAATATTTTATAACATAAATAATATAATCTTATATAAACATATAATAATATTAATATTTTATAATATAAATAAATATTTATAACATAAAAATATGGTTATAAATATTTATAAACATGTAGGTAAAGACCGATGGGTATGGTTGCAAAGGGGAGTTGAGTAGAGCTCAGCGGTGGTTAATGACGGTGGAGCTTTGATGAAGATGGGCTAAATTTGATAATTTTATAAACGTGGAGGGGTAAATTTGTTTAATTAAAAGGGTAATAATGAAGCATAAAATATTCAAACATCAAGGATAAATGTGTTATTATACTAATTAAAAGGATAAACTATCTATTTAGTCACTAAACTATGCTTATATTTTTATTTTGGTCATTAAACAAACAAAAAAAAAAACAATTAAAGCACTAACCCGTTAAATTGATAATGACAATGATAACACGTATTTTTAATTGAGATAATTATTTTAATCCTAATTCTAAATAATTTAATAAAATTAGCTCCCACGGTTACAATTTTCTCATTCGAATCCTACGCACACCTTTCGGCATCATCATCATCATCGTTTAGCAGAAACAATCCCTATACTCCACCATCAACTTCCATTCCCACTTCCCAGTCCATCACCATATCAGCTTTTGTTTCTACTTTTATTTTGGTGTTGTTCTCAGCCCTTTCAGTGACTTTAGAAGTTGTCACCCACACTTAAGCAAATGTGGGCTTCCATTAAAGAGAACAATTATTGGGTTCACTGTCTCTGATATTTTTTTGCAACTCTTTTTCAAGTATGTATTATCCTAAAATGGGTTTCTTTGTTTGGTTGTTGAGAGATATTTGCCTTTCACGATTTTTTTAAAAATGATGAATGTATAAATATGGAGAGTGAAAATTGTAATTATCCCAATTAAAAACGAGACATGTCATCATTGTCATTATCAATTTGACGGTCATTGACTTAATTAGTCAACTTTCTTAAGGTTAGTGCCTTAATTGATTTCTTTTATTTAGTGACCAAAATATAAACATTATCATAGTTCAGTATCTATTAGGTAATTTATCCCCAATTAAAATAGATGCCATTTCATATTTAACGGGAGTGGTTGAAGGTTAAAATTTTGAAAAGTTGAATGATCGAAATAAAAATTTTTAAAAGTTGAATAGTTAAAATAGAACCAAAGCTAAAGTTGAATAATCAATCTTGTAGTTTTCCCTATATTGTATTCAAATTATACTTTTTATGCTAATAACATTCCGGGTTTTGACGCAACCCGATGGCTGCATATAAGAACCAACAATATTTCTATAATCAATGCTTATTTTACTTTTACTTTTTAATGAAATCTACTAAAATAAAATTAATTACATTCTTAAAAAGTTGTACACCATTACTTTCTATGAGGTGTAGTTTAAGGTTTATGAGGTGGTGTTTGGGTTTTGAGTTTTAGGGTTTGTGGTTTGTGGTTTACGAGATGGAGTTTGTGGTTTATAGTATATTATTTAGGGCTCAGAGTATAAAGTTTACGGTTTAAGCAGTATTTAAATTAGTTATAAGAATTTAGTAGGTTTTAAACATATCTCTTAGGGGTGTTTGGTTCACAGAATGTAAGATCACTTTTGGGAATAGGATTCCCGGAATATAACATTACTTGACACTTTACTGCGAATGTTGAATTACTTTGCTTGATTTATTTGGTAGGAATGTAAGATTACAATGTTTGGTTGAAGGAATATAAGATTACTTAAATGCACAATTTACTAAATTATCCTTGTGATATATATGTTATTTTCAACATGTTGAACTTTTAATATTAAATTAAAAATATTTGCATGAAAATTCATATATTTTTAAATTTATATTTTAGTATTATATTAAAATTTGAAATTAATTCACCCATTTTTTTGAAATTTTAGGTGTATATTATTTTAATCAAATATTTAATATTATTTTAAAATGTTAATAAATTATAATGATAAAATATGTAAATCAAAACATAAATATAAAAATTAAGATCATGCTTCATAAATATCTTTATTAAATAAAATTAAAAAAATTACCATAAAAATACAACTGAAAATTTTAAAAAATATATATTAAATAAATAAAAATAATTTAAAAGTTTGATGTTAAATATAACATAATTATTGCATCGTGGATTGAATTGAAAATATGTTAAATCGTTAGAACTTGGAGCACTATTAGTTTATTTTTTAAAATGGCAGTTGTGTTTAGGCGTTGTAGGGTCTATTTAAAGAAAATTTATTTTTTAAGGGTAAATTTGTTTAAAGTGTCAAGAATTCTTTAATACCTAAGATTTAAGTGGGAATGACATTCTTACTATTGTAAACTCAAACTAAACATGGTAATGTGATACTAGAAAAAATATTACCCTCAGTAATGTTCTTTTCTGTGAACCAAACATTTCCTTAGAGTTGTGTATAACAAAACTCTAACTATCCATATCATTAAAAAATTTAATAAGTTAATAATTTGTCGTCATTGTAAAATTAATTATCTTACAACGATGAAAGCATTATCAAAGCTAAAATAGCCAATAAGATTAAGGGCTCAATTGATGCAAAACAAACAATAAATTATAAGTTGGGTTTAATTCACCATGTTATTTATGGTTTTGTCTAATAAATTTTTTTTATCATATTTATTTTTTAAGGTGAATTTTTACCTGTTTTCTACATGTAACTAAGGTAGTGGTGGAACCATGATTTTTGTATAGTGGGGTCAATGTAGAGTATGAGGTATTGAGGATTCTTACACTACTAGAATAACTATTGCTGACCTCATACCTCAACAAATTAAGCGATGTCGATTGTAATATTTTCTATAATTTTTTTTTTAAAAATTTCATATTAATTCCTTAAAAACCCTATACCCAACAAATTAAGTATGGTCAATTCACCTCTCAAATATAAATACAGATCCACTCATAAACTAAGGAGTGAGTAATTATTTATACACTAAAATAAGCGAATGCTGGAATATAAATGGGGTGATAATTCGCATCATCTAATAATTTCTCAAACCAAACGAATTATGGTAAACAAACAAAGAAAGAAACGGAATAACGGATAGGTATTTCAGTGACGTGGAAGCCACACAAGCCCAAAACCAAAAGAAGCTGAGAGAGAAGGACAGTCAGAAACGGCGTCGTGTGATGCAGAATCTCCTCTTCTTTTTTTTGAATCTAAATTTTATTCAACAACGAAAGAAATACAAAGGAATCACACCTTTTACAAGATAAATACAATGCATAACAAAATAATAAAATTCTAAAGGTGTGAAAAACGTTAAAATATCAGACCTAACACTGTTAGAAGAAACCTTCTTAAATAAAAATCCAGAAAAATTATAACTTTGCCTTGAGTGCTCTTTGAATATAGCAAAATTCTTCTGCTACTTGTTCTTGGCATGTCGGCACAACCACAAAAGGGAATGATAGCATGTATAGAACGACCTCCTTCGTTGAAAAGCGCTCGTTGATACTCGTCACTCGAACGCGTAACTGTCAAAAGACAAACTACTGTCATGAAAACAGACAAAAACTGCTAAAAAGCAGACGAAAGAACTGCCACCAAGCAGACAAAAGAACTGCCATAAAAGCAGATTTGAATAAGAATCCGACAAAGTAGAAGAAAAACAAGAAACAAACTTGAAAAATGAAATATTCATCGAAAAAGATGAATTTTATTTATGTACAGAACCAGCAAAACGGCCAAAGACCGCCGTCGGTAAAAAAAATGATAAAAAAGAAGAAAATTTTAGAGAAATTTTATAACCGCCTTAGAGAAAATGAAATAGTGGAGAAGTGGAGAAGTTTTTAAGTATCTCCTCTTTTTCTTTTCTTTTGCCTCTTTAATTTAATGATGAATCAATCATCCAGTTGGATGCAGTGTCATAAAACCTAATCCACTCCAACGTATCCCACCTGTCTTCCCTTTCCTTCGCACGTGTCACCTGCGAAACCCTAACCCCTTTCTCTCTCCCTTCATCCCTTTTCTGAGCTCACTGTTTCCGCTCCAACCACGCACCCGACCACACCGGATTATTGTCTTCTCTCTCTCTCTCTAAGACAACACAACAATACCAACAACGATCTCGTTGTACTTCGAATTCCCGTACGGCCGTTGTTCGTTTCATCCTTAATTTTCAGCCGTCGGATGAGGGAAGTGGAAGTAGAAGAAGAAAGCAAAAAACGAATATTTCTCTCTCTCTTTTAATTGCTTGTTTTTGTAAGTGTTCCAGTTAGACTTCCACCTCATCTCCTTCTTCAACCCCAGGGAAACAGGTCTTTCTTTTTCCTTCTTATTTTTACTTTTCGATTTTTATTTCATTCTTTTAAAATTTAAAATCATTGAGCTATTTTTTTGTGTCTTAATTTTAGTTACTTATTTGACCTTTGTTTGTGTTATGGCTATTGAGCATCTGGGTGGGTTTAGGCTTGAAGATTAAGATTAGTTCTTGATCTTTGTAGAAAAAGTAGTTAGCAATTTGTTGATAATTGTTTAAGTTATTGTCTTTTTTCTCTAACATGTCGGAAAGGAGATTCATAGATTCCAGCTGTAAGATGTCTATTGATGGTCTACCTTAGTTTTTTTTTTTAATTAAAATTTATAGTGAAGAATAAGAGGGCTAACTGTTGACTGGCTTTAGCTCTGGGCTATTTAAATCAGACGCTGTCAATTTTGTTGTGGGGTTACCCCCTTCTATTATTTGGCAAGTTTGAATCTTTTATAGCAAAAAAACTTAGAGGGAAGTTTGTTTTTTGTTTTTGGAAAGGTAATTAAGCAAATTGAAGAATTATGTTCTATTTTAAGGTTGTCTGCTTACATAAGGATTGTTGTTGTCATATGTTCTAGCTGTGCTTTGTTTTCCATATTACTAGAATCAATTACAATCCTCATGCCTTCACTTGTTTGAACAAGGATGGATGTTTTATATTTTAAGTTGGTTTATGGAAGATCTAAATAACCCGGTAGGTAATAATTTCGAATTGTTAATTCACCAGTAGTGTGGCCGGGATAAGTGAAGATTTTGATATGAAACGAGTTTGTTTCTGAATTTAGCTCTTTTGATGGTTATTAAGGTATTCTGTGCTGGTATAGGATGTATAGTGTGTACAATATTCTTGGGATGGTTTCGTCTGCAGCTGGATCATTTATCTTTCCATTTTGATGATGTTTCATGATAATTTTCTGATACTGAAATTTGCATAGATTTATGTTCCATGAATCCTGTTTTCACTCGTAAAAGCATAAAAACCTTGTGAATACTCTGAAGTGGTCACATTTTATCTGCTTCTGCAAATCATGAATTCTGAGCTGTAGTTGCTTTTTCCCCTTATTAGCTGCATTGGTTGATATTTTTCTTGTTATCCCTTCTTTCTGACATACAGTGTTACTTATTATCAGCTTCTACGGTGCTTCATAAAGTTCGTTGGGGATTTACGGATTTCATTCTAATTTTGCTGAAATTCAGAGCCAGAGGTTTACAAAAGTAACTATGGGAACGGAAGAGGAGAGCGCACCTGCCAAGCCTTCTTCCAAACCTACTGCCTCAACACAGGTCTGTCATTGTTGCCTCCACCCCACCAATTGGGAAGAACAAAGAAATTTCCCATTTCATTCTTGCCGTCTCATCACTAACGTATAGATGAGTTTACTGACATTCCTGCCTTGGACTTGTAGGAAATGCCTACAACACCCTCATATCCTGATTGGTCATGCCCGGTGCAGGTTTGTATACTTTAGTACATAAATCCCGGGGTTTTATTTAGTTCTGTTAACTGTTGATCTTGTTTATGGAATCCTAAAAATTTGTTCTATTGTAAGTGATTATTCGATCTTACAACCCAACTTCTTGTTCAGGCTTATTATGGTGCTGGAGCTGCCCCGCCTCCCTTCTTTGCCTCAACAGTTGCTTCGCCAACTCCGCATCCATATATGTGGGGAGGCCAGGTGATACCGCTTTTGAAATCTCCATTATACAATAATGTTATTTTTTATATTTGATCAATGTTCTTACTTTCCTTTGCTTTTGATGATATTTCAGCATCCTTTAATGCCTCCATATGGCACTCCAGTTCCATACCCAGCTATGTATCCTCCCGGGGGAGTCTATGCACATCCTAATATGGTCCCGGTAATATTATTTTTTCATCTTCTTCTTTCTTTCTCTATGCGTTTCTTTTTGCCCTTTGTATTCCTTTTGATTCACAATTATGAATTAAATGTCCTTCCTCCTGGCAACTTTTTGTTTAGGCTCCCACTCCAAGCGTTGCACAGAATAATACTGACCATGAAGGGAAGGGTGCTAACGGGAAGGATCGAAGTGCCGCCAAAAAGTCGAAGGGAACTTCAGGAAGCAAGGCTGGAGAAAGTGCAAAGGGGGCTTCTGGCTCTGGAAATGACGGTGGCTCTCAAAGGTGCACTAGGATTTTGATTTTCACGTTCATTCTTAACATTGGGTTTTGGTTAAACAGCTTCTCCAATATCTGCCATGCCTTTTCTAATTCTAAGCGTTTTCTTAACAGCGGTGAAAGTGGTAGTGATGGTTCATCAGATGGAAGTGATGAGAATAATAATCAAGTATGTGCGTAGATATCGTTGTTGATTGTTATCATGGACATCGAATGCTTTCAAAGTTCAGTTTCCCTCATCAACATTGTTTACTGGCTAGCATGTCCGTTCTAATGAATATGTGCCTTTTTTTCCCTTTAGGAACTTGCTACTGGTAAAAAGGGAAGCTTTAACCAGATGCTTGCAGATGGTATATTATGCTTCCTTATCAAGTTTCTGCTTTTATTTGTAGGAAGAAAAAAAAAGCTTCAGATTACATTGAAAATGGTTTCAATATATGGTTTCAGACACCCAAACTTACTTCCTTGTGACCTGGAGTGAGGAAGTGTGTTTTTCGGTAATAAACTTAGGATTGGTTTTTGTATACCGTTATAGTTTTCTACTTACAAATCACTCTTGTTACAGCCAACGCACAGAGTAACAACGCTGGGGCCTTGGTTCCTGGGAAACCCATAGTCTCAATGCCTGCAACCAACCTGAATATAGGGATGGACCTATGGAGTGGATCCCCTGCGGCCACAGGAGCTGCGAAAATGAGGCCTAACTCGTCTGGTGCTGTAGCCGCAGTTCCTACTGGAGTTGTGATGCCTGAACAGTGGGTTCAAGTATGAGCTTTTCGCTGCTATTTTTGTTTCTTATTTTACATGTTCCTTCATTACTATTTGCTCCGTTTCCGATCCAATATTCTGTCTGTCCTTGAGTTGTTCAAATTCACCTTAGTCCTTTAAGGTCAAACTTTCTCCGCTCCCTTTTGCATCCTTTTAACCAGCTAGAACATTTCGGATATGACATAAGGTCTAACGTTCTTCCAGGATGAACGTGAGTTGAAAAGACAGAAAAGGAAGCAATCTAACCGAGAGTCCGCTAGAAGATCAAGGTTACGCAAGCAGGTACACTGGAAATATCTGTTTGTCAACCAAATGGTCCCAGAACTTGTCTCCATAGTCGAAGCCTAACATATATAGCTTGTATTTTGTGTTTCCATAGGCCGAGTGTGAAGAGCTACAAGCCAGAGTGGAGAGCTTGGCAAACGAAAACCATAGTCTGAGAGAGGAACTAAAGAAGCTTTCTGATGAATGTGAGAAGCTTACATCCGAAAACAGTTCTATTAAGGTATAAAACAGCTTTGCCCCTGCTATTATTCATTCATCGCAGTGTATTAATGAAGTGTTGAGATCACTTCTTCCTTGGTTTTCTGCTTCTATAACAGGACGAGCTGACACGGATATGTGGATCGGATGCGGTAACTAATCTCGAGCAAGGTGACGAAGGGGAGAGTTAGTAGGAAACCTACAAGAGGTAACTAGCAGCCAATGCAGTAGTTTGTTGTTATCCAGGAACATTATTTTCACCATGGATTCGGTTTAGTTACTAATCTTATACCCTTAACCCGTTACAACTGTAATGTCTATTTTTACATACAGAAAACAGTTTTAACCAGGTTTCCAATAGTTGTATTGCTTGTAGTTTATTGGGAACAAAAGAATAATTGGGGATTGATTCGGACACTCAATTCAGATTTTCCCACTTTTATTTAGAATACAAGGTTTGATTTTATTACTTATCATATTGGTTTCTTAAAAAAAAAAACCAAACCATACATGGTTTTTTAAGATTTAGATAAATATTGCTTATGCATTGACTCTGCATGTCCAAACAAAGATGCACTTTTTGGTTAGAATATATTGATATACACTGTGAAATATAGATTATTGATTATTATTGAATATGTGATTATAATAATCAGTGTAAATATGATGGGAAATTTTGAATATCAATCTTTTCAAAACTTGTTTAGAATTTTTAGAATCAATCTTTTTCTCCAACATTTAACGACCAGAAGTTGTTGCTTGTCAAAAGATTTTTATGGTTATCTGAACTCAAAAATTGAGCCAATTTAGACTGATCTCTTATTTTGCATTTCTTATCTAATATTAGAAAAGCCCCAAAAATATGAATTTTTCACAGTGAAAACGCATCAAGAAAGTAAATTTTGAGATATAACAAACGAAAAAAATCTTCAAATTTCACAAAAAATTCTTTAACTCGTATAACAGAACTAAATCATTTTTTTATTTTCCAATTTTGATCTCAATTTTCAAACTTCAAGTCTCAAATTAGAAAGGAGTTTTGTAGTTATTCAATAAAAAAAATCTAACTCAGCCCAAATTTCAAAAGAAGAAGAAGGAAAGTCAAAGCAAATATTTTGAGACAATTTTTTTTGGATTTACCTCTAAACAAGCAAAAAAAAAGGGGAGAAATGAATTTTTTGAGTAAATTCATTTTTTCGGATTGAACATAAAATGGAAGAGAAAAGAAAAGATGAGATAGAATTATATGTTTCTCAACGGAAATTATATGTAAGTTTCTTAACGCAAATTTTTTGACATACACAAGGTTTTGAATTTAAGACCTGCTTAAGCGATACTAAATTGTTTATTATTTAAACTAACTTTATTAGTTAAATTGTATGTTTTATTATTATGTGTTGGATGTATTAATAAAAATTTACATTTGAACTATATATAAAAGACATTATTAAGAAGAATAATTATAAATCTTAAATATGAATTATCAAACTAATATAGAAAATATAAAAAAAGCAAAGAAATGAATAGAATTTGATTTCTTTATTGGGTATATATATATATATATATATATATATATATATATATATATATATATATATATATATATATATATATATATATATAGCTGAATAAGAAGAAATTAGGCAGGCCTAAAGGTACTCTGACTCTCAAGTCTCTCAGCTCTTTTACTTGGGACAATTAATTTACTACCACCGAATTTTAATTACCCAAATTTAAAAAGGCATGCAAAATACTAGAATTCTAAATCCAGCTAGGCTAATTTCATATTTAACACCTCCAAGCTGACGTGGCAACCAAGGCGCTCTCGTACCAGCAAAGCACCAGCTCCGCCTGTCTTTTCGCCACGTGGAATCCCCGAACCTGCACCTTCCCTAGCAAACACTCAGCCTGAAACTCCGCCAATCGACTCAAATGCACCGCCTTCATCCCCACCCCTCGAAAACTCTCCCTCCACGGAGGCGCCGTACTCCTCGACGCCGTTTCTACCGCCGCCAATATCCTCGGCCGCAACAACAACGCCTCAATCTTCCTCACCCATTCCCCGTTCGCCACCGCCGCGTCCAACGACTCCAACATCATGGCGTAGAACTCCAAACCGTTGACGAAATTCTTTCTAAACGACGTCGTCCCAGACTCCATCCACACCTCACTATCTACAAACACGACGATGCTCGGGCTAACCCTTCGGAGATCACTCAAGAACGCCGTCACGTCTAAGTTGGGACATCGGAATATAGACGGAGACAAAAGGATGGCCGTTTTCTCCCCGTCGATGAACTTAAAAGCCTTAAACGACAACATTTCGAACGTCCGAAGGAGAACAAACTCAATCTGGAACCTTAACTTAAGGTCTTGAGCGAACTGAACAAGGTTGTCTTTAATGAGCCTTGTCTCAATCGCATATTCCTCGGGAACCACCGCAGTTATACGAATGAACTTGCAAGAGTGATCGTGTCTTTCGGTCATTTCTCTCATCAGAGAAGCGTATTGGCCGCCCAATCCGATATCGAAATCAATTATGTGAATCAACGGTGCCGATCCATCCAGGGCTTCCAGGAGAGCTTGATTGGTCGTGAACTGGCTGAACATAGGGATAGGGTTGATCCCAGAGAAGGCCTTGTAGGCTTTGATGGTCTGAACGATTTCATCCCATGAAGACAAACGAGTCGGCCGAGTTGACCCGGAGAGCAGAGACTGGAGAGCTTCCTTGAAGTAAAAAGCGGCTCTATGTAACGGCTTCCCCGAAGGAGATCGTAGCCGCTGACTGAGCCTCGCCAATATCACCTGCGCCAGTTGCAATTCGTGGGTGTCGAAACAATCCGCGGCTCTTACCAGCTCTTCTATAAAATCAAACCCCGAGTTGAAGTTGCCAATACTATGAAAACCACAACTATTAGACATATCAAGGTAGTTATTAGTGTTAGTACCACCATTAAAATCACTTTGATGAGATGGGTTTTGATTTAAACCCGAAAAAATATCGTAAAGATTGTTAAACTCAGAGTGATGAGTCAACTCGCAGGAGGTGAACTCGGGGAGGTTCTGGATTTGATTCTGGCAGGAAGGAGTAATAGCTTGAGGAGGAATAGTTTTGATAGACGGTACTGATTCGTCATCTAATCCCAAGTCTTTCATGACGGAATCCCAATCCATGTTTCGTAGCACATGCTCGTCCCACTCAAGAGGCGCCTGATGGTGATGAAGTGGAGGATCCGATGCCGGGATACAATTCGAAACATTCGCCTGATTCGATATCGGCTTTTTGGGTGCTGGACTCGGGCTTCGACGAAGATCGAGAACAGAAGTTGGCTCATAGCATGAGGTTGGCACACTGTTAACCCCATGGAAACTTATGATCCTACCTGTACTATTATTATTACCTGTGTTATTGTCGTTAGGTTTAGGGCTTTGACAATGGTTGCTTTGGGGAGAAGAAACCGGGACTCTCATAGCTTTTGAAAAGAAAAACAAAACAAAGAAAATATCTTCTTTCTTTGCCTGGATTTAGGGTTTGAAAGTAGGAGAAGATGGAAGGGGAGTGGGGCGGGGGGGCTTTTAGAGGTTATAATTGCAAGCTTTTTATATGTGCATGGGAGATGGAAGGGGTATGGGTCGAAGGGCATGGCAATGTGGCATGGATGAGGATGACATATATACATGCTCGACACAATACCAGACCTGTCTCTTTTTTTTTTTTATCAACTTTGATGCTTCTCACTCAAGCTTTTGCTTTCTTACATTGTTTTTCTTTTTGGCTTAAAAGAACGACTAAATTTTATCTTTTAAAATTTAAGTGTTTATTTTTTTTCTTAAAAATAAATATTTAAAGTTTACATCATTATAATTTTAGGCGATTAGTAGTTAATTACCGTTAAAAAATCGTTAATCAATCAATGCTTGACATATGGTAATAATTTGAATTTTTTAAAATTTTTTGAAGGAAAAAACATTTATTTTAAATTTTTAGAAAATCCCGAAAATTTCCAATTTTTACAAAACAATCCCTAAACTTTCCCAAATCCTCGAATCGGGGCCACTTCCGCCGCCGATCGCCGCCCCTGAGCATACCCCTTTGATCGCCGGACCTAGCCAGTCGTTTCCCCCAATACAGTATCGCCAAAAACGACGAACGACGTGCCCGTCAAACATAACCCTAAATTGTGTAAAAATTGAAAAATTTCGAAATTTTCTGAAAAATAAATTTTTTTGTGTAAAAATTTCTTTTAAACTTTTATTTAAAAAAAATAAAATAAACATGGCACATGTCATATTTTAATTGGTTAACAAATTTTTTTAACGGTAGCTAACTACCACATACTTAAAATTGTAACGGTGTAAATTTTAAGCACTTATTTTTAACAAAATAATACTTGAAGTACCTGAAATTTAAAAGAAATATAATGTCAGCATTTATTTAATTTAAGTTTTCCTTTTAGGATTCTCACCCTTCATTTTTGTTATTGTTTCTTTTCAAGATTGATTGTTTATATATATCTAAGGGTCCATTCATATTAGTTTTCTATATCACTGTGTTCTTATATTTACCTAATTTGATTATCTATATTTCATATGCTCCATTCATTTAAATTCTCCATGTTAAATTAATTTTGGAGTGAGGTAGAAATATCATTTTACTATAAAAAAAAAGGTTCGTTATACACAACCTTAAGGGTTGTGTATAAAAACTACTAAATTTTTATCATTAATTGTTATTTTACTTTTCATTGGAATTAAACATTGTTGATTCAGGGTGTTTAATGTAATTAATAATCATGTAATTTGATTTAGGTGTTTAGAGTTTATGATTAGTGTTTAGTGTTTAGAATTATGGTTATGGTTTATGGTTTATGGTTTATGGTTAGTGTTTAGTGTTTAAAATTATGGTTTAAGGTTTATGCGTTATGGTTTAGGGTTTTAGTGTTGTTTTATTTTTAAGGTTTTTAGGTTTATGGTTTATGGTTAGTGTTTAAGGTTAGGGTTTATTATTTTATAATTTATGGTTATAATTTAGGGTTTAGAGGCAAAGTTAGTCTTTTGTATTTACTGTTAAGGTTTAGGGTTCATTATTTTAGGGTTAGGGTTTAAGGTTTAGTATTAGATTTTAAGGTTTAAGATGTTAGGATTTAATTCTATTAAACACCATAAATTGCTATTTAATTTTTTAGGAATGTAATTAATTACATTATAATAGATTCTATTAAAAAGTAAAATAAACATTAATGAGGATAATCTAGTAGCTCTTATACAGTCCTTAGAGCTGTGTATAGCAAAACCCTAAAAAATAGCGGTTATTTATGATAACTCATTATTTATTTTGAATATTTTTCAAAAAAATATTTATTTTGAATAGAAATTCTCCACCATTTATCGTGCCTCTAGTTACGTTCTCACTTTAAAAAAAATAGGTTTATGGTTAAAAATTAGAATAAATGTTTAAAGTTTAAGTATTTAAGATAAAATATTTTTTAAGATATAGAATTTATGGTTTAAAATTTAAAGTTAGCACTTAAAATTTAATTTCTAAGGTTAGACATAAAAAAAACACCAAAATATAAGCAATGATTTTGTTCATTTATTTCCTTTGATTTAGCAGAAATAGAAAGGTACGCTCAAGTAACGTGATACGAAATTGAATGCGATTAAATCAATTATATTGCAGACTTCAATAATAGATTTGTTAATATTGTATAAATCGTACGTGAGTTTATAAAATATTTATAAATTAATTAATTAATTCCACTCTTACGAAATTGATGCTATCTATATAAATAAATAAATATCAATCGTCCACTAGCGTAATAATTCATGAAAGGTCCTACCAGATACCCACTTGTATAATTAATAATGAATTTGATGAATTAGGTTTTGAATTGTAGATGATGAATTATATTATCTAAGTTTTTTTTTTTTTTGCACGAGTGTACTTGGAAGTTGCAATCACTGAAAATTCCAAAGAGAATGAAGTCAACCATAAAAAACCCTAGTCTAAACTTTTTTAAATTATCGTATAAATAGACATGCGACCAAACGTGCTCTCATGAGAAAACAAAGGGGTATCATAACATAATATGTCCAAACAAATTGATTTATGAAACAAACGTATTATGTAATGATTAAACAAAAAATGTTAAAATATGAAGATTGATGCTTCATTAACAGCGAAAGAAGTAAATAGAAAAAGGAGCTTTGAATTTATTTTTTTTTTGATAAAAAAAGGAGCTTTGAATTTGGATCCGAAGGTGGCAAAAAAGTCCATTTTTTGTGACTTAAAGTCCCTCACACAGCTTCTTTTCTTTTGCTTTGCTTTGTCCCCACAATTAGAAAACAAAATTAATGAAACAGGGACCTAAGAAAGGGGCATTACCATAAAGTAATTTTGAGACTTGAGGAGCCCACCTTTTATGACCCCCCCCCCCTCATGATTTATTTGAAAATGCATCTTCTTTGATAATGTGCGTATAATTTATAGATTGTATGTTATAATATTTAATTTTTATTGAATGATTTAAAGGTGACAATAAAATAGGGTTGTGCAAAAAATCCGACAAACCAAAATTAAAACTCGAAAAAAATGATCTGAAAATACGGTTAATTGAACCGAAAAATGAGTTTCGGTAATTTTTTTATATTATTTCGGTTTGGATACAGTTTAAATTTTTGAAAAAAAAAACAGGAACTGAAACGACCGGTTATATAATATATAATATACAATATATATATTTATACAATTATATTAGCAAAATTTTAGAGTTATTTTTCATTTATTCTCCTCCAAATATTTACATATTTTTATTACATTCCGAGTAGAAACTCAACGCAAAATATTTATTTGGAAAGTATTATGCCGTAGAATATTCATTTGGGAAGTCAATAATTAAAGGTAATTTATTCCCATAATATTTTCATTACCCTTTGAGTTGTATATTAATTTTTTTTAAAGTGTTTACTGTTTTCAAAGGATTTATAGTTTTTAATTGATTTTATTAGATTTTTTTATGTTATTAAGCCTAGTTTTTGCATATACTACAAATGTTTTATTGAATTTGTTCTAGTATTGAGAAGATATTGGTATTTTGTGTCAAAATTTTTAAAGATATATTCTGTTTGACTATGTTGTTAAATTTTATATTTTTAATAAGTAAAAAAACCATTACCCGACCAAACTAAATCGAATATTTCAGTTAACCGGTTTAATGGTTACGGTTTAAGGTTAAGATTGAGCAAGCCGAATTTACCGGTTATCCGAAATAATTTGCTAACGGTTAACTGAACCCTGTTTTGCACACTCCTATTACAAGTTAGTATTTGTTCATACATATTTTTAACCCTTCAATAATACGTGTACACCTTGTAGACAAAAGCGATTTGAACTCGTGTCTCTTAAGATGAACATCATTCGTTTTTTCACTTAGACACTTATTGGTTTCGTTATAATGTTTAATTCTTATGGTAATTATTAAATGTATTATTTATAAATGTCATATAAGAGGGATGATAAAAAAAAGGACTCATATAAGAGTAGGGATGGGCACATGTTGGATTTTTGGCCCACCCGGACTCGACCCGAAAATAAACACCCTAAACCCGCACCGACCTTACCCGAACATATTCTTTAAAAAAATCCGACCTGAAAATAAATATACCAAATTCGACCCCGACCCGGCCTATATAAAATAAATTAATTTCAGGGACCTAATTGTAAACAAAATAATTTTAAGGGACTTAATTGTAAAAAATATAATTTAAAGGATTAAATTATAAATAAAAATTCAATTTTAAGGACTTAATTATAAAAATATATATATAAAGAAGGGTATTATTATAAATATCCCTAAAAAGTTTAATGGAAAATTACATTATTAGTCACGGGTCGGGTCGGATATTTTCTACCCTAAATCCGAACTCGACCCGAATTTATCATCAACAAAAATCCGACCCGACCTAAATCTGATTTTTTCATTAAAAAACATGACCCGATCAGGTCGAGTCAGGTTAGAACTCATCGAGTCCGGGTAAAATGCGCATCCCTATGTAAGAGGCGGCATAGGTTTGAATCTTAATATACTATCTATATTCGTTTCTCGAATAATGAAATAATATTCTCTCTATACTTAGCTTTAAATTGTTGTCATTGAAAATTTTTAGAAAATTGAACATAAAAAATATTCAATACAAATATATGTTTTGTAAGAATTAGAGTTGTCCAAGGATCAAGTGACTTATCTTGTTCGACAGATGAAAATACTCTTACTTTGGACAGACTTAACATGAATTTGACTTAAATAATAAATAAATAAATCTAAATTTAATTATAAAAAATAAAAATATTAAATAATTTTACTATGTTATTAATATTTGAATAGTAAAACGAGTCATCTAGTCTGGTAGAACTGAGCTGAATAGTCTGATCTTAAAAACAATATAGAATCAAACCACATCAAATCCCTGTCTAATAAGAACTAAGATAACGAATATATACAAGTATAAAAAGGTACTTTAGTAATGATTTTAACATGAGAATTAATTATGTAATTTTTTGTTATTGTTAATAGAATTTTTCATGCATGGACACCATTAATCTCATAAAAGGTTTATTTAATTAATTTTCTATAGAATTCAATCTCTTTTTTTTTTGAATATCTATAGAATTCAATCTAAAACCTTTTAATGATGATAATTTGAAATTTCATAGAAAAATTAAGGCCACATGTTAACTTTTGATTTAATGTGTAATTTACCGCATAAACTTTGACTTGATGCAATTATATATATATTTGATTATATTTCAAATATATATACGAAATTTTAATTTTGATTCAATTATATAAATATAAAGAAATACATAAATAAATTTATTTATTTATATACTGGATAAATATAATTATATATATATAATGTAATCAAATTGAAATGTCATGTACAAAATTACGTAAAATCAAAATTTATGTACTACATTACATATTTCACCGAAATTCTAATGTATTTATAAGATTTATTCTAAAATTAATTTTACTTTCTCTTTTTTATTTCAAATCCAAGTGAAGATAATTTGAAAGGAACCAACTTTATAATCAATAAAAGTCAAAACTAAACTTTGTTTAAAATCAAACTAAGAACACTCGGGAAATCGGGAAGAACAGAGTATAAAATATTATATAATATGATTTGATTCTTTTGATCATATTGTTTTAGAATATCATTTTTCTTAATCACTAATTAACCTACAACGGTGTGAATTCTTAATAAAATATTAAAATTCTTAATCAATGAGTCTTAGTTCAATCGACCAAATCTTTGAGACGCAAAAAG
The DNA here is from genome assembly GCA_030270665.1 of Hibiscus trionum. Taxonomy (NCBI): domain Eukaryota; kingdom Viridiplantae; phylum Streptophyta; class Magnoliopsida; order Malvales; family Malvaceae; genus Hibiscus; species Hibiscus trionum. The sequence continues at coordinate 13,751,533 of BSYR01000006.1, forward strand.
TTAAGATATTCAACATAAAATTTCCATCGATTTTCTCAAGAACCAAACAACTTTAAAAGAACGATGAGTGATCTCATCGTAGAAAAAGAAAAGTTAGGGTGGCAAAGGCACCTCCTCATGGATGAAAAATCAAATCAAAATTCCACAATCCACGTATTTTAATAACATAATAAATGTTAAAAGATAAATAAATAAAAACAGAACAAAAACAAAACCCACAAACCCTGATCTTTTTAATTATTAAAAGCATATAAATTAAGAATCCAACTAGACCGTTCAGGCGTTCAGATTAGGCAACAAGCAGGCACTGCAGCAGCCCCGTCGGTCATCGTTCCGTTCCAAAAATTGATTAAAAAAAAGCTTAAGTTGTCAAATAAGTATCCAAACTATTGTTTTTTTATAATCGCTTAATTTTTTTTGATCAAATAGGTGCTTAACGTTTACAAAATTATTCGTTTAGGTGCTCCGTCGTTAATTTATTTTTTTTTAAATCTTATATTTACCAAAATTCACAATATAACACTAAATTTTATAGATTTTTAAATTCGACCACTGTCTTCGCCGTTCATCACGTTCCGAGATGGAATGAAGTTTTCTTCTCTTGCCGCAAGACTCAATCATTGTTCGTCAGCCGATTGGTCGTCATTTGCTGTCGATTGTTTTGTTTTCCTTACATGAGAATGGGGGGAATGATCGTGGGGGTCTGATGACGGAAGTGGTGGGCAGCTGTCGACAATTGACGGCGGCAACGACTAGAATCGAGATTTTGGACTTAAAAATTTAGGGATTTGGGGACTATTTTGAGAATTTTAGAATATTTTTAAAAATAAAACATGCCACATGTCATATTTTTATTGGCTAACGAATTTTTTTTAACAATTGTTAACAACAAAGCACCTAATTAAAAACTTTAAAAACATTAAACACATATTTAGCCTGAAAAATACTTTGAGCACCTACTTAAAAAAGAGAGTATAATTTCAACACTTATCTAATAAAAAAGCTCACGGAAGTTTTGTTGACAAGCCAAGTGATGACTCATCCATCAAACAATGGACCCACAAAAAAGGACAATGCATAGGGATTGTGACGGTGGTTGGCCAAGGAAGCAATGAATGGGTCCCACGAGACGGCTTTCCTGTCGGATATGCATGAGTTTTATGAATCAATCAATGATCAAAAGGTCCAAAGTCCAAACCCTAACAGAGTACTTGGTAGTTTTAATTGAGAAAACTACATTGGTGGTCCCCAAATTATCACTATTTTCCTATTTTGGTCCCCAAACTATTTTTTTGGCAAAATCATCCCTTCTGTTACATAGTTCTTCTATTTTGGTCCACGTCGTTAAAAACTAACGGAATTGATGACATGAAATTTTTTTCTTATTTTTTTTATTTTCTCTCTCCTATATAGATTATTTAAATTTTTTATTCAGACCATAACAAAGAAAATAATGTAAGGGGGTGGAGGTGGGATTCAAACCCGCGTCCTCAAGCCATTAAGTTAATGGGTTAACCAATAGGTTAAACTCCAAGTATTGTTATATTTTAGCACAAATTACCTTTAAAACAATCAAATGAACCCCCAAAAATTTAAAAAATAGTTGAAACAAATGACTTACAATAAGATTCATACTCATGTGCCATGGCATAAAAAGGCCAAGCATAAACCAAATGTGCCAAAGAATTATTTCGACTAAAATTTATATTTAATGTATATTAATTTACAAACAACACAAAATAAAATATTAAACCTAGAGAGGGATTCGAACACAAAACCTTATTGATAAATTAATATAGGTTAAATATAAATTTTAGTATGCATTAAATATTTTATTCGAACACAAAACCTTATTGGTAAATTAATAGAATATACGTTAAATATAAATTTTAGTATATGTTAAATATTTTATTCGAATACAAAACCTTATTGATAAATTAATATACCTTAAATATAAATTTTAGTATATGTTAAATATTTTATTCGAACACAAAACCTTATTGATAAATTAATAGAATATATGTTAAACATAAATTTTAGTATATGTTAAATATTTTATTCGAACACAAAACCTTATTGATAAACTAATATACCTTAAATATAAATTTTAGTATATATTAAATATTTTATTCGAACACAAAACCTTATTGATAAATTAATGGAATATACATTAAATATAAATTTTAGTATACGTTAAATATTTTATTCGAATAAAACCTTATTGATAAATTAATATACCTTAAATATAAATTTTAGTCTATGTTAAATATTTTATTCGAACACAAAACCCAATTGATAAATTAAAATGTGTTGTTGGTAAACTAATATACGTTAAATATAAATTTTAGTTGAAATAATTCGTTGGCACATTTGGTTTATGCTTGACCTTTTTATGCCATGTTACATGGGTTCGAATCTTATTGCAAGTCATTTGTTTCAACTATTTTTTTGGTTTTTGGGGTTTCATTTGATTGTTTTGAATGTAATTTGTGCTAAAATGTAGCAATACTTGGAGTTTAGCCCAACGATTAACCCATTGACTTTAGAGTGTGGGGACACGAGTTTGAATCTCAGCTCCCCCAATTCACATTATTTTCTTTGTTATGGTGGTGACATGTGTCACCACCACATTAGTTTGAATAAATTTTTTTAATAATATATATATAGGAGAGGGAAAATAAGAAAAAATAAGAAAAAAATAAGAAAAAAAGTTCTACGTCAGCAATTTTGTTAGTTTTTAACGACGGGGACCAAAATCGGAGAACTATGTAACAGAAGAAACGATTTTGCCGAAAAAATAGTCTGGGGACCAAAATAAAAAAATGGTGATAGTTTAGGGACCACCGGTGTAATTTTCCCTTAATTTAACTTAACACATCTCTGTTTTGTTGTTGTGGAATAGCGCGTAGAGAGCACGCCCACGTAAGACAGCTTTAGCTTTTTGGATGGGAGAGGGAAGGGAATATGTTCCGATCGATGACACTGTGTTTTCCATCGATTTGATAAATCTCCATCCGACTGTTTACGTACCACAAACAAACACATTATATCCATTTCCTCCACTCATTTATTTAGTTTGTATTTTTTTTAAAATATTATTAATGGTAAATAAGGGTTTCTTAACTCTGCTTGTAGAGTAAAAAAAATCATTAGTAATGTATCAAATAGTTATCTATAATTATATACAGTTGTGATTTTGATTTGGTTCTAAATTTCAAAACATTTTAACCAAAATTTTAAAATATAAATATTGTATCAATCAAGTAATTTCACTAACATCAATAAACGTTAAAATGGTAACACATACAATGTAAAACATATTTAAAATGAGTGAATTAATTTTTTTAGATAAAGAGGAGATTACTAAAACGTGTTTTGCTAAAAAAACTCCCTAAATTTAAGTAGAGGAAAATAGTAGACATGCAAGTAATTACAGAAACGGAAAGGAAAACCTTAAGCAAATAAATTACATAAGTAATCTAAGAGATGAATCTATCCTCATATAATACAACCTCAACACTGCTCGGTGGTGTAACAAACCAAACGGTCTTAAGAACCCCGTGCGATGCTAACTTAGACATACAATCGACCACCTTATTTCTACTGCGGCGAACATGTTGGAGTTGGACCTCCCAATTACGCTAGCGTAGCACATCGAGATGTTTCAATAAGGTAAGGGATTCATCTTGATATTAACTGTGAGAATGTAATTATCTCACTATTTGATAAAATAAGAATATTGTTACTTTAAGTACTTAATTAGAACATTTCATATTTGGACCCGAGTTTAAAAAATTGAAACATAGTTTAAAGGCGTTTTGTCTATGATTGTAAACAAACAAGATCAATAGGATATAAGTTGAAACATTTTCATATTTGTGAACACGTTCATTTAGTATTTACGAATAGGAAAATTCTACAACGTGCGACGAACACCGATGAACACCACTAATGATGAACATTGTTGAACACCATTAAATTAATTAATAAAAATTTAAAATTTCAAGGACCTATCAAATAATTAATAATTACTTTAAAAAATTCAATTAAATTATTTTATATATATATTAAAATTTTATTTTTTTAATAAGGATAAACTATATATTTAGTACCTCACCTATTTCTATATTTCTATTGAACCCTCATTATTTAAATATTATTTCAATTTGACTTTATTCTTTATAAAAAAAATTAAACCCTCAACCCTCAACCTAAAACCCTAAACTATTAAACCTTAAACTCTTAAACTTATACCCTAAACAAATTTGGAGAAGGTATAACTTTGAGAGTTAAATTCTTTATTGTATTATTTATCGGATGCGATTAAAGTATTAATTCTTTTCAACCTGAATTTAGAGTTTTTTTGTGTTAGTGTTGTCAATTTCATATTGTTATTCATGTTTTATAGATTCGTTAGTTTATTTAAAGTTTTTGATGGCCAATAGTATTTTTCTATGAATTATTTTATGTCATTTGAACTTTTATTTGCTGATATAAACATGTTAGATGTGTAGCAAGTGAAGGCATATGGAAAACTGTTTGACGTTTGCTTTGATTGTTATGATTTTATTTGAACTTTCATTTGCTGATATAAACATGTTAGATGTATAGCAAGTGACGGCATATTGAACCTCGTTATTTAAATATTATTTTAATTTGACTCTATTCTTTATAAAAAATAATTTAACCCTTAACCCTCAGCCTAAAATCCTAAACTATTAAACTCTTAAACCTATACCTTAATCCTATCACCTATTTTTTAACTCTCAAAGGTATACCTTCTCTAAATTTGTTTAAGGTATAGGTTTAAGAGTTTAAGGGTTTAAGGTTTAATAGTTTAGGGTTTTAGGTTGAGGGTTAAATTATTTTTTATAAAAAATAGGGTCAAATTGAAATAATATTTAAATAATGAGGGTTCAATAGAAATACAGAAATAGGAGAGGTACTAAATATATAGTTTACCCTTATTAAAAAATAAAATTTTAATATATATATAATAATTTAATTGAATTTTTTAAAGTAATTATTAATTATTTGATGGGTCTTTAAAATTTTAAATCTTTATTAATTAATTTAATGGTGTTCAACAGTGTTCATCATTAATGGTGTTCATCGGTGTTCGTCGCACGTGGTAGACTCATCCTTACGAATATACTCGTTTAATATTTGTAGTTTGCACATTAAATGAACAAATAGAATTTTAAAAATTTAAACCGACACAAATAAGCATGAAAAATGTCTATTCTTCCTAGTTCATTTACATCTCTAATTTAATGAATTATCTCTAATTTTATGCTATTAACACATAAATTGTTATAAACTCCTCCCCCTTCCACTATAATTGTCATTTTTTTACTTTTAGTTATCAAAATTTTAAAACTTTGACCATAATTATTTTAAAAAAAAATAGTTTAAATATCGGCATCTGACTCTGTTATGACTATCATAATGATAATGATGAAATAACAAACAATCGCAAACACAAAAATAAAACAAACATCAAGATTTATGTGAACAATCCTAGACGGGAAAAACCATGTGGCAGATGAGGAGAAAATTTTAATATGTCGAAAAAGAGATTACAACTTATATCTAACCCTTAATCTCTAATATCTATTTATATGGATGGATAAGTTACTTGATTACAAAGGAAGCTTGCATAGAAAGTAATTCTACTCAAACCGAATTTCATTGTGCCGGAGCTCAAAATAGAATTTGGGCTAATAGAGTTATTGGTCGATTAACGCGGATCAGGTTTTGCAAAGCCCCAATACGGGGAGACTCTCCCAACTTAATTTTTTCCATTCACATCGTTTAGATTCGAACCTCTAACCTTACTTAAAGGATCTAGCACCTCATCTCGGTAAACCAGCTGATTGTTGGTAATTATGTTAAAATTTTTAAATAACTTTTTATAAAATGTATCTTTAAGAACTATTATACTAAAAGTTTTCAAAATATATTTTTTAAAATTTTTATTGATAATAATAATAATAATAATAAGTTAAAATTTTAAAAAAAATTACTATCAAAAGTCAATAAGTGATAACTTTAGCAGGACAAAAAAATACACAAGACATACATAATATTATCTCATTGGAAGTATTTAAAATTGTAAAAAAAATGTCTTTAAAAATAAATACATATAAACTTAGTTTAGTAATGCATATATTGAATATAATATATATCTTATTTCGTAATCAAGCTTATGTGGGTCCTTAGGGTTTTTCAATTGTTTTCGAACTTTAAACCTTTCTTTTCATTATAATATAAAATTTGGATGGTTGTATATGTGTGAATGCATGGTCAGGGATCCAATGCTATTATAAATTAGCTATTTATCAACACATATAAAATGTTAACGTTCTCTCCATTTTTTCATCAATAAAGATTCCGCTAACAAGTGTGTGCTTCCTATTTAAATTGTAATTTTGAAAGAATAATGAAAATATTATTATTATTATTAAATAAATAAATTTGATAAAATTTAATATATCAAAATTAATAATTTACTTAATATAATGTTTGAAATAACTATATAGTACTACAAACTATACGTGGTTTGAGAATAACATTACTAAATGGGAATAATAAAGCTAAACATGATTAATTTGAAAAGTAAAAGGCAAAGGCAAAGTGTCAACAAAAGCCTTTAAGAAAGGCTCCATGGTAAAGGAAAATGTTTATGCATTAAAAAAGCACTTTCTAGTGTACCCAAAGCTGTATATGGAGATTAATTAATGATTGCTTTAAAGAATTAGAGCTTTATGTGCTTAATCATGGAAACTTTTACTAGAAAATTTTCAGATTAAGTCGAGCAAAGGATTGTTTACACATCAGTCCAACGCCATGTATTGGTATTTTACTATATGCATGGTAATTAATATTATACTAGAGTATATTCGTATTATAGTAATATTATCCTTTTCTTTTCATATTCTTATTTAACATATTAAATAAATTTTAACACATGCTCTTATTTTAAAATATGAGTTATAAAATGTTGAGGAGAACTTTTGACTTTTTCACGACAAGTATATGAAGTGTCGTTTGTCAGACAGTCAATTGTGAATCTCTTTAAAAATTTAGTATTGAGTTTTATGGTGTCTATGTACAATTTTAGCATGGAAATTTTTATCTTGTTCTTGAATTAATCTTCTGGAGAAATCTGTGAAGTATCATCGGTTGGATAATTTGTCTCAAGTACACGGAAAAGATTTCAAGAAAAGGTTACAAAGTGTCCTTCATCAAACATCAATATAGCAAATCACTTGTCAAAATTTTATTACATGTACACTAAACTATTCCAAAGGTTGGACATGAGTCTGTAAAGTATCATCGGTTGGACAACAATGAAACATTTAATTTTTCTTGATGAAATCTCATGTGATTCTTCACACGACCTTAATTGTTTGAATCACACACATTAATCCTCTTCAAGATACAGAAAACAAAAAATTTAAAACTAAAATCATACGTAAACACGTAAAAATTCACGATCAACTACTCGACGGACATCATTTTCGTAGACTTAAGAAACCCCTTAATAAAACCCTACAATTTATGTTGGAAGTACTATGTATATGCTATATATATGAAGTAAATTGATATGAGTCATTAATACATATAAAAAAAATCAATTTGTGTATATTAAAATACATTTCTTAAATAAAACCCTGGATGATTCCATTGGCATCTATATTCGAAAGAAGCCAATAATTGTCCAACATCTCTAGCCTGATTACAACCCAATCTTTTATAACAATAATAAAGAAATATTTTTCTCAGAAACACATGATTTACATTGCAACTTGTAAAGAATACTAACAGTATTTAATGGGAATAATTTTTTAGTCAAAATACTTAGGTATTAAGGTTCAGAGCTCACACGCGATGTTCCCAGAAGAAGAGGCTTGAAGTTCACAAAAGTGATTTCGAGATGTTTAGATTCTCATTTATATCATTCACAAAGAAGATGGTCTCCCATTACTCCCCTAAAAAGAAAAGCCAAAAACGGTGCCTTTGTCTTTAGAAAATAATGTTAAAAAATAATACAAAATATATTGATATTTCAAAATTTATGCAATATAATTACAAATGATCAAATTTATATAAATATAAAATATCTTAAACACAGTTTTTTTGAAAGCTGTCTTAAACACAGTTATGATATGATAAAATATGGTATATAAATACAATGCCGATTAATGAAAAGCGGATCTTCAATTTTTTACCGAGCAGGTAACCTTACAAAACCTTTTTTTTTCTGTTACCGGAGATCCCCAAGGATATGTTGATTTTGGTTTGAGGGGGAAATACACTTTGATTCGATTAGTTTAGTTTAATTTAGTTTCCTTATCTTTCTCAATGAATGCAATACAATATAAGTATATGGATTATTGTGATTCCTTGACAGTCCACATATAATATGGGAGGGATCTTAGTGTGTTTTTTATAGGGATTGACAGAGGGAAACTGAAAGGGGTGGTCGTCCCCTTAAAAATTTGAAATTCGTATATTTAATTTTTTATGTATTATTAATTAAAAATTTATTTTCGTCACTTAAAATATTATAAATTTACCTTTTTAAAATTTTATATGTCCGTTCTCTAACATAAAATTGTGTGTCTTTCCGTATTTATTTATGCTATTTGATGGAGCAGACAGGTTAAAGATCGGATGGAATGTGGTGTGGGCTTAAAGGTGATTTGGTATTTCTTTAGCTGCCCAACTTGAAAATGATGAAAAGACATGACCAACTCTGGTATGTCCACTTCATTCAGAATTTTCATGCTTCATGCTCAACCACTGCTTGTTAAATAAACTTGCAAAAATCGTGCTCATTTTAACTATGATTTTGGCCACATCAATCCAGATCAACATAGTTAGTTACTTGAATTTTCTCCAATTTTGGAATAAAACAAAAAGGAATAATGATAAATTGGACCTCTACATATTTTACCATTATTATTATTATTATATAAAGTTGAATTGTATTTTTTAAAAAACAGAAATGCTCACTAAAATATTAAAATTTTTTACTGTTATAATAAGAGGAAACAAAATTATTAAGATGTGAAATAATATATTTACTATAGAAGAATAATATAAATACGCTAGAAATACATATATTGTCAAATTTGTGGTATTTTCCATTTCTAGAGTAACTTAAGATAAGTCCACTAAAATGAACTTAAGGCTTTGCTTAGTATGAAGGACGAAAAGAGAGAAATGAAAATTTTAATTAGCCAGTTTCAAAGTAAGAAAGTAGTTATAAATCTTAACCGTTTAATTAAGTAATTTTCTATCCTTCCCCTTTTCAATCTTTCATGCCAAACAATGCCCAAGTTCTTAACCTCTTTGTAATTTAGCAGAGTTTAGTAAGGTGAACCAACGATGCAAAGATCAAAGTTTGTTAACCTAAAAGGAACACAGAAGAAAATACAAATATTTATTTTTCTCATGGCCAAAAATGACTGAGCTAATGAAGCCTAAGCCTAAAAACCACCATAGAAAACCACTCTTTAAACTATACAAGGTCTCAATCGGTTCACCAACTTCGAGAAGACTCACACATCGGCAGAGCTAATAACGTAGGAAACAACAACAGTGATGTCGTCAAGCTTGCCACCATTATAGCGGAATTCGGCATCTTGGGCAGCTTTGGCAAATGGTGACTGCCTGTTCTTATCCACTGCTCGTTCACGAGCCAAAGTTGCTATCTGCTTAGCTGTTGATTCGGGACTCAAGCCAGCTCTTAAAGACCAAACAACGACAGCAGTAACCTCATTGTTGTATAGATTATCAAACAGCCCATCTGTTCCAGCAACAATGACATCACCCGGCAGAACATGAATTCTGAAAACCTGGCATATTTATTCCAAACTGATAGTTAGGTTTTTGACATATAGTTATGTTTGGGGAAATAGGTTTAAGAGCTACATGTTGATTTTAAGGTCATGAAAGAAAATAGAAAACTATATGGCTTCATAAGAGTTTCAAAGTCTCAAACACATAAGAGACTATATGAACATGTTTATTTTGTTGTATCGATGAGCACCGAGCCATATAAGAAATGCAGCCAGATGAGGCCCAATGGTCAGTATGTTTTTTTTAAATCCAATATTAGGGCATTAACAAAACAGGGTGCTAAAAAGATCCAAGAGCTTGCCAGGTTTTTCTAACCCATTCAAAGATATTGCCTTACACACAGTCAAAAAAAAGAAAAGATAAAACATTGATCAAGTCCTTGTATTCAGGTGGAGTAACGAGTCATCAACTAACCTGACCAGAGCTTGGTAGATCACCATTATTACCACTCTCCAACTGATAAGTAAAATTGAAACTATGTTGCTGCACTGGCGAATGGAAGACAGTTGAACCGTCCCTAACCACTATGAAACCACTGTCCCCCAGATTTATGGCGTGTATTCCCTGTTAAGAAAAGCAAGTATATAAAACCACATGGACATAATCTGCTTGCTAAAAATATCATTCTTTTATAGATTCCGCAACTCTAGCTGTCCCTATATGCACTTACAATTAAGATCGATAATTGTTTAGGACAATAAAAAATAAGGTCAATTCCATAGGAAGACATGGAATGAAATGATAGCAGTTAATAAGATGCCCCAACGGCTTTCCTGCTAAGTTCAGAAAATCATTAGTGTGGTATGTGGCAAGAATTTCAATTCTCAGAAACAGAGAAACCTCACATCATACAACTATACCAAGACTAAAATTTAAAAGCTCAACCAAGAAAAGAAATTTAGTTTCGTTATTTTTGGAGGTCAGCAAGGGTTTTGTAGGTGAAAATACACATAGACAGTTCAAAACACCAAATGGTTGACATTCTAAATCAAGAAAATTTACTCTTTTCAGTGGCAACAAACTTTTGAACCATCCACAAAATCTATAAAAGACAAAAAATTAGTTCCTGTAATCAAATTGAGACCTTCCCTTCATCAAAATATGTCAAAGAAAAATCATCTAAAGCATATCTGCTCTCATGCTAGTTAACGTATTAAAAAATGATAAAGACATGCCTTTGAAAGTGAATACAAACCTCCTCTTTAAGGGCAATGATGCATGCCGTTGAGGATCCTTGTGATTTTGTGTTTGAATGGGCCTTTTCTAATACCCTGACAGGATCTATTGAACCCTTGGGTTCATCTCGAATTGCAGTAACTGAATTTGACATAAGTTCAAGAGCAAATTCTCTAGCATCAACACCAACTTCTGCCCAACCACCAACACCATCAGCTACACCTATGGCTTGTTCATCGGCACAGATGAAGTGTGCGTCCTCTCCTCCCTTTTTTACCTTAGCAGGATGTGGGAGATAACATGACCCAGAAACAAGCGTCAAGATTTTCTCACCTGAAATAGCTCTGAAATCAACCAAAAAATCAAATTGCGGAAATTGAGTACAAGTGTCACAAATGTTTAAAGCATATAGCTGGCCATTACTTGAAGATAATTTTCAAAAGAAGAAAAGAAGTAAAAAAAAGGGGACAAAACAATGTAAATAAATAGATGAGAAGACTTACTGTTCAGGCAAACTCGTAGCCTGCTCATCACTATAACTGCCATCAAATGACACATCATGAACAACCTTAGAGGAACATGGCACGGTTGAGGTGTGATTACTTTTAATCCTTGGACTAAAAGGAGGATTACATTTAGAATTTCTTGACATTGTGCTAGAAATATAGTATCCACGAGCAAAGAGGGGTTGTTCATGCTGTCTCAAAAACATACAAACTTTTCGGCAACTGGTATGGCTCCGATCAGCAAAATAAACCCCTTTAGGTTTCAAAAAGCCAAAGCCATTCCAACAGCTTGCCATTAATTCATCCACATAAACATATCCGAAAACAGCCTTGGAACCAGAGACGGCCATGTTTCTGCCCTGTCACAGAGCTGGATTAAAATAAACCTGTTATCGAATAATTAATTACTCGAATAAGAAAAAAAGATTTAAGTCAACCCTGAATCCTATGACAACAATTTCTTTCTAAGTAGTGAACTTGTTGAATTGCGCAACCAAAAGCATGTTTCAGTAATTGTACTTCAAAAACCAGTATATATTACAGAGTTGAGCTTAGAAAGCTACACACACACATTTGAACTCCTTATATCAAGTTCCCTTAGTTCAATCACTCCCAGAGGGAACCTTGAATCAAATATAAAAGCTGATGCATTTACACGCTTATGACATATCTGCAATTCGAACTAGTTCTACTCCAATAAAGCATATTTCTTTCAACACAAAAATAGAACACCAAATTGTGGTATATAACATATTTCAAAACCTTGCTTTCTAGGCCTGTAGGTGATGATTAAGATGCACTAAAGCGCGCTCAAAATGTAACAACAAATAAGAGAGATTGGAAAAAGGTTCAAATCACCTAAACTAGTTACATAGCTCAAGACTAAGTCAAATTGCAAAGAAGAAGAAACTTAAAACTAGAATTTAACCTTTTCTGGATGATAAACTGCAAAATTTATACTTTATATACCGGGTAATTATATTTGAATATATGGTCCCTAATAAAGAAAACAAACATATTGCTCTTTTTCAATAAAAATATAGCTTTTTCATTGTTTTAATAATCCCATTTCAAAGCTAAAACTTTCAGGAAAACTACAGACAAAAATTATGAACTTTGGATAGTTTTAATGGAAACGAAATATGGGTAATTGTAAGAATCTCAATGCGAGAAATATAATTCACAAAAATTGAAACATTTGACAACTACCCAGCAAACAAAATGCAAAAAGGGATAACAAAAAGGCGTTAAATGAACCTGTTCAAGTAGCTTGTAGAGGTTAATCTGCCAGTATTTGATACCTGAACCTTGGCTAAAGCTATTATCCAATCCGTAAAAGCCTAAAGTGAAAACAAACAATCGATAGAGAAAGAATGAAAGGGAAAAGACCCCCGAAAGCTTTGAGTCTTTTTTGGATTGAGTTGAGGTCCAAAGATGGCCCGGATCCGGTTCGAATATCTCCCTCTTTTCCTCTATCTCTGTTGCTAGTTTCACTTATTACAGGGACGGGTAAGACGTAATAGTTTTTGCCTTAATTGCACCTTATATCCTCAAATTGTGGTTTAATTTTTGATCTAATCCTCAAACTTCAAATTATTCTAACTTAATATTCGAAGTATTTTCTTTGAATATGAATTATGAATGTCTTGTCTATCCGTTTAACAATTTATGTATATACTAATTCTTCGAACAAGGCAAGACCACGAGGTGAAAAATATATATATATAACTTTTAAATTGTAAGTGTGTATATGCATTGATAGTTTTAGACCTAACATGTTAAGAAAATAATTCGTCTGAATTTTATTGACATTGATTTTCTAATAGGTCACATACAAATTGTTTGCGCAATAATACATATGTATTTACAATTTGTTATATGTGCTTTAAATATACTCTTTCATGGTTAGATTTAAACTATTCCCCTGTTTCAACAAAGTCGTTATTTTTATAAATTGTCACTTTAAAAAACTCAACAATTTTTATAACACTTTTTATAACACACATTTACTTTTCTATCAATTTTTAATTTTTTGTTATAAATAAAAAGTTAACTTTTTAAGGACAAACTTGTCATTTAATTTATTTTACATCACACAACTCATATAAACTTTCTTTTCTTAAAATTCCGTGAAAAGTCAATATGTGACAAGAATAATAAGACAAAGAGAGTAATATTTAAGAACCAAATTAATAGTTAACTTGACAAAAGAAGATTCGATCCATATATTGCAGCAAGTGTGGACCATATATTGCGAGAAAGGAATACAATGGCATATTGTTTATCGTTGTTGAATCGTGATAAATTTATCGGTGAAAAGATCTTTATCGATCCTCCATATATGGTAGCATCTTTGTTTCCACAGGAAGTTTGTGTAAATAGCTAAGTCTTTCTTCGTCCGTATCATAAAAAAGATTCAATCGATATAATATTAATACTTTAAAAACTTAAATTAATATAATAATTCAGACATTTTGATACAATTAGTCTATTGTTAATTTTGACAAGTCAAAAATAATTCCTCACATTTTCTATTCAAACTTGAATCATGAAGCTTTAAAGGATTCAAACTTAGGTGAAATAATCTTAAATCATTATTCTTAAGAAAAATCTACGCAAAACATGATAAAATTTATGAGCTTTTCGAAATGTTCTTTTGATGGTTGAGCTACCCAGGCTCTGGAAAAGAACATCAACACTAAAAAATTAATGAATATGTCGTGTTTATGACTGAAAAATCTGAAGAAGGGACGAGATCAAGAAAATGGGTGTAAAATTTGAGGATAAAATGAAAAATTCATCAGTATGAAAATTGACACATTGGCTAAGGTTTAAAATACTTGGATTATTTGATCAAAAAAATACTTAGGATTAGAGATGACCACAAAACCAAGAGGAGGAAATAAAAGGAAGTACAGCTTAAATCCTTATCCATTCTTATCTCTTTTATTTTATTTTTTATCAAAATTCTTATGTCTTTTATGTTTCCCAGAGAGAAGGAAAAAAACAAATATGGGCCATATTGGCTATGCAAGGAAGGATATTGTATACAAATGATTTTTTTAATAGTCTAAAAGTAATTATAAGGTATTATCCGTTCATACATATTTTTAATCCTTTGACAATTAGTATATACATTGTAGACAGAACAATTTTAACTTGTATCTTCTAAAATAAATATCATATATTTTTTTACTGGGATACTTGTTAGGTTCTTGTACACAAATGATTCTATCTTAGAAATTGTTCTTTTCATTTCATAGCTGATGAAATTTTAGATGGGAATTCTTTAGGCCCCAAAAGACCCATCAATGATTAGGCTCTTTGAATTGATTAAGCCCAAAATGGACCTCTTCCATTTTTCTCGTTAAGTTATACCTCTTTATTATTTTGTCATTCGAAGATTTTTTTTATGTTGTTTGATCTTTAAAATTTTTGTATGTGAAACACGTTATTAATTTTGTTCCTTTCGTGTCAAAATAAGTCACGTAACACCTTAGGAATGTGTCACTTATACCACCACATGGTGCATAATAAGGGTTCGTTTGTACTTTTGTCATCCAAATGAGGGTCCATTTGTTTTACTGAAATTTATTTTTGAAAAATAAATTTTGAAAAATAAACTACATTTTCTAAAAAATAAACTACAGAAAATATTTTCTAGTGTTTGGTTGATGTTGTGTAATTTATTTTTCGTTGTTTAATATTTTTTTAAAACAGTTTATGAAATTTTTTTCAGTTATTGTATTTATTTATATATATATATATATTTATTAAGAGTTAATTTTATTGTTATAAAATTATATTTTACAAAGGGTTTAAATATATTTTACCAAACAACTAAAAATCACCATTTGAGATTTAATTCTTAATTTTTTTCATGCATTTCAAAAATAATATCTACGATCATGTGCAAATATAGTAAAGAACTTGATCGAATGTTATACTAAAGCAAACAAGATTCAATTTACATTATAAGGTATACCCTAATGACACTTGTAACCAAGAGCTATATTTTTCACAGTTAGTCATTGATTACAAGCACAACAAAAAGCTGCAACTACAATTACAAAAATATTATCAATGGAATACATCAATACTAGCTTTAGTAATTCTGTGTCTTTTCTTTCAAACCATCTCCATCCCTCAAGCTATCCTTTACCTGAAACAACAAAAAGAAAATGTATCAAATGATTAATTTTCCATTATATTTGTTAAATGGCAGTAAAATAAATCTCAATGCCATTATACTTCAAGCTACTATTTTCAACACTCAGAATCCTTCTCAATGTATTATTATGGTGTAATATCTGGATGAAAGGTCAATAGAACACCAAAATCTAAACATTGAGAATCCTTAGACTGCAACATAGAGAAGAACTAGCCTTGTTTTCTTCATAATAAAAGCTGAAGAATCATACACTGAGATTTCTCTAACATCGGACACAACCACTGGTTCTATGGTCAAATAATTTTATCGGGTGATTAACATAATGTACCAATTAAATATTTGAAGATACCATCATGCCAACAAAGTGACTAGCAAAGCAACAGGGAAACAATGATGAAATTGAACTTTTTTAAATAACACATTTCCCACTTCTATGTCGGATATTCCCATTCTGTTGCCCTTTTATCATACCATCTTGTTTCCTGTTGCAAACTCAAAATCTATGATGCTAAGGTAGACATTAAGTTCCAGCTACATTAGAATCATTAATAACATTCAATCAGGTATAAACTATGAATCACTTTCCACTAATAACTATTTGAGCATGAAATGCATTAACTTATCATAGATTTCTATCTTAACTTCACAAAAGGGGTGGGACATCAGTCCATTGATGCTCGATGTGAACATTTGTCGAACATTATTAAGAATCATGGGCAACCTACAAGATGATTAGAGGAGAGGGACAATGTATTGCCGTTCAATCACATCCAGTCCATAGATTAACTAACTTTTTCAGAAAATGATGAAGTGAAAGAACAAATGCAAGTGACAATGGGTTCGATTTGCCAACTTTTAGGAAACCACCCTTCTAAAACAGAACTCCAGAAAAAGTATAAAAATTTAGACAAAAAGCAGCCTAGATCTGCCTAAATTTGTTAGGAAAGATTAAGCAAGAGAAATGGTAGAGCGGAAGTAAGAAAGTGAATTGAAAATTGAAGAAAATTTTAACCACAAAAAATTTAAAGCTGTTCAATGAAGAGAACACCAAAGCCTAATTAGCTGACTTGAAACAAAAATTGGAAGACATGAAACTTACTTGAAACTTGCCTTTTTGTTCTCGAAATGCTGTTGAGCATTAACAACAGGACACTGCAATGTTCTACACAATTACTTATCTCTTCTTGTTTACTTGTTCTATAAAAGCATTCATATGCACACTTGAAATACGCTTGCTGCAACCAATAATCACGATCTATTGAAACAAAATAAATAAAACCAACACAACCAAGAAGTTTATGCCATTATCGTAACTGACCAGAAAAAAATAAACAAACTTGGCATCAGATTATATCCCAAGAAAATGAAAAATCTTCAATATCTAAAGAAATCAACAAGTTCAAAGCAAGAGATTTAAATCTAATTGATTATTAGGGCAAGAAAAGGGAAAAAAACTGAAACATATACAATTATAACGGAAAATATAAACTCACCTGAGTTATCGTCACCGTCGAAAGAGAAATATCGGTGCCATCGTCGGTGTCGGCGTCGACGATGGAGGTGTGCCAAAGTGAGAAAGTCTGGTTTTGCGTTGAAGAGAGAAAGTTTGTTTTTGGGTGTCAAAATCATCGAAGAAGAAAGACTTGTAAAGTGTACTAAGGAGTTAAAGTCGGTAAAACAAAGGCTTAACTGGTACCAAAATTTTGCCCCCTTTTTTTTAATAAATGCTTAAACTAATTTTTGGCTAAATTAAGTGTACAACCTTTTATTTTTGTCTATTTTAAAGTTGATTTAAAAAAAAAATCATCACCCAGTTATAGCTTGACATGTGAATTTTATTTTTTATTCATTTTTATTTTCGAAACCAAACTGAAAAATAAATTAAATTAAAAATATCTCAAATTTTAAAAATTACAAAATAGTCTCAAATTCTTAAAACTCCAAACTCTGAATTTCAAAATTGATGTTATTGTCGTCGTCGATGGTCTCACCGGACCTGACCTCCTCCGTCGCCGGCGTCCCCTGCCCATTTCTCCCAACCACCCATCGCCTGTAATCGGCAGTAGACGTGTCAATCGAACGTCGAACGGTTGAAGTATTTCACGTTCGGCGTCCGATTGACTCTCCTCCCGCCGGTTACCGACAATAGGTGGTTAGGAAAAATGAACGGGGGACTCCAGCGACGGTGGTGGGAAAGTCCGGCGAGACTATCGACGACGACAATGATGACAATTTTGAATTTGTGTGTTTGAATTGGGACTATTTTAAACTTTTGAAAATTTTCAAAATTTTTAAAAACATTTTCTTTTTTTCAATTTTTTGGGGGAAAATTAATAAATAAAATAAAATAACACATGTCAAATTTTGATTTGGTGTTAAAAAAATTTAACGGCGTTACCTTAAAACAATAACGGAATAAAACTTTAGGTACCTATTTCATACAAAAATGAAATGGTATGCACCTATTTCAGCCAAAAAATAATTTAGACACCTATTCCAAAAAATGGGCAAAATTTGAGCACCTATTTTATAGTTAAGCCTAAAACAAACTACATAAAAAAGCCTTCATTCATATTTTGACCGTAATTGAAACTACACTGACTGAGCTCATTTTCCCTCGCCAAACACCGTAAAAAGGGAAAAATGAACTCCGAAAAGTTAAATACATGAAACAAACACAGCCTAATTTTTTTTTATTTTAGTCATTATTATTATTAATGAATATTTTTATTTTAGTCACTCCATCGTTAAATTATTAATATTGTTCGTTTTACTAACATATATTTATGCAAGTGACCTTCTCGAGCATTCTAAAATATAGAGATTAAATATATTAAAAAAAGTATATTCAAAATAAATATAGAGATTAAAAATGCATTTTACACAATAATACAAGCACGCACTTGTACAAAAATTCCATCTTTTGTGTTTCAGAACTAACAAGTTTTAAAGTTGGGAGGTTTTTAACATCTTGTCTATGGGTTCGGCTTTGTACTTTCAACACAACTGAGATGTTTTATTCGAGAAGGGAACATTCTTTGTTAGGCCAGGAACCATATTCTTAATGTTCTGCTCTGCTTCGAATCAAGACATTGCAAATCCGGGCTAGACGCATCTGAAATCAAGTGTTGAATGAGGCCTCCGAGAAGCTCCATCAAAATAGTATCGTTTAAATTCATACCCAGGAGGATGCCAATGCCAATGCCATTGATAAAGGAACCGGGGCCCTTGCTTAATCCATCACTCCACAACTCCACATTTATGTTGTCTAACCACTACAAAAAAGGCAAGCATCATTGTCTCATTTATGTTGTCAGGATCAGCCAAAATCCTTCCATTTACAGCTATTTTCCCAATCCATTGTTCGCTTTCCAAGCTTGATAAAACCGACACGGACATGTCCTAATGTCTCCACTTGCCCAAGTTTCTTGACAGAGATGTTCTGTTCCAAATTTCTCTAGCTAGAACAAGCTAGCCGGAAATTATATATCCCCATTGTTTTCTACTGCGACACTATTTAGTCCAATAATAATACGATAGTTTCCCAAGTTATGGTCTCCTTTCGATGTCCTTGAAATCTCCGCCTCCAAACGATGATGTCGCTGTGTCAAGTCCACCTCCAATAGTAATTAGAGCTGACAGGCCACCGTTGGGGCTGCCACTCCTAATCCAAGAAAATCATGTGTAGTTTGCTTTGGACCGAACACGGGGGTTCCCATCATCAATTCCTTTAATCCCGAAGGAAGCCTGAGTCCAAGCCCTGATGCAAATTTTCTTGTGGTGCCGACGATGAAGATGATGAAACTACACCGAGACCATGAAGCCATCTGAGCAGCTTTCTGCAGTAGTGTTGTGACGGACATAGCAGGTTGTGTAGGCGGTACATACTGCCGGTGCTCTTGCCCTGTAGACCCGAATATGGATGAGCCATGGCTGGTGGAGAGGCAGAGAGAAATTGGTTCAATTGGTGTAGATGGAGCTATTGAAGTTTAGCCGTGCCTTAGTAGTTTGTTATAGTTTGTTATTTGGTTGTTTTTTATCTGTTGTTTAGCTGTGTTGGTTGTTATTGTTTTGTAACAGAATTGGGCCCTATCTGCTGAATACAGCTGGTAGATCTTTCTAGTCATCAGCATTAACAGATGGGCTATATAAACCCATATGGGCATTGGCCCAAATTATCTTGTTTGGCCTACATTTTGAAAAACAGAAACACAAAATTTCCCAATTTCTCTTCTAGGTTTTTCTTTGTAATTGTCGTTGTTCATCAATCTTCCTCTTCATCTATTCTTCATTCTTCTTTGTTTCTGAGTTCATCTTCTATGATCATCTTTCAATATGGTATCATTCGCCGTTGAAGGTCCTGGTGCCGTTGTGTCTTCCGCTGTTGCATTTGCCGATTCTTCCAACACCAGCTAGCGGTCGTCGGATCTTTGTGCGGTGCTTGACGAGGTGGCTTCAAATTCTGATGAAGTTTGACTGGGATCTAGTTTTCTGAGTTGTTTACACGATCTGTGTGATTCAAAATGGCTCCAGAAGTTGTAGATGCTTCGAATATTTCCGACGGTCTTGAAGCTCTTCAAATTGATCAGAACTCCTCAACATTTGCGAACAAGCAGGTCAGTATCAAGCTTGATGACACTAATTTCCTACTTTGGAAACAACAAGTGGTGTTGATGATACGAGGACAAGAGTTAGAACACTACCTTGATCCTGAAACCACAATTCCACCAAAGGTTATCAAAGATGCGTCTGGCAAATTAGTGCTCAATCCTGAGTTTCGACGGTTCAAGAAGGAGGATAATGCACTTGCGTCTTGGCTCCTCTCTACTGTAAGTGCGACAGTGTTACCGCGTCTTGTGGGAGCTGAAACCTCTTCAGCTATTTGGTCAGCCATTCTGAATCTCTATTCTAAATTTTCCACCACGAAAATTATGAATTTGCACTTTCGTCTGCGTGCTTTGAAGAAAGGATCATTATCGATCCGTGAATACACTACACAAATCAAGGAGATTTGTGATCTCCTTGCTACGAGCGGTAGTCCAGTTGCTGAAGTGGAACAAATTGCTACGGTGCTCAACGGGTTGACAGCTGAGTTCGATCCATTTGTTGCCGCAATCACTATGAGTCGTGAATCGTATACATTGGAGTCGGTTACATCTGGGCTTATTGATGCTGAGACTAGGATGCTTGACTCTGTTCGTGTACCTGTTGGTATAAACCTGACTCAGTTTGATGATGATAAGACCAGATCTGCTTATGGGAGTAATAGATAAGGCTCAAAGTATCAGTTTAATCCTAGATCATCGCGGAGTGATCAATCTGGATCAAGGTTTAGGGGCAATCGACCGCGCCTGCAGTGCCAGCTCTGTGGAAAGCTCGGTCACCTTGTGGATAGGTGCTGGCATCGTTTTGATCACAACTTCAAAGGAGTCATGTCTCAACAGTCGAAGGATGCTTCTAATACTCAGGCCAATGTGTGCCACTTTGCTGAGGGTGATGACACTGTGTGCTATAATCCTTTTGTGGGCCTGAATGCTAACGCTGCTGAAATTAAGCTTGAAGAGTCTACAGACACAGCTCAAGTGAACTCACTCATTGCACAAGGTGTACTCACTGTGGATGACAGGTGGTTCCCTGATTCAGGGGCCACTCACCATGTTACAAGAAGTGCTGCTGGTGCCAAACAAACCTATGCAGGGAATGGTAAGGTCTTCTTGGGTGATGGATCTACCCTTAGTATTTCACATATTGGTAATTGCTATATAACCACTGCTGATAAGTCTTTGCTTCTAGATCAACTGTTACATGTTCCTAAGATTACAAGGAATTTATTATCTGTCTCACGTTTCACTGCTGATAATAACGTTTACTTTGAGTTCCATGCTGACAGCTGCTGTGTCAAGGATGAGGTAACAGGTGCTACACTTCTCTGTGGCTCTCTTGTGGATGGTCTGTATTGCTTTCCTCTTGTTAGTCATTCCCCTGCTTCACATGCTAGTGTTTATCATACTTCACATACTGCTAATACTGAGTCTGCTAGTACTTCACATGCTGATAACACTGAGTCTACTACTGCTTCACATGCTGCTCATACTGTGTCTGCTTCTGCTTGTTCTGCTACATCTGCATCTTCATCTACTTCTGTTAATAAGTCTGCTGTGCAGTCAGTGTATTGGTTGTGGCACCAGAGATTAGGTCACCCTTCTCATCATGTTGTTAACATTGCTCTTAATAGGTCTTTTACTGTTGATAAACATCTACTCTGTACTGCTTGTCAACTTGGAAAGAATCATAGACTCCATTTTCATTCTTCTAGCACTGTTTACACTAGACCCTTTGAACTTGTTGAGGCTGATGTGTGGGGTCCCTCACCTGTTAAATCACTAGGATTTCAGTATTATGTTTCCTTTATAGACATGTACACCAAAAACTGCTGGATATATATGTTGAAAGCAAAATCTGAAGTTGTCACTGCCTTTAACATGTTTCTTGCTGTTGTTGAAAATCAGTTTGCTTCTCATTTGTGTGCTTTACAAACTGATGGAGGTGGAGAGTTCACTGTTTTGTCCTCTGTTTTACACTCTAAAGGGATTCAACATAGGGTAACATGTCCCTATACATCTGCTCAAAATGGTGTCATAGAGAGAAAACATAGACATATTATAGATACTACTTTGACTCTATTGGCTAATGCTTCAGTACCTTTTCAATACTGGTCTTTTGCTGCTTTAAGTGCTGTGTATCTCATAAATAGACTGCCATCTGATAACTTAGGTGCTGTGTCCCCTCATGAGAAACTTTATGGTAAAAAACCTGATTATCAGTTCCTTCGAGTGTTTGGATCTCAATGCTTTCCTTGTTTAAGGGATTATAATAGACATAAGTTTGAATATCGTACTAAACCTTGTGTGTTTCTTGGATATTCTCCCAAATACCGTGGTTACCAATGTATGGACTCCTCAGGTCGTGTGTATGTGTCTAGAAATGTCAGGTTCAATGAGACTGTCTTTCCTTTTGCATCTCCTACCTCACCAACCACTACACCATACTATACCTCTGCTCCTCTTGACTTACCTAAGTTTGACACTTATACTCAGACACAGCATATTTCTGATCCACATCATATTTCTGATACTGTTGCTCACACTGAGGTTCCTGATGGTGTTGATATTCCTGGTTCTACTGAATGTGTTGGTAATTCAGACTCTGTAGAATTTGTTTCTAGTTCTGATGGTACTGATCCTGCAATCTCTAATTCTTTGGGTGATGCTCCTAGCTTAGTCAATGCACCTATCTACTCACCTGCTCATACACAGTCTCTTGTTGCTCCTGATGCTCCTGCGCTTGATCTTTCTGCCCCTGCTCATTCTCAGTCTTATGCTGCTCCTGATGCCCCTATTCTTGATCTCTCTGTTGATAAGGTACCAGTACCTGGTACCCCTAATATAGACTCTTTCTCCTCTCCTGAGACTGTTGATGAATCATTTGAACATACAGTCTTTTTTCGAACTACTCTACTTCCACCTCCTTCAGATCAACTTGCAGCATCATCAAGTGCTTCTTCCCCTCCACATACATTAGAGGTTGCTGGTGAATCATGTGATAGACCAACCTCCACTTCAGCTGCTCAAGTTGAAGGAAATACAACTCTTCCTACTGCTTCAGGAGGCTTACATCCTACTGAGGCTGTTGCTGAATCATATGAACATGCAGCCTCCACTAATGCCCCTCTGAATGTTACTGCTCTTCTCCCTGATGAACCTGCACCTGGGGCTGTTCCCACTCCTCTCTCCACTAACACTCATCGGATGATTACAAGGAGCAAAGATGGCATTTACAAGCCTAAAGTTTACAACACTGAACATCATTTCACCCCTTCTTCTGTTCATCAAGCCTTTACACATCCTAAATGGTGTGAAGCAGTACAGTGTGAGTATGATGCCTTACTTCAGAACCAAACCTGGGAGTTAGTGCCATTGCCACCTGATAGGAAACCTGTTGGTTCCAAATGGCTTTTTCGCATTAAACTCAACTCGGATGGGTCTGTTAACAGATATAAGGCCAGACTCGTTGCCAAGGGTTACTTCCAAATTCCAGGTTATGATTTTGGTGAGACCTTCAGTCCTGTTATTAAGTTCTTTACTGTCAATATTCTCCTGTCCGTATCTGTTGTCAATAAATGGAAGGTACATCAAGTAGATGTCAATAATGCTTTTCTAAAAGGGGACCTAACAGAGGATGTTTATATGAGTCAACCTGAGGGCTTTGAGCAACAATCTTCTGATGGTACTGTCCTTGTCTGCAAGCTCCGTAAGGCTCTCTATGAGCTTCGCCAAGCTCCTAGAAACTGGTTTTCTAAACTTAAGGGTTTTCTTTCCAGTCTTGGCTTTAGGTGCTCAGGTGCAGATTCGTCTCTGTTTGTTCATCATGATTCTACAGTTGTTACATATATTGCAGTTTATGTTGACGATATTTTAATCACGGGTGCTTCTGACGAATATATTCAGCATGTCATTCATGAATTAGATGTTAAGTTTTCTCTTAAAGACCTTGGGTGTGTTCAGTATTTCTTGGGAATTGAGGCTGTTCATTGCTCTGGTGGTTTGTTTCTAAGTCAAAAGAAGTTCGTTGAGGAGTTGTTAGCCAAAACTAACATGCATACTTCCACATCTGTTGATACACCTATGGTGTCTTTTCCAAAGCTTAGTAAAGCTGATGGATCTCCCTTTTCTGATCCAAAGCTGTATCGTAGCACAGTGGGAGCTCTTCTATATGTGTGTCACACTCGACCTGACCTGTCTTTTGCTGTGAACAAAGTCTCACAGTTTATGCAAAACCCTACTGATATACATTGGAGTGCAGTCAAGCGGATTCTTCGTTATCTTAAGGGTACTGTTGAATTTGGACTTTGGTTTTCTGATCAGTCCTTGCCTTTGCAGCTGCAAGTTTTCTCTGATGCGGACTGGGGTAGTGATATTGATGACCGTAGATCTATTTCTGGTCATTGTGTGTGCTTTGGTTTACATCTCCTATGCTGGAGTTCAAGGAAACAACGCTCTGTCTCGAGGTCTACCGCTGAGGCAGAATATCGAAGCCTAGCTGATTCTACATGTGATTTATTGTGGATTCAAGCTGTTCTTCAAGATATGGGTGTTTTTCTGTCTGATGTTCCACAAATCTGGTGTGATAATACAAGTACGGTGGCTATGGCTGCCAATTCCGTTCTACATGCAAAAACTAAGCATGTGGAACTAGATCTTCACTTCGTTCGTGAAAAGGTTCTTCGACAGCAGCTTGTGGTTAATTACATACCTGCCCAAAGTCAAGTAGCTGATATCTTCACCAAGCCTCTACCAACTGTTAGATTTCTTGAGTTACGCAAGCTTTTGAATGTCTGGTCATTATCACAAGTTCAAGGGCGAGAAGAAAGCAGGAGAAATATTGAAGTATAGGCTTCAGCCGGGAAGAAAGAAAGCAAGGCAAATATTGAAGTTTAGCCGTGCCTTAGTAGTTTGTTATAGTTTGTTATTTGGTTGTTTTTTATCTGTTGTTTAGCTGTGTTGGTTGTTATTGTTTTGTAACAGAATTGGGCCCTATCTGCTGAATACAGCTGGTAGATCTTTCTAGTCATCAGCATTAACAGATGGGCTATATAAACCCATATGGGCACTGGCCCAAATTATCTTGTTTGGCCTACATTTTGAAAAACAGAAACACAAAATTTCCCAATTTCTCTTCTAGGTTTTTCTTTGTAATTGTCGTTGTTCATCAATCTTCCTCTTCATCTATTCTTCATTCTTCTTTGTTTCTGAGTTCATCTTCTATGATCATCTTTCAATAGGAGCAAGGTCAGTAGGATAATTAGGTGGACCCATTGCTCGAATTTAAGTCGGTGAAAGCCAGAGGTTGTAAGCTCGCAGATGCAGTATAGGATGCAAAATGTGGTCTGAAAGGTCGGTGTTGGGAGTTGTGGGTGAGTTCAGAGAAAGTGGTCTCCGGATGGTTGAAAAAATGTGAAATAAATTTCTAAAATCCTTAAATATTCTATATAAGGCTTTGGTAAAAACAATTTTGGAAAACGTTTTTCAAACCATGACATTTCGGTCTAGTGACCAAAATGTAAAGATTGTAAAATCTGTTTTTAGTGATCATTTTGTAAAAGAGTCAAAACATAGACTCTTTAAGGAGCTAAATTGGCTGGACCAATATAGTTATTTTTCCCCTTTATTTTTGACTATTCAAATATGTTTAAAAGGGTTTTATAATTAAAACAAAAAGGTTTTCTCTTATTTCCTCATTTCACGTTAAAACTCCATTTTGAAGCTCTTCTCATTTTCTCTTCAACCAAACAACCATCTAGGCTTAATTTCTCAAAGGTAAATGATGTTTCTTATTGATTTAATGCTTTCAAAAGGTTTTCCTATCTTCTATCTCTAAAACGCATGTTTTATTTCTAGTTTTCTCAAGTGTTCTTTACAAATCAAGGGGAAAATACTATCATTGGAGGTGAGCAACGAAATTCTCCTCTGATGTAAGGTTCTTTATTGATATTCCCATGTTTTCGATTCTTTTATTAATTAATGTTAAGGGTTTCCTAAAGATTCCTAATGAAAATTTGGTAAAATGAGCTCCCTGGGTTGTTTTTCGTTGAGAGCTGTTAAAGCTAGGTTTAATGTTGTTTTGGGCTTTGTTTTTAGTGTGGAATATTGTTGAGATGATGGGTGAATGATGAGAATCCCGAAATTGGGTTTTGTGTTGAAGTTTGAAGGGTGAAAAAGTGAGTTTTTGAGTGAGTTTTGTGGTAAATCAATAGATGATGGTATTCTAACGTTGGGTTGATGTTTTTAGATTTTTATTCATGTATTTTGATGATATATAATGCTGGGTTTTTGCTGGAAGTTTTCTGAGTTGAGTTTTCCGATGTTTTTGGTTTGTTTTGGAAATATTTCAATAGGCGATTTGATTGGGTTGTTGAATCTCTATTTTCCAGCAAGTTAAAGTGTAGAAAATATCTCTAATCCTCTGTTTTGGGTTGGTTATAAGCATGGGTGGAAGATCCAAAACTATTGGATTCATTTGTGAGCGAACCGGGAAGTTAAAAAAGTGTTTCGGCTTAGTTTTGGGTAATCGCTGATGAGTGGAAATATTTTTAATACCTTTACAAGGTTAAAGAAGCTTTTGAGAGTTTGGGTTGTGCCGTTAGGCCAATCCAAGCTCAAGAGTAAGTTTTGGGTTATTTTGGTATTTTCGTTGATCATGTTTTAATACCTTTACATGTTGATCATGTTTTGATCATGAGCATATCTTTATAATGATGTTTATCCACTGTTGTTGTGCATCAAATGCATGTTGTTTTTGTCCCATGAGAATACTATGTGATTTATGAAAGTGTTGTTTGAGTTCATGCTATGCATGGGCTTGTGGTTATGGTATTTGGGATGTGCTTGGGAGGTGTTTATCCCCGATGTAAACAGTGGATTTTGATGTTGCGATGAGTATATTGACACATGGGTTATATCGGATAGATTGATCGATCAATAGGATGTGAAGTGTACTATAAATACAAAATTCGCGCATGAGATAAATTCTTCGGTTTCACAATAGGGGTTGTGCTATTGTGATGCGAGTGATAGGGGTTGTGCTATCACCAACGGGCAATGCGGGTTGTGGCATCCCAGTCGAAGTGAGATTGTGGTGAGGGTTGTTTCACCATGTTGCTTGATGGGGGTTGTGCCATCAAGGTGCCCGCTTATCCGAGCAACGTGTCAATGATGCCGGTATACTCATTCGCTTATGGTTTTAATATGAGCTTGGTAAACTCATATGGTTATGTTTATATGCTTGAAGCATTTGGATTGAATTGGAGCCGATAGGCTTGGTTTACGTATGTTGTTTACATATGGTTTATGCATGGTTGATGCATGTTTTGTGCCTATGGCATGTGTTGTTGCAATTGCCTATACTTGATTTAAGTATGATATGTTTGAAAGGAAATGATTTGCGAAAGTGATTTTAAGAAATTGTTTTGGTTTCCAAAATGAAGTTGGTTTTCAAAACTGCATTGTTGTAGCTTGGTTTTGAGCCCCGCTCACTGAGCTTTGTAGCTTACGCTCTCTTTTCCAACAATACAGATTCGTAGGCTATCTTGGAAGGCAACGGTGCAAGGGAGGTGATCCAAGTGTCCGCTTCAAGCTCAAGTGTGGTTTCGTTTGGATAATAGTGTGTGTGGCAAAGGGGATAAACCTTGTTTATGTTTTGGGAGCGTTTTGTAAACTCCATGCGTTGAGAGCATGTTTGTTATGCCTTGGTTGCATTGTTTTTACCTTGAGCTTTATGGTTTCAGCTTTCTAGCTTGTTTTGCTTAATGCATAGATCTTGATGATTGTGTCCCATCATTTGTTAATCATTGGTTGGTTCTCTTGTTTAAAAGTATGTTTGGTTGGTTGCTCGAAGGTTTTGGAACGACCATTGTTTTAGCCTTGACGTTTCGGAACGAGTATCGAAACAGGCTTAGCAGGGCCGGAACGGGTCTAAGCCGTTTCGGAACGAAATCTCTCTGGGCAGACTCGTATCGATACCCATTGGAAGCGTTTCGAAACGGGCATCGTTGGAAGTTAAGAGCATCTTCGAAGTTATTTTTCTTGCGTTTTGGTCCAAGCTTTTTGTGTTATCAATTGTGTTTGATTGTGGGCTTGTTTTGTGTTGCATTTTAGCATGGAAGTATAAAATGAGACTAATTTCAAAGTGATCACCTTAATTTCATCATAGGTTTCTGCTTTATGCTAGTTTTGCATTTTGGTCCCTGGTTGCTCGGTTTATCGTTCGGTGCTCGTTTTGTCGTGTTTTCTTCCGCTGTGTGTTCTCAAATATAAGGTTTAATTCGAGCATCTAGAAAAGATAATAATCAGCGCGTTTTGGGTTGCTAATCGAAGAGAAATCTTTGGATCTTTCTTCAGTTAGTCCTGTGTGATCTGCTCGATACGGTCTGGTGGAAAGGGCGGGTCGAGGGGTTACAAGGTGGACCCATTTCTTGAATTAAGTCGGTGAAAGTCGGAGGTTGTAAGCTCGCAGATGTAGTAGAGGATGCAAATAAGCTTGCAAATAGACTAATGTTTCTACTGCTGCTGCTACCATTACTAACTGAGCTGACGCCACTGCTACAACTTCCATTTAAGCCAGTCGATGCCGGTGTAGGAGCTTCTTCCATGACAGAAATCAGATCTTCAGTTAACTCTATAACAAGAAACAAGATGGAAGGCATATACTGATGAGTGGCTAGATTGGTTTTGGATTTAGTTCTAATTTTGATTAAATGGATGACTTTAGATGTTGAAATGTGGGTTGTTCTGTTCTTTTTCGTGCAAGAACTATGTGGCCGAAAATCAGACTGGAAAAGGCCGAAATCTGCAAAAGTTCTAGATTCGTGGGTGGATTCATGGGCATGAACTGGGGCATGAATGCTGACTGGACGCCACGTCAGCACCTTCTAGAAGCTAACGTCAGCAGCGGTGATAACCTATCGGCCGCGTATAAGATAGCCTATCAGCGGATTTTAAATTTCAAACTTTAATATTATCTTATGTATTTATTTTGAATTATTTTGGGATTTATCTTT
Organism: Hibiscus trionum; assembly: GCA_030270665.1. NCBI lineage: Eukaryota > Viridiplantae > Streptophyta > Magnoliopsida > Malvales > Malvaceae > Hibiscus > Hibiscus trionum. The sequence continues at coordinate 13,780,871 of BSYR01000006.1, forward strand.
TTAGGGTTTTAGGTTTTTTTAGATACTATAAATACTCCACTTTGGGGTGAGATCAAATCATCACTTGCTCTTGTTTTCATCCACTTGGAGTTTAATACATTCCTTCTTTATTTTCTTCATTTTCTTTTTTACATTTCCCTTGTTAAAAACTAAGTATGGTTTCATTACAAACCATGCTTAACTAAATCACCATAGCCAAGAGCAATGCCAAAACCCAACTTACCTCGTGAGATTAGAAACGTTCTTCAAACCTTCAACATCTTTCTTGATTCTCGGAAAAATAGGTTAGACAATCGGCTTAACCTTTAAGCATCGCATTTGCTTCATCCCGAAAAGTGCACGTCGTGGTGAAGTCATCTTGATCTACTGTTGGGACGAGAAAAGGCTTGTAGCTGATTCAATTCCCTAAGAACAAATTTAGTGGTGGTTCACTAAGGGGAATTAAGATCGGACTTGATTCTCGTTGAGACAACTGTCTGAGCACGGGCTTCTTCAGCACTATGTACAACATTTATTAGCATCGATTGTCGTGGCTAATCAACTCAACACTTAGTTCCAAGGATTGCCCTAGGAACCGAGTTTAGAAACAGGAGATGCAGTATAAAAAATTCTTGGACGTTCTAAAGCAAGTCAAAATCAATCTTCCACTGGTAGAGTTGATTGAACAAATGCCCAGTTATGCCAAGTTCTTAAAAGATATGGTATCCAAGAGAACAAAGATCGGGGAATTTGAAACAGTGGCAGCGACGGAAGGATGTATGGCCATGCTGCACAATAAGGCGCCGCCCAAAAAAAAAGATCCGGGCAGCTTCATAATACCTTGCAAAATAGGCAGCAACCACTCCGTACGAGCCCTATGTGAGGGGCGAGCATCAACTTAATGCACAAATTTGTCTTCCAGAAACTAGGAATAGGAGACACCCGCCCAACAACAGTAATGCTCCAGCTAGCTGACAAAACATATGTACAACCAGAAGGAAAAATTGGGGACATCCTGGTAAAGGTGGACAAATTTATTTTCCCTGTCGATTTTCTGGTACTAGACTGTGAAGCAGATGAAAAGGCACCAATAATCTTAGGGCGACTATTCCTTGCTACGGGTAGAACACTGATTGATGTGGAAAAAGGTGAACTTACGATGAGGGTAGACGATCAACAAGTAAAATTGAATGTCTTCCGATCCATGAGGCAAGCTGATGATCCGGAAGATTGCCAGCTAATGGAAGCCATCTCAGAATTCAATTTTGCAGTCAACAGACCCTGCCTACAGCAAGACTGCCTGGGCAACAACCTCGTCAGCTGTTTCGGCAACTATTTAGATACCTGCTCGGAAGATGAACAACGCAATGAGTGGAGAGAACAGGAATTGGAAGAACAAGAAGAAACATACTGGATAGCAAATAGGCCAGGTAAGTACTTTGAACCACTAAATTACACAGAGAATGGGGCAAAATGTTCAAACCATCCACCGAACAACCTCCCACTCTTGAGTTAAAAGCCTTACATGCACAACTTAAGTATGTTTTCCTGGGACCTAACGATACCCTTCCAGTAATAATTTCTTCCAAGTTGCAACCTAGACAGGAATAACAATTGACAACATTGCTGTAGCAGCATAAGAAGGCAATAAGCTGGACCATCGCAGATATAAAGGGAATAAGCCCAGCCATTTGCATGCATAAAATCAATCTCGAGCAGGACCAAAAGCCAATTGTTGATGCCTAGAGGAGATTAAATGAGGCCATGAGAGAAGTTGTCAAAAAAAGATCATCAAGTGGTTAGACGCTGGTATCATATATTCTATCTCGGACAGCGAATAGGTAAGCCCAGTACAATGTGTGCCAAAGAAAGGTGGCATAACTGTGGTAAGCAATGACAATAACGAGTTAATACCAAATAGAACAGTAACTGGTTGGCGAATATACATGGATTACCGTAAGTTAAATAAAGCAACTAAAAATGATCACTTTCCATTACCTTTCATTGATCAAATGCTTGACCGCCTTGCTGGCAAACTCTACTATTGCTTTTTGGATGGATATTCAGGTTATAACCAGATCGCCATCGCACCGGAGGACCAGGCCAAAAAAACCTTCACCTGCTCATATGGCATCTATGCTTTTCGAAGAATGTCATTCGGTTTGTGCAACGCCCCGGCCACATTCTAGCGATGCATGATGGCTATCTTCGGCAGCAACTTCGACAGATGCCTCGGCAACCTCGAAAAAGTACTCACAAGATGCGAGAAAGTAGACCTAGTACATATCACTTTATGGTCGATGAAGGCATAGTCCTAGGGCATAAAATTTCTGCACAGGGAATAGAGGTAGACAAAGCCAAGATTGAAGTAATTTCCAACTTGCCGCTGCCGACCGCTGTCAAGGGCATTCGGAGCTTCCTGGGACATACAAGTTTTTATCGCAGATTTATTGAAATTTTTTCTAAAATCTCTAAACCGTTGTGTACTTTGCTGGAACAAGACAAATCGTTCAACTTTGATGAGGCATGCCAAGAGGCATTCAAAACCTTAAAGGAAAAGCTAGTGATAGCACATGTGGTAGTTCCCCCTGATTGGAGTCAACCCTTTGAACTTATGTGTGATGTCAGTGATACCGCCGTCGGCGCCACCCTAGGACAACGCAGAGATAAAATCTTTCATGTAATCTACTACGCCAGCAAAACACTAAATCCTGCTCAAACCAACTACACCACTACAGAGAAGAAGTTGCTGGCAGTAGTGTTCGCATTCGATAAGTTCCGGCCCTGCCTTATTGGCACTAAGGTGATAGTCCACACAGATCATTCTACCTTAAGGTACATGTTCGCAAAGAAGGATGCAAAGCCCCACCTGATCCGTTGGATCCTGCTGCTGCAAGAGTTTGACATAGAAATTTGAGACAGGAAGGGCACAGAAAATCAAGTGGCAGACCATCTCTCTCGGCTTGACAATAGACAAGAGAAGACCTCCAACAGTGAAATTCAAGATGCATTCCCTGATGAACAGTTACTACTAGCCTCTGCTTTGGTAGCCACCCTGGAAGCTGAAGGCATCTCACTTGCCGCCCACGATGAACTTAACTTTAGTATATGGTGCTTTGCCATATGAACTTAACTTTCAAGGAAAGAAACGATTCCAACATGATGTTAAGCATTATTTTTGGGACGAGCCTTTCTTGTATAAAAACTGTACAGACCAGGTTATCAGACGATGTGTTCTAGAGGATGAACAGCAAGCCATACTCTCACAGTGCCATGCAGCACCATATGGAGGCCATTTTAGAGGGCATCGCACGGTAGCAAAAGTGCTTCAATCGGGTTTCTTTTGGCCGACACTGCATAAAGACGCTCAAGCATTCTACAAACGATATGACAGCTGCCAAAGAACGGGAAACATATCAAGAAGGAACGAAATGCCCCTACAAACAATCTTGGAAGTTGAGTTATTCGATGTTTGGGGGATAGATTTTATGGGACCATTCCCATCTTCATGTGGTAATATTTACATCCTTCTAGCAGTGGACTATGTTTCCAAGTGGGTGGAAGCCATTACCCCCCCCCCACACACACACACACAATGATGCAAAGATCATCTATAGGATCTTACGGAATAATATATTCACAAGCTTCAGAGTTCCAAGAGCAATCATTAGTGACGAGGGCACCCGTTTCGATAACAAACTGATTGCCAAGGTACTCTAGAAAGTTGGGGTCAAGCACAAGATTACTGCGGCATACCATCCACAAACTAATGGGCAGGCAGAAATTTCGAACAGGGAAGTCAATACCATTTTGGAGAAAGTTGTAAACCTAAGTAGGAAAGATTGGTCATTAAAATTAGATGATGCTCTTTGGGCATATCGGACAACATACAGAACACCACTAGGGATGTCCTCATATCGTCTAGTATACAGAAAGGCCTGCCACCTCCCTGTCGAAATAGAACACAAGGCGTATTGGGCAGTCAAGGCAGTGAACATGGACTAGAAACAGGCTGGCGAAAAGAGACTACTGAATCTGACAGAAATTGAGGAATTTTGGCGGGAGGCATACGAAAATGCCAAGCTGTACAAGGAAAAAGTCAAAAAAATGGCACGACAACAAGATTCAGCAGCGGCAGTTCCTGCCCGGGCAGCAAGTGTTGTTGTTCAATTCCCGCCTCAAGCTGTTTTCTGGGAAGTTAAAATCCAGATGGTCAGGACCGTTCGAAGTAGTCCAAGCCTTCCCACATGGTGCCGTGATAGTAAAACCAGTGAATGGAGAGACAGAATTCAAGGTTAACGGGCAGCGACTAAAGCACTATACATGAGATTTTGTCCCAAAAGAACATAAAGAATTCACATTGGGGGATGCCCAATCCATTGTGACATAACTTTATTTTTCCACATCTTTACCGCTTTAGTAGGAGTAGTTTCTAGGACTAGGTTTTATTCTTTTCATTTACTTTTTCTTAATCTCGTCTCACAATTAATTATGCAAGTCCAAACCCTTAATCCAGACCGCTAAGCACAGACAAGGGCAGCAATGCTAAGCCGTTGTCGTGACCTTCCGCCTAAGTCTTCTTCCATTTTTCTTGTCTTATTTTTCTTTTTATTGTTGTTTTATTATTTATTTTTGTGCATTGAGGATAATGCCCATCTTGAGTTTGGGGGGATAGCTCTCGCATCATTTGTCTAGGCACGCGTAGTAGCATATAGGTTGCATTGTACTTGTCTTAGTAATAATCGAAAAAGAAAATTTTGTTATATAACTTGTGCCTATAATAGATTAGTCGATTACTTATTTTTGCACCAATAATAAATTGAACTTATTATGGGAAAAGCATGAAAATGACTTAGATTTTTTTTCTTTTTGCCAAAACTGTCAATCACCTCTATTACTTGTTGAATTTGTTAGAATTTCTTATGAACATTGCATGCTTATTTTTAGAATTCTTTGCAAAGTTCTAACAATGGTTGTAGGTAGTCGTCGGGGCAGGCAAAAGAAATAGAAAAATACAGCACTGCCACGACAACAAAAGTAAAAACAAAGGACATTGATGTTTTACCCTAGAGTTGCCCGCAACAGGCTCTAGGAAGAATCATATGCGAGGACACTCTGCTGCTATCAAATCCATGAATCTGAAAGTTTTGAAGTGACGGACAAATTAGCATGAGTGAATGAAAGTCTTCACGGGATGACTCTACTCTATGGGTTCGGGGCTTTGTAGTTTGCTCCTATCTTAATTTCAGACCTAGAAGAGTAGTTGTGATAAGCTGAATCCCTCACTGCTATGACTAAATTATTTTTCTTAACTGAGATGCCTCGGCAGCAACCTTATACATTGTAACAGCATCTTTGTTTATTTATTTATTTTGCATATTCAGCCTGTATACAGTCCTGCACACACTACACTGGCATTATAAATTAATTCTGAGTTATTTTCTTATTAAGTTCCCTTCACTAATTTAATATACGTGTCACGGCCTTGAGGTATGAAATCAAGTTGAGAATATGTTTTTCTTTCTGGTTATTATTAGAGCAAGTATGTTTAGGTTGCATTGCTTGAGGACAAACAATAGTTCGAGTTTGGGGGTGTGTAAAGTGTCCACAAGTCCTAAATTTCATGCACATTCCATCTCATGTTATTGTTGTTTTTAAGCACATCTTAGGCATAATTAGGACCATGCATTGCATTTTACAGTATTTCTTTGCTTTACCATGTTTTTATCGATTATCTTTTAATTGGTGAATAAAGATAATGTTTTAGTGTATTTTTGGGTTTTAGGTACTAAAGGCTGATAGAGGGAAAGAGGAGCTGAGGATGCAATGCTGAGGCAGCGAACTATGGAGTTGTACTGAAGCAGTTCTAGCCGAAGCCAGTAGCTGCCGAGTGTTGCCGCCGCCGACCTTTCTGCCCACGACAGCAAACTATGGAGTTGGAGAACCGGAGTGTGATTTGTAGAGCTAAAAACCCTGAGTCTATCGCTGTTGTCCACTCTATTTTTAGATCTGACTATTCAAGTTTACTTAATTCATGTTCTTCACTTCTTCAATTAGTTCCAAAAGTCTAGTTGAAGAAATCCATTTGTCGGGCACGAGAGTGCCAAACTCGCGACAAAATTAAGTACGGTCTCATCATGTCGAGATGTTGACCAATTCGGCTTAGACATAAGTTAGAATTTCAGCGACTAAAAGGAGCAACCAAACGTCGACTGCCTGTGTTAGGTTTACGCTGAGATTGCGAGGTATTGCCTACATCACGTAGTGACAGAATCCTTGCCTAGACATAGGAAGAATTGTTCTGCCGAACTTGGAGTATATGTCAGACTTGCCGCCACGACTTCTCTTCATTCCACCTGCCGAGACAGCGAAAGTTGCAAGAGCAGAGATTCGTTGCGGCAGCGAAAGGGTCACATCCTCAATCCGCCATTACCCGCCGAGGCAGCATATCGTGGCAGCGCAAAACAACTTGGCCTATTCAACGCAGTTTCACACTAAGCAGCAGCATAACCCTGCCCTCTCTATCAATCTGATCTCTTCCTCTTTTACTTGTGTTTTTATTTTACCTTTCTTCTCAACAATCATCTTACTTGTGCAATTTACTTTTCCTGGTGCAGGAACAACAATTCGAACCAAGTTGTCCAATCCCTGTGAAGACGATATCTTATATATTATAACTTGACAAGAGTGTGCACTTGCGCTCATAAATAGAGTACACCCAAACGCTCTACAGTTTACTTGTGGGTTTACTGGAGCAACTTGTTAGGACTCAAGAGATGCTGTTTTGTCGTGTAGTGCATTGGTCGGATCTGAACACTTTTCGGGAAAGATCATGAAGTTGTTGTTGTCGTTGCTTTAAATTCACGTAAAGTCAAACTACTTTTGCTTATTATTGGACTTTTTTCTGTTTCTAGCCAATTGATTGTTGACACGTTGGTATGAATTACATTTGTCGTGCTTTTCCGACCATGCCATGGAGCAACCTTATTATTTATTTATCCTGTGCGACTTTTGTTTGGCTTCTTAATCCAAAAGTGTTTGTCATACTCATATACATCTTCAACAATACGGTTTTATTTGTTCTTTGATTTACTTTTAAATTCTATTTTCTTTCCTTTCGAGTATTTTATTTAGTTTTTTTTGCTTGTTTTTAATTTCACATTTGTATCAAAGGCTTCATTCAACAATACTTTTTCGACGGGTGTTGGAGCGTCAAACAGAGAAATAATGTCGAACAGTCACGAGAAACACGCTGAACAGATATTTTTTCATCAGATTTAACGCCCAAAAAAAATTCAACTACAACTTGTTTATCCAGCTTCTCTGGATACGGGACAGAGCTATAAGTTTTTTTTTTTTTTTGTGGGGGGGGGGGGGGGGGGGGTTGAAATAAGGAAGAAAGAGCTACAACTCATAAAACAAAACACTAAAGTAAGCCATCCTCATGTAAGAGGGATAAAACTTCATCCGATGGAGTAATAAATTGATGTATCTCTACGTTAGTGGCATTGGAGAGTTTCGTCAATCCATCCGCAGCTTTATTACCCTCTCCCGACACATATTGGAATTGAAACTCTCCACTGTCGTCGACAAAGCTTCTTGACATGCAGCAACAAAGATAACAATCTATGTCGGCCATTACCTTGCTGAACCAGACATAGAAATTTTTGTTAGCAAGATATTAGTGCTATTTGGGCGTGCTTGAGATATGACAAGTTGGTGTTCATTAATCTTGTGCTTCTCTTTTCCCATCTAGATTTAAGGTTTTTAGATTATAATTTTTTTCCTCAAATACTACAAAAATTGCAATAGTGGTTGGTTGGGAGAGAAAGGGGCGAAATGAGTTTGAAGAGATATTAAGGAGTGATTTGACAAAAGAAATATAATCACATGTAAAAAATCGAAATATTACCTTATACTATGATTAATGTAATATGAATGATCTATCTAATAATTCCTTGTTTATTGCCTTATTCTCATTATTATCACTTTTTTCGTTTCTTAAGAAAGCCTACTTCCCATTTTTTCTTGTATTATAAAAAATGTCTTTAAACTTTATAAATAATAATAAGGTAACACGTCTTTAATATCAGAAATGTGAACTCAACAAGTGTCTCAGTAAAAAAACGTATGATGTTCATCATAGGAAATACGAGTTTAAATCGTTTTATCTACTAGGTGTATGCTCATTGTCAAAAAATATCAGACATGTATTTGCTATGTTATATTATTTAATTTATTAAAATAATATATTTATACTATATTTTCATATGAATTATAATTTGATTTATTGAGTGATTTTTTACCAACAATCTCATGTCCTTAATTAATATTTAAAATAATAATAGATGCATGAGTCTGACTCACCGCGTCATCCATGATTTCATCCAATGAAAATATTTTATCTCATTTTTTTTTTCAAGGTGAATCTACATCTCTTTCCTACATGTAATTAAGGAGTGAGTGGTTATTTAGAAGTTATGCTGAAATATATGGATGTTATTGGATGGACCATAAATAATATGGTGAGTCAGATTCATCTTATAATTTCTCCTATGATAGAGAATTAAAATAATCATAAAGGAGATCATTCCCTTGTGTGCTGGTGTCAAAGGTAGATGTTTATCATCCTTTGGGACTCGGGTTTGAGCACCAGTAATGCTATGTTGTGTGTGCCGTCTTTAAAAAGACTAAGAAATGAACAGATGCTACCCTTGCATCATACTAGAATATTCAAAAAAAAAATCATAAAGGAAAAAGTTTGGCATCAACCTATTAAATAAAATTTTCATATATTACATCAAAAGCAAACAAGTAGTAACATGTCTAGAGAAAAATTATCTCGATTCAATCTTTTTTTTTTCATTTTGCATTATCGATTTACTTCATCTCTGATGGTTTTGTCGTCGTCAAAGAATGTCCGTCCTCTTTCAACTACCCACCTCTTTTCCCTTGTACTTGAATATTTTTTTGTTTCCTTTCTTGGTGTTGGCTTTTGATTGTGGACTCCTTTGGGCGCTCGTTGGAGGACCTTTCTCTTGGTAACTTAACTTTTTTTGATTAGGAGCCTCCGTGTGATGGGAGGCAAGATCTCCGTCCCGATGGCAGAGGATCTTGAAGGCCCGACTCTTCCAAAGCCATTGTTTTTTGTTGTATGTTGTTCCTTTGGGGAGGCTCTGATTTGGTTTTCTTTCCAATGTTTGATCCCTTATGCTGCCAAGAGTTTTTCTTCTATGTTTAAAATGTGAAAGTTGGATGGTCCAAGGGAAGAAATTTTCTTGTTTATGCTCGCCTTCACTGTTTCTCACCAAAAATATAAATTGGAGTATATGACCATGATGTAAAACCAACTAGCTATATATTCATATTTCTACTTTCTTTTTGGTTCGTAATATATATTCATATTTCATTCAAGACCAGAAAATGCTGAATTTTTGAAGCACTTGGCGTGCACGCATTCAATTGTGTATTAATAAAAAAAGATATGAATAGTGGTAGCATAATATTTATATTTGATTCTTATTTTTTTAGTTCAAGTCGAGTAGTAAGGATGGATATATCATGTATAGCCAAAAAGCCGGCAATTTTTTTATTTGCACAGCACACTGCATCATAACTTACATTGACTTGGGTGCATTTTCCTTCTTATTTTATTTATTTATTTATTTTAGTAGTTCTAACTCTGGATTATTCTAGTTAGCCATGAAACGGTGGCTCTAATGTCTTTTTATTTTCCCGGGTCAGGGACGTCAATGCAAACCCTAATAGCTAGGGTGTTCATACTCTTTTTTCTTGTTCTACTTTCCAATTGTAATTATTGCCACGTGTGCGTGATCCGTGTGTACAGGTTAAGTTGGGTTTTGACGGACCTGAATTCGATTATACATTTAATCTGAACCCGGATTTTGATAAAATTATATTATTATTCTGGATTGAGTAGAAAAGTCAATCTAAGTCTGACCCGAATTTATTCTTCACAAAATATAATACGACCTTTTATTTTTTAAAAATAAATCAATTTTATAAAATCAGATCAAATAATTTGATCATCTCTTGGCATGTGTGTGGATTTGTCCCTGGTACAAAAATAGATAGACGGCAATATACAAGGCTAATTTGCTTAAGAAGCTTTATTGACAGTTGCTAATTGAAGTTTTCCTAAAATTCTAATACATTGGATGTGTCCATCTAAATTATTATTCTCTTGACTTCCCTCGGTTATTAACCTGGGAAAGAGACGTGAGAAGCAGAAAATTTGAGGAGTTTGCAATGTTTCAACAACTTTCAATTTCTTAAGGAAAAAAAAAAACTCAAATTATTTCCAACCCTAACGTTATCCAGATCCAATAATGAATTTGTATTTAATATGGATCGTAACTCCTCGTAACCGTATTTGAATACATATAGGATATTAGAATTTTAACATCGGTCCCCAGTTCTGACATAAAAAAGGGGAAGGTTTAACACGGGGGCAAAGTCATAATTTTATTTAAGGGTTTTATTTAAGGCGGTCATTTTTAACGTATTTGATAGGTTAATTATTTATAAAGGGCTGTCATATATATATTATTTTTTATATAAAAATTATATAAAAAAAAAAGTTTTCCAAAAAAAATTGGAATGGCTTCGCCCATGGGTTTAACTATATTTCTTAATCGTGGTGATAACAAACAAAAATAATTGGAGTCAAAGAAGGTATTGTTTTTCTTAATGTTTCCTTGGCATTTTTGTTTTCATGATCTGGTTTACCAGGTCACGCTACCCTAGTGAAAACTACAGCCAAATTGACTTCTCAATCATATAATTTTTTGGAATTAGATCAGGAGAAACGAACAAAAGGAAGTGAATATCTTATTGCTCTAAACAAGCTCCAATTTTATTGGCTTCTGCTCTAAACCGGTTGGTCTAGCGGGATAAGGTAATAAGTTCCTGAAATAAAGTTAGAAGTTCGAATCCTAGCGTGAACGAAGAAAACTGGGTTGTAAAGGTCGTCCCCGTATTGAACTTCTACAAAACCCAATATAGATTAGTCGACAAATGAGTCAGATACCGATGGTTAAACAAAAAAAAATTTCATTTATGTTAGAGTTCAACTAGGAAAATAGTAGCAACGAAATTCATGGAACATGCACCCTACAGGCTAAATCCTGCATGATTAAGGATAAAAAGACCGCTAATGCGGTTATAATTATACATTGTTTAAGTGTAGGTAAACGAACCAATGCTTTCTTAACAAGATATGTAATTAACGATTGAAAATCTTGCATTTTTTTTTTTTGCCTTCATATCTATACTCAAAAGCTTATTTGAGTGGAGATTCGAAATCATTAGGGACTTTTGGGTATACCTGTTTTGCCATCCTAAAGCTGAGTGCTTTCGGATAGATGTAGAAATGGGCAAAAGAGTCAATGGTGATATAATTTTGATCATGAATTTTATAGATGCAACTGGGAATTCCATTTAACACCTAAACATTTCACATTTGAATATTAGTCGATTCATTTTCCTCATCTTTTTTTAAAATGCCGATAAAGTCAAATTACAATGAATTTGCCGGATACAACTCATATACAGTATAATATATTATATGGGAAAGGAAGAAGCTTAGTAAGAAAATAAAAAATATTTGTATAAAAATTGGTTTCATTATAATTTGATGCATCAGCATCTCCATCTCTGTCTTACAAATAAATAATAAGGAAATGTGGAATCATGATAGATGCAGTAAAACCACGTATCAATTCATGTCTTTGTATATAGATTCTGGATCTGAGTCCAGTCGTGCTCTTAATTTAGCTGCTGTGGGTCTATTTCCGGGCTCTGCTGCTGGGCTTCTGCGTCCTTACATCACTGATACCAAATCATTTAATTAGATCCGCCTCATAAAATTAGCTTTTTCTTCATAATTTGATGAGCCCAACAAACCGTGGGGCTAAAAGCCGACAACTCCTGCTAGGCGGGGAGGCCTAAACAAAATATCGAATCTCACCCTGATCCGCTGGTCTGAATCCTTGTCGGTTTTCCCAAGAGAAGAGTAACCAAAACATATCTCCATCTCATTAATCTAACAAGTCTCATATAGCAAATGTTAAGAAAACCGGCAGCAATGACGAACAGATCCCACAGCAGGGAGAGAATAAAAGTATTAATTTCATGGGAAGAAGTGCTTATCTTAGTTTCTTCAAGTTGGTAAAGAATCTCTGATACCGTGTATTTTCCTCACTTTTTCACACTTATTATCTTTCGCTCTTGGCGTGTCGTTTAAGAAACAGAGAACTGACGCTATGAAACCCACAGCGAATATAATCTTATCGGCTTCGGACGAGTCTCCGATATAGAAGCATCTCACTGACGATCTTACACGCCCGACAAGTGTCCGCTCTTATGTGCCGACCGCTTCTGGCTAATCACCACACGCGACATACGTGTCAGCAGCCAACTATTTTTCTGATTAAGAAATGATAAGCCTGTTCCTAACTAAGGGCCACACTGTGTTACCAAGATTTCTTCCTTTAATCATGCACCTGCGACTCTTCGGATCTTCTGTTTTTAATTTTTTTAAAATATTTCCGTTATTTGTTTAATATAAAAATTAAAATCTAATTAACAATAATATTGAAGAATTTTTCCTTAAATTTCTTTGACCAATTTTACACCATAAATTTGAATATGTATTGTTTTAATTTAAAAGATTTGAGTTGGATATTCAAAAAAAAGTTAGGAATTGAAAATTAAAGTACAATCGTTTTAAATAAATTGGATCTAAAAATTACTTTGATGAGGATTTTAACTTGAAATCTTCGGAATTAAAAACTTAGAATTAAAAAAATTACTTTGATGAGGATTAGGTGATTTGTGCAAAATAATTTTTCTCACCGCAAGTACATTTAATACTATTCAATATAGTATTTATGAAAAAAAATAAAAGGGTTAACTACTAGGATGGTCACTTATGTTTCTCCTAGTATATAGTTGGTCACCGATTCTGAAAAACGACCAGTAAGGTCATATTTTCGAGGCGTTTTGGTCACTCAGTCGTTTGTTGCCGTTAAATGTTAACATGAGGCTAATTTGAGATAATAAAAAGATAAATTACCTGGACAGTCCCTAAACTATTACTTCACTTTTATTTTGACTACCGAAATAAAAATAATTTGTATAATTACACATTTAATCCTCCCCATTTACATTTTATTTATTTCTTCTCTCCTCTATCATCTTCCATATTCTTCTTCAGCTAACTCAATCTTTAATTTTCTATTATATTAATCTTCAATTCACACCGTATATTATAATCCTTTGTCGTATATATTTATGTTTCAAATAATGCTTGTAATTCTTAATACGGTTCAGTACAAAATAATGCTCAATTTACGTGCAACAATGTTTACATAGCATATTTGAAAGGCTTAAATGAAAATAAGTGTCTAAAGTATACCTTTTTCGAACTTTAGGTGCCTAAAGGTTTTTTTTTTTGTAAAAATAGGTCCTCAAAGTTTTAACCGTTAAAATTTTAGGTGTCAGACTGTTAAAAGTGTGTTAAAAAATTGTCAACCAATCAATGCTCGACATGTGGCGCTATTTTTATTTTTTAAAATCAATCTAATGAAAAAAAACTTAGAATTTTTAATTTTTAATTCGGAAATTTTGGAAAATTTACAAAACAATCCTCAAATCCCTAAAATTACCCAAACTTCCAAATCGTCGTCGCTTCGGCCGTCGATCATCGCCCCTGACCACACCCCTTTGGTCGCTTGAGCATGGCGGTCATTTCCCTCAACACGTCATCACCGAAAACGATGAACGTCGTGCCATCCGAACATCGATTTTGTTCGGTTGCACATCGTTCGCCTTTTCCAGTGATGCCATGTTGGGGGAAATAACCGCCATACCCCGTCGACCAAAGGGGTGTAGTCAGGGGCGGCGACTAACGGCGGAAGCGATGCGATCAACGGCGGAAGCGGTGGCGATTTGGAAGTTTGAGTTTGGGTAATTTTAGGGATTTGAGGATTGCTTTGTAAAATTTCCAAAATTTTCAGGATTTTTTGAAAGATTAAAAATTCCGAGTTGAGGATTAGAAACATTATTTGAAACATTGATATATACGGTGATGGATTATAATATACGGTGTGAATTGAGGATTAATATAGTAAAAAATTAGAGATTGAGTTAGATGAAGAAGAAATAAAAAAATTATAAATGTGGAGGATTAGATGTGTAATTATACAAATTATTTTTTATTTCGGTGGTCAAAAACGGCTAGGTGACCAAAAGTTTACACCCTGAAAACGTAAGTGACCTTACTGGTCGTTTTTAAGAATTGGTTACCAACTCTATATTGGGGGAAAACATAAGTGACCACCCCAGTAGTCAACCCAAAATAAAACCGTAAAAAGCTGAAGGTTGTATGTCAGCTTAGAAGTAAGAACGCTTAATAGTCAAAAGGTGCCCAACCTATACTTTTTTTTAGTTTGGCGCCTAATGTTTTTTTTCGGGCCACTTTGGTGCCTAACATTTCATTCCGTAACTCAGATTGGGTTTTCCGTGACGGTCGTTAAAAAATTTATATTATCCAATAAAAACATGACACGTGGCATATTATGGTATTTTCTATCATTTTTATTTTTCTAACAATTATAAAATATTTACTTTTATAAAAAAACCCAATTTTTTAATTTCTCTAAAACCCCCAAACCCAAATCTTAGATCCCTAAATTCCTCCTTGTCCACCATCGATTCAACCACCACCGACCACCCTTGCCTTTGTCACCCCTACTAAAACCTCTATCATCTAGCCGTCGAAAATCGGTAAATGAACTAACGATTGTTTCATCGACGAACATCCTAAAATAAGAGAAAAAGAGACCGATTGGGCTTCTAATCGACGACTAGAGGGTGGGGAATGTTGAACGGTGAGGTACCCGACGCTTGGGGTGGTGAACGGTGAACCGCCGGCGTGTGGGGGAGGCATGACGACGAGGGAGATGTGATTTGAGGGTTTGGTTGAAAGAAATTAAAACTTTGAGGTTTTTTTAAAAGTTTATATTTTTAAAGAAATTCAAAAAAATTAAATAAATAGATAAAGTAGGCCACAGAAAAGTTTTAACGGCCGTTGACGGAAATACTCAATTTAATTTACGGAATGAAACGTTAAGCACCGGAGTGATCTGAAAAAACGTTAAGCACCAAACTGGAAAAGGGGTATATGTTGGGTTTTTTTACTATTAAGCCAAGTAGGAACAATAAATGAAAGAAATAATGGAGGCAGGTGAGACTAAATTGCAAACTTGCACGAAATAGCAAAGGACATTCCGGGCTAGGTTTTGCGCATGTAAAGACAACGCGGGTACTAACTTTGTTAGTTCCTACAGCATTGAGTATTGACTGTGGATTCATTTTGTGAACATAAAATAAGCATAGATCATCAATATATTCGCATTAAGTAATATTAGGTATGTGAAGGGTGGAAAAACGAAAAGAGTGAATTCACACCACCATCATTTGGTTCCATTATTTAAGTACCTATATTTCCAACTCCTATCCTTAAAATAGCAAAACTAGTTAAACGTTGAGCAACTTAATTTCCTAATTTAACAATATATTTAAACAAAACAAATACACAACTAAATGTCCCAAACTTGCTACTAATTGATCACTGTCTGTATGCAAGTTACCTAATAATATTAATCACCAATGAATCATTTTCCGATTCAACTCTTTGTACCTGTCGCTCAATTAATCCCTTGATATCTAATAATGCTGCAATGCCTCTGTAGTAAGCGAATCAGACTGGCATACTTGGACCCACATTCTGCCAGCAACAGAACAACCATTTTCATATCTCATTATAGCGGTGAAGTTATTGTGTGGCACCAATCTAAAATGTAGTAAAACACGGAACATGAAACTGAAGATGTTACATTATGTGATAACATTTTAGGTTAGTGTCTCGTGACAATATTGAAATTTAACTTCGAGTATCGATACTTATTGCTTCTGATAACATTTTATGTTTTTGTAAGTATCGAAACTTGTTATAAGTATCGATATTGTCGCGAGACACCAACCTAAAATGTTATCAAAAAGTATAATATTTTTAATTCCGTATTCCGTATTTTATAACATTTTCGGTCGGTGCTGTATACGTACCATAACTATACCTCACCGTAGACCTACCCTCATTATATCCCCCAACAACCGCAAGTTTTCCCATGTCCACCGTTACATGCATCCACACTTGATTTTACATTGCTATGAGCTGGTTTAAGTCACCTAACCCAGGATTTGTACATGTTCCATAAAGCTTAGTCGATGTAAATGGTAAGATGCTGCCACTTGCACCATGTAATTCATTTAAATCACACACTGCCTTAGAACAAAGGACAAAATTTGATCGTAGACCCCTTTCATGAATAGAAATCGTCAATCCTTTTATATTTACGTCTCTACAGTAAAAAAAAATAAGGTTGAAGTTTATGTTTAAAATTAAAATTTAGAGTTTAAATTTTTAAGATTTAAAAATTAAAGTTAGAATATAAAGTTTAACTTTTTTAAGTATTAGAACATAAAAAAGACAAAAAAATCTCCAACATGCGCTATAACTTAGAGCCTCCATATATCAGAAGAACTGCCCAGCAAAATATGGATCTCATGCTCCGAACAAAATTCGTCTGTCTTTCATATGTGAAAGAAAAATAAGTTATTCGAGATAAAATTTTGTATCTCATGTTAGTTAAGATTTATAAACCATATGTAAATTAAATATTGTAGAAAGTAGATTATGGAACATACTCCAACTAAATAACAGGATTTTACTCTAGGCTATGGGAACATAGCCATGATCTGTTGGTATGATATTAGTTTATAATTGGCATTTGGCATTGATATACCAAAAAAAGTTCATTGAAAACTGAGAAATCCTTCAACATATTAATATAGTTTACAATAATATTAGTAACAAAGAAAGGGTTAAAGCTAAAAGCTCGGATTATTTATCAATTACGTTTATACTACTATTAATTAAGAGCACATGAAAGTCGAAAACTGGTTGATCTTGGGGAAAACAAAGCCTCCCAAATCTCAGAAAAAGCCTGAACAATGACCCTATGATGAAACCTAGAATTCAAAGACAAGAAACAATGCAGGAGCTGTTCCAAATCTTTTTCTTCAAACATTTGCTTCTCTAATATCATATCCATCATCGACTTCTTAAAATCCTCGTACGGTTCCGCCGATTTCTTCACCACCGCAAAACTCTCCCTCACTTTGCCGTCCACCGTGCATGGTATCATCCGTTGCAAAAAGCTCGACAACCTCGCCGGCGATTCACTCTCCGACGACGAGATTCTTACGGCGTACCTTTTTGTCTTCTTAACTTTCTTGGGTTTCTTCTTTTTTTGCCCCGTAGGCTTTGTTTCCAGTATGGCTTCTAAGTTGGCGTTGAACATCTCTGAGCAGGAATCAGTGGAGAAGCTCCTCGAAGATGAGACCAGGGTTTCGGTTTCTTCGGCGTTAATATCGTCGTCTTCAAAGCTTTCGCTGCTAAACAACCCACTCTCGGCCGACGAGGTGCTTATCCGGATTTTCGGCGTCGTTTTCCTTTTTTTGTATCGTCGTTTTTTCTTTATCGTGTTGGGAGGCGCTGGATGTGGAAACAAATCGTCGTCGTTTTCAGAGGTATTGTAGATTTTGCGACGGGGGGTTTTGTCATCGTCGTAAACTTTGGCTATAACGCGCCATCTGTCTTCTTCTTCCCAGTGGAACTCCAACGTCGACGGCGGTGATGATTCACTACGGTCAGTTTCAGACAAGTACTTTGCAGACGATCTTGGCCCGAGGCCGCAACCGATCGACGAAAACGCGGATGAAACGTGTCGTTTGAGGGAAGAGTAACGAGGCACCTTTGTCGACTTTGGCTGTGTTGGCAGCGGCGGCGGCGGTAAATGGCGGGTGATAGGGTTTCGTGTGACTGAATACAGTCTGCAGAATAAAGGGACGGGATTTAATGGTAGATTAGAAGGGTCTTTTGAACGGCAAGATTGGAAGGAAGTGAAGACTCGGAATATCTTAAGCTTGAAACGTTTCGCCATTTTAATGTTGGAAGATTTTGTTCCGTTAGCTCTTTGTATTATCTGAGAAAAGTTAGGGTTATATATAGAGGGCGAGGAGCGAAGACGTGACTTCTCTTTCACTCAAAAAGAAGTGCCCAATTTATTTTTTAAATATTTTCTGTCAGCTACTACAGAAAAAGGAATAAATGAACTTGGAGTGCTACAGGGAAGCAAGTAAAAATACAGTGACTCGGTGAGTTTGTTAGCCATCACTCGTTTTGACCACTTTTCCATGCTGTCTACGAAAGAGCCTACTTGATTCAACAACAAATAAAAAAGGGTTGAAGCGTATTATTACATGTTGATTATTTTTAAATCATTGACTGATTAAGACTCGATAGAACAGCAATGATTTCTGCCATTGCAATATTGTATAGGTTAACTGTCCGTAAGAAAACTATTCATTTTAGCGGTAAATTAAGAAAGAAAAAAAAACTAGAAAACGAAGTAACAATAGGCAATAGCCAACAGCAATAACAAAGCAGATATTGGCATGCATGATGCATGGGGGTACCTAATCAATAGCAATCATGGTGATCACTGTGAAATTGTAGGATTCATCAAAAGAAGTGCTCATCCATGGCCTACCCTTCTGAAAAAGAATATACAAATACACTTTATAGTTATATAGCATTACAATTTGCAGGTTCACAACCCTGAATACATGCTGGATAATGGATATACCCCTCGGCTGATTTCACTGGAATTAAAGGCCAAACAATATATGTGTATGCTGATATTTAGAGGCATAGAATCGTATAGTGATGGGATTCTGTTTCTTTTTACATTGTTTACTGAATATATGTCAGGAATGTTTAATCGTAGTCTATTCTTTTAGATAGAGATGTAAAAAAACTCACCCAACTCAAAAATTTGACTGAAATTTACTCGAGTTAAAATTTGTTTTGATATGAAGAAGTGATGACCCGAAATCAATCTGTAATGACTGTTATTGACCTAAAACCGAGTTAAACTTTACACTGTGGTAGCAGAATTCGACCTGCACCTGACTGATAGGAACCCAAATCTGAGACTAACCTGGCAAATAATCGATATAACCCAACTGAAACGACCCGAATTCCGATTTTACCTGACTTGTTTTGAACCCGACCTGTTAATTGACTTGAACCGATATTGATCTGGCTTGATATTTATTTGACTTGTAATTGAGAAAGTTTATGATTTGATGATTTTCAGGAGAAAAATGAAAATATTTGAGAAATTATGAATTTATTATATTATAATATGAGAAACTAATTGACCCATATGATGATATTTTTGTTCATTTTATTCCCTAAAACTTTATTTTTAGCTGAAATTGACCCATATACATTTATATTTTTGGTAATTTAGTCAAATAATATTTTTGTTTATTCTAGTCCTACAATTTAATTTTTAGTCGAAATTGCTCCATATTTATTTATATTTTTGATAATTTATTCCAATAATATTTTTGTTTATTCTAGTCCCTACAATTTAATTTTTAGTCGAAATTGACCTTTATTAATTTTTTTTTAATTTAGTCTAATATTTTAATATGATGATATTTTTGTTCATGTTAAACCCTAAATTTTTTATTTTTTGTTGAGTGGATCAATGGATTAATCAAAGCCAAGAGGGGGGTGAATTGAGTTTTTAAAATTTTGTAGGAGAAGTAGTATGAATAAAAATGAAGAACAAGGCGATTATAGTGGTTCAAGTTCCAAATGAACTCTACATCCACTACCTTAGCTCCAACTAAGGATTTTCCAACAATTCACTAATTGATCTTCCCCTTTTCTAGGCTTAGGCGGAAACCTTTACAATA
Organism: Hibiscus trionum; assembly: GCA_030270665.1. Classification (NCBI taxonomy): domain Eukaryota; kingdom Viridiplantae; phylum Streptophyta; class Magnoliopsida; order Malvales; family Malvaceae; genus Hibiscus; species Hibiscus trionum. The sequence continues at coordinate 13,800,767 of BSYR01000006.1, forward strand.
CCGGTCAATTTTCTACCCAAAATTGACCAAACCCTCACTTGGTTACAAAGAAGAAATTAAAGGCAAGTAGGATATCTCACAATACAAATTTGCCCCTTTGAATACAAGCACTCAACCCAAATTGAAAAACAAGATAGGAACTACACTCAAAAACAATTTGGGATTTTACAAGAATAAGAATTTAGGCACTTGAGATTGGATTTTTTGTGTAGATATTTCTCTTGAATGCAATAATTGTTGTTGGTCTTCAAATGACTTGTTTTTATACCTTCTCCATTAATTCTAGCCGTTTGGGTGGTTAGGGAATTGATTATAGCCGTTGGAACCCTCTCTTACCACCATAAATGCACTTCTGTAGCCTACCATATCGATACTCGATGAGGCGTATCGATACTTGTCTCAAAAAAGAAAGAGTCGATGCATAATTACAAGAGACGCGTATCAATACGCGTGTAGGCGTATCGGTACGGGTTAGGGAAGCGTTTCGATACGGGTTAGGGAAGCGTTTCGATACGGGTAAGACCGTATCGATGCAATATTTCCTACAAAGCTCACTAGAGGAATCCGTATCGATACGGGTAAGAGCGTAGCGATACTCATTAACCACCTCTTTAAAAATTGGTTACCTACCAACTGACGAACAACGGTCAAAATATTTAAGGCTTTAAATTTAAAAATTCTTTTTAAACCATATCAATACGGGTAAGACCGTATCTGTACACCATTTAAACTTCGTGTGATTTTATAGAGAGATCGTATCGATACAGATGTAATCTATTTTGATACCTTGTTTCGATACAGTAAGGAGCGTATCGAAACGTGTTTCTCCAGTAGCCAAGTTTGTAAAAAAGGTATCGATACGGTAAGGGGCGTATCGATACGCATGAACGTTTTTGAACAATTTGGCCTTGAAACACTTAAAAAATATTTTGGAGTTTGAGTTTTTCAAATTAGAGCAAAGCCTTGTTGATTTGAAACCTTTTAGGGGACTTAAAAATTTATTTCAAGTTTTACAATTTAGTCATTAAAACACTTTGTTATATCAAAATCAAACATAGGTTTTACAATCTCCCCTTTTTGATATAACAAAATCAAAACTTAAAATTTTTAAGTCTTTTAAAAAACTTTGTAAAACAACTCCCCCTTAATGTTAGCTAGGTAAATTTTAAGTTTAAGTTTAAGTGAGCTTGTGAACTTCCTTCTCCCCCTTTTTGTTAGATCAAAAATAAGAGACATAGGCTATGAAGGCATACCAAGCAACATTGAATAGATAAATATAAAGCTCATAGATTAAAGAAACATCAAACGAAAATCCAAATAAAAATAATCAAAGCATAGGTTTTAAAAGGTAAACTTAATCCTAAGAACATAATTCAAAGTGTATAAATAGAAATCCTAAAATGACATGAATGATATGCAAAGACAATCTATTGCTCGTCTCCATCACCATCGTCTTCATCTTCATCGGCATCATCATTCCTTCTTGATTGATGCCACTCATCATTGAATGTCGTGAGAGAGATATTCATCGAATTATGCTCGGCCTCAATAGAAGAGATACGATTTTCCACAATTGTCATGCGATCTTCTAGGCATGTGAAGCGTGTATCAATGGGGGCAAACCCCGAATTCATGACTTGATCCATAAAAGCAATTCCCGTGCGTAAGCCCATGAATTGTTCATTGAGGTAGGCCATGAGAGAATCCATGGATGAAGGATGAGGTGCTTGATCAACCACGGTAGGATTTGCAATCTCTTCGGGAATGGCATCACTAGGAAGCTCGGAAAGGTGAAGCCAATTACCATTGAAGTAGTGGAAATTGCCCCAAGAAAGAGACCTCTCATCAATAGGATCGGTAAGACTTGTCAGATAATCATGAGAGCAATCAATCTCCTTCTTAGTGAAGAAATAGCTCAAAGCGGTGTCATAGGTGAATGAAGTGACAAGAGATGTGTGACGATGTTGCACGAGAAAGACAATCTCCGTAAACATGATGCGAGCAAGGTTAGGTTGTTGTTTCTAGTGAAAGCACCGAATCCAAAAGTCATCAAATTGGCCGATGGTTGAGTATTTCCCTCCTGAAGGCCTGAACCACCAAGTGATCATCAAGTGTAGGATACGGTCTTGAGAATTTAGAACGGTCACGGAACCCCCCAAAACATGTCCAAGAGAATTTTCATCTTCGATACCCTCATCCTCAAACTTAAAAACATCACAAAGAGATTGAACATAAACGATAATCTTCTTGCCCATGATAAAGAAGTTAACGGCAACGACATTACCCGAGGCATCGGCAACACACTTAGCATTGGCATAAAATATCAAAACCAAAATTTGAAAGAAAACCCCGGGGATTTGAAGAAACTCCATAAATTTCCATTCGTGGGGAAAAGGTAGATAGACAAACTTAAAACGCTCCGAGTTGAGAAAAGGAACGGAAATTACCATATCAGATCAAATTTTGTAATTTTGAAACGATCAAAAGTAGTTGAGTTTGCCGGGAGTCTTAAAGCACCTTTGATAGATAAGAGTCAAATTCGGACGAGTGCCATCGCCGGGATTCAATCCTTCACCAACTTCGCTTGTAGTACGCACTATCTTTTTAGGTGCCATACTATAGAGAAATTGATCAAAACAATGTGTATCCATTATTTTTCTCATTCAACCCATGGATAAATCAATAATCAAGGAAAAAATTTTGAAAGGTAAAACAAAACAAAAAGTTTGATAAAATATTTTGAAAGAACAAAAACAAAACAAAAAGATTTAAAAACGAAAATCATAAAGAAAATAGAAAGAAAAGGAGGTTTTTATACCTTGATATTGAGATAGGGAGGAATGAATGAAGATTTTTGCACTGAATTGATGGAGAGCCTTAAGACATTACTTGATTTTGAAAAACCTTCAAGAGATTTTAAGTTTTGTGGTGAAAATATGAGGGATTGATAGGCTTTTTATAGAGGAAAACCGGCTAGTGTTTTGAAATAGAAGTTTTGGTAAAAGTGAAACTCTTTTAATGCCAATTAATAGTTGTATGCGCGATAGTTTATCGATACGCCTAAAGGGTGTATCGATACGGGGGTACAAAGGTAATTCCTTGGAACCACGTATCAAGGAACCATATCGAAACGGATGGTATCCGTATCGAAACGCTCATAACTCGTATCGAAACGAATTTAACCGTATCGATACCCGCAAGAGAGAAAACGCAATCTGGAGAACTAATGGAGTACTCGTATCGATACGCATAAGGCCGTATCGATACCCTATGCCCAGAATTGCATTTTGGTCACAAGAACAACCAAAGGCTCGACTTTAACATCTCCTAAATGTATGCATATGATGTATAAGTAGATCTAAGCATAATCTAATAGAGGCATACTCCCCCTGGCTATAAGCATGGCTACCATCAAGATTAACAACACATAAACATGAATTTTCACAAGATAAAGCAAATTTAACCTCAAAAGAGTCCTAAAGGGTCAAGATAGCTAGTTAGACCTAACTCTCTCCTAAGGGACCAAAAGCGCTCTTTGTACAGAGGTTTGGTAAAAATGTCCGCTAGTTGGTTCAAGGTGTCAACATACTCTATAATAACATCTTGCTTAAGGACATGATCTTTAATGAAATGATGCCTTATCTATATGTGTTTGGTTCTAGAGTGTTGGATGGGATTTTTGGTTAGGCATATATCACTAGTGTTATCACACTTAAGGGGTATGGTTTCTACTTTAACTCCATAATCTAAGAGTTGTTGCTTCATCCAAAGGACTTGAGCACAACAACTCCCTAATGATATGTACTCGGCTTCGGTGGTATATAGAGCTACACTATTTTGTTTCTTAGAGAACCAAGATATGAGCATGTTGAGTTGTGTGGTGCTCGATTCGTTCAACCGATTATGCTCACCAAGTGGTGGAGAGGTTGATATTTGAGTGTTAGGGTTTAGGAAGCTAGAAAGGAAATAGACACAATGATTTTAGAGTGGTTCGGTCTTCTAACAAGCACCTACATCCACTACCTTAGCTCCCCACTAAGGATTTCACAATCAATCCACTAATTGATTCGTCCCCTTTTCTAGGCTTAGGAGGAAACCCTTACAACCAATCAAGCTTTCTACCCAAAGCCTTGATTGAAACCCTCTTTACAAGAGATAAACAAAGCAAACTTGTAATCCTCTAATAGGAGTTTGTTTGCACAATTAAGCACTCACCCAAACCTAAAACACTTGAGCAAATTTGATAATTTTGGCTCACTAGTGTTTGTCTATACAAGAATTGACAATTTAAGTGCTAAGACAATTTTTTGATCATTTGATGTTTGACAATATGAGCATTAGTCTTCTCATGATGCTTGGAGGTCCCTTTTATACTCCCAATTGAGTTTGTAGCCGTTACTAGCCGTTGGGATCAAATTGGAGCCGTTGAGGACTTTAATTCCCACCATAAATGCATTCTGCAGCTCCCCGTTTCGAAACGCTCGATGCCGTTTCGAAACACTCTCAATGTAGAAAGAGCCGTTGTAGTCTGTTAGGGCATCCGTTTCGGAACGCCTCCTGGCCGTTTCGGAACGCCTCATGTCCGTTTCGGAACGCCTCCTGGCCGTTTCGAAACTCGTATCGAAACGCTATAGTCCCGTATCGAAACGCCTGCATTTAAAAGTTGGTTGGAAAATAGCCGTTGGGGTTTATGACCGTTGGGGTCATTGCCACGTGGGCGTATCGAAACGGCCTAGCCCGTTTCGAAACGCTGGGCAAAAATCAAGTCCAGGGAAAGCCCGTTTCGAAACACGTTTGCTACTGGAATCCCCTGTTTTGAAACGCCTTATGGTGTTTTGAAACACCTGGACAGGTTTGAGAAGTTTGGCTTTGAAGCACATTAAAAACCCATTTGAAAACATCCCTAAACATAGTTTCAGAATATTTGGACTTTGGAAATTGTTTTAAATACTTTTTAAATCAGTCCAAAACATTTTTCAATTATTATATCAAAACATTAGTTCTACAATCTCCCCCTTTTTGATATAATAAAACTCTCTTGAAAAATTGTTTGGGATTTTCCCCCTTTAACTTTAAAAATGTGAATAAGAGACTAAAGATATGAAATCAAATAAAGCTCCCCCTTATTCATTTGAAAATTCAATTTTTCAAACCATTTCTCCCCCTTTTTGTTATATCAAAAAGAATTTAAAACATTAAGTTCAAAAATAACAATAGAGGTAAAAGTTTGACAAAAGTAAGAATTTGGTTTTAAAATGGCTCCCCCTTACTCAAAGCATCATCCAAATGTTAGTCACAACATATATGATCATCTAGTTGAATTTAAACAAAGATAAACAAATAAAATCAAAACAACTAGAATTTTACCACACTTGAACTCAAGGTAGGATGTGAAGCCTTCCTTCTTCAAGTGTTCTTCCTTGTGTGCATGGAGCTCCCCCTCAATGTTTGACTTGTTGAACATCTCCATCACACCTAGCAAAAGACAATCAAGTAACTTTTGGTATCCAAATTGCTTTGGATCCATGAACGTTAGTAGCACAAATTTTTGACCCCTTTGGAATCCATTTTTCAATGTCATCCTTTTTAATTGAAGTGGTTAGTCCTTTTGGGACCCAAACACTTCTAAAACATTTACCATTTTTAAATCTAGGGGCACTAGATTGTCTAACATAAAAATTTGATTTTCCAACATTGTTTTTCTTTTCAAGCTCTTTGGAAATCAAATCTTTTTCTTCTTGAACATTTTGAAGCAATTTTTGTAAATCAAAACATTTTAATTCAAACTCTTCAAGTTTTGCTTCAAGTTCAAGTTTGGTTTTAGAAAGCAAATCATTTTGAATTTTTAACTTTGAAACCAATTTTTTGTTTTTCAAAATGTGGCTTTTAAAATCTAAAACCAAATCATCATAGGCATCTTGTAATTCATCAAAGGAATAAGAACATGAAGTAGATGAATTAGAAGTTACCCTTGAATCTTCTTCGATGGCCATAAGGCAATGGTTGGCTTGTTCATCGTCGGTGGAGTCTTCATCACTCCAAGTAGCCAAATGTGCCTTCTTCTTATGGCTTGAAGTGCTTGCCCTCTCCTTTCTCTTAGGTTCTCGTTCAAGCTCTCTCAAGGCTTTCTTCATGAACGGGGCATACTTCTTGAAGAGATGAACTATCTCTTATTCTTCATCCTCCTCTTCACTTGAGTAGACATGATGGCAAGTGGAGGATTTGAGAGCCATGGCACTAGCATTGATGCCAAGCCCTTTGATTTTCTTCTCTCCCATAGCTCTAATTTCTTCCCTTTTCTTCTCCTCTTCCTTGTTCTTCTTCATAATTTGATGAGTGAGAAGAGACCCCATAAGTTCATCAAGCTTCAAAGTCTTCAAATTTTTGGCTTCGATGATGGCGGTCCTCTTTGAGTCCCAAGACTCGGGAAGTGAGTAGATGAGCTTTCGAACAAGCTTTTCTTCCGGGATGGCTTCTCCATAACCTTTAAGACCATTGGTGATAGTGGAGAACCTATCAAACATCTTCTCGATGTTCTCTTCCGGATCCATTTTGAAGTTCTCATACTCCAAGGTTAGGAGCCCAATCTTGGTCTCCTTGACTTCATTTGTCCCCTCGTATGTGACTTCAAGCTTGTCTCATACCTCCTTGGCACTCTCACAAGAAGACATATTCTCATAGATGGATGGGCCAAAAGCACAAAACAAGATGTGTAAGGCCTTGCAATTTAGCTCTATCTTCTTGCGATCGTCGGCACTCCACTCCGCTTTGCTTCGTTGAGGCACGAACGGACCATCTTCAACTATGTCCCATAGCTTGTAATCTCTAGACTTGATGAAGAACTTCATCTTTATCTTCCAATGGGCATAGAATGTTCCGTCGAAGAAAGGCGGTTTGTCTATGGATTGCGCCATTTGAGCCGGTTGATGAAAAAGTGATCGAGCTTGCCGGATCTTCTCAATAGGATGTGAATCCTCTTCGATTGAGCCAAGCTCTGATACCAATTGTTGAGTTGTGTGGTGCTCGATTCGTTCAACCGATTATGCTCACCAAGTGGTGGAGAGGTGGATATTTGAGTGTTAGGGTTTAGAAAGCTAGAAAGGAAATAGACACAATGATTTTAGAGTGGTTCGGTCTTCTAACAAGCACCTACATCCACTACCTTAGCTCCCCACTAAGGATTTCACAATCAATCCACTAATTGATTCGTCCCCTTTTCTAGGCTTAGGAGGAAACCCTTACAACCAATCAAGCTTTCTACCCAAAGCCTTGATTGAAACCCTCTTTACAAGAGATAAACAAAGCAAACTTGTAATCCTCTAATAGAAGTTTGTTTGCACAATTAAGCACTCACCCAAACCTAAAACACTTGAGCAAATTTGACAATTTTGGCTCACTAGTGTTTGTCTATACAAGAATTGACAATTTAAGTGCTAAGACAATTTCTTGATCATTTGATGTTTGACAATATGAGCATTAGTCTTCTCATGATGCTTGGAGGTCCTTTTTATACTCCCAATTGAGTTTGTAGCCGTTACTAGCCGTTGGGATCAAATTGGAGCCGTTGAGGACTTTAATTCCCACCATAAATGCATTCTGCAGCTCCCCGTTTCGAAACGCTCGATGCCGTTTCGAAACACTCTCAATGTAGAAAGAGCCGTTGCAGTCTGTCAGGGCATCCGTTTCGGAACGCCTCCTGGCCGTTTCGGAACGCCTCATGTCCGTTTCGGAACGCCTCCTGGCCGTTTCGAAACTCGTATCGAAACGCTATAGTCCCGTATCGAAACGCCTGCATTTAAAAGTTGGTTGGAAAATAGCCGTTGGGGTTTATGACCGTTGGGGTCATTGCCACGTGGGCGTATCGAAACGGCCTAGCCCGTTTCGAAACGCTGGGCAAAAATCAAGTCCAGGGAAAGCCCGTTTCAAAACACGTTTCGAAACGAATATGCTACTGGAATCCCCTGTTTCGAAATGCCTTATGGTGTTTCGAAACACCTGGACAGGTTTGAGAAGTTTGGCTTTGAAACACATTAAAAACCCATTTGAAAACATCCCTAAACATAGTTTCAGAATATTTGGACTTTGGAAATTGTTTTAAATACTTTTTAAATCAGTCCAAAACATTTTTCAATTATTATATCAAAACATTAGTTCTACAGAGCATACTACCTAAGAGCTGGCAAGTGCCGAAAGTACTTTTCCTATCAATTTTACAACCCCCATAATCCGCATCCGAAAAAGCATGAAGGTTAAAGGTTGAGTCTCTAGGGTACCAAAGACCTAAACAAGAAGTATCTTTAAGGTACCTAAAGATCCTTTTAACGGCTATAAGGTGTGACTCTCTAGGACTAGCTTGAAACCTAGCACACAAGCAAACACTAAACAATATATCTGGTCTACTTGCGGTAAGGTAAAGAAATGATCCAATCATAGAGCGATAAAGCTTAGAGTCAACACACTTACCTCCTTCATCTTTGTCAAGCTTTGTAGATGAGCTCATTGGTGTGGCTTGAGGCTTTGCATTCTCTAAGCCAAACTTCTTGAGCATATCCTTGATGTACTTAGCTTGATTTATGAAGGTGTCATCCTTCCTTTGTTTGATTTGGAGTCCCAAAAAGAATGAAAGCTCCCACATCATGCTCATCTCAAATTCACCTTGCATTAACTTAGCAAACTCTTTGCAATAACATTCATTAGTAGAGCCAAAAATAATACCATCAACATATATTTGCACTACTAAGATATCATTTTATATCTTTTTATGAAAAGTGTAGTGTCCACCTTACCTTTTTCAAAACCTTTTTTAATCAAAAAGTTTGAAATCCTTTCATACCAAGCTCTAAGAGCTTGTTTTAAACCATAAAGGGCTTTGGTTAGCTTAAAAACATGATTTGGAAATTTTGAATCCTAAAAACCCGGTGGTTGTTCCACATACACTTTTTCATTTATAAAACCATTTAAAAATGCACTTTTTACATCCATTTGAAAAAGCTTGAAATCATGATAACATGCATATGAAAGCAACATCCTAATAGCTTCCATTCTAGCTACATGTGCATAGGTTTCATCAAAAACTATTCCTTCTTCTTGAGTGTAACCTTGAGCAACTAGTCTAGCTTTGTTTCTCACTATGTTACCACTCCCATCTAGTTTATTCCTAAATACCCATTTAGTTCCTATAGTAGATTGATTTTTAGGCCTTTCAACTAATGTTCATACATTACTCATCTCAAATTGATTTAACTCATCTTGCATGGCCATAATCCAAAATTCATCTTTTAATGCTTCTTTAATATTCTTAGGCTCAATGCATGAGATAAATGCAACATGATTAAGCATTTTAAGAGAAGAACGAGTAGTTACCCCCTTGGATGGATCACCCAAGATTTCACCACCTTTGACATAGTTGTACTCCCTTGGGTAGATCACTTCCTTTTCCTCAAGATCCAAGTCCTTCAAGGCATAAAGAGGTGGATCTTGTGCATCTTCTTTAGTTGAAATCTCATCCTCCTTTGAAGTTTGTCATCCATCAAAGGCATCAAGGATTCCTACATCATCATCATCACAAGATTCCTTCCTCGGAAGGAGGTTATCATCGAAAATAACATGTATAGATTCCTCTACAACTAAAGTTCTTTTGTTAAACACACGATAAGTTTTGGAGTTTAAAGAGTAACCTAGAAAAATTGCTTCATCACTTTTTGCATCAAATTTACCTAAATTGCCTTTTCCATTATTTAAAATAAAACACTTGCAACCAAAAGGATGAAAATAGCTAATGTTAGGCTTTTTTGATTTTAAAATCTCATAAGGAGTTTTCTTTAAAATAGGCCTAATCATTACCCTGTTAATAATATAGCAAGCGGTGTTAGTGGCTTCCGCCCAAAAATATTTAGGTAAATTGTTTTCACAAAGCATGGTTCTAGCAATTTCTTGTAAAGTCCTATTTTTCCTCTCAACTACCCCATTTTGTTGAGGAGTTTGAGGTGCCGAAAAATTGTGGCTAATACCATTTTCATTTAGAAACTCTTCAAAATCTAGATTTTGAAAATCGGTTCCATGATCACTTATAATGTGAGAAATATTAAGCTTAAAGTTATTTTGAGTTATTTTTTAAAATGTGATGAAGTTTTCTAAAGTTTCATCCTTGGTGCTTAAAAAGAGAACCCAAGTATATCTAGAGTAATCATCAACAAGCATAAAAGCATATGATTTTCCACCCAAGCTAGTAGTCCTAATTGGCCCAAATAGATTCATATGAATTAATTGTAAACATCTACTAGTAGAGACATCATTAATGGATTTAAAGGATGATTTATGTTGTTTACCCTTAGAGAATGCATCACATATTTTATCATTTGAGAACTTAATCTTGGGTAAACCTCTAACTAGATTTAGGGAAGCTAATTTTTCTAAAACACTAATGCTAGCATGTCCTAGTTTCCTATGCCATAACCATGCATCATTTTTATTTTGTGCAACAAAACATGCATGAGATGTATGAATATCATCTAGATGCACCATATATATGTATCCTATGCGATGACCAATGAGCATTGTTTTATTAGATTTAATGTCAACAATTTTACATACATTTTTATCAAATAAGACATTAAACCCTTTATCGCACAATTGACTAATGCTCAATAAATTATGCTTTAGACCATTGACATACAACACATTTTTAATGAGTATGATAGAGTAATTACCTATGGAGCCAATACCTTCAATGTGGCCTTTGGAGTTGTCACCAAATGTCACTACTCCTCCACTTTTTGGCTTTAAATCCATGAATCGACTCTTGTCTTCGGTCATGTGCCTCGAGCATCCACTATCAAGGTACCATGAGTTTTGGCTTTGTGCTTTGGCCTTGTAGCAATGCCCCCTACAAACAAAGATATTAAGCTTTGATTTTTGGTACCCAAATCATTTTGGGTCCACGATTGTTAGCTCCCAAAAGCTTGGTTCCCTTAGGAAACCAAGGTAACATGACATCAACATTATTAGATTTGACAAGTTCCTTAGGAACCCATACACTTCTAATTCTTTTAGTTTTAGTATGCCTATAGGAGCCACTTTGTTTGTAGTTAAAGTTCTTTCTTTTAGGTTGGTTTGTTCTAGATGATTCACCTATTTCATTTTTCAAAGTACCAACACTCTTGAAAGACTTTTTGAGCTCATTTAGCTCATCTAACACCTTTTGATGTTCAATGTTACATTGAGAAATAAGATTATTTAAATCTACATTTTCATTTTGAAAGTATTCAAGTTCATCTTGTAGACCTAAAATCTTTTTCTCAAATTTCAAGTTAGCTTGAGAAATTAAATCATTTTTAGCATGCAAATCTGAAATGACTTTTTTATTTTTCAAAACAGACTCCTTATACTTCTCAACTAACTCGTCATACACCTCTTGTAACTCATCATAAGCTTCATGTAATTCATCATATGTAAAATCAAAAGTAGATGAGTTAGAGGTTACCATAGAAGAATCCTCCTCAAGAGCCATGAGGTAAAGGTTGGTCACTTCTTGTTCCTCATCCTCGGATGATTCCTCATCACTCCAAGTAGCAAGCTTTTCTTTAAGCTTCTTCTTCTTCTCAAAGCCCTTCTTCTTGAGTTGAGGACACTCGAAACGAATATGATCCGGTTTCTTGCACTTATAACATATGATCAGATCCTTTTTTTCTTCTTTGTTCTTGGTCTTGAAGTCCATCTTTATTTAAAAAAAATTCTATCCAGGTTGGACCTCATAAACTGTGAGAATCTTTTGGCTATCATAGCAAATTCTTCAAGATCTTTCTCCTCAGTAGAAGTGCTCTCCTCATGTAGAGAAGCTTTGAGAGCCACTCCTAGCTTCTTCCTTTTGTCTACCTCAAGCTTCTCCACTCTTCTTTCTTCTTTTCATATTCCCTTCCTTGCTTCATGATTTCATGAGTTAGGAGAGAACCAACTAGCAAGCTTTAATGTCTTCAAGTTCTTTGCCTCGATGATAGCGATTCTTTTCCCATCCCAAGACTTGGGAAGAGAGTAGAGTAGCTTCCGGACTAGCTTGTCCTCCGGGATGATCTCTCCAAAACCCTTTAGCCCATTGACGATGGTTGAAAAATGATCAAACATCTTTGATACGGTTTCGTCGGGCTCCATATTGAAATTCTCATAACTAAGATTGAGAATTCCAATCTTTGTTTCCTTCACATCGCTTGTCCCTTCATATGTTGTCTCAAGTGTATCCCACACTTCTTTAGCACTTTCGATGGAAGAAACTTTGGAGTAGACATCCGATCCAAAAGCACAAAATAGCATGTGAAGAGCCTTGTCGTTGATTTGAATCTTAATTCGATCATCTTCACCCATTTTTATTTTTCTTTTCGGCACAAGTCTTCCTTCATCGTCTCTCTTCATCGGAATGATGGGACCATCCTCTATAGCATCCCAAACAAGATAATCACTAGATTTTATGAAGAGACGCATATGGTTCTTCCAAAAAGAATAGTTGTCACCGTTGAAGAAATGCAATTTGGTGATCGATTGAGACTCGTACATGCTAGAGCCGGAGGTAGATGTCATGACTTGCTTTGTTGATGATCACACTCTTCCTAGATTCTCCTCTTTCGGTTGTTAGTCCTTCAAATAGGTAGCTCTGATATCAATTGTTGAGTGGATCAAGGGATTGATCAAAGCTAATAGAGGGGTGAATTGGGTTTTTAAAATTTTGTAGGAGAAGTGGTATGAATAAAAATGAAGAACAAGGAGATTATAGTGGTTCAAGTTTCAAATGAACTCTACATCCACTACCTTAGCTCCCACTAAGGATTTTCCAACAATTCACTAATTGATCTTCCCCTTTTTAGGCTTAAGAGTAAACATTTACAATACCGGTCAATTTTCTACCCAAAATTAACCAAACCCTCACTTGATTACAAAGAATAAATTGAAGGCAAGTAGGATATCTCACAATACAAATTTGCCCCTTTGAATACCAGCACTCAAACCAAATTGAAAGACAAGATAGGAATTACACTCAAAAACAATTTGGGATTTTACGAGAATAAGAATTTAGGCACTTGAGCTTGGACTTTTTGTGTAGATGTTTCTCTTGGATGCAATAGTTGTTACTGGTCTTCAAATGACTTGTTTTTATACCTTCTCCATTAATTTTAGACATTTGAGTGGTTAGGGAATTGATTATAGCCGTTGGAACCCTCTCTTACCACCATAAATGCACTTCTATAGCCTACCGTATCGGTACTCGAGGAGGCGTATCGATATCTGTCTCAAAAAAGAAAGAGTCGTGGCACAATTACAAGAGACGCGTATTGATACGCGTGTAGGCGTATCGGTACGGGTTAGGCAAGCGTTTCGATACGGGTAAGACCGTATCAATGCAATTTTTCCTACAAAGCTCACTAGAGGAATCCGTATCGATACGGGTAAGAGCGTATCGATACTCATTAACCACCTCTTTAAAAATTGGTTACCTACCAACTGACGAACAACGGTCAAAATATTTAAGGCTTCGAATTTAAAAATTCTTTTTAAATCGTATCGATACGGGTAAGACCGTATCGGTACAACATTCAAACTCCGTGTGATTTTATAGAGACAGTGTATCGATATAGATGCAATCTGTTTCGATACGGTAAGGAGCGTATCGAAACGTGTTTCTCCAGTAGCCAAGTTTGTAAAAAAAGTATCGTTACGGTAAGGGGCGTATCGATACACATGAACATTTTTGAGCAATTTAGCCTTGAAACACTTAGAAAATATTTTGAAGTTTGAGTTTTTTAAATTAGAGCAAAGCCTTGTTGATTTGAAACCTTTTAGGGGACTTAAAAATTTATTTAAACTTTTACAATTTAGTCCTTAAAACACTTTGTTATATCAAAATCAAACATAGGTTTTACATTTTTAACCAAAAATAACCCCTATTTATTTTATATTTTTTTGTAATTTAGTCCAATATTTTTAATATGCTAATATTTTTGTTCAGTTTAGCCCCTAATATTTTATTTTTAGTCGAAATTGACCCTTATTTATTTCTATTTTTTGTAATTTAGTCCAATATTTTAAATATGATGATATTTTTGTTCATTCTACTCGTTAATATTTATTTTTAATGTGAATCATGTTCGTGAAAGGCCTTAAATAATTCACTCGAAATGACTCAACCCAAAGTCTATAGACTATTTGTACCGAACTCAAACTTAATATGAATTCGAAACTCGAATTAACCAAAACTGAAATGAAACCGACCTAAAATTATCGAACCTGAAATGAAACCGACCTGAAATGAACCCGACATGAAGTCCACCCGGGCCCGAATTAACTCATCAATTAACTGATTTGGACCCGAACCGTTTTGACTCGACCTAAAATTAATCCGCACCCGACCCGAATCGAGTCAAAACATCAAATCAACCTAAAATGATTTGTATCCGATTTGACCCGACTTGACATGACCCGACCTGAAACTCATCCGATTACCTATTTTTAGGTCCCTACTTTTAGAATGCCATGTCAATAAAGTCACGACAAAGTTCGTATCTGAAAGTTGGGATTCCATGCTCCTTTCATTTCTTTTAAACCTGAAACATAAAGAAGAAGAAGAAGAATAAAACTTTGAATACTTTTATGGTTTTTTATATTCTTACTCCCACGTTGATGAATAGTGTAAATGTTTTGAAATGAACAAGAAAAAAGTAAGTTTATTCAGATGCATTCCGACTGTGTGATGCAGATCAGAAGTGTAGATTATTAATGTTACGTTTTTCAAAAGGAATCTGTTCTTTAAGGAAAAGTTTGCATTCATGGCTAATAATAAAAACGGAAAATTGCAGCTTATTATTAATTTTTATAATCTGGGATTTACATGCATTGATATTTAATTAAAAGGAGCCTAGGGGGAGCTGCGTAAACCTAAAGAACTGGTCATTGATATAATCGCCACATGATAGTAAATGGTGATTAATTATCAGCTCCCTTGTTCTTCCTTTTTTTTTAAAGAGTACTTGTTTTTGAGCGGAGGAGGAAAAGTTGCACGATCAAAAAAGAAAAGTAAAATGAGCTTGAATTAAAGCAACTTACAAGAAAGTGCTGTCATTTTCAAAAAAAAAAGGTTACACCTGGATGAAAAAATTATATGCAGATTGAAATTTAAATCCAAATGTGTGTATTTACTTTATAGGAAATGAGGTATGGCAGTGAATTAATGATAGAGTTGAGAGTTGAAACGCGTGCAACAGTAAAAAGGATATCTTTTTGTATTTGTAGAAGATGGAATATAAAGAAAAATCTGTGGGGCAGAGGGACGAAGGTCAATCCGAAGAAGCTCCTCCTGAGCGCACATGGCGGGGATCCAAGGAAACAAAATCATCCAAATTCCAAATGTTTTCTCCTTTTTCTTCATTTACATTCTTTCAGAGGGACACACTTCGTTTTGGCAAAAGCGTGCACTCAATTGTTGCCTCCCATGCTTACTCACATATATCTTCTATTTCCTTTTTTTTTTTAGGGTAAAGGTCACTTACGTTTAGCGTCTATACAGAGTTAGTCACCACTTTTGAAAAGTGTCTATTAGTAGTCCTCTACGTTTTCGATGTGTAAATACTTGGTCACTCCGACGTTAACTCCGTTAGTCCCCTAACGGATTGCTGATGTGACAAAATTAAAATAAAGATAAATTACTGCAATAGCCATTAAAATTTATCTCATGTACATTTTTTCTCCTCAATTTAAAAAAAGTAAACATTATAGTCACTAATAAAAATGTTTCTTTATAATTTCACCCTTAAATTTTTAAAAATTCATTTTTCAATCCTAAAACTTTACAATCAATTAACACAATAATATTATAAATGCTTAGATGAAAAATAGGTGCCCAAAGTATACCCTTTGAAACTTAGGTGCCCAAATTGCTCCTATTTAATAACTCAAACTTAAAAATTTAGTCCACTAACTACTAAAAAATTTGAGTTATTGGAATTTCTATTTTATAATTCAAACTTTATTTTGAATTTTTGAGTCGAGTTTATGAAATTATGAGTCGAGTATTTTCACATCAAACCAAAAAATTTAATTTTTTCAAGTCAAGTCAAGTCGAGTCATTGGAATTTCTATTTTATAATTCAAACTTTATTTTGAATTTTTGAGTCGAGTTTATGAAATTATGAGTCGAGTATTTTCACATCAAACCTAAAAATTTAATTTTTTTTCGAATCAAGTCTAGTTATTGGAATTTCTATTTTTTCTTAAACTCGACTCAAAAATTCAAAATAAAGTTTAAATTATAAAATAATATTTAACTTCGTCATGAAGAAAGACGGACGATGTCCGATTATCACAGGGGATTAGGGAACAAACACGCCTCCAAATCATTCAAAACCGTAAACTTCGTCATTTGATCGACGACTTTGTTACCCTCACGACAGGTTATGTTGAAACCATTGAAAATAAGCCATTATTTTTAATATAAAAAATTTGGTTTATTATTATTAGGATTCCGTCAGTTAAAATTAATAAAATATATTTATCCCTTAATTTTCAGGTTTAATTATTTTTAAGACCGTTTAATTTTAAAATTAATAAAATTAAACCTTAGCTCCTTTAATTTTTTTACGATTTAAATGTTTTTAAGATTTAATTCATCTCAAAGTTAATCATTATGCCCCTCATAGTTTAATCATAACTACGTTAGCGTGGACCTGAATTTAACAAAAAAAATTAGCAAGGTTGAGAATTAGACTTGAATTTTTAAATTCTAAAAATATAAAACAAAATTCTTATAAATAAAATACTAGATAACTAAATTTCAAATGTTCAAAGAATATAAGAAACAATCGAAAAGAATTAAAACTGTGGCACTGTGATAAGCTTTTTTTCTTCTTCTTTTCAAAACAGTTATAATTCATGAGTATACACCTTTAATTAATACTCCTATATCGAATCATAATGGAAAATAGTAAAAGCTTTTGAGACCAAAAGCTGTGTATTGAAAGTTTGAATTATAAAATAGAAATTCTAATAACTCGACTTGATTCGAAAAAATTATATTTTTAAGTTTGATGTGAAAATACTCGACTCATAATTTCATAAACTCGACTCAAAAATTCAAAATAAAGTTTGAATTATAAAATAGAAATTTCAATAACTCGAATTTTTTAGTAGTTAGTGGACTAAAATTTTAAGTTTGAGTTATTAAATAGGAACAATTTGGGCACCTAAGTTTCAAAGGGTATACTTTGGGCACCTATTTTTCATCTAAGCATTTATAATATTATTGTGTTAATTGATTGTAAAGTTTTAGGATTGAAAAATGAATTTTTAAAAATTTAAGGGTGAAATTATAAAGAAACATTTTTATTAGTGACTATAATGTTTACTTTTTTTAAATTGAGGAGAAAAAATGTACATGAGATAAATTTTAATGGCTATTGTAGTAATTTATCCTTATTTTAATTTCGCCACATCAGCAATCCGTTAGGGGACTAACGGAGTTAACGTCGGAGTGACCAAGTATTTACACATCGAAAACGTAGAGGACTACTAATAGGCATTTTTCAAAAGTGGTGACTAACTCTGTACAGACGCTAAACGTAAGTGACCCCTGCAGTAGTTTACCTTTTTTTTTATCATAATATATCTTCTATTTCCTTTTTCCCCTTGAAATTTACTCGCATAAATCTTAATTTCTCAGGTTTTTTTACTTCTTTGTTTTGAGAATTTGAAAGCCTGTGTATTAATATACGGATGTAATGGAACCGAGGTACATGTTTAGTTTTTGTTTGATTTTTTTATACCCTTAATAATAAATAGCAAGAGACTTACTGTCAATCACCTATCCACTTAATTATGTTAATGCATTTTTCAGGAAGTTTATTCTCAAGCAAGGTATAGTACATTTCCACCTTCAAGAGGGGGACGATCTCTCCCTTCATGACACCACTATCAGCGTGCCTCATTGCACCATCCAACCTCCACATTTAAGGATATGATTTTTCGTCATATTTAACGACGTCGAGTTGTCTCTTGTACGATTTTCCGTCTAAATTAAAAAGGGTAAACCGTCACAATCACTAACAACCATTACATTTCAACATCAACAATCCGTATTCGGTGTCAACCTATTTTTGGCACCAACAAATTTAAAATTTGAAGTTTGACATTTGATTCAATTTCTACCGTACATTAATTTTTAAATTTAAATTTGGCTAAAAATATAATCGAATTATTCGAATTCAATTAAACTTGTCTACCAATTTTTTCACTAAAGCTCGAATTTGAACTCAATTAAGCTTATTTGTATTCAATATAATAATGTAAATTACAAATTGAAAATTTCGAATAAACTCACAATCCGTTCAAATCAAGTATTATGGTACTCATATTCGACTTGACCAATAATTAAAATATTTTTCAAGTTGAATCAAATAACTTACCGCCGGTATAAGTGTCCTATTACATGGCAGGGTGGGGTTCAATCAGGCTCCTAGCTTATTGGACTTAATTAAGCTGGCTCTAAGTGAATTTTGGCCTCGTAACTTTAGGGCTCGAGCCATTGGGCTAAATGGTTCAATCCTAGCACTGGAAAAGTACTGCGCTTAGAGGTGTCCGTGGACTTCGAGCTCAGTCTAAATCCGTTCGGGGTAAATCCGAACAAGCTCAGAAAACTTGTAGTACCATCATATAATAATAATAATAATAAAAATAATAATAATAACAATAATAATAAAAATAATAATAAAATACATTTTTATATCTTTATAATTAAATTTGTATAAAATAATTATATGAATTAGGCTATACCGAGCTGTGCCCATCAAGCTATACGGATAATTGATTCTTAAACAATTCTAATTAAAACTTTCTAAAACCTTTTTATTATTCCCCATATATGCAAGCTTTTTGTATATTGTTGTAATTATTTGCCTATTTTTGTACCATTATTTCTATCTGTCTTATAGCTCGATTTTTATTTTTATGGTAGTATGAAATTTTTGTAACGTTCATCATGGCATACCCTTTGATTAGAAAAGGTTGACGGTCCACTATAGTTAAATTTATTTTGTGGTAGTTTGTTAATACAATCAATACTATTAGTGGAAAAAATTGTCAAATTTATTTTCTTGATATACATTTATACACCAATATAGCGTTTAGTTGGAAGATACATAAATATTATCATAATGGTGATTGAATTTTCTATAGGAGATGAACCTCGTATTTAAGGGAAGATATAATCTTTTTTCTTCATGCACTTTGTGTTGCATATTTAATTTACTCTTCTTTAAAACTTTTTGGGTGAACTTATCATCAAGGTACTTTTATGGGTTTTTTTTTTAAGAATAGGTACTTTTATGATTTGAACGTGTTATATTTGTTGCAACTTTCCATACTTTTTAAAATCTAGTTTGTTTTTCTCTTCTTAAAAATGAATTTATTTTAACTATTAAATTAACTTGGGTTTCTTATTTTGTTGATGGAATATTGATTTGGGTGTAGATTCTTAATATTGTGAATTTAAACACATTAAATAGAAAATTTTATTTAAAACTGAAAGAAAATGAGGATTTAAACACATTTACATATATATATATATATATATATATATATTGAATAGATACATAAATTAATTTTATTTTAAAAAAATAAAAGATTATATGCATTTTAAGAATGATGTTAAAACTAATAAATTTACCATCCAATCACTTTTCACTCTTTTCATTATAGTGCAGTACTTAAGGAATAATTTCAGTAAAAAAATAATATTATTCTTTTTTTAAAATATGAGTTCTAACAATTTTATTGGTATGATTTATGTGAGGCAATTTTGGGGCAAAAACCCTTTTTAAAAAAATATTAGGGGTTTTGGCTCCCAAAAATTAATATTTGAGAAAATGACCCCTAAACTTGCCACGTCGATTAACCTCGCGTTTTGTAGGAAGCGAGGTTTGATATCGCGTTCTGCATAACGCGAGTTCAGTCTACGTGGCCTTGTTATTTGTGTTAACGGTTTTACAGAATATCGCGTTCTGCAGAACGCGAGGTCCCCGAGAATTTGAAAGGGCGGCTGAATATATCGCACAGACCTCGCGTCCTGCAGGACGCGAGTTCTGTGCAAAACTGGGCTGAAGAACTAGGAAAAACAAGCGTAGGTAGGCCTGTTCGAGCCCAAATTCGGGCGTTTAAATCATATATGTTTAGCGAACAACGAGTTTGGGGTCGTAGTACTGGAAATTCTCTATCGTATGACACCAACACGGTTAATTTCCGTCCATTATACACTGGTTTAAAATGGCTTCCAAAACCCTATGCTACCATCGCATAAAATTAATTCAAAATTGAAATTGCCTTTGAAGAAATGTCGATTTTCGGTTTAGTAATCGTATAAAATTAATTCAAAACTGAAATTAAATAAACATTTTAAAGTTTAATTATAATAGATAAACAAAATTATAATACGACATTATAAAAAACAAATGTCTGAAATAAAAATATTAAAAACATAAGTACATATCAATAAAAAAAAAGACTAATGATGCCTATGTCCACCCGTTCCGCAGTCGGGTGGACGGCGATCACGATTTGGATACCTCCGAACATCATGTGCTGGTCCCCATCATCGTCACCATCGTGTGCGATACGCGGATCTGTGTTGGGCCCAGGCGGGGAGTAAAACAAGCTACCCATCGGCGTTTGCTCCACAATGCTAAAGTCATACTGAGATGCCAACGGTGGAATATCGATAAGCGGAAGGTCAGTCGTCGGCATATGGGGACGGTAGGCATCGGAGAAGCTGAACTGGGGTGGAGGCCTCATCTCCTGGAAACTCGAAGGACCGCTAAAAGTATGAAATGCTGTGCCAGAAGATGAGGCCCCTGCAGTGTCATGTCGTGGTCTCGGACCGCGCTGCCTCGATTGGCTCTGCCTCTGGCTCTGGGTCGCTCGACGGGTGCCGCGTGGGCAGTTTTGGGGAGGTTGGGGAAGCTCTTCCTCGCGCTCCGCCTGAGTAAGGATATGTTGCTTCCCATTGAGCGCATACCACTGGAAGTAATTGAAATCGACCGAATCGGCCCCTTCGATAATGGGTCGGAGAAGGGGTGGGCGTTGGGCAAATCGATTAACCCAAACCGCTATCCAGTGAGCGTGGTAATCGGACCAGTCAACCTCTGTATTCCCCTAGCGCGTCAGATGGTGGAATTCGTCCATATTTTGTGGAGCCAGGAGTGGAATATTTTGGACGTACCCGAGCTGTCGGAGAACCCTATCCGTAGCATGCCACACGACAATTTCGTAGTTGATCAGCGGCACTAAGAAAATCCATACTTGCTGGTCACGCAGAATCTCGGGTGGAGTAATCTGCTGAATATCCTCTGAATCGTAGAGCCTCCACACGAACTAAAAAAAATGAAAATGTTTCTAACGGTTATATGAAATATTATTGGAAAAAATAGTATGAAAAAATTCAAATTAATTTTCGAATTACCTGGTCGTGCCTCAACTTATCCAAAACAAGCCTGAATTGTTTTTGGGTCTTCGGCAGGCCGTTGTGGGTCAGTGTTCTGCTCCACCTATCAATAATGAAAAAAAAAACAATTCGTTAAATAAAATAATTTAAAAATAGAAAAAATATAATAGATTACGTAGTACCTCCGTAGAAGCGGAAATAAAATAGCGGCGGGCTGTCTACGCTGCGGGCTTAAAAAAGGCATCCGAAATCAAGCCCAAGACTGAAGGAGTAAACAACATCCTCCCATCGATGATCTAGATTCGTCCACGTTTTTGCAGAGCTCTCTGTAAAGAAACACCAAGACAGCTGCTCCCCAAGATTTTCCTCTAGACTCATCGAAATTTGTAAGATGAAGAAGCCACATCACATGCACCTTGGTGCGGGATTTGTCTAACATTAATATCCCACCGATAATGCGCAAGATGTGGGCACGCGCAAACCGCTGTGAAAATAAATATTTAATAAAGACATCCTAATTTAAAAAAATATTTGTAACTTCATCCTAAATTTAATAAAGACATCCTAAATATTTAATAAATGCATCCTAATTTGATACTGCTACCGTCCTGAATATTACAAAGCATGGTATGCAAGGAGGCGGGCCAAACAGGAATTGTATGGCCGATGGGAGGAATCTTACAAAGAGTTGCGCCCGTGGCTAAATCTCCTGCAGAAACATATCCCCAGAATGGTTGTCAAACTTGATACGGTTTCGTCATACGAAAATGATCGTGTCGTCCGAGGTGTTTGTCAATTCCACCGGTTATTTTAGACTTTCCCCCAGTGCATTAACGCATTCAAGCACTGCAAACCGATGGTCCAAATTAACGGCACATGGTTGTATGGAAGATATACACATACCCTACTTCTAGCTATTGCACAAGACGTCAATCGAAAATGTGTTCCTGTTGCATTCGCAATCGTCCAGAAGGAGGATTTGGAGTCTTGGAAGTTCTTCCTTCGGAACCTACGAAAATATGTCCTTGATCCTGTAATACGATCAAGGGAAGGAGGGGTATGTGTTATTTCTGACAGAGGCACAGTGCTGTTGTGGGCGATAGACCGTTTGGGTGACTATTGGAAGCCTCTATACATTCACTACCGTTTTTGCTTGCGGCACATAGTCGCAAACTACCTGCAGCAATTCAAGAACCGTGATGAACGTGAAATGATGCTCAATATGGGTACGTCCTTTATGTCATTTTCATTTACTATATTACTTGTTGCTCGCTTTCATTTACGACCTTTTTGCATGTGTTTTTCGCCCATAACTATTCAACTGTTATCCCGTAGGCAACTCGCACTAAAAACAAGAGATGGATGACCTGCTCGAGGAAATGAGAGCGAGAAACAAATAGGGCGCAGAATACCTTAAAAAAATCCCGAGGGAAAAATGGCTCCGATCGTATGACGAGGGTAAACGCTATGGTCACATGACAACGAACTTGGCTGAGGCAGTGAACTCATCACTGAAGGGAGTGCGGCAGTTGCCTATCACTTCCATTGTCAAAGCGACCTATTATCGTTTGGCTACCCTCTTTGCAACCTTGGGAAGACAAGCAACTGAGTACATGGCAGGTGGACACAAAGTCCATTCGGATTTCCGCACAAAACTGCATACTCAATTGGGCCAATCAAGACAGATGACTGCAACTCTCTTCTCGCGCGAAGGACACAAGTTTCGTGTTTTAGAATTTTCCAGGCGCTTGGAAGGCATTCAGTACAACGCGTACGTGGTAAATTTAAGGGAAAGAACCTGCGAGTGCGGAATTTTCCAAACATTCAAATACCCGTGCGCACACGTCATTGCTACTTGCACAAACCAACAGATACAATACATGCATCTGGTTGATCCGGTATACTTACTCGAAACGGTGTTTAAGGTTTACGAAAAAGAGTTTCCTCCAATCGGAAATGAGGTTGATCCGAATGTCGTGGACACTGAACCGACCATACGCCCAGATCCATCACTACTAAGAGCCAAAGGACGTCCACGGTCTACAAGAATACACTGTGCCGAGGATATGGTCGAACATCGAGAAAAAACCGGACAAAGGAAGCATTGTATTGTATGCCTAGATCCTGGACACACAAGGCCTACGTGTCCTAATCGCTCAGCCCCTCGTCTTAATTAATTATTTGTAATTTGTATATGCGAGTTCGCCCATGACAATCGAATCAATAAAGTCAGTCTAATTCGATTTATACAGTAGGTCATCTTATATTTTCAATCATTCAAAAAAATATGTTATGATAGGGTTTTGAAAGCCATTTTAAACCAGTGTAGAATGGACGGAAATTAACCGTGTTGGTATCATACGATAGAGAATTTCCAGTACTACGACCCCAAACTCGATGTTAGCTACAAATTTACAATTTATACGTATGAAATTCTGCTCGAACATGCCTATCGACATTTGTTCAAAGACAACTTCATTCAAAAAAGGATGATAACATAGGGTTTTGGAAGCCATTTTAAACCAGTGTAGAATGGACGGAAATTAACCGTGTTGGTGTCATACGATAGAGAATTTCCAGTACTACGACCCCAAACTCGTTGTTCGCTAAAAATATATGATTTAAACGCCCGAATTTGGGCTCGAACAGGCCTACCTACGCTTGTTTTTCCTAGTTCTTCAGCCCAGTTTTGCACAGAACTCGCGTCCTGCAGGAAGCGAGGTCTGTGCGATATATTCAGCCGCCCTTTCAAATTCTCGGGGACCTCGCGTTCTGCAGAACGCGATATTCTGTAAAACCGTTAACACAAATAACAAGGCCACGTAGACTGAACTCGCGTTATGCAGAACGCGATATCAAACCTCGCTTCCTACAAAACGCGAGGTTAACCCACGTGGCAAGTTTGGGGGTCATTTTCCCAAATAATAGTTTTTGGGAGCCAAAACCCCTAATATTTTTTTAAAAGGGGTTTTTGCCCCCAAAATTGCCTCTATGTGAATTTTATGATTTAAAAACACAAATAATAATAATACGAAAAATTCATTAGCGGATAGCCAATAACAAATTACATTAGCTGATAGCTGATTGTATAAAAGTATTTGGTAAATTTAACTGATAGATGTTTGATTATTTAAACAAGCAAAATGACATATAAGAACATGATTATATTCAATACCTGTTTGAATACTTTATTAGTTATCAATACTTTGTATCTATTAATGGTAATTAGATTATGAAAAATATTTTTTTTTACTTAGAGAGGGGAAAGAGAGAATTTCAACTGAGAGCTTTAGCTACTTGCTCTAGAAATTGTTTATTATAAAAAATATTTTTTAATATAAAATTGCTAAGCATATTTGAAGGATCTATATATATTAGTTTACTATTTATATAATTTTTAAATATAATTTAATTAATTATTAAATACAAATATAAATGTGTGAGAATTAAAAAATATATATTAGTTTACAAATGTCGCAATGTAAATACATGAGAGTGGAAAATTCAAATAGAAAATGTTAAATTTAGATTATTTGGAGTTTTTTTTTATAAGAGTAATCTTCACCGGTGGTCCCTTTCGTTTAGAGTGTGTTCTATTTTGGTCACCAGAATTCAAAAAAGATTATTCTGGTCACTTATGTTTAGAATCGTTTCTATTTTGGTCCCTTGGCCGTTAGTCTCCGTTACTTTAAAAAATTAGTTTATAATTTAACCCCCAAACTTTCAAAATTTTATTTTTCACCATCTTCCCCAAAAATTATAAAACTAAAATCCCAAAAAATTAAATCAATGGCTATAACCCAACACTACAACTCATTCCCTCAAAATTAAAAGCGCAAGCTTCCATTGCAACAAAAAATGATGAGTTCCTCTACCTGAATCAGAAGATCTTAATTGCAACTTCACTACAAATTATATGCCCTTGGAAGAAATATCAATTTTGTTTGATAATTGGTATGCCTACTATTTGGAACTATAATAATCGGATGTAATTTGTTATACTGAAACTCGGTGATTTGCCTGTAGCCTAAACTCTGGATGATGGCCATGACATTTTGGTGCAAGAATTAAACTATATATTGGGAAATGTATTCGCTCGTGTTCAATATTGATTTGAAAATTTTCAGGAATATCTTTTCTGACGATGGTACATCCAAGCCGGATGTTGGTGCATTATGTACAATCCAGGCATGTTCTTATCTTTTCGCATGCCGTTATAATTTACATCTATGTAGGATGTGGTGTTGGTTCATTTTATTTTGAAATGCCAATGTATCCATCTTTCAACCTGTTGGAGAAGAGTGACTCTGCTCATAACATGAAATGAAATATGAACACCATAAGTTGTGTTGAATTGAAATATTGAATCGTCACAGTACGTCTGAGTCTTTACGCTTTTGTCACCAGGCAATAGAAAGATATGTTCGTCGTGAAGTTAGTTTCCTCGCATTAACTAGTAGGTTTTGTTTTGTTAGTTCAACAAGATGGTGATTGTTTTGAATGTTTACGGCAGACTTCGAGTTTCTGATGTTGAATCCTTTAAAGATTGTCAAATCTGATGTCTTTAAGCTTAACATGGAGTTTGGCATCTAATATGCAGATAAATAAGCTATATTTTCTGGGAACTTCATGTTCACCCCATTGGAGAATTGCTCACCTGATACAAGGAAAAGGTAAAGAGATGGACGAAGCTGATGTGTGAATTCAAGTTTCCTGGAGTTGCTTTGCGAAAACACTTAAAAGAACAAAAGAAATAATGGTGGCTCATGCTAATCTGATATGAGAGAGTGTCAGGTTTTCGAAACTGATTTGAATCAGAGAACCGATTGCACATGTAGACGAACTAGAATTCATTTCAGATCATAGCTATTGGCAATGGCCTCAGCATTTTGAGAATGTCTGTTTGATCTTTAGAATGGAAGCTGGCGCTTTTAGTCTTTGGGGGAATGGGTTGTAGTGTTGGGTTATAGCCATTGATTTAATTTTCTAGGGTTTTAGTTTTATAATTTTGGGGGAAGATGGTGAAAAATAAAATTTTGAAAGTTTGAGGGTTAATTAGAAACTAATTTTTTTAAGTAATGGAGACTAACGACCAAGAGATCAAAATAAAAACGATTCTAAACGTAAGTGACCAGAATAATCTTTTTTGAATTCTGGTGACCAAAATAGGACACACCCTAAACGAAAAGGACTACTGGTGAAGATTACCCTTTTTTATAATTGTTAAGGGTAGAAAGGTCTTTATCACTCTTATACCAAAATCTCTAATTCTAAAAGGTTCCCATTAACCTTAAAAAAAGTTCTTATTAGCATTTTTTTTTCAAAATTAGAGATTTCACCTAAATTCGTTATTCAAATCTGCTATTCACCAAACATCTAAATTAACAGATTTAATTAGTCAAATTTCTAATTTAAGCTCAAACCAATATTTACCGAGCATAGCTATTATAAACACATCGTATAATGTCGGTGGCCCTGTCGTATATTATCAATATCAAACGAGGAATAGACCAGTACCATCACAAAAACGTTAAAACTTTCATCAATTTCACATCAAATGGTTAATATCGTCCCTAAATGTGGTAAAGTTAGTAAGTATCGAAATTTTTACTTGAAGTTTCAAAATTTTTATCGCTTTTAATAATATTTTAAATTTTATAAGTACTAGTATAACTGTTTTTCCCTAGCCGCTAAAAACTCTAACCGATCTTTCAAAATTATTTCAATTTTACCCGTTTTTTTGTTCAATCCCTTTAATCGGTGGTCGGCAATCAATTTTCGTATTGGTTGTCGACCACCGATTTTATCAGTTTTCTTGTTTTTATTTCAATAAGAATCTCTGCTTCTGTAGCACGCTTTTTCTCTGTCCTAGTGACACGCTTCTTTTTCTGTCTTTGTGACATGTTTTTGTTTTGTTTTTTTTTTGTTTGGTTCATCTGTCTTCGTGGCAGGTTTCAACATACCCTAGCGTTCGATTGTTGTTCGTACAGAGATTGACTCGACGCTAATTTCTGATTCATGGTGTTGTCGGTGGTCACTTGAAATGTTTTATCCCCACTCGTTGATGGTTGTTTGCCGATAAAATCAGTCCTAGGTAGCGGTACCTTTTGCCTGACAGAATGGATCGCGCACCACTCCTTCCTTCTTTATGCGTCTCGTTTGGACAGAAATAAGGAGATTCAGGAAGCTTTTGAATTTTCGTTGGTATGCGTATTTCCATAGAAATTTTCGTTTTCATTATTTTTGAGTTGTAAGAATTTTTTGGGTTATTTTAACCCAAATTTTTCTTCTTCTTAATTACGTTGTAATTGAATTTTTCTATGGTTTAATGAAAATTCAGTAGTTATTTCAAAAAAAATTATAAATACTAAAAATATTGCCAAACAATATAACATTTTTAATTTTATGTTTTAAAATTTATAACATTTTCAATTGATACCGTCATAACCTGCCGTATCGCAAAACTAACCAACAAATACAACTTTACAAGTGTGGTGCCTTTCAAAAATAATCCAAGTGTGGTGCCCCGCTAATAACAACATACAATAATAATTTCTTTTCCCTCCATTAAAAAGCAAATCCAATATCACTGCCCTTGTTTTCCTTCATTCCCAAATCCAAACTTCAATCTCATACTAAAAATCAACACCTAGTAAATTAATTTCGATACGAATTTTTTGAAGAAAATTCTTCTTCTTCTTCTTCTTCTTCAAGAGTAAAAACCTTCTATTTCTTTTTTCTAAATCGAAATGAAGGATGACGACACTCTGACGACGACGACAGTGAATGTGAAAAAGGATAGCGTAGATTCGTGCTTATTTGGCAGAGGCCGCTACAAGTTTTGGGCATTCGCGGCGATTCTGTTACTGGCATCCTGGTCGATGTTCACCGGAACCGTTACCCTCCGTTGGTCCGCCGGTAATCTCAACCGTCTTTCTGACGATATTGGTAGCCCCATTCACGACGATCTAGATGTCCTCGTATGTTCCCCCAATTTTTTCCCTCCTTTTCAATTTTGCATTTTCTACGAAAATATATAAATATTGTTTGTTTTAATTTTCTTTTGGTAGGAAATGGAGGAGAGAGAGAAGGCCGTGAAGCATATGTGGGATGTATATACTAACAGCCGTCGAATTAGATTACCGAGGTTTTGGCAAGAGGCGTTTGAAGCTGCCTACGAGGAGTTAACCAGTGACGTGCCTGGAGTTAGAGATGCCGCAATTACTGAGATCGCTAAGATGTCCGTGCGCTACGTGGATCTTGATCCTCCTCCTATCCAATCAACGGTGAGGATTTAGTGTTCCATTCTCTTTCTGAATCATAGCTGATTTGCTTCATGGTGTAATTTATATCTGTCGTTTTAGCTTAGCTTTTTGGTGATATGGAACAATTCTCGCTGTTCATGCACTTAAGCAGTTGATCAAACGCATGAATAATTTGTCCAATTTTACAAGTAGTGGCCAAAAAAGCAACAACTAGGTTTTCCTCTAATCACTATTGGCTCTTAGCTTAACTGGATTTTTTCCACCATTCATTAGAATTAATTTTAAACCGATTACTTGTTTGCTACTTTCAATATGATTTCTATTGTACATGAGTAAAAAGTAACTTGATTGCCCTTGCTAGTTGCTATTACGATTGGTTAGTAATTTACTGAATTTCCTCCTCATTGCTGTTTCATTTGCTACTTCAGGCAATGTTTAATATTGTATGCAATTTCCATCTCATTCAAACATTATGGATAAATGTTGTCCTTTGATCCTCCATTGTGTACAATTATGTGTATATTTATGTATGCACACATATTAGATTGTTTTTAATGCCATCATCTATTTGGGGAAATAGCATCAATTGAATGAGATCCATAATTGGAAACTAGCAGTCTAGGTTGTTTTTTACCATCAGTTTGTTCCAAGAAAGGAGTCAATTTTGTTGCCATTTCTAGTTAAGGTTCTCTCCTTATTTGTTATATGATCTATCCATTCTTTTACAGTATTATATTTTATAAAAATATTAAATCCCCCACCCAAAAAACAACAACCCAAAATAGACCTTGATGAAAGCAAAGTATCTCTTCCTCTCATTAGGTGGAGAATTCAGTTCTGACTAAGCTGTTAATCTTATTCTGGATCTTTCTCCCCGCTAGTGTTTGAAGGTCCAATTAAGTAAGGTGTTTCAATGAGGTTGGAATGTCTATTCCACAAAATTTTGGACGGGGATTGAAATTTTCTGTTATTGAGTGCTATAGTACATAAGGAGAAAAAGGTATAAGCTTAGGTCAAATGAATGAGACCAGATGTTCGATTGTCCGTAAAGTTTCACTCTGAAAGGCAGATAAATCTGACCAATTGAATTACCTAAGCATGCTTTGTGCTGTCATATTAGCTGTTATGAACATGATTTTAGCATGTTTACTCTCATCGTAATTCGCACTTTCCCGTCTTTTAACGACTGTCCCCCACTGCTACCCTGTGATTATATGGTTACTTTTACTGTGAGATGCCATGTAATTGAATCAGTTGAAGTGCTCTCAATTCTATATATCTGCTTGGAATCTCAGTTTTTAACTTGATGGCTTTACGCAACACGTATAACTGATCAAGTTACATTGAGTCATTTCATTCTTTCATTTAATTTTCTTATTGTTTGCAGTTGCACTTTAAGTTAATGAATCATAGGATTTTCTAGATCTCAGAACCTGTTTATCTAAAAGATTGTAGAGTCAGGGCGCGTCATTCTTTGATGGTAGTGACTGCTCCCAGTTAAACGATAATGTATTCAATGTCTTAACGAATGGTCCAAAGTGCAAAAATAACATATCCATTCTAACTTTTAATGTGGATTTGATTATACAACTAGCAAAATTGTAGCTAGGAACAATTGAAAATGTAAATTCTTTACTACATGCTATTTGCTGTAGTTTTGTTTCGTTAGCTTGGAGTTTGACTGTGCATGGAATTTAATTCACATCGGCCTTGGGGTATTTACCATATATGTCGGCAGAGTGTACGGGAACTGAGCAAGGGTCTAAAACAGGCACTGAAAGGTGGATCCAGGGAAACTTCAAGCTGAAGTGATCAATGATGTGAAAAGAAGGTTGCTGGATCTGAGGAGTTGATAATTTCTTCACCACTTTTATACTCTAATTTTGGTGGTGAGCTGCCCAAGTTTATAAGAGATCACAGTCGGCAAAACCATATAGTTGTTCACATTTGTTATCACAGGGGCAAACTATGTATTTATCTTAGTTAGGTCCCTTTTAAGTTGTTGGTGTCAATGTTTTGTTCTATGGATTGGGCCGTGGGCAGCAAAGCCATAAGTGCACATTTTGAACAATCAAATGGTTCAGATTGGAATTAAACAAGATAAAAAGAAGAAAGGATTATGTATCCCTTGGTTTAGCTAATTTTAAAACTGCATCAACATAAAATAAAAAAGAAAAACTTTTTTTCTTCTTCACATTTTATAATTCCCAACAGGTAAACAACGAAACCCAAGTGAAGATCAGATATACAAGTGGAATATGATAGACTCAAGTGCGTCTGCAAGACAAAATATTTCAGTGGGCTCTTTTCTTTTTCACTTCACCAACGGATCGGACAATCGGACCAAAAGGTTTGAGTCTTCTCCCTGGAGCCCCTGTTGAAGAGTTTCCAACAACACCGAATCCAATTTCCTTTTCCAACCGCACCAACTCAGTATTCTTTTGATGGGTGCATAAGTCCAAACATCATGAGAAAACCCATCTTCTTTCAATTGGTTAAAAATGACGAAGCCTTATTAGGTTGTTTTCCCAAAGTGTTCAAAGTTTGAACCACTTCAACCCTTTGTAAATATTTCGAAATGAAGTGGATCACTCTAAATCCGACTCTGAAAATATTTGAAATAAATCCAAACTCACTCGATTAAGATATTTTTACCATCCATATTCTCAACCTTTGCTGTGTCCAATTAACTTGTGCTAAATAAACAGAAATGTGAATTGCCATCTCATATTAAATTGAAATATAGAAAATTAAAATTAGGAAGATAAGTCGTAAGTGGTGAATGGCTTATCTGTTTTGCTGGGATGGATAAGGTCCTAAAATACTAGCAAAATCACCAGCACCTGCACCGCCCTATCAATATTCAATAACTCTCTCTCTCTCTCTCTCTCTCTCTTTTACTCTCTCCTCTGGCCATGGATGCCGCCAAGATGCTGCTACTATCACCACCATCAGCCTCCCTATCTTCACTAAAACCCCATAGCTTCATTCTCACATATAAAAGACCAAAGTTGCAGCCTCCATTGAAAGTGCTAGCCATGGCAAAGGAGACCAGTGAAAGCGGCGATGGAGTCGCAGCCAAAGCAGCAATAGCCGGTGGCCTGGTTGCCAATCCAGTGATTGCTTGGTCCCTGTACACGCTCAAGACAACTGGCTGTGGTTTACCCCCCGGACCGGGTGGCTCCATAGGTGCACTGGAAGGTGTTAGTTACCTGGTTGTTGTTGGGATTGTGGGTTGGTCTTTGTACACCAAAGCTAAGACCGGTTCGGGTCTACCAAATGGGCCTTTCGGGTTGCTGGGGGCCGTCGAAGGTTTGTCTTTCCTGTCTTTGCTAGCCATTTTGGTTGTTTTCGGGTTGCAGTTCTTGCAGAACGGTTCCATTCCTGGACCCCTTCCAAGTGACCAGTGCTTCGGGTGACGAGATAATGTGGCATGGGCCACTACCAGACTATCTTGTGCTTGTGGCCATTGCTAGCCTAAGGATTGTAAATAATTTTATTCAGTAATTAACTTGGGGTTTTTTTTTCCTGTTTTGTTTCATTTTCCTAGTGTGATTTCTGCTAACATTTGCACGAATCGTGGTTCATTATGATATCTGCAATTCAATGTCATTAACATTAGGGTAAACTACTCAAATGGTCACCTTACTTTTCAAAAAGTCGCGATTTGATCATCTTACTTTTTTCGAAGCAATTAAACCACCAAACTATTTAAATGGTATCAATTTGACCACCAGCCGTTAGAGACTAACGGCAGGGTGACGTGGCCAGTTAAAAAAAATTGGTATAATTGCATATTTAATCCCTGCTATTACACATTTCTTTCAATTTAGTCCTACTTTTAAATTAATAAAATAAATAAATTATTTAATTAAGCGGTGACACGTGTCAACACCTTATTGGATGACTTTAATTATTTATATTTGATTTTATTAATTTATTTTCCTCCTCCAATCAGGTGGTGACACGTGTCACCACCTGTTTGAAGGGGAAAAACGAAATACAAGCTTTTACTTGTGAGGGGAATCAAACTTGTGTGCTCATGGAAGAAAGGCAGTGGCTTAGCCACTGCACCAAGCACATCTTTGTGCTTCAAATCACCAGACATTTTATATATCTCTTCTTGGTTTTTACATCTATAAGCTTAAAGCCCAAACCCTAAACATTAAGTTCACTAATTTATAACCCTAAACCCTAAATATTTTAAATTAATTTCAAGCTATATATTTCAAATTAATTTAAAATATAAAAACCCTAAACCCTAAACCTTAAATATTTCAAATTGATTTCAAACTATATATTTCAAACTAATTTAAAATATATAAACCTTAAACCCTAAATATTTCAAATTAATTTCACATATATAAACCCTAAACCCTAAATATTTCAAAATAATTTAAAATATTTAGGGTTTAGGGTTTAAGGTTTATATATGTGAAATTAATTTGAAATATTTAGGGTCTAGGGTTAGGGTTTAAGGTTTATATATGTGAAATTAATTTAAAATATTTAGGGTTCAAGATTTAGGGTTTAAGGTTTAGGGTTATATATGTGAAATTAATTCGATGATTATATATGTTAAATTAATTTGAAATATTTAGGGTTTAAGGTTTATATATGTGAAATTAATTTGAAATATTTAGGGTCTAGGGTTTAAGGTTTATACATGTGAAATTAATTTAAAATATCTAGAGTTCAAGATTTAGGGTTTAAGGTTTAGGGTTATATATGTGAAATTAATTCGGTGATTATATATGTTAAATTAATTTGAAATATTTAGGGTTTAAGGTTTATATATGTGAAATTAATTTGAAATATTTAGGGTCTAGGGTTAGGGTTTAAGGTTTATACATGTGAAATTAATTTAAAATATCTAGGGTTCAAGATTTATGGTTTAAGGTTTAGGGTTATATATGTGAAATTAATTCGGTGATTATATATGTTAAATTAATTTGAAATATTTAGGGTTTAAGGTTTATATATGTTAAATTAATTTGAAATATTTAGGGTCTAGGGTTAGGGTTTAAGGTTTATATATGTGAAATTAATTTAAAAAATCTAGGGTTTAGTGTTCAGGGTTTAGGGTTTAGGGTTTAGGGTTATATATGTTAAATTAATTCGATGATTATATATGTTAAATTAATTTGAAATATTTAGGGTTTAAGGTTTATATATGTTAAATTAATTTGAAATATTTAGGGTCTAGGGTTAGGGTTTAAGGTTTATATATGTGAAATTAATTTAAAATATCTAGGGTTTAGTGTTTAGGGTTTAGGGTTTAGTGTTTAGGGTTTAGGGTTATATATGTTAAATTAATTCGATGATTATATATGTTAAATTAATTTGAAATATTTAGGGTTTAAGGTTTATATATGTTAAATTAATTTGAAATATTTAGGGTCTAGGGTTAGGGTTTAAGGTTTATATATGTGAAATTAATTTAAAATATCTAGGGTTTAGTGTTCAGGGTTTAAAGTTTAAGATTTAGGGTTATATATGTGAAATTAATTCGATGATTATATATGTTAAATTAAAAGAATATATGTAGAAAATGTAAGGCACATATACTTAATTTGGAAAACTAAAGCACAAAGATGAGCTTGGTGCAGTGGCTAAGCCACTGCCTTTCTTCCATTAACATGCAGGTTCGATTCCCCTCTCAAGCAAAAGCTTGAAATTTGTTTTTCTCCTTTAAACAGGCGGTGACACGTGTCACCACCTGATTGGAAGAGGAAAATAAATTAATAAAATCAAATATAAATAATTAAAGTCATCCAATAAGGTGTTGACACGTGTCACCGCTTAATTAAATAATTTATTTATTTTATTAATTTAAAAGTAGGACTAAATTGAAAGAAATGTGTAAATAGCAGGGATTAAATATGCAATTATACCCATTTTTTTAACTGGCCACGTCACCATGCCGTTAGTCTCTAACGGCTGGTGGTCAAATTGATACCATTTAAATAGTTTGGTGGTTTAATTGCTTCGAAAAAAAGTAAGATGGTCAAATCGCGACTTTTTATAAAGTAAGGTGACCATTTGAGTAGTTTACCCTTAACATTATGGCCTAAGGTATGATGAAATGGAAAGCAATTTAACATCAAAGCCTTCATTCTTTTGTCACAAGAACCAACTAATAAGATAACTCAATCGTACAACTTCACCTGGTAATGAAATTCTTCCAACAACCAACAGAATTCAACGAATATATGCACACGTGTGTGTGTTTGATTTTCAAACTTAAAACTTCAAAAGGTTCTAGATTGCATAAACCAGCTAGTTATGTTCTAATTTGTGAGGCGTGTTTTGTTTATGAACAAAAATAAGGCAGCAAAGCAGGAAATAGTAAAAAAAGAATAACTAATTCCAAAATAATCAAGGGTGGATGAAAACAACAGGAGGTTGAGAAGAAGCAACTAAAAAAGTCCTGCTTTGTCGGAAGCCAGCGGAGAAGGACAGAGCGTCCCCTTTCTCCCATGGCAATTTTAACATGCACAATTTTCTCACTTTCCCTTGAGAACCCTTTCTTCTTCAATCAGGTACCTTTTTTCTCTTCATACTTCTCATGTTCTTCATTTCACTCATTTATCACACCAAACATTTCTCTATTGGTTAACATAAACATCATTTCATGAATTTCACCATTTTTATAAATTGTTGAAGTTTCTTCGGGAGGACCCCTTTTCTTGCATTTGCATGTGTAAAATATGTGATATCCGAATTTTCCTTTCTTTTTTTAACCTTGCACTTTTCTTCAGGGTTCTTCAAATGTTTTGGTTGAGCCAATGAAGTGAAAAGAGGGTTCCCACTTCCCCGTACCCTTCTGGGTTCATCAGAGTTCTTTAGGGGGTTCGTGGTAACCTTGCTTTTCTTGGTTCCAACTTTGGCAAAGCTAACGCAAAATGGCACCATCATCTTCACCTCAAAGGTCCCCAGCTGGTAAAAACAGCGCCCGAGCACCGTCAAGTTTATCACAAGGTAACTCCAAATCAACACCAAATAACACAACACCGGAACCAGCACCGAAAAATAAATATAATCCTCCTCCTCCTCCTTCACATGGTCATAGTAGCCGCGGCTACCACAACTCTCCGTCACTTCCTCGCAAAAATGGCGGTAATGCATCACCTACCAAAAGTTCATCCAGTAACAACGACACGGATGGGAAAATGATTATAGGAGTATCTGCGGGTGCTGGATTGTTGATCGTTGTTGCTATCTTTTTTGTAGCCAAATGCGTTCTTCCAAAGAAGAAGAAATGCCAGCAAAATCCACAATTTGATCCTCAAGGTGATAAACCTACGAATTCCTTTTATAAATCCAATGAATATAGATCAACTTTACGAGCTGAGAACTGATGGAAAATTTATTATGGCCTATGAATAATTTGTATTGTGTGGTTTTTGCAGCAGGTGGTGGCGAGCCACGTTATAATAACTCAAACAATCATCCTCAGTGGGGCAATGGTTTTCAAGGTGCAGAGCATGCTATCGGAGTACCTCCGCCTACTGAGGCATCATTCCGAATGCCACCAACTGGTGGTGGCGGTGGAAATGGATGGAATCCATCATCCCAAATGCCAGGACTAGTTTACAGTGGTGAGGCAAGCACCAATTTCTCAGGCCCTTATCAACATGCTTTGCCACCTCCTCCCCCGGGCATTCCTATTGGACTCAATAAGAACAGTTTCACTTACGAGGAGCTGTCGATTGCGACAAATGGATTTTCTCAGTCGAATCTGATCGGCCAAGGCGGGTTTGGATACGTTCACAAGGGTGTGCTACCAGATGGAAAAGAGGTTGCAATCAAGAGCTTAAAAGTTGGTAGTGGGCAAGGAGAAAGAGAATTCCAGGCTGAAGTTGAAATAATTAGCCGAGTCCATCATCGCCACCTTCTATCACTTGTCGGTTATTGTGTCGCCGGTGCGCAGCGGATGTTGGTCTATGACTTCGTTCCGAACAAGACATTGGAATATCATCTCCATGGTAAAATTTAATACCTTGCTTCATTCTTCATCCGTTTTGGAGAGAAGATGTTGGCAATTGCATATTGCAGTCCTGAAAACCATTACAATTGCATATTGCAGTAAAGGGCGTTCCGGTCATGGATTTTGCCTCTAGACTTCGTATTGCATTAGGTGCTGCTAAAGGGCTTGCTTATCTCCATGAAGATTGTAAGAATTTCCGAGTATCTCACTTTTTTCTTTTTTGTCTCTGGGACTACATTTCTCTCTATGGTTCTCATTTCTCTGTTGAACCATACATGCAGGCAATCCCCGCATTATTCATCGCGATATCAAATCGGCCAATATTCTCCTTGACGACAAATTTGAAGCTATGGTATCTTCTCTTAGAATTGAATCTATTGCTTTAATACACTTGAAAGAAATGATATCAAAAGTACCAAGTTCGTATTTCTTGTAGGTGGCTGATTTTGGGTTGGCTAGGCTGTCAGGTGACAACCACACACATGTTTCGACTCGTGTGATGGGAACATTCGGGTAAGACACTCGTATTCCACAAACAGAAGTGAAAGAGCTATTTTCCGTAGTTAGTAAATGGAAATTCAAAACCCTGTAATGATTTTGGTTGTAATGTAGGTACTTGGCTCCAGAGTATGCCTCAAGTGGCAAGTTGACAGAGAAATCAGATGTTTACTCATTCGGGATTATGCTTTTAGAACTCATAACTGGAAAACCTCCTGTTGATGATACAATGGAAGACACTTTAGTAGATTGGGTTTGTAAGAGTTTAAATTTGTTCCATTAATTGCCTCAGCTGTTGTTTCCAAGCCATCTAATGATGTAGTTTACGAAACAGGCTCGGCCACTTTTGGAACTTGCCTTAGAGACTGGGAACCATGTGCAGCTCGTTGATCCACGCTTGGAGCGTAACTACGACCACATCGAGATGCAACGCATGATAGCCTGTGCTTCAGCCAGCGTCAGGCACTCAGCCAGAAGGCGACCCAAAATGAGCCAGGTTTTCAATGATTTCAGCTTAACCGATGATACATTTTTTTATTCAGTATTTCTCATGTAATACCAACGATATTGAAAGCAGATAGTGCGGGCCCTGCTAGGAGACGCGTCCCTGGATGAGTTGAGTGTGGGGCTAAATGCAAGCAACAGCTCGCTCGCAAGCTTAGACAGCACCAACGCTTCATACGGGGCTCAGGCTCACATTAAGTTGAAGCAACCAGCGTTAACAAGCCAGGAATTTTCGAGAGGGGTGGCATCTGGAGAGGTGCAAAACCAACCATTTATTTAGGCTTATATTACAAATAAGAACCTAAAGTATATCATTTTTTTTATTTAGGTACATAAACTATTTTTGTCAAAATAAATATTTAAAGTATATTTTTTGGTCAAAATTAGTACTTAAAATATACTTTTTGGTCAAAATAGGCACTTGAAGTATTTTTGGTCAAAATAGGTATCTAAATTATATTTTTTGGTCAAAATAGGTACCTAAAGTAAATATGTATATTTTTTCTAGGTTCTTAAAAAATTTCATGTGCCATTGATTAAAAAATACATTAGGTACTTATCTTAGCAAAAAAATACTTTATATACCTACTTTGACGAAAATATATTTTACGTATCTATTTTGACCAAAAAATATACTTTAAGTACTTAATTTGATCAAAAATATATTCTTTAGGTATTTATTTTAACTAAAAAATACTTTAAATACCTAAATAAAAAAGTTAGTATATTTTTAATTACTTATTTATGATATAATTCTTATTTAACATGTTGGACTACCCCACCCATAAAAAAAAAGAGAAAACAAACGAAC
The DNA here is from genome assembly GCA_030270665.1 of Hibiscus trionum. Lineage (NCBI taxonomy): Eukaryota > Viridiplantae > Streptophyta > Magnoliopsida > Malvales > Malvaceae > Hibiscus > Hibiscus trionum. Next base: position 13,839,301 of record BSYR01000006.1, read on the forward strand.
AGAACTGTTGCTTTTTTGCATTAAGGTATTAGTTTTGTAAGCATCATTTTCAGGATAATCGGTTAATTAATGGTGTATTTGGATATCACATAGTAACTATTCACAATATTACATACATACTAATTACAATAGTTATAAAAAAACTAAAAGAATTATTAATTTAACAAGATTCATCGATTATAATAATTATCCAATTATTCTATTATGACTTTCTAAGATACCTCAAGTGTTTTTTCTATATTAATATCAAGTGTTTTTATGACAGTTACTAAATTTTTAGGATATTTTTAATTTTTTTATTAAATTTCTAAAAAATTTATTAGTGTCATTAAATTTTTAATTCGTTTCTACTTTAATCAATGTTGTTAACAACAGTTGATATGATATGTACACATGTTTAGTGACAACTGATATCATATCACACGTCATTTGTAATGGGAAGATAAGGTATATAAGATGGATGAAAATCCTCTATCCCTTTTCGGTGCCCCTACTTATGTCACTACACTCAAAATTAAGTTTAGGGTTTAGGGTTTTAGGTTAGGTTTAGGGAATTTAGGGTATGGTGTATTTTTTAGGATATAGTATGTAGGGTTTAGGATTTAGAATTTAGGGTTAGGACTTAGAATTTAATTTTGTTGTGTTTTTTAGTGTTGGAGCATAAATAGGGGCACCGGCATATGATTTTTATCCATGTAAGATGCGGTCGTGTGAATTATAAGAAAGTAATGACAACAAGTTTATAAAGTTTTAATTTATATGTATTGACCAATTTCAATTAATGTAATTAGGAACTTAAATCAAATAAATTATTCAACTAATTATATGATTATTGAATCGATGCTAGTATAGAAGTAATGACAACAAATATGTTAACCTCAATTTAAGATTAATGATCAATTTCACTCAATCATACAATCATTTATCGAAATAATTTTTTTTTTTACAATATGGCTAAATGATATTCTTATTAAATGTAATAATAGAATCTTTTACTTCATTAATGTTATTAAATATACCTTAACCTATATCCTTAGGGCATAGGTTAGACAAAGCCAATATAATATAATATTTTAATGTGTATTATTATTTTTTTAAATGGTCTAAAGGTGATTATAATGTAGTATTTCTTCATACAAATTTTAACCCTTTGACAATGAGCATACACCTTGTAGACAAAGCGATTTGAACTCGTGTCTCCTAAGATGAACATCATTCACTTTTCCACTGGACACTTGTTGAGTTCTTTAATGTGTATTATTATATTATATATTTTATAATTTATCCATATAGATTATGTTATATTAATCACAAATTTTATTATGATACACGAGTAATGAAATTTATGTTACATGTCATTTATTTAAAATATTTTTTGAGTTAATATTGTATAGTATAAATTTATTATATTTTTAATTGAAGTGGAAAGTATGTTTACATTGGAGAACATATATACAATAATTATACTATAAAAAAGAAAATATTGGAGGAAAATACATAAACTAAAACCATCAAAATCCCTATAAAAACATCTTAACAATAACAGTGTGTTAATAAATAATCATATGAAGAATTTATAAACCCTTTCCACTAATTTGTGATTTTTTAAATAAAAGAAAAACACCAATTATTACCATTCAACTCCCATCTTTAATTAAAAGAACATAAAAAAACTCTCCCATATTTAAAAAAGAAATACTAGCAAAGCTCCTCTATAATGAGAAAAAATGTTTTATATTTCCTGTTAATAATAAAATAATATAAAAAAGCTTTCATCATAAGTAAAATTTCAACAACAAAAAAATACAAACAAAACTAATAAGGTGCACCTAAATATTTTAATTACAGCTTTAAATTAAAATATCATTTTAGTCTAATTCTTCTATTAGTCTAACTATCAGTTTTGGTTAAAATTATTATTTTTTTGGTAAAAATAGGGATACGCACATGAGCCTCGTTAAAAACCTCCCTAAACCTAAGTGGAGAAAAATAGTACCCATGATTGTATTACAAGATGGAGGTTAAAGAACCAAAAACCTAAGAGAAATACCAAGATAACTAAAGCCATAAGGAATAAAAAACAAAGCTAAGGACACAACTAGACAACCTGCATGTGCTATGATGGCCAACTAATCTCCAGGTAAGTTAAGAACATCGATCGAGTCCGCCTGTAACATCTCATCCACGCAAGGAGGAGCTGAATGGAAAATCTGTACCGAGAGTGAGGTGGAATCATGCATCTTGGCAAGAGTATCCGCCACCATGTTACCGGAGCATAGAACATGCTGAAAACGGATAGTCCAAGCCCGTGATTGTATCATTCGTATATTTTCCAGCAAAGCACCATCCATGAGGTCCTGCCGATAATCCAAAATCAATGATAGGGCCTCGAGGCTATCCATATCGAAGATGACGTTGCGCCATCCCCCATTCTATGCACATAACATACCCTGAAACATGCCCGAAATCTCTGCCATGATAGGAGAGCATATACATAAGTATTTGTTAAAACCCAAGAGCCATTGCCCTGTGTAGTTGCGCAGCACCCCCGCACGTGGCACGGTTCTCATCAATCGAGCAAGCCCCATCCGTATTCATCTTGATCCACCCGGATTCAGGAGGAAACCATTTGGGGGAACCGGGAATTGCAGACTTGCCATGGAAACAACCCATATTCAAAGTGCGACCAACAACACATTGTAGATGCACCAATATCAAACTGCGACATAAGATGGATTCCGATTTATCTAGGGGGTTATCGAAAACCATAACACTCCTTTGGAGCCAAAGGTTCCAAATAATTGCACCAAAAAGGATGTCCCAATCTTCCGTGTTTTACACAAAAACTTTTAGATTAGCAAGAATAATTTGAATCCAACTCTTGAGGTCAATAGTTAAGAACAACTCAAGTCTATCCGAGCGAATCAATTGGTGCCATACTGAGTACGCCGGGGGACAGAAACGGAGAACATGGTCAATATCTTCAATATCTGCCTGACAGACAGAGCAATGACTATCCTGTGCAAAGTGGCATTTAAACCTTTCGGCATTGGTCATCAACTTATCGCAACAAATTAACCACATGAAAATTTTAATTCGTTGGAGTCCCCCAAATTTATGAACAAGACCCCAAACCTTATCAGAATCCTCAACATTGGACTCCCTTCGCACTGAGTATGCGAATTTAACTGAAAAACGCAACGATGCCTCACCCTTCCATCCAAAAGAATCTGCCGGCAAGGCTGGAGATGGCCCTTTTAAAGCCGCAACATGCAGCAACACCTGTGATGGTAAAAGGTGTTGAAATAATGGCCACAACCAGTTCCCGTGATCATCAGACATGCTCGCCACTGACGTAGGAACCAGCTGGGCATAAGACGGGGTCGTGACATAGGCAACCAACGGGTCAAGAGCTGGGATCCAATTGTCGAACCAAAAGTCGACATGAGTACCATTTCCAACGATCCGAGTCACATTGTTACGGACCATTTCTCATACAATGCTAAGGCCCTTCCAGAGACGTGAGCAAGTTTGATTACACAAAGATGGCATGTGTGTCTCAAGACATTTGTACTTCCTGCGTAAGAAACGTACCCATAGTGCATTTGGTTTAGCTACCAATTGGAACGCCAATTTCATGAGGAAAGCCTCGTTTTGAGTAGAAAGTTTTTGAAATCCAAGACCTCCTTGAGATAAAGGTTGGCATATAACCTCCAAGCGGACAAGATGAACACCCCCACGATCAGAAGTGATCCCCCAAATGAATCGGCGAAATAACCATTCTAATTCAAGGCATGTAGATTTCAGTAGAAGAGTGGAATACATAGTGTACGAAAGAATAACCGACAGAACTGACTTAGCTAGCGTGATACGGCCGGCCAAAGATAGAGATTTCGCTTTCCAACCACTAAGCTTCCGCTGCACCATCTGCACCAAGTACTGATAAGTTGTGGCTGTTACACGCTGATGAATAAGTGGAACTCCTAGATATTTTCCAAGATCTGAAACTTCCGAAAAACCCAAGAAAACACTAATCGACTGACGAACCTCCCTAATAACATTCTTCGAGAAAAATAAATTATTCTTAGCGATACTAACTTTATGTCTCGAACAAGAGCAGAAAACCTCGAGAGTAGACCGAATAAGATTCGCCTGCTCAATTGAAGCCTCGGCAAAAAGGACAAGATCGTCAGAAAAGAAAAGGTGAGAAATACCCAGGCCCGCTTTAGAAGAACGAAATGGTTTCCAGAGACCAGACGTCACCGAACTTTGAACCAAATGTGCAAACCTTTCCATGCATAAGACAAACAAATACGGGGACAAAGGATCACCCTGACGAATACCCCGAGATGGAGCAAAAACCTCAGTCGTTGAACCATTCCACAAGATTTGAATAGAAGCAGAATAGATGCAATTCATAATAAGGTAGCGAAGAGAGTCAGGAATACCAAGATTCAGCATAGTGTCGTCAACAAAACTCCATTCAAGCCGATTATATGCCTTTTCAAGGTCAATTTTAATAGCCATCCATTCTTTACAACTAGTCTTGCGCCGCATCGAATGAATTACGTCTTGTGCGATGACAATATTATCAATAATGGATCTACCCGGAAAAAGTTCGTTTGGTTCTAAAAAATCCAATCGGGTAAATAAAGTTTCAGGCGACTCACTATAATCTTTGTGATCACCTTATACATAACATTGCACAAACCGATAGGCCGGAATTGGGAAATTTTAACTGGTAACTCCACCTTAGGCAAGAGAACAACAAGTGTTTTGTTCAAATCCGCTGGGATCAGACCAGAAGTGAATATTTGTCTAATATAATGGATAATAGATGCCCCCACAATAGACCAATTTTTTTTGAAAGAAAGCATCATGAAGCCCATCTATACCTGGTGCCTTGAAAGGACCAATTCCAAAGACCGTATCACATATCTCCTCATCAGAAATCGGCAAGCTCAGCATGTAATTAGTTTCAATGCTCATCGCCGGAAAACAACCCCGTAATCCCCACGCTTGTCCATCAACGCCGGACGTGGAAAATAAGGACATGAAAAAATTTCGAGCCATGTCCGCAAGTTTCTCAGGATCTGAACACCAGGAATCATCATCACACCGTAGTGCAGAAATAGTGTTCCTTTTACACCTTGCCATTGTCGAAGCATGGAAATAACGTGTGTTTCTATAGCCAAGCGAGATCCATTCCGTGCAAGCCTTTTGTCGCCATAGGCTTTCCTCTTGCTCAAGCACTACCTCTAAATCCTTGCACAAGGATTGAGCTAGTCGAACTAAAGAATTTGAGTGTCGCACAAGTAGGGCCTTGTCAATACCCTGAATACGAGCCAAAATACGTCGTTTCTGCTGACCAATGTGACCAAAAACCTCAGTATTCTAGAGTTTCACCCCAGCAATAAATTCAAAGATGTTCTGCTCAAAATTTGCATCACCATGCCAAACAGTTCGCACAAAATCCTGGAAATGAGGGTGGGATTGCCAAGCGGCCAGATATCGGAAAGGGCGATGAGAATCATTAAAGGTTGCGTCCTGTAGGGCTAACAACAAAGGACGATGATCTGAGCCCAAATGATCAAGATGATTGACTGATGAATTTGCAAAACGGGTGAACCAAGCAGAATTTCCTAAGCACCTATCCAATCTTTGATGAAGATTCCCTCGTGACCAAGTAAACGGTGGACCAATATAACCCAGATCTACGAGGCCGCTCTCCAAAATAAAGTCTTCAAAAAGTCGACTACCACTTCCCTCGGTGCATATACCCCCATGATGTTCCTTAGAATTCAAAATGACGTTAAAATCTCCCCCAAGCACCCAAGGTGTAGATATGCCCGGATCAAGATCCTGAAGATGACGCCAAAGTTCCTTCCTTTTAGCTTTTTGCGGACTTGCGTAGATAGCCGTAAATTGAACCCAACATGACGAGGAAACAAGACGCATCTTACTATTCACAAACTGATTTGATATGTGCAAGATCTCAACCACGACCGAATCATCCCAAAAGATCCAAATACCTCCACTGAAACCATGAGACTCAACCATGAACGAGTTAGGAAACCCCGGTTTAGTAATCACTCAATCAGCTGCGATCCCACTTACACGTGGTTCAAATAAAGCAACCAAACTTGGATGATTTTCCCGGACGAAAGACCTGAAATGCCTCCGGAAAAGAATACTAGCTGCACCTTGACAATTCCAAAACATTATTTTAAACATAAGGAAATGAGGATAAGGTAGGAACGACATACCAACGGAACCTAGATGGTTTCCCCAGAGCCAGGGCTGTCATGAACAACTGCCTCAATCATACCATTCAAGCTAGACATCTCAACCATCTCATCTTCATGCAAAGAATGGTCTTTGGTTACAACTAAGCGATCATCGGGCGGGTCACCTTTGGGAGTTGAAGCATCTTGGCGAATGTTCACCAAGTGACCATCCACATTACGAATCCATTCCCCTAGAATTGGCCGTTGCAAGCTCCGAACTTCATTCAATTTACGATTTTTCAACCTATGCGCCGAGTTTTCCTTGTTTGATTTACTTCCCGTCGACCTTGATTTGCCAATTTTGACCCCAGTAGATCCTTGTACTCTCATACCTTTTTCTAGGATACTAACATCAGCGTGAACACGACTAGTTGTTGCCTATTTTAAAACCGACGCATGAGCCACGACAATTGCGGGTTCTCCATCAACCATGGGCACTGTCACAATTTTCTGTACCATAGGACCAACACCATTCTTCTTCTTTTTCGGGTTCGACACAAGATAGGATGCGTTTTTAACAAACGATTGTGTCACACTTGGCCCACCCTTCGAGACCTGCGGGGAGTCGTTCGAACGAGATTCCCTCGACTGTTTCTTCAAACCATCATGATTTCTAAGAGTAGTGTCTATACCCTGAAGGATATCATCTTCCTCCAAAACCGAGAATCTAGAGCCTGACTTGCTGTCTGCGGCCGGCTTAGGAGCTTGACAGCGACTTGCTGTAGCACTTGGGCGATGCCTCCTACTAGTTGCTACCATCCAAGGACCATAAGGGGTCGACGATGAAGGTTCTTGATCTACCGCGCTCTCAAGAATATTCAAACCCATGTCCTTTTCCACCACCATGTCCTTACAAAGGGAAAGACACCCTTCTTTCGCATGGCTATATACTCCACACTCAAAGCAAATCTGTTGTAAGCCTTCATACTCAAGTTTCTGAATAAAACTATCAATACCAATGCACGGAAGTAGCGATTTATTCAAATCTACAATAATAGCAAGGCGAGCGAATTTGCCATGCTACCCTTCTTGCGTGTTATAATCCACACGCACAACCCGACCAATATGTCCAGCCAATCTACGGAAAAGAGCCTTCGTATAATATCTATAAGACAACCCTGGTAAACGAACCCAGACGATAACCTGAGATGGAAATTTTTCAGCCGTAGAAAATGATCTGCTCCAGGGTTGGACAGTCAGATAGCTACTGAAGATGGTCCAAGGGCCATCCGTGAGGACTTTGGTGTAATCTTCTTCATCAGCAAACTTCTCTAAGAAATAATTATTATCAAGATCAATCAATTGGATATCCCCCGCAGAGTCCATAGGCTATGGAGGCGAGACCATAGAGTCTTGAAACCAATGGACCGTCCGAGGAGGCGAACAATTAACGTATTCCTCATATTTCGGTCAATCTGATCATGAACCCGGTTCGAGAATTTGATACGTGGAAAAGGGCCAGATTCATTGACCAGAATATCCTCATCAAGGACAATAACCTTATCCTCAATCCACTTGGGACCTAGGGATTTAACATCCTTCCCTTTATCCGAGACTTTTCAGGCGTAAGTCTCCTTCGAATTTGCAGCAGTGTTAGGCGACGACTCCATCGCTGTAGCCAGGTATTCAGACTGCGCTTGGGAGGTTGGAACCACGGGCACATCCGTCTCCATTAAGTTCGCAGGGTTCTCCAAGATAACATCCTCCTCACGTACTTTGTTCATCTTCTCACAACGTTGATCTTCCACCGCTAAAAGAGAGCCAGGTCTTTCCAGTGACGCAGCAGCGTCAGCCATGGGGATGTGCTCTGGCGTCCGGCCACCCGGGCTGTCATACGGCCACGGTCGATCGACAAGAGACGCGTTAGGGTTAGCAGAGAGTGACAGATCGCAGATTTTTTAACTGGATGAATCATCAAACTTTGATCCGGGAATTGGATAAGAATTAAACTTCGGTGCTATCTTTTTAACCTAACACGGATCGTTGTTGTTGTTGTCTGTGAAGGCGTGGAAGATGTGAAGACGGATTCCAGAGCCAACAAACTGACGGTGATTGGAAAAATTGACCCCTCCAAGATCAGAGACAGATTGGCTGAGAAAATCAGGAAGAAAGTCGACCTTATTTCTCCACAACCTTCTATCGGTTTAAGTTTTGGTTAAAATTATTTATTAACTTATATGTATTTAAAAAATAAACCATTTTAGATCAAAATAGACTATCTTAGAACCGATAATCATACTAATAAAATCATAAAAGGATTTAATTAAAACCATTCTTTAATTTAAGATTCAAGTATAAAATCTTTAATTTTTTAAGTTTATCAAAAATCTGATCCAGAATTCAAAGGCATCTAGTACAAATAACCAAATCCTTTAACATGAAAACGAAGTGTATTAATAGACAGCAAAATAAATGTAGACGTTGGAGTTGGAGAATTGAGTGCATGCCAACGTGTCTGGTGGTAGCTTTCAAGTTTGAACCAAAGATAAAGACACCGTCAAAAAAATATAACTTTATCCTGCACTGGACTGTTGCTCTAGTTTTTATCTTTATAGCCGTTACATTTTGGTTGATCCAAGAAAGAGATTACACCCTTTTTTTTATTCGGGTAAATTATTATTGAATTTTATATATTAAACGCTTTTTATTATTCATATACTTTTCTAATTATTGTCTGATGACCTAACTTATTTAAATAACTTTTTAGCTATATACGTGCGAATTCAGGTTCTGATCATCGTTCGTCAAAATTGGCCACTACGCAACCACCATCACCGTTGATCGTTAAACCCAAAATTTTTTAGGTCACCTTGTTACAATCCCTAAGTCAAATCCGAAGCAGATTTGGGGCAAAAACCCCTTTTTAATAAATATATAGAAGAATGGCTCCCTCCAACATTTATTTGGGAAAATGACCCCTAAACTTGCCACGTCGTTAAACCTCGCGTTTTGTGGGTAGCGAGGTTTGATATCGCGTTCTATGGAACACGAGTTCTGTCTACATGGCCTCGTTGTTTAGGTTAACGGTTTTTCAGAATCTCGCATTGTGCAGAACGCGAGGTCCCCGAGAATTTGAAAGGGCGTTTAAATATATCGCGCAGACCTCGCGTTCTGCAGGACACGAGTTCTGTGCAAACCTGGGTTGAAAAACTAGGAAAAACAAGGATGGGTAGGCCTGTTCGAGCCCAAATTCGGGCTTGTAAATATTATATTTTTAGCCAACATCGAGTTTGGGGTCGTAGTACTGAAAATTCTCTATCATATGACACCAGCACGGTCAATTTCCGTCCATTCTAAAATGGTTTAAAATGGCTTCCAAAACCCTATGCTATCATCCTTTTTTGAATGAAATTGCCTTTGAAGAACAATTGAGAATTTCAGTTTAGTAATCGCATAAAAGTAATTAAAAACTGAAATTAAATAAACATTTAAAAGTTTAATTATAATAGATAAACAATGTAACACCCGTGTCTTGGGCCTAGGAGTTAACCGGATTTACGGTTCGAGTCAATAAAATTTAAATTAAAACAATTCAACCTAATTTGTGATGCAATTGAGCTTTAATAAAAGGGGAGGGACCTATGTTGCAATTTTACCAAAAACTTTCAAAAAGCTAGACCACTTTATAGAAAAAGTTGTCTTCTCTCTTTCCCACCTCCCCTTTTCACGTTGGAAACCCTCCCCACCATCTTCAAACCTCTTCAAACTTTAGTTACTATTCCATTCAATATCTTCTTCGATTCAAGGTGTTTTTGAAAGGTAATTATGTTTTCTTAATCTCCTCCTTATCCTCTATCTATCTATGGTCTTGGATTTCAAAAACATGGAGTTTTGAAAATTAGGGTTTATATCAAAGTTTGGGTTTTTAAGGGGTTTTCCAATTGGTTTTAATAAATTGTGTTGGGGCTTTGTTTAATCATGATGAAATACACTTTATATATCAATTTGGTTGAATTTTGGTAAAAATCCGAAGTGAGCTCTTATACCCATTTTTGAGTTGTCAAAAACACCATTTTTTGTGGGTTTTAGGTTGAAAACAAAGGGCTGATGGTTAGGGTATGTTAGGAGGGTGATTTGGAACATTTTGGAGGTCATTTGGGTGTTTGGAAATGGGTGTTTCAGCCAAGGGTTGTTGGAGTACGAATTTGTTGTATTTGGGGATTAAATGTGGTTGGAAATTTTGGATGAAGTTGATTTGTGTTGAGTGTGTAAAAGTTCTATTATTTACACCCTTTTTAACCCATATTTCTGCTGCATTCAAGCATCATTGCATTGCATTTAGGTTAGTTTTTAGTAAAACATCACAATTATATAAAAGGCACGGATTCTACTAAAAGATGGCTATTTTTGCAGGTATCTGTCATAGTAGAAGATGAAGGCAGGCGCAGGGCAGATAAGCAGGAGAGCGGAACTGGACAAGCAGCCAAAGAAGACGAACCTGTCATGGACCTGTCGTGACAGCATGGTGACAGTAGATTTATGAAGAGGAAAAGTCAAGTGGACCTCGATAGATAGAGAAAAATCTGCTCGTCTGTCGTGTGAAAGCCAAATATTTTTCCAAGCCCCGGATCAAAAGATATGTCAAGCCAAAGCTCAAGGAGGAGAATTTCCATGAAACAAGGAGGCGGCTGGAAAGTAGGAGACTTTAGAGATTTAGTCTTTACTAGAATCTTACTTTTAATTAAAGTTGTAATCCTTGTTACCTTAGAATACTTGAGCCCAAAGCTTATATAAGGGCATAGTTTTGACCTAGGAGGGATCATCCCTCATTCTACCCCATAACCGATAACCTAAACCCCCCTGCCGTTTACCTGTCACCGATATGTTCTAAATCCCCCCTAGGGTTACGGGTTGTTTTGTAAAGTAGTTGCAAGGGTTGCTTTGTTTTAGGATTTTTCAAGTTCAATAAAATAAACTTCAAGTTCTTTTATCTTGGTTTTAATATCTTGCAAGAGCATCGGGAGAGCATTGTGAGGTTATCCATTTACTTAGCATCGGGAGAGTTAAGTATACGAAAGAGATAGAAGCGCGTTCTCTAGTTTATAGTTGAACCATCTCGTGCCTAGGGATAGGGCGAGGTTAAGTGGCTAAAGAAGAATTCATACACATCGGTGTTCATCCTTCGATTCACGCCGGGAGGTATCATCAAAGACGTGATCATCGACAGACTTGTGCCTAGGGATAGGGCAAGGCAGATCTGGGATTCTTGCCAAGCTTGAAGTACGGAGTTGGTGTGTCTGCTGCCGCGACTGCCAACGGACAGACGCCGCGACAGGTGCTGTCGGCGACGGGAGCGACGAAAGAACTGGAGATCCTAAGCAACTCAATACCTGCACTACCGAGCAATTCAATACCAGCCCATTCTCTCTATCTTGATTTCTCAATCCTTTATTTTACGTTTTTACCTTATTATTCTCGTGACAACTCTTAATTATTTTCTTTACTTTCGTGCAGTAAACAAGGTGAAGTCATTAGCCCAATCCCTGTGGAGACGATATCCGATACTTCGTATCACTTACTACTTGCGTCGTGTACACTTGCACTACAATTGCGATAGACTATTTTACACGCAACAAGTTTTTGGCGCCGTTGCCGGGGATTGGCAACATAACTACATCTTTCTTTTATTGCACTTTTTTTTTTTCGTTTTTATTTTTCTTTAATTTTTCTTTTGTGTTTCCAACTCTTGCTTTTCACGAGGTTTTCTTGTTTATGCGCAGATCCAAAAGAGGTGAAGATCCTGAATACAAATTAGATCCGGAGATCGAACGTTCCTTCAATCTCAAGAAACAACTTCGCCGACTTTTAGACAGAAACGAATATCTCGAAGAACAGCTAGAGAAGATGGCCCATAACCAACCTGCTGGTGGACCTGTCGCCGATCCGCCCGCAGCAGGTGGACGACGGTCATGTCGTGACTACATGCTGAATGATCATGTAGAGCTGGAGACCACGCTACCGGATATTGATGTTGACAACTTTGAACTTAAACCTGTCATGTTTAGTATGATCAACAATGCCGGGCAGTTTGGTGGTTCTGCAACAGAAGATGCTAGAGAGCATCTTAAAACGTTCCAGGAGATTTGTGGTTCGTTTAGACTGCCAGGAGTTAGTCCGGAGATACTGAGGCTTCGGTTATTCCCCCATTCATTAAGGGATAGAGCTAAAACTTGGTGGAATAAACTTACACCGGGTTCCATTATGACTTGGGCAGATCTCACTCGTGAATTTTTATCTCGTTTTAATCCTTCACATTTATCTGAGCGATTACGTAATGAAATTGCTACTTTTCAACAGGAAGATGACGAGCCGATGCACGAGGCCTGGGACAGATTTACTACTCTTCTACGGAACTGTCCAATGCATGGATTTCCTGTCTGGAATCAGGTAACTAAGTTTTATAATGCTGCTAACTTACAAACTCGCATTCGTATTGATTCTGCAGCAAATGGACTGTTATTGGATAAAGATCCGGACGAGGCATTACAAGTTCTGAAAAATCTAGCTAAGAATGAGGAGCAGTTTCCGACTGCTAGAAGAGGGGGTAAACGGGTACTTGCTGTCAAGGACTATGAGGCCGACAGCACTATGAAATCACAGGTAGCATTCCTCACTAAAGCCATGAAGCACTTATTAAATGAAGAAGACTTACGAGGATTTGCTGTCGAGGAAGTTTGTACTACTTGTGAAGGAAATCATAGTAGGGATGAGTGCCCTATAAATATAGAAGAGGGAAAATATGTTGGAAATTACAAGTCAAACTACAATTCCAACAACTACAACCCTAATTGGAGGAAGGATCCCAAATTTTCCTGGAGTAACCCCAACAATGCTCTGAATCCGCAAGCGCATCATCAGAACCAAGGGGGTCCTAGATTGTTGACGCGACAGCAACAGCAACCGCAAAACCTGCCGCAGAACCTGTCGCCGCAACAGCAACAGCAGCCACCACCTGCCACGAGTAGTGTATTGGAGCAGACTCTGGCCACTTTTATGTCTCAGACTGGTACGTATATGGAGAATATTAATCAGTTTGTCAAGAAGACGGAAAACTTTATGGATGAAACCAAGATGAGAATGACAAATCATGAGGCTACCATGAAATCTCTAGAGACACAAATAGGTCAGGTGTCCCAGCATATTAAGCCAAGGCAGAATGGAGGTTTTCCTAGCCATACTGAAAATGCTAGACCGCCCCCACATGAGCAATGTAAGGCGATTACTACTAGGAGTGGGAAAGAGTTACCAGGACCGGAAAAAGCTGAACCAGAAAAGGAACCTGCGTTGAATAAACCTGCCGAGGATGCTGCCCCGACAGGTAATAAGCAGACTGCGGCCGATGAGCCTGTCACGACAGCAGAAGCGACAAAGGAGAAAAATGAAGAACATCGCCCTCAGATTCGTATGCAGTGGGAAGGACGTGTAGCTGACTACCGACCTCCACCACCCTTTCCTCAACGGATAAAGCAAGCTAAGCAAGAATCTCAACTTAAAAAGATTTATGATATTTTTAAGCAGGTTCAGATTAATATTCCGCTGTTAGACGCCGTTAGGGAGATGCCCGGTTATGCTAAATTTCTCAAGGATGTCATGTCAAAGAAATATAAACTTGGGGAATTTGAAACGGTAAGGATGGCAGATGGTTGCATGAGTATTCTTCATCGGCAGCCACCCCAGAAGAAGAAGGATCCAGGGAGTTTCCTCATACCTTGTGTAATCGGTGACAAATTTGTGGGTAAGGCACTTTGTGATCTTGGAGCTAGTGTTAATCTAATGCCCAAATCTGTTTTTTCAGAAATTAGGTATTGGGAAGGCGCGGCCCACGACAGTTACCCTACAGCTAGCCGACCGCTCTTACGTTCACCCCGAAGGAAAGATTGAAGACATTTTGGTAAGAGTGGATAAGTTTATTTTTCCTGCTGACTTTCTTATTTTAGATTGCGAGGCAGATGAGAACGCACCAGTCATCCTTGGGCGACCCTTTTTAGCCACGGGAAGATCACTGATTGATGTGGAGAGAGGAGAACTCACCATGCGAGTAAACGATCAAGAGATTAAGTTGAATGTTCTCAAATCAATGAAACGAGCTGATTTGGACGAGGAATGCAAGGCCATCATTGAGGTGACCTTTGATTACCCCTGTTTCAGGTCGGGCTGCCGTGATATAAAACTTGGTCACTGCTGCGACAACCACTTAAAGACCTGTCACGACAGTGATGACGACAGCAACGACGACAGTGACTCCTCTGCATCCGATACATCTGACACTGCAGGTCAAGAGGAGGTCGACTGGTTAGACCATCGTCCAGGTAAGTTATTCGAACCCTTGAATTACACTTCGGGTAACCATTTAATCCAAAAGCCATCTACTGTTGAACCACCTGTCTTAGAACTTAAGCCCCTGCCAGGACAGCTTAAATATGCTTATCTTGGTTGTGATAAAACACTGCCCGTAATCATCTCTGCTAAGCTGCCGCAGGAACAGGAACGACAGCTGGTCGACATGTTAAGACAGCACAAAAAGGCAATTGGATGGACGATAGCAGACATTCAGGGCATTAGTCCGGCAATCTGTATGCATAAAATCCTCCTAGAGGAAGACCATAAGCCGACTATTGATGCCCAGAGGCGGTTAAACCTTGCGATGAAGGAGGTAGTGCGTAAAGAGATAATTAAATGGTTAGACGCTGGTATTATTTACGCCATCTCCGACAGCAAATGGGTAAGCCCGGTGCAATGTGTTCCAAAGAAAGGAGGAATGACAGTGATAACCAATGAAAACAATGAGCTAATCCCAACCAGGACTGTGACCGGTTGGAGGGTTTGTATGGACTATCGGAAGCTTAACAAAGCTACCCGAAAGGACCACTTTCCTTTACCCTTTATTGATCAAATGCTTGATAGATTAGCGGGTAAATCTTATTATTGTTTCCTTGATGGTTATTCAGGTTATAACCAAATTGCTATTGCACCGGAAGATCAAGAGAAAACGACTTTCACATGCCCCTACGGAACATACGCATTTAGGAGAATGCCGTTTGGCCTCTGTAACGCACCTGCCACCTTCCAAAGGTGCATGATGGCAATATTCTCCGACATGGTAGAGGACTTCCTTGAGATTTTCATGGATGATTTTTCCGTTTTTGGAGATGATTTTGAGAGCTGTCTCGGCAACCTTCAAAAGGTACTTGAAAGATGTGAAAAAGCTAATCTTGTTCTTAATTGGGAAAAATGCCATTTTATGGTAGATGAAGGTATAGTTTTAGGTCATAAGATTAGCTGCCGTGGGATAGAAGTCGACAGGGCGAAAATAGAGGTCATTGAAAAGCTGCCGCCACCAACAACTGTCAAGGGCATTAGGAGTTTTTTAGGGCATGCTCGTTTTTACAGGAGATTCATTGCAAATTTCTCAAAAATCACCAAGCCCCTATGCCATCTCTTAGAACAGAACCGACCCTTCGACTTTAATGAAGAATGTACTGAAGCATTCAAGGTTCTGAAGGAAAAATTAGTGACAGCCCCCATAGTACAGCCACCAGACTGGACACAACCGTTTGAGATCATGTGTGATGCTAGTGACTATGCTGTCGGGGCAGCACTTGGGCAGCGCAAGGACAGGCTGTTTCACGTCATATACTATGCCAGCAAAACATTAAATGAAGCCCAAGTGAACTATACCACCACAGAAAAGGAGCTGTTAGCTGTGGTGTTCTCCATCGACAAGTTTCGTTCTTACATACTTGGAACGAAGGTAATAATACACACCGACCATTCTGCCCTCAAGTACTTGTTCGCAAAGAAGGATGCGAAGCCTAGGCTGATACGATGGATTTTGCTATTACAAGAATTCGACCTTGAGATCAAAGACAAAAAGGGGACAGAAAATCAAGTGGCAGACCACTTGTCGAGGTTGGAGACGGGACAGAGTCTACCGTTAGATGAGACACACATACTGGAGACCTTCCCAGATGAGCAGCTCTTTGCTGCCGCAGTCGCTGTCGTGACAGCCATGGCGGCAGGTAAGTCTTCTAACCTTCCCTGGTATGCTGATTTCGTTAATTATATAGTTAGCGGAATATTACCTTCTGATCTTAATTATCAAGCAAGGAAGAGGTTCCAAAATGATGTGAAACATTATTATTGGGACGAACCTCTTCTTTTCAAAATGTGCGCAGATCAGGTTATAAGAAGGTGTGTACCACAAGAAGAACAAGAAGACATTCTCCATCACTGTCATGCGTCACAATATGGAGGTCACTTAGGAGGCAATAAAACTGCTGCCAAGGTGCTGCAGTCAGGGTTCTACTGGCCGACACTATATAAAGATGCACAGGAATTTTACAGAAACTGTGACAGGTGCCAGAGGACAGGTAACATCTCGAGGAGAAACGAGATGCCACTGCAGAATATTTTAGAAGTAGAGATCTTTGATGTTTGGGGGATTGATTTTATGGGACCTTTTCCATCTTCGTGTGGAAACCTTTACATCCTCCTAGCAGTGGACTATGTCTCCAAGTGGGTAGAAGCAATCGCAACGCAAAAGAATGATGCCAAAACGGTCCAAAAGTTTCTGCACAAAAACATTTTTTCTAGATTTGGCATCCCTAGAGCGATTATCAGTGATGAAGGGAGACATTTCGATAATAGGGTAATTGCTGCCGCTTTAAAAAAATATGGTGTCAAGCACAGGATCGCGACAGCATACCACCCACAGACCAATGGACAGGCTGAGATCTCAAATAGGGAAGTGAAGAACATCCTTGAAAAGATGGTTAAACCAACTAGGAAAGACTGGTCTTTACTTCTGAATGATGCATTATGGGCATACAGAACAGCTTTCAAGACTCCATTGGGCATGTCTCCATTCCGACTGATTTACGGGAAAACCTGTCACCTGCCTGTCGAGATCGAGCACAAGGCATATTGGGCAATTAAGGCAGTGAACATGGACTTGGATAAGGCCGGCCAGAAAAGGTTATTGGATCTGAACGAAATCGAAGAATTACGGACAATGGCCTACGATAATGCAAGGATTTACAAGGAAAAGACTAAGAAGTGGCATGACAAGAAGTTGCTGCCACGACAGTTCTGCCCAGGGCAGCTTGTGTTGTTGTTTAATTCTAGGTTGAAACTCTTTCCAGGGAAGCTAAAATCTAGATGGTCTGGCCCGTTCCAAGTGGTTCAAGTTTTTCCCCATGGTGCCATTACAATTCAATCATTAAAAGATGGGCACCAATTCAAAGTCAATGGACAACGCCTCAAGCACTATCAGGGGACTGAAGCCCCAAGACTACAGGAAGTGGTTACTTTAGATGATGCCCCACAAGGCATCACTAATTTAACCTAATTTTTATTTTTATTTATTTTATTATTATTAGGAAATTAGGTTTATTTTAATAATGTTTTGTTTAATAATTTCAGTTTTTAGGAAATAAAGGAGTCAAGAAGAAAAGAAGAAGTGGCCCAAGCCCACCGCCCATCCATCAAGCCCACTAAAGCCCATTCATTAAAGCCTGCCGTTTCAGCTGCCGCCGCAGACGGACAAGACAGGCTGTCAACAGACTGACACGGCAGACGCAGAAGCGTGCGGCAGACGCACAGCAGACGCATTAATACGTGTCAGACGCGTCAGACACGCTATATTCAATCTGCCGCCCCGTTATTCTCGCCTGCCGTTGCGGCATTAAATGGGCAGCTCCCCAACAGCTATAAAACCCCCTTCTCCCTTTCACTTTTCATCACTTCAGATTTTCTCTCTTGCTATTCTCCTCTAGTTTTATCTATTTTTCTTTCATTTGCAGCCCTTGCAACTAAAAATGTCTTCAAGACAAACCCGACAAAACACCGCTGCCGCTTCTTCTTCAGCAGCAGCAGCCCCGTTCGCTAACAAGGAACTATGGGAGGAGCGGAGCTTCATCTATAACAGAGATGCCCCCCATATGGGACTCCGGCCGTTCATAATGAAGGCCATAACAGCACAACTGTGGGAGGATTTCGCCGAGCAGCCGGCAGAGCTTAATGACACTCTGGTCAGGGAATTTTACGCAGCGATCGACAGCAAGACGGCGACATCTGTCACCGTCCGAGGAGTGACAGTTCCTTTCACCGCCAGCAGCATCAACCATGTATTCGGCCTCTTCCTTGGCCCAAATGATGATGGGCATCAACAATTTTGGGACACCCTCGACGCTGCCGGACATGATGCTGTCATGAGGGCATTGACAGAAGCGGGAACGACATGGAGCACCAGTAAGAAGAACCCCCACTCTGTCAACAGGGGGCAGCTACTCCCTGAGGCAAAACTATGGAACGCGTTTATCAAAAAGCGTATCCTGCCCTCATCTCACCATACGACAGTCAACAGGCAGCGGTTGGCCCTCATCCACTCTATCATGCATGACAGGCCCATTAATGTGGGCAGGTACATGAGGGACAGCATCCTCGATTGTGCTTTCCGCTCGGACTCACGATTATGCCTACCGTCAACCATCACCGCCCTCTGCCACTGTGCTGCCGTACCAGAGGAGCCATCCGACAAAATCAAGAAGGTCAGCGGCTGGACAGACAGCAACATCTCCAGCCTCATGGAGGTCGTAGCTGCAACTCCCATCAACGCCTTCGACCCAAACGCCCCTCCTGCTGAGTCTGATGATGAGCCGGCCACCGAACCTGCCCCAGAAGCTGCCACCAACAACACTCCGACAGATCAGAACCCCGATATCCTTGCTGCCATCTTAAGGATAGAGGAGCGCCAGATGGGTTTAATGACTTTCATCCGTGACTTCTCCAATGCTACGGTAAATTTCATTACAAATACTTTGAATTTTACGGATGTCATTTTCCCCACCTTCCCCGCCCATTATTTCAATATCCCCTCCCCCACTCCCACATCACCTGTCTCTCCCCACGGAGAATCTGCCTCCTCCACACCATCCCCGACGGCAGCCGGCAGCCCCTCGGCAGACACTTCCCCTCGAGGAACAAAGCGAGCTGCCACTGATGACAGCCCTATTGTCCGGAGGAATTTGGACAGCGCCTTCACAAGAGTGAAACGAATTAAGCATGTGGCCGACAAAAGAAGGCTGTCCAAAGCCATCACGAGTGACAGCTGGGACAGCAGCAGCAGTTCCGATGTCAGACTAGTGGAACAACCTGCCCTTCAACAGGCCGATGAACCTGTTGAGCAACCTGCTGTTGAACCTGTCCAGCCCCCACCTCAGCGCAGGCGCCGCTATTAGATCCGCGTCAGCAGCAGCAGTGAGAGCAGCACGTGAAAATTTAAGTATTTATTGTCTCTTATTGCTGCCTGCCTTTATATTTTGTGATGTACCTTTTTTATTTTTTTTTCATGTCATTTTGCATTGAGGGCAATGCAACCCTTGAGTTTGGGGGTGGCAACCCTCCATCATTAATGGAGTCTTTAGCACATCTTTTAATTATTGTTGTGTCTTTTTATTTAAGTTCTTTAAAAAAAAAAAAACACAGAAAATTAAAACTGTTGGCTTAAAACTGTGAAGTTAACTTACCTGTCATGACAGCTCTGTAGTGGCAGCATCTTTAGGACAGATTAAGGAAAAGTTTAGAGCCTTTCTATAGTTCTGAAAATTTAAACACTTTGGTGACTGTTATACTGCTTAGATTTCTGTTAGCCAAACTAGAATAGGAAAACTTAGCACTTAGAGTAGAAAAGAGACTAGAATCTCAGGAAACCTAGAGGTGCCTACCACCGGCTCTAGGCAGATAACCAGAGAAAAACTTCTAGAGGTGCCTATCACCGGCTCTAGACAGTTAACTAGAGGTGCCTGAAATACTGGCTCTAGTAAAAGAGAAGAAGTTTGAAAAAAGGAAATAACTAGAGGTGCCCAATTCTGGCTCTAGTAAGAAAAAGAAAGAAAACAGTCTCGTAGGAAAAACTCTAAACAAGCTAAAGTCAATTATTCTAGTGAAACTAAGAGAGTCTTGGCATATAACTGTTCACAAGCATGCACACACTGCACGAGAGCTATAGGGAGATTCCGGACAGATCCTAACCTTTCCGACAGGTTGCTGCCTCCATAGAGAATGAGCGACGGGTAAGGGACAGTTCACTGTTTGAAGGCCAACACAAAAAAATATTCATTTTTCTTTCTTAATTGCTTGAGGGCAAGCAAAAACTTGAGTTTGGGGGTGTGTTGAGTGTGTAAAAGTTCTATTATTTACACCATTTTTAACCCATATTTCTGCTGCATTCAAGCATCATTGCATTGCATTTAGGTTAGTTTTTAGTAAAACATCACAATTATATAAAAGGCACGGATTCTACTAAAAGATGGCTATTTTTGTAGGTATCTGTCATAGTAGAAGATGAAGGCAGGCGCAGGGCAGATAAGCAGGAGAGCGGAACTGGACAAGCAGCCAAAGAAGACGAACCTGTCATGGACCTGTCGTGACAGCATGGTGACAGCAGATTTATGAAGAGGAAAAGTCAAGTGGACCTCGATAGATAGAGAAAAATCTGCTCGTCTGTCGTGTGAAAGCCAAATATTTTTCCAAGCCCCGGATCAAAAGATATGTCAAGCCAAAGCTCAAGGAGGAGAATTTCCATGAAACAAGGAGGCGGCTGGAAAGTAGGAGACTTTAGAGATTTAGTCTTTACTAGAATCTTACTTTTAATTAAAGTTGTAATCCTTGTTACCTTAGAATACTTGAGCCCAAAGCTTATATAAGGGCATAGTTTTGACCTAGGAGGGATCATCCCTCATTCTACCCCATAACCGATAACCTAAACCCCCCTGCCGTTTACCTGTCACCGATATGTTCTAAATCCCCCCTAGGGTTACGGGTTGTTTTGTAAAGTAGTTGCAAGGGTTGCTTTGTTTTAGGATTTTTCAAGTTCAATAAAATAAACTTCAAGTTCTTTTATCTTGGTTTTAATATCTTGCAAGAGCATCGGGAGAGCATTGTGAGGTTATCCATTTACTTAGCATCGGGAGAGTTAAGTATACGAAAGAGATAGAAGCGCGTTCTCTAGTTTATAGTTGAACCATCTCGTGCCTAGGGATAGGGCGAGGTTAAGTGGCTAAGGAAGAATTCATACACATCGGTGTTCATCCTTCGATTCACGCCGGGAGGTATCATCAAAGACGTGATCATCGACAGACTTGTGCCTAGGGATAGGGCAAGGCAGATCTGGGATTCTTGCCAAGCTTGAAGTACGGAGTTGGTGTGTCTGCTGCCGCGACTGCCAACGGACAGACGCCGCGACAGGTGCTGTCGGCGACGGGAGCGACGAAAGAACTGGAGATCCTAAGCAACTCAATACCTGCACTACCGAGCAATTCAATACCAGCCCATTCTCTCTATCTTGATTTCTCAATCCTTTATTTTATGTTTTTACCTTATTATTCTCGTGACAACTCTTAATTATTTTCTTTACTTTCGTGCAGTAAACAAGGTGAAGTCATTAGCCCAATCCCTGTGGAGACGATATCCGATACTTCGTATCACTTACTACTTGCGTCGTGTACACTTGCACTACAATTGCGATAGACTATTTTACACGCAACAATTTGAATTCAAAGGTTATGTGATTATTGAATATTAGCATTGATTTTGGCTATCGGTTGTGTTTTTGGTTGGCTAGAAGCAAGAGGGATCGTCGGAGAAGCTTTGGAACCGAATTCAGGTTCGTAGGAGGATTGTTTCGATTTCTAAGGAAGGGCGGTGAGTGGTCTCAAACTTGTTTTAAAGTTTGGTTCGAGTATGTGTAGTGTGTGTGTAAAGTGAGCTTGGTAGGCCACTTCTAGTTAATTCAAGTTGTTAGTTAGCCATTGATATCCATAAATGCTATTGTGCTTACTTAGCTATGCTCTTGTGTTTTGTGGCTTTTGGTGCATGTATATATATGTCATGATATGTATATATGTGATGAGCATGGATTGTGGTTGATGATATATAATTATGGTTATGATAATTGGCACTAAATAATTACCGGTTGTAAATGATCGATCATTAGGATTAGTGTGCACACAAATTGAGTCAAAATGTACGTGGCCTTGATGGCGTTAAGTCATCAAGGAGGAGTACGGTGATGTAATATTCCACCGGAAGCTTTTATTTATTTCTACGGGATGATGAGTGGAATCCCATCCGTAGGGCATGTGGCGATGAGTGGAATCCCGCACATGCAAGGTCCGGTGATGAGTGTAATCCCACCGAGGTAAAGTGTTGTTGAGGTTTAAATCCGCACAATCGGGGTAATTTAAAGTGGCCAATTAAACTTGTTCATGTATTGTGATATATGATTGTGGTATATGGTGTTGTTACATGATGTTGATATTGATGATTGAGATTGGTAGGATTGAGAAGCCATATTATGCCACTTGAAAGACTAGCTAGGTCTACTCGTTTATATGCTTTGTAAGTTGTATGTGAGATTAGGATGTACATGCTTGAACCCTGCATTGTTGATGTTTTTCGTTTTAGAGCACCCTCACTAAGCTTATAGCTTACGCTCTCAATGTTCAACAATGCAGATCATTAGCGTGGGGTTAGCTCGAGGCAAGGCAAGAAGGGCTTTCCAAGTTTTGTGGCTCAAGTACGGTTAACAATTTCGTATTAGTTAGCAATGTGGCAAAGGTCTTTGTATGAGCTTGTATGACTCATTTGAATGATGATGTTTTAAATTTGATTTTGAATTGTAAGGCATGTGATGCTATGATGAATGTTTTGGTGCGTGATGGCATGCTTTAGAATGCTTAGGTTGCCTTGTGTATGAGTGCAAACCTCTCATGATGACTTGTTCTCTTTAAGACCATTTGAGCCTTTATGTATGCCCAATATTGCATAAATTGCTCTCTTGTTGGAATGCTATGTATGAATGCTTGAATCCATGTGTGAATGCTTCCTTTGGCTCATGTATGTATGCTTACATGTTTGTATACGCTTAGGTGAGTCGAGAAATGCATTTAGAGTCGTGTTGGGGTCGTTTAAGTTGAAAATTCTGGTGTTGCAGTGCAGGGCGTATCGATACGCCTAAGGGCCGTATCGATACGGTCTTGCCTGTAGAGCTCAGTTTTGGCTGGGCGTATCGATACTCTAGGGGTATCGATACGGTTTTTAGTCACTGGAATTCTGAGACATTGGGGAGATTTTAGGGTATCGATACTGTGTAGGGGAGTATCGGTACGCGTTTATCTCGTTGACCACGAGATGTTGACTGAAGAGGGCGTATCGGTACGCTCAAGGGCAGTATCGATACGGTCTTCTTCGAGTTGACTGTTGGGGGTTGACCAAGTCAAGGCGTATCGATACCCTTGATTGGAGTATCGATACTGCCTGCCTTATAAGCTAAAAATTGACTGTTTGTGCATGGCCGTGGTTCGAATATGTTTTCTTTTAATTGTTTTCCGCTGTTGTGTATCACTTAGGACTTAATGTCATCTAGACAAAATTAAAATGGTAGAAATAAAAATAGGGTTGCTAACCGAGGGGAAACCCTTTGGGTTTCGCTTCGGTTTTCCCCGTGTGGCCTACTCGGATCGGTCATCCGGCCAGACCGGGACGAGGGGGTTACAAACAAAATTAAAATACGGTATTAAAAAAACAAATTTCTGGAATAAAGATATTAGAAACATAAGTACATATCCATTAAAAAAAGACTAATGATGCTTATGTCCACCAGTTCCGTAGTCGGGTGGACGACGATTCCGATCTAGATTCCTCCGAACAACATGTGCTGGGCCCTGGTCCTCCTCATCATCATCATCGTCTGCGATACGCGGACCTCTGCTGGGCCCGGGCGGGGAGTAAAACAAGCTACCCGGCGGTGTTTGCTCCACAATGCTATAATCAAACTGAGATGCCAACGGTGGAATATCGATCAACGGAGCGTCGACATATGGGGACGGTAGGCATCAGAGAAGCCGAACTCGGGTGGAGGCCTCATCTGCTGGAAACTCGAAGGACTGCTAAAATTCTGAAATGCTGTGCCAGAAGATGAGGCCCCTGCAGTGTCAGTTCGCGGTCTCAGACCGCGCTGCCTCGACTGGCTCTGGCTCGGTCGACGTGTGTGGCGTGGGCGGTTAATGGGATCCTAGGGAAGCTCTTGCTCGCGCTCATCGTCAGTAAGGATATGCTTCTTCCCATTGACCCCATACCACTAAAAGTAATCGAAAGTGACCGAATCGGCCCAATGTACAATGGGTCGGAGAATGGGTGGGCGAAGGCCAAATCGATCATCCCACAACTGTATCCAGTCTGCGTGGTAAAGGGCCCAGTCAACCTCCGTCTTCCACTGGCGCGTCAGAAGGTGGAATGCGTCTAAATTTGGTGGATCGATGACCGAAATATTTTAGACGTACCCGAACTGAAGGAGAGCCCGATCCGTAGGATGCCACATGAGAATTTCATAGTTGATCAACGGCACTATGGAAAGCCATACGTGCTGGTGACGCAGAATCTCAGGTGGAATAATCTGCTGAATATGCTCTAAAGTGTAGGGCATCCACACGAACTAAAAAAAGGATAACGTTTCTAACGGTTATATGAAATATTATTGGAAAAAAAGTATGAAAAAATTCAAATTAATTTTCGAATTACCTGATCCTGCCTCAACTTATCCAAAACAAGCCTGTACTGTGTTTGGTTTTTCGGCAGGCCCTGGTGGGTTAGTGTTTCGCTCCACCTATCATTAATGGAAAATAAAAATAATTCGTTAAATAAAATAACTTAAAAATAAAATAAATATAATAGATTATATAGTACCTCAGTAGAAGCGGAAATGAATAGGCGGCAGGCTGTCTAGGCTGCAGGCTTAAAAAAGGCATCCGAAACCAAGCCCAAGACTGAAGGAGTAAACACCATCCTCCAATTGCTGCTCTAGAATGATCAACGTTTCTGCAGAGCTCTCTAAAAAGAAACGCCAAGACAGCTGCTCCCCAACATTTTCCTTTAGATTCATCCAAATTAGTAAGATGAAGAAGCCACATCACGTGCACCTTGGTGCGGGATTTGTCTGTGTAACCCCTTCGTCCCGATCTGGACGACTGACCGGTCCGAGTAGGCTACACGGGGAAAACCGAAGTGAAACCCGCTAAGGCTCCCCTTCGGTTAGCAACCCTAGAAAATTTTCTTTAATTATCTTATCTAGATGGATCGTTAAATCCTATGTGAGCACCAACAACGGTTAAGCAAGACAAGACTAAGCAATGAGACGTGAGTTAACTTAGATTTACCATATATTCATGTTAGTCCATTTTCTTACACGTGCGCCCCAAACAAGCATACACGACCGCAAACGGGCTCACAAGAGAGCCAACAACAAACAGGGCCTAAGCCCGACCCTCGAGACCCTTTAGAGATGTCAAAAGCCTATTTTCAGGCCTGTGTTTCGAAACAGGTTTTGCCCGTTTCGAAACACGGGCTTCAGTTCAAAAAGCCAAAAACCCGTACCGAAACGCATCCACCCCGTTTCGGAACAGGGGTCCATTTCGCCTAGACGTTCTGAAACATGTTCCGGAACAAGGCCTAACAGTGGCTAAAACGTTTCGAGACCCGTATCGGAACAGGGGTTCACAGTAGCCAAACCGTTCCGAAACGCGTTCCGATACGGGTGACCTTGGAACCACACCCGTTCCGAAACGCCTGTAACCTGTAAGTTTCAAAAACCAGTTTTAAACGTCTCTAAACGATCCCAAACGCCCTCGACGACTTCAAGAAGCTAACACAACATACAAATACATACTCTAGAGGCATACACCCTACTATAGACATGTTAGAACACTTGAAATACATAAAGAGCCATTCAAGGAAAATCAATCATCCACCACAAGCATTACATATCAAGTCAACATGCCTTTAAACAAACATGCATAGCATTCATGGGGAAAGGGTATAAGTCCTCAAACACAAGGCATTCAAGCATCAAGTAAACATGGTCTACAAACCACAACATAAAAGCATAAATGTGGCCAACATAGCATCAACAATTCAACATGCTCAATCAAACACAAAACCAAACTAAGGAGTTTGACACCAACTCCAAACAAGTCTACACCCCCACCGTCTAGGCATTATTACAAATACGTAAATCATACTTGAGCTAATTGAGAACTCCAAAAAGCTCCTCCCTTGCCCACTTGCCTCCCGAACTATAACGATCTGCATGTTGAAAACAAAGGAGAGCGTAAGCTAGCTAGCTTAGTGAGTGAAGCTCTAAAACTCAACAAGCATGCAATTTTCAAAAACACTTTTCATAATTGACAAATAAATCATTGGATGCACGAATGATAACACAACAAGACTACACATGGTTTGCACATGCACAACCAACACACACGGTGGGACTACTCATCACCGTTCGACTAGTAGTTTTCCGATGGGACCACTCATCACCTTACTCTACTACTAGTCACTACCGGTGGGACCACTCATCATCGTAGTTATGACAACCATCACGTGAGGCTCGACATCAACACGACTACAAAACAACAACAGATGTAAAACAACTCAAGATGCACATGATACCACAACATATAGCCACTTATCAATACATAACAAAAAGGTAGGAGTAGTAACTTACACTTGGGTTTAGGTGAACCCTCTAGGTCCCACCCAAACCCCCAAGAGTCCCATTTCGAAAGCAAAATAAAGTTAAACATTTCCACTCACCGTTTCTACCCAAACGGAAGCCGAATACCAAGCTCAAGTCTCCAAATTCTCCGGATTCGTTCCCGAGGCTTCACCAACACAATTCCTTGCTTCTAAACATCCCAACACAATCAAAACAACCATAATTCAGTCCACAATTCAATGTAGCAAACCCCGGACACAAACCAAGCACAACACACATGATATTAAGCTAAAGACAACCCCAAAATCCTCATTCCCGAGCAGCCCTAAAGCACAGCTAAAAACCATTTATTCAAACACCTTTAACACTCCCAAAAGCTTCCAAAACAATCCTTAACTAACAACCAACCATCAGCCAACAATTTCCCACATCAAACACCCCCAAAACTCAACCTAAAACCCTTCTAAAACCTCTCTAAAACCCAATTTCGGGAATCAACATAAAACCAAGTAAAAATCGAGTATGTTGGACCTTTTAGATAGTAAACAACTTATATAACATCCACAAATCAAAATCTCCAACGGGGAAGAGGTTTTAGATAGTAAACCAAGTTAAAGTTGATAAAGATGACATTTTTAATCTAAAACCCCAAAATCTCAAAATGTAAAAACCATGAGCTTTTACGAAAATAAAGGATGTTTTAAAATAAAAATGAGTTTTATTTTTGTCGTGGGAATAATAACTCCAACGGGGAAGAGGTTTTTGTCGTGGGAAAAGTTTGAAGAGGGAGAAGAAGATGAGTTAAATGGGTGTTTTAAAATAAAAATGAGTTTTATTTTTCAAAAGCCTTGAAATTACAAGAATGCCATTAATGAGATGGCCATCTTCCACTATTCCAAAATCCATGGAAATTTTGGGTTTCAAATTAAAATTGGATCCAACATGTTAAATGAATTTTTTTAAAAACGAAAAGGGAAAACCTGAAACATTATTTTAATATTATTTTCACCTGACCCCCAAACCCGGGTGTTACAACTCTCCCCCACTTAAGAAATTTCGTTCCCGAAATTACCTGACGGAAACAAGAACGAAAACTGCTCAAGCATATCAGCTTTCCTCTCCCACGTGGCCTCTTCTACACCTCTGTGTCTCCACAACACCTTGACCAACTCTATGGTCTTGCCACGCAACACCTTGCTATCCGAAGCAAGTATCTCCACCGGTTCCTCATTGTAAGACAAATTCAGATTCAGCTCTATCTCTTCAACGGGCATGACATGAGACGGGTCTGATCTATATCTCGTAAGCATCGACGTATGAAAGACATCATGAATCTTCTCTAGCTCAGTCGGGAGTCTCTATAGACGGGACCAACCCTCTCAACTACCTCATAAGGTCCAATGAATCTTGGGCTTAACTTACCCTTCCTACCAAACCTCTTCACCTTCTTCCAAGGTGAGACTTTCAAAACACTTTATCTCCCACGGAATACTCTACCTCTTTCCTTTTTAAGTCGACAGGACTTCTGTCGATTTGAAGCTGCCTTCAAACGATCACATATCAACTTTACCTTCTCGGTGATGCCCTTAAGCAAATCAGGCATCGGTACAAGCTTCTGTCCGGCTTCGGCCCAACAAATCGGAGTTCTACACTTCCTACCATACAAGGCCTCATACGGAGCCATCTGAATACTCGACTGAAAACTGTTGTTATACGCAAACTCTACTAACGGTAGATGTTTCTCCCATGACCCTTGAAAATCAATGATACAACATCTCAACATATCTTCCAACACCTGAATCACTCTCTCAGACTGACCATCTGACTGCGGATGATACGAAGTGCTGAAGTTCAACAAATTACCCAAGGCTCGATGCAAACACTCCCAAAATCTATCTGTAAATCTCGGATCTCAATCTGACACAATTGTTTTCGGTACCCCATGTAGCCTCACTATCTCACAGATATACAGATCGGCCAACTTGTCTAAAGTATAGGTTGTATACACATGTATGAAGTGAGCACACTTAATAAACCTATCCACTATCACCCACACTGAATTCTTCCTCGAAGGAGTCAACGGTAGCCCCAACACAAAGTCCATGGTGATACGTTCCCATTTCCATTCCAGAATCTTCAACGGCTGTAACAACCTTGAGGGAAACTGATGCTCGACCTTGAACCCCTGACAAACCATACACCTACTTAAAAACTCGGCCACATCCTTCTTCAAACCAACCCAATAGTACTCTTCTTTTAACCCCTAATACATCTTCGTGTTACCCGGATGCATAGCAAAAGGACTGTTATGAGCTTCATTCAAGATCGTACGCCTCAACTCGGCATCCTCTGGAACCACTATCCTATCCTTATAACATAGGATCCCATTCTCCCCAAAACAAAAATCGGTAGGCCTATCTTCGGCTATGTCTTGCACGTGAGGTGCCAAAGACTCATCTCGCAACTACTTCTCTCGAATCATCTGAACTAATGAAGGCTTAACCTGAAGCTCGGCTATCAACCCACCATCATTGGACACGCTCAATCTCGCAAACATAGCTCATAACTCAACAACCACTTTTCTACTCAAGGCACCGGCCACTACGTTTGCCTTACCCGGATGGTATTCTATCGTAAGGTCATAATCCTTAAGAAGCTCTAACCACCTACGTTGCCTGAGGTTCAACTCCCTCTGAGACATCAAATACTTCAAAATCTTGTGGTCGGTATACACGGTGCACTTCTCACCATAAAGACGGTGTCTCCAAATCTTCAATGCAAACACCACTGCGGTTAGTTCTATGTCGTGGGTGGGATAATTCTTCTCGTGTACTTTCAACTGTCGTGAAGCATATGCTACCACCTTACCTTCTTGCATAAGCACATAACCTAACCCTACGTGTGATGCATCACTGTAAACCACAAATTCTCTTCCCGGTTCTGGCTGAATCAGGATAGGAGCTTCGGTCAAAGCTTTCTTCAATTTCTCAAACGCTTCTTGCCTTGCATCTGACCACTCATACAGAACATTCTTCTATAGCAACTTAGTCAAAGGAGCCGCTATCCTAGAAAATCCCTCAACAAACCTTCTATAATATCCTGCTAAACCTAGGAAAATGCGGATTTCTGTCACTGACTTCGGTTGTTTCCAATTCACTATAGCTTCTATCTTCTTGGGATCCACACTAATTCCATTAGCCGAGATCACATGACCTAGGAAGACTACCTCCCTAATCCAAAACCCACATTTGCTTAGCTTGGCATACAACTGATTCTCTAGTAGGATCTGAAGTACTAACCGCAAATGCTCATCATGCTCCTCTTCGGTCCTAGAGTATACTAAGATGTCGTCTATGAACACTACCACAAACCTGTCCAAGAACTCATGAAACACACGGTTCATCATATCCATGAAAGCTGTTGGAGCGTTAGTCAGCCCAAAAGGCATCACCAAGAACTCATAGTGCCCATAACGAGTACGAAAGGCTATCTTCGGTATGTCCACATCCTTTACCTTCAACTGATAGTACCCGGGCCTCAAGTCAATCTTTGAAAACACAGAAGCACCTCTCAATTGGTCAAGCAAGTCATCTATCCTAGGCAAAGGGTACTTGTTCTTCACTGTCACCTTATTCAACTGCCTATAGTCTATACACATCCTTATGCTACCATCCTTCTTTTTCACAAACAAGACCGGAGCACCCCACGGAGAAATGCTAGGCCTAATGAAACCTATATCGGTCAACTCCTGAAGCTGTGTCTTCAACTCTTTCAACTCTTTCGGTGCCATTCTATATGGAGCAATCGACACTGGTGCAGAATCAGAATATGTCTCAATAGCAAACTCAACTGCTCTGTCTGGAGGCAAACCCGACAACTCTTTTGGAAAAACACTCGGAAAATCACATACTGTCCTGCTGTCTTGTGGCCTAACCTCACTCATATTCGGATTCATTACATAAACCAAGTAAGCCTGACAACCCAAACTCAACAACTTCTGAGCTTCCAAAGCCGAAACCACATTGGACAAGAACCTAACGTTCTCACCCACTACCACAACCTCAAAGTCATCGGTAAGTCTCAAGGAGACTCTCTTGGTCTCGAACTCAACCCTAGCTCTATGCTCTACGAGCCAATCCATGCCCAAAATCACGTCAAAACCGTAGAAGGGTAACTCCATCATATCGACCGGAAATACGTGGCCCTGAACCATCAAAGGACACCTCCTATACACTTTTCTAACTACCACTATATCACCAAAAGAGCTAGTAACATTTACACCTACCTCTAGCCATTCACATGGTAACCCTAATGACCTTGCATGCTCACCCAAAACATACGAATGTGTCGACCCCGAATCTATCAAAGAAAGCAAACTCAAAGACTGTAATGAGAAATTACCTGCAATGACATCCGTGTCATTTCCAGCCTCTCGCTGATCATACACCCTAGCCGGTCCTCCTCCCTCGGGCTGAACTGCTACTACGTGAGCCAAGTTCCTCTGACCCTCATTCCTTGGCTAAAAGTTTCAACGACCGCGCCCACGGCCTCTCTGATGCTCAAAACCCCTAGCTGGAGCCGGTCCGCCCCTAGCCGGGTGTGGGCAGTTACGCCTCAAGTGGTCTCGGGATCCACAGTTCCAACACGCCCCAAAGGTACCCGCACACTCGCCCTGATGACGTCTCCTGCATTTATTGCACTCCGGTGTGTGCATGACAGCTCCTTGGCCCTGATGGCCCTGACCATAGTTACCACCCCTATGTCTCGAATCGGGCTGGTACCTCCTATCCCTATGCCTCTTGGCATGATCTCTATCCCAATTCGCGTGTCTCTTCCCGAAATCAGACCCACTAGCACGTGCACTAGAGCCTAAGTTCTGCTCAATATCCTTGGCCCTAGAGACCAAAACATCAAACTCAGTGTAGTCAGAGGCAAGCATGTAGGTCTTCACATCTCTAGTCAACCCATACCGAAAGCGCTCACACAGCTCCCTCTCATTAGGGACCAACTCAGGTGCATACTGGCTCAATCTCACAAACTGAACTTCGTACTCAGACACAGTCCTGTTACCCTGAACCAAGGCCATAAACTCCCTCTTCTTTTCATCCAAGTATCGAACCCCGAGATACTTTCTCTTGAAGGCATTCTTGAAGAACTCCCACGTGATATCCGCTTCGGCCATACCCGAAGTAACAGTGGTCCACCAAGTATAAGCGTCCCCCTGAAGCAAGGAGACAATGCAACCCAACTTACGGGCGTCTGAACACTCCATCTGACCCAAGATGCGAGTAGTACTCTTAAGCCACGCCTCTGAACCCTCGGGAGTCAACCCACAAAACTCAACTGCTCCCAAGTTACGAAGCCTCTCTAGGGGCAATCCTGTCCCTGCACTCTGAGGTGGTGCTGCAGCTTGTGCACCGGCCAAAGCTGTCTGAAAAACCCCGGCTATGGTCTGAAACAAATGGGTCATGTCTGCCCCCGCTGGACCCTGACTCGTTTGAGCCCCAACACCTCCAACATTAGCACCGGCCTGAGGCCCATTACCATCGCCTCCGACTTGAGCACCAGCCTGAGGCACGTCACCTTCGCCACCGACTCCATTACCACCGGGAGCAGGAGGGACATGTAGCTCACCTCCGGGAGCCTGGTCACCCGCTCTAGGTCGCCCCCTCGGTCTCACCATATCAAAATAGGATCTAAAACAGCAAACACACAACAAACAAGAAAAACATTAGGTTAGCAAAGGGCAAGGACTCCGGTTCTCAAGCTCGTTAAACCAAAACCATTTTTTTTGACAACAACACCTAACAATGGGGACATTTGACTAGCCCTTAACCAAACCAGAAAAAGCCACTGAAACATGCTTTCAAACACTGTACTAGCGAGCAAACTTCATGCAATACTTGGTAAAAACACTCATCGAGGAATAGCAACACATAACAACTCAAACTTACCTCACTTACCTACCCGAGGTCTCGGAAACCTCAGGCTCTGATACCACCAAATGTAACCCCCTCATCCCGGTCTGGACGACTGACCGGTCCGAGTAGGCTACACGGGGAAAACCGAAGTGAAACCCGCTAAGGCTCCCCTTCGGTTAGCAACCCTAGAAAATTCGTTTAATTATCTTATCTAGATGGATCGTTAAATCCTATGTGAGCAGCAACAACGGTTAAGCAAGACAAGACTAAGCAATGAGACTTGAGTTAACTTAGATTTACCATATATTCATGTTAGTCCATTTTCTTACACGTGCGCCCCAAACAAGCATACACGACCGCAAATGGGCTCACAAGAGAGCCAACAACAAACATGGCCTAAGCCCGACCCTCGAGACCCTTTAGAGATGTCAAAAGCCCATTTTTAGGCCTGTTTTTCGAAACAGGTTTTGCCCGTTTCGAAACACGGGCTTCAGTTCAAAAAGCCAAACACCCGTACCGAAACGTATCCACCCCGTTTCGGAACAGTGGTCCATTTCGCCTAGACGTTCCGAAACACGTTCCGAAACAGGGCCTCACAGTGGCCAAAACGTTTCGATACCCGTATCGGAATAGGGGTTCATAGTAGCCAAACCGTACCGAAACGCGTTTCGATACGGGTGACCCTGGAACCACACCCATTCCGAAACAGCCTCAGCCGTTCCGAAACGCCTGCAACCTGTAAGTTTCAAAAACCAGTTTTAAACGTCTCTAAACGATCCCAAACGCCCTCGACGACTTCAAGAAGCTAACACAACATACAAATACATACTCTAGAGGCATACACCCTACTATAGACATGTTAGAACACTTGACATACATAAAGATCCATTCAAGGAAAATCAACCATCCACCACAAGCATTACATATCAAGTCAACATGCCTTTAAACAAACACACATAGCATTCATGGGGAAAGGGTATAAGTCCTCAAACACAAGGCATTCAAGCATCAAGTAAACATGGTCTACAAACCACAACATAAAAGCATAAACGTGGCCAACATAGCATCAACAATTCAACATGCTCAATCAAACACAAAACCAAACTAAGGAGTTTGACACCAACTCCAAACAAGTCTACACCCCCATCGGTCTAGGCATTATTACAAATACATAAATCATACTTGAGCTACTTGAGAACTCCAAAAAGCTCATCCCTTGCCCACTTGCCTCCCGAACTCTAACGAACTGCATGTTGGAAACAAAGGAGAGCGTAAGCTAGCTAGCTTAGTGAGTGAAGCTCTAAAACTCAACAAGCATGCATTTTTCAAAACACTTTTCATAATTGACAAATAAATCATTGGATGCACGAATGATAACACAACAAAACTACACATGGTTTGCACATGCACAACCAACACACACGGTGGGACCACTCATCACCATTTGACTAGTAGTTTTCCAATGAGACCACTCATCACCTTACTCTACTACTAGCCACTACCGGTGGGACCACTCATCACCGTAGTTATGACAACCATCACGTGAGGCTCGACATCAACATGACTACACAACAACAACGGATGTAAAACAACTCAAGATGCACATGATACCACAACATATAGCCACTTATCAATACATAACAAAAAGGTAGGAGTAGTAACTTACACTTGGGTTTAGGTGAACCCTCTAGGTCCCACCAAACCCCCAAGAGTCCCATTTCGAAAGCAAAACAAAGTTAAACATTTCCACTCACCGTTGCTACCCAAACGGAAGCCGAATACCAAGCTCAAGTCTCCAAATTCTCTGGATTCGTTCCCGAGGCTTCACCAACACAATTCCTTGCTTCTAAACATCCCAACACAATCAAAACAACCATAATTCAGTCCACAATTCAATGCAGCAAACCCCGGACACAAACCAAGCACAACACACATGATTTCAAGCTAAAGACAACCCCAAAATCCTCATTCCCGAGCAGCCCTAAAGCACAGCTAAAAACCATTGATTCAAACACCTTTAACACTCCCAAAAGCTTCCAAAACAACCCTTAACTAACAACCAACCATCAGCCAACAATTTCCCACATCAAACACCCCAAAAACTCAACCTAAAACCCTTCTAAAACCTCTCTAAAACCCAATTTCGGGAATCAACATAAAACCAATTAAAAATCGAGTATGTTGGACCTTTTAGATAGTAAACAACTTATATAACATCCACAAATCAAAATCTTAAGTTAAAGTTGATAAAGATGACATTTTTAATCTAAAACCCCAAAATCTCAAAATGTAAAAACCATGAGCTTTTACAAAAATAAAGGTATGAACTTGTAGAGAATGATGAGGACAAGTGAAAAATGAGTTTACCTTCGAAAAATCTCCAACAACAAGCAAGAAGGATGATGAAATAGTAACTCCAATGGGGAAGGGGTTTTTGTCGTGGGAAAAGTTTGAAGAGGGGGAAGAAGATGAGTTAAATGGGTGTTTTAAAATAAAAATGAGTTTTATTTTTCAAAGGCCTTGAAATTACAAGAATGCCATTAATGAGATGGACATCTTCCACTATTCCAAAATCCATGGAAATTTTGGGTTTCAAATTAAAATTGGATCTAACATGTTAAATGATTTTTTTAAAACGAAAGGGAAAACCTGAAACATTATTTTAATATTATTTTCACCCGACCCCAAAACCCGGGTGTTACAGTCTGGCATTAATATCCCGCCGATAATGCGCAAGATGTGGGCACGCGCAAACCGCTGTGAAAATAATAAATAAAACAAAATTTAATAGTAAGGAAAAATCAAGAAATATGGATATTTTATAAAATAAATATTTAATAAAGACATCCTAATTTTCAAATAAATATTTGTAACTTCATCCTAAATTTAATAAAGGCATCCTAAATATTTAATAAAGGCATCTTAATTTTCAAATAAATATTTATAACTTCATCCTAAATTTAATAAAGGCATCCTAAATATTTAGTAAAAGCATCATAATTTTCAAATAAATATTTGTAACTTCATCCTAAATTTAATAAAGACATCCTAAATATTTAATAAAGGCATCCTAATTTTCAAATAAATAAAATATATTAAAAATATATAAAATAGTGAAAAAATTGAAAAAATACATAGAGTGTAACTTCATCCGCATTGGGGGGAGGGTTTGCAAATTCAGCCTCCAAATAAGATAGTTTTATTTTCCCACCGTCCCACACATCCTCTGGGGGCTCCACTCCCATTTGTTCAGCAAATACAGTTGGCCAATGGCCCAATGCGACACCCGTAATAAGGTTGTCGTTTGTAGGCAACCCCAGATGATAGGCAACATCCTCCAGCGTTATTGTTGCCTCGCCTATCTGGAAATGAAACGTGTGCGTCTCTGGCCTCCACCGTTCTATTATCGTGCTAATCAACGATGGGTTACACTTCACCCCTATGATCCTCGCTACATGGACAAAACCAGTTGGCTCAATCCACGTCATAACAGAATGATCAGGTTCGTTGTTGATACGGTTAAGGTAACATGTTAACCGACGTTCATATGCCTTCAAAAATAAAAAAAAATAAAAAATAAAATAGTTGGCAAAATGCATGTAAGATTAAAAAAAGAAAAAAAAATAATACATGTGGCGTTGATATGAAATAGTGACAACAGTGATTCACGTCGTTACGTAGTAAGCTCGCCATTATATCGAATGAAAATTCGGTAAATGTAGTGTAAAAAACTAAAGAACTCACGTTATGTGGTTGATATGGGGGATAGGGCCACCAATTTATAGAAGAGCTCGCGTTCTTTGGGAAGCGATGTAAATGAACCTCACGTTTCACAGGACGCGAGGTTCATTGAAAAGACGCCTCACGGAACAGACGCGTGAACTGAACGGGTAGAAGTGACATCGCGTCCTGCAGAACGCGAGTTTCCAAAGACCTCGCTTTCTATAGGATGCGAGGTCGTGGGTTTTTTAAAAGAAGACTTCCAAGGCGGGAAAGTCATTTAATACCATATTAAATATATTATTATTATTATTATTATTATTATTAATAAAAAATAAGTAATGTTATCACAACTTTATTAGAAATAATTTAATATCTATTAATTATATATATTTATTATTATTATTATTATTATTATTATTATTATTATTATTATTATTATTATTATTATTACTACTACTACGTAAATAAATAATGTTATAATAAATTTATTAGCAATAATTTATATTACGATTAAAATATTGTTATAAATATAGTGTAAGTAAATAATGTTATAAATATTATTATTTATTAAAAATAATAATATTTTTTTTACAATTGAACGAATTTTAGTATTTCATAACAATTGAATTTATAAAATCGTAGTTACACCGAACCCACGATGAAAAAATTACGCATAATAAACTCAAGGGGCGTATATATGCAACTACAAATAACAACATATCGCAATATTCGGGAAATTAGTTTGAAAAAAAACTCCCCAAATACGCGATATGTTGCCATTAGTAGGTGCAATCGAAAATTGCTAACGTGGATATGGTGACGTATATATGCAACTACAAATAACAACATATCGCAATATTCGGGAAATTAGTTTGAAAAAAAACTACCCAAATACGCGATATGTTGCCATTAGTATCTGCAATCGAAAATTGATGACGTGGATATGGTGACGTATATATGCAACAACAAATAACAACATATCGCAATATTCGGGAAATTAGTTTGAAAAAAAACTTCCCAAATACGCGATATGTTGCCATTAGTAGCTGCAATCGAAAATTGCTGACGTGGATATGGTGACGTATATATGCAACTATAAATAACAACATATCGCAATATTCGGGAAATTAGTTTAAAGATAAACTTCCCAAATACGCGATATGTTGCTATTAGTAGCTGCGATCGAAAATTTTTAAAATTGATGGGTGGGTGGTCCTTGCCTCCCCAGGAGTTTGCTATTTATAGATGGAGGTGAATATGCTGAAGTGGCAAACTCACGTTTTGTAGGACGCGAGGTCTTTTAAGACTCGCGTTTTACAGAACGTGAGTTCACTAAAAATCGCTTTATTCAGAAAGCGAGGTTGGTCTATATATTTGCACGCCGATGGATTTTCGTAACCAGTTAAGTTGTTTCATGATTTCGTGTTATGCTGCGTTTTTGCAGTTGAAGTTTTTATGTATTTTTTGTTTGTTCATGATTGTTGGAGTTCTGTCATGATTTTGTGTTCCACTGGGTTCAGACCCCCGCATGATACGTTGATTGAAGAATACTTACCGACATATCGCAATATTCGGGAGCTTGTGGGCGGCTGCCATTTACCGCGAAGAAGTGCCTTGAAAGTTTCCAGTAAAACTTTCGAGGCACTTCTTGGGGACTCTTTTCTTAAGTTCGCAGCTTGCCCGCACAATCTGCAAAAAGTCCAGAGTGAAAGAAGCGAGGGCGGATTTAGATCGACCATGTTGCCGATGCATCCCTATTTTGCGAATGCGGCCAGTGCTGATTACATTTGCTAATGTGGATCAAAGCTACTACCATTTCAGAAGAAATCTGATTATCGCGCTCTACTTCTTTCAGTCAGGACTTTTTGCTAAGGAAGACTTGTTGAAAGATTTGTTAAATAAAAGTTTTTCCTTTGAATTACCTATAGGAAGACTTGTTGAAAGTTTTGTTAAATGAATTGTGAATTAAATGTTTCATTCGAATTAAATTTACTTATGTGGTGTTTTTCTTTTACTATAAATAACGAACAAATCCACCATCATTTACTCATTTATGTTTCTCCCGAAAACACCCAACGCAAATCTTTGCTCCGCTTAAGGCAAAATTTCAGGCAACATTTTACTTTCTCGATACTTATTTTGAATCAACAATCACCAGCAAAATGTCACTCAAAGATTTAATACAGTTGACAGCAAGCGAGGTTAGTAAACGCACCGACAAACAAATTTCTTCCTTGGAATGTCGAATCCCAACACCGTCAGCAAACGAAACGCACTACGTTATTAAGCTTACGAATGAAACAAACGCTCGTAACATGTATAACTGGCTCAATTCCGTTGGAGCTAAATACGTCGATTTAAATGTTAAGTTTGATGACGTCAAAGCCGACAAAGGTAGTACGTCTGCACCCAGACAACCTGCTCCGAACAATGAACATGCTCCGTCTTCACCGGATGTTGATGCGGCTACCGACGAGCTGCAGCTTTTTATGTACAGGCGTAGACAAAGAAAACAACAACTGATCGAAGAACTAAACTTAAGTTCAGACGTGTCAACTGACTACGATGATTCAAATAGACCATAAACTTCTGAAATCATCGTCCAATTATGTTATATGTCGTCTTTTTCCATCCTTTATTAATGTTCAAGGGACATCGCGTTATGTAGAACTTGTAGTATTCAATTACATTACTAGACTACAATTGTCTCAATTATTCAAACATGTACTAAATTATTCAAACAGAAAACGAGTACACAGTACGAGTTTTATTAATTCTGACGGAATCTCTGTCTCAATAGATATAAAGGGACCTCGCGTTATGTAGAACTTGTAGTATTCAATTACATTACTAGACTACAATTGTCTCAATTATTCAAACATGTACTCAATTATACAAATAGAAAACAAGTACACAGTACGAGTGTTATTACTTCTGACGGAATCTCTGGGACAATAGAAATAAAAGGGACCTCGCGTTATGTAGAACGCGATATTCAAAAGAACTCGCATTGTACAGAACGCGAGGTCATGCTTATCGCATTGTGTAGAACGCGATTTTCTCAAAGCTGCCTCCCGGTACAATAATTTCCCTTACACCCGGATT
Organism: Hibiscus trionum; assembly: GCA_030270665.1. Taxonomy (NCBI): domain Eukaryota; kingdom Viridiplantae; phylum Streptophyta; class Magnoliopsida; order Malvales; family Malvaceae; genus Hibiscus; species Hibiscus trionum. The sequence goes on from BSYR01000006.1 coordinate 13,878,888, forward strand.
CTCCGGGATTTCCTGTGTCAATAATAAGCCATAAGTGTCTCCTTATATGAAGTAGAACCATAAACCGTAAATATATGTTTGAATTGCCAAAACAAGTCCTCAAAATTTTCAAGTATTAAAAATTCACAAGTCTTTGACAAAATATTCAAATGGCGAGATGAGAAGGAGTTACTACTCTAGTTTACTACGGTGGGCAGATATTCAATGATCCCGAACTCGGCGTCGTTTTTCACTGCAAAGATCCAGTAAAGCTAAAGATTCCGAGGAGATTATCATTCAAGAAGTTGGTTAAGGAACTGGAGACCAATGTCCCGCATTTCGAAAACCACCATTTGTCTGACGTGAAGTATCGGGTGCCAATATCAATAGCCCCTTTAACGTACTCTGTATGCAGCATTGCGGAAACTACTAATGTGGAGTTGATGCTGGCTACCCACTTCGAGTATTCATTGGGCGGGCCCCTAGAGCTGTATGCATCGTTCTCGGAGTCTAATCCTGCTATCGAAATACCAAGCTGGGGTCGGGCGAATTTCGACTTCGATCCGAATGCCAACGTTGATAGCCCGACCGCAAGTCTACGACATGATTTTAACCTACTGTGCCAAGACAACTAGTTTGGTGCATCGTCATCTGCTGTGCCAAGACATTCGTGCGTAGCTAGTATCAGGTTCGACCTGAACCAACCCCCAAACGATGAATTCGATACACCAACAAATTCAACGTACAATCCATACAATCCGTATAGTTTTGGAGGGGAGGGAACGTCGTCTACTTACGTTGCGCATGACCATGAAGCATCATATGGCCGACACTCAACGTATGTCCCTGGCACAGACTACGTTCAACCATCTATGGAGAGACATTCTTCTTTTGGAGGGGAGGGAGCGTCGTCTTCTTACGCTATGCACGAACATGAAACATTGAACCCCTTCAATGATTCCTCATATGGAAGACACTCAATGTATGTCCCTAGCACGGAGTACGTTCAACCATCTATGGGGAGAAATTCTTGTTGAGTGGATCGAAAGATCGATATGAACCAAGAGGGGGGTGAATTGGATTTTTAAAGGTTTAGGTAGTGGAAATTGCAAATTAAAAAATTGGACAAGGAATTTTAGAGTGGTTCAAGTTCCAAATGAACTCTACATCCACTACCTTAGCTTCACTAAGGATTTGCAACAATTCCACTAATTGCTCTTCCCCTTTTCTAGGCTAAGGAGGCAACCCTTACAATGCCGGTTAAATTTTCTACCCAAAATTTAACCCAATCCTCACACAAAGGTAACAAAGAGTTTGATGACTAAGATAGTATCTCTCAATACAAAGTTTAGCCCAATTACAAGCACTCAACCCAATTGAAAAAGATAAGAATTAAAATTACAATTGGGGTTTCTAGACAAATTTGGGAATTTAGCACAAATGCTTGGATTTGATGTTTGGATGTTTGATTTTGGATCAATAGTTGTTGCTGGAGCTTTTAGAGGTCCCTTTTATACCTTCTCATTGATTTATATCCGTTGTGGTTGTTGCATTCATCAATAGAGCCGTTGGGGATGTTATCTCACCTCCATAAATGCAGTCTGCAACAACCCGTTTCGGAACGCGGGGTACCTGTTTCGAAACGGACTAAAATAGAAAGAGCCGTTGGGGTGCATTTAAGAGCCCGTTTCGAAACGCTTGGAGCCGTTTCGAAACACTTTTGCCACTGTCAAGGGTTGTTTCGAAACAGCCTGAGCCCGTTTCGAAACACCCTAATGGTTTCCAAAAAATCAGTTAAAAACATTGTAACGGTCATATTTTCAAATCAAAATGAAGAACAGTTTTGAAACGCTTGGACTCGTTTCGAAACAGTTTTGCTACTGTCAAGGGTCGTTTCGAAACTGATTGAGCCCGTTTCGAAACACCCTATTGATCTTTGAAAATTCAGTTAAAAAATATTACAACGGTTATAGTTTTCAAATCAAAAATGAAGAACCGTTTCGAAACGCTTGAAGCCGTTTCGATACGGGTTCATGTGTTCTAAAGCCGTTTCGATACGCGTTTCGGAACAGGGGTTGGCAGTGATGAAATCGTTTCGAAACGCCTTAGGCCGTTTCGAAACAGGAACTTGAAAATCACTGTTTCGGCTTTAAACACTTAGAAAAAATAATTGAAAACTTTGTTTTTAACTTTGGCATAATCTTAAAATCATATGGGGATGTTTGAGGACTTAAAAATTCGTTTTGACATTTTCAATTTAGTCCTTAGGTTTTTAGTTATATCAAAATTAAAATATTGGTTTCACAATCTCCCCCTTTTTGATATAACAAAACCAAAGTTAGAATTTTTAAGAGTTTTGAAAATTTTGAACATATTCTAACTCCCCCTTAATTTAAGATAGGTTTTTAAAGTTTTAAATTTGTTTTAACTTTGAAATTCAATTTTTAAAACTTAAAAACCTTTAAACATTTAAAACGAATTTTTGTGGCTCTTAAATTTCTTCTCCCCCTTTTTGTTAGATCAAAAAGAATAAATAAGGCTCATAGAGAAGAGAAAGGGTTAGTACCAATAAGCATTAAGTAATAAGCAACAATAGTATTAATTCATAAAATTAAAATATCCAAAACATAAATCAACATTAAGTTCAAAACATAATCCCAAATAAGATCAAAAGCATAGGTTCCTAAAACATAATGAAACATAAAGATGCAAACTTAAACCTAAAATGCATAGATAATATGATATGATATGATATGAATATCCTAGGCCTCGTCACCATCATCATCATCATCCGAAGTATCATCATCGCTCTTGACTTGAGAACGACGAAACTTCGTCCATTGGCCATAAAGGGTAGAGAAGGAAAAATCCAAGTTTAAGTGGGAAGTATCAAGAGATAGGAGGCGATCCTCGACATTTTTCAAGCGAGTGTCGATGGCACCAAAGCCCGAAGCGATGTTAGTATCCATGGCATTGAACCGTTCGATAATGAGAGCAGTAAGAGCTTCATTGTTTCCAACTTGAACTTGCGGTGGAGGTGCAACGGGAGGAAGAGGAGCTTCTCTATCAACACGTTCCCAAACATCATTCACATAGCGAAACCCGGATTTGCGAAGAGAGGACTCACCAATCTTGCACTTGCGAGGTTTCGGGGAGTCGTAGGTGCAATCGAGACCGAGGTGGCTAAAGATGTGGCTCAAGATCGTGCCATAAGTAAAAGATTTCAACTCATTGGTGTCAATAAGCTTAACATTATTGACCATCTCGGCAAAAATGATCTTAGCAACATTAGGGCGCTCACCTCTACGGAAACATTCAAGCCAAAAGTGATCAACTTGACGGATATGAGTATTTACCTCCGGAAGGGCGAAGGAACCATGATACCATCAAGTGAAGAAAACGGTCGTGCACATCCAAAGTAAGTGCCAGACTGGTGAAAGTGCCAAAGTGACTTTCATCCTCAATTCCTATATTCTTAAGGGAAAAGGTGGACTCCAAGAGTGCAATATTAATAGTAAACTTTTTCCCTAATATGAAAGATTCAATTCCTACAACCTCGGTTTTGGTTTCATCATGAATAAGACGAGCATTAGAGTAAAAGATGAGTACCATATGTTTGTAGCGAATATACGGGATGCTCAACAAAGGAAGAAGATTCCATTCACTCAAACGCTCGAGGTAACAAAATAGGAATCGCTCAGAGTTGAGGAAATCAAGATCAATGACACGTTCACGGCGAACTTCGAAATCCTTGACATAAGTGAAGTGAGCTCGCATCTCGGTAGTTCGAAGGGATTTCTGAAAGAGCAGAGCGAGATTCGGACGTATGCTGGAATCACCAGTTTGAACGGACTTACGCTTTTTGTTAGCTTGATCCGACATCCTAAAAACATTAAGCAAGCATGTTTTAAAATTAAGTGTATGCATTGATTTTTAAATTCAACCCAATAATAAATCCCACTTAGGTTTTTAAAAAAAATTAAAACAAAGAAAAACTAAAAAAAACAGTAAAAGAAAATACGACTGAAAAATTTTATATTCGAATCAAAAAAATTTCAGATTTTGAAATTTTTTACAAGATATTGAAAACCCAAACATGAAAACAGATAGTTTATACAAAAATAAAATTTTATAACCTAAGTTTCGAACATAAATTGAAAGAAAAAGAAAAAGGGGAAAAATACCTTAGTTTGGGATTTTGGATGAATGGAGAAAAATCCTTGCACAATGTTGATGAAACTTGCTTAGACTTGAGTTTTAGAGAAAAACCCCTCAAGATTTGGTGAAAAACAAAGAGGTTTAGAGGGTTTTTATAGGGAGAAAGTCGGTTTAGGGTTTTTAGGGTTTTTAAGAGTTTGAAGTTAAAGTGACTTTTAACATTTAAAGCCCTAAATAAAGCTATCCGTGAAACCGTTTCGGAACGGTCGGGACCGTTACGAAACGCTAGCACGAGGGTTTGACCGTTTTGAGACCTTCAACTGACCGTTTCGATACGGTGTTGACCGTATCGAAGCCCCGTTGACCCGTATCGAAACTCGTTTCGATACACCCCTTGGCAGTAGCAAAAACGTTTCGAAACCCTTTGGAGGCGTTTCGAAACGCCCTTCTCTTAGAAATGAATTTAAGGTATTCGTATCGAAACAGGTTCACCCGTTTCGATACACCTGGGCCTGGAAGTGCAGATGATTGAGTTTTTCTAAGGCCTAACATGCATGAATGGTATGAATAAGCAGGCAAAACATATGTAAACATTAACATACTCCCCCTAGCTATAAGCATGGATAAATATTAGGAGTCTAAACACATAAACATGGCATTTCACAAGATCAAGCAAGTTTAAGCACAAAAGAGGTCCTCAAAGGTCAAGATAGGCTAGCTAGACCTAACTCTCTCCTAAGGGACCAAAAACGCTCTTTGTCTAAAGGTTTTGTAAATATGCCCGCTAATTGATTTAAGGTGTCTACATACTCTATAACCACATCTTCTTTAAGGACATGATCTCTAATGAAATGATGCCTTATTTCTATGTGTTTGGTTCTAGAGTGTTGGATGGGATTTTTTGTTAGACATATTGCACTATTGTTGTCACATTTTAGGGGTATGGTTTCAATTTTAATTCCATAATCTAAGAGTTGTTGCTTCATCCAAAGGACTTGAGCACAACAACTCCCTAAGGATATGTACTCGGCTTCGGTGGTAGATAAGGCTACACTATTTTGTTTCTTAGAGAACCAAGATATGAGCATACTACCTAGGAATTGACAAGTTCCCGAAGTACTTTTCCTATCGATTTTGCAACCCCATAATCCGCATCCGAATAAGCATGAAGGTTGAAGGTGGAGTCTCTAGGGTACCAAAGACCTAAACAAGGAGTATCTCTAAGGTACCTAAAGATTCTCTTAACGGCTATAAGGTGAGACTCTCTAGGACTAGCTTGAAACCTAGTACACAAGCAAACACTAAACAAGATATCCGGTCTACTTGCGGTAAGGTAAAGCAATGATCCAATCATAGAACGGTAAAGTTTAGAGTCAACACACTTACCTCCTTCATCTTTGTCAAGCTTTGTAGAAGAGCTCATAGGTGTGGCTTGAGGCTTTGCATTCTCCAAGCCAAACTTCTTGAGCATATCCTTTATGTACTTTGCTTGATTGATGAAGGTGCCATCCTTCTTTTGCTTGATTTGGAGTCCCAAAAAGAATGAGAGCTCCCCCATCATGCTCATCTCAAATTCACCTTGCATTAACTTAGCAAACTCTTGACAATGACATTCGTTAGTAGAACCAAAAATAATATCATCAACATGAATTTGAACTACTAAGATGTCATTTTTATACATTTTTATAAAAAGTGTAGTGTCCACCTTACCTTTTTCAATTAAAAAGTTTGAAAGTCTTTCATACCAAGCTCTAGGAGCTTGCTTTAAACCATAAAGAGCTTTAGTGAGTTTGAAAACATGATTTGGAAATTTTGAATCTTCAAAACCCGGTGGTTGTTCCACATACACTTCCTCATTTATAAATCCATTTAAAAACACGCTTTTAACATCCATTTGAAAAAACTTGAAATTATGATAACATGCATATGCAAGCAACATCCTAATGGCTTCCATTCTAGCTACGGGTGCATAGGTTTCATCAAAATCTATTCCCTCTTCTTGAGTGTAACCTTGTGCTACTAGTCTAGCTTTATTTCTTACAATGTTACCACTCTCATCTAGCTTGTTCCTAAAGACCCATTTAGTTCCTATGGTAGATTGATTACTAGGCCTATCAACTAATGTCCAAACGTTACTTCTCTCAAATTGATTTAACTCTTCTTGCATAGCCATAATCCAAAAGTCATCTTTCAATGCTTCTTTAATATTCTTAGGCTCTATGCATGAGATAAATGCAACATGATTCATTAATCTAAGAGAAGATCGAGTGGTTACCCCCTTGGATGGATCACCCAAGATTTCACCATCTTTGACATAGTTGAACTCCCTTGGGTAGCTCACTTCCTTTTCCTCAAGAGCCAAGTCCTTCAAGGCTTCAAGAGGTGGATCTTGTGTGTCCTCTTCTTTTGTTGGAATCTCATCCTCCTTTGAAGTTTGTCCTCCATCAAAGGCATTTATGATTCCTACATCATCATCATCACAAGAATCCTTCCTTGGAAGGAGGTTATCATCGAATACAACATGAATAGATTCTTCTACTACTAAAGTTCTTTTGTTAAATACTCGATAGGCTTTAGAGGTTAAAGAGTAACCTATGAAAATAGCTTCATCACTTTTTGCATCAAATTTACCTAAGTTGTCTTTTCCATTATTTAAAACAAAACACTTGCAACCAAAAGGGTGAAAATAGCTAATGTTAGGCTTTTTAGATTTTAAAATCTCATAAGGTGTTTTCTTTAAAATTGGCCTAATCATTACTCGATTTACAATATAGCAAGCGGTGTTTGTGGCTTCCGCCCAAAAATATTTAGGTAAATTGTTTTCACAAAGCATAGTTCTAGCCATTTCTTGTAAAGTTCTATTTTTCCTCTCAACTACCCCATTTTGTTGAGGAGTTCGAGGAGCCAAAAAATTATGGCTAATACCATTTTCATTTAAAAAATCTTCAAACCCTAAATTTTGAAACTCAGTTCCATGATCACTTCTAATATGTGAAATTTTAAGTTCAAGATCATTTTGGGTTAGTTTTGAAAATGTGATGAATTTTTCCAAAGCCTCATCTTTAGTACTTAAAATAGAACCCAAGTAAATCTAGAAAAATCATCAACAAGTACAAAAGCATAAGACTTACCACCCAAGCTCATAGTCCTAATTGACCCAAATAAGTCCATATGGATAAGTTGTAAGCATCTACTAGTAGAAACATCATTAATGGATTTAAAGGAAGACTTATGTTGTTTACCCTTAGAGCATGCATCACAAATTTTATCATTTGAAAATTTAATCTTGGGTAAACCTCTAACTAGATCAAGTGCTAGCATGTCCTAGTTTCCTATGCCACAACCATGCATCATTTTCATTTTGTGCAACTAAGCATGCATGAGATGTATGAATGTCATCTAGATGCACCATGTATATGTTCCCTATGCGATGACCTATAAGCATAATATTATTAGATTTAATGTCTACAATTTTGCATCCATTTTTATCAAATAAAACATTAAATCCTTTATCATACAATTGACTTATGCTCAATAAGTTGTGTTTAAGACCATCGACATATAAGACATTTTCAATAAGAATAGTAGAGTGATTACCTATGGAGCCAATACCTTTAATGTGGCCTTTGGAGTTGTCACCAAATGTCACCACTCCTCCACTTTTTGGCTTTAGATCCATGAATCTACTCTTGTCTGCGGTCATATGCCTTGAGCATCCACTATCAAGGTACCATGAGTTTTGACTTTGTGCTTTGGCCTTGTAGCAATGCTCCCCCTACAAACAAAGATATTAAGCTTTTGTTTTTGGTACCCAAATCATTTTGGGTCCATGAGTGTTAGCTCCCAAAACCTTGGTTCCCTTAGGGATCCAAGATGACATAGCAATAATATTATTAGATTTTATAAGTTCCTTAGGAACCCATACACTTTTAATTCTTTTATTTCTACTATGTCTAGGAAAGCTACCTTGTTTGTAGTAGTTAGTCTTTTTTTTGGTTGGTTTGTTCTTGAAGATTCACCTATCTCATGCTTGACACTACCAACATTTTTAAAAGACTTTTTGAGCTCATTTAGCTCATTCAACACCTTTTGGTGTTCACTATTACATTGAGACAAAAGATTATTAAGGTCAACATTTTCATCTTGAAAAAATTTTAGTTCATCTTTCAACCCTAATATCTTTTTCTCAAATTTTGAATTAACTTGAGAGAGTGAGTCATTTTTCTCATTTAGTTCCAAAATAATTTTCTTATTCCTAATGACCGACTCCTTATATTTCTCAACTAATTCATCATAGACCTCTTGTAACTCATCATATGCATCATTCAATTCATCATATGTAAAATCTAAAGTTGATGAGTTAGAGGTTACCATAGAGGAATCTTCCTCAAGTGCCATGAGGCAAAGGTTGGCCACTTCTTGTTCGTCATCCTCCGATGACTCCTCATCACTCCAAGTAGCAAGCTTGGCTTTGAGCTTCTTCTTCTTCTTCTCAAAGCCCTTCTTCTTGAGTTGAGGGCACTCCGAACGTATGTGGCCGGGTTTATTGCACTCGAAGCAAATGATTTGATCCCTTGCTTCCTCTTTGTTCTTGCCTTTGAAGTCCATCTTCCTTTGAATTTTTCTTCCCCGGTTGGACCTCATAAAGCGTGAGAATCGCTTGGCTATCATAGCCAATTCTTCTAGCTCATCCTCCTCACTAGAAGAGCTCTCCTCAAGTAGTGAAGCTTTGAGAGCTATTCCCATCTTCTTCTTCTTTTCAACCTCTAGCTTTTCTACTCTCTTCTCTTCTCTTCTTTCTTCTTCTCTTCTTCCCTTCCTTGCTTCATAATCTCATGTGTGAGGAGAGAACCCACAAGCTCATCAAGCTTTAAAGTCTTCAAATTCTTAGCTTCTATGATGGTGGTTCTCTTCCCATCCCATGATTCGGGAAGTGAATAGAGTAGCTTCCGGACAAGCTTGTCTTCCGGTATGATCTCTCCAAAACCTTTGAGCCCATTGACTATAGTGGAGAACCGATCAAACATCTTGGACACCGTCTCATCGGGCTCCATCTTGAAGTTCTCATAACTAAGATTGAGAATTCCAATCTTAGTTTCTTTGACATCGTTGGTTCCCTCATAGGTAGTCTCAAGAGTGTCCCATACTTCTTTGGCACTCTCAATGGATGACACTTTAGAATAGATGTCCGGACCGAATGAACAAAAGAGCATGTGGAGAGCATTGTCATTTACTTGAATCTTTTTCCTTTCTTCTTCACTCATCTCCATTTTTTTCTTCAAGACCATCTTGCCTTCACTATCTTGCTTCAATGGAATGTAAGGGCCATCTTCAATGACATCCCACACTAAGTAGTCATTGGACTTGATGAATAGACGCATCATATTCTTCCAAAAAGAATAGTTGTCACCATTGAAGAAGGGAGGCTTTGTAGTGGATTGAGACTCATACATGCCCGAACCGGAGGTTGAAGCCATCTCTTGATATTTGATGATTACACTCTTCCTAGGAACTCCTCTTGTGGTTGTTAATCCTCAAAGAGGTAGGCTCTGATACCAATTGTTGAGTGGATCGAAAGATCGATATGAACCAAGAGGGGGGTGAATTGGATTTTTAAAGGTTTAGGTAGTGGAAATTGCAAATTAAAAAATTGGACAAGGAATTTTAGAGTGGTTCGAGTTCCAAATGAACTCTACATCCACTACCTTAGCTTCACTAAGGATTTGCAACAATTCCACTAATTGCTCTTCCCCTTTTCTAGGCTAAGGAGGCAACCCTTACAATGTCGGTTAAATTTTCTACCCAAAATTTAACCCAATCCTCACACAAAGGTAACAAAGAGTTTGATGACTAAGATAATATCTCTCAATACAAAGTCTAGCCCAATTACAAGCACTCAGCCCAATTGAAAAAGATAAGAATTAAAATTACAATTGGGGTTTCTAGACAAATTTGGGAATTTAGCACAAATGCTTGGATTTGATGTTTGGATGTTTGCTTTTGGATCAATATTTGTTGCTGGAGCTTTTAGAGGTCCCTTTTATACCTTCTCATTGATTTCTAGCCGTTGTGGTTGTTGCATTCATCAATAGAGCCGTTGGGGATGTTATCTCACCTCCATAAATGCAGTCTGCAACAACCCGTTTCGGAACGCGGGATACCTGTTTTGAAACGGACTAAAATAGAAAGAGCCGTTGGGGTGCATTTAAGAGCCCGTTTCGAAACGCTTGAAGCGTTTCGAAACACTTTTGCCACTGTCAAGGGTTGGTTTAAAACAGCCTGAGCCAGTTTCAAAACACCCTAACGGTTTCCAAAAAATCAGTTAAAAACATTGTAACAGTCATATTTTCAAATCAAAATGAAGAACAGTTTCGAAACGCTTGGACTCGTTTCGAAACAGTTTTGCTACTGTCAAGGGTCGTTTTGAAACTGATTGAGCCCGTTTCGAAACACCCTATTGATCTTTGAAAATTCAGTTAAAAAATATTACAACGGTTATAGTTTTCAAATAAAAAATGAAGAAGCGTTTCGAAACGCTTGAAGCCGTTTCGATACGGGTTCATGTGTTCTAAAGCCGTTTCGATACGCGATTCGGAACATGGGTTGGCAGTGATGAAATCGTTTCGAAACGCCTTAGGCCGTTTCGAAACAGGGACTTGAAAATCACTGTTTCGGCTTTAAACACTTAGAAAAAATATTTGAAAACTTTGTTTTTAACTTTGGCATAATCTTAAAATCATATAGGGATGTTTGAGGACTTAAAAATTTGTTTTGAAATTTTCAATTTAGTCCTTAGGTTTTTAGTTATATCAAAATTAAAATATTGGTTTCACAATTCTTCTTATGGTGCTCTTGATTTTGGTCTTGGAAATGCGATTCGTGAGCGATCTCTTAAGAGGTCTCGCGATCGTCGACCACCATCCTTTCCTCCAAGGGTAGCGATCGACGAAGCTGTACTATACCAGCTCCCGGAGGATGCTTCTGACGAAGAACCGATTAGAGAACCCGAGCCCGACGGAGACGAGCTGGGGCCATTCTATGATGAACTAGAAGACTTGACAGTTCCACCAGAAGACTTGACCGTTCCACCACCATATTTCGACGAACAGTCGGCAGCCACCAACTTTCCTGCAGCAACAACACCAATTTCTATGTACCAACCACCATCCAACTTCACAACGGTTGATATGGATGCCATGGATGTCCCTGAATTTTCGCATGACCAAACAATAGACGACAAACTCAACCGTTCTGATGGTGAACTAAGAATTGGTATGACGTTCTTGACAAAGGAAATTGCAGTGGCCGCAGTTAAGCAGTACACTATTCGTCAGGCTGTTGAGACGACAGTGAAGAAAACCCAAGCCAAATACTACAAGGCGCACTGCACCCAAAAGGATCACGGCTGTAAATGGAAAATCTGTATATCACAATTGAAGAAGGTTGGCGACCGTTGGAAAATAAAAAAACTTGAAGGGCCCCATACATGCACCGTTGCTAGCCTCAGCCAGGATCACAAGAACCTCGATGCAAAGTACCTCGCCGACATCTTTATGCCACTGGTGAAAGCAAATCCCAAAGTGTCGGTCCCCACATGTCAAGCTGCAGCTAAAAGTGTCACCGGTTACCGTCCTGAATATTACAAAGCATGGTATGCAAGGAGGCAGGCCATACAAGAAATGTTTGGCCGATGGGAGGAATCTTACAAAGAGTTGCGCCCGTGGCTAAATCTGCTGGAGAAACACATTCCCAGAATGGTTGTCAAACTTGATACGGTTCTGGCATACGAAAATGATCGTGTCGTTCGAGGTGTTTGTCAATTCCACCTGTTATTTTGGACTTTCCCCCAGTACATCAACGCATTCAAGCACTGCAAACCGATGGTCCAAATCGACGGCACATGTTTGTACGAAAGATATACACAGACCCTACTTCTAGCTATTGCACAGGACGACAATCGAAAATGTGTTCCTGTTGCATTTGCAATCGTCCAGAAGGAGGATTTGGAGTCTTGGATGTTCTTCCTTCGGAACCTACGAAAATATGTCCTTGATCCTGTAATACGAGCAAGGGAAGGAGGGGTATGTGTTATTTCTGACAGAGGCACAGCGCTCTTGTGGGCGCTAGAACATTTGGGTGAGTATTGGCAGCCTCCATACACTTACCACCGTTTTTGCTTGCGGCTATGTGCCGTAAACTACATGCATCAATTCAAGAACCGTGATGAACGTGAAATGGTGCTCACAATGGGTACGTCCTTTATGTCATTTTCATTTACTATATTACTTGTTGCTCGCTTTCATTTACGACCTTTTTGCATGTGTTGTTCGCTCATAACTATTCAACTTTCATCCCGTAGGCAACTCGCACTACAAACAAGAGGTGGATGAGGTGCTCGAGGAACTGAGAGCTAGAAACAAAGATGGCGTAGAATACCTTGAAAAATTCTCGAGGGAGAATGGCTTCGATCGTATGAAGAGGGTAAACGATATGGTCACATGACAACGAACTTGGCTGAGACAGTGAACTCATCACTGAAGGGAATGTGGCAGTTGCCTATCACTTCCATTGTCAAAGCGACCTACTATCATTTGGCTACCCTATTTGCAACCTTGGGAAGGCAAGCAAGTGAGTACATGGCAGGTGGACACATAGTTCATCCAGATTTCCGCACAAAACTGCATACTCAATTGGGCCAATCAAGACAGATGACTGCAACTCTCTTCTCGCGAGAAGGACACAAGTTTCGTGTTTCAGAATTTTCCAGGCGGCTGGAAGGCATTCAGCACAACGTGTACGTGGTAGATCTGAGGGCAAGAACCTGGGAGTGTGGAATTTTCCAAACAATCAAATACTCGTGCACACACGCCATTGCTGCTTGCGCAAACCAACGGATACAATACATGCATCTGGTTGATCCGATATACTTACTCAAAACGGTGTTTAAGATTTACGAAAAAGAGTTTCTTCCAATCGAAAATGAGGTTAATCCGAATGCCGCGGACACTGAACTGACCATACGCCCAGATCCAGCACTAGTAAGAGCCAAAGGACGTCCACGGTCTACACGAATACACTGTGCCGAGGATATGGTCGAACATCGAGAAAAAACCGGACAAAAGAAGCATTATAGTGTATGTAAAAATCCTGGACACACAAAGACTACGTGTCCTAATCGCTCAGCCCCTCGTCTTAATTAATTATTTGTAATTTGTTTATGCGAGTTCGCCCATAACAATCGAATCAATAAAATCAGTCTAATTCGTTTTATACAATAGGTCATCTTATATTTCCAATCATTCAAAAAAATATGTTATGATAGCGTTTTCGAAGCTAATTTAAGTCAGTGTAGAATGGACGGAAATTGACCGTGTTGGTGTCATACGATTGATAATTTCCAGTACTACGACCCAAACTCGATGTTAGCTAAAAATTTACACTTTATACGTATGAAATTCTGCTCGAACATGCCTATCGACATTTGTTCAAAGGCAACTTCATTCAAAAAAGGATGATAGCATAGGGTTTTGGAAGCCATTTTAAATCATTTTAGAATGGACAAAAATTGACCGTGTTGGTGTCATACGATAGAGAATTTCTAGTACTACGACCCCAAACTCGATGTTGGCTAAAAATATAATATTTACAAGCCCGAAATTGGGCTCGAACAGGCCTACCCACGCTTGTTTTTCCTGGTTCTTCAACCCAGGTTTTCACAGAACTCGCGTCCTGCAGAACGCGAGGTCTGCGCGATATATTCAGTCGCCCTTTCAAATTCTCGGGGACCTCGCGTTCTGCACAACGCGAAATTCTGAAAAACCGTTAACCCAAACAACGAGGCCACGTAGACAGAACACGCGTTCTGCAGAACATGATATCAAACCTCGCTTCCCACAGAACGCGAGGTTAAACGACGTGGCAAGTTTGGGGGTCATTTTCCCAAATAAAAGTTGGAGGGAGCCAAAAACCTATATATTTATTAAAAAGGGGTTTTTGCCCCAAATCTACACAAATCTGATCTCTGTTTCACTTAAATCCAAGAAGACTTCAATTCATCTATCTCTAGTGCTCTATCGAAACACCACCTTCAACGTCAATCATCATTGCATATAACACACTTCATCACCACCTTCAACAGCCACCACCACTGCCTCCAACAAAACACCAGTCAACACTAAACCATAAATCAAAACCCATCACCACAACTATTAACATACATTTCATTAAGTGATTCCAGTAATCAGATGACAGCCACTCTACAAGAACATCGGGTCTTGGAAGGTTAACCAAACTCGACACAAGCTGAACCATCCCTATATATATATGTATGTGTGTATGATAGTATCCACCTATATTTTTAAGTTTTACACGTTTTTTAGATAGTTGAATGAGTGAAACCACTGACTGAGATTAACAGTAAAATATGTGAAGGAACACAATAAGGAGTTAATCTCAGCCATCCATTTCTTTATCCAACGATTCAAAAAATAATGTAAAATTTAAAAAATGTTACACTGTGCAAGTGAATCATTTATTCTACTAACCGCTTAATAAGATAATCTACCCCTGAATCAGACTTGATTACATCAAAAACTTTTTTATTCAATATCTAGAAAAATGGCCCCCACATACATTTATTTAGAAAAATGACCCCCAAATCTGCTACGTATGACGAACTTGCGTTTTGGGGATAGCGAGACACGAACTCGCGCTACACAGAGAGCGAGTTCTTTATACGTGGCAACACTTTTCAGAATAACAAACTTAATAGAAACTCGCGTTCTGCGAAACGCGAGTTCCCCGAGAATTTGAAAAGGCGACCGAATTTACCGCGGGGAACTCGCTTTCTGCAGAAAGCGAGTTCTTTGCAAATCGGAGTGGCATAGCAAGCTTCAATAGGCATGTTTGAGCATTATTTCGGGCTTATTAATCGTATATTTTTGGTAAACATTTAGTTTGGCTTCGTAGTACTGGAACATGTCTTTCATTTGACACCAATATGGTCCAGTTCGGTTCGTTCTAAACCGACTAAAATTTGCGTCGAAAACGGTACCGTAGCTTGTTTTGTGAATGGATGAAAGTATAACATGGCCTCATAGGCTTTTTCTGTGAATTTTTCGGGGTTTTTAATCATAGAATTATCACAATTTTTTGGGGTTTTGTGAATGAATGAAAGTATAAGATGTCCTCATAGGAGGTAACTCTTTTTCGTAAACCTTGAATATCGTTTCAAGTAAGTATACCGGATCAAGCTGTCTCATGTAGTTAATCCGTTGGTTTGAACAAGTAGCAATAGCGTGTGCGCACGGGTATTTGAATGTTTGGAATACTTCGCACTTGCAGGTTCTTTGCCTAAGATCTAACACGTACGCGTTGTGTTGTATGCCTTCCAACGGCCTCGAAAATTCTGAAACATGGAACAAATGTCCTTCTCGCGAGATGAGAGTTGCGGTCATCTCATTTGAATGGCGCACTTGAGTTTGCTATTTTTTGTGAAAGTCCGGGTGGACTTTGTGGCCACCTACCATGTATTCAGTTGCTTGCCTTCCCAAGGTTGCAAATAGGGTAGCCAAACGATAGTAGGTCGCTTTGACAACGAAAGTGATAGGCAAATGCTGCACTCCCTTGAGTGCTGAGTTGACCGCCTTAGCCAAGTTCGTTATCATGTGACCATATCGTTTACCCCTGTCATATGATCTAAGCCAGTTTCTCTAGGGATTTTGGCAAGCGCCATCTTTATTTCTGGCTCTCAGTTCTTCGAACAGCTCCTCTACCTCCTGTGCGTAATGCAAGTTGCCTAGGGAATGACAGTTGAATAGTTAGGGGCGAACAACACATGCAGAGATATCGTAAATGAAAATGACCTAAAAGACGTACCCATTCGAAGCACCAAAGCACGTTCATCATGGTCCTTGTACTACTCCAAGTAGTTCGCCTCAATGTGTCGCAAGCAGAAAAGGCGGTAAAGGTAGGGAGGCTTCCAAGAATCGCCCAAATGTTCTATTTCCCACAAGATCGTTGTGCCTTTGTCGAAAATAAGACATATCCCATCGTCCCTTGCCCGCATTATAGGAGAAATGACATGTTTCCGTAGGTTCTTAAGGAAGAACACCCAAGACTCGAGATCCTCCTTTTCGACTATTGCGAAGGCTACAGGAATGGTTTTTCGATTGTCGTCTTGTGCAACCGCCAGAAGTAGGACCTGTGTACATTTCCCGTACAACCATGTACCGTCAATTTGAACCATCAGTTTGCAGTGCTTGAATGCATTAATGCATTGCGGTAATGTCCAAAATAGCCGGTGGAATTGACAAGCACCTCGAACGACACAATCAATTTTGTATGCCGGAATCGTATGAAGTTCGACAACCGTTCCGGGTATGTGTTTCTGCATCAGGTTTAGCCACGGGCGCAACACTTTGTAAGATTCCTCCCATTGGCCAAACAGTTTTTCTACGGATCGATTCTTTGCATACCATGCTTTATGGTATTCAGGATAGTAGCGGTGGACCTGTTGAGCTGTAGTCAGACAGACGCGAACTGTCACCCGGGGATTTGCTTTTACCAGTGGCATGAAGGTGTCGTAGAGGACGTGCACATCCAGCTTCTTGTGATCCTGACTTAGGCTACTAACGGTGCATGTATGTGGCCCTTCCAATTTTGTGATTCTCCACAGGCCACCCGCCTTCTTCAATTGAGATACACGAATTTTCCACTTACATCCTTAATTCTTGTGGGCGCACACTGCCTTCTAGAAACTTGCTTGGGTTTTCTCCACATTCGTCATAACATCCCGACGAATGTTGTACTGCTTAATTGCGGCCACTACCAGTTCTTTTGTAAAGAACGTCATCTCAATAGCTAGTTCACCATCAGCATGGTTAATTCTGCCGTCAATTGTTTGGTATTGTGAAAATTCTGGAACGTCCAACGCTTCCATATCAACCGTTTTGAAGTGGGATGGTGGCTGGTAATAAGAAATATGTGTGGCCGATACATTTAAATGGATGTATTTAGCTCCGACAGAATTGAGTTGCTCATACATGTTACGAACGTCGGTTTCGTTGGTAAGCTTCAGAATGTAGTGCGTTTCAGCTACCGTCGGTGTTGAGATTTTACATTCCAAGTAAGAGATTTGTTTGTCAGTGCGTTTACTAACCTCGTTTGATATCAAAGAGTTGAGTTGGATGTTTTGGTGAAATAGACATGAGAAAATAAAACTTCAATTCGTGGGTTTTTATAGTAAATGAAAAACACCACATGAGTAAATTTAATTCGAACTTCAATTCCTGACGTGTCAGTGACCTCGTGTTTTATGAAGTGCGATTTTCTATAGAACTCGCGTTTCACAAAGCACGAGTTTGCCACGTCATCAGCGACTTCTGCTTCTATAAATACTCAGCTTATCGAGGAAGGGAAGCAACACTCAGTCGGGAAAAAATTGTCTTCTCAATTTGTGTGTGAAGTTTTCGATTGTAACTACTACTGCCAACAAATCACATATCTGGAAAATTTATTCCCAAACTAATTTTCTCGATATTGTGATTTGTTGTTATTTGTAGTTGCATATATATATGTTGAGCAGATGATAACTATTCGATATTTTTATTCATGAGGATCGACAACAACAAATCACAATACTGTGAAATTCAAGGTCTTTTTGAATGGCAGGCAAGTGACAATATCCAATAGACCTCCAAGATTCAAGACAGACATCGGGTGCAAGGCAAGATTCACGAGGACCGGTCATTAGCATCACCTTCATGATGATCATCACCGATTTTAAATGGAAATATATCATTTATATTATTCATATTACTATTAATAATAAATAAGATAAATAAAAAAACTTATATTATATTAATATTCAAATCCGATTTATTTTAAATGTTATATATATATTATTAATCTAATATATTAATAATATTAAATAATAAATAAGATAAAAAAAACTTATTGCGAGTCGCGTCCAGCGAAGCGCGAGTTCTTCTTTAACTCGCTTTCTACAGAACACGAGATCCTTCCTGCCCGTTCAGTATACGAGCCTGTTTAGATGTCGCGTCTTTTCAAAGGAACTCGCATCTTGTAAAACACAAGTTCTCTTTATTATCGCGTCCTGTAAAACGCGAGTTCTGTTTATTATCGCTTCCTAGGGGGTGCGATTTCTTCTTTAAATTGCCGGCCCTATATCCCTACCCCACACACAAATCGCGTTTCACAATTTCTTCTTCATCTTCTTCTCTAGTATTTTCTATATACGATACAAATGGCGAGTTTATTGCGGCTAGACCAACGACACGTGTTCGACTATTGGCGGGGGACTCATGAGGTAATATTTTTTTATATTTTGAAATTTATATTAATTTTTCCCTTATTTTATTTATTTATTTCACGTC
The DNA here is from genome assembly GCA_030270665.1 of Hibiscus trionum. Lineage (NCBI taxonomy): Eukaryota > Viridiplantae > Streptophyta > Magnoliopsida > Malvales > Malvaceae > Hibiscus > Hibiscus trionum. The sequence goes on from BSYR01000006.1 coordinate 13,897,421, forward strand.
TTATTTATTATTTATTATTTTCTTATTTTTTAAGAACTACGAACGCGTATTGACATTATACATTAATCGTATCACGGTCGCGCCGAATCCGGAAATAATGTTGTTTATTGAGGAAGCTAGTTTTGGTCACGTCGCTACTATCGTGGGCGGTATGAAGTTGAATCGTCCTTTGATTAATGCCTTAATAGAATGATGGAGGCCAGAGATGCAGACCTTTCATCTTCCATGTGGCGAGGCGACAATTACACTGGAAGATGTTGCATATCATCTTGGGTTGCCTACGGACGGCGAGGTTATTACCGGTGTTGCTGACGGTCATTGGCCATCCCTATGTGCTGACCAATTGGGAGTGGAGCCGAAGAAATTTGACTGTGGCAAAATCCTCCTAACTTTTTTGGAGGAAAATTTTTCAATCATCCCCCTGATGCGGATAACGAAACAAAGCGGGTAATTTTTTATTATATATTTTATGTTTTTTTACTAATTTAAATATTTTTATAACATGACTTATTATTTTTCGCAGCGGTTTGCTCGTGCCCACATCCTACGAATCATTGGAGGGATTTTGATGCCTGACAAATCCCGCAACAAAGTACATGTGATGCGGCTATATGTAAAGTGTCCACAAGTTCTATATTTCTTGCACATTCCATCTCATAATATTGCTGTTTTTTAATACATTACTTTGCCATGTTTTTCTAGATTATCCTTTATTTGGTAAAAAAAGGTACTATTTTAGTGTACTTTTGGTTTTAGGTACTAGAGGCTGACAGAGGAAAAGAGGAGCTGAGGATGTGATGTTGAGGCAGCGAACTAAGGAGCTGTACTGATGCAGTTCCGGACAGAGACAACAACTGCCGATTAGCTGTCACCGCCCACCGTGCCGCCCAAGACAACAGGCTATGGAGTTGAAGCCGTTGCCGGGGATTGGTAACAGCGAAATTCGTCTTTAAATTTCTGCACTTTTATTTCTTTATATTTTATTTTTTTCGAAAAAATATATTTTACAGTTTCCTTTGCTAGTGTATGACCAGGGCAAACCCAAAAGGAGAAATCCTTTATTACGACGATATCGAACGAAGAGCAAGAGAGATCAAGAAGGAAATCAGAGAAGTCCTTGGGAAAACCAAAGAGGAAAAAGAAAAAAAGCAAAGGTAAACATAGAGAACGAAAACCCTGCCAACAATGCTGTGAACTTCAGGGATGGGCAGTAAGACCCGCCGCTCAGAGAACAGCAAGTTCTGCCCAGGCAGCCCCAGAATGTTCGAACCACTAGAGATTATCTGGAACATGACTTCAGAGGGTTCAATCCGACGGTGACAAAACCTGAAATCAAGGCGGATCACTTCGAGTTGAAGCCCGTTATGTTTAATATGATCAATAAGTTAGGGCAATTTGGACGGACTGCCACAGAAGATGCTCGGCAGCACTTGAGATGATTCCTGGACACCTGCAGAGCATTCAAAATACACAAAGTCCATCAAGACGTACTGAGGCTGAGATTATTTCCATATTCACTGAGGGGTAGGGCAAAACAGTGGCTAAACAACCAGCCAGCAGGATCGTTCAACACATGAACAGAGTTGTGTAAGGATTTTCTAGACCGTTTCAGCCCGTCCAATGTCACAGACAGACTGCGAAATGAAATAACAGCCTTCTGACAAGGGGATGACGAGCCGATGTATGAAGCATGGGAGCGATACCAACAGATGCTGAACAACTGCCCGCTACATGGTTTTCCGTCTTGGACACAAGTATCAATGTTGTACAACGGGGTGAACTACCCAACACAGATGATGATTGATGCCTCAGCCAATGGAATCATCCTTGACAGACCACCAGAGGAAGCACTGCAGATTCTGAACCAAGCCGCCAAAAACGACTACAAGTATCCAACAGCCCGTCGAGGCAGCCAACCACTATGAACGAGGTAGAAGCCTCAGAATCTGTCAATGCTCACCTTGACAAGCTAACAGAGCTGGTCATGAGTATCGTGAAACCTGCTGGGAAAGGCTATGAGGTAAAGGATGTGGAGCCGTTCTGTGACGAGTGTGGGGGCAACCATGATTCCTCTGACTGCACCACATCTGCCAACTTTATGGGAGGATACGAGAGTAACAACAGACCTTCCCAGAACACCTACAACCCTGGATGGAAGAAACATCCCAACTTCTCCTGGAGCAACCCAAAGACTGCTGCAAACCCACAACAGCAACAAGGAGGCTATCAACAAAACCTGTCCAGACAGCAGACTCAGCAGACGCAAAACAATAATTCACTAGAAGCAACTCTTCATACTTTTATGTCTAGAACTAGTGATTTTATTATTCGCACTAATAAGTTTATTGATAAAACTGAGTCTTTCATGGACAAGACGAAGATGAAGATGAACAACCAGGAGACTACTATAAAGAACTTGGAAACCCAATTTGGGCAGTTCATAGAGATCTTCAGCAGCAGAACAATGGGAGCAGCATCCAGCAGCACAAAGGCAACAACCAAACCCACTTACGAGCAGTGCAAAACCATATCTACCAGAAGTGGGAAGCAGTTGGATGAGCCGAGGGTGGAAAAGCAACCAAAAAAACAGCCAGCACAGAAAGAACAGCTTGCTGCGGCAGCATCGACACCAGCCGCCCCGGCAGATGAGCATGACAGCGGTTCTAAAGCAGATGATCCTCTACAGATAAAGTTCCCATACGAAGAACGTATAGAGGACATCCACCTGCCATCACCTTTCCCCAGAGGCTTAAGCAACAGAGGCAAGAGCACCAGTTCAGAAGATTCCTAGATATTTTAAAGTAGGTGCACATAAACATCCCTATAATAGAAGCCATTCAGAATTTGCCCAACTATGCCAAATATCTCAGGGACATAGTTTCTAAAAGGAAGAGGATTGGGAGGTTTGAAACAGTTGTTGTAACAGAGGAGTGCATGACAATGCTGCATAGCAAACTGTCACCCAAGCAAACAGACTCGGGCAGCTTTGTTATTCCATGTAGGATAGACAGCAAGCACGAAACAAAAGCCCAGTGCGACTTGGGAGCTAGCATCAACCTAATGCCTAAGACAGTCTTCGATAAATTAGGAATTGGGCCTGCCAAACCTACCTCAGTCATGCTAAAACTTGCCAATCATTCTTTTGTACAACCGGATGGCAAAATCGAAGACATCCTAGTAAAGGTGCGCAACCTTATTCTCCCAGCCGATTTCCTCATTCTAGACTATAAGGCCGATGAAAAAGCCCCTATCATCCTTGGGCGACCATTCTTGGCCACGAGCAGAACGTGAATAGATGTGGAACATGGGGAGCTGACCATGAGGGTAGATAACCAGAGCATTAAGTTAAATGTGCTACAACCCTTAGGAAAATGAAAGGAAGGATGCCCATATGCTAAAACTGCCAAAATCAGCATAGAGACAGGCCAAGGCAGCAGCTGTCGCGTGACAAACCAAAGGGCAGACAGAAGGACCCATCAGCACATCACCTGAAGGAACAAGAGGACCCCCATGAGGGATGGACAAGCCAAATTACCTCATGAAGTGGTTATGTCTGGGAGATGCACCTAAATGCACTCCCAACATAACTTAATTTTTAATTCTTTTTCTTTATTTTTAATTTTATGCATTAGGAGTAGAATTTATTTTATTGCAATTTTTTAGGATTAGATTATTTACCACATTTTCAATTTTCAAAATTTATTTTTAATATTTAATCATCTTTATTTAGTGTTTCAGGACTAGGAATAAAAGAGCCCTATCAAGAAGAAGGCCCAGCAAGAAGCCCACCCACCATCTCGACGAGACAACCCAGGGCAGCCCATCGCAGAAACGCGTAACGGCTAGTTGACCGCTAACGGCTAGCTGCCAACGGCTACGAAAATAACGAGCAGAAATCCCGTAACGTGCGAGAGACAACTGGACTGTTAGTTATTTAATGCTGCCACGACACCTCTCGGCAACCTCTATTTAAACCCTTCTCACTTTATTCATTTACTTTACTTTTATCTTTTTGCTATCTTATTCTTGCATCCGATGCTCTCACCTATTTTCTTTCAAGTTTCAGTAAAACTTCAACCGTCTCACATGGCTTCCTCATCAGCACCCAAACCCACCTTCCAACACTTCTTCTCCCGCGAAGATGAAAAGAGATACCGAACCCAAATCGCTAAACATGCTATATGGGACGAGCAAGGCTTTCATTATACAAGGCATACATGGGATTTAGGCCTAGAACCAAATATGTTCGAAACCATCCAGAACAAGGGATGAGAAATCTTCGCACGGAAACCAGAGATAGCCAACATCACTATGGTTAAGGAGTTCTATGCCCACCATCCCCGCCCGGAGATGCCGTTCATGTTCGTCCAAGGGGAACCTTTCAAGCTCAACGATGCCTTCATCAACAATTTTTATGGCCTAGATATGAACGCAAACCCTCATGAGGAGTGGAGGCAGTCACCGACGGCTGCCGATTATGAGAAAATAAAGTCCAAACTATGCAAGCCCAACACGCTGTGGTTGGCAGGAAAGCATGAAAGATCTGTCCAACGCTGCCACCTGCTGCCTGAGGCAATACTGTGGAACACATTCGTCAAGAGGCGCCTGCTGCCCACCTCCCACAACTCTACCGTAGATCGGCCACGCCTAGCCCTAATCCACAACATCATTATGAACCGGCCCATCAATGTTGGGGACGTTATCTACAAGGAGATCCACACCTGCTTCTGGAAGACGAAGGGCAGGTTGTACTTCCTCTCCCTCATCACAGGCCTTTGCGCCAACTTTGGTGTTCCAACCGACCCAAAAGACGAGATGACGACAGCAAAAGAAGGTTGGACCAGAAAAGTCCGCCTGCAGATGATGCAGGCCCCGGAGACAGAGCCAATAACTCCCAGCCAACCTTCTGCAGCCCAGCCTGACACCCCAGTCGCCCCCGGCAGTACTGAAGCTGCCTAGACAACGAAGTCCTCACGCTGCTGTGCACCCTTATTGACAGCAACAAACGCATAGAACATCAGCAGCTGACCTTCATGAAATACGTGGGGGAAGTCCAAGAAGCCTTTTTGGTGTATCTCCTGCAGAAGTTCCCTGATGACGACCCCATCCTGCCTCCAAACCCTGCAGACCTTGCCACAACCGCCCCAGCACAAGAAACGCCATCCGCCGCTGCTGCTGCCCGCAATGCTGCCTCCCGCCGCCAGTTGCCCTCTTCGACGCATTACCCTTCTTACTCAGCCACCACCACATCCAATACGTTGGCAGACTCCCCCGAGAGGCATCAACAGCACCATTCAACTGCCTGCACAACATCGAAAGTGGAGAATACCTCATCATCAGAGGAGATTGAGCAGCAGCCGCCGAAACCATCAACAACAGTAGTAGCAGCAGCATAAGACATCCCAATGGCAATAGACCCTCCGACAGCACCTACGGAGGAAGGCACTAGGAAGAGGAAGCGACACATCATCGCCGCCGAGGCTGTGGACGAAGAGACAGAGTCAGAAGAGAGCGAAGCACCTCCTGCTGCTCCCTTGTCGAACCTCAAGAATCTCACCTGCTAAGTCTGCCGCCAAGACATCTGCCAGCCGCCGCTTCATCATCCAAACCTCTTCCTCCTCCTCAGCAGTAAAGACTCAAGCTTCCTCTCAACCCTCAGCCAATTTTTAGTTTTTTTCTTTCCCTTTTATTCATTTTATCTTTTTTGTTTTCTTCTTTATTTCCTGTATTTATTTTTATGTATTTTCTTTTTTATTTTGTGCACTAAGGGCAATGCCCATCTCGAGTTTAGGGGGGATAGCTCTCGCATCTTTTGTCTAGGCATACTTAGTAGCATATAGATTACATTGTACTTGCCTTAGTGTTAATCGGAACAGAAAAATTTGTTATATAACTTGTGCCCATGACGATTAGTCGATTACTTATTTTCGCACCAATAATAAATTGAACTTAATATGGGAAAAGCGTGCAAAATGACTTAGAATTTTTTTATCCAAAACTGTCAATCACTACTGTTACTTGCTAAATTTGTTAGAATATCTAATGAACACTGCATGCTTTGCTTTTAGAATTCTTTGCAAAGTTCTAACAATGGTTGCAGGTAGCCGCCGAGGCAGAAAACAGAAACATAAAAAAATACAGCACTGCCACGACAGCCGAAGTAAAAGAAAAGAAACATTGTTGTTTTACCCTAGAGGTGCCCGCAACAGGCACCTCATTGCCATGAATCTGAAAGTTTTGAAGTGATAGACAAATTAGCATGAGTGAATGAAAGTCGTCACGGGATGACTCTACTCTATGGGTTCGGGGTTTTGTAGTTTGCCCCTATCTTAATTTCAGACCTAGAAGAGTAGTTGTGATAAGCTGAAGCCCTTATTGCCATGATTAAATATTGTGTTTAACTGCGCTGGCTCGGCAGTAACCTTATAAATCATAACATCATCTTTGTTTATCTAGTTATTCTGCACAATTCAGCCTGTATACAGTCCTACACACACTGCACTGGCATTATAGAAATTAATTCTGAATTATTTTCTTGCTAAGTTCCCTTCACTAATTTAATATCGGTGCCACGACTTTGAGGTATGTGTAAAACTAATAAATTGATTTTGATATAACAAAGGATTTAAGGACTAAATTGAAAAAGAGAAAATGAATTTTTAAGTCCTCAAAACCTCTCTATGTGTTTAAAGAAAAATTTACAAGTCAAAACCTTAACTTATCAAATATTTTCTAAGTGTTTACCAAGTTAAAATAGTGATTTTCGAGTCACCGTTTTGGAACGGCCTTTGGGCGTTTCGGAACGTTTTGAAACAGTTAACCTCTGTTTCGGAACTAGCTTTCCCGTTTCGATATGGGTGTATCGAAATAGCTAGTTGTGTTTCGAAATGAATGAAGAACAATGGAACGGTTTGAACCGTTTTGATACGGTTGTATCGAAACGACCTCAAACGTTTCGAAACGCATTTCAAACTTGGTTTCCAAAATATGGTCGTTGAAGTTTTATAACTGATTTTAAAAATATTGTTAAGGCGTATCGAAACGCTTTTAAGCCGTTTTGATACAGGTTTTGACAGAGGCAAAATATTTTGAAACAGGTTTTGGAACAATCTCTTAGCGTATCGAAACGATCGTGCCCGTTTCGGTACGGCCTATTTATTACACCCCAACGGCTCTTTCTATTTTGGTATGTTTCGAAACAGGGTCGGGTGTTTCGGAACGGGTAGTTGCAGACTGTATTTATGGAGGAAAGATAACATCCCAACGGCTATAATAATGAAGGCAACAACCCCAACGGCTAGAATTCAATGAGAAGGTATAAAAGGGACCTCTAAAAGCACCAACAACAACTATTGATCCCAAAAGAATTATCCAAACATTAAATCCAAGCAATTGTGCTAAAATCTCATATTTTCTTGTAAACCCCAATTGTAGAACTTTGTATTTCCAATCTTATTTGTTCAATTGGGTTGAGTGCTTGTAAAAAGGGCTACATTTGTATTTAGAGATACTAGTCTTTAGCCTTAAACTTCTTTGTATTACTTGAGTGAGGATTGGGTAAAATTTTTGGTAGAAAATTTGTCTGGTATTGTAAAGGTTACCTCCTAAGCCTAGAAAAAGGGAAGAGCAATTAGTGGATTGTTGGAAAATCCTTAGTGGTAGCTAAGGTAGTGGATGTAGAGTTCAATTGGAACTTGAACCACTCTAAATTCTCTTGTCTAGCAAATTTTAATTTTCCACTCCACCACCAAAATTTCTAAAAATCCAATTCACCCCCTCTTGGCTTAAATCGATTCTTCGATCCACTCAACAATTGGTATCCGAGCTTACCTCTTTGAAGGATTAACAACCATAAGAGGAGTTCCTAGGAGAGTGTGATCTATTCTAAAGACAAGCCATGACATATACTTCAACCTTCAACCTCTATGAGTCACAATCAACCACTAAACCACCCTTCTTCAATGGGGACAACTACCCATATTGGAAGAATCAAATGCATATCTTCATCAAGTCAACGAATTACATGGTTTGGGATGTAGTGGAAGAAGGCCCCTACATTCCGGTTAAGAGAACCGATGAAGGAAGACTAGTTCCGAAAGTAAAGTCAAAGATGACCGATGAAGATAGACGGAAGATGCAAGTCAATGAAAAAGCTCTACATATCATATTTTGTGCATTTGGTCTGGATATCTACTCAAAGGTTTCATCTATCTAAAGTGAAAAAGAAGTGTGGGACACTTTGGAGACGACTTATGAAGGCACTAGCGATGTGAAAGAGACAAAGATTGGGTTGCTAAACTTGAGCTATGAGAATTTTAAGATGGACTCCGATGAGAGCATCTCAAAGACGTTTGATCGGTTTTCGATCATCGTCAATGGCTTTAAAGGATTCGGTGAAGTAATTCCCGAAGATAAGCTAGTGAGGAAGCTTCTATATCCTCTCCCGGAGTCTTGGGATGGTAAGAGGACGGCCATCATTGAAGCAAAGAATTTGAAAACTTTGAAGCTTGATGAGCTTGGTGGGTCTCTTCTTACACACGAGATTATGAAGCAAGGAAGAGAGGAAGCGAAGAAGAAAGAAGAGAGAACGATACAGAAGCGTGAGGTAGAAAAGAAAAAGAAGCTAGAAGTTGCTCTCAAAGCCTTTCTACATTAGGAGATCTCTTCTAGTGAGGAGAAAGACTTTGAGGAATTGGGACCAAATCATTTTCTTTGAGTGCAAGAAACCGAGTTACATACGTTCTGATTGCCCTCAACTCAAGAAGAAGGGCTTTGAGATGAAGAAGAAGCTCAAAGCCAAGCTTGTTACATGGAGTGATGAGGAGTCATCCGAGAATGAGGAACATGAAGTGGCCAACCTTTGGCTCATGGGTCTTGAGGAGGATTCCTCTATGGTAACCTCTAACTCATCTACATTTGATTTTACATTTGATGAACTTCAATATGCTTATGATGAGTTGCAAGAGGTATATGATGAGTTGGTTGAGAAATACAAGGATTCGATTTTAAAAAATAAGAAAATGATTTCGTTTTAAGGACCCAAAATGACTCCCTTTCTAAAACCAACTCGGAATTAGAAAAGAAGGTCTTGGTTTTACAAAATTTCTCAAATGAGTTTGAAAAGAAATCAAATGATTTAAATGACCTTCTTGAAAAATACCATGTTTACCACTAAGAGGAGGTGAGTAAACTCAAAGCTTCTCTAACCAATGTTGGGGAAAATGTTTTTGAAAAAGCATCTTCTTCAAAATCCCAACATGTGAAGAGAAACTTTGTTAACCACAAACAAAGAGGCTCCTATAAGTATCATAAGAACAAGAAAGTTAGAAGTGTATGGGTTCCTAAGGAACTTGTAGTTTCTAACAATATTGTAGCCATTTCATCTTGGATTCCTAAGGGAACCAAGTATTTGGGAACTAACACCCATGGACCCAAAATGATCTGGGTACCAAAAATCAAAGATGGACTCTTTGTTTGTAGGGTGAGCATTACTACAAGGCCAAAGCACAAAGCCAAAACTCATGGTACCTTGATAGTGGATGCTCGAGGCACATAACCGGAGACAAGAGTAGATTCATGGATCTAAAGCCAAAAAGTGGAGGAGTAGTGACATTTGGTGACAACTCCAAAGGCCACATTGAAGGTATTGGCTCCATAGGTAATCACTCTACTATACTCATTGAAAATGTTTTGTATGTCAATGGTCTAAAACACAATTTATTGAGCATTAGTCAATTGTGTGATAAAAGGGTTTAATGTCCTGTTTGATAAAAATGGGTGGAAAATCATATGTTTTTGTGCTTGTTGATGATTACTCTAGATATACTTGGGTTCTCTTTTTAAGAACCAAGGATGGGGCTTTATAAAACGTCATCACATTTTCAAAATTAACCCAAAATGATCTTGAACTTAGAATTTCACATATTAGAAGTGATCATGGAACGAAATTTCAAAATATAGGTTTTAATGAATTTTGTAATGAAAATGGGATTAACCATAATTTTTCAGCTCCTCGAACTCCTCAACAAGATGGGGTAGTTGAGAGGAAAAATAGAACTTTAGAAGAAATGGCTAGGACTATGATTTGTAAAAACAATTTACTTAAGTATTTTTGGGCGGAAGCCACTAACACTGCTTGCTATATTATAAACCGAGTAATGATTAGGCCTATCTTAAAGAAAACTCCTTATGAGATTTTAAAATCTAAAAAGCCTAACATTAGCTATTTTCACCCTTTTGGTTGCAAGTATTTTATTTTAAATAATGGAAAAGATAATTTAGGTAAATTTGATGCAAAAAGTGATGAAACTATTTTTTCTAGGTTACTCTTTAAACTCTAAAGCCTATCTTGTGTTTAACAAAAGAACTTTAGTTGTAGAGGAATCCATTTATGTGGTTTTCGATGATAACCTCCTTCCGAGGAAGGAATCTTGTGATGATGATGATGTAGGAATCCTTGATGCCTTTGATGGAGGACAAACTTCAAAGGAGGATGAGATTAAAACTAAAGAAGAAGATGCACAAGATCCACCTCTTGAAGCCTTGAAGGACTTGGTTCTTGAGGAAAAGGAAGTGAGCTACCCAAGGGAGTACAACTATGTCAAAGGTGGTGAAATCTTGGGTGATCCATCCAAGGGGGTAACTACTCACTCTTCTCTTAAAATGCATAATCACGTTGCCTTTATCTCATGCACTGAGCCTAAGAATATTAAAGAAGCTTTAAAAAGATGATTTTTGGATTATGGCCATGCAAGATGAGTTAAATGAATTTGAGAGAAGTAAAGTGTGGACATTAGTTGAAAGGCCTAGAAATCAATCTACTATAGGAACTAAATGAGTATTTAGGAATAAACTAGATGAGAGTGGTAACATAGTGAGAAACAAAGCTAGGCTAGTTGCTCAAGGTTACACTCAAGAAGAGGGAATTGATTTTGATGAAACCTATGCACCCGTAGCTAGAATGGAAGCTATTAGGATGTTGCTTACATATGCATGTTATCATGATTTTAAGCTTTTTCAAATGGATGTCAAGAGTGCATTTTTAAATGGCTTTATAAATGAAGAAGTGTATGTGGAACAACCACCGGGTTTTGAAGATCCAATTTTTCCAAACCATGTTTTTAAATTGTCAAAAGCTTTATATGGTTTAAAACAAGCTCCTAGAGCTTGGTATGAAAGACTTTCAAGTTTTCTAGTTGGAAAAGGTTTTGAGAAAGGAAAGGTGGACACAATACTTTTTATTAAAAACAATGCCAAAGATATATTAGTAGTTCAAATTTATGTTGATAATATTATATTTGGTTCTACTAATGAATTGCTTTGTCAAGATTTTTCTAAGTTGATGCAAGGTGAATTTGAAATGAGCATTATGGGGGAGCTCTCATTCTTTTTGGGACTCCAACTCAAACAAATGAGGGATGGCATCTTCATCAATCAAGCTAAGTACATCAAGGATATGCTCAAGAAGTTTGGCTTAGAGAATGCAAAGCCTCAAGCCACACCAATGAGCTCATCTACAAAGCTTGACAAAGATGAAGGAGGTAAGTGTGTTGACTCTAAGCTTTATCGCTCTATGATTGGATCTTTGCTTTACCTTACCGCAAGTAGACCGGATATATTGTTTAGTGTTTGCTTGTGTGCTAGGTTTCAAGCTATTCCTAGAGAGTCTCACCTTATAGCCGTTAAGAGAATCTTTAGGTACCTTAAAGATACTCCTTGTCTAGGTCTTATGACCCTAGAGACTCAACCTTTAACCTTCATGCTTATTCGGATGCGAATTACGGGGGTTGTAAAATTGATAGGAAAAGTACTTCAGGAACTTGCCAATTCTTAGGTAGTATGCTCATATCTTGGTTCTCTAAGAAACAAAATAATGTAGCTCTTTCTACCACCGAAGCCGAGTACATATCCTTAGGGAGTTGTTGTGCTCAAGTCCTTTGGATGAAGCAACAACTCTTAGATTATGGTGTTAAAGTTGAAACCATACCCCTTAAGTGTGACAACACTAGTGCTATATGCCTAACTAAAAATCCCATCAAACACTCTAGAACCAAACATATAGAAATAAGGCATCATTTTATTAGAGATCACGTCCTTAAGGAAGATGTTGTTTTAGAGTTCGTAGAAACCTTAAATCAACTAGCGGACATCTTTACAAAACCTCTAGATAAGGAGCGTTTTTGGTCCCTTAGGAGAGAGTTAGGTCTAACTAGCTTATCTTGACCTTTTAGGACCTTTTTGTGCTTAAATTGCTCGATTTCTTGTAAAATACCATGCTTATGTGTTTTTATTCCTAATTTCATCCATGCTTATAGTTAGGGGGAGTATGTTTGTGTTTTAACATGTTATTCCTGCTCATTCATATCATTTATGCATCTAGGACTTCATAAAATTCAATTTTTCTACAATATTAGAGACTCATCTGCACCTCCAGGCCTAGGCGTATCGAAACGGGTCAATCTATTTCGATACGGGTGCCTTAATAGAATGGTCTGTGACCAGGGTGTTTCGAAACGCCTAAAAGGGTTTCGAAACGTTTTGCCTCTGCCAAGAATTGTATCGAAATGACTTAAAAGCGTTTCGATACGGGTTACCACGTGGGATTTGATACGGTCAAAGCCGTATCGAAACGGTCAACAGGTTTCAAAACGTCAGTCAATGTTTCGGTACGCACGTTTCAGAACGATCGTGCATGTTCCAAAATGCCTCTGCGAACAGCTTTTTAAAGGGCTTTAATTGCAAAGTTTGTTTTTCATTAAAACTCCTAAAAATACTAAAAACCCTAAACCGGTTTTTCCCCTATAAAAACCCTCTAAACCTCATTATTTTTCATCAAATCTTGAGGTATTTTACTCACAAACTTAATTCTAAGCAAGCTTCCACAAATTGGTGCAAATTTCTTCCATTCATTCATCCAAAATCCCTATTTGAGGTATTTTTCATCTTTTTCTTTTTCCTTTGATTTTATTCGTATCTTAGGTTAGAAATTATTAAATTTTTATAGTTTATATGTTTTTCAAATTGGGTTTTTCAAAATTTGTAAAAAAAAATTCAAAATCTCAAAGTTTTTATTCGAATATATTTGTTTTTACTCGATTTTTTTTACTGTTTTCTTCTTCAAAATTTTTTCTATTATATGTATATATGCTTTTAAAGTGTTTTTATTTAAAACCTAAATGAGATCTTTCATTGGATTGAATTAACGAATTACTTGCATACATTTAAATTTTTATTTGCTTGCTTTATGTTTTTAGGAATCTAATGGAAAACATTAACAAGAAACGCAAGACGACTCAAACGGGTGGAGCTTCAACCCAAGCGAACATTCGTCCTAACCTCACCCTCCTTTTTCAAAAGAGTCTTCGGACTCAATAGACAAAGGACCGTTTCAAAATCATCAAAGATATAGCCGTTCACCGAGATCGTGTTGTGGATATCGCGTTCCATGACTCCGAGCGTTTTGAATTCCGCTATCTAGCTCGTTTGCGAGAATGGAGCTTCTTAGCCTTTTTGAGCATTCCGGATATTGTCTACAAGCATATGGTCCTCCTTTTCTACTCCAATGCCGTTCTTATTGACAATGAAGATCATACCGAGGTGATTGGCATTGAGTCATACCTTTTGGGTAAGAAGTTCACCATTAGTATATCCGTTTTAGAGAATGCTCTTGGGCTCAAAGATGAAGGCATTGAGGACGAGAACCACTTTGGTGCTCACACCAGATCCGTTCTATCATTGGATGCTCATGACCGGTTCCTCCATTTGATGATTTCTTGGTTCATCCGCCCTTCCGGAGGTAAATTTTCCCATGTTCGTCAAGTTGACTATTTTTGGTTAGAGTGCTTTCACTGAGGACAACAGCCAAATCTTGTAAAAATCATGTTCGCCGAGATGGTCCATAATATGAAGATTCGCAAAACTGATGCTCTTACATCTTTCACTTATGGGTTTGTTTTAAGCTATGTCTTTGGTACCCTCAACATTGATTGCTCCAATGATTCTTCGGAACCCCGCAAGCGCAAGATTGGTGAATCCTCTCTCATTAAGTCCGGGTTTCGCTACACTCTTGGCCAATGGTTTCGTGTTTATAGGCAAGCTCCGCCACCTCAAGTTGAGCCACCACCTCAAACTCCGGCTCCTAACAATGAAGCTCTTATGAATTTCCTTACCGAGTGGTTCAACTCGATGGATACAAACATGGCTTCGAAATTTGATGCTATCAACACTCGATTGCAATCCTTGGAGGATCGTGTTCTTGGAAACGAGAATTGTCTTACCACTCTTGAGAATCAACAATCATCTATGGACTTGTCTTTCTCCACATTCTATGGTGATTGGAGGAACTTTCGTCGGGCTCAAGCTAAAAATGATGATGATTCTCTTGATGATGATGGTGACGATGATGACGAGGCTTAGGATCTCCATTGCATCTCATTTTAGTCATCATATTAGGAATAAGTTTGCACCTTTCAATTTTTTATGATTTAAGAACCTATGCTTTGCTTATTTTGTGTTTGGGATTGAGCTTAAACTCTATTGCTTTAAGTATTTATGTTTGGTTATTTGTTTCTTGAACTTAATTCTATCTATATTATGTTGTTTGGTTTCTTGCTTTTAACCTTGTTTCTTCTTATGATTAGCCTTGATTATTATTCTTTTTGATCTAACAAAAAGGGGGGGAAGTAATATAAGAGCCAAATTTTGTGGTTTTGAGTTTCAAACACTTGATTTTTAAATCTCTTTAAAACTTTAAAACCCATCTTACATTAAGGGGGAGTTAGAACGTTTTCAAGATTTCAAAATTCTTAAAAATTCAAACTTGGTTTTGTTATATCAAAAAGGGGGAGATTGTAAAACTAATAAATTGATTTTGATATAACAAAGGATTTAAGGACTAAATTGAAAAGGAGAAAATGAATTTTTAAGTCCTCAAAACCTCTCTATGTGTTTAAAGAAAAATGTACAAGTCAAAACCCTAACTTATCAAAAAATTTCTAAGTGTTTACCAAGTCAAAACAGTGATTTTCGATTCACCGTTTCGGAACGGCCTTTGAGTGTTTCGGAATGTTTTGAAAATGTTAGCCTCTGTTTTGGAACTAGCTTTCCTGTTTCGATACGAGTGTATCAAAACAGCTAGTTGTGTTTCGAAACGGATGAAGAACAACGGAACGGTTTGAACCGTCTCGATATGGCTATATCAAAACGACCTCAAACGTTTCGAAATGCTTTTCAAACTTGGTTTCCAAAATATGAGCGTTGGAGTTTTATAACTGATTTTAAAAATATTGTTAAGGCGTATCGAAATGCTTTTAAGCCGTTTCGATACAGGTTTTAACAGTGGCAAAATGTTTCGAAACAGGTTCTTAGCGTATCGAAATGATCGTGCCCGTTTCGGTACGGCCTATTTATTACACCCCAATGACTCTTTCTATTTTGGTCTGTTTCGAAACAGGGTCGGGAGTTTCGGAACGGGTAGTTGCAGACTGCATTTATGGAGGAAAGATAACATCCTAACGACTATAATAACGAAGGCAATAACCCCAATAGCTAGAATTCAATGAGAAGATATAAAAAGGACCTCTAAAAGCACCAGCAACAACTATTGATCCCAAAAGAATTATCCAAACATCAAATCCAAGCAATTGTGCTAAAATCCCATATTTTCTTGTAAATCCCAATTGTAGAACTTTGTATTTCTAATCTTATTTGTCCAATCGGATTGAGTGCTTGTAAAAAGGGCTACATTTGTATTGAGAGATAATAGTCTTTAGCTTTAAACTTCTTTGTATTACTTGAGTGAGGATTGGGTCAAATTTTGGATAGAAAATTTGATCGGTTTGTAAAGGTTACCTCTTAAGCCTAGAAAAGGGGAAGAGCAATTAGTGGATTGTTGGAAAATCCTTAGTGGTAGCTAAGGTAGTGGATATAGAGTTCAATTGGAACTTGAACCACTCTAAATTCTCTTGTCTAGATAATTTTAATTTTCCAATCCACCACCAAAATTTCTAAAAATCCAATTCACCCCCTCTTGGCTTAAATCGATTCTTCGATCCACTCAACAGTATGAAAACAAGTTGAAAACAAGTTTGTCTCTCTGGTTAATATAAGGGCAAATATGTTTAGGTTGCATTGCTTGAGGACAAGCAATAGTTCGAGTTTGGGGGTGTGTAAAGTGTTCACAAGTTCTATATTTCATGCACATTCCATCTCATATTATTGTTGTTTTTAGTACATTTTAGGCATAATTAGGATCATGCATTGCATTTTACAATATTTCTTTACTTTGCCATGTTTTTCTAGATTATCCTTTATTTGGTAAAAAAATGTACTGTTTTAGTGTACTTTTGGTTTTAGGTACCAGAGGCTGACAGATGGAAAGAGGAACTGAGGATGTGATGTTGAGGCAGCGAACTAAGGAGCTGTACTGATGCAGTTCCGGACAGAGACAACAGCTGCCGAGTAGCTGCTGCCGCCCATCGTGCCGCCCAAGACAACAGACTATGGAGTTGGAGAATCGAAGTGCGATTTGTAGAGCAGAAAATCCTGATCCTAACGATGTTGTCCACTCAATTTTCTGACGTCTGTGGCAGCAGACAGAGCCGTCAATGGGGAATGTCGAGATTACTTGCGGAACAAGGCAACGTGATAAAGTTCACATTCAACTCAAAGAAGTCAGAGTTTAAAGTTACATATAATGTGGAAAGCTACTTTGAAGACTTCTACTTCAAGAAGGACTGGACCTAGCTAATGCCTATATATACCCATTGTAATTCTAATTCAAAATAGCTTAGGTTTTCCTTAGGCGTAGTTCAGGTTTTCTTGCCGCCGACATGTTCTAATTCTCTCCTTGGGTTTGGGTTATGTTGTAATTAGTTGTGAGAACGGTTGTTTAGGATTTCAAGTTTGTTTTTGCAAATAAAATTACAAGGTTTACTTATTCCATGTTCTTCATAGTTTTCAATTAAGGCGAAAGATTATTTGAATTCTATCCATTTGTTCGGTATCGAGAGAGTCGAACTCACGAAAGGAGTAAGTACAATTTCATCTATAGATGGTGCGATCAATCCGGTCTAGACATAGGTTAAGGGTTTAAGGCGGCTAAAAGAGGACGAATCAACATTGATGTCTTTGCATGATTCACGACGCGACTGGTATTATCTACAGTGGGCATCAACAGAACTCTGACTTAGACATAAGCGGAGTTACTTTTGAAGCGTTCTGCCGAGCCTTGTAGTTCTGCCCAGTTTGCCGCCAAGACACAATTCCATTCCCCTGCCGAGGCAGCGAGAGGGTCTCAGCAGTCTACCTGCCATCCATCGCCGAGGCAGCAGAGTCTGGCAGCGCAAAACAACTTGACCTATTCAAAGCAGTTTCACACTAAGCAGCAGCAGAACCCTGTCCTCTCTATCAATATGATCACTTCTTTTTTAATTACTTGTGTTTTTATTTTACTTTTCTTCTCAACATCCACCTTACTTGTGGATTTACTTTTCTTGTGCAAGATCAATAATTCGAATTAAGCTGCCCAATTCCTGTGGGAGACGGTATCTTTTATACTATAACTTGACAGGAGTGTGCACTTGCGCTCATAAATAGAGAACACCCAAAGGCTCTACACTATACCATCTCGGTAATTTTGCCGAATCGATAAGAAAATGTTGGCGAGCAGCGGTCTTGGCCTTTCTGTTCAGAGAGCTTTGCAGAACCGTCGACCTTGAGAGATAAGCAATCAGAGGATGTCTTTTGCTACTGCAGTCTTGGACTTGGTTTCGGATGTCGTTTTTAAGCCCGCGACCTAGAGAACCCACCCCGTACCTATTCCCACTTATTCGGAGGTACTATTAAAATTATTTAATTTATTTTATTTTTTAACAATATTTTTCACAATTTTTTTTATTTTCCACTAATGACAGGTGGTACGGTGCACTCACCCACCAGGGACTGCCAACTTCACAGAAAAACTACAAACTTTTGATCGACAAGATACAATACGAGGTTAGAAATTCGAATCATTTTTGTAATTCCTCAAATTCGTGTTCTAATCAAATTTCATATAACTCATGTTCAACTAATTTTTTTTCAATTCGTGTGGGCTCTGTACACTTCTGTTGCGATTCACGATATTATTCCGGCAGACATTGTGGAGACCTCTCACGTATGGCTGCTAATAGTGCCACTCATCAACTACGACATTGTCGAGTGGCATCCTACGGACTAGGTTCTGCGACAATTTGGCTACATCCAAGGGGTTCCGCAACAACCACTTAATTTTGACGAATTACATCGGTTGACGCGGCAGGGAAAACGAAAGTTCATTGGGGTCATCATCACGCTGACTGGGTCCAGCAATGGATGACACGATATGACAGACGACCGCCCATCCTCGCACCCATTGTGGATATGGCCATTGCCGTCACTTTCGACTATATGCAGTGGTACCAGCAAAATGGGAAGTCGTATATACTCACTTCCGAGGAACGCATGCGAGAGATTGAGGTGCCTCCCCAAAACTGTCCGCGCCCCCAACGTCGAGCCAGCCAGAGCCAGTCGACACAGCACGGTCTGAGACCGCAAACTGACACTGTAGGGGCCTCGTCGTCTGGATCAGCGTTTCAGAATTTAAGTGGTCCTTCCACGTTTCAGCAGATGAGGCCTCCACCCGAGTTCGGCTTCATGGATACCTATCGTCCCTTCATGCCGATGAGTGGTTCTCCGGTGTTCGATGTTCCACCGTTGGCTTCACAGTTCAACTACAACATTGTCGAGCATATGCCGTCGGGCAGCTTGTTCTCCACCCGCCCTGGTCTCGGCAGTAGTCCGTGTTTCGAGGACTTTCTTGAAGCCGACGCTGCTGTTGCTGATGATGAGAATGACCCTAAAGCACATGACATTCAAAGGAATCCGCCACGGGATCGTCGTGCACCTCGCTGCGGAACGGGTGGACATAGACATCATTAGTACGAGGGGGTTCCATATATATGTTTTAATTATGTTTATGGAAGACATTATTTTTTTTATTTTGTAATTACGAATATTTTATTTTGCCTTATTAATATTTTACATACTTTTTAGAATTTTATATTTAATTTCGTTTTTTGGATAACTAATATTCGATTAATAAACAAAGCCTATCACGCATTTTTAAATGCAAAATCATTCACAAAATAAGCTACGGTACCTTTTTCGACGCGGATTTTAATCAGTTTAGAACGAACCAAACTGGGCCATATTGGTGTCAAATGAAAGACGCGTTCCAGTACTACGAACCCAAACTGAATGTTTACAAAAAAATATATGATTAATAAGCCCGAAATAATGCTCGAACATGCCTATCGAAGCTTGGTCTGCTAGCCCGATTTGCAAAGAACCCGCTTTCTGCAGAAAGCGAGTTCCCCGTGATAAATTCAGCTGCCTCTTCAAATTCTTAGGGAACTCGCGTTTCGCAGAACGCGAGTTTCTGTTAAGTTCGCTATTCTGAAAAGTGTTGCCACATATGTAGAACTCGCTCTCTATGTAGCGCGAGTTCGTGTCTCGCTATTTCCAAAACACGAGTTATTCATACGAGACAAGCTTGGGATCATTTTTCTAAATAAATGTCTGTGGGGGCCATTTTTCTAGATATTGAATAAAAAAAAATTTTGATGTAATAATGCCCCTGAATCATCTGCATGTATTATTAAACTTACTCTAACAGAGTGTAGAAAGATAAATATCATATCTATGACTATAATAACGATAGGAAATTGACGAGGAAAGGAGAAAAGATAGAGGGAAAAAAAGGTACATTACTATATTTAGATTTGACGGATGGTTGCTCCATTGATGGATTGTTGAAATCTGCACACTTTAGAACGACGATGTCAATCTTTTCCTTATGGGTGGAGCAGAAATACCTTGACAGTTACGAGATAAATTGCATACCAACTCAATGGCATAGGCAGTTAAAAACTTTCGGTTTTGGTGGATCTTCGAGATCGTAAACTTAACTTGAAGAACCAACGGCGGAGAGGATTCTTTTGAGGCTGCTTTCCTTATTCGGGCTTCATTCAATGGCGAACGATGAAAATGAGAGAACAAGAGATTAAAAAGTTCAAAGTTAGATTCGAGGGGTTTGAGGTGTTTTTCAATTAAACGGATACAGAATTTACGTTATGAGGGCGAAAGAAGTTTGGTAAGAAATTTTAAAACACATCGGTTGTCGTTAATGACGGTGAACGATGACTGACGTGGTGACCGGTCAACCCAATCAGTGGACGAAATCTGGGTATATTGTGAGAAATAAAAGAGTTTTGGATAGTTCTAGGAAACAATAGTTATTTTAAAGTTAAATATCGGCGAACCTGATAACCGGGTAAACATTTTGTAAAAAGTTTGTTATAAATCATGTACATAGTTTGTTACCACTTTGTAAGAAAAAAAGTTTGTACCAAATTTCTTATTTGGTACATAGTCTTGTAAGAAATTTTGTACATACCTTATTTGGTAGAAATGTACATAATTTCTTACAAGTTATGTAAAGCTTTTTGTATGTACCGAACTTACTATAAAATGTACATAGTTTGTTACCACTTTGTAATAAAATAAGGTTTGTACCGAATTTCTTACCAAAGGTTTCCAAAGACCAAAAAGGCTCATGGTCTTGTAAGGATTCTTGTACATACCCTATGTTTTACAATAAAACATAATTTTTTACAACTTCTCTAAGGATTTTTGTATGTACCGAACTTATTACCAACATGTACACAGTTTCTTAGTATTTTGTAATAAAACAATGTTTGTACCGAATTTCTTACCAAAGGTTTCCAAATACCAAAAGGGCTCATGGTCTTGTAAGGATTTTTGTAAATACCCTATTTGTTACGATAAAACATAATTTTTTACAACTTCTGTAAGAATTTTTGTATGTACCGAACTTATTAGCAAGATGTACACACTTTGTTACCACTTTGTAATAAAATAAAGTTTGTACCAAATTTCTTACCAAAGGTTTCGAAAGACCAAAAGAGCTCATGGTTTTGTAAGAATTTTTGTATATACCGTATTTGTTACAGTAAAACATAGTTTCTTACAAGTCATGTAAGGAATTTTGTATGTACCGAACTTATTACCAAAATATACACAGTTTGGTACCACTTTGTAATAAAATAAGGTTTGTACCAAATTTCTTAGCAAAGGTTTCCAAAGACCAAAAGGGCTCATGGTCTTGTAAGAATTTTTGTACATACCCTATTTGGTACAAATGTACGTAATTTCTTACAAGTTATGTAAGGATTTTTGTATGTACCGAACTTATTACCAAAATGTACACAGTTTGTTATCACTTTGTAATAAAATAAGGTTTGTACCAAATTTCTTACCAAAGGTTTGGAAAGACGAAAAGGGCTCATGGTCTTGTAAGGATTTTTGTACATACCCTATTTGTTACAATAAAACATATTTTTTACAACTTCTGTAAGAATTTTTTTATGTACCGAACTTATTACCAACATGTATACAATTTCTTAGTGTTTTGTAATAAAATAATGTTTGTAGCGAATTTCTTACCAAAGGTTTCCAAAAACGAAAATGGCTCATGGTCTAGTAAGTAATTTTGTACATACCGTATATGTTATAGTAAAACATAATTTCTTACAAGTTATGTAAGAATTTTTGTATGTACCGAACTTATTACCAAAATGTACACAATTTGTTACCACTTTATAATAAAGTAAGGTTTGTACCGAATTTCTTACCAAAGGTTTCCAAAGACCAAAAGGGTTGATGGTCTTGTAAGGATTTTTGTACATACCGTATTTGTTACAATAAAACATAATTTCTTACAAGTTATGTAAGGATTTTTGTATGTACCGAACTTATTACCAAAATGTACAGTTTTGTTACCACTTTGTAATAAAATAAGGTTTGTACTGAATTTCTTACCAAAGGTTTCCAAAGACCAAAATGGCTCATGGTCTTGTAAGGATTTTTGTACATACAATATTAGTTACAGTAAAACATAATTTCTTACAAGTTATGTAAGGATTTTTGTATGTACCGAACTTATTACCAAAACTGGCTAGTGGTTTCGATACCGGTGTGACAAATTTAAAATAAAGTCAATCTTTCTATAAGGGTTTCGAAACTGGCCTATTGGTTTCGGTACCAGTGTAGCAGATTTAAAATAAAGTCAAACTTGGTATAGGAGTTTCGAAATTGCCCTAGTAGTTTCGGTACCGGTGTGGTAGATTCAAAATAAAGTCAATCTTTTTATAGGGGTTTCGAAATTGGCCTAGTGGTTTCGGTACTAGTGTGGCAGATTCAAAATAAAGAGAAACTTGGTACAGTGGTTTTGAATTTGGCCTAGTGGTTTCGGTACTGGTGTGGCAGAATAAAGTCAATCTTTCTATAGGGTTTTCGAGACTTGACTAGTGGTTTCGGTAACAGTTTGGCAGATTCCAAATAAAGCTAAACTTGGTAAAGGGGTTTCGAAACTGGCCTACTGGTTTCGGTGCCGTGTGGAAGATTCAAAATAAAGCCAAACTTAGTATAGTGGTTTCAAAACTAGCCTAGTGGTTTCGGTACCGGTGTGGAAGATTCAAAATAAAGCCAATCTTTCTATAGGGGTTTTGAAACTGGCCTAGTGGTTTTAGTACCAGTGTGACAGATTCCAAATAAAGCCAAACTTGGTACATGAGTTTCGACACTTGGCTGGTGGTTTCGACACTCGGTACCTAAACACTTGAAGTAATTAGCGAGAATGAAAGGAATTGAGATTTTGATT
The DNA here is from genome assembly GCA_030270665.1 of Hibiscus trionum. Taxonomy (NCBI): domain Eukaryota; kingdom Viridiplantae; phylum Streptophyta; class Magnoliopsida; order Malvales; family Malvaceae; genus Hibiscus; species Hibiscus trionum. Next base: position 13,920,180 of record BSYR01000006.1, read on the forward strand.
TTGCTTCATGACCTCCTAGAAATTTCTTTGAAAAAAAATAGATTAAAAATGACCAAGTTTCATTTCCTACTGTAGATCGTTTGGGTGTTCTCTAAATATGAGCGCAAGTGCACACTCCTGTCAAGTTATAGTATAAAAGATATCGTCTCCCACAGGAATTAGACAGCTTGATTCGAATTGTTGTTCCTGCACGAGAAAAGTAAATGCAAAAGTAAGTTGGTGGTTTGAGAGAAAAATAAAATAACAACACAAGTAATTAAAAAGGAAGAAATCAGGTTGATAGAATGGGCCGGGTTATGTTGTTGTTTAGTGTGAAAATGTGTTGAATAGGACAAGTTGCTTTGCGCTGCCAGACTCTGCTGCCTTGGCGGGGGATGGCAGGTGGACTGCTGAGACCCTCTCGCTGCCTCGGTAGGGGAATGGAATTGTGTCTCAGCGGAAAACCCGGCAGAACTACAAGGCTCGGCAGAACGCTTCGAAAGTGATCCTACTTATATCTAAGTCAGGATGTTGTTGATGCCCACTGCATATAATACCAGACGCGATGTGAATCGTGCAAAGACATCAATGTTAACTCGTCCTCTTTTAGCCGCCTTAAACCATAACATATGTCTAAGCCGGATTAATCGCACCGTCTATAGATGAAATCATACTTACTTATTTCGTGAGTTTGACTCTCTCAATACCGAACAAATATGTAGTAATCAACTAATCTTTCGCCTTAATTGAAAACTATGAAGCACATGGAATAAGTAAACCTTGAAGTTTTATTGCAAAACAAACTTAAAATCCTAAACAACCGTTCTCACACTAATTACAACATAACCCAAACCCAAAGAGAAATTTAGAACATAATGGCGGTAAGAAAACCTAAACTATGCCTAAGGGGAAAACCTAACTTGTCTTGAAGTAATATTACAATGAGTATATATAGGCATTAGCTAGGTCTAGTCCTTCTTGGAGTAGAAGTCTTCAAAGTAACTTTTGTATTAAATGCAACTTTAAACTCTGACTTCTTTGAGTTGAATGTGGACTTTATCACGTTGCCTTGCTCCGCAAGTAATCTTGAGTTCCTCCTTCGGCTGCTCTGCCTACTGCTACAGACATCGGAAAATTGAGTGGACATCATTGATAGAATCATGATTTTCTGCTCTACAGATCGCACTCCAGTTCTCCAATTCCATAGTTTGCTACCTCGGGCGGCAAGTAGGGCGGCGGCAGCTACTCGGCAACTGATGTCTCTGTTTGGAACTGCATCAGTACAGCTCCTTGGTCTGCTGCCTCAACATCATGTCCTCATCTCCTCGTTCCTTCTTTCAGCCTCTAGTACCTAAAACTAAGCTAAAACGGTACATTTTCTTCACCAAATAAAAGATAATCAATAAAAAGCATGACAAAGTAAAGAATATTGTAAAATGCTATGCATGGTCCTAATTATGCCTAAAATGTACTAAAAACAACAATAATATGAGATGAAATGTGCATGAAATATAGAACTTATGGACATTTTACACACCCCCAAACTCGAACTATTGCTTGTCCTCAAGTAATGCAATCTAAACATACTTGCCCTTAGATTAACCAGAAAGAAAAACTTGTTTTCAACTTGATTTCGCACCTCAAGGCCGTGGCACCTATATTAGATTAGTGAAGGAAAATAGCAAGAAAATAACTCATAATTAATTTCTAATGCCAGTGATGTGTGAGCAGAATTGTGTACAGGTTGAAAATGCAGAATAACTAGATAAACAAAGATGTTGTGTATGATATATAAGGTTGCTACCGAGACAACACAATTAAGCACAAGTATTTAATAATGGCAATGAGGGCTTCAGCTTATCACAACTACTCTTCTAGGTCTGAAATTAAGATAGGAGCAAACTACAAAACCCCGAACCCATAGAGTAGAGTCATCCCGTGAAGACTTTCATTCACTCATGCTAATTTGTCTGTCACTTCAGAATTTTTAGATTTGTGGACTTTGATAGCAACGAGGTGTCCTCGCACATGATTCTTCCTAGAGCATGTTTTGGGCACCTCTAGGGAAAACAACAATGTTTCTTTGTTTTTTCTCTGCTGCAGTGACAATGCTGTATTTTTCTATTTCTGTTTTCTGCCTCGGTAGCTACCTACAACCATTGTTAGAACTTTGCAAAGAATCCTAAAAACAAAGCAAGCAATGTTCATTAGTTATTCTAACAACTTCAGCAAAGTAACAGTAGTGTTTGTCAGTTTTGGCAATTAAAAAATTTCTAAGTCATTTTTCATACTTTTCCTAAATTAAGTTCAATTTATTTATTGGTGCGAAAATAATTAATCGGCTAACTATCATAGGCACAAGTTATAACAAATTTTTCTATTCCGATTAATATTAAGGCAAGTACAATGCAACCTATATGCTACTAAGTATGCCTAAACAAAAATGTGAGAGCTACTATCCCCCCAAACTCAAGATGGGCATTGCCCTCAATGCACAAAATAAAAAAATAAAAAATATATAAACTAACTGAAAAACATATATAAGAAAAAGGGAAGGAGACTTAGGCTTAGTCAGGCTTAGTAATGATGCCTTCAGCCGTGCTTGGCGGCTCGATTCTTAGGGATCTGGATATGTATAATTAACTGTGAGACGGGATAAAACTGTAAAGAAAAAAATAAAATCTACTCCTAATAAAGCAGTAAAGATGTGAAAGATAAAATTATGTCACAGTGGGGTGGACATCCCCCAATGTGAATACTTCATGTTCTTTCGGGACATAATCTCTTGTATAATGCTTTAATCACTGCCCGTTAACCTTGAATTATGCCCCTCCATTTACTAGTTTTATTGTCACGGCACCATGTGGGTAGGCTTGGACTACTTTGAACGGTCCTGGCCATCTAGATTTTAACTTCCCAGGAAACAGCTTGAGGCAGGAGTTGAACAGCAGCACTTTCTGCCCGGGCAGGAATTGCCTCTGTTGGATCTTGCTGTCGTGCCATTTTTTGAATTTTTCCTTGTACAGCTTGGCGTTCTCATATGCTTCCCACCGAAATTCCTCCATTTCTATCAGATTTAGTAATCTCTTTTCGCCAGCCTGTTTCCAGTCCATGTTCACTGCCTTGACTGCCCTATATGACTTGTGTTCTATTTCGACATGGAGGTGGCAGGCTTTTCCGCATACTAGGCGATATGGGGACATCCCGAGTGGTGTTTTGTATGTTGTCCGGTATGCCCAAAGAGCATCGTCTAATTTCAACGGTCAATCTTTCCTACTTGGATTTACAACTTTTTCCAAGATGGTCTTGACCTCCTTGTTCGAAATCTTTGCCTGCCCATTTGTTTGTGGATGATATGCTGCGGCAATCTTGTGCTTGACACCAACTTTTTGGAATGCCTTGGCAATGAGCTTGTTATCAAAATGGGTACCCTCGTCACTAATGATGGCTCTTGGAATCCCAAACCTTGTGAATATGTTCTTGCGTAGGAATCTATGGACGGTCTTTGCATCATTGTGAGGGGTGGCAATGGCTTCTACCCACTTAGAAACATAGTCGACCTCTAGGAAGATGTACATATTGCCACAAGAAGATGGGAATGGTCCTATAAAATCTATCCCCCAAACATCGAATAACTCAACCTCTAAGATGGTTTGTAGGGGCATTTCGTTCCTTCTCGATATGTTTCATGTTCTTTGGCAGCTGCCGCATTGTTTGTAGAATGCTTGGGCGTCTTTATGTAATGTTGGCCAAAATAAACCTGATTGGAGTACTTTTGCTACCGTGCGATGTCCTCCAAAATGGCCTACATATGGTGCTGCGTGGCACTACGATAGTATGGCTTGTTGTTCATCCTTCGGGACACACCATCTAATAACCTGATCTGCATAGTTTTTAAACTAGAAAGGCTCGTCCCAAAAATAATGCTTAGCATCATGTTGGAATCATTTCTTTCCTTGGAAGTTAAGTTCATAAGGTAGAACACCAGATACCAAATAATTCACAATGTCTACGTACCATAGTGTGGTTGTCGATGTTGCTGATGCAGCCTCTTTGTGGGCTGCTGTGAGATGCCTTCAACTTCCAAAACAGCTACCAGAGAAGAGGCTAGTAGCAATTGTTCATCAGGGAATGCATCCTGGATTTGGCTATTGGAAGTCTTTTCTTGTCCATTCTCAAGCCGAGAGAGATGGTCTGCCACTTGATTTTATGAGCCCTTCTTGTCTCGAATTTCCAGATCAAACTCTTGCAACAGCAGAATCCAACGGATCAGGCGAGGCTTTGCATCTTTCTTTGTGAATAGGTACCTTAAGGCAGAATGATCTTTGTGGACTATCACCTTTGTTCCAATAAGGTAGGGTCGGAACTTATCGAAGGCGAACACTACTACCAATATCACTTTCTCTGTAGTGGTGTAGTTGGTTTGGGCAGGAATCAGTGTTTTGCTAGCGTAGTAGATTACATAGAAGATTTTGTCTCTGCATTGTCCTAGGGCGGCACCGACGTCGATATTGCTAGCCTCACACATTAGCTCAAAGGGTTGGCTCCAATCAGGGGGAACTACCACAGGTGCTGTCACTAGCTTCTCCTTTAAGGTTTTGAATGCTTCTAGGCATGCTTCATCGAAGTTGAATGGTTTGTCTTGTTCCAACAAGGTACACAACGGTTTAGAAATTTTAGAAAAGTTTTCAATGAATCGGCGATAATAACCTACATGTCCTAGGAAACTCCGGATGCCCTTGACAACGGTCGGTGGCGGCAAGTTGGCAATCACTTCAATCTTGGCTTTGTCTACTTCTATTCACTGTGCAGAAATTTTATGCCCCAAGACTATGCCTTCATCGACCATAAAGTGGCATTTTTCCCAATTGAGTACCAGGTCTGTTTCCTCGCATCTTGTGAGCACTTTCTCGAGGTTGTCGAGGCATCTGTTAAAGCTGCTACCGAAGACAGAGAAGTCGTCCATAAATATCTCCATGAAGTCTTCTATCATGTCAGAGAAAATAGCCATCATGCAGCGCTGGAATGTGGCAGAGGCGTTGCATAATCTGAATGGCATTCCTCGAAAGGCATAAATGCCATATGGCATGTGAATATTGTTTTGTCCTGGTTCTCCGGTGCTATGGCGATCTGGTTATAACCTGAATATCCATCCAAAAAACAATATAAAGGTTTGCTAGCAAGGCGGTCAAACATTTGATCAATAAAAGGTAACGGAAAATGATCCATTTTTGTTGCTTTATTTAACTTACGGTAATCCATGCATATTCTCCAACCAGTTACTGTTCTAGTTGGAATTAACTCGTTATTGTCATTGCTTACCACAGTTATGCCACCTTTCTTTGGTGCAAATTGTACCGGGCTTACCCATTCGTTGTCAGAGATAGGATATATGATACCAGCGTCTAACCATTTTGTAACATCCGCTTTTTCGTCCTAGAGTTTAACACATTGAATTAGAATATTAAATTATTCTTTGGAAGTAAATAAGTTCAAAATTAAGCAATTGATTCACTTTAGTCCCCGATTTGCCTTCAATTAGCAATTATTGTATTAAATTGAAATTAAAAAAAACTTGGGCATTCGAATTGAAAGACTGAATTGAGTGAGTTAAGATGATAATATAGTTGAACGTTAATTTGATTATAACATGATCAAAGAAATAGAATTGGTGAATTAAAATAATTAGAATGGATATAAATCTCCTAGTGAAAATCGGGCCAAATTGTAAGAAGAGAGAATTATGTATGATCATAATTAATGACCAAATTAAAGAGAAAACAAAACATAAAATTTGCATGCTAAATATTAGAATTCTTTGGGCTGCCCTTAGTCAAAAGCAAAATTAGAATAAAAGTGGAGGGTAATTGGGTAAAACTACAATCCCCAAATTAAGGAATGTGTCTATCTTCCCCACCTTTTTCCTTAGTGTTGTCGTGAACCTAGAGAGAAAAAGGAGAGAAAGAAAACTTGAGTGAATTCTGAAAATTTGGCTTTAATGGAGGAAGGAAATTCATGCATGTTGATGAAATTGAGCTAGGAAGAAGTGTCATCTAGTGATTGCAAAATTTAAGAAGTAAGTACCTTGTTTTTCTTCTCTTTGCAGTTTGAATAGGAGCAAATTATGCATGTAAAATTTTAAGTTAATTTAAGCATGAAATTGATAGAGTTATGGTGATTAAAATGGGTTGAAATGATATACTTTTTGAATGGTTATGTGTAAACTACGAACCGAGTAATGAGGGACTGTTTTGAGGAAAAGTTAAGAGTTCTTGATTAAAATGAAATTTGAGATACTTAGGGACCAAACTGGAAAATTTCCATCAGGACAAAAGTGTATAAAAATGAAAATTCTTTATGGAACAAGCCTTAGATTGCTGGAAAAATAAACTCGAATAGGGAAATTTTGATTGGAATTAAAGCTGGACGTGTACTATGATAAAATGGAATTAGGGACTGTTTTGATTAAAATCAATAAATCCAAGGACCCGAATTACACAAAATTTAGCACTTAACTCAGAGTTTAGAATCAGGGGATCATGTAAGAATAAGTATGGAGTCTTGAGTTGAACTTGAAATAGTCTAATTTGGTGAATTAAGGATGCTAGTCATTTGAAGCATGAGAATAGGGCTAATCTGGAATTTCGTGAAAATGGAGGACTTATCTGTTAATTACAAGAATTACTAAGGATTTAAAAATGATGTTAAAGGATAGTATGAATCATGTATTAAGTGGTTTTGGGAATAAAGTGAAGTAAATAGGTGAAATTAAAGTTTAATGTGTTTAAAGAGTAAGCTGTCCAGAAATCTAAGTTTTGAACTGTTACTTTGAAAATTCACCAAAAATAGGATATAATGTATTTTGAGCTGAACTTTTTATGGTATAAACTTTGAAATGTATATTATCAATAAGAGAAAACGGAATTGAATTCCAGTATGTGAGTTAGAAGTTATAGATTAAAGAAGTTAGGCAGTACAAGTTGTCCAGGATTGTTAAAATGGTCGTGTTTAAGTAATAAACTGTATTAACTCAGAATAGATAAAAATATGGGATTTGTATGGTTGGAAAACTGAGTTTATTAACTTTCTAAGGGTGTATGATAAGTGGAATTTGGATTAGTAAGTAAGAAGTTATGATCAAAACGGTAATTGGTCCTCCAACTAATTAAATGAAAAACAGCTAAGAAGGTTAATGTTTGTAATTGTGTCAAAGGGTTAATGTGATTGAATTGTTCTCTGATATGGTTTGTACATGCTTTTTGTTTGAGTGTTAATATCAAATTTTTGAAGAATCTTTGGGGGAGGCAAAGGTTGGTCAATCAAGGGGGAGGAACAAAGGCATTATAATCAAAGATCAAGCTTAAAGGAGTATTGTGAGTGTAATTGTTTTAGGGTTGTGACTAGTGTCCTAACCACTCTATTTTATTTATGTAATTGATATGTTATGCATGAAATGGACTTAATTCAAAGTTGGTAACTTGTTTAGTAAGGGAAGGAGGTTAATATGGAAATGGAAGCATGAAATGAGTTATTGCTAATGCTTGTTTGTATGAAAATGTGGACTACCCTTGTGAGATATATTTGCTATGTTTTTATGAGCTTGTAATTACATGTAATGTTGATGTTTTTTAATGCCTTTATGTTGATCAAATGTGATATGAAATTATTTGGCATGACTTGTATGAGATGTTGAAAATTTCATGTTATGATAAGTATGTATTTCGAATCATGCAATATGAATGTGATTAATTAATTAATGGATGATATAATTGAAGTGTATGATAAATTGGAAAGATTAATAAGCCCTTGGTCGATTAGAGGTCTTAGATATAAAGGCATGCCTAGAGTCTAAGCTCCCTTGATTTGTTGCTTAGTGCAACCCATGTTTAGTACCTAGTGTACTCTCTGAACTTGTTGATCGAATGAGATCTTGCTTGGTGTCCAAGACACATTGATGCTATTGAGCATCCCCTGACTTGTTGCTTAGGCAACCCCTATTTGGTACTTGGTACCCCCTGTTGACTTGCTTATCTAATCCTTCTACTCTACCTAGGGCAATTAAATGTAAAACATATGATTAATAGAAGCTTATGAAGTGAATAATTGAAATAATAATTGAAATGGCATGATATGATCCATATTTGATAAATGAGCATTATGGACATTGGTACTTTCGAATGTGATTACAATGCATGTGGTATGCTTGAAAGGTTTGATATATGAGCAATATGGGCAATGGTCCTTTCGAATGAAACTGAAATGCCAAGTGTTATGTTTGAAATGTTAGATTCATGGACTATGAATAATGATCCTATTCGAATGACATGCCTATAATGTTCTATGATTTTGTTTATGAATGATTGATGATTCAATGAGATGTTTGGAATGGTTCTTGCTTGTTCGAATGTGAAGCATGGTGATAAACATGTTACAAATTGAAATGGTGTATGACCATATGCTATGAATGTGTATATATGTTATGTATGAAATTAATTGGGTTTTGAATATGCCAAGCTTAGTTAGGTGTTGCTTGTATGCTAATAAACCTAGCTAAGTAACCTAAAGGATGATCACAAGCTAATTAAAAAATGAATTAGTTTTAGTATTACCTCGCTAAGTACAATTTGTACTTATCGCTCCTTTGTTTCCTTCTTCCCAAATAGCATGATATCTTGGGCTTAAAGCTAGCACTTTCGATCGGGGCAAATCACAAGTCAAGAAAATGTATGATCTAAGTCTTGTCTTTAGACTCCTAGATGGTGGCTTTGAAGTTCTCTTAGATGTTCATCTTATTTTGTTTGGTTGTAGTCTTAGTCTACGTTGGTGTATAAACTTGTTGTATGCTCCTTGATGTCTAGTTTGGAGGCTAGTACCATGTTTTGTAAGTAGATCGAATGCCTCATTCGTTTTGTTGTAAATATGTAAGTCAAGCTAGTAGTATTGCATTGATTCTTTTTGTGTAAATGGTATGTTAGCTTGGCATTGCTTAAGGAGCATCTAGCTAGAATGATGTTTTGTAATGCAAGCATGATTAATGAAGGTTGTTATGTTAATTTATGTGAGCATGTATGGTTTGTATGAAATCACAATTTTAATAATTGGTATGTTGCGAAACAACCTAGAATAATTTGGTAGGATGATCGAATGGCATTGTATTAAAATGGTTCAAGTGTTTCGACATGCTTAGAATAAATTCTCTAATTGGAATTAATTTGTAACTAGTAGGACATGGTTAGTATAATTTGATGATATGAATGGCCTAATGTTTCGAATGGAATAATAAAGGAATCTTTAATTTGGATCCTTAATAAGATAATATGAAAATTTAAAGTGGTTTGTAAAATTGATAAGGTTTAATCTAGTTAATTTGCTAATTAGTCTTGTTATGTTAGAAAATTTTTGTTAGCCCATCTTTCCGCATGCGCTTAATAAGGTTTGCTTATATGTGAATTGATTCTTGTTTTGGTTTTCTATTCTGTTTTCTGCTTTCCGTCTCCGGTAACGCTCCTCGCTCCTAACCCGGGCAAGGGGTGTTACACATTTGATGATCTCCTTTTTGACAACTTCTCTCATGGAATCGTTCAATCTCCTCTGGGCATCCACCGTTGGCTTTTGATCCTGCTCGAGCTGGATTTTGTGCATACAAATGGCTGGGCATATTCCTTTTATATCTGCAATGGTCCAGCCTATTGCCTTCTTGTGCTGCCGCAGCAGTGCTATTAGTTTATGTTCATGTTTAGGCTGCAACTTTGAGGAAATTATTACTGGCAGTGTATCGTTCGGTCCCAAGTAAACATACTTAAGTTATGCAGGTAAGGCTTTTAATTCAAGAGTGGGTGGTTGTTCGATAGATGGTTTGAACATTCCCCCCCCCCCTTTCTGTTTAATTCAATGGTTCGAAGTACTTACCTGGCCTGATTGCTATCTAGTATGCTTCTTCTTGCTGCTCCAGTTCATGTTCTGTCCACTCCCTGCATTGATCATATTCTAGGCAAGCATCTAGATGGCTGCCGAGACAGTTGTCAAGGTCGCTGCCCGGGCAGTCATGTTGTAGGCATGGTCTGTTAGCTTTGAAGTTGAACTCTGAGATGGCCTCCATTAGCTGGCACTCTTCCAGATCATCAGCCTGTCTCATGCTTTGGAAGACATTCAACTTTACTTGTTGATCGTTGACCCTCATAGTAAGTTCTCCTTTTTCCACATCAATCAGTGTTCTGCCCGTAGCTAGGAATGGTCGCCCTAGGATTATTGGTGCCCTTTCATCTGCTTTACAGTCTAGTACCAGGAAATCGGCATGGAAAATGAATTTTTCCACCTTCACCAAGATGTCCTCAATCTTTCCTTCCGGTTGTACATATGTTCTGTCGGCTAGCTGTAGCATTACTATTGTTGGGCAGGCGTCTCCTATTCCCAATTTCTGGAAAACAGATTTGGGCATTAAATTGATGCTCGCCCCTAAATCACATAGGGCTAGTACGGAGTGGTTGCTACCTATTTTACAGGGAATTATGAAGCTACCCGGATCTTTCTGTTTCGGTGGTGCCTTATTGTGCAGCATTTCCATGCATCCTTCGGTCACTACCACTGTCTTAAATTCCTCGATCCTTGTTCTTCTGGATACCATATCCTTTAGGAACTTGGCATAGCTGGGCATCTGTTCGATCAACTCTACTAGTGGAAGATTGATTTTAACTTGCTTCAGAACATCCAGGAATTTTTTAAACTGCATGTCATGTTTCTGTTTTTTCAATCTTTGTGGGACTTGTGGTGGAGGTGTTGTGGCAGCGGTTTTTGCTTTGAGGGGAATCTTATCCTGGGAGGGAGTAACCGGTCCAGAATCTGTCTGTTTATTTTCTGGTTCCACGTTGCTTTCTTCCAGTGCTGCCGCGGCAGGTTGCCCGACGACTTGAACTGGTTTGGCAAGTGTTGTTTCTCTCGCAGCAGGCATGGATGGCTCTTGTAGTGTTATCCCACTTCTGGTTGTTATAGCTTTGCACTGCTCATGGGACTTCCCTTTTGTGGTTTCAGTATCACTAGGTAAGCCACCCATTTGCCTAGTGTTGATAATCTGAGCAAACCTTCCGAACTGGGTCTCCAGATTCTTTATCGCTGCCTCTTGTTTGTTCATCTTGCTTTCAGTCATGTACATGAAAGATTCAGTTTTGTCAATAAATTTATTTGTATTAGCCATAAAATCATTAGAACGGGATATAAAAGTATGCAGGGTAGATTCTAATGAATGAGTGTTCTTATTCTGTTGATGTTGAGGCAGCTGTTGTGACGGGTACTGCTGGTAGTTTTCCTGTTGCTGTTGTGGGTTGGCAGTAGTCTTGGGATTGCTCTAGGAGAAGTTGGGATGATTCTTCCATCCAGGATTGTACGTGTTCCTGGCAGGCCTGCTGTTCCTCTTGTATCCTCCCATAAAATTGGTAGATGCAGTACATTCAAAGAAATCGTGGTTGCCCCCACACTCATTACAGAATGGCTCCACAGCCTTGGCCTCATAGACTTTCCCAATGGGTTTCATAATGCTCATAACTAGCTCTGTCAGCTTGCCGAGGCGGTCATTGACAGATTCTGAGGCTTCTACCTCGTTCATGACTATTGTCCGCCTAACGCCGCCTTGACGGACTGTTGGGTACTTATAATCATTCTTGGTGGCTTGGTTCAAGATCCGCGGTGCCTCCTCTTGTGGTATGTCGAGGATGATTCCGTTAGTTGAGGCATCAATCGTCATCTGTGTTGGGTAGTTCATCCCGTTGTAGAACATTGACACTTGTGTCCAAGCCGGGAAACCATAGAGTGGCCAGTTGTTAAGCATCTGTTGGTACTGCTCCCATGCTTCATACATTGGCTCATCATCCCCTTTTCAGAAGGTTGTGATCTCATTTCTCAATCTGTCAGTGACATTGGATGGGCTGAAACGATCCAAGAAGTCCTTACACAGCTTTGTCCATGTGTTGAATGACCTTGTTGGCTGGTTGTTTAACCACTGCTTTGCCCTATCCCTCAGTGAATAGGGAAATAACTTCAGCCTAAGCACGTCTTGGTGGACTCCGTGTATTTTGAATGCTCTGCATATGTCCAGAAATCCTCTTAAGTGTTGTCGAGCATCTTCTGTGGTAGTGCCTCCAAATTGCCTCAATGTGTTGATCATGTTGAACATCACATGCTTCAGCTCAAAGTGATTTGCCTCGATCTCAGGTTCTGTCACTATTGGATCAAACCCTCTGAAGTCATGCTCCAAGTAATCCATGGTGGTTCGAACGTACTGTGGCTGTCTGGGCGGCACTTCTTGTTCTCTGAGCGGCGGGTCTTGCTGCCCATCCCTGCCATCATGGGCATTGTTGGCAGGGTTGTCGTTTTCCATGTTTACCTCTTCTTTTCTTTCTTCTTTAGCTTTCCCTAGGGCTGTTCTGATTTTCTTTTTGAGTTCTCTTGCTCTTCGTTTTATATCGTCGTAATAAATAATTTCTCCTTTTAGATTTGTACTGGTCATGCACTAGCAAAGGAAACTGTAAATTTTTTTTGATTAAAAATAAAAACAAAAAATAAAATTAAATGCAAAAAAATAAAAGTGTAGAAATTGAAAACAAATTTCGTTGTTACCAATCCCCGACAACGACGCCAAAAACTTGTAGAGCGTTTGGGTGTTCTCTAAATATGAGCGCAGGTGCACACTCCTGTCAAGTTATAGTATAAAAGATATCGTCTCCCATAGGGATTGGACAACTTGATTCGAATTGTTGTTCCTGCACAAGAAAAGTAAATGCACAAGTAAGTTGGTGGTTTAAGAGAAAAATAAAATAACAACATAAGTAATTAAAAAGGAAGAAATCAGGTTGATAGAATGGGCTGGGTTATGCTGCTATTTAGTGTGAAACTACGTTGAATAGGACAAGTTGCTTTGCGCTGTCAGACTCTGCTGCCTCGGCGAGGGATGGCAGGTGGACTGCTAAGACCCTCTCGCTGCCTCGGTAGGGGAATAGAACTGTGTCTCGGCGGAAAACTCAGCAAAACGCTTTGAAAGTGATCCCGCTTATGTCTAAGTCAGGATGTTGTTGATGCCCACTGCAGATAATATCAATCGCGGCATGAATCGTGCAAAGACAGCAATGTTAACTCGTCCTCTTTTAGCCGCCTTAAACCCTAACCTATGTCTAGGCCGAATTGATCACACTGTTTATAGATGAAATCGTACTTACTGCTTTCGTGAGTTCAACTTTCTCGATACCGAACAAATAGGTAGTAATCAACTAATCTTTCGCCTTAATTGAAAACTATGAAACACATGGAATAAGTAAACCTTGAAGTTTTATTGCAAAAAATAAAATTGAAATCCTAAACAACCGTTCTCACACTAATTACAACAAAACCCAAACCCAAAGAGAAATTTAAAACATAATGGCGGCAAGAAAACCTAAACTATGCCTAAGGGGAAAACCTAACTTGTCTTGAAGTAATATTACAATGAGTATATATATGCATTAGCTAGGTCTGGTCCTTCTTGGAGTAGAAGTCTTCAAAGTAACTTTTGCATTAAATGCAACTTTAAACTCTGACGTCTTTGAGTTGAATGTGGACTTTATCACGTTGCCTTGCTCCGCAAGTAATCTTGAGTTCCTCCTTCGGCGGCTCTGCCTGCTGCTACAAACATCAGAAAATTAAGTGGACATCATCGATAGAATCAGGATTTTCTACTCTACAGATTGCACTCCAGTTCTCCAATTCCATAGTTTGCTGTCTCGGGCGGCAAGTAGGGCGACGGCAGCTACTCGGCAGTTGTTGTCTCTGTCTGAAACTGCATCAGTACAGCTCATTGGTCTACTGCCTCAGCATCATGTCCTCAGCTTCTCTTTCCCTCTTTCAGCCTCTAGTACCTGAAACTAAAAGTACACTAAAATAGTGCCTTTTCTTCACCAAATAAAAGATAATCAATACAAAGCATAGCAAAGTAAAGAATACTGTAAAATGATATGCATGGTCCTAATTATGCCTAAAATGTACTCAAAAACAACAATAATATGAGATGGAATGTGCATGAAATATAGAACTTGTGGACACTTTACACCTACAACAAACGAAAGTAGTAGCCACGTTTCACAAACAAAAAGCAAGTTTAGTCGTTGAGAGACATGTGGGTTGACATAATATCCTCTTATTTAAGGATAAATGAGGTTTGGATAGTTTAGTCATTGAGAGACATGTAGGTGTTATCATGAAACTCTCACATGAGGATGGAAATATTCAAAAACCAGACATCTCCAACATCGACAAGTTTCGAGCCAAACCCAAATTTCAAACTAATGCATTAATAATGTAATAAACCAACGGGAAGAGGAAAAAAAGTACCAGGAATTTGTAAAGTCAATCATAAATCTCATCAAACAAATGATAACGGACACAAACTATCCAAAATCGAGTTACCAAAACACGAAACAACTCAACTTAGATCATAAACTGCTACTCCTAAACTTCAATATTTTGAGACTTGTTAAGGATGACACCTTCATATTTGACTTGGAACCACTTCATGGCATCTTCCTTAGTAACCCTGTGCTGAATGCCAACACGCGACTTGCACCTACGACGATGACCCACACGGTACCCAGCTCGTTCGAGAACAACATAGAAGTTCATACAATAGATACCAGTTGAAGGATCATACCTAGAGAAAAAAATAATATTTGTAAGTTTATGCTTTTATGGAGTTCACAACATCAAATATAGAATGTAACTATGAGTAAAATGAATCAACCTATATAACTTTTTCGTACTATCTCAATTATGGTAATAAAAGAACCAATATCCACAAGATTCCTCTTATGCTTATGGTATATCATCCACAAGGAAGATAACTTAAAATCTTAATGTCACATCATCACCATTCATTTCCCCACGTGGACTGCTTTCAATTGTTTGATAGTTAAAAGAATATTTCAGTAAAGAGAAAAATTATGAGAAAAAAATTAAACATAAAAACATCTTAGTTGAGAATAACTGTTACGATTCTTAAAATGTAGGGTAGGCTCATTAAGGTGATAATTCATGATGGTTATTAAGAACTGTTTATATCAAATTGAAAAAGATTGTCCATGAAGACTAAAATGAAGTCTAGATAGAATTATTCATATTGAACAACTAATAAAAACCTTCTATAGGACATACATCTTCTTCCCTTTTCAAAATAGCCAAAAACCATTTCAACTTCCCTTCTACCCAGCACATTTAAATACAGTATGCCTAGCCCAAATTACTCCTGCCTTTATTTGATACAGGAAATTATATAATTTAAAAAATTCGGCTCAAATTTAAACTTCTAAAGACAAGAAATTATTAAGTTTTGATTTAAACAAAAAAAAATACCAGGATAAATATAGTGTGACTCTAACTACTAAGAAGGTTGAAATTATTAGAACCAACTTGCCTATGTTCTGTAACATCAGAAAAAAGACGTTAAAGGATAGCAGAGAATGGTAATGCAAATAAGAATGCACAAAAAATTGAAAATTATGATACAAGAAAATGAAAGAGAATTAAATCAAAAAGAGAAACGTCCGTGCATAAAAGACTTAAAACGGATAAAGTGAATGTCAATGTACCTTCTCCAAATGCTATCAAGGAAAGAACATGAGCAGGGGATAAAACAACTTCTTCTTCATTTCCCTCAACATAAGTTTTCTGGGATGCTTTTACGATTTCAGAGTATCGTAACCCTAGAATTTTAGGATTTTTTCCCGCTCTATGGATTTGTGTCTTTTGAATTCTAATGAATGAGGTAAAAGCATGGGTAACCTGTTAACCGGGTTACCTCTTTTTTCTTTTTTTTAATCTGACGATTTAGGTTAATCCCCCTTGATCTAACGGTATAAAAAAGATGGCTTATTTTTAGCATGTATTTAAGGGGCATGTATTTAGAATCTCCCAAAGAGTTTTGACAAACAAAAAGAGAGGTTTTATAGGTTTTAATGAGGCTCTTGGTAGTAGTCCCTCTTTTGACCTAAAAAATGATATTGTTTTGGTATAATTTTGGATGTTTTAAAATGTTGTCATTTTGTTATCGTATGCCTTGTCATAATTCCGCTAATAGGTTAGAGAGTAAAACGGCTAATGTCTAATGTTTAGTGATTAAATATAAAATTAGCTTTGAACTTTCAAAAGTTACATAATAAACATTATAGTTTAATTATTACTCTATTTGTCCCATAAAATTTATCCCTTTTGTGTTCTAAAATCGTCTCACTTAAATTGTCTCATTGAAAAATTCAACTAATTTTGTTAGACACATTTTCTTTTCTTCTCTCTTTTTAGTTTTCCAACAAAGCAAACTTTAAATTTTCAAGAATGAAATTGTTATTTAAATTATTTTACAACACATCTTTTACACAAATTTTTTTTTTTTAAAATTACGTGAAAAATTAACAAGAGACAATATTTATGGGACGGAAATTTTTTTACAAAATAGTCACTGAAGTGCGCTATGCATACATCCGATCCGACCAATTCCATTGGGCCTGAGCTCCATTTCTTGACTGGAGCATACCTTTGAATAATATAAAAGCTTAATAGTCAAAAAGGGTCCAACCTATACTTTTTTTCAGTTTGGTGCATAACTTTTTTGGGTCACTTTGGGGCCTAACGTTTCATTTCATAACTCAGTTTGAGTTTTTTTGTCAACGGGCGTTAAAATTTTTTCGTTATCCAATAAAAACATGTCACATTTCCTATTTTATCTATTTATTTAATTTCTGAATTTCTTTAAAAATATAAACTTCTTAAAAAACCTCAAAGTTTTACTTTCTTTCAATGAAACCCTCAAATCACATCTCCTTTGTCGTTCGGCATCTCATACACGCCGGCGGTTCACCGTTCACCCCTCCCAAGCGTCGGATACCTCACCGTTCAACATCCCCCACCCACTAGCCGTCGATTAGAAGCCCAATCAGTCTCTTTTTCTTCATTTTTGGATGTTCGTCGACGAAACAATCGGTAATTCATTCGCCTGTTTTCGACGGCGGGATGATGGGGACTTCGGTAGTGAGGGGCCGATGAAGGCAAGAGCGGCCGGTGGTGGAATGGGGAAATTTAGGGATTTAGGGTTTGGATTTGGGTGTTTTAGAGAAATTGAAGATTTTGTTTTTTTTGTAAAATTAAAAATTTTATAATTTTTAGAAAAATAAAAATTAAAAAAATTACTAAAATATGCCATGTGTCGCATTTTTAATGGATAATGAAAAAATTTAACAGCCGTCGACGAAAAAATTGAACTGAATTACGAAATAAAACCTTATGCCCCAAAGTGGCCCAAAAAACTTTAAACACCAAACTGAAAGAAAAAAAAGAGTATAGATCGAGCCTTTTTTACTATTAAGCCTAATATAAAACACGTAAAACTGTAACTTGTACTACTAATTTAATTGCAAATTTCTGCAGTAAGCATCGCTAAATTCACACTATATTTCCTTGAATCAGGATAATTTATTTTAGGGTAAATTATAAATTTCACTACTCAACTATACTCCGACTCTTATTTTGATCATTAAAGTTTAAATTATTTTAATTTGCTCATTTAACTTTGACATTGCGTCGTTTTTTGTCACTTGACCGTTAAATTGCAAACGGTGTGATAACATGACAGATGGTCTTATGACTCACCAAAACGACGTAATTTTAAATCTTTATACAAATTATCAAAACGGCGTCGTTTTGAATCCTTATAAAAATTTTAAAAAAATAATAAAAAATAAAAATCTTCAATTTTCTCTTTTCTTCTTCCTCTCATTTTCTCCCAATCTACCTAAATCAATCCAGATTTCGGCCACCATCTGCTGCAATAAACCACCACATTGGCCATCACCACATATTACTGTCCATGATTCACCTTTAGTATTATTATTATTTAACTTGCTAAAAGATTTGATTGAAGAGATTTT
Source organism: Hibiscus trionum (assembly GCA_030270665.1). Taxonomy (NCBI): domain Eukaryota; kingdom Viridiplantae; phylum Streptophyta; class Magnoliopsida; order Malvales; family Malvaceae; genus Hibiscus; species Hibiscus trionum. The sequence goes on from BSYR01000006.1 coordinate 13,938,092, forward strand.
GGGAGGTAATGATGCGATTTGAGAACCAGGGTTTTAATTTTCGATTTTTTTTTGTTGTAATGTTGTATTGTTGGGTTTCTATATTGTTTGGATCCAAGGATATTTAGATTGAGAGCTTAAAATTTTAAAATAAAAAGGTGCAGCTTTCCCCCTTTGTTCTGTCAAATGGAAGGAAGCAAAAAGGTAAGTCTTTGGTTTGTCTGATCTCGGTGCTGCTGCATCCATTCTGGCTTGTTTCTGCTAATGTGGAAGGTAAACCTATTTTATTTTTCCTTGCAACATCCCATTTTCGTTATTTTCCTTCAATTACTTTTGAGTTTGATACTTAAATTTTGTAACATACTTGCTGTTTGCATAATGGGTTTTTGATACGCCGTTATATAAAAACAATTTCGTACAAAAAAAATATATGATCATCATTCTTATATCGAAAACTAAACTTGCATCAATCGACTAAATCAGTTCATCTGATTATTTAGTGTAGTGATTGCATGATTTTGGATGAAGCAGTTTGATGATTGGCTTGTAGGATTGGTTTAGGAGAAAATGCCATGAAGAAAGAAAGAAGAAAAGAGAAAATGAAGGGGTTTTATTTTTTTAAAACTTTTATAACTTGTGTAGGGATCCAAAGTTGTCGTTTTGGTGAGTGATCAGATTATTTTTTATGTTATCATATTGTCTGTAATTTAACAGTGAGTGACAAAAAATGACGCAAAAATAAAATTGAGTGAATAAATTTAAAACTTTTATACTTCAGCAATCAAAACAAGAACGAAAATAAAGTTGAGTGGTGGAATTTGTAATTTACCTTTTATTTTATCGGGAATAAGAACAAACACTTGGCGATTTGAGGAGAGAGCCCCGTTGCCGACTGTAGTAAGGGATAATCGCAGTCGTTCACTGTGCTAATACTAAGTGCTAAGTGCTAACATTGGATTTTCCACCCTCTCAAATTTTCTCAACATTTCCACGTCATTTGATTTTTGATTAAGAAAGGGGGGAGGGACCCACTTTTCATTTGGAGAACCCTCGACTCCTGCTTGCTGCTGCTTTAGCTTTCCTTGTTTAAAAGCATTTCTCTATTTCTCTCTCTCATTAGCTAAGCAAAAAAGCAAAATCTAAGTTTGTAGAGCTTGTTCGGTCACTCCTGATCCTACTGTCCCTTTGTATGTACTCTCTTATCTTTTTTATGCTTAAAAACGCTTACTTTTTTGCTGATCTTTTCTTTTTTTTTATTTTTGGGTAATGAGACTGAGTGCAGTGCACTAAAACTTGCCGGGAAGTTTGGCCGGAGGATGGCAGATCTGTGTGCTGATAATGGGAATCTAATGGCAATCGCTGAACAAGTTATAAAACAAAAGCAAGAGCAAGAGCAACACCATCAGCAGCAGCAACAACTTCTTGGTCTTAATCCCTTCTCTTTGAATCCTTGGCCTAACACCCACCATGGCCTTTCTAACTCCTCTAATGTCGGCTATGGGCTTTCGGGACCGGGTTTTGCCGACCCGTTTCAGGGGGATACCGGGGAAGGGTTCCACTTCCCTAACATGGAGCATCATCATTCGAGTGGCTTTCGGTTCCCGGATTTCGGTGGTGGTGCGGGTGGGGAGTTTGAATCGGATGAGTGGATGGACAGCTTAATAAACAGTGGACATTCAACGGATAGTTCGAATCTGCCGTCTGGTTGTGACGCGTGGCAGAACAATGCTGATTTCGGTCTCTACGGTGCTGATCCGTTTAGTGCTTGCCCGAGTCGACTCAGCGTGGCGTGTTCTCCGCCGTCTAATCTGAACCGAGTGATTTTCTCAACAGAGGCACAGAAAAACCCTAGTACTACTCTTCAAGCTCAACCTCAGACTCAACTACCTGCGTGGCCGCCATCCCCGCCTCCTCCTCCTCCGCCGCCGCCGCCGCAAGTAACCGTTAAAGAAACAAAAACAAGCAGTCTACAAAACCAGAATCCAAACCCAATCAACACCGACGGCGCAGGCGTCTCCTCTAGTCCCCACGAGGCTGAGTTAGCTCCTCCGCTTTTAAAAGCTTTACTGGACTGTGCCATACTCACTGAGTCGGAACCTGAAAGAGCGATTAAATCACTGGTTAGACTCAGGGAATCGATGTCAGATTGTGGAGATCCAACTGAAAGAGTAGCTTTTTACTTCACCGAAGCTCTATACAGCAGAGTCTTCCCTCAAGCTGAGAAAAGATCAACGATGCTTGAAACGTCCTCGGAGGACTTCACTCTCTCTTATAAAGCATTAAACGAGGCGTGCCCTTACTCGAAGTTCGCTCATTTAACGGCAAACCAAGCGATTCTCGAAGCAACGGAGCGATCGAGCAAGATTCATATAGTTGACTTTGGGATTGTTCAAGGAGTTCAATGGGCTGCTCTGTTACAAGCTTTGGCGACACGATCAGCCGGAAAACCGACCCGAATCCGTATCTCTGGTATACCTGCTCCGGCTCTAGGATCAACTCCAGCTCCTTCTCTTAATGCTACTGGTAACCGTCTACATGACTTTGCGAAGCTTCTGGATTTGAATTTTGAGTTTGAACCAATTCTAACTCCGATTATGGAACTTGACGTGTCGAGTTTCCGGTTTGAAGAGGATGAGGTTTTAGCCGTGAATTTCATGCTTCAATTGTACAATTTGTTAGATGAGACTCCAGTCGCTGTGGAAACTGCTCTAGCTTTGGCCAAATCTTTAAACCCGAAAATTGTGACATTGGGTGAGCACGAAGCGAGTTTGAACAGAGTCGGGTTCTTGAACCGGTTCAAGAACGCATTGAGGTATTACTCGGCCATGTTTGAATCGTTGGAACCGAACTTGCCTCGTGATTCACAGGAGAGAATCCAAGTCGAGAGACTCTTACTGGGTCGGAAAATCGCGGGGGTTATTGGACCGGAGGAAGCTGAGAACCGAAGGGAACGAATGGAAGATAAAGAGCAATGGAAGGTTTTAATGGAGAGTGCTGGTTTCGAAACGGTTGCCCTTAGCCATTACGCGATAAGTCAAGCGAAAATTCTACTGTGGAATTATAATTACAGCTCCTCCTATTCATTGATTGAATCCCAACCTGGATTTCTCTCTTTAGCTTGGAACGAGGTGCCTCTACTCACTGTTTCTTCCTGGCGTTGATTACTTTTCGTCAGAGTATTTGGCATTACTGTTGTAAATGTTTTACACAGCGTGGATTGAGAAACAGATTTTAATGTCGGTGAAAATTCAAGCGCATTTGTTATTTCCATGCTTATATTTCTTCATTTTGATTTTTCTTTCGTATTCTAGTTCTGTGTTTCTCTTCTTGTTGGGGTTTTTTTGAACTGGTTTCTAACTTTCAGCAATCAGCATGACAAAAATTGTAACACAGAGGAGATGAAAATCCGAGGAGAAGCACACTTCCTTTAGGTGTTAACTGTTAAGTAGCTTTGTTCTGTATACGAATTTGGGACATTTTGATATGCTTTTCTAATCTTAATTTCGTGTTAATGTCGACTTGAATTCAGTTCCTTTGCAAATCTGCAACAAAAGGCGAGAAAAGAAACTCTGGATGTTATACTTTCTTGTTCTGCTCACTGTTAGTCCCTGAATCCAAGACCAGTAAAAATCTGTCTGAATTTACTAATCTCGTCAGATTTCTTCACCAGGCCTGCTGCAATCCTGCACGGTCTTGTGAAAACCGTGAACAGAACCAATTAAAATTGTCACCCTCTATAGGGAGTTGTAATTTGATGTTATGGTAGTAGTATTATTAATGGGAGGATTTACCCAAATATTGTTTTTTTCCCAACAAGTACTCCACAGTTTATTTCCAACAATATGGTAGTTTACTGTAAAAATTAAAATTCGAATTGATTTCTACCCGTTTTTGAACAATAAATTTTAAAAGAATAAAAGAAAATCAATCTAAAGTCGGATTGCTCACCCTCCGACTTTAAACACAGACATAACATCCATATGTTGCCACGTGGCAGCCATGTAGAGGGTTAGGCAATGTTCAAAGACGGACTGCCCTCTATCTGACTTCAAACAGTGTTCGACAGAGGGCAGTCAAGGGTGACAGGTACGCAGTGATGCAGGGTGGCATGCATGGCATGCCTCGTAAATGAGGTTGCATGCATGCCAGTAAGTTTTTTTAATTGTTATAATAATTTTAAATTATATAGGAGTAATGTAAATTTATTGATTTGAAATTTATTGGAGCAGATAAAATTCGTATGGTATGTAAGGGAAAGAAAGTATAGTTTTTTTTTAAATAGGTTATGTTGAAGGTAATTTGATAGAGAAAAATTGAGTAAAAATTTGAGTAAAGAGAGAGAAGAAGAAGCATAAGAAGAAAGTTGTGGGGAAAAATATTGTAAGTCGATTTGGAATTTTTATTTTTTTATCAGCATAACATTTTATGTTGTTTGAAATTTATTTTTTGTGTTAAAACGATGAATGTTTTATTTTTGTTTAGGATTATAGTAGCGGGAAAGGATCGTAATTAGTATTTTTGAGAAATTAGTATAATTTTTTAAAGTGTATTCGAATTGAAATAATTATGTTAATGAGTAGCATGTTTTAAAATTATTGTTATTTATAGTTTAAAATTAGGTTTAGCGACATTTGTAGTTGTTCATTTTGATTTGTGTATTATAATTGAAAATATATTTTTTTCAAACATGCAGAGAAAAGGAACAACAACAAATGTGTGGCGATTGTCCATTGCAATGGATAAATTGTGAAAACTGATGTTGGTATTGTACTTAAATCTGAAAGTCATACGAATATGAGATTTGAAAAGAAAATCACGCTTCGAGTAATGAAGAAAAAGATATCCGAGAAAATTAGAGCTGAGATTCATAGTTTGCGGTATCGATGGCTGACATGTCACAATCCAGTCAGATATTCCGCAATAGCTCTCGAAGATAATATAGATATGGGAATAATGATTGCAGAGCATGAATCTATGGGTATTCAAAATGTCGAGTTGTTTGTTGAGGTGCGTGATATTCCCGGCCCATCCAAAAACGTAGTTGGGGAATCTAATCAAATGGGTTTCGATAACGAGTTTGATATGTTCGGAGGTAGTTTTGTCACATTGTTGACAAGTGGGACATCTAGTGAATTTCATCAAGGTGGGTCGTCGACATATGTAGCATCACACGGGTCGACTGTTGAGAACCTACGAGGTCGATAGGGAGAATCACTTAAAGATTCCAGCGAAAAAGAAAATATTGGGAAACCTGATTTGTTCCTTAATAACGTTGGTGATGTCCCTGATTTCGGTGTTGGAAAATTTGTTCCGACCGAGAGCGACATCACATTCTATGAACTTCTTGCTCATAAGAACTCGGTGAATTTCGATGAGATGAGGGTGCCACAATTCCCAGATATACCTCAATTAACTTTGAGTCAGCATAGTGAATTATTTGTTGAGCTTCGATTTAATGAAAAGAATGAAGCTACATTGGCAATTAAAGAGTATAACATCATGCAATATATGGACTACGTGGTTGTAGAATCCACCCCGAGAACTTTATTTGCGAAGTGTGTGACATATGAACAAGAGTGCAATTGAAAGATTTGAGTGTCAAATCTTAAAAAGATAGATTGTTGAGAGGTCACAAAGTACAACGACGATCACACATGTTTACGAACATCCATCAACCAGGACCACACCAAATTGGACTCGAATGTAATAAGACATCCGTGATGAAGTTGGTTGAAGCAAATCCAAAGGTTCTCGTTTCAGCGATTTAGGTAACCATTGCGCAACAATTTTAGGCGTACAATAAGTCGTACAATGAGCTACATGCTTTATTGGTAGCAATGACATGTTTCATCCTAGGCACCATAATGAGGTATGAAACAAAAGATGCATACGACCGACAAGACTAACTAATTGAAGGGCATAATTTTTTTCATCGACTATTTTAGGCGTTGAAGCCATGCATTTGAAGGCTTTCTATTTTGTAAACGTATGATCCAAGTTAATGGCATGTGGCTGTACGAGAGATACTCTCATATACTGTTGATTGTCGTTGCGCAAGATGATAAGAGCAATGTCATTTCGATTGCATTCGTAATTGTTGAGGGAGAGACGGCGAAAGCTTAAAATTTCTTTTTGACCAATTTATGTGACCATGTTATCTGAGAAGATGAGGTCTGCATTATATCTGATCAAGGAACAGATATCAAAGCAACAATTAATCAAGAGGGAAGTCGTTGGACACCTCCGCACGCATACTCTACATATTGTGTTTGTCACATCGGTAAGAACAACTATGAACAGTTCAAAAATTAATACATTCGTAATGAGATTTTAAGCATGGGTAAGTATCTTTTTTTCAAATTTCGTTACATAGGCCCATCCAATTATGTGCTTTGATTTTTCTAGATGATAACAACATATATTATGGCACATGATATCAACTACTACGTCCATAATTTGAGAGGAAGATAGTGAATTTACAGAAATATGGCGAGCGTGTTTGGAGTTGGGCCAACAATATCGAGAGAGAAAGATGAGCCCAATCATATGAAGAAGGTGGTAGACTATACATGCAAATGACAACCAACCTTGTGGAGTGCAAAAATGAAGTACTGAAAGGATCATGTCATCTTCCAATAGCATGCTTGGTGAAAAAGACGTACTATCGATTGACTAAAGTTTAGTCCATTAAAGAGAAGCATATCCAGTCCTTAATAAATAAGGGACAACTTTGGGTTCTTAATTTTATCGACGAAAATTACATAACTAACAAAATCAACTTATTATATTAAATTTAAATCAACCAATCATCATTAATTAATTAGAATTTCACTTTACCACTCTAAAATTTGTGCCATTTTGCCTAAATAATGCAACTTATTACTTAATTAAAATACTAATTCAAACATCTAAAAAATTTACTAATTTCCAACTCCTAAATTTAAAATATTTTTTTCTTAAAATTTAAAATTTAAAATATTTTTAATAATAATAATAATATAACTTTTATCTTTAGTCTCTATATTATTCGGTAATTTGTCTTTAAAACCCTTCAATTTTAAGATTTTTACAAACTAGTCACTAATTTACTAATTTGATCATTCAAGTTCTATTTTCTCTTAACAAAATTCATTCCATTCAATAACTAACAAATCCAACAACATTATGCCAGTGTTCTATAAAATCCTCTAAAAATAACATTTTACTCATTAATGCTCAAATTTCTCAATATACTCATTTTAGTCCAAATATACTCGTTTTTCAAAAATTATTATAAATAAATCTAATAAACCATAAATTAAACAATAAAAATATTCAAACATAAAAAAATCAAACATCAACTTTAAAAATTAAAAAAATCAATAACTTAAAAGTAAACAATAATACACCTCTATTTGCCGTACTTACTATATTTTCTTCAAATCTTCCTCTCCTTAATCTACTTACAAATTTTCTTCTCTTCAACCACCTATTTAACACAAAAAATAAAATATAAAAAATTCAACTTCAAAATTTTAAAAATATAAACGATATAAAATTCAAAACTTTAACTAAATAATAATAAAAATTCGTAATAACAAGAAAAACATAGCTACATGAAAAATAAAACTATTGAATTGAAATAATATTAAAAATAAACTACATATCTTATATCTACTTACAATTCCTCCAAATCTTCTTCTTTTTTACTCTATCTTCTCAAAATTTTCATCACAAAATATATCTATCTTCAACCCATATTTAACCTCAGCTACTTTAAATTTTAACAACCCAACCCAACCCAACTCAACCCACCTACCAACCATCAAATCAAATATAATAACAATTAAAAAAAACATGCATGCCACTCTACACCAAAGCTGCATCACTGCAACCCATGCACCCCCATCTAAACACTATTTGAAGTCGAATGGAGGACACTCTAATTTTGAACAGGGCATGTTGCCCTGGGTGGCTGCCGCGTGGCAGCAGGTGGATAACCCTCCACTATTTGAAGACGGGGGATCCTTCTTTGAACAGTGTCTTTACATTTTTTTTTAATATTTTTTGGTAAATTATTATCCAAAAATGGATAAAAATTTATTTGACTTCTGATTTGTACAGTAATTCATCATATTGTTAGAAATAATTTGCTGAGAACCATATTTTTTTTTTGGGGGGGGGGAACCAAGCACAATATTTGGGTAAATTCTTCATTATTAATTACTTGTGTTTGTTTGTTTTTTCTATTTAAATATACACCTTTGAAGATTAAATATCAAATTAACACTCATTTACAATTATTTATTAAATTGACATTTTAACTTGAATCATGAGAATACATATCTGATTGTCTAATCTGGTGATTATAAAAAAACTTGCGACTAATGAAGTGCATTTTGTTGTATTTTAAATATTATACAACCAATATGGCATTGTCAATTACAGAAAGGAAGAAAGGAAAAAGTAGCGAGTGAAAAATATTTTTTTTTAATATTTGTACAAAAAATGTAACATTTATAGTACGTGCCGAAGACACGTGCTAGTTTAAGCTCAAACACATGATAGCACAAGTTAGATGATGGCGTGCATGAATAAATTTTTTCTTCGATCACTTAACGAGTGTATGTTTAAAATATAATTTTTAACATACTCTCATTGAGTGATTGGACATAAAATTCATACATGTACACCGTCTAACGCTATCTTAACTCTTGCTCGTGCTCGTGCTAACATGTGTCTTTGACACATTGTGTACGTTGTGTTTATTTGAATAAAATCCATTTTTTATTTGGTCCTTTGACATTATTTCAACTTTTTCTCATGTAGGTATGAAGAAGTATTTTTTTTTAAAAAAAATCTTGACATAACGTGTTTCTTCAAAAGTATGTTTGACAAAATTCGTCTTCACCTATGTGACATTGTAAATGTGTCATTCTGACAAATAATTAGAGATCAATATCATTTTAGTGTTTAATTTTTTTAAATGACACATGAATAAAAAATACCTCAAGTTTGAGCGTACTAGTACATGAGTAAGCAATAAACTAATTTCATTTTGTAATTTTTAGTTACTCACATCGCATGATTTAATTTGGATGAAGTGAAAGAATAAATAATACTTAGAGTAAGTGTTAATTTTTATATGAATTTTCACTCATTTTTCTTAAATTAAATTTAAATTTGTACTAATTCTTTAAAAAATTATTTTTAAACTCGATATAATAATTAAAAAATTTCATTATATCATTAGTGTACATTATCTTGTTTGAGACTGTTCAGTCTGTTTTGTTTTGAACAGTGACTTTATGTGATTGTGGAAGACCAACACAGTACTTGTAGATTTCACGGAATAGGGTTTTCTGATTAAGACCTATTTAGAAACTGTGTTGGAGTAAATGATCTGTCAGGTCATCTTCTCTCTATCGATTTTTTAAGGCTGCTGCTTTGTTATTTGGCTGAGCTATAAAAGGACTTTGAAGTTGAATTTGCATGTGGGTGGCTGTTTCCTTTCCTGGCTCCTGCTAATCTTAATTCTCTCAATCTTTGGGCCTTTCCCAAGCGTGGTTGGTTATAGATTTAATGACCGTCATTTTCGTGGGAATGTTTATGTATTTATTTTCACCTCAATTTTTTTTTTTCACTAAAATTAATCCAAGTATTTAAAACAAGAGTGGTCACAATTTAAATGATTTTTCATTTAAGTCTTTCAAAAATAATGTTAAATACTTTTAATAATTAAATTTATTGAGCGGATCAGTGATAAATCATAATGTTGTTCCTTTTAAGTAATCTGAGCTCGAACAACGTAATTTACAGGTATATTACCTTGTAATTGGATTAGGATGTTCTAATACAAATTCATATAGATAGACTTGTGAACTCTTTCTGTCTAATGCAACAATTATTCTCGGAACTTAGCCAAAAAAATCGGTATATGTGTCAGAGGTGGATCTGCTAAGCTTCTAAGGGGAACAATTGCATCTCCTATTTTTTGGGGAAGCAAGTATAGTTTAAATGTTGAATTTTTTTTAAAAAAAATTATTTTGGTTTTGTTAAGAGAGAAGAAAATAAACATACATACGCATTTAAAGAAATAAATTTATTTTGTACCCTCAATTTTTAATTTTTAATTTTTAAATCCGCTACATATGTGCGTGGGTGGGGGCCGATGCCCTGATGTTATTAAACTTGATCAATGTCCTTTTATCCAGATTGAGGGCCAACATGTTTTGATTTCATCTTACACGTTTGCATAATAGAGGCATGGAACTTGGGCCCCCTTCTTAGTTCTTCCCTTGATGGTCCAAAACATGGTCGGTTCCCTTCTCTTCTGGCTGTGGTTTGATACTTTTGGCTGAATCTGGTTTGGCCCCAACGAAAACTATATCTGGACAACGGAACATGAGGTTGTACCTGTTACTTCAGTCTCATAAAACTATGATAAGTTTCTCTTTAAAGTTTAAATAGAAATAAATCCTAAAATGTCATTAGAATCCCACCTACATGAAACATAAGACCTGCTGAAATCTGTTTGAAATCCGAAAGAAAATTAATAATATCAAACAGCTATGTTATGTAAAGCAATTAAATATTTAAAAAACCGATTTTGCTTTCATGTTTTTAGGGTGGACAAAACTCGACTAGACTCGAAAAACTGAATTATTCAATTCGACTCGAGGTGAAAAAACTCGACTCATTTTGACTCGGCTTGTAATTTCATAAACTCGACTCAAAAAAATTTTAAATAAAATTTGAGTTATGAAATGAAAATCCGAATAACTCGAAATATTTAGTAAAGTTGATTAGTTTTCATATTCAAGACGAGTGTGTCAATTCTGCATGATATATTTTGTATATTACATGTGAAAATATAACGAAATATATATGTATATGCCGTTATAATTAGAATCAATATGTGCACCGCCAAACGCTATATATATATATATATATGTGTGTGTGTGTGTGTGTGTGTGCGCGTGCGTGTGTACACCGCCTACGTATATGCATACATAAATATATGTTAAGAAATATATACATGTACAATTAAATTTGTACAGAAACTCGAAAACTTGATTCGATTCGAAAAAAAATCAAATAAGTGAATCGTAAAATAGGACTTATAAATTCGAATAACTCAAAATTTTTTGACTCAACTTGACTCGATCGAAAGCCCAGAACTAATTATTTTTCACCTTCCTTGGACTTTTACATTTTGTTATTTTCCATGATTTTTACGGTATTAAACAAGTAAATCATGGTTTCTAAAACTCTCTTTATATTAGAATGTTTTATATTAGAATGTCTTATGTTCTTGTCAAAAATATATTTCGAAATATGACTTTATATATAAAATATAATAACATTTTTTAATAATTACTCATATTTCTCAAGAAAAAATACAATAGCTGATAGTTTGGTATCAATAAGTTGCGGTTTGCCTATAGGAGAATTGAGCTTTTCAACGACCTGCTTACTGCTATTGCTACGTTAGTGCAAGCGGAAATTTAAATACAAGTAATTTAATTTATAAGTAATTTTTCAATAAAAAAATTATAAGTAATTTAATTTACTTTTGTTAATTTTAAATATTTTTTTTCAATATTTGGTTTTAATGGTCCAAATTACAAGTAATTTAATTTATTTTATTTATTTTTAAAATTAATTTTTTAAGTACTTGTTATTAGGGCACAATTTACAAGTAGATTAATTTATTTTTCTATTTTTAAAATTTAAATTTTCTAATACTTGTTATTAAGACCCAATTTACAAACAAATTGATTTTTTGTCTAATCTTAGTATTTTTTAATACTTATAATTAAGATTTTAATTTTCAAATTTGCCCTTAAACCACCGAAATGTAAAAAAAAAAAAAAAAAACAGACCTAGCTGTCCTCAACAGTTAGTTGTCTTACGGATTAATTTGTTGTATTTGATAAAAAAAATATATCTTTTATACAATAGTAATAAAAGTGTTTTTTTATAGTTACGGTTTCAACAACTCATTATTTTTTTAATAATTTTTACTTAAAGGAGAAGAATTTTTTTTTTTACTTTTACTGAGTTATGAACTCACAACCTAGAAAAATGAGAGGATATCAACTGAGAAGTTTAACATAACACAATTATTTAAAAGTATAATACATATTATTTTAGTGACATTTTTATCTTTTCATTCTTTTATATAATATTTAAACAAAATAAATAAAAAATATTACTTGGTTTTGAAACACATGACTAATAAAATTGAATACAAAACTTCAACCACTCATTATTATTATTATTAGGGTAAACTACTTGGGTGACCATTTAATTATTGAGTTTGGCCTGTTTTAACCACCGAATTATAAAAATTCAAAATACGACCACCCAACTATTTAATTTGACCTATTTTGACCACTAACCGTTAAAATCTAACAGAAGGATGACATAGTTGTTAATGAAAATTTGTATAATTATATATTTGGTCCTTATTAGTTACATATTCTATCAATTTGATCCTAATTTTAATATCTTTACTCTGTTTCTTCTCTTATATTAGAAAAGTGTCTTTTATTCTATAAAGATCCAAGTACTCAAACAATAGGGACGGATATTTATTCAATTTCTTCCCTAGAATTGTTTAAAAAGACTTAATCAAAACCAAAGGCGTTAACAAATACTGTTTTTAGGTGTGCTGCTTTTCCATGAAAATATTACGTGAATGACTCGACGGAGATGCACTTAACAAATACTGTTCTGCGCAACCATTGTTCTACAAACAAGTTGTTCCAAACAGAAAGTGTTCTAAACATAAGCAGATCTGAACAAAAAACTGTTAGGAAGACGAGCTGATTTGAATAAGATTTATTAGTAAAAGAACTTCCAGTGGAGTAACATGGTCAAATCCAAACCATGTAAAACAATTCTACTTTTCTCTAAGAAATAGATAATGTATCAGCAGTCCAAATCCTTATCAGGGGATATATATAAAGATTGCACCTGCAAGCTAATTAGCTAAACACAAGATGAGCCAAAAAGAAAGAAAAGATTACACCAAGTAAACTGATAAAGCACAAATCTTTGGGATATTCTAGTGTTGAAGCTTCCGAATGGTTACCATTACCTGAACTGAAAGGAAGTTCTCACGGTAATTTGAAGATGCATCGACTCTCAACACTAAGCAGAGAGGGAACCGTTAATGCTTTCCTTGTTACTAACTTGAACCTGGATTTAAGGATTCCATTTGTTGAGATTCAGCTGGCAAAAAACAACTTCGATAAGAAGTTGCATATTGGTAAAGGTGGATTTGGGAATGTTTATCGAGGGACTCTCAAGAACGGTATGAAAGTGGCAGTGAAACGAAGTAGGTCCAAATGTGTCAAATTGATAGAATATGTAACTAACAGTGATCAAATGTGTAGTTATACAAATTTTTATTAACACTCACGTCACCCTTACGTTAGATTTTAACAGCTGGTGGTCAAAATATGTCTAATTAAATAGTTGAGTAGTCGAATTTTAAATTTTTATAGTTCGGTGGTCAAAACAGGTCAAATTCAATAGTTGAGTTGTCACACATGTAGTTTACCCTTATTATTATTATTATTAAGATAAATTTTACATGATATATTTCGTTTTTTTATAATAAAGACCTATCATAAAAATAATAAATTTTCTACAAAATTAATTGTAATTAAATTATTTATGCAATATAGTCATATTTAATAATTTTTATTAATTTCCTTCATACAGTGTGTGATGGAATTTTTTTTAATGGAGTGGGTGATGGATTCTAGTCAATAATCATTACTAAAAAATATTTTTGTTAATCATTTTCAATTAAATTGGTCCTAAATAGTGTGGATAAAAATGAACGTGATGTGTCTACTTTATATAGTCGTTTCCTCCTATAAACCGCCTCACACCACACGCGTTTCTGAACTGTTGCTGGATGATTTGAGGGTGAGTCTGGGGTGTGGTTAATTTTTTTAATAATTTAAAATTAATTATAAATAATATATGTTCATAAATATTTTTAATTTATTGACAATGTGCATACATTATGTGAACAAAGCGATTTAAATTTGTATTTTTTAAGATGAACATCATCCACTTTTCCACTAATATATTTGTTGTGTTTAATGGGTGTGGTTAATTTTAATACTAAAAAACGGCACAATCGAAATATTAGAAAGTACATAACTTAAAATGTTATTCATGTCAACCTAAATGTTACTTAAAATATTTTTCACTACAAGTTTTGAAATTTGTCTATGAGTTTCGAAACTTACCACCAACCTAAAATGTTACAAAGAAAATATAAAATTTTAAATTGTAAACTAAAATGCTACGAAAATATTTTTTCACGACAAGTTTCGGAACTTGTCTATGTGTTTCGAAACTTACTACTAACCTAAAATACTATTATAAAGTATAACATTTTGGTTATGTGTGTAACATTTTAAGTTCTCTATTTTTAAAATATTGGCTGTGTCATTTTTAACTGTAAATTAACTTGTTGTACAGTAGTGAACAAGGGCCTATTCAATAATGCTTTTCCACCAAAAGTCGAAGCGCCAAACAAAAAAATATTATTAAATATAAGAGTGTTTATAAAAAACCGAACCGATGTATCGTACCGAAAATCCTGAAAAACCGGACTAAATGGTAGGTAACCGAACCGGAAAATTTTAGTTGAAATGGTACGGTAACCGTACCGGTAAAATTAATGGTTAAACGGTACGGTAATTATTACATTTTTTTAAGAAACGGTTAACCGAAAAAACCGCCAATATTTAAAAGAATATTATAAGATTTTAGACTTTTAGCCCATTCAATTAGCCCAAAGAAAAATTTTGTTAATTTTACTAAAATTTTGTCCCCTTTAATAAGCCCATTCAATATTATTTGCTTGACACTTTTAGTTTGTTATTTTATAAAGAAAATTTCAATTTATTGTTGGAGTTGTTGATTCAATTGTTGATGTAAAACGGTTCATGATTAACCAAGTAACCGTACAGAGTAAATCGGTTAACCGCTTAAGCAGTAACCGACTTAAACGGGACGGTAACAGTTCATCAAAATGTCGAACCAAAATTTTTGGTAACCGTACCAATAAGCTATGACGGAACGGTTAACCGTCTATGAACACCCCTAATTAAACAGGCAATTTTAGTTTAATAATCATTTTTTAATTATTATTTGGGAAAATGGCTCCCAAAAAATAATATTTGGCAAAATGACCCCCAAACTTGCCACGTCGGTAGACATCGCGTTGTGTAGGACGCGATGTAGGATATCGCGTTCTGCACAACGCGATTTCAGTCTACGTGGCCTTGTTGATTGTGTTAACGGTTTTACAGTACCTCGCGTTCTGCAGGACGCGAGTTCTGTGCATTTAAAGGCCGAAGAACAAGGGAAAACAAGTGTGGGTAGGCCTGTTCGAGCCCAATTTCGAGCGTGCAAATCGTATATTTTTAGCGATCATCGAGTTTGGGGTCGTAGTACTGGAAATTGTCTATAGTATGATACCAACATTGTTAATTTCCGTCCATTGTACAATAAATTAAAATGGCTTCGAAAATCCTATGCTATCAAGCCTTTTTTTAATGAAGTTGCATTTCAACTAATGTCGATTTTCGGTTTAGTAATCCCATTAAATTTATTAAAAACTGAAATTAAATAAACATTATAAGTTTAATTATAATATGTAAACAAAATTATAATACGACATTATAAAATTCAAATGTGTTTTACATAAATATTAAAAACATAAGTACAAAACAGTAAAAGAAAAGACTAAAAATGCCTATGTCCACCCGTTCCGCAGTCGGGTGGATGACGCTCACGATCCGGATACCTCCTCCGTCCATCATGTGGTGGTCCCTGGTCCCCATCATCCTGACCATCGTGCGCGATATGCGGATCTGTGCTGGGCCCAGGCGGGGAGTAAAACAAGCTACCGATCGGCGTACTCTCCACAATGGGAAACTCATACTGAGAGTGCAGCTGTGGATAATCGATAAGTTAAAGGTCAGTCGTGGGCGTATGGGGACGATAGACATCAGAGGAGCCGAACTGGGGTAAAGGCATTGTCTGGTGGAAACTTGATGGACCGCTATAAGCATGAAATGGTGCGGCAGAAGATGATGCCCCTGCAGTGTCATATCGTGGTCTCGGACCGCGCTGCGTCGACTGCCTCTGGCTCTGCCTCTGGCTCTGGGTCGCGCGACGGTTCCCGCGTGGGCGGTTTTGGGGTTGCTGGGGAAGCCCTGCCTCGCGCTCGGCCTGAGTAAGGATATGCTGCATCCCATTGTTCCTATACCACTGGTCATAATTGAAAGCGACCGAATTACCCCCTTCCATAATTTATTGGAGAAACTGTGGGCGTCTGTCAAATCGGTGACCCCAAAGCGCTATTCAGGTAGCGTGGTGCTCGGCCCAGTCAACATCCGTCTTCCCCTGACGCGTAAGATTGTGGAAGCGATCCATATTTTCCGGAGGGGCTGGAACATTTTGGATGTACCCAAACTGTCGGAGAACCCTATCCGTAGAATGCCACACGCAAATTTCGTAGTTCAGCAGCGGCACGACGGAAATCCAGAGGTCTCGGTCTCGTAGAATATCTGGTGGAGTAATCTGCTGAATCTCCTCTGAATCGTAGGGCCTCCACACGAACTAAAAAGAATGAAAGCGTTTGTAACGATTATATGAAATATTATTGGAAAAATAGTATGAAAAAATTCAAATTAATATTCGAATTACCTGGTCCTCCGTCAAGGCATCGAAAGCATGCCTGTATGCTTTCTGGGAGTCCGGCAGGCCGGTGTGGGTCAGTGTGGTGGCCCACCTATAAATAATGAAAAACATCGTTAAATAAAATAATCCACATCACGTGCACCTTTGTGCGGGATTTGTCTGGCATTAATATCCCGCCAATAATGCGCAAGATGTGGGCTCGCGCACACCGCTGTGAAAATAATGATTTAATAAAGACATCCTAATTAAAAAAATTGTAAGTTCATCCTAAATTTAATAAAGGCATCCAAAGAAATTAGTAACTTAATCCTAATTTGCAAATAAATATTTGTAACTTCATCCTAAATATTTAATAAAGTCATCATAAATATTTAATAAAAGCATCCTAATTTTCAAGTACTGATTTGTAATTGCATCCTAAATTTATTAAAAGGATCCTAAATATTTAATGAAGTCATCCTAAAAATTTCATAAACCATCCTAATGTTCAAATAAATATTTTTAATTTCATCATAAATGTAATAAAATGATACTAAATATATAATAATGGCATCTTAATTTTTAAATAGAAAAAATACCTGAAGTGCAACTACATCCGCATTGGGGGGAGGGGTTCCAAACTCGGCCTCCAAGTATGATAGATCGATTTTTCCTCCGTCCCACACGTCATCAGGGGGTATCACGCCCATTTCTGTAGCAAATAGAGTTGGCCAATCTGCCAACGCTACACCCGTAATTACGCTGCCATTTATAGGCAACCCCAGAATGTAGGCAACATCATCCAACGTGATTGTTGCATCGCCAAATGGAAGATGAAACGTGTGCGTCTCGGGTCTCCACCGTTCTATCAGCGCGCTGATCAACGGTGGTTTTACCTTCACCCCCTATATACCGAGCTATGTGCCCAAAACCAGCGCACTCAATCCATGTCATAACAGCATCAACGGGTGCGGTGTTGATACGGTTAAGGTAACATTGTAAATTACGTTCGTATCCCTGCAAAAAAATAAAATAAAATAGTTAGTAAAATAAAAATATAATTAAATTAAAAATTTTAGAAAGTAAAAGGGAAAAAAAATAATACCTCTGGAGTGTTTCCCCAATATTGACTGCAGTGACTCGCTTCGTTGCGTAGTAAGGGCTCCATTATATCGAACGAAATATAAAAGTTGCTGAGAATTTTTTGTAAAAATGCTATAGAACTCGCGTTCTGTGGTTGTTTTTGAGAAAAAAACCTTCAATTTATAGAAGACCTCGCGCCTTTTGGGTTGCGATGTTAATGAACCTCGCGTTCTGGAGAACGCGATATTCATATACCTCGCGTCCTATAGAACGCGAGGTTCATTAAAAAGACGCGTCAATGAACAGACGTGTGAAATGAACAGCAAGTCAGTGGAGGAAAAGCAAAGTGGACCTCGATAGATAGAGAAAATTATGCTCCTATGTCGTGTGAAAACCATATATTTTTCCAAGCCCCGGATCAAAAGATATGTCAAGCCAAAGCTCAAGGAGAGGAAAACCCAAGAAACAAGGTTGGCGGCTGAAAAGTAGGATACTTGAAGATGAAGTCTTTATTAGAATCTTACTTTTAATTAAAGTTGTAATCCTTGTTAACTTAGAATACTTGAGCCCAAAGCTTATATAAGGGCATAGATTTTAACCTAGGAAGATATATCTCATAACCCATAGCCGATTTCCCCTAAAACCGACAACCAAACCCCTCCGCCGTTTACCCACCGTCGATATGTTCTAAAATCCCCCTAGGGCCACGGGTTGATTTGTAAAGTAGTTGCAAGGGTTGCTTTTGTTTTAGGATTTTCCAAGTTCAATAAAATAAACTTCAAGTTCTCTTATTTTGGTTATTAATATCTTGCAAGAGCATCGGGAGAGCATTGTGAGGTTATCTATTTACTTAGCATCGGGAGAGTTAAGTATACGAAAGAAATAAGAGCAAGTTCTCTAGTTTATAGTTGAACTATCTCGTGCCTAGGGATAGGGCGAGGTTAAGTGGCTAAAGAAGAATTCATACACATCGGTGTTCATCATTCGATTCACGCCGGGAGGTATCATCAAGACGTGATCATCGACAGACTTGGACCTAGGGATAGGACAAGGCAGATCTGGGATTCTTGCCAAACTTGAACGTACTGAGTTGAGCGTTTGCTGCCGCAACGATCAACGGACTGCTGCCGCGACAGGTGCTGCCAGCGACAGGTGCGACGACAGAACTGGATTTCCTAGGCATTGCAATACCTGCACTACTGAGCAATTCAATACCAGCCCATTCTCTCTATCTTGATATCTCAATTCTTTTATTTACGTTTACTTTATTACTCTCGTGACAGCTTTCTTAAAATATTTCCTTTGCTTTCATGCAGTAAACTAAGGTGAAGCTATTAGCCCAATCCCTGTGGAGACGATATCCGATACTTCGTATCACTTTACTACTTGCGTCGTGTACACTTGCACTACCATTGCGATAGACTATTTTACACGCAACAAGTTTTTGGCGCCGTTGCCGGGGATTGGCAACATAACTCTACCTTTTCTTTTATTGCACTTTTCGTTTTTATTTTTATTTTATTTTTATTTTTCTATTTTTCTTTGGTGCATTCGACTCTTGCTTTTCACAAGGTTCCTTGTTTATGCGCAGATCGAAACGAGGTGAAGATCCTGAGTATCCATTAGACCCAGAAATCGAACGCTCATTCAATCTTAGGAACCGACTTCGTTACGTGCTAGCCAGGAACGAGTACCTTGAGGAACAGCTAGAGAAGATGGCCTACAATGGGAACGACCCGCCTGTCGGCGACCCGCCTGCGGCAACCGGACGACGGTCCTGTCGTGACTACATGTTGAATGATCATGTAGAGTTGGAGACCACGCTGCCGGATATTGAAGTTGATAACTTTGAGCTGAAACCTGTCATGTTTAGTATGATCAACAATGCCGGGCAGTTTAGTGGTGCTGTGACAGAGGATGCTAGGGAGCATCTTAAAACGTTCCAGGAAATCTGTGGTTTGTTTAGACTACCAGGAGTTAATCCAGAGATACTGAGGCTTCGGTTATTTCCCCATTCATTGAGGGACAGGGCTAAAATTTGGTGGAATAAACTTACGCCAGGTTCAATTAGAACTTGGGCAGATTTATCTCGTGAATTTTTATCTCGTTTTAATCCTTCGCATTTATCTGAGTGATTACGTAATGAAATTGCTACTTTTAAACATGAAGATGACGAGCCGATGCACGAGGCCTGGGACAGATTTACTACTCTTCTACGGAACTGCCCAATGCATGGATTCCCCGTCTGGAATCAGGTAACTAAGTTTTATAATGCAACCAACTTACAAACTAGTATTCGAATTGATTCTGCAGCAAATGGACTATTATTGGATAAAGATCCGGACGACGCAATGCTAGTTTTGAAAAATCTGGCTAAGAATGAGGAGCAGTTTCCGACCGCAAGAAGAGGGGGTAAACGGGTACTTGCTGTCAAGGACTATGAAGCCGACAACACGTTGAAATCACAAGTGGCGTACCTTACTAAGGCAATGAAAAAACTCTTGAATGATGATACACAACAGGGATTTGCTGTCGAGGAGGTATGTGACATTTATGAGGGAAATCATGGTCGGGATGAGTGCCCAATACAGTTAGAAGAGGGAAAGTATGTTGGAAATTACAACAAGCCGAATTACAACTCCAACAACTATAATCCCAATTGGAGGAAGGATCCCAAGTTTTCTTGGAGCAATCCTAACAATGCCTTGAATCCCCAAGCACACAATCAGAATCAGGGAGGACCTAGATTGCTGACGCGACAGCAACTGCCGACGCACCTGCCGCCATAGCAGCAACATCAGCCACCATGCTGCCACGAGCAGTGTACTGGAACAGACTCTGGCCACCTTTATGTCTCAGACAGGTACCTACATTGAGAATATGAATCAGTTTGTCAAGAAGACAGAGAATTTCATGGATAAAACAGAGATGAGGATGACGAATCATGAAGCTACTCTGAAATCTTTGGAGACACAAATGGGTCAGGTTTCCCAACATATTAAGCCAAGGCAGACTGGAGGATTCCCTAGTAATACTGAAAATGCTAGGCCACCCACACATGAGCAGTGTAAGGCAATTACTACTAGGAGTGGGAAGAAACTACCAAGGCCGGAAAAAGAAGTTGAAACAGTAAAGGAACCAGCCTTGGACAAACCTGCCGAGGGAGCTGCCCCGACAGGTGATAAACAGACTGCTGCCGATGAGCCTGTCACGACAACAGAAACGACAGAGGAGAAAATTGATGAACCTAAACCTCCTCAGATTCGTATGCAGTGGGAAGGACGTATTGCTGATTATCGTCCCCCACCACCTTTTCCTCAACGGATACATCAAGCTAAGCAAGAATCTCAACTTAAAAAGATTTATGATATTTTTAAGCAGGTTCATATTAATATTCCGCTGTTAGATGCCGTTAGGGAGATGCCCGGTTACGCCAAATTTCTTAAGGATGTCATGTCAAAGAAATATAAACTTGGGGAATTTGAAACGGTAAGGATGGCAGATGGTTGCATGAGTATTCTTCATCGGCAGCCACCCCAGAAAAAGAAGGATCCGGGGAGCTTCATCATACCTTGTGTAATCGGAGATAAATACGTGGGTAAGGTACTTTGTGATCTTGGTGCTAGTATTAATTTAATGCCAAAATCTGTTTTTCAGAAATTAGGTATTGGAAAGGCGCGGCCCACGACAGTAATCCTACAGCTTGCAGACCGCTCTTACGTTCATCCAGAAGGAAAAATCGAAGATATTCTGGTAAGAGTGGATAAGTTTATTTTTCCTGCTGACTTTCTTGTTTTAGATTGTGAAGCAGACGAAAATGCACCAATCATCCTTGAGCGACCCTTCTTAGCCACGGGAAGATCACTGATTGATGTGAAAAAAGGAGAACTCACCATGAGAGTGAACGACTAAGAGATTAAGTTGAATGTTCTCCAAGCAATGAAGCATGCTGATGCAGACGAGGAATGCAAGGCTATCACTGAAGTTATCCTTGATCAACCCTGCATCTGGTCGGGCTGTCACGACATAAAAATCGGGCACTGCCGCGGCAGCCGCCTACAGGGCTGTCACGACAGCACTAACGACAGCAACTCCTCTGACTCCGATACATCTGATACTGAAGATCAGGAGGAGGTAAACTGGTTAGGCAACCGTCCAGGTAAGTTATTCGAACCTCTGAATTATACTTCGGATAACCATTTAATCCAAAAGCCATCTACTGTTGAACCACCTGCCTTAGAACTGAAGCCCCTGCCAGGGCAGTTAAAATATGCTTTTCTTGGTTCAAATGATACGTTGCCCGTAATCATCTCTTCTAAGCTGCCGCAGGAACAGGAACGACAGCTAATCGGCATGCTAAGGCAGCACAAAAGGGCAATTGGATGGACGATCGCTGACATTCAAGGCATTAGTCCGGCGTTATGCATGCACAAAATCCTTCTAGAAGAAGATCATAAGCCGACTATTGATGCCCAAAGGCGGCTAAACCATGCAATGAAAGAGGTGGTGCGTAAAGAGATAATTAAATGGTTAGATGCTGGTATTATTTACGCCATCTCCGACAGCAAATGGGTGAGCCCGGTGCAATGCGTTCCCAAGAAAGGAGGAATGACCGTGGTGACCAATGAAAACAATGAGTTAATCCCAACCCGGACTGTGACCGGTTGGAGGGTTTGTATGGACTATCGGAAGCTTAACAAAGCTACCCGGAAGGACCACTTTCCCTTACCCTTTATTGATCAAATGCTTGATAGATTAGCGGGTAAACCTTACTATTGTTTTTTTTATGGTTATTCAGGTTATAATCAAATTGCTATCGCACCGGAGGATCAAGAAAAGACGACTTTCACATGCCCCTACGGAACATACGCTTTTAGGAGAATGCCGTTTGGACTATGTAATGCACCCGCCACCTTTCAAAGGTGCATGATGGCCATATTCTTCGATATGGTGGAGGACTTCCTTGAAATTTTTATGGATAATTTTTCAGTCTTTGGAGACGATTTTGAGAGCTGCCTCGGCAATCTACAAAAGGTACTTGAAAGATGTGAAAAAGCAAACTTGGTCTTAAATTGGGAAAAATGCCACTTTATGGTGGATGAAGGGATAGTCCTCGGCCATAAGATTAGCTGCTGTGGCATAGAAGTCGACATGGCTAAAATAGAAGTGATCGAGAAGCTGCCGCCGCCGACCACAATCAAGGGCATTAGAAGTTTTTTAGGGCATGCTGGTTTTTATAGAAGATTCATTGCAAATTTCTCAAAAATCACCAAGCCCCTATGTCATCTTTTAGAGCAGAACCGACCCTTTGACTTTAATGATGAATGTACTGAAGCATTCAAGGTTTTGAAGGAAAAACTAGTAACAGCCCCCATAGTACAGCCACCAGACTGGACACAGCCATTTGAGATCATGTGTGATGCTAGTGACTATGCTGTCGGGGCAGCACTCGGGCAGCGCAGAGATAAGCTATTTCATGTCATATACTATGCCAGCAAGACACTGAATGACGCCCAAGTGAACTACACCACCACAGAAAAGGAGTTATTAGCTGTGGTGTTCTCCATCGACAAGTTTCGTTCTTACATCCTTGGGACGAAAGTAATAGTGCACACAGACCATTCTGCCCTGAAGTATTTGTTCGCAAAGAAGGATGCAAAGCCTAGATTGATACGGTGGATCCTGCTATTGCAAGAGTTCGACCTTGAAATCAAAGACAAAAAAGGGACAGAAAATCAGGTGGCAGATCACTTGTCAAGATTGGAGAAGGGACAGAGTCTGCCAATAGATGAGACAAACATATTGGAGACCTTCCCAGATGAGCAGATCTTCACTGCCGCAATCGCTGCCGCAACAACCATGGCGGCAGGTAAGTCTTCTGAACTCCCCTAGTATGCTGATTTCGTTAATTTTATAGTTAGCGGAATACTTCATTCTGATCTTAATTATCAAGCCAGGAAGAGGTTCCAAAATGATGTTAAGCATTATTATTGGGACAAACATCTTCTTTTCAAATTATGTGCAGATCAGGTTATAAGGAGGTGCGTACCACAAGAAGAGCAAGAAGACATTCTCCATCACTGCCATGCTTCACAATATGGAGGTCACTTAGGAGGCAACAAAACTGCTGCCAAGGTGCTGCAGTCAGGGTTCTACTGGCCGACACTGTATAAAGATGCACAGGACTTCTACAAGAACTGTGACAGGTGCCAGCGGACAGGTAACATCTCGAGGAGAAACGAGATGCCACTGCAGAACATTCTAGAAGTCGAGATCTTCGACGTTTGGGGGATTGATTTTATGGGACCTTTTCCATCTTCATGTGGAAATCTATACATCCTCCTAGCAGTGAATTATGTCTCTAAGTGGGTTGAAGCTATCGCCACTCAAAAGAATGATGCCAAGACAGTTTAAAAATTTATACACAAGAACATTTTCTCTAGGTTTGGCATCCCTAAGGCGATTATCAGTGATGAAGGGAAACATTTTGACAATAGGGTTATTGCTGCCGCATTGAAGAAATATGGTGTCAAGCACAGGATCGCGACAGCATACCACCCACAGACCAATGGACAAGCTGAAATATCTAATAGGGAAGTTAAGAACATTCTTGAGAAGATGGTTAAACCAACTAGAAAAGATTGGTCTTTACTCCTTAATGATGCATTATGAGCATATAGGACAGCTTTTAAGACTCCATTGGGCATGTCTCCATACCGACTGATTTATGGGAAAATCTGTCATCTGCCTGTCGAGATAGAGCACAGGGCATACTGGGCAATCAAGGCAGTGAATATGGACTTGGACAAGGCAGGCCAGAAAAGGCTATTAGATCTTAACGAGATTGAAGAAATACGAACAATGGCCTACGACAATGCAAGAATTTACAAGGAGAAAACTAAGAAGTGGCATGATAGAAAGTTGCTGCCACGACAGTTCTGCCCAGGGCAGCTTGTGTTGTTGTTCAATTCTAGACTGAAACTCTTCCCAGGAAAGCTAAAGTCTAGATGGTCTGGCCCGTTCCAAGTGGTACAAGTTTTTCCCCATGGTGCCGTCACAATCCGATCATTAAAAGACGGGCACCAATTCAAAGTCAATGGACAGCGCCTCAAGCATTATCAGGGGACTGATGCCCCAGGAATACAGGAAGTGGTTACTTTGGGAGATGCCCCACAAGGCATCCCTAATTTAACCTAAATTTTATTTTTATTTATTTACTTTATTTATTAGGAAATTAGGTTTATTTTATTTGAATAATGTTTTTATATTTTCTGTTTTTAGGAAATAAAGGAGTCAAGAAGAAAAGGAGAAGTGACCCATGCCCACCATCCATCCATCAGCCCAACAGAGCCCATTTATTGATGCATGTCGTTTCAGCTGCCGCCGCAGACAAGAATAAGACAGGCTGTCAACAGACTGACACGGCAGACGCAGAAGCGTGTGACAGACGCGTAACAGACGCATAAATGCGTGCCAGACGCGTCAGACACGCCAAAACTCAACAGTCGCCCGTTATTCACGCCTGCCGTTACAGCATTAAACGGGCAGCAACTCTACCTCTATAAAACCCCGTTTTCATTTTCATTTTCCTCACTTCTGCTTATTCTTACTTGCTCTCCCCTCTCGTTTTTCTTTGTTTTCTTTACTTTCAAAACCCTTGCAAGTAACATGTCTTCCAGACGTACCCTCCGCAGTGCTGCTTCAACCTCTTCAGCGGCAGCACCCACCCCGCAATCCTTCGCAACTAGGGAAATCTGGGAAGAACGAGGCTTCATATACATCCGAAAGGCAGAGAACATGGGGCTAAAACCATTCATCGCAAGGGCGATAAAGGCCCAGCTATGGGAGCAGTATGCAGAGCAGCCAGCTGAAATGAATGAAACGCTGGTGAGAGAGTTCTATGCTGCCATCGACAGCAGGACATCAACATCAGTAACTGTCCGAGGGACAGAGGTACCATTCACAGCCGATAGCATCAACCATATGTATGGCCTCTATTTTGGTCCCAACGACGATGCCCATCAGCAGTTTTTGGACACCCTCGACTCTGCCTTTTCGGTGCTGTCATGGCAGAGGTGACAGAAGAAGGGACGGAGTGGAATACGAGCAAAAAGAACCCAAACACTGTAAAAAGGGGGCAGCTACTTCCAGAAGCCAAGTTATGGAATGCTTTCATCAAGAAGCGCATCCTGTCATCCTCCCATCACACGACGGTGGACCAGCAGAGGCTAGCCCTCATTCATTCGATCATGAACAACCGGCCTATCAACGTGGGCCGCTATATGAGGGAGAGCGTCTTGGACTGCACCAATCGATCAACCGCCCTCCTCTGCCTACCATTCATGATCACATCCCTCTGCCGCTGCGCTGCTGTACCAGAAGCCACCACCGATAAACTGGTCAAGGGACGAGGCTGGACCGATAACAACATTATCAGCCTCATGGAACTGACAGTCGCAACCCCCCTCTCCTCATTCAACCCGGCTGCCACTCCAGCAGAATCATCCGAGGAACCTGCCCATGAACCTGCCGCAGCAGCCGCTCCGACAGACCAATCTGCTCAGATCCTTGCTGCCATACGGCGAGTGGAAGACAGACAGATGGGGCTGATGACATTCATCAGGGATTTCACCAACTCAACGGTAAATTTCATTACCAATACTTTAAATTACCCCGATGTTGTTTTCCCCACCTTCCCTTCCCACTATTTCACCATCCCCACCCCTGTCCACACACCTACACCACCTATTTCCCCCCACACACATTCTGCTGCTTCCACCCCATCACCTACCCCGACGGCAGCTGGCAGTCCTCCGGCAGACACCTCCGCCCGAGGAACGAAGCGACAGCCCTCGGATGACATCGATGCCTATGTTACTGGTTTCTCCCCTTCCTCTGTCTGGGCTGACAGCATAGCAGAACCTCCTATTAGGAGGAATTTGGAGAAGGAATTCACACCTGTCAAGAGGCAGAAACGAATGGCCGACAGAAAGCTAATGCCCAAGGCCAGCACCACCACCAGCAGCAGCAGCACTTGGGATAGCGGCAGCAGCTCTGACATCCAGGTCGTAGAGCAACCCACCCAGCCTGCCCCGAGGACCAGAACCCGCCGCCAAATCCGCCTCAGCAGCAGCAGTGAAGACATCGCTTAAAATCTAAGTCTTTTATTTTCTTTTTATTGCTGCCTGCTTTATCTATATTTTGTGATGTACCTGCCTTCATTTTTATTTTGTCATTTTGCATTGAGGGCAATGCAACCCTCGAGTTTGGGGGTGGCAACCCTCCGTTTTAATGGAGTCTTAGTACATTTTAATTAATTACTGTGTCTCATTTATTTTCTCAAAAAAAAATCAGAAAAGACTGAAAAAACTGTTGGCTGAAAACTGTGAAGTAAACTTACCTGTCATGACAGCTCTGTCGTGGCAGCATCTCTAGGATAGTTTAAGGAGAAGTTTAGAGCCTTTCTATAGTTCTGAAAACTTAAAACACCATTGTGACTGTTATACTGCTTAGATTTCTTTTAGCCAAACTAGAATGGGAAGCTTAGCACTTGAATAGCCCCTAGAGGTGCCTAACACTGGCTCTAGGAAAGAAGTTTAGCAAAATAGACTCAATAGCCCTAGAGGTGCCCGAAACCGGCTCTAGGAAGTTAGCTAGAGGTGCCCGAAACCGGCTCTAGTGAAACTTTAGCTTAAAACAATAAAAAATCAAGTCAAAACAGAAAATTAAAGAAGCATGAAAATGTGCCTTAAAAAAAAAAGATAAACTTTGACATAAAAATTCGAGTTAAGAGTTGAATATTCTAGTGAAACTAAAAGAGTCTTGGCATATAACTGTTCACAAGCATGCACACACTGCACGATGACTATAGGGAGATTCCGGACAGATCCTAATCTTTCCGACAGGTTACTGCCGTTACAGAGAATGAGCGACGGGTAAGGGACAGTTCACTGTTTGAAGGCCAACACAAAAAAAAATATATATATT
Source organism: Hibiscus trionum (assembly GCA_030270665.1). Lineage (NCBI taxonomy): Eukaryota > Viridiplantae > Streptophyta > Magnoliopsida > Malvales > Malvaceae > Hibiscus > Hibiscus trionum. Next base: position 13,965,839 of record BSYR01000006.1, read on the forward strand.
CATTTTTCTTTTGGGTCTTAATTGCTTGAGGGCAAGCAAAAACTTAAGTTTGGGGGTGTGTTGAGTGTGTAAAAGTTCTATTATTTACACCTTTTTTAACTCATATTTCTACTGCATTCAAGCATCATTGCATTGCATTTAGGTTAGTTTACAGCAAAACATCATAAATATACTAAAGGCACGGATTCTACTAACAGATGGCTGATTTTGCAGATTGCTGCCATAATAGATGGAGAAGGCGGGCGCAGGAGAGAAGCAGAAGAGCTGAACTGGACAAGCAGACGATGAGGACGATGCTGCCATGGATCTGCCGTGACAGCAGAGGACGACAACAAGTCAGTGGAGGAAAAGCAAAGTGGACCTCGATAGATAGAGAAAATTATGCTCGTCTGTCGTGTGAAAACCATATATTTTTCCAAGCCCCGGATCAAAAGATATGTCAAGCCAAAGCTCAAGGAGAGGAAATCCCAAGAAACAAGGATGGCGGCTGAAAAGTAGGATACTTGAAGATGAAGTCTTTATTAGAATCTTACTTTTAATTAAAGTTGTAATCCTTGTTAACTTAGAATACTTGAGCCCAAAGCTTATATAAGGGCATAGATTTTAACCTAGGAAGATATATCTCATAACCCATAGCCGATTTCCCCTAAAACCGACAACCAAACCCCTCCGCCGTTTACCCACCGTCGATATGTTCTAAAATCCCCCTAGGGCCACGGGTTGATTTGTAAAGTAGTTGCAAGGGTTGCTTTTGTTTTAGGATTTTCCAAGTTCAATAAAATAAACTTCAAGTTCTCTTATTTTGGTTATTAATATCTTACAAGAGCATCGAGAGAGCATTGTGAGGTTATCTATTTACTTAGCATCGGGAGAGTTAAGTATACGAAAGAAATAAGAGCAAGTTCTCTAGTTTATAGTTGAACTATCTCGTACCTAGGGATAGGGCGAGGTTAAGTGGCTAAAGAAGAATTCATACACATCGGTGTTCATCCTTCGATTCACGCCGGGAGGTATCATCAAGACGTGATCATCGACAGACTTGGACCTAGGGATAGGCCAAGGCAGATCTGGGATTCTTGCCAAACTTGAACGTACTAAGTTGAGCGTTTGCTGCCGCAACGATCAACGAACTGCTGCCGCGACAGGTGCTGCCAGCGACAGGCGCGACGACAGAACTGGATTTCCTAGGCATTGCAATACCTGCACTACTGAGCAATTCAATACCAGCTCATTCTCTCTATCTTGATATCCCAATTCTTTTATTTACGTTTACTTTATTACTCTCGTGACAGCTTTCTTAAAATACTTCCTTTGCTTTCGTGCAGTAAACTAAGGTGAAGCTATTAGCCCAATCCCTGTGGAGACGATATCCGATACTTCGTATCACTTTACTACTTGCGTCGTGTACACTTGCACTACCATTGCGATAGACTATTTTACACGCAACAGTGTACATACCCCCGCATGATACGTTCATTGAATAATATTTACCGACATATCGCAATATTTTGGAGGTTGTGTGCTGCAGTAGTGCCTTCAATGGCAGCTTCTGTAGCCGCCTTCGAGAGGATCCGCGGCTACAGTTTTGAAACGAAACGACTTTTAGGAAGCGAGGGCGGATTCAGATCGACCATTCTGCCGTGGCAGCCAACATTTTCAGATGCGGCCTGTGCCGATTACATTTGCTAATGTCGATCAAAGCTGCTTTTTTAAAGTTGCTTTTTTCAAGGCTGGTTTCAGTCGGGACCTCCGATCACAGTTGCCCACCGGACTTTTTTGCATATATTGTTTCGACTTATTAAAGAATACATGTTTAAAGTTTTGTTAAATGAAATGCGAATTAAAGTTTTGTTAAATGAAATGCGAATTAAAGTTTTGATTCGAGTTAAATTTACATGTGTTGCATTTTTTATTTACTATAAATAAAGTTTTGATTCGACTTAAATTTACTTATGTGGTATTTTTCCTTTCCTATAAATACCCACGAATTCCACCATCATTTACTCATTCCAAATTCTCTCTAAACACCCAATCTTTGCTCACCTTATGGCAAAATTTCAGGCAACATTTTATTTTCTCGATACTTATTTTGAGTCAACAATCACCGGCAAAATGTCACTGAAAGATTTAATACAGTTGACAACAATCGAGGTTAGTAAACACACCGACAAACAAATTTCTGCCATGGAATGTCGAATCCCAACACCGTCAGCAAACGAAACGCACTACGTTATGAAGCTTACGAACGAAATAGACGTTCGTAACATGTATGACCGGCTCAATTCCGTCGGAGCTAGAGACGTCGATTTCAATGTTAAGTTTGACGATGTCAACGCCGGCGAAGGTAGTACGTCTGCACCCGTACAACCTGCTCCGAACACTGAACACGCACCGTCTTCACCGGATGTTGATGCGGCTGCGGAGGAGCTGCAACTTTTTATATACAGGCGTAGACAAAGAAAACAACAGCTGATCGAAGAACTAAACCTAAGTTCAGACGTGTCCACTGACTACGATGATTTGGATTAACCATAAACTTATGAAATTATCTTCCAATTATGTTATATGACGTCTTATTTCATATATTATTAATGTTCAACGGACCTCAAGTTATGTAAAACTACTACTATTCAATTACATTGATAAACTACAATTGTCTAAGTTATTCAAACATAAATTACATTGACGTAATCTCTATCTCAAAAAATATAAAGGGACCTCACGTTATGCAGCACTAGTAGTATTCAATTAAATTACCAGACTACAATTTCTCAAATTCTCGAACATGTTCTCAATTACACAAACAAACAAAGAGTAAACAGTACGGTTATTATAACTTCTGACGGAATATCTGAGACAAAGCAATTAAAGTGACCTCGCGTTCTACATAACTCTATCCCTTACTTGTCCAAAGTTAGGGGACCGCCTCCCGGGCACACGCCATTCCTGACTTGTTCATCATTTACCTGCTTATCGGTTTTAGGTAATGGACAAGCAAAGTTATCTCTCGGAACCATTATTTGCCTTACACAACCAGATTCTCCGGGATTTCAAGGGCCAATAATTTTGCCTATATATGAAGCAGAACCATAAAACGAAAATATAAGTTTCAATTGCCAAACAATTCCTAGAATTTTCCAAGTATCAAAAATTAAAAAGTCTTTCAGAAAATATTCAAATGGCCGGACGAGGCGTTACTGCGCTAGTTTACTACGATGGGCAGATATTCGAGGGTACTGAACTCGGCGTCCTTTTTCACTGCGAAGATCCGGTAACGCTAAAGCTTCCGAGGAGATTATCGTTCAAGAAGTTGGTCAAGGAACTGGAGGCAAAAGTCCCTCATTTCGATAATCACCGTTTGTCCGACGTGAAGTATCGGGTGCCAACATTTATAGACCCTTTAAGGTACTCTGTATGCCAAATTGCGGAAAATGCTGATGTGGACATGATGATGGAAACCCACTTCGACTATTCAATTGGAACGCCCCTCGAGCTGTATGCATCGTTCTCCGAGTCTAATCCAGTTATCCAAATACCAAGCTGGGGCCGGACGAATTTCGACTTCGATCCGAATGCCAACGTTGATAGCCCGACCGCAGGTCTACGACGTGATTTTAACCTACTGTGCCAAGACAACGAGTTTGGTGCATCGTCATCTGCTTCTCCAAGGCAGTCGTGCGTAGCTAGTATCGGGTTCGACCTGAACCAACCCCCAAACGATGAATTCGATGCACCAACAAATGCATCGTACAATCCATACAATCCTTATAGTTTTGGGGGGGAGGGAACGTCAGCTCCTTACGTTACGCACGACCATGAATCATCATATGGCCGACACTCAATGTATGTCCCTGGCACCGACTACGGTCAACCATCAATGGGGAGACATTCTTCTTTTGGAGGTGAGGGAGCGTCGTCTTCTTACGCTATGCACGACCATGATTCCTCATATGGACGACACTCAACGTATGTCCCTGGCACCGACTACGGTCAACCATCTATGGGGAGAAATTCTTCTTTTGGAGGTGAGGGAGCGTCGTCTTCTTACGCTATGCACGACCATGATTCCTCATATGGACGACACTCAACGTATGTCCCTAGCACGGAGTACGTTCAACCATCTATAGGAATACATTTTTCTTATGGTGATCTTGATTTTGGTCTTGGAAATGCGGTTCGTGAGCAATCTCGTGAGAGGTCTCCCGCTCATCGACCCCCATCCACGCCTCGAAGGGTAGTGATCAACGAAGCTCTACTATTCCAGCTCCCGGAGGATGCTTCTGACGAAGAACCGATTAAAGAACCCGGGCCCGACGGAGACGAGCTGGGGCCATTCTATCCCGAATTAGAATACTTGACAGTTCTATCGGAAGACACTACCGTTCCACCACCAGATTTGGACGAAGAACCGACTGCCACCAACTTTCCTGTAGACGCAACACCAATTTCTATGTTCCAGCCACCATCCCACTTCACAACGGTTGATATGGATGCAACGGATGTCCCTGATTTTCCGCATGACGACACAATAAATGGCCGAGTCAACCGTTCTGATGGTGAACTGAGAATTGGTATGGCGTTCTTGAACAAGGAAATTGCGGTGGCGGCAGTTAAGCAGTACAACCTTCGTCATAATGTTGAGACGGCAGTGGATAAAACCCAATCCACATACTACAAGGCTTATTGCGTCCAAAAAAATCAAGGCTGTAAATGGAAAATTCGTATATCAGAGTTGAAGAGGGTAGACAACCGTTGGAAAATAACAAAACTTGAGGGGCCCCATACATACACCGTTGCTAGCCTCAACCAGGATCACAAGAACCTGGATGCAAAGTACCTCGGGAACATCTTTTCGACACTGGTGAAAACAAATCCCACTGTGTCGGTCCCCACATGTCAGGCTGCAGCTCTAGCTGTCACCGGCTTCCGTCCAGGTTATTCGAAAGCATGGTATGCAAGGAAAAGGCCAAAGAGGAAATGTTTGGCCGATGGGAGGAATCTTACAAAGAGTTGCGCCCGTGGCTTAATCTCCTGCAGAAACACATCCCCAGAATGGTTGTCAAACTTGATACGGTTCTGGCATACGAAAATGATTGTGTCGTCCGAGGTGTTTCTCAATTCCACCGGTTATTTTGGACTTTCCCCCAGTGCATCAACGCATTCAAGCACTGCAAACCGATGGTCCAAATCGACGGCACATGGTTGTACGGAAGATATACACAGACCCTACTTCTAGCTATAGCACAGGACGGCAATCGCAAATGCGTTCCTGTTGCATTCGCAATCGTCCCGAAGGAGGATTTGGAGTCTTGGAAGTTCTTCCTTGAGAACCTACGAAAATATGTCCTTGATCCTGTAATACGAAGAAGGGATGAAGGGGTGTGTGTTATTTCTGACAGAGGCACATCGCTGTTGTGGGCGATAGAAAATTTGGGTAACTATTAGAAGCCTCCATACATTCACCACCGTTTTTGCTTGCGACACATAGCCGCAAACTACCTGCTGCAATACAAGAACCGTGATGAACGTCAAATGGTGCTCGACATGGGTACGTCATTTATGTCATTTTCATTTACTATATTATTTCTTACTCCCTTTGATTTACGACCTTTTTGCATGTGTTTTTCGCCCATAACTATTCAACTGTCATCCCGTAGGCAACTCGCTCTACAAACAAGAGGTGGCTGACCTGCTCGAGGAACTGAGAGCGAGAAACAAAAAAGGCGCAGAATACCTTGAAAAAATCCCAAAGGAAAAATGGCTTCGATCGTATGACGAGGGTAAACGTTATGGTCACATGACAACGAACTTGGCTGAGGCAGTGAACTCATCACTGAAGGGAGTGCGGCAGTTGCCTATCACTTCCATTGTCAAAGCGACCTATTATCGTTTGGCTACCCTTTTTGCAACCTTGGGAAGGCAAGCAACTGAGTACATGGCAGGTGGACACAAAGTCCATCCAGATTTCCGCAAAAAACTGCATACTCAATTGGGCCAATCAAGACAGATGCAAGCAACTCTCTTCTCGCGAGAAGGACACTTGTTTCGTGTTGCAGAATTTTCCAGGCAGTTGGAAGGCATTCAGCACAACGCTTACGTGGTAAACCTGAGGGATAGAACCTGCGAGTACGGAATTTTCCAAACTTTCAAATACTCATACGCACACGCCATTGCTGCTTACACTAACCAACAGATATAATACATGCATATGGTTGATCTGGTATACTTACTCAAAACGATGTTTAAGGTTTACGAAAAAGAGTTTCCTCCGATCGGAAATGAGGTTGATCCGAATGTTGTGGACACTGAACTGATCATACGCCCAGATCCAGCACTAATACGAGGCAAAGGACGTCCACGTTCTACAAGAATATACTGTGCCGAGGATATGGTCGAACATCGAGAGAAAATTGGAAAAAAGAAGCATTGTACTGTATGTCGAAATCCTGGACACACAGCTCCTAAGTGTCCTAATCGCTCAGCCCCTCGTCTTAATTAATTATTTTTAATTTGTATATATGAGTTCGCCCATGACAATCGAATAAATAAAGTCAGTCTACTTCGACTTATACAGTACGTCATCTTATATTTTCAATCATTCAAAAAAATATGTTATGATAGTGTTTTCGAAGCAACTTTAGGTCAGCGTACAATGGATGAAAATTGACCGTGTCAGTGTCATACGATAGAGAATTTCCAGTACTACAACCCCAAACTCGATGTTACCTACAAATTTAAAATTTCTACGTATGAAATTCTGCTTGAACATGCCTATCGACATTAGTTGAAATGCAACTTCATTCAAAAAAGGCATGATAGCACAGGGTTTTCGAAGCCATTTTAAACCATTGTAGAATGGACAGAAATTAACAATGTTGGTATCATACGATAGACAATTTCCAGTACTACGACCCCAAACTCGATGATCGCTAAAAATATACGATTTACACACTCGAAATTGGGCTCGAACAGGCCTACCCACACTTGTTTTCCCTTGTTCTTCAGCCTATAAATGCACAAAACTCGCGTCCTGCAGAACGCGAGGTACTGTAAAACCGTTAAAAAAACAACAATACCACGTAGACTGAAATCGCGTTTTGCAGAACGCGATATCATACATCGCGTCATACACAACGTGAGGTCTACCGACGTGGCAAGTTTGGGGGTCATTTTGCCAAATATTATTTTTTGGGAGTCATTTTCCCAAATAATAATTAAAAAGGATTATTAAACTAAAATTGCCAATTAAACATGTATCCCCTACTTGCTGAAAGGGTATTTGTCTATATTGTTGTTATCGAATTTCGCACTCAAACGGATATTCTGTTATAACTAAAATTTTTAATTTTTTTACAATTAGACGTTTCACTCTCAACGTGGGTTTACAATTCGTTGCTGAACGAAGCCTAAGACTCACCGTTGATTTGAAGGTGCGCGCTGAGATCAGACATCAGTGTAAGCAACGGTACACTGATCTAACATGTCACGGATCTGGATATTGGGGCCGAGGCATTGGCGCAAACACCGAGTGGAGAGGTTGTGCGCACAGCGTTGGGCTCGCCAAGACCATCAGACTTGGCCTGGCACTTGGAGAATGCTAGAAAGCCCGCAAGCCCACCAGACTTAGTAGAATCCATGGAGGATTTACCAGGGTAATTTGGGATGGTAACTGTGATAAGCCATCGTGATTATCTTAGAGATAATGTTTGTGATAATTAGAGATTTAAACTAAGAGATAGGATAGATCTCGTCCGTCGATGTAATTCAAACTGTACCGTTGGATCTAGGGGAGTTCAACTATAAATAGAGCCTCCCCAGCTCAGTTGTAATCATCTCATTCATTCACTTGAGTAATAGAAGAAGCATTTACTCTACTCTCTGAGTGTTCTTACTGTTCTTATTGTTCTTCGTGTTCTTGTTGCCTATTGCTTCCAATTCCTTCCAGTTGTTCTATAAAGAGCTTCCGCTTAGAACGATCTTGCGTTCGTTGGCTCTAGGAAGTGTTTGATCTTCTAGAGCGTGAATCCAAGCAGACTTAGGCGTTTGCCAGGAGAGCTTTGCCTAAGGCCGTACGGTCCAGCTAGCCGGAGTCTAGCACCGTAACGAGGGATTCGGGTGACTTAGTCGTAGCATTCAGCCGAGAAGGCGACTCAGGCCGCACGGTTAGCCTAGCTAAAGTCTAGCCCCGTGACAAGTGGTATCAGAGCGTGTTCGATCAGGGAGTTGATCGAAGCGTGTGCAGACCAGGGAGGTGGTCAGATCCATTTCTGTTCAGGGAAGTGGTGGTCAGTGCGAGTCGAGGAAGGGACTTGCGTGTGTTTGGGAAGCAGCATCAAAGCGAGTCGACGGAGTGACTTGCGTTCGAGCCAGCTTGCAGACAGAGACAAGTGTTGGTGGATTCCAAACTTGCAGGTGTAGGTGTGGTGGCTTTTGTTCGAGTTAGTCAAACGGACCTGACTAGTTTGTGGCAAAGGTGTTTGAGATGGCGCAACAAGAAACCGACAAGGAGTGTCGCAGTGAAAGCTACTGGAGAACATTGACAATGAAACAGGTTAGATTTCATGTTGAGAAATTTGACCAATTGTCTGATCTTTTTAGGGAACAGATAGATGAACTGTTCGGGGGTATGAATACCTTGATACTGAAGGTGAATCGGCTGTTGGAATCCGAGGAGGAGTCCAAACAGGTTCAAGGTGTTGTGGAATCCCGTCTTGAAAAGTTAGAGTCCAAGGTGGACAGGTTCAAGGACGAGACGCAACGAATCTTCACTGAGTTGAAGGCAGTTCGAGAGAGTTGTTCTCGTGAAGCTGAGGTAGAAGCTTTGCGGAAAGAGGTGAATGAGCTCAGGAGTGAGCTGCTCAGTTGCAAGAGCGCAATGAGTGAATGGGGCGTGCTCAGACCTTTCTTAGAGGGACTTAAGCCGGGGGCGAAGCTCGCAGTGGAGCAAGGTGATGCCCAGAGACTTTCAGAGGCCGATGATACTGAACCTCTGAATGTGCTTGTAGAACGGAAACAAGCAGGTGTTGAGTCAACCAGTTCCAGTTCGATAGAAGAAGGGAATGGTGAGGCTAAGTCCGTGCCAGAAAAGAAAGTGAGCAAGAAGAAGCTGAAGTGCTACTTTTGCGATGGTCCTCATCTGATACGAGGATGTCCCGAGAAGAACCGCCTAGCTGCCATGGCGAAGACAGCAGACGAGTCAGAGGGAGAAGTAGCGATGCTTGGGGCAATCAGATCAGTAAGTGCCGCCAAGGTGAGTGTGAGTCGTGGTTCGACTACAACTGCCACAGTAGTCAAGCCAGGGACGAGAGTTGGTGCGATAGCAAGCCAGAAAGCTATCAAGCTGAGGGTGATGAGAAAGCAATTGGAGTGCTACCGCTGTAAGGGGCCTCACAAGTTGCGGAGATGCCCAGTTCGAGCCAAGGAGTCCAAAGGGTTGGGCAAGGCCAAGAGTACCGTGCCGATCAAGCTTGGTTCAGAGTTATCTAGTTCTGCCACATGTATCGAGCATAATGGGTTGAAGATGTCTAAGGCTACGAGAGAGCTTGTCGAGGATGTTCGAGGGAAGAACATTGCTTTCGAGACCACACTGGAGAGAGGGTCTAAGGCAGCATTGTCCGAGGATGTGCCCGGGGAAAGGGACATCTCTTTTGAGGCCACTGTAGAGCCGAAGGAAGTGTTAGCTGATGATGTTGACGGACAAACATCATTGAGTACCATAGCCAGGAAAGGGTCAAAGGGGGCTAAGCCGTTGAGAGACATGGCAACCGTGGAGAAGTCACCTGTGGGCAAGGTGAGAAAGAAGCGGAGGACTTCGGGGAAGAAGTGCCAACGCAAGTCGAGGCAGCGATCTTCGAGGAAGAAGAGTCGATGCAAGCAGAGAGCACCGGACTTCAAGCGAGAAGTGCCGATGCGGTGTGGCAACCAGAGTTGCGCAACGGACTCGACTGTACAGAGTTCGATGTGAGAGGTGTCAGACTTCGCAGACGAAGAAGGGCTGACACGTTTTAGAGTAAATGCGGGGGTGTCGACGACGACCGAAAGGAAGGTACATCTTAAACACATTCCTAGTGTTTTTGAGTTTGATTTGCCGTCTTTGATGAGCGTAGGCCGAGTGAGACCTAGCCTTCGTTGCGGGGGAAAAGATTGGAAGAGACCTTTCAGAGTTCTGGGAACTAGACAGGTGTTCAATGTTGTGACTTCCAAGTCTTTGCCGCGGGATCAAGAGGATCCGAGTCGAGGCAAATCAAAGATTGTAGGGACGGACTCCTACAATGGTGTTGTACCGAGTGGCGTTTTGGAGCGCGATTGTCCAAGGCAGTTTGAGCCGAGGCAAGCAGTTCGTATGGGAGGATTGCGGGAAGCCGAGGCATCGACGAGTGAACAAGTTGACCCTGCCCAGGATCATTCGACAGCAGCGACGAGGGCGTCGCTAAGTTCAGTGGGGGAGAATGTCACGGACCTGGATATTGGGGCCGAGGCATTGGCGCAAACACCGAGTGGAGAGGTTGTGCGCGCAGCGTTGGGCTCGCCAAGACCATCAGACTTGGCCTGGCACTTGGAGAATGCTAGAAAGCCCGCAAGCCCACCAGACTTAGTAGAATCCATGGAGGATTTACCAGGGTAATTTGGGATGGTAACTGTGATAAGCCATCGTGATTATCACTTATATTATTATGTGATTATCTTAGAGATAATGTTTGTGATAATTAGAGATTTAAACTAAGAGATAGGATAGATCTCGTCCGTCGATGTAATTCAAACTGTACCGTTGGATCTAGGGGAGTTCAACTATAAATAGAGCCTCCCCAGCTCAGTTGTAATCATCTCATTCATTCACTCATTCATTCACTTGGGTAATAGAAGAAGCATTTACTCTACTCTCTGAGTGTTCTTACTGTTCTTATTGTTCTTTGTGTTCTTGTTGCCTATTGCTTCCAATTCCTTCCAGTTGTTCTATAAAGAGCTTCCTCTTAGAACTATCTTGCGTTCGTTGGCTCTAGGAAGTGTTTGATCTTCTAGAGCGTGAATCCAAGCAGACTTAGGCGTTTGACAGGAGAGCTTTGCCTAAGGCCGTACGGTCCAGCTAGCCGGAGTCTAGCACCGTAACGAGGGATTCGTGTGACTTAGTCGTAGCATTCAGCCGAGAAGGCGACTAAGGCCGCACGGTTAGCCTAGCTAAAGTCTAGCCCCGTGACAAACACATGAGACTTCACTATTTTCGTTAATGACACGTGTCCTCTCTACTGGTTCTGACACTGTTCCCTTTTCTTTTTCTTAGCAGCGTATCCATCGCTTCATTTTTGGTATCTAATGCATAAAAACGAAAGGATTTTGCAGGTTTCCCGTGAGCTCAAGTACCCAAGGATATAGATTTCAGTGAATATCTTATCCGCCCGCGAATTGCTCAACGTGACCCTTTTTAAAGAAAGGATCTGAACATCAAATATTTTATTATAAGTTTCTGAAAATCTGAGTCAATTTACTAGTTTTTTTTTTTTTGAAATATCTAAGGTCACCTAACTGAATGTAACTCTTGATGTGCAAATGTGCGGTTCCACAAAATATCGAATTTTGCATGGGATTTCTTCTTGATCATACCTCATGCATGTATCACCCTAACTATTAAAATAAAAAAATCTTTTAAATTTCATGAAATAAAAAGGAATTATACATTTCGGTAAGTTAAATTTATGCATGAAAAAATAAGGATAACTGTGATTGAACCTAATGACTCGATTTTTTCATCTACAATTATTTTAATACAGCAATTATTATCATTTAAATGTTTAGATTCATTCCGATGAGGTCATGGCATCATCAATAAAGATTGAGGTCATGAAAGTTTGAAGTTTTTGGTTTGAGTATTGCCTAATGTATAATATATGTGTGTGGATTTTCTTCTAATTCACAATCAAACCGTGTTGTTTGATTTTGTAGTTATACATTTGTGATTTGTTCATGTACCTCCTTATAATCAGGGATGAAACTAAAAAAAATAGAGAAAAATATCCAGAGGAGGAATATAATGGGGTATGTCGCAAAATTTCAAAAAATTATAAATTTAGATCTTTAAAATTTTTAAAAGATTTTATTTAGCCTTCACAAAAATTTTAAAAATTCAGATCAAGCTTCGAAATTTTTGAATGTTCTTAATTAAAGTTCACCCATAATTTTTAAAGTTTTTATTAAGCCTCTCAAATTTTTAAAAATTTTAGTTAGACCCCAATTCTTTAAAAAAAATAAATGTAAATTGAACCCTTTAAAAATTTTAATTTAAACTTCTAAATTTTTATAAAATTTTAAGTTGTCCCTCAAGACTCTACCATCAAATTTCACCACCGGAACATTGCCTTTAATTTTTTTGGTCTATTAACATCTTATCCTTTAAGTCTTTATAAATTTAAGCATTAATAAATTAATTTTCTTCATTTTGAGTTAAAATAAATATTATTTTATATTTTTAAGATTAAGTAATGTATTCTCTGCCAATACAGAAGTCGTAAATATGAATCATATTGGAATACCGTTATACCAAAATTGGAACCATTTGGCTAATTCTACGAGTTTGTATATCCAAGAGAATACAAACATGTACATTTATAATCCTAACGGGCTAAGTTGTGGTTAAAATTTAGAATATTGAATGTTTGATATTTTACGCAACACAGGCCTCGGCCTTCCTCTGATCAAACGATGAAATTTGAAGCAATGCAGTAACCAAACGAGAAATTAATTTATGAATTTTTTATTATATCAATTATGATCTTTATCATTAAAACCATTTGCATTATAATTTTTCATTATATCTCTAGTGTACTTAAAATAAAATTCCAATAACTATTTTTAGTAATTAAGATTATGTCTTTGTTTGGCAATTAGCTATAACTAATAGCAAATTATATTAACTGATTTGACTAGCTGATTGCATTTGTTGATTGATAATATTAACATGCAACAGATAGTTGTTTCCTTATTTAAACAAACAAAATAACATACAAGCTTTACTTGGTATGAAGGATATAAAATTAGTTAAGATTTAAAGTAAGAAAGTGACTATGAATGTTAACCATTTGATTGACTAATTTTTCATCATTTCTTATTTCCATATTTCATATCAAGCAAGGTCGTGAGGACATGATTATATTTTATATTTGTTTGAATAATTTATTGGTTATCAATATAGCTCTTTTAGCTAAATAGGGCTGGAGACTATTATCTAATCCTACTTCTCTTGTTGCTCGCTTATTACGAGCTAAATATTTTTCAAGCACAACCTTTCTTAATGCCCGGCCCGGCTCACACCCTTCTATGATATGGCGCAGCATTTGGAGTGCAAGGGGCCTGCTTGAGAAGGGGCTACGATGACAGTTTAGTTCTGGGAATGAAATCTAGAATGATTTTTGGTTACCAGACCGTAGCCGTTCCAAAATCCAATCCCCACATGTGGAGGGTCTTAACTGAGTTTCAGATTTAATGCATCCCAATTTCACAGCTTGGAATACAGATCTTATCTTGGCAAGTTTCCTTCCTAATGAAGCCGAGGCCATTTTAGCCATTCCAACTCCCCCAAATCTCCAGATGGATAATCTTGTTTGGTCGAGAGAACATATTGGAGTTTACACCATTCGTAGTGGCTATCGCCTTCTTCAACAGAGGGAACTCATTCCAACCCAGAATAATGACATTTTCAAACAGGTATGACAATTACAGTGCTCTTCTAAAGTTCATATTGCTACCTGGAAGTTTTGACGCAACTATATACCCACAAAGCACAATCTATGTATTAAAAGAGTGGCTATGGATTCTATGCGCTCCCGGTGTAACAAAGGGGTGAAAATTTGTGAGCATGTGTTTCGAGAGTGTTCCTATACTGCTAGCATTTGGTCTCAACTAAGCATTTTCTGGCCTAATCATATTTCTCAGCTATGTTTCAAAGAGTGGTTAGCTTGGCTTTTTGACAACAACACAAATCAAAAGTGAGTTGAGATTGTGTTTACTTTATGAGCCCTTTGATATTTCAAAAACAAGCTATAGCATGAAGGTGTGCAACAAACCAAGGAAGACTTCATTACCTTTGTTCGAAGCTTTTGTTTGAAAATTCACAATATGAGCCGATTGAACGATTCCCAGCAACCAAGCTCTTTTGTGGCTTGGACTACACCACCTACAACAGTGGAAAAAATTAATTTTGATGCCTCCTTCGCCAGGCTCAGCAAATCTTAATTTCTGAAATTGTTGTAAGAGATAAGTCAGGCTACCTAGTGGGCACTTGTCATCGATCAATCTATAGGGTGCAGTCGGCGTTTGTAGCAGAGGCTTTTGCGGTTGTGCATGGCCTCTCTTTTGCTCTAGACCTGGATCTTCAATCGGTGGTTCTGGAGGGCGATTCTCGTGCGGTAATTACAAAACTCGCCTAATCTATACCGGTTTATTCAGTCATCGGTCCAATTATCGCCACAGTCAAAGCTCTTCAAGGTTGCTTTGTTCGTTGTCGATTTTGTCACACAACCAGAAGTGCGAACCAAACGGCACACGCCCTAGCTCGAGAGGGAATCGGTTCATCTCAAGACCGTTTATGGATTGAAGAGGCACCTCCTTCGGTGATGGTTCTTGTAGCTGAGGATCTAAGATCTCTTGACCCACCATAGGAAGTGGATGGCCTCTTATCTAATTGGGGTGTTTTCTCAATTTTTCTCACAATTTTTCAAGCCTTTTTTTTTCCTGATTGCTTTGATTGTTCGATGTCGGAGTAGGCTTGCCGGACTGACATCCTTTTTTCTTTTCTTTTGTTTTTTTTTAAGTTTTTTTGAATTGTTTCGTTCTTTATTATATTCAATAAATATCAGCTGACATTTATTTAAAAAATGAATATTTGAATGATGTATATATTAATTTATGAATTATGAAATTATTTTTTAATATAATATTATTAATTATAAAATTAAGATGTATATATTAATTTTTTATTTATGAAATTATCTTTTTAATATAATTTGATTAATTATTAAATTAAATGTGTATTTCAATTTATATATCAATTTTTTATTTATAAAATTATCTTTCTAATTTTATTAATTATTCAAATTTAGGTTATTTGGAGAAATATCTTTATAATTTTCAAGAACAAAAAAGTCTTTACATATATCTATTCCTCTAACCAGGATGGACCAATAAGGGCTTCCCCTAAAAAATTGAAATTTATATATGATTTAGAATTTTTTTTAAAATTTTTTAATGTATTTTCTATTGAAAATCTATTTTCGCCCCACCTAAAATTTTATAAATTGACCTCTTAAATTTTTATAGGTTCGCCTCTAACATAAAATCCTGCGTCCATCCTTATCTCTAACCTAAAAACTCATTTTTTTCAATTTAAGAGTGTAATGCCTATTTTTCATCTGTGTTTACTACCCTATTGAAAAATCAATTAAAAATACCAAGGAAAAAAAATAAAAAATGCATTTCGGGAACGCATCATCGCAACTATACAAAAAATTGATACAAAATATTATATGGGCAAAATCGATAAATTATGACTACTATAGGGATTAAAGTGACTCTTAAGCCAAGTTTTTTAAAGTTTAAAACCACAAAAAATGCATTTCGGGAACGCATCATCGCAACTATACAAAAAATTAGGTCACTTAACCTGACTACTCCCGAAGACAACAATCTTGAGAGATTGTCTCGTGGCATATACTGTTTGGATTTCTTTAGTTAAACGTGATAGATGGTAGGAGTTCGTGGCGATTCCTATTGAAGTTTGGGTAGTTGCGTTTTGTTACATCCTACCCAGTTTGTGCATGATAGTGAAAATTGGGACTAGTTATTCGGGGTGATTGTATGGAACCTATGGTTGGATTGAAACGCGGTGATTTTTAACACCCACATTGAAAGCCAGAGATCTATTTTGGATCGAAGCTGAAAGTTGGTTAAACTATAAGCAATGGCGTTGTTGACTAACCTTAATGGCGGGTCAGGCTGTACGAGGATTTTGCGGAGCCGTACTTAGTGGTTTGCTTCAGAAGAGGGCTGGATAAAAATCAATACAGATGGTGCACGATGTGCTTTGGATGGAGTTGCATCATGTGGCGGAGTTGCTCGAAACCATGTTGGGGAGTGACAGTTTGGCTTTGCTAAGCGTATTGGCATTTGCTCAGCCTTTGAAGCTGAATTATGGGGAGAATTTTTAGTCCTTTCGATCGCTTGGAACCAAAGGGTCCATCGTGTTGTTATTGAGGTTGATAGCCTTGAAGTATATAGAGCTATCGAGACTGCTTCCTTATCTGCGCATGATGATTCGCTGGTTTGGAACATTCAGCGGTTGCGACTACGTGGATTGGAGACGAGGGTTAGCAATGTTCTACGAGAGGGTAACGGTGTAGCTGATGGTTTGGCAAAGCTCATTGACATGAATTCATCTACAATTTTATGGTTTGAAAAACTATTGGAGTCGATTCGGAGTGCGTTGCATAACGACGGGCATGGCGCAATACCAAAGACTGATTAGGTGGAGCTTTCTTATGTATGGTTTGCTTGTTTTTGTCGATCTTTCCTTGATTGAGTATTATCTCTGATGTTGTTTAATTATTACCTTAGGCATTATTATCTTCTATTTAGGGTTAGGAAAATTTTTAACGAGGCCTAAGGTATCAATTCTCTTTTTATATAAAAATATCCACTTGTTTCCTAGATAATATTGATCTCAGGGGCGAATAAGGGCGTCGGTCTACTTAGACTATAGCTTGTTTTATGTCCAGTTTTTTTCATAAAGCCCAATCCAAATAAGTAGCTTATAAGAAAATTAATTAAAATTCTTTGAGCTTGACGCATCAAATTTAGTTTTCGTGAGGTTAGGATGTCCAATTGTTTTCTTTGCTCTACTGTCTTTATTGTCTTTCAATTTCTTAACATCACATTCAACATTATAATAAAAACATACAAGGTAATCTTTATTTTATTTGTGTATTTAATTTTTTATTCAATCAAGATTATTCAATAATTTTTGACATATTCTTTTTTAATTCTTTTGTCCTAGTAGATACATATGTACTGTTAATATGTTATATAAGTTATAACGGATGAAATTAGGATGTTAGAGAAGAACCTTGAGTATCTTACCTATTTTTCTTAGATTGAAATAGGAAGAGAAAAATAATACATTTCTTTGGTAATATTTATGTCTGTCTTACGGTCCATGTTCGGGACGCGAAGTTGTCGTTCCCAATATTGTCGTCTCCAAGGTTTAAACTCATCTCCTTGAGAGTGCAATGTGTCTTACCAACGCACCCAACACTTGTTGGTAAAAATAACACATTTCTATTTTCCAAAGCTAAAACCCAGCCATAATTTATTAAAAAACCTCATGCCACAATCAAACGTTGAGAATGCACACTCTTGTGCTCTTATTAAAACGATTGTTGATGCAACTCAAGGGACATCCACTCAAGTTCTTGATGAAAAACCTTCAGATACATATAGACATAAGTATGATTAATATTAATAACACTATTTTGTGAAGAAATTATTATATGAACTCTTCTCATCATGTCATCCATGGTCATAACCAGTAAAAATCAATCACTTCACTTTTTTTTACTGTGTCATCAATCAACTCATAATTACCTTCTAAGTAACCACACACTCCATATTTATATGAAAAATAAATTCGTCCTTGAAAAAAATGTTACGAGGAAAAAAGAGTTAGATAGTTAATTTTTACTGGTTAAGACCATCAATGATATGATAATGAAGATTGTTATAATATTTTTTCGTGTTTGATCTAGCTTTGTGTAAACTAATTAATAGTTATCCGTTATAAAATTAGAAGAAAATATAGAGATTCATAAATTATGGACTTTATCAAATATTTATGTTTAAGTATAATTAATTTGGTCTAGATGATCAACTATGATAATTTCAATATAAATTATTTAATATATTTAATTGGCTGGAGTATTCATCAACTATTGATATTATTTATTGTGTCCCATGTTTTTTAAATAAATCATTAGAAAAATCTAGCTCGGAACTTTTATAATATAAGGATTTAAAAGGTGAAAGAGGGTTGAAGGAAAAGTTTGTGCATTTAAAATGCATATGAGAAAGATACTAATTGAACTTATGCATATCTTGTTCAATGTTGGAAAGATTTCAAGAATCTTGAAGGTCATATTGATAGTGTATTTAAAAATCTAACTTCAAAATAAAATGTTGATAATCGTTTATGATTAGGTGTTTACGTGAGGGACATAGTCTCAACCCAAATCATTCAATGACTAACAAGTGGGTTGATGTATATAAACATTTCCCATAGGATATCCTACTAATGTGGGATATGGTTTTTCATTACACAATTTACAAGTACCCTACTTTGAGCGTCAATTTCTTATTCATCACTCAACCGTTTTGAGCATATGAGATACCGTTGTAAAGGACTCACAAAGTATAATATGAATATATAAATTTATCATTCGAATCTCTACATTTACCGAAAGCTCAAAGTTACCAATTTATTACTTTTTTTCAACATTAATTAATTTGTACAATTGAATCAAATTAAAAAATTATTTATTTTTTAAATTGAAATCCGCTAATTTTATTAAACAATGATATATCCAAAAGGCATATATACAAGGACTATAGAAGGAAAATGTAAAAACCCAACTCAAAGAATCGAAACAAAAGATAGATACAAACATCGCCAAAGATCGACGATGAAAAGTAAAACCATCAAAAAACAACATAAAAATGCATATAACAAAAATGCACGTTGACAACACGGTCATTACCGCAACTCAATTGCGAACAAGAAACAATGATTGTGAGTGCGTATCCAAATCCAGTTCGAGTGTTCAAATCAGGGAGATCAACATGGTAACCAAAAGAGCACCATCTTGATCAGTCGTGATGATGTTAAATCCAACTCTAATACAAAAATCAAATGAAAGAACGAACAAATGACCGATAAAGAAAAAGAAAAACGTGTCAAACAACGGAGAAAATGTACAAAACGGTAGAGTAAGCGTGTCACAAGGGCATAGTTATTTATTAAAAGCTAAAAAATAAGACAATTAATGAGAAATATAAGAGCAAAGGAAATGATAGATCTCCAACAATCAGCGACGGGCACCAAAACTGATGCGGACTATGACAAGCAAAAAAAGAAAAAAGAGACGATGACACCAATACTAGAGAGAAAATCAGGCAATTAAAGTTAATTAAGTGAAGTTATTGTATATAATTAAAATAAAATTAAAATTTTATGCATATGATTATATTAAATCAAAGTTTATATATTATATTATAGAATTATAATAAATTATATGTAATTTTGATATTTATTTTAATAGAACTAATAAATGAGTATTCTTGCTAGATATTCCCTTTTGGAAATTTATCTGAAAAAACACCCCCTCTTTGAAGAACATTTGGAAAAATACCCCACATTTGGCCCACATCAGGGTAAATCGCGTTCTGCATGATGCGATATTCAAAATCGAGTTCTACAAGGCGCGATTTCAGTCCAATGTGGATTATATTATCCGATAAATATATTTTAAAAAATAAAATGAAGTCGCGATCTACGGGACGCAACTTCCACGAGAATTTTAAACGACTCGTCACAAATTTATCAAGTAATATACGGAAGTCGCGTTCTGCAATTCTGTTGTTTAAACAATGCTCGATAGGGTTGTTTATGGTTAATTTGTATGGTCATGGGGGATAATTTTTCATGGTTTTGATCTTTTACCTCATCGTAGTAATGCTTCTCTTCAAAATGGTGTAAAAATCGACGTATATAAGGCATCAAAAACAGTGTATAAATCGCGTTAAAAACGCTACCTTGCCATGTTTCTTTGCATGAAAAAATGGAAACATGGGTCGATAGGGTTGTTTATGGTTAATTTTAATATTTTGGGAGATAATTTTTCATGGTTTTGATATTTTAACTCATAGTAGTGATGCATCTCTTGAAAATTGTGTAACACCCGTGTTTTGGGGTTAGGATTTAGTCGGGTTAGTGGTCTGAGTCGGTAAAAATTAAATTAAATCAATTCAACCTTAATTAGGATCTAATTGGGTTTTAAATAAAGGGGAGGGACCACTTTGGTGATTTTACCCAAAAGAATTTAAAAGGAAGAAAACTTAAAAAAAAGGCCATCATCTTCTCTCCCCACTCCCCTTTTCCAACGTTAGAAACCTCAAACCCCTCTTTCAAACTCTCCCAAAAACAAAAATCACTATTCCATTGAGTTTCATCTTCATTCCAAGGCCATTTTCAAAGGTAATAATGTTTTCTAACTCTCCTTTTCATCCTCTATCTCTACATAGTCATAGAATTTAAAACCATGAGCTTTTGAAAATTAAGGCTTGATAAAAGTTTGAGTTTTATGAGGATTTTCAGTTTGTTTTGAAATATAGAGTTGGGTTTTAGTTTATTCACATTAAAATGTACATTATATGTTAAAATGGTTAGGTTTGGGTGAAAACCCGAAATGGGTTCTTGAGACAATTTTTAAGGTGTCTAAAACTTAATTTTTGGTGGGTTTTAGGTTGAAATTAGAGGGCTGATGGTTTATGTATGTTAGGAGGATGTTTTGGGACCATTTGGGGGTCTTTTGGATGATTGAAAATGGAATTTTCAGCTAGGTTTTGAAGGAGCACGAAAATGGGTATTTTTGGTGATCATTTGGTTTGGAAATTATTGAAGTTGGCTTGTGCTTATGGGGTGAGTTAATGGCTGAGTATTAGCGTTGAATTGTGAAGTAATGGATGTGTTTTGTTTGGCTAGAAGCAAGAGGAAGTGTGGGAGAAGCATCGGGATCGAATCCGGGCTTGTAGGAGGCTTGCTTTGGTTGCTAAGGAAGGGTGGTGAGTGACTTTAAATGTGTTTTAAAGTTTGGTTCGAGTGTGTGTAGTGTGTGAGTTGAAATGTGCTTGGTAGGCCATTTCTATGTGAATTCAAGTTGTTAATTTAGCTATTGATTTCCATTATATGTTATTGTGGTTGCCTATTTATGCTCTTGTGATATGTGATTGTTTTGCACATGTATATCATGATATGTATATGTGATGAGCATGAGATGTGGTTGATGGATATATGATGTGGTAAATGAAAATTGGCACTAATTAACTTACCGGGTGTAAATGATCGATCATTAGGATTAGTGTGCACATAAATTGAGTCAAAACGTACGTGGCCTTGATGGCGTTAAGTCATCAAGGAGGAGTACGGTGATGTAATATTCCACCGGAAGCTTATTTATATTCTACGGGATGATGAGTGGAATCCCATCCGTAGGGCATGTGGTGATGAGTGGAATCCCGCCCATGCAAGGTCCGGTGATGAGTGTAATCCCACCGAGGTAAAGTGATTGTTGAGATTAAATCCGCACATCTGGGTAACTAATAGTGGCCAATTAAACTTGTTCATATGATTGCAATATATGATGTTGATATATGACATTGATATGTGATGTTTGAGCTTGGTATGATGTAAGATGCCATATTATGCCTCTTGAAAGACTAGCTAGGTCTACTTGTCACTTTACCTATGCATGTTAGATGTGAGAATTAGGGAATACATGCTTGAACCCTGCATTGTTGATGTTTTCGGTTTTAGAGCATCCTCACTAAGCTTATAGCTTACGCTCTCATTTTCAACAATGCATATCATTAGCGTGGTGTTAGCTCGGAGCAAGGCAAGAAGGGTTTTCCAAGTTTTTGTGGCTCAAGTACGGTTATTAATTATGTAGTAGTTTAGCAATGTGGCAAGGGTGTTTTTGTATGAGCTATGAATGACTCTTACTTGTGTTTTGATGTCTATGTCTTGACATGGTTTGTAAGCATGATTTAACTTGCCAAATGCTTGAATGATGTATGTCTCATGGATGCTTAAGATTGCTTGATGGCATGTAAACCTATATGTGACAATTTGGTATCCTTTGTCTATTAAAGTCTTCAAGCATGCTTTTTATGATATGTCTTAAACGTGTATTTGTTGTAGGAATGATTTGTTTCAATCTATGCCTTGTTGATCATCTTGCTTGCTTTACATGTTAGTCCATGGTCGTAGCATGTTGTATGACTGGTTGTATGTGGCTTAGGGAGTCCCTATATGCATCTAGAGTTGGAGTCTTGTGGGTTTTTGCTGAAATTGGAGCATTGCAGAGCAGGGCGTATCGGTACGCCTAAGGGCCGTATCGATACGGTATTGCCTGCAGAGCTCAATTTTGGCTGGGCGTATCGATACGCGGGGGTGTATCGATACGGTTTTTGCTCACTGGAATTCTGAGAAATTGGGGAGTTTTTGGCTATCGATATGGTGACGGGGCGTATCGGTACGGGTTTATCTCGTTGACCATGAGATGTTGACTGAAGAGGGTGTATCGATACGCTCAAGGGCTGTATCGATACGGTCTTCTTCGAGTTGATTGTTTGGGTTGACCAAGTCAAGGCGTATCGATACCCTTGATTGGTGTATCGATACGGCCTGCCATGTATGAGTAAAATGAACAGTTTAAGGTATGGTTGTGGTTCGAATGTGTTTCCTAAATAATGTTTTCCGCTGACGTGATCGCCTAGCATTTAATACGCCTTTAGACAAGATTAAAATGAAAGAAAAATTTTAGGGTTGCTAACCGAGGGGGAACCTTAACGGGTTTCGCTTCGGTTTTCCCCGTGTAGCCTACTCGGGCCGGTCATCCGGCCAGACCGGGACGAGGGGGTTACAAATTGTTTAAAAACCAGCGTATATAAGGCATCTGAAACAGTTTATAAATCGCGTTAAAAACGCTACCTTGCCATGTTTCTTTGTATGAAGAAAATGGAAACATGGGTGAGTACTCATTTTTGAGTTGATTTTGTGGTAATTTTGCGGGGTTTTTTTTGTTATTTAACTTTCACGTCGTAGTACGGGAACACATGTTTACAATGGTGCAGAAATTGGCGCGTATAAGGCATCCTAAAGGGTGTAGAAATTGTGTGAAAAATGCTATCTTGGTATATTCCTTTGCATTAAGAAAATAAAAACATGGGTCGGTATTAATGTTATTTAGGATTAAAACATTAGTGTTACAGTTACAATTAGTTGATTCGAGGGCGGGTTCTAGAAGGACATTTTCAGATGTCGTGTCCAGGGTTCCTACAATTTCAACACAACTTAGGTTGGTCGGTCCGTTCTCGAGGAACCATATCCTCGGCACAATGAATCATACTTGACTTTGGGTGACCTTTTTCGTTATGTCGCATTAATTCATTTGGTTGTATCTTAGGTTCATTTTCAACTACATCACAATGATCTTCATTTCCGATTGAAGGAAACTCGAATCGGTATTCCTTGAAAATGTTTTCAAGTTTGTATACAGGATCAACGAGTGTCATTGCGTCGAAATGAACGGAGGCACACGCAGCGAAGGCATGCGCATACGGGTACTTGAATGTCTGGAAGACTTTGTAATCGCATGTTCGCTCTTGTAAATTAACAACGTAATTGCGGTGCATTATTCCTTTTAGCGGCCGTGAAAATCAGTAACCGTAAAGCGATGTTTGTGATGAGAGACGCATGTGGCAACCATCGCGTTTGCTTGCGCACGATATATCTGAAATTTTTGCAAGAGATCTGGATGGAACATGCGGCAACCTGCCATCCAGTTCGTAGCTTGTTTTTCGAGGGTTGCAAAAAGAGTAGCTAGTCGATAATATGTTGCCTTTGCAGCTGATGTGATAGGTAAATGACGCATTTCCTTCATAGAAGAATTGATCACTGTAGAACTAATGTTTTGATATAATAATTGAAAAATGTTTTGGACTAATTTGAAAAGAATTTAAAACTTGTTTTTAAGTCCAAACAACTTGAAATTATGTTTGAGGTATTTTAAGAGGTTTTTGACAAAGATTTTTCATGTTTTCAAAAGCCAAACTTGACTTTTCAAGTCACCAGTATCGATACGGTCATACCGGTATCGATACCTTTTTGCCTCAGTTTGGCCACTGTCAAAACCAGTATCGATACGAGGGTTTAGAGTATCGATACTGAGGGGGTCGTTTCGATACGCTATGTCAGCGTATCAATACCTGTTTAAACACCCCAACGGCTATTTTCCCAACGGCCTTTTAAATGTTAAAGGGTACCGATACGCCCTAAAGCGTATCGATACGCCCATGCAGGCAAGAGCCCAACGGCTAGTTTCTATGAAGGCAGTATCGATACCGTTCCACGAGTATCGATACCATTAGCTGCAGAAAAGCATTTAAGAAGGGAAATAAAGTCCTCAACGGCTCCAAAACATCCCCAACGGCCATAAACGGCTACAAACTCAATTTGGAGTATAAATAAGACCTCCAAGCATCAAGATTGAGAAGAGCTTCAATTGTTACAACATTATGAGTGAAAAACTTGTCTAGAGCTTAAATCGTTCATTTCTTGCTTAGACAACACTTGTGAGCTTACATTGTTAAATTTGCTCAAGTGTCTTAGGTTTTGGGTGAGTGCTTCATTGTGCAAACAAAACACCTATTAGAGGGTTCAAGTTTGCTTCTTTGTTTATCTCTTGTAAGAGAGGGGTTCCTTCAAGCTTTGGGTAGAAAGCTTCGAGGGTTTTGATCAAGGCTTTGGGTAGAAGCTTGATCGTTGTAAAGGGTTTCCTCCTAAGCCTAGAAAAGGGGACGAATCAATTAGTGGAATTGGTTGTGAAATCCTTAGTGGGGAGCTAAGGTAGTGGATGTAGACCTTGGTTAGAAGGTTGAACCACTATAAATCATCGTGTCTTTATTCTTTTAGCTTCCTAAACCCTTCCACCCAAAAATTCACCTCTCCACCACTTGGCGAGCATAATCGGTTGAACGAATCGAGCGTCGAAAAACCCAACAATCACCTATGCCAAGTTCGTCGTCATGTGACCATATCGACGAACCCCCATCATAACATCGCAACTATTTCTCCCTCAGGATATCAAGAAGATAGTTATATCCATATTGATTTCAAACTTTCAACTATTCGAGCAGCTCCTCAACTAGCTCTACTCGGTGTGCGTTGCCTATTCAAAAAAATACGGAATAATTAACGAGAATTAATAATAAAAGGCAATTTAAGTAATAATTTTGAGAGTGAAATGCGTACCCATGCGAATAACCATTATATGCTCATTATTAATCTTATACCTCTGATAGTAATTTGCAGAAATGTATCGCATATAGTACCAAAAATAAATATATGGAGGTGCCCAAGACGGTCCCAAACATTTCATCGATCCCCAGATCCCCGCGCCTCTGTCTGAAATAATACATATGTCGTATTCTTTTTCCCATAGGACCCGGCGTAAGACATGGGTGCGCAGGTTGGTAAGAAAAAAACGTTCATGAAGGGATATCTTCCTTTTCAACGATGGCGAACACTACTGGAATGCATTTTCTGTTGCCGTCTTGTAACACTGCAACTAGCAAGATCTGGGTGTAACACCCGGGTTTAGGGGTTAGGTGAAAATAATATTTTAATATTATTCGGGTCCGGTTTTATAATTTAAATAAATTAAAGAATGGTTCGGGTTTTGTTTTCAAATTAATTAATTTGATGTTGACTATGCTTTGGGATTAAAACCCCAAATGGCCATGGATTATATACCCTTGTGAATATTCTATTTCATTAAGGGCAAAATGGTCTTTGGGCCTTTAAATTTAAAACAAAATAAAACATCTCTCTCTTACTATTCATTCTCTTCTTCAAAGAGAAAGCAACGGGTTGAAGAGCTCTTCCTCCTCTATCACTATTTCATCTCATTTCTCTTCCATTTCAACTCCATTTTGAAAGGTAATTACGTTTTTGACTTCCCCTCAACTCCCTCTCTTTAAAAGTACCACTTATTTTCATTTTCATGGAAGTTTTGGAAAATAGAGTTTTTGAAAGATTTTGATTAAAAATGGAAACTTTGTGTTGTTAAGCCTAATGTTTTGATTTAATATGGTTAGTTGTGATGTGTAGAAGTTAAATGGTATAACATATGTGAATTTTGAATGATTTTGAGCAATTTTCGGATTTGGGTTTCCAAGGGGTTTTTGGAGGGTTTTAGTGTGGGTTTAGGGGCTGTTAAAGGTTGGAATTTGGGGGCTGTAGGTAGTATGATATATGAGGATCATTTTGGGTGTAATTGATGCTTGTTTGGGTGTTTGAAATGGGAGAATTCAGTGGGTGTTAAGGGCTGCTCGGAAATCCTGTTTTGGGGTTGATTTTGAGTGTTGGATGCTTGCTAATGTTAATCCGGGTTGATTCTGATGATGAGATATTGATTATGAATGTTTTGTTTGTGTTTGAGATTGATTAGAACCGAGTTTGGGCATCGGCGAAGCGTTGGAAGTGAATCCGGGAA
This sequence comes from Hibiscus trionum, assembly GCA_030270665.1. Classification (NCBI taxonomy): domain Eukaryota; kingdom Viridiplantae; phylum Streptophyta; class Magnoliopsida; order Malvales; family Malvaceae; genus Hibiscus; species Hibiscus trionum. Next base: position 13,992,205 of record BSYR01000006.1, read on the forward strand.
TTTGAAGAACGGTCGCTTGCTTGGTCTTTGAGCTTGGGAGCTTAGGTGAGTGGTTAAATACTTTTAAATGGTTTTCAAGTGTTGGTTCAAGCATGTGAACTAGGTTGGGATTGGTAGACCCACCTAGAGTTGGGATTAGGGTGGTAGCCTAATCCCAAACTTTAGTTAGAGACTTTGGTTGCACTCCTTAAAGATTGTATATGCCTCGTGTTAAATTGTGATGATGTTGATTATGTATATGTTGTATACATGTACGTTGAGGCATGTTGGATGCGTTGTTATATGCATGTTAATGATAGATATGATATGTTTATACACGTGTGCAAAATATGATGTGATATGGTTGTTAATGATATACATGAGGTGTTGTCATGTGAAATGAGTTTATGAGGTGATTGCTTGATCCGAGGATCATGGTGAATACATGCTAGGCATGGAAATGTGGTTTGTGCATGATAGTAAGTCATGGTGAGTACGTGCTAAGCACGGAAGTCGTTAATAAATGGTATTGTGGAATGTGTTAGTATTGGCACTAGTATGCTTGGGTACAAATGATCGATCATTAGGGTGTTAGTATGTACACATGAGTCAAAAGTCGCGCGTGGCCTTGGTGGCGTTGAGTCACCAAGGAGGAGTACGGGTACGCCCGGAAATTGTATCTACATTAGTCGGTGATGAGTGGAATCCCATCGATGGGCGTGAGGATGAGTGGAATCCCCTCCGCGTGGAATGAGGCGTGAGGATGAGTGGAATCCCCTCCGCATGAAATGAGGCGTGAGGATGAGTGGAATCCCCTCCGCATGAACGGTGATGAGTGGAATCCCACCGCCAGGTAATGGTTGTGTTGTTGGATGTGAGTTCCAACGGTTATCCGTGTATTCGAGTCATAGCTAGGTGCCAATACGGATTTGTAGTTATGTTTCCATTATGTGGTTAATTGTGAGCCAATGTGACTTGGGATGTGTTGCTAACGTGGTTTAATATATGTGATTTCATGTATTGTGGTTTTGAACATGTTGAGCATGACATGATATTGAGTATATGTTCATGCATCATCTATGATCATGGCTCGTGTGGACCGGAGGTATGAACATGCATTTTATCTCAGTTGTAGCTCGTGCTTGGACCCTGCATTGTCGAGGTTTGTTTTTAAAGAGCTTACCATCACTAAGCTTTTATGCTTACGCTCTCTTTTGTTCGACAATGCAGATAAATAGCTTGAGGGTGGCATAGGCAAGGGAAGGTCTCCAAGTGTGGTTTTTGGCTTGAGTTCATCAAGTATGGATTTTAAATGTTAGACATGTAATAGTTTGAGCAATGGGACATGCATAGTTTGTTGGTTAGTTGTTGGTTGTTAGGAGCATGTTTTGACTCCTTGATGCCTTGCTTTAGTATGATTTGTGTTGCCATGATGAATTGTAACTCATGCCTAAATTGCTCATTTGAATGTTAGCATGTGCTTTGGAGGTTATCTTTATGTTTGAATGAATGTATGTTTGTGGGTTGTTGCCATGGTGTTGGACATGTTTAAATCATGATTGAAGCATGCTAATGTTGTTGTTATGTCTTGAGTCTTTTGATGTGTTGTTGTAAGGTGTTTTAGTGGTGTTTTGGGGCACCCTTGTGCCTCAAAACAGCCCAGGCGAGTCTGCAGACAGGGGGCGTTTCGGAACGGGTCCCCCTGTTCCGGAACGGTCCCTTTGCAAATGGCCTGCCGTTTCGAAACGGATGAGGGCGTTTCGGAACGTTTTTGCTACTGGAATTTTGATAAATTGACGAGTTAAAGGCGTTTCGAAACGGGCTTTAGGTGTTTCGAAACGGTCAAATCTCGTTGACCACGAGAAATTGACCGTCAAGGTCGTTTCGATACGAGTCTCCCCTGTTTCGGAACGGTCACCTTATGGTTGACCCTGGCCTGTTGACCAAGTCAAGGCGTTTCAGAACACCCTATGGGCGTTTCGAAACGGCCTGCTATAAAAGTCTAAAATGAACTGTTTGATGCGTCTGTTGGTCGGTTTATGATTCAATGTTTGTATCTTCCGCTGTTGTGTTCCACTTAGGGATTAAATGTGCATCTAGACAAGATTAAAGTTAAAAGAAATTTTAGGGTCGTTAACCGAGGGGGAATCCTTAGGGGTTTTCTCTCGGTTTTCCCCGTGTGGCCCTTTCGGACCGGTCATCCGACCAGACCGGGGCGAGGGGGTTACATTTGTTGGTATCAGAGCCTAAGGTTACCGAGACCTTGGGCAGGTAAGTGAGGTAAGTTTAAGTTTTGAATAGATATGCACGGTGTTTGCTTGCTTCGTAAGTATGATTGCTTGTATGACAAGTATGTTGATTGCTTGTTTAAAAGCATGTTGTTTGTTATTCGTGTATGTTGTGATGAATGATTGATTGATTGAGAATATACGTTGTATGATCGTGCGCATGTGTTGCTTGTTTAGCAAGTATGCCCTGTTATATGCTTGGTTAAGCATGTATGTGTGCTGATTTGTCTGAAACATGTTTAGTAGAGTCCCATTGCTTCTATTACATCGGAAAAAGGATTTTAAGTGAGGGAAATCATACTTGAGCCACTTGGACCTTTCCTTTGCTCACCCAACTTGTATGTTAAATTGTTGATTGATTTATTGCTTTTAGTAAGTTTAGGGCCAGTGTGTGGGCCGTGAATCAGTAAGTGGAAGTTGTGGTTTTGATAATGTGGATGATGTGGAGGAAGTTCTTTGCTATAGTAGGGGAGTATGGTTGTACCGGAGTTGAGGTACAATTTGTTTGCTCGAGTCCGTGTGTATGTGAGTTGATTCTTGTTGGTGAGGGACGATGGGACCGATTCTAGTATTAGTTAGTGAAAAGAAGTGAAGACCTATGAGTGGGAGTCAAAGTGATATCGATGTCATAGTAGTTAAGCCCATGGTACAGCTTTGAGTTTGTCTCTTCTGATTGGTTCTGAGTTCGTACTTCCGTATGTTGTTACCAAGCATGCAAGTTTGAATGTGCTCGATGAGGTGTCAGAGGTAGGTATGAGTACCTCAATTCTTTTGGCGAGATCTAGGTAGGGGTCTCGTGTGAGTGATCTGAATTTCAGAAGAGTTAGTTGGTGACTGTTGGGGTTCAGCCTATGATTTCGATGCAAGACAACTGATCAGTATCCGTGAGTGGGAACCGATTTACGTGTTTGGGGCCAGTGTGCGTCTGGGTGGTTTTCCAGCAGGGTTGTCTGTGTGCGCTCAGAACTGTGTTTTTGGGAGTTTTGAGATGCTCTACGAATAGTCTAGAAGAGTTAGATTTTGTTGAAGAATCAGTCTGAAAACAAGAGGACCGAGGACTATCAGTTGTGTACATGTGAAGTTGCAATTTCCGCGGATACCTCCTTTTGTGTGAGCATGTAAGAAATTAGATATCTTTGTTGAGACCTTAGATGTAGGGACACATTTGACTAGATCTTTTTGGGAGATAGTAGTGGTCAGAAAGATGTACAGAAGATGTTTGTTGGTGGTTCGGAGTTACTAGTTTCTAGTAGATGTGAAATGATTGTCTTCCTACAGTCTCGGTGCACCTTTTTTTCCAAGGCTCGGCTTGAAGAGCAAATAGTTAGTGTATACGTTGAGACAAAGAGAGAGTTGCTTTGAAGACGCAGATTTTTGTGTGACTATAGTGGTAGGTGAGGAGGTGAACTTCTTGTTGAATGTTGATCCAGATTTAGAGGTCAAAGATTGATTGAGTTTAGTTGACAGACTTGCTTAGTAATTGTGATGAATTTGATTTTGAATGAAGACTAGACCGCATAATGTTAGGATAGTTTGTGTTTTCTTTTCCTAGAGGTGTTTGGAAGAATTGTCGGCTATCTCTTGTCTAGAGAGGAAGAGTTTGATATTGAGACCGTCTTCGAGTTTACTCCTGTTTTGATTGCTCCATATCTTATGATTTCCGGAGGAATTGAGAATGTTGAAGAATCAACTTTGAGATTTGTTAGACCTTAGACTCATTAGGCCTAGTGCATCATCTCAGAGTTCTACAGTGCAATTCGTGAAGAAGAAAGAGTGACAGTACGAGAATGTGTTCAGATTACATACAGTCGAAACAAGTGACAGTGAATGAGTAGTATCAGTTTCCGAGTGTCAGTGATTTGTTGGTCAGTTAGTGTGCGCTTCAGTCTATTTGAAGATTAGTTGAGATCCGTTTACCACCAGTTGAAAGCGAGAAAAGTTGAATGTACCGAAGACAGCTTTAGGGGCAAGATGTGACCACCTTGAGTTTCGAGTTATGCCGTATTGTCTGACTAGTGCAGTAGTTACCTTCATAGAGATGTTGAGCAAAATATTTTCCCGAGTTCCTTGAGCAGTTGTAGTAGTTCTCATAGATGACATATGAGTATATTCACTTTTTGAGGAAGGCCATGACAAGCTTTGAAGTTAGTGTGGTAGATCCTTTTAGGGAATCAGTTGTATGTCAAGTTATGCAGCGTGAACTCCGAGTTAATGAAGATGTTCTCCTAGGACATGTAGTTCAGCCGAGTGTGTTAGAGAAAATCCCAAGTAGGCAGAAGAAGATGTGAGTTGGAAGAAATCGAAGACTGTGACAGATATCTATAGTTCCTAGGTCTAGCCTTGTTACTCTCAGAGAATTGTAAATAGTGTTTGAAGATAGTTGCTCCATTGATAGATTGCTACAGAAGAATGTTCAGTTGTGCGGTTGGATGCGAGACAATGAGCCCTTGAGAAACTGAAAGAGACTTTGAAGAGAGCTTCGACCTTGAATCAACTTATGTCAGAGAAAGAGTTGTGAACCGCAGTGATGCATTACCTGTAGAGTTAGGTTGTGTGCTTATGCAAGACAGAAGATTGTGGCTTGTTCATCAAGATAGTTGGAAGACCGTGAGAAGAGTTATTCGATATGAGACATAGAGTTAATTACAGTTGTATTTGCTTCGAAGACTTAGAGACAAAGCTTGTATAGCAAGAATGCACAGTGAGTATGTACGAATCATCAGAACTTGAAATATTTGAAGACTTAGGAAGGGTGAAAACTTGAACAGCATGAAGTGTTAGAACCGCTTGAAGACTGTAATATCAAGATTGAGTACCATCCGAAGATAGCCTCCATAGTGACCGATGTTCCGGGTTGTAATTGTTGTTAGATTAGTAGTTGAGTTACGAGTTGCAATTGTCGAATTCCGTATATCAAATGATAGTAGTTTTATGGCCGAGTTTCGGGTTGAGGCTACTTGAGTCTGAATGTGTGAAAAGGAACAGTTGCAAGACAGATTCTTGGCACCTCTCGTGTGAGGCAGAGTAGAAGGAAGACCTTCAGAATACGGTTTCAGAGATGATAGAGTTTTGTATTTCAGAGACAGAATAATTGTACCGATTGATATAGTGTATTGATTTTGGCCGAAGCACATGACAGTCTGTTTGTATAGCATCTGAGTAGTATGAAGACATATTGTGGGTTGAAGACGAGTACTTTCGGATTGAGTTGATGAAATGTGTGGTTCAGTATGTGAGTGAGTGTGTAAATTGCCAGCGTGTCAAGACCGAACTTCAGGTTTCTTCTAGTTTGCTACATCCGTGGAAGATTCGTAATGAAAGTGGATATTGGAGATCCGAAAATCCTGCTAGATTATTTTGAAGACATTTGCATAGTGTCCGGTTATCCGTTGAAGGCAGATGTTCAGTTAGAGAAGGTTATGATTCAAGTGTTCATACAGTGTTGCCTGAGATTGTGAGTCAGACTAGTTCCGTTGTTCGTTGTCAAGGTTACCACCAGAGTTAGGAAGAGGTTGGTGAGGTGGTTTATGTATCTATGATTCAGAAGTGTGAGTTGGATTTGTTCCATGCCATGTTGTAGAAGAGATTGAGTTGAGTTTGAAATTGCGTGCAACGAAGAATCAGTTGAGATTTGGTGTTAGATAGCTGTTGTTGCGTGATAAGTCTATGAGTGGGCTAGTATGTTGTGGTGAGAAGGAAGTGTGGGGAGACAGCTTCTGTGATTCTTCCTGTCCGATAAATTTCGGGGACGAAATTTCCTTAAGTGGGGGAGAGTTGTAACACCCGGGTTTAGGGGTTAGGTGAAAATAATATTTTAATATTATTCGGGTCCGGTTTTATAATTTAAATAAATTAAAGAATGGTTCGGGTTTCGTTTTCAAATTAATTAATTTGATGTTGACTATGCTTTGGGATTAAAACCCCAAATGGCCATGGATTATATACCCTTGTGAATATTCTATTTCATTAAGGGCAAAATGGTCTTTGGGCCTTTAAATTTAAAACAAAATAAAACATCTCTCTCTTACTATTCATTCTCTTCTTCAAAGAGAAAGCAACGGGTTGAAGAGCTCTTCCTCCTCTATCACTATTTCATCTCATTTCTCTTCCATTTCAACTCCATTTTGAAAGGTAATTACGTTTTTGACTTCCCCTCAACTCCCTCTCTTTAAAAGTACCACTTATTTTCATTTTCATGGAAGTTTTGGAAAATAGAGTTTTTGAAAGATTTTGATTAAAAATGGAAACTTTGTGTTGTTAAGCCTAATGTTTTGATTTAATATGGTTAGTTGTGATGTGTAGAAGTTAAATGGTATAACGTATGTGAATTTTGAATGATTTTGAGCAATTTTCGGATTTGGGTTTCCAAGGGGTTTTTGGAGGGTTTTAGTGTGGGTTTAGGGGCTGTTAAAGGTTGGAATTTGGGGGCTATAGGTAGTATGATATATGAGGATCATTTTGGGTGTAATTGATGCTTGTTTGGGTGTTTGAAATGGGAGAATTCAGTGGGTGTTAAGGGCTGCTCGGAAATCCTGTTTTGGGGTTGATTTTGAGTGTTGGATGCTTGCTAATGTTAATCCGGGTTGATTCCGATGATGAGATATTGATTATGAATGTTTTGTTTGTGTTTGAGATTGATTAGAACCGAGTTTGGGCAACGGCGAAGCGTTGGAAGTGAATCCGGGAATTTGAAGAACGGTCGCTTGCTTGGTCTTTGAGCTTGGGAGCTTAGGTGAGTGGTTAAATACTTTTAAATGGTTTTAAAGTGTTGGTTCAAGCATGTGAACTAGGTTGGGATTGGTAGACCCACCTAGAGTTGGGATTAGGGTGGTAGCCTAATCCCAAACTTTAGTTAGAGACTTTGGTTGCACTCCTTAACGATTGTATATGCCTCGTGTTAAATTGTGATGATGTTGATTATGTATATGTTGTATACATGTATGTTGAGGCATGTTGGATGCGTTGTTATATGCATGTTAATGATAGATATGATATGTTTATACACGTGTGCAAAATATGATGTGATATGGTTGTTAATGATATACATGAGGTGTTGTCATGTGAAATGAGTTTATGAGGTGATTGCTTGATCCGAGGATCATGGTGAATACATGCTAGGCATGGAAATGTGGTTTGTGCATGATAGTAAGTCATGGTGAGTACGTGCTAAGCACGGAAGTCGTTAATAAATGGTATTGTGGAATGTGTTAGTATTGGCACTAGTATGCTTGGATATAAATGATCGATCATTAGGGTGTTAGTGTGTACACATGAGTCAAAAGTCACGCGTGGCCTTGGTGGCGTTGAGTCACCAAGGAGGAGTACGGGTACGCCCGGAAATTGTATTTACATTAGTCGGTGATGAGTGGAATCCCATCGACGGGCGTGAGGATGAGTGGAATCCCCTCCGCGTGGAATGAGGCGTGAGGATGAGTGGAATCCCCTCCGCATGAAATGAGGCGTGAGGATGAGTGGAATCCCCTCCGCATGAACGGTGATGAGTGGAATCCCACCGCCAGGTAATGGTTGTGTTGTTGGATGTGAGTTCCAACGGTTATCCGTGTATTCGAGTCATAGCTAGGTGCCAATACAGATTTGTAGTTATGTTTCCATTATGTGGTTAATTGTGAGCCAATGTGACTTGGGATGTGTTGCTAACGTGGTTTAATATATGTGATTTCATGTATTGTGGTTTTGAACATGTTGAGCATGACATGATATTGAGTATATGTTCATGCATCATCTATGATCATGGCTCGTGTGGACCGAAGGTATGAACATGCATTTTATCTCAGTTGTAGCTCGTGCTTGGACCCTGCATTGTCGAGGTTTGTTTTTAAAGAGCTTACCATCACTAAGCTTTTATGCTTACGCTCTCTTTTGTTCGACAATGCAGATAAATAGCTTGAGGGTGGCATAGGCAAGGGAAGGTCTCCAAGTGTGGTTTTTGGCTTGAGTTCATCAAGTATGGATTTTAAATGTTAGACATGTAATAGTTTGAGCAATGGGACATGCATAGTTTGTTGGTTAGTTGTTGGTTGTTAGGAGCATGTTTTGACTCCTTGATGCCTTGCTTTAGTATGATTTGTGTTGCCATGATGAATTGTAACTCATGCCTAAATTGCTCATTTGAATGTTAGCATGTGCTTTGGAGGTTATCTTTATGTTTGAATGAATGTATGTTTGTGGGTTGTTGCCATGGTGTTGGACATGTTTAAATCATGATTGAAGCATGCTAATGTTGTTGTTATGTCTTGAGTCTTTTGATGTGTTGTTGTAAGGTGTTTTAGTGGTGTTTTGGGGCACCCTTGTGCCTCAAAACAGCCCAGGCGAGTCTGCAGACAGGGGGCGTTTCGGAACGGGTCCCCCTGTTCGGAACGGTCCCTTTGCAAATGGCCTGCCGTTTCGAAACGGATGAGGGCGTTTCGGAACGTTTTTGCTACTGGAATTTTGATAAATTGACGAGTTAAAGGCGTTCCGAAACGGGCTTTAGGTGTTTCGAAACGGTCAAATCTCGTTGACCACGAGAAATTGACCGTCAAGGTCGTTTCGATACGGGTCTCCCCTCTTTCGGAACGGTCACCTTATGGTTGACCCTGGCCTGTTGACCAAGTCAAGGCGTTTCGGAACACCCTATGGGCGTTTCGAAACGGCCTGCTGTAAAAGTCTAAAATGAACTGTTTGATGCGTCTGTTGGTCGGTTTATGATTCAATGTTTGTATCTTCCGCTGTTGTGTTCCACTTAGGGACTAAATGTGCATCTAGACAAGATTAAAGTTAAAAGAAATTTTAGGGTCGTTAACCGAGGGGGAATCCTTAGGGGTTTTCTCTCGGTTTTCCCCGTGTGGCCCTTTCGGACCGGTCATCCGACCAGACCGGGGCGAGGGGGTTACACTGGGTGTATTTTCCGTATAGGAATATGTCGTCGATCTGCAACATCGGCTTGCAGTGGCAGAATGCCTTAACGCATTGCGGATATGTCCAAAATAGGCAGAAAAATTCGCGCTCCCAAGTACGACACGATCCATTTAATATCTTGGAACTGTCTCAAGTTCCACAACAGTTCTTGGGTTGTATTTCTGCATACAGTTCAGCCACGTTCGCAACTCGTTGTAGAATTCCTCCCACTACCCATATAGTTGTTGGATGACACGATATCTTGCATACCACGCCTTATCATATTTAACAGTGTATGTGAAATGATTTTTGATCGATGTTATACATACTGGCACAAATACGCGTGGATTTGCTTTCACGAGTGGAAGGGTATGATCAAAGAGCACGTGCACATCCAAGTTAGGATGGTCTTGATTCAGGCTTCTCACAGAGCATGTATGGGGTCCTTCGTATCTCGTTATCTGCCACAGGTTGTTCATCCTCTTCAGACATGATACACGGGCCTTCCAATTACATCTAGAGGACTTGTAGGGTCATTCAGCAATATATTTGTCCACTTCAGTTTTCTTCACAGTGGACGTAACTGAGTTGTGTATGTTGTAATGCTTGATGGTTGCCTCCGCAAGTTTTTTAGTTCTGAAGACCATCCCAACATGCAGTTTACCATTACTATGTTCGTTCAACTGGTCCAACTGTGGGAATTCTAAAAATTTCGTAGCATAAATGCCTTCTATATCCAATGTTGTGAAGTGGGATGGTGGATTATAATACGCGGAGCTTCTGCAAGTTCCAGTAAAACTGCTCAGGGCAACAACTTCCACAGGTTCTTCGTCCGCAACATCCTCTGCAACTTCCACAGGCAAGTCAAAGTGCCAGTGAATGAGCCCGGCCCAGAAGAACACTACATGCTAACACTATCCAATATGAAAAATATGTGTAATATGTTTCAGGCATACAAACGTGTCGGGGGTACGAACATCAAGCTTAGTGTAAACTTTGATGAAGGCTTCAGTTCATCAACAGTACTTAAGCTTCAAGACGAGGACGCAGTCTCTACACAAAATTATAGGAGACGATAGAAGAAGGAACAAATAATTGAGGAACTAAACTTAACGTCTGACATAAGTACTGACTACGAGGGAAGCGAAAATTATTCATTTTTTTTTAGATTTTAAGCAGGATTAGTAATTTAATGTTTATGTACTTATGTCAATTAAAAATCTTGTAGCACGTTTCGTTAATATGATTTTCGTAAATATAATTTCCTACATCTAACCGCTTCGATTTTCAAACAGTTAACAATCGCAAAATATGTAATTAACAAAACATAATACATGTCAATTACATTGGAACAACTCGCATGTATGAGGTCCATCGTATCTTGTTATCTGCCAAACGTTGTTCAGCCTCTTTGTTCGTTATACACGAATCCTCCAGTTACAGTCGTTGTCCTTTTTGACACATTCTGTGATATAGTTGTCTGCGGTCGTTTTCTTCACTGTCGAACGAACTGATCGGCGTATGTTTTAGTTTTTAATTGTATCCTCCGCCATTTTCTTGGTAGTGAATATCATCCCAAATTGTAGTTCACAGTCAGTATCGGCATCCGCCTTACAGGACTTGCTTCCAATAGATGGTAAATCATCTACGCTTGCAGCCATTATAAACCTGGAATGAAAGGAATGGACTAAGAGAAATTTTGAGCGAATTACAATGAAAGGAAAGAGTGAGTTTTTGAGGAAGCGAGGGGTCTATTTATAGGGGTGTAAATGAACCGGTGTTCTTTCAAATTATTGTTTTTTATAGAAGACATGCATTGAAACACGTAAAATATTACATATGAATTACATATGTAAATTATATTTTTATTTTTTATATGTTAAAAACAATTGTACCCCTAAACACGTGGTCAATTATACCATTAAACATGCAGACTCAAACAATTTACATATGAACTGATATATATGAGAGGTGCAATAGTTTGTCAGATTTGTATGGCCGACGAGAGATGTGTCGTTGCTGTAGATAAATGGGCGACGAGAGGTGTAAAAGTTTGTTAACGTTGTTGGAGCCCTAAAGCTTCGTAGATTTATCGAGTACACGATAATCATCATCTTTCACGATACATATGTCACCAACATCGCTACATGCGAGGGTCTTAACATAGCTTCGAAAACACCTACAATGGTAAAAGCTTTGACTCGCGCTATCAAATGTAACCGGTACCCACCAAAATCTATAACTTTGAACAGGATAAATAAAGTTGCAGCTATTGTGATTTCGGGGTACTGATCATTTTCGTGGCACCCCACCACGCGTTTCTGGATATTGTGATTTCTCAGTCATCTTGAACAAATGAACGGTACACACATCGCACCACAACTGCATAGACCCACAACTCACAATACAAGTGTGAGTTTTCCATTAAGGTTCGTAAAAAGGAGGGTATATAAAGACAGATCGGCAGGAAAATCGCGTCCTACAAAATGTGACTTCTGCCAAAATTTCTGACGTGTCAGTGAAGTCGTGTCATACAGAACGCGACTTTTCCAGAATTCCTGACCTGTCAGGTAAATCATGTCGGACAGAAATCGTCTTTTCTAGAATTCTTGACGTGTCAGGTTAATCGCGTCGTACACAACGCGACTTTGCCACTTTAAATACCATCGGACGAACGAATCCCACACCACCACTCATTCGAAGAAAAAAATGCATTGCAGTGCTTGAATTTTTCGATTGTAACTACTAATGCCAACAAATCACGTATCAGGAAAATTTATTCGCAAATTGATTTCCCAGACATTGTGATTTGTTGTTATTTGTAGTTGCATCTATATGTTGATGTTTATTAGATGTTAACTATTCGATATTTTTGTTCACGATGAACAACAACAACAAATCACAATATCCAGAAATTCAAGGTCTTTTTGAATGGCAGGTAAAGTTCTTAACGTTTTGGTCTACGTTACGACCCCCACATGTAACCGGAGTAAAATACCCAACAATGAAAATCATGTTTAAGGGTACAATACTAGGCTCAAATAGACATCCGAGATTCAAGACAAGCACTGGTCCTCTACTCAACTCAAGATGTAACCAGAGGGTATGTTAACTGAGGATGATACCAAGAGAGCAAAACAAGTCGAGGATCTTTTAGAAGTATCTTTATTAGCATGTTTAGAGGGTACAATTATACAATAATAACGTACGTTTGTTTCTTTCTTTTATAGTAATTAAAATAAAAATATTAATTAAAAATATATACTAAGTACAAAACAAATGATATACTAATGAAAATATATACCATTTAAAATTAAATGATAGCCGAATTCCTCCACCAAAATATTTATATACTAATTAAAAAATTAACTCAAAATATTGATTCAAATAAAATATAAACTAATAAAAAATAAAAAATGCAGATTAAAAATATATATTAATTAAACAAATAAACTACAAATCTTGATTAAACTAAAATATATACTAATAAAAAAAGAAAATAAAAATATAAAGTTCAATATTTTCAAATAAAATAAACTACTAAAAAATTAATGACGCCTATGTCCACTGGTACCACAAGACGGTGCACGACAATGTCGTTTCGAATTGCGTCGGGGGAGAGCACTGTCACCACCACCATTACCATCATCCTCGGTTCCAGCTCCAGCAGTACCGCTCATTCCACCTGGGCCACTAAGGTAGAAAATCGAATGTGGCGGCGTTTGTTGGACAATCCTAGTTCTAAATGCGGTTGACATCGGGGGGAACGACATGAGGGGCACATAGGGCATATAGGTTGCAGGATAGCTCGAGCCACCACTCATCATCACCGTAAATTGAGCAAAGGGGGCTGATATAGAAGGCGTTAAATAAACTTGGCTCAGACTTTGGGTCAGTTGTGGTCGCATCGGTGGTGGGGTAGCATCTGATGGTGGCGATGCTGCAGAGGCAGGACCACAGATTCTCATTGATGATGACGCACCGTATGAGGTGTTCCCTGCTCCCCTCCCCCTCGAATGCTGAGACTGTAGGCGGTTGCGTTGTTGACACCGATAGATGACCGTTGCCTCCTCTCGAGTCAGAATAAATGGCTTCCCATTCGCCGTAAACAGTCCTTGTAATCATCGCTCACCATCGTATCAAACATACGATAATCACTCCGGGGTTGTCATCGCGGATTCATCTTGTCCCTCCAGTGAGCGATATAAGCATGGTGGTACACCAACCAATCAACCTATCGGACAATAAAAAAATTTATTATTCTTTTTAAATATGAATTATATTCTAATTAATAAAAGAATGAGGTAAGTATATTATTACATCGGGCTTCCCTTGTCGAGAAAGTTTGTGCAACTCATCCAGATTTGGAGGCTCAACTGGGACACGTTGAAAACAACCAAATTAACGTAAGACGCAGTCGGTCGAATGTCAGTCAACTGTGGCATAGCAGACGAGTGGTACAAAGGTTGTCCAAATAAGCATCATCTCGACCGAAAATTCCGGGATACAGTGGTGCACTTTTGAATTCTCGTACGATGTCTATAAAAGCTGTACAATATATAATGTATATATTAAAAAAAGAAGAAGATAATATGTATAGTTAAATATAAAATTTATTTTATATAAATACACCAAAGTGTTACCTGATCTTTCGAAAAATTCTCAATATTCTGTCTAATAACTTCCAGGCCCTTCGCAACACCAACATGAGTTAAAAGAGCGGTCCACCTAACAAATAAGAAGATTATTTAAATTATAATAATACGTATATTAAAAAAATTAACTCTTTTCTTACCTACGCCCTAGCGGAAAAACATATGGAGTAGACTCCAGAAGCTCAGGGCGTAAAAATGACATTCTCCACCACGCCAAGGACTGGAGGAACACCAAACAACCTCCGATACAATACTTTTCTAGATCGGTGTTCTTGCACAACTCCCTAAACATAGTGGCCAAAACTGCAGATCCCCAACTCAGTTTACCGGCATCTTTAAAATTCTACAAATGCCGCAACCAGATCGTGTGAACCTTGTTCTGGGTTTTGTCAAGCATCAATACATCGTCGATCATCTATAAAATATAAGCGCAAGCATATGCCTACAATACGAATATATATATATATATATATATATATATATATATATTTTAGCACATGTAAAAAATTATTATTTCAATAATATTCACTAAAAAATTATTTTTACCTTCTTCGCATCTTCACTCGCGTCAATGGGTACATTACCAAAATTATCCCGCAGCCACACTAATTTAATTTTTCCGCCGTAAAAACGCTTCGGCGTAGCCCCTAGCCCACTCAAACATAGGCCCATCCAATCTTCATCACCGATACCAGTGATAGCCTCTCCATCAACAGGCAAAACCAGGATATGAGACACGTCCTTTAGGGTAATTGTCACCTCGACGCAAGGAAGGTGGAATGTGTGTGTCTCCAGCCTCCACCTCTCCAAAAGAGCGTTTATCAAATCAACGTCTATTTTTTCACCTCCTAGAATTTTTTATGCGTGCAAAAACCTGGCACGCTCTAAGTACTGTTGGATCAACAAGTCCGGTGATCTCGTCATCCGATTGTAAGAAACCTCCAGACGTTGTTATATCCCATTCTAAAAAATTAAACTCGTATGTATAAATTAAACTATATAAAAGAATATAAAAAATACGTATTTAAATAAATAATAATATATAATAAAATAAATAAATAAAACGAGATAAAACTTACATTTTTCCGATGATAATCGAACACGTGCTTGTTATCCAACCTTATCAATCCCGTCATTATATCAAAAACGAAAAATTAACCGAGAAATTGAAAGAAAGTATATTTGAGAGAGAGTAAATATTTTTGGTGTGGGGTAGAATGGGGGTGGGGACCAATTTATAGTGAAAATCGCATCGGCTGTGGTGAGACTGCTCAATGAAAATCACATCTTGTAGGATGTGATTTTGATAATCGCACCCAACAGAACACATTTTCTTTATAACCCTAATGCGGTAATTAAATTTTAAATCGACGTAATTTATTACCGCTAAAATCACGACGCACACAACGCGTCTTTATCTTATCGTGACGAGTCGTTTGAAATTCTCGTGGAAGTCGCGTCCCGTAGACCACGACTTCAATTAATTTTTTTTAAATATATTTACCGGATAATATAATCCATATCGGACTGAAGTCGCGCCTTGTAAAATGCGATTTTGAATATCGCATCTTGCAAAACGCGATTTATCATGACGTGGGTCAAATGGGGATATTTTTTCAAATGTTCTTTAAAAAGAAATATTTTTTCAGATAAATTTCTAAAAAAATAATATCTGGACAAATTAACCCTAATAAATTAGGTTGAGTTTGGGTTGAGGACAGGGTTTTGACAAAACAAAACCATGCTTTGAGTCCGTTTTCTGCCCGTCATATCTTCCTATTTGACCGAAATCTGACGTGATTCAAAGTCCCACGGCCTTTCAGGTTCCAACTACCCTTCAATTCAACATACGAGACTATAATCGATGCATTTTATTTACACTAATATAATATAATATAATATAATATAATATAATATAATATAATATAATATAATATAATATAATATAATTAATTCACATTAAAAATTTTCTAGTCAAATCATCATTATACACTTGAAACCTCCATCCAATCACGTTTTTTTAATTGGAGGAAAGACTTATAAATCTCAATTCGCGATTTTTTTCCTCCTAATCCTTGAAGTATAATCTTATCATCAGCTTAAAATAAATCAACCGCATCATAAATAATTAAAACAATAAAATATGTTTATTTACATTTAATAACAAAAATACACAAATATAAATATGTAAAGCTTAATTTTTAATATTTTGTCAAAAATCCCTTAAATTTTAACATATTATAAAATAGGGTAAACTACACCAGTAACCACCAAACTATAGGGTTAGTGTTGATTTAACCATTATATTTTTAATTTTGTCAAATATACCACTTAAATATTTAAATGGTTCCAATTAAGCCACCCACCGTTAAAAAACGAAAAATTGACAGAATTGTTAAACAAATTGATATAATTACACATTTGGTCCTATATATTTATACAATATATCAATTTAGTCCTAATTTTAATCTAATAAAATAAATTAATTATCCAATAAGGTGACGATACGTGTCACACCCAATTGGAGGTGGAAAAATACTAACATGCAGGGTCGTCCCTGAGCTAGGGCAATAAGAGCAACGGCCCAGGGCCTCACTTTACACAGGGCCCACATCTAAATATGTTAGAATATGTTTATTAGAGATTTGAAATAAGTTTAAAGAAATCTGAGGCCCATATATATATATGTTGGAATAAAATTTTGCATGATGCAGGCCCACACCATTATTATAGGTAAAGGCTGCACGGCAAAATTGAAAAATGACTGCATGGCGGGCCCACATTATCATTAGTTTTTTGGGGGATTATTCATTATTATTAGTTTTTAGAACCGTTTGATTCTTGAATTTGTTTTTTTAGTTACAGTGAGTTCAACTAAAAAACAAATCTCAAATAACCAATCTAATACCATCACTATGTATTGTACCGATAACTTTTCTTCTGAAAAAAAAGTATCGTTAGTTTATTGTAAATTGTAATTAGTATAGGTTTTAGGATAATTATTAAGCTTTTAATAATAATTTATTTTTTTAATAAGAATAAAAATTCTAAACACACCTATAATTAATTCTTGTATTGTTCTTGTTCTTCGCATCTCAATTTTCTCTTTTTCTTATGTTATTTTCTCACAATTTATTTTAGTTTTTATATATAATTTTTATTTGATATTTCAATAGGGCAAAAATTCATATATTCAAGGAGATTACATCTAAAAATGCTCGTAAAAATTGTTTTGTATGAGTAGTTGGATGTTTAATAAAATTTAATGATGTTTTTCATTTGAAATTTGATGCATTTATTGGATAGTTTTTTATTGTAATAAAAAAATATAATTTACAACTAAATTAATTTATTTTTGCAAGCTCTTATAATTATTATTTTTTAATAATTGTTATAAGGGCCCAAAATTTTAATTCGCCCATAGGCCACCAAAATCTTAAAAACGGTCCTGCTAACATGGAGATTATTTTTAAGGGGAATCAAACATGGCACCTTGGAATACAAGAGGCAGGTGCTTGCCACTAGGCCAAGCATTTTTTGTGTGACGAAATATATATATATAAAAATGGTATTAGTGCCCAGAAAAATGGAAGAAGAGAAAATGATGTTGGGTGGATTCAAACCTGGAACATTACAGTGGAAAGCATACATGCTTACCACTAAGCCAACCCCATTTTTATGATATAAAACCCAACATTTAATATATGTCATATATGGATTTTTAATGCTCGGAAAAAGAAAGAAAATGTGGTTTTAGGAAATTCGAACATGACATATGTGTATAAACATCTAACCTAATTAAATAAACCTAATAACTAAATTAAATTTAACAATATTTTATATATTTTTTAAATTATAGTTCATGCACTATTTAAAATAAAAGGTTTTAAACTATATGAAATTCATTTTGAATTATGCTCGTGGGTTTGGATTTCCTAAATAAATTTTCTATAATTTTAATTTTTTAATATAATTATATATAATAATTTAATTATTTTTTTAAATATTAAATTGATTTTTAACTTAATTAATATTTTTAAAAATTATTAAATTATTAAATTGATTCCCTAAAACCACATTTTCTTTCTTTTTCCGAGCATTAAAATTCATATATGACATATATTAAATGTTGAGTTTTATATCATAGAAATGAGGTTGGCTTAGTGGTAAGCATGTGTACTTTTCACTCTAATATTTTATGTTCGAATTCACCCAACATCATTTTCTCTTCTTCCATTTTTCTGGGCACTAATACCATTTAAATATATATCAAAGATTGTATCTTATAGCACAAAAAAGTGATTGGCCTAGTGTGTTGAACATACGCTTTAATTTTGATATAACTAAAAACCTAAGGACTAAAATGAAAATATCAAAACAAATTTAAAAGTCCTTAAAATTCCCTATATCTTGTTAAAGACTATTTCATAGCTAAAAACAAAGGCTTACAAAATATTTTTTAAAGTATTTTAAAGTCAAAACAGGGAATTTTCAAACCCCGTTTCGAAACGGCCCAAGGCGTTTCGAAACACTTTCAGTTCGAAGTGCACCTGTTCCGAAACGGGTATCGGAACGGGTCAAGGCGTTTCGAAACGGTATGCCTCGTTTCGAAACTGTTCTTCATTTAAACGAACAAAGGGCAACGGTCTTTAAACTGATTTTTGAAAATATATAGGGCGTTCCGAAACGGGCTTAGGCCGTTTCGAAACACCCCTTTGGCAGTGGCATAGCCGTTCCGAAACGGCCATAGGCGTTTCGAAACGGGCTCTCGTAGACGCTCCTAACGGCTATATTATTTGAAAGCCGTTCCGAAACAGGTGACCCCGTTCCGAAACGGTAGGCGTCTGGAAGCTGAAAAGTTGTGAGAAAAACAACCCCAACGGCTCCAAAGACTCTCCAAAGGCTCCTAACGGCTATAGACTCAAACAACACTATAAATACAGCCTTGGATCAATATTGAAACAACAAGAAAGAGGAAGAAACATCAAGAAAGCATATACAAGCATTCAAGCTTCCAAGAGTTTATTTCAAGCTTATTTTTCGATCTTTCTTGTAAAAACACTAGAGTGTTCTTCGTTGTAATTCTTGTTCTAGTGTTTTTCGGGTGTGTGAGAGAGCTTAAACTTCGCAAACACTTTCCTTGTGAGGATTTTCTAGTTTGCTCATTTGTATCCAACTTTGGGATAGGATTCAATAGGCTTTGGGGTATAAGTCTATTGAAGTGTGTAAGGTTACTCCTTGTCCTTAAAGGAAAGACAAATTAGTGAATTTGTGGGAAATCCTTAGTGTGGACGCTAAGGTAGTGGATGTAGACTTTGGTTAGAAAGTCGAACCACTCTAAATCGCTTTGCAATTTTTTTCTTTGCAATTAGCTTCCGCCGCAACTTTCAAAAATCCAATTCACCCCCCCTCTTGGTTTTATCCGATCGATTGCCACGCTCAACAATTGGCATCAGAGCTTTGGTTCATTAGAAGGTCTTACAACCTCTTGAAAAAGATCCAAGAAGTGTGCAATCATCTACAAAGTCATCCATGGCATCCACCTCAAATGTTGTAGCTTGGGGAGATTCTCAACCCACCAACAAGCCTCCCTTCTTCAATGGAGTAAACTATGCCTATTGGAAAAACCGCATGAAGCTCTTCATCCAAGCTTATGATCTTGAAGCTTGGAAAATCATCATGAGAGGATACATAGCACCAACGAGCAATATTGAATCATGGAGCGTTGAAGAAGACAAGGGATTCTCAACAAATGCAAAGGCTATGCATCTCATCTTTTGTGCCCTTGGCCCGGACGAGTATGGAAGGGTGTCATCTTGTTCCAATGCAAAAGAAATTTGGGACA
The DNA here is from genome assembly GCA_030270665.1 of Hibiscus trionum. NCBI lineage: Eukaryota > Viridiplantae > Streptophyta > Magnoliopsida > Malvales > Malvaceae > Hibiscus > Hibiscus trionum. The sequence goes on from BSYR01000006.1 coordinate 14,011,869, forward strand.
AACTTGAAGTTACACATGAAGGAACAAATCAAGTAAAGGAGACCAAAATCGGGCTCCTCAATTTAAGTTATGAGAACTTCAAGATGGACCCCGAGGAAGACATCAAAACCATGTCCGATCGATTCTCCGTGATCGTAAATGGTTTAAAAGGTTATGGCGAAGTAATCCCCGAAGATAAACTTGTGAGGAAGATGATCTACTCTCTTCCCAATTCATGGGATTCAAAGAAAACGGCCATAATAGAAGCAAAGGACCTCAAAGTTCTTAAATTAGATGAACTTATTGGTTCCTTGCTTACTCACGAAATGATGTCAACGGGCAAGGAAGAAAAGAAGAACGAAGTGGAGAAAAAGAAAGTTGGTCTTGCTCTTAAAGCATCCAAAAGAGATGATGATTCTAGCGAAGAAGATGAAGAAAAAGAAATGGCAATGTTTGCCAAAAGATTTAAAAACTTCATGTTGACCAACAAAGGAAGAAGATTCCAAAGAGAAGAGGGATTCAAAAGCAACAAAGGGAGAGATCCTCTAACTTGCTATGAGTGCAACAAACCGGGACATATCAGGATCGATTGTCCTCAACTAAATAAAAATAGCTATGAGAGAAAGAAGCACAAGGCTCACGTAGCTACTTGGAGCGATGACTCTTCCGACGAGGACGAGGATGAAGTAGCCAACTTGTGTCTTATGGCTTTCGAGGATGACTCAATGGTAACCTCTAATTCATCTTATTCATTTGATTATACTTTTGATGAATTACAAGAGGTTTATAATGAATTAGCCTTAGAGTATGAGAAGTTGATTTTGAAAAATAGAAAAATTACTTCAAAATTGAAAAATGAAAATGACTCTCTCTCTAAGACTAATAAGGAATTTGAAAGTAAATTTGGAGAAATGCAAGTCCAAATAAACGATTTTGAAAAGAAAAATAAAGACTTGCAAAATTTACTTTCAAAGGTCCATGAAGATCATCAAAAGGAACTTGATGATCTTAAAGCTTCTTTCAACAAAGTTGGGACAAAATTAGTTGAAAAATGTGAAAATTCAAGACCCAACTATGTTAGAAAGAACTATCATGGGTATAGACAAAGATCACCTAATCGAAAAAAGATTAGGAGCATTTGGGTTCCAAAAGGACTCATTGCTAACAAAGATTTTGATCTATTGTCAAAATGGATACCCAAAGGGACCAAATTACTAGGAACTAACTCTTATGGACCCAAAAGAGTTTGGGTACCAAAACATACATAGTTCCTTTTTGTAGGTGTGTTGGAGCCATGATATGCAAATTTGAAAGATCTTGAAAGCTCTAGACACACATAATGGAAGGACACTTGAAGAAGTTCAATCGACATATCTTGACTCAAGTGGTAACATTTTTTTTTTTTTTTCAAAATTTACTCTTACATGTTGATTTAAATGAATATTTTATGTTAAAACATGTTTGAGATTCCCCATATGTTGTATAAATGCTTTTAGTGAGGGGGAGTTATGTTTTGCATGTGTGCTTAATTTTTTTTTATGCTTTTCCTACTCAATCATATCATATATGCATGTTTGGCCTCTTAGAAAATCATTTTCTCTGCATTTTAGAGCCTCATCTGCACTTCCAGGCCCAGGTGTATCGAAACGGGTTAACCCGTTCCGATACGGATGCCTTAAAATTTGTCCTGAGAGAAGGGCGTTTCGAAACGGCCCCAGGCGTTTCGAAACGTTTTCGGTTCGATGTAAGGGTGTATCGGAACGCGTTCCGATACGGGTCAAACGTGTTTCGAAACGGTCATACCCGTATCGAAACGAGTTGTCGAAGGTTTTAAGAAGGGTCAAACCCTAGCCGCCCCGTTCCGAAACGGTCATGACCGTTCCGAAACGGCCTCGCGGACAGCCCTATTTAGGGCTTCTAAAAGCTCAAAATCCTAATTTTTATCAAACTCTTAAAACCCTTAAAACCCTAACCGACCCCCTTCTATAAATACCCTCTAAAACCCTTTGTTTTTCACAAAATTGTGAGGGGTTTTGCTCTAAAACACATATCTAAGCAAGCTTCATCAATCTTGTGCAAAGATTTCTCTCAAATCATCCAAAATCCCAAACTAAGGTAATTTTTCTTATTTTTCTTCTTTTTCAAATTATGTTCGAATCATAGGATAGAAAAATTTATTCTTGTATACATTATATGTTTTTAGTTGTGGGTTATTCGAATCTTGTAAAAACTTTTCAAAATCTCAAAATTTTTGATTCGAATATAAAATTTTTTAATCGTATTTTTTTTTTTTTTTAATTTTGTTTTTCAAAAACCTAAGTGGGATTTCCTATTGGATTGATTTTAATTATCAATGCATACAATTTTAAAACTCTTGCTTAATATTTTAGATGACGGATCAAGCGAACAAAAAGCGCAAAGCCGTTCAAACCGGAGAATCAAGCATTCGTCCAAATATTACTCAACTCTTTCAGAAAACTCTAAAAACTCCGCAGCAGCGTGCTCGCTTCTCCTACGTCAAAAATCTCGCTGTTCGTAAAGAAAGAGTTATTGATGTCGAATTCCTTAATTCCGAGAGATTTCTCTTTCGATATCTTCATCGTTTGGATGAGTGGAATCTTCTTTTCTTCTTGAGCATTGAGGATGTTTGCTACAAAAATATGGTACTTCTCTTCTACTCTAATGCTCGTTTCCTATACGATGAAACCAAAACAGAGATTGTAGGAATTGAGTCATCTTTACTAGGGCAAAAGTTTGTTATTAATATTGCTCTTTTGGAGTCGGCCCTTAAACTCAAGAATGAGGGTATTGAAGAAGAACGCCACTTTGGCACCTTTACCGGAAAAGCTCTTCATTTAGATGTGCACGATCGTGTGCTTCATTTGATGGTTTCTTGGTTCATTCGACCATCCGGAGGAAAATACTCCCACATCCGGGAAAAAGATCACTTTTGGCTCGAATGTTTCCGAAGAGGTGAGCGCCCAAATGTGCCCAAAATCATCTTTGCCGAGATCGTCAATAATGTCAAACTTATTGACACCAATGAGTTGACTTCATTCACCTACGGCATTGTCTTGAGTTTTCTCTTCGATCATCTTGGTATTGATTGTACCTATGACTCCCCGGAACCTAGCAAGACCAAAATTGGTGAGTCCTCTCTTCGAAAATCCGGATTCACATATTTGAATGGTTTTTGGCAAAGAATTGATCGAGAAGCGATTCCTCCTCCCGTTGCTCCTCCACCTCAAGTTCAAATGGAAAATCAAGATGCTCTCACGGTTTTTCTTACCGAGCGTTTCAATGCCTTGAATTCTCGTTTTGACACTATGGAAACTCGTATTTCTTCGGGCTTTGAAACTATGGGAAATCGTTTGAAGAACGTCGAGGATCGTCTTCAATCCCTTGAAACTTCCAATGACAACCTTGATCTTTCCTTTTCTACTCTTTATGGAGAATGGACAAAATATCACCGTTCTCAAGCCAAGAACGATGATGATGATGAGGATGATGATGACGAGGCCTAGGATAGTCATATCATATCATATTATATTATCTATGCATTTAGGGTTGAATTTGCTTCTTCATGTTTTATCATGTTTTTAGGAACCTATGATATTGATCGTTTATCTTGGGATTTGATTATGAACTTATTGTTTATGCTTTGGATATCAATTATGATTGCTTATTATTGATTATTGGTACTAATCTTCTTTATGAGCTTGTTTCTTTTTGATCTAACAAAAAGGGGGAGAAGATAGCCATGCCATGCCACCAAAAATTTTTTCAAACTATTAACAAAATTTTTTTTCAAACTATTAAAATTTTTAAATTTTTAAATTTGTCTTAAGGTTTTGATCATTGATTTCAAAAGTCACAAGTTTTAAATTTCAAAACCTATCTTAAATTAAGGGGGAGTTAGAATATCTTCAAAACTTTCAAAATTCTTAAAAATTCTAACTTTGGTTTTGTTATATCAAAAAGGGGGAGATTGTTGAACATACGCTTTAATTTTGATATAACTAAAAACCTAAGGACTAAAATGAAAATATCAAAACAAATTTAAAAGTCCTTAAAATTCCCTATATCTTGTTAAAGACTATTTCATAGCTAAAAACAAAGGCTTACAAAATATTTTTTAAAGTATTTTAAAGTCAAAACAGGGAATTTTCAAACCCCGTTTCGAAACGGCCCAAGGCGTTTCGAAACACTTTCAGTTCGAAGTGCACCTGTTCCGAAACGGGTATCGGAACGGGTCAAGGCGTTTCGAAACGGTATGCCTCGTTTCGAAACTGTTCTTCATTTAAACGAACAAAGGGCAACGGTCTTTAAACTGATTTTTGAAAATATATAGGGCGTTCCGAAACGGGCTTAGGCCGTTTCGAAACACCCCTTTGGCAGTGGCATAGCCGTTCCGAAACGGCCATAGGCGTTTCGAAACGGGCTCTCGTAGACGCTCCTAACGGCTATATTATTTGAAAGCCGTTCCGAAACAGGTGACCCCGTTCCGAAACGGTAGGCGTCTGGAAGCTGAAAAGTTGTGAGAAAAACAACCCCAACGGCTCCAAAGACTCTCCAAAGGCTCCTAACGGCTATAGACTCAAACAACACTATAAATACAGCCTTGGATCAATATTGAAACAACAAGAAAGAGGAAGAAACATCAAGAAAGCATATACAAGCATTCAAGCTTCCAAGAGTTTATTTCAAGCTTATTTTTCGATCTTTCTTGTAAAAACACTAGAGTGTTCTTCGTTGTAATTCTTGTTCTAGTGTTTTTCGGGTGTGTGAGAGAGCTTAAACTTCGCAAACACTTTCCTTGTGAGGATTTTCTAGTTTGCTCATTTGTATCCAACTTTGGGATAGGATTCAATAGGCTTTGGGGTATAAGTCTATTGAAGTGTGTAAGGTTACTCCTTGTCCTTAAAGGAAAGACAAATTAGTGAATTTGTGGGAAATCCTTAGTGTGGACGCTAAGGTAGTGGATGTAGACTTTGGTTAGAAAGTCGAACCACTCTAAATCGCTTTGCAATTTTTTTCTTTGCAATTAGCTTCCGCCGCAACTTTCAAAAATCCAATTCACCCCCCCTCTTGGTTTTATCCGATCGATTGCCACGCTCAACAATTGGCATCAGAGCTTTGGTTCATTAGAAGGTCTTACAACCTCTTTGTAGAACGTGGCAATCGATCGGATAAAACCAAGAGGGGGGGGTGAATTGGATTTTTGAAAGTTGCGGCGGAAGCTAATTGCAAAGATAAAAATTGCAAAGCGATTTAGAGTGGTTCGACTTTCTAACCAAAGTCTACATCCACTACCTTAGCGTCCACACTAAGGATTTCCCACAAATTCACTAATTTGTCTTTCCTTTAAGGACAAGGAGTAACCTTACACACTTCAATAGACTTATACCCCAAAGCCTATTGAATCCTATCCCAAAGTTGGATACAAATGAGCAAACTAGAAAATCCTCACAAGGAAAGTGTTTGCGAAGTTTAAGCTCTCTCACACACCCGAAAAACACTAGCTCAAGAATTACAACGAAGAACACTCTAGTGTTTTTACAAGAAAGATCGAAAAATAAGCTCGATATAAACTCTTGGAAGTTTGAATGCTTGAATATGATTTCTTGATGTTTCTTCCTCTTTCTTGTTACTTCAATATTGATCTAAGGCTGTATTTATAGTGTTGTTTGAGCATATAGCCGTTAGGAGCCTTTGGAGAGTCTTTGGAGCCGTTGGGGATGTTTTTCTCACAACTTTTCAGCTTCCAGACGCCTACCGTTTCGGAACGGGGTCACCTGTTTCGGAACGGCTTTCAAATAATATAGCCGTTAGGAGCGTCTACGAGAGCCCGTTTCGAAACGCCTAGGGCCGTTTCGGAACGGCTATGCCACTGCCAAAGGGGTGTTTCGAAACGGCCTAAGCCCGTTTCGGAACGCCCTGTTTAATTTCAAAAATTTGTTTAAAGACCGTTGCCCTTTGTTCTTTTAAATGAAGACCAGTTTCGAAACGAGTCATACCGTTTCGAAACGCCTTGACCCGTTCCGATACCCGTTTCGGAACAGGTGCACATCGAACTGAAAGTGTTTCGAAACGCCTTGGGCCGTTTCGAAACGGGGCTTGAAAAATCACTGTTTCGACTTTTAAAATACTTAAAAAATATTTTGTAAGTCTTTGGTTTTAGCTATAAAATGGTCTTTAACAAGATATAGGGAATTTTAAGGACTTTTAAAATTGTTTTGATATTTTTACTTTAGTCCTTAGGTTTTTAGTTATATCAAAATTAAAGCGTATGTTCAACAATCTCCCCCTTTTTGATATAACAAAACCAAAGTTAGAATTTTTAAGAATTTTGAAAGTTTTGAAGATATTCTAACTCCCCCTTAATTTAAGATAGGTTTTGAAATTTAAAACTTGTGACTTTTGAAATCAATGATCAAAACCTTAAGACAAATTTAAAAATTTAAAAATTTTAATAGTTTCAAAAAAAATTTTGGTGGCATGGCATGGCTATCTTCTCCCCCTTTTTGTTAGATCAAAAAGAAACAAGCTCATAAAGAAGATTAGTACCAATAATCAATAATAAGCAATCATAATTGATATTCAAAGCATAAACAATAAGTTCATAATCAAATTCCAAGATAATCGATCAATATTATAGGTTCCTAAAAACATGATAAAACATGAAGAAACAAACTCAATCCTAAATGCATAGATAATATAATATGATATGATATGACTATCCTAGGCCTCGTCATCATCATCCTCATCATCATCATCGTTCTTGGCTTGTGAACGGTGATATTTTGTCCATTCTCCATAAAGAGTAGAAAAGGAAAGATCAAGGTTGTCATTGGAAGTTTCAAGGGTTTGAAGACGATCCTCGACATTCTTCAAACGATTTCCCATAGTTTCAAAGCCCGAAGAAATACGAGTTTCCATTGTGTCAAAACGAGAATTCAAGGCATTGAACTGCTCGGTAAGAAAACCCGTGAGAGCATCTTGATTTCCCATTTGAACTTGAGGTGGAGGAGCAACGGGAGGAGGAATCTCTTCTCGATCAATTCTTTGCCAAAAACCATTCAAATATGTGAATCCGGATTTTCGAAGAGAGGACTCACCAATTTTGGTCTTGCTAGGTTCCGGGGAATCATAGGTACAATCAATACCAAGATGATCGAAGAGAAAACTCAAAACAATGCCGTAAGTGAATGAAGTCAACTCATTGGTGTCAATAAGTTTGATATTATTGACGATCTCGGCAAAGATGATTTTGGGCACATTTGGGCGCTCACCTCTTCGGAAACATTCGAGCCAAAAATGATCTTTTTCCCGGATGTGGGAGTATTTTCCTCCGGATGGTCGAATGAACCAAGAAACAATCAAATGAAGCACACGATCGTGCACATCTAAATGAAGAGCTTTTCCGGTAAAGGTGCCAAAGTGGCGTTCTTCTTCTATACCCTCATTCTTGAGTTTAAGGGCCGACTCCAAAAGAGCAATATTAATAACAAACTTTTGCCCTAGTAAAGATGACTCAATTCCTACAATTTCTGTTTTGGTTTCATCATATAGGAAACGAGCATTAGAGTAGAAGAGAAGTACCAAGTTTTTGTAGCAAACATCCTCGATGCTCAAGAAGAAAAGAAGATCCCACTCATCCAAACGATTAAGATAGCGAAAGAGAAATCGCTCGGAATTAAGGAATTCGACATCAATAACTCTTTCTTTACGAACAGCGAGATTTTTGACGTAGGAGAAGCGAGCACGCTGCTGCGGAGTTTTTAGAGTTTTCTGAAAGAGTTGAGTAATATTTGGACGAATGCTTGATTCTCCGGTTTGAACGGCTTTGCGCTTTTTGTTCGCTTGATCCGTCATCTAAAATATTAAGCAAGAGTTTTAAAATTGTATGCATTGATAATTAAAATTAATCCAATAGGAAATCCCACTTAGGTTTTTGAAAAACAAAATTAAAAAATACGATTAAAAAATTTTATATTCGAATCAAAAATTTTGAGATTTTGAAAAGTTTTTACAAGATTCGAATAACCCACAACTAAAAACATATAATGTATACAAGAATAAATTTTTCTATCCTATGATTCGAACATAATTTGAAAAATAAGAAAAATAAGAAAAATTACCTTAGTTTGGGATTTTGGATGATTTGAGAGAAATCTTTGCACAAGATTGATGAAGCTTGCTTAGATATGTGTTTTAGAGCAAAACCCCTCACAATTTTGTGAAAAACAAAGGGTTTTAGAGGGTATTTATAGAAGGGGGTCGGTTAGGGTTTTTAGGGTTTTAAGGGTTTGATAAAAATTAGATTTTTGAACATTTAGAAGCCCTAAATAGGGCTGTCCGCGAGGCCGTTTCGGAACGGTCATGACCGTTTCGGAACGGGGCGGCTAGGGTTTGACCCTTCTTAAAACCTTCGACAGATCGTTTCGAAACGGGTATGACCGTTTCGAAACACGTTTGACCCGTATCGGAACGCGTTCCGATACACCCTTACATCGAACCGAAAACGTTTCGAAACGCCTGGGGCCGTTTCGAAACGCCCTTCTCTCAGGACAAATTTTAAGGCATCCGTATCGGAACGGGTTAACCCGTTTCGATACACCTGGGCCTGGAAGTGCAGATGAGGCTCTAAAATGCAGAGAAAATGATTTTCTAAGAGGCCAAACATGCATATATGATATGATTGAGCAGGAACAGCATAAAAGAAATTAAGCACACATACAAAACATAACTCCCCCTCACTAAAAGCATTTATACAACATATGGGGAATCTCATACATGTTTTAACACAAAGTATTCATTTAAATCAACATGTAAGAGTAAATTTTGCAACAAACAAAAAAAATGTTACCACTTGAGTCAAGATATGTCGATTTGAACTTCTTCAAGTGTCCTTCCATTTTGTGTGTCTAGAGCTTTCAAGATTCTTCAAATTTGCATATCATGGCTCCAACACACCTACAAAAAGGAACTATGTATGTTTTGGTACCCAAACTCTTTTGGGTCCATAAGAGTTAGTTCCTAGTAATTTGGTCCCTTTGGGTATCCATTTTGACAATAGATCAAAATCTTTGTTAGCAATGAGTCCTTTTGGAACCCAAATGCTCCTAATCTTTTTTTGATTAGGTGATCTTTGTCTATACCCATGATAGTTCTTTCTAACATAGTTGGGTCTTGAATTTTCACATTTTTCAACTAATTTTGTCCCAACTTTGTTGAAAGAAGCTTTAAGATCATCAAGTTCTTTTTGATGATCTTCATGGACCTTTGAAAGTAAATTTTGCAAGTCTTTATTTTTCTTTTCAAAATCGTTTATTTGGGCTTGCATTTCTCCAAATTTACTTTCAAATTCCTTATTAGTCTTAGAGAGAGAGTCATTTTCATTTTTCAATTTTGAAGTAATTTTTCTATTTTTCAAAATCAACTTCTCATACTCTAAGGCTAATTCATTATAAACCTCTTGTAATTCATCAAAAGTATAATCAAATGAATAAGATGAATTAGAGGTTACCATTGAGTCATCCTCGAAGGCCATAAGACACAAGTTGGCTACTTCATCCTCGTCCTCGTCGGAAGAGTCATCGCTCCAAGTAGCTACGTGAGCCTTGTGCTTCTTCCTCTCATAGCTATTTTTATTTAGTTGAGGACAATCGATTCTGATATGTCCCGGTTTGTTGCACTCATAGCAAGTTAGAGGATCTCTCCCTTTGTTGCTTTTGAATCCCTCTTCTCTTTGGAATCTTCTTCCTTTGTTGGTCAACATGAAGTTTTTAAATCTTTTGGCAAACATTGCCATTTCTTTTTCTTCATCTTCTTCGCTAGAATCATCATCTCTTTTGGATGCTTTAAGAGCAAGACCAACTTTCTTTTTCTCCACTTCGTTCTTCTTTTCTTCCTTGCCCGTTGACATCATTTCGTGAGTAAGCAAGGAACCAATAAGCTCATCTAATTTGAGAACTTTGAGGTCCTTTGCTTCAATTATGGCCGTTTTCTTCGAATCCCATGTATTGGGAAGAGAGTAGATCATCTTCCTCACAAGTTTGTCTTCGGGGATTACTTCGCCATAACCTTTTAAACCATTTACGATTACGGAGAATCGATCGGACATGGTTTTGATGTCTTCCTCGGGGTCCATCTTGAAGTTCTCATAACTTAAATTGAGGAGCCCGATTTTGGTCTCCTTTACTTGATTTGTACCTTCATGTGTAACTTCAAGTTTGTCCCAAATTTCTTTTGCATTGGAACAAGATGACACCCTTCCATACTCGTCCGGGCCAAGGGCACAAAAGATGAGATGCATAGCCTTTGCGTTTGTTGAGAATCCCTTGTCTTCTTCAACGCTCCATGATTCAATATTGCTCGTTGGTGCTATGTATCCTCTCATGATGATTTTCCAAGCTTCAAGATCATAAGCTTGGATGAAGAGCTTCATGCGGTTTTTCCAATAGGCATAGTTTACTCCATTGAAGAAGGGAGGCTTGTTGGTGGGTTGAGAATCTCCCCAAGCTACAATATTTGAGGTGGATGCCATGGATGACTTTGTAGATGATTGCACACTTCTTGGATCTTTTTCAAGAGGTTGTAAGACCTTCTAATGAACCAAAGCTCTGATGCCAATTGTAGAACGTGGCAATCGATCGGATAAAACCAAGAGGGGGGGGTGAATTGGATTTTTGAAAGTTGCGGCGGAAGCTAATTGCAAAGATAAAAATTGCAAAGCGATTTAGAGTGGTTCGACTTTCTAACCAAAGTCTACATCCACTACCTTAGCGTCCACACTAAGGATTTCCCACAAATTCACTAATTTGTCTTTCCTTTAAGGACAAGGAGTAACCTTACACACTTCAATAGACTTATACCCCAAAGCCTATTGAATCCTATCCCAAAGTTGGATACAAATGAGCAAACTAGAAAATCCTCACAAGGAAAGTGTTTGCGAAGTTTAAGCTCTCTCACACACCCGAAAAACACTAGCTCAAGAATTACAACGAAGAACACTCTAGTGTTTTTACAAGAAAGATCGAAAAATAAGCTCGATATAAACTCTTGGAAGTTTGAATGCTTGAATATGATTTCTTGATGTTTCTTCCTCTTTCTTGTTACTTCAATATTGATCTAAGGCTGTATTTATAGTGTTGTTTGAGCATATAGCCGTTAGGAGCCTTTGGAGAGTCTTTGGAGCCGTTGGGGATGTTTTTCTCACAACTTTTCAGCTTCCAGACGCCTACCGTTTCGGAACGGGGTCACCTGTTTCGGAACGGCTTTCAAATAATATAGCCGTTAGGAGCGTCTACGAGAGCCCGTTTCGAAACGCCTAGGGCCGTTTCGGAACGGCTATGCCACTGCCAAAGGGGTGTTTCGAAACGGCCTAAGCCCGTTTCGGAACGCCCTGTTTAATTTCAAAAATTTGTTTAAAGACCGTTGCCCTTTGTTCTTTTAAATGAAGACCAGTTTCGAAACGAGTCATACCGTTTCGAAACGCCTTGACCCGTTCCGATACCCGTTTCGGAACAGGTGCACATCGAACTGAAAGTGTTTCGAAACGCCTTGGGCCGTTTCGAAACGGGGCTTGAAAAATCACTGTTTCGACTTTTAAAATACTTAAAAAATATTTTGTAAGTCTTTGGTTTTAGCTATAAAATGGTCTTTAACAAGATATAGGGAATTTTAAGGACTTTTAAAATTGTTTTGATATTTTTACTTTAGTCCTTAGGTTTTTAGTTATATCAAAATTAAAGCGTATGTTCAACACTCTTGAAAAAGATCCAAGAAGTGTGCAATCATCTACAAAGTCATCCATGGCATCCACCTCAAATGTTGTAGCTTGGGGAGATTCTCAACCCACCAACAAGCCTCCCTTCTTCAATGGAGTAAACTATGCCTATTGGAAAAACCGCATGAAGCTCTTCATCCAAGCTTATGATCTTGAAGCTTGGAAAATCATCATGAGAGGATACATAGCACCAACGAGCAATATTGAATCATGGAGCGTTGAAGAAGACAAGGGATTCTCAACAAATGCAAAGGCTATGCATCTCATCTTTTGTGCCCTTGGCCCGGACGAGTATGGAAGGGTGTCATCTTGTTCCAATGCAAAAGAAATTTGGGACAAACTTGAAGTTACACATGAAGGAACAAATCAAGTAAGGGAGACCAAAATCGGGCTCCTCAATTTAAGTTATGAGAACTTCAAGATGGACCCCGAGGAAGACATCAAAACCATGTCCGATCGATTCTCCGTGATCGTAAATGGTTTAAAAGGTTATGGCGAAGTAATCCCCGAAGATAAACTTGTGAGGAAGATGATCTACTCTCTTCCCAATTCATGGGATTCAAAGAAAACGGCCATAATAGAAGCAAAGGACCTCAAAGTTCTTAAATTAGATGAACTTATTGGTTCCTTGCTTACTCACGAAATGATGTCAACGGGCAAGGAAGAAAAGAAGAACGAAGTGGAGAAAAAGAAAGTTGGTCTTGCTCTTAAAGCATCCAAAAGAGATGATGATTCTAGCGAAGAAGATGAAGAAAAAGAAATGGCAATGTTTGCCAAAAGATTTAAAAACTTCATGTTGACCAACAAAGGAAGAAGATTCCAAAGAGAAGAGGGATTCAAAAGCAACAAAGGGAGAGATCCTCTAACTTGCTATGAGTGCAACAAACCGGGACATATCAGGATCGATTGTCCTCAACTAAATAAAAATAGCTATGAGAGAAAGAAGCACAAGGCTCACGTAGCTACTTGGAGCGATGACTCTTCCGACGAGGACGAGGATGAAGTAGCCAACTTGTGTCTTATGGCTTTCGAGGATGACTCAATGGTAACCTCTAATTCATCTTATTCATTTGATTATACTTTTGATGAATTACAAGAGGTTTATAATGAATTAGCCTTAGAGTATGAGAAGTTGATTTTGAAAAATAGAAAAATTACTTCAAAATTGAAAAATGAAAATGACTCTCTCTCTAAGACTAATAAGGAATTTGAAAGTAAATTTGGAGAAATGCAAGTCCAAATAAACGATTTTGAAAAGAAAAATAAAGACTTGCAAAATTTACTTTCAAAGGTCCATGAAGATCATCAAAAGGAACTTGATGATCTTAAAGCTTCTTTCAACAAAGTTGGGACAAAATTAGTTGAAAAATGTGAAAATTCAAGACCCAACTATGTTAGAAAGAACTATCATGGGTATAGACAAAGATCACCTAATCGAAAAAAGATTAGGAGCATTTGGGTTCCAAAAGGACTCATTGCTAACAAAGATTTTGATCTATTGTCAAAATGGATACCCAAAGGGACCAAATTACTAGGAACTAACTCTTATGGACCCAAAAGAGTTTGGGTACCAAAACATACATAGTTCCTTTTTGTAGGTGTGTTGGAGCCATGATATGCAAATTTGAAAGATCTTGAAAGCTCTAGACACACATAATGGAAGGACACTTGAAGAAGTTCAATCGACATATCTTGACTCAAGTGGTAACATTTTTTTTTTTTTTTCAAAATTTACTCTTACATGTTGATTTAAATGAATATTTTATGTTAAAACATGTTTGAGATTCCCCATATGTTGTATAAATGCTTTTAGTGAGGGGGAGTTATGTTTTGCATGTGTGCTTAATTTTTTTTTATGCTTTTCCTACTCAATCATATCATATATGCATGTTTGGCCTCTTAGAAAATCATTTTCTCTGCATTTTAGAGCCTCATCTGCACTTCCAGGCCCAGGTGTATCGAAACGGGTTAACCCGTTCCGATACGGATGCCTTAAAATTTGTCCTGAGAGAAGGGCGTTTCGAAACGGCCCCAGGCGTTTCGAAACGTTTTCGGTTCGATGTAAGGGTGTATCGGAACGCGTTCCGATACGGGTCAAACGTGTTTCGAAACGGTCATACCCGTATCGAAACGAGTTGTCGAAGGTTTTAAGAAGGGTCAAACCCTAGCCGCCCCGTTCCGAAACGGTCATGACCGTTCCGAAACGGCCTCGCGGACAGCCCTATTTAGGGCTTCTAAAAGCTCAAAATCCTAATTTTTATCAAACTCTTAAAACCCTTAAAACCCTAACCGACCCCCTTCTATAAATACCCTCTAAAACCCTTTGTTTTTCACAAAATTGTGAGGGGTTTTGCTCTAAAACACATATCTAAGCAAGCTTCATCAATCTTGTGCAAAGATTTCTCTCAAATCATCCAAAATCCCAAACTAAGGTAATTTTTCTTATTTTTCTTCTTTTTCAAATTATGTTCGAATCATAGGATAGAAAAATTTATTCTTGTATACATTATATGTTTTTAGTTGTGGGTTATTCGAATCTTGTAAAAACTTTTCAAAATCTCAAAATTTTTGATTCGAATATAAAATTTTTTAATCGTATTTTTTTTTTTTTTAATTTTGTTTTTCAAAAACCTAAGTGGGATTTCCTATTGGATTGATTTTAATTATCAATGCATACAATTTTAAAACTCTTGCTTAATATTTTAGATGACGGATCAAGCGAACAAAAAGCGCAAAGCCGTTCAAACCGGAGAATCAAGCATTCGTCCAAATATTACTCAACTCTTTCAGAAAACTCTAAAAACTCCGCAGCAGCGTGCTCGCTTCTCCTACGTCAAAAATCTCGCTGTTCGTAAAGAAAGAGTTATTGATGTCGAATTCCTTAATTCCGAGAGATTTCTCTTTCGATATCTTCATCGTTTGGATGAGTGGAATCTTCTTTTCTTCTTGAGCATTGAGGATGTTTGCTACAAAAATATGGTACTTCTCTTCTACTCTAATGCTCGTTTCCTATACGATGAAACCAAAACAGAGATTGTAGGAATTGAGTCATCTTTACTAGGGCAAAAGTTTGTTATTAATATTGCTCTTTTGGAGTCGGCCCTTAAACTCAAGAATGAGGGTATTGAAGAAGAACGCCACTTTGGCACCTTTACCGGAAAAGCTCTTCATTTAGATGTGCACGATCGTGTGCTTCATTTGATGGTTTCTTGGTTCATTCGACCATCCGGAGGAAAATACTCCCACATCCGGGAAAAAGATCACTTTTGGCTCGAATGTTTCCGAAGAGGTGAGCGCCCAAATGTGCCCAAAATCATCTTTGCCGAGATCGTCAATAATGTCAAACTTATTGACACCAATGAGTTGACTTCATTCACCTACGGCATTGTCTTGAGTTTTCTCTTCGATCATCTTGGTATTGATTGTACCTATGACTCCCCGGAACCTAGCAAGACCAAAATTGGTGAGTCCTCTCTTCGAAAATCCGGATTCACATATTTGAATGGTTTTTGGCAAAGAATTGATCGAGAAGCGATTCCTCCTCCCGTTGCTCCTCCACCTCAAGTTCAAATGGAAAATCAAGATGCTCTCACGGTTTTTCTTACCGAGCGTTTCAATGCCTTGAATTCTCGTTTTGACACTATGGAAACTCGTATTTCTTCGGGCTTTGAAACTATGGGAAATCGTTTGAAGAACGTCGAGGATCGTCTTCAATCCCTTGAAACTTCCAATGACAACCTTGATCTTTCCTTTTCTACTCTTTATGGAGAATGGACAAAATATCACCGTTCTCAAGCCAAGAACGATGATGATGATGAGGATGATGATGACGAGGCCTAGGATAGTCATATCATATCATATTATATTATCTATGCATTTAGGGTTGAATTTGCTTCTTCATGTTTTATCATGTTTTTAGGAACCTATGATATTGATCGTTTATCTTGGGATTTGATTATGAACTTATTGTTTATGCTTTGGATATCAATTATGATTGCTTATTATTGATTATTGGTACTAATCTTCTTTATGAGCTTGTTTCTTTTTGATCTAACAAAAAGGGGGAGAAGATAGCCATGCCATGCCACCAAAAATTTTTTCAAACTATTAACAAAATTTTTTTTCAAACTATTAAAATTTTTAAATTTTTAAATTTGTCTTAAGGTTTTGATCATTGATTTCAAAAGTCACAAGTTTTAAATTTCAAAACCTATCTTAAATTAAGGGGGAGTTAGAATATCTTCAAAACTTTCAAAATTCTTAAAAATTCTAACTTTGGTTTTGTTATATCAAAAAGGGGGAGATTGTTGAACATACGCTTTAATTTTGATATAACTAAAAACCTAAGGACTAAAATGAAAATATCAAAACAAATTTAAAAGTCCTTAAAATTCCCTATATCTTGTTAAAGACTATTTCATAGCTAAAAACAAAGGCTTACAAAATATTTTTTAAAGTATTTTAAAGTCAAAACAGGGAATTTTCAAACCCCGTTTCGAAACGGCCCAAGGCGTTTCGAAACACTTTCAGTTCGAAGTGCACCTGTTCCGAAACGGGTATCGGAACGGGTCAAGGCGTTTCGAAACGGTATGCCTCGTTTCGAAACTGTTCTTCATTTAAACGAACAAAGGGCAACGGTCTTTAAACTGATTTTTGAAAATATATAGGGCGTTCCGAAACGGGCTTAGGCCGTTTCGAAACACCCCTTTGGCAGTGGCATAGCCGTTCCGAAACGGCCATAGGCGTTTCGAAACGGGCTCTCGTAGACGCTCCTAACGGCTATATTATTTGAAAGCCGTTCCGAAACAGGTGACCCCGTTCCGAAACGGTAGGCGTCTGGAAGCTGAAAAGTTGTGAGAAAAACAACCCCAACGGCTCCAAAGACTCTCCAAAGGCTCCTAACGGCTATAGACTCAAACAACACTATAAATACAGCCTTGGATCAATATTGAAACAACAAGAAAGAGGAAGAAACATCAAGAAAGCATATACAAGCATTCAAGCTTCCAAGAGTTTATTTCAAGCTTATTTTTCGATCTTTCTTGTAAAAACACTAGAGTGTTCTTCGTTGTAATTCTTGTTCTAGTGTTTTTCGGGTGTGTGAGAGAGCTTAAACTTCGCAAACACTTTCCTTGTGAGGATTTTCTAGTTTGCTCATTTGTATCCAACTTTGGGATAGGATTCAATAGGCTTTGGGGTATAAGTCTATTGAAGTGTGTAAGGTTACTCCTTGTCCTTAAAGGAAAGACAAATTAGTGAATTTGTGGGAAATCCTTAGTGTGGACGCTAAGGTAGTGGATGTAGACTTTGGTTAGAAAGTCGAACCACTCTAAATCGCTTTGCAATTTTTTTCTTTGCAATTAGCTTCCGCCGCAACTTTCAAAAATCCAATTCACCCCCCCTCTTGGTTTTATCCGATCGATTGCCACGCTCAACATAGTGGCAAGCACTCGTCCCTTGGATTCCAAGGTCTTAGGTTTGATTGCCCTTGGAAGCAATCTCTATGTTAGCATTTTTCCACCTTCAATTGGGTGTGACACGTGTCACCACCTGATTGGAGGTGGAAAATCATTTAAATAAAAATAATTAAAGACTTCTAATAAGGTGGTGACACATGTCTCCATCTTATTGAATAATTATTTTATTTTATTAGATTAAAATTTGGACTAAATTGATATATTGTATAAATATAGAGGACCAAATGTGTAATTATACCAATTTTTTTAACAGTTCCGTCAAGTTTTTCGTTTTTTAACGGCGGGTGGCTTAATTGGAACCATTTAAATAGTTAAGTGGTATATTTGACAAAATTAAAAATATAGTGGTCAAATCGACACCAACCTTATAGTTTGGTGGCCACTGGTATAATTTACCCTATAAAATAAAGGGTAAACTACATAAATGACCATTACACTATTGGAAAAGTCGCTATTTGACCACCTTACTTTTTTTCGAAGCAATTAAACCACCAAACTATTAAATTGGGTGCAATGTGACCACTAGCCGTTAGAGGTTAACAGTAGGGTGACGTGGCAGTTAAAAAATTAAAGGTATAATTACACATTTGGTCTTTATTATTTACACATTCTTTTAATTTAGTCTTAATTTTAAACTAATAAAATAAATTAATTAGGTGGTGACACGTGTCAACACCTTATTGGAGGAATTTAATTATTTATACGTGTCACCACCTGTTTGGAGGAGAAAAACAAAATTCCTAAACTTGCTCTTGGTGGGAATCGAACTTGGGTGTAATAGGGATAAAAGCAAAACCTTAACCACTGCACCAAGCCCATGTTTATGTTATAAATCACCAATTGTATTATATGTCTTATTGTTTGTTACCATTCAAACTCATCTTCTTCCTCAAATTGGTGATTTTCCAACTTCAAATGCTCACCGATGTCGACAAGCCGAGGTAGCGTTTCCCCAGCACCGGCAGCATCACCACGTTTATGTTGCTTTTCAAGACAAACACTTCCGGTTTGGCTGTCTGCGAATTCCACTTGTGGTCCCTGTAACTGAGGAACAGATGTCACGGTACAGCTTCGGTTTACTTCTTGAGAATTTTGATCCCTCGTTGTTTCACCATCTTCGACTCTCGTAGAAATAGATGCCTTCTTCATGTCTTGCTGCTTTCCTTCTGGAATAATTACTCCAAATACATTTCATTAGTGTATGCTCAATGATTACAACTTTCCATGGGGGGTAAAAATCAATCGTCTCCAGAGGACGAGAACTCGGTCTTTCCTATCTATTCCATGCAAAGCGGGATCGTTCTAACTCCTCGAGACTCCAAAAAACTTAAATCTTCATTTGATTGATAGGTTTTGGTTGCACCAATCGATTAATACGATGATTAGAGGATAGGGACACTACAGATAGAACTAAAAAACAAATCAGATCAAACTTCTAGCCTCACTAATGCTCTTATTCTAATAGAAATTAGATTTCGCTGTTACTTGTTCCATAAGCAAAACCAAATCATAAGCATATCATACCTGCAGCATCCATTCCATTGTTCCGGAAACTAGAGACTACATTGTTCTCCGAAATGCATTTTTGAATTCTAGAAATTGATCTTGGGGCTGATTCCGACGAGGCTTTATGCTCTTCTCTATATTCTGTCAAAGAGTCCTTCAAGGCAGGTTCAGGCTCTGCAGCCTCCGCAACCACTTCTGGAACCTCCTGAAGTAGGCGTGAACGTTCGGAAGGTGTCTGAAGCAGGAGGAAGAAGATGAGTTTGAATGGTAACAAACAATGACACATATAATACAATTGGTGATTTATAACACAAACATGGGTTTGGTGTAGTGGTTAAGGTTTTACCTTTATATCTATTACACCCAAGTTCAATTCCCACCAAGAGCAAGTTTTGGAATTTTGTTTTTCTCCTCTAAATAGGTGGTGACACGTGTCACCATTTGATTGGAGGAGGAAAATAATTATTAATATTTATTAGTTTAAAATTAGGACTAAATTAAAAGAATGTGTAAATAGTAAGAACCAAATGTGTAATTATACCTTTAATTTTTTAACTGCCACGTCACCCTACCGTTAACCTCTAACGGCTAGTGGTCACATTGCACCCAATTTAATAGTTTGGTGGTTTAATTGCTTCGAAAAAAAGTAAGGTGGTCAAATCGCGACTTTTCCAATAGTATAATGGTCATTTATATAGTTTACCCTAAAATAAAATAAGCTTCTGACAATTTAAAATTCAACAAATGATTTTTTTATTCAAATGAAGAGAAGTCAAGAATAATTTTACAAGAAGGTCTTTAAATATGGATGCATTTCGCACGTGCCTACCATATAATAATAATGGTGAATGCATTTAGGTTTCCCTGTTTTGACTAATTCAAAGGAAATGAAATCCAAAACTCATTTCAGATTAGTATATTAAGAATTCAAATATTATGAGATCTTGTATTTTATGACCAGTATTGTATGATGGAAGTGTTTATGCTTTCAATAAAATTTGATAGATAACATTTTAAGTTGAATAATATTAATTATTGAGGAATCAATCCACCTTTTTAATAGATAATATCATATTTTATTTTTCTAGAAAGAGTTTGAATTTAAAAAAAAAAAAAACACAAATTTTTTTGAAGAATTTATGAGTGTGAGCTTAAAGACTTTTTGCCTACCATGAAAGAAAAAAGAAGAAAAATTATAAGACCGTTTTAATTCTAGAAACGTAAAATGGAATTTGTCAAAGAAGACAAGTTGGTGCAATGGCATGAGAGGTTCGAGAATTAGGCAGTAAACGAGGGAGGGCCGAGGGGCACCCAATTTTTGACATCATCTGATAACTCATAATAAAGGCTGTTAAACTCTCAATTTATGGAACTATAGTCTATAATGGACGGCTTTAATTAATAGCTTCAATGCTCAAAAAAAAGTTTGGGTTAATTTGAATTTGCCTTGCCTGAAAAATCAAATTACCAAACATTAAACGAAACGTGCTTTATATATATATATATATAAAATTAAGATTTCATTAATTTTATTTAACGGACGGTGAGGATAAAGTTTATCCTAAAAGATCCAAATTCAAGTAAATGTATGTGCAAAGTGTGTACATTATCAAAGAATTTTAAAAAATATGAGTTCTAGGGAACCCTACAAAGGATGCAATGAAAAACAAAGACCGGATTGAGGCAGAGGCGCGCGGGCGACAGGCCGTCGGATGTTGTGCTCGTTGTTGAAGATCGGCCACTGGTAGAAAGATCGGGATCCTCAATCCCAGAAGTCGACCAGCGCGTACCGAAGAAAAGGAGGAAGGATGGCGCGACTATCACTGTTAGCTCTAATGGAAATCGGTCAACTGCAGAGGGACAAACATATAACATGGATATTGTTACTGGGGAAGCAGCAGCAGAAGTGAGTTAGGCAGCGACGTCGTCACCGGTGCTAGTGACCGATCAAGATAGGCCGAAAAAATTGGTTGGGGGAATCTCTTTCCGTGATAAGCTACTTAGCGGGAAACAATCCTTACGACTCGTGCACACCTTGGGCGAATTAGATGTGGAGTTGCTGGCGGGAGATGTTATAGTTGGAGGAAACAATGTATTGCCGGAGATTAAATTTTCAGATCGGGTTCACGAAGCAATTGATGCTAAACTTGCGAACTCGGTTATTGTTCGTTTGTTGGGCCAAGAGTATAGGCTATCGAGCACTTCTGAGTAGAATACAAACCCTTTGGAATCCAAGCGGGGAGTTGAGCTTGATTGATATGGACAATGACTACTACTTGGTGTGTTTCGCTCAAGAGGAGGATTTTGATAAAGTTATATTCGGAGGACCTTGGGTGATCTATGGAACATATTTAACGGTCCAACCATGGAGTCGTTCTTTTTCAACAGCGGAGAATCATCCTTCACATATCATGGCCTAGGTCCGCCTACCTCCTCTACCCTACCGATACTATACAAAGAGTTTGTTCAGACATATAGCTAATACCATAGGAAGGGTGGTGCGAATTGATTATAACACAACGGAAGGGAAGCGCGGCCGTTTCGCTCGATTGGCAGTAATTATAGATCTGAGTAAGCCTTTACTATCCGGGATTATCATTGATGGACATAGACAAGACATAGAGTATGAGGGTCTTCCTATGATATGTTACACGTGTGGTAATTTTGGGCATGCTAAGAATACTTGTGGGAAAGAGAGGTCATGTGTGAAGAAAGATGCAACATTAACGGAACCAGTGAGGGGTGCGGAAGAAATATATGACCCTTGGATGCAAGTCGCACCTAGGAAGCGACGTCTAAATGCAACACGCGGGGGGGGGGGGGGGGGAGGGCGTGGGAGTGGAAAAACGAGTGACTCAAGCCTCTTCCTCGCGATTTGAAGTCTTGGCAAATATGTCAACCGAAAAAGAAATTAGGCCTGTAGTGGTTGATAACGCGTAAGTCAAGAAGGTGGTAATTGCGCCCAAGCCTCACATGCCAAAAGATGTATGCATAGCTACTGAAAATGTAACGGTGGAGGTAGCCTCTAAATCACATGTTCCACGTGTGGAATTATTGAAGATCAGTGAATTGGCGAAAGAAAGAGGGAATAACTCACGGACTATGGTAAGCAGGGAAAGTAATGTGGAGGGTTCGACTATGTTGGCTACACCAGGGAGGGTGATGTGGAATTTAATACAACTGCCTCGGCTATGGAGGTGGAAAAATTAGTAGTGTCGAAAGAAAAGGTTACCAAGGTTAACTCCTCGTTACCAAAGGAAAAACACATAGCGGTTAGGGTGGGTTCTCAAAGAGATGATTTGGTGTTGAGTGAAAAGAATGGTCTAGTGTTATCGAAGTCAATTCGTGGTACTACTCTCAAGGATAAAACCAAGGTGGTTCTGAGTATTCGCGGTACACAAAAGGCTGGCCTAAAACCGAGAAAGAGGGATGATAGAGGGAAATCAAAAGTTGTTCTTGCTGATTGCCTCTCTTCGCTTGTATCGGATTTAGATAAGGCAAATAAGGCAAATAAATAATCTAATATAGTTACTGATCCGGGTCAAGGTGCTGTAGGTGAGGTGCGATGGAGTACGAATACGGTCTTTGATCAACAAGACCAACATGATATGCAGGATTAATCCGGTGTTTACGTTCTCCTTTCTTATTTTTTTAATCATGGTTAAGATTTTATTTTGGAATATTCATGGTGCTTTAGGCCCTAACTTCTTTTGATATCTTATGTTAATTGTCATGCAACATGGTTTGGATTTGATTGGTTTATTTGAACCAAGGGTGAGTGGAAACACGACAGATATTTTGATACGGCGGACGGGTTTTGATTACTCTTACCGGGTTGAGGCAAATGGTTTCTTTAGGGGTTTATGGATCCTTTGGAAAGATACAGCTCATTTTGATGTGATGGCGGTGTCAAATCAATTTGTCCATGGCATTATTACTCCGGTTTCACGTTCTCAAAAATTTGTTGTCACCTTCACTTATGCAAGTCCAGATGCTACTGTACGCAAATCCCTTTGGCGCCAACTAGCAGATCTTGAACTGGATGTAGGGTGGCTGTGGGTTGTTGGGGAGATTTTAATGTTATTGGCAATCTGTCAGAACACCAGGGAGGCTCGGTCAGGTGAACTGGTGGATGTGAGTTGTTTGGGAACTTTATTGATGAAACTGGTCTTCTGGATATGGGCTTCTCGGGACCATAATTCATATGGAAACGAGGTAATTTGTCTCAACGATTAGACCGATGTTTGTGCAATACTAACTGGTACACGGCTTTCCTTGCATCATATGTTGCTCATTTGCAAAGATTAGGGTCGAATCATAGGCCGATTCTGCTTGACTTGGGTATTGGGATACAACGGAAATCCAACAAGCCATATAGATTTCTCAATGCTTGGACTTCACACCCAGATTTTCCAAATTTATTAGCTGATGCATGGACAGGTGATCGAACGGTCATGGAGAATATTGTGGATTTCAAAGAAAAAAAGTCATATATGGAATCAAAATATGTTTGGCCATATTGGAAAGCGTAAGAATACTATACTTGCACGACTAAAAGGAATCGAAATAGCGCTTGAGAAGAATTATAACCCTGGGTTACTCAAGTTGGAGGAGGATTTGAAGTCGAAATTAAATAGTGTTCTTGATCAGGAAGAGAGCATGTGGAGACAGAAAGCGCAGATTGATTGGATTGAGCAGGGCGATAGAAATACTATTTTTTTTTCATATGTCTACTATGCTCCGTAGAAAACAGAACTTTATTTCCAGGTTACGCCTTTCGGATGGTTCGTGGTGTAATAATCAAACTGAGCTAAAGCGACATGTGGTTCAATACTTTGCACACTTATTTACTAGTGAGTCGCGACAGACAATTAGTGACGCCAACCCTGCAGAGTTCCATCAGTTTGGGGAAGGAGATCTTAGGCCGTTGACTGCAACCGTTACTATGGAGGAGGTTTGTTCAACGATTTTTGATATGACAATTTTGAAAGCGCCTGGTATAGATGGGTTACATATAACTTTTATATCAGCGGAATTGGGCGACAATAGGGGACAAGGTATTTGAGTTTGTGAGAGCTTTCTTTGATACAAGCTATTTAGAGGAGTGGGTGAATCAAACCATACTGATCTTAATTTCGAAGGCAGAGAATCTGATGAATGTGAAACAACTTCGCCCTATAAGTCTTTGTAATGTCCTCTACAAAATTATCACTAAGATCTTAGTGAACCGCCTAAAATCTTTGTTAAGAAGATGGGTGGATAACATACAAGCTAGCTTTGTACCGGGACGACAAATAACTGATAATATTATTCTGGCACAAGAGGTGATTCATTTCATGTCCAAGAAGAGTGGGAAAAAGGCGTGGATGATGATTAAAGTAGATTTAGAAAAAGCTTACGACAGACTCGAATTGGACTTTATTGAAGAAACTTTAATGGTGATTGGCTTACCTAGACGTTTCATTGATATGGTTATGACTTGCATTCGAACAGTGTCAATACATGTGCTTTGGAATAGGGAATTAACAGATGCTTTTAAGCCGACTAGAGGTATTCGTCAGTGTGATCCGATGTCACCGTATATTTTTGTGTTGTGTATGGAGAGATTATCCCAAATTATTCATGAGAAGGTGGATAGTGGTTTGTGGAAGCAAATTTATCTGGGGTGAGGAGGGCCAGGCCTTTCTCACTTATTTTTTAACGACGATTTACTTCTTTTTGTAGAGGCGTCAATTACTCAAATGGAGGTGATAAAGGAGGTGTTGAATTGGTTTTATGGTATATTAGGCCATAAGGTAAGCATTGACAAGACCTTGATTTTTTTCTCTAAGAAATGTTTATCATCTGTAGGCACAACCATTGCGAATTCCTTCGGCTTTTCTAAAGTTTCGAATCTGGGAAAATATCTTGGAGTGCCTCTATTCCATGAATGAGTTTCCAAAGCGACCTTTGCGTATATCATTGATAGAATCTCAGCTAGATTAACAGGTTGGGCGGCGCGATCGCTTACTTTAGTGGGGCAGATTACTTTAGCAAAATCTATCTTGCAAGCAATTCCAGTTTATGTGATGCAATCTACATGGGTTTCGAAAGAGATTTGCGATGAAATTGAAAAAAAGTATACGATAATTTGTTTGGGGTTCAAGA
The DNA here is from genome assembly GCA_030270665.1 of Hibiscus trionum. Lineage (NCBI taxonomy): Eukaryota > Viridiplantae > Streptophyta > Magnoliopsida > Malvales > Malvaceae > Hibiscus > Hibiscus trionum. Next base: position 14,036,769 of record BSYR01000006.1, read on the forward strand.
TTAGCTTTAGTTCCATGGGAAACAGCTCAGCAATCGACGTCGACCGGAGGATTGGGTTTCAAGAATATATACCAATAGAATAAAGTTTTTTTGATGAAGATTGGGTTTCAGCTGATACATGGTGGCGATAAATTATGGGTTCACGTTTTGCGAACTAAGTATGGTTGGCAGAATCCATTGCCGATATCTTTAAGAACAAACAAGGCGTCGAGGCTTTGGAAAGGACTTGGTGAAGTGTGCGATAATTTGAAAGAAAACATCATATGGCACATAAGGGATGGAACGGATACTGACTTCTAGTATGATCACTGGCTTGGCTCGGAAAATCGCCTCGTCTTTGCCTGTACATTATCGGAAACACCTCTCCCTAGACCCGTGTCAGAGTTTGTTGATGGAGATGGGAATTGGAATTGGAACCATTTGTCGCAAGTGCTACCGATGAAAAAGTTACAAAAGATTACTACTGTGACAACCCCTAACCCATCTCTTGGCAAAGACTTATCGGGTTGGCGATGGGAGGCAAATCATTGCTTTACTACAAGTTCGGCATATCGAATATTAGTAGATGAATATGATAATTCCAGCAATTTCAATTGGAAACGGGTGTGGTCGTTACAATTACCGCAGAGGATCCATATGTTCTTATGGTTGGTGGTGAAGAAGCGACTCTTAACGAATGAGAAAAAGGTATCGTCGATATATTTCCGAATCAAGTGTATGTGAAGTTTGTAGAGCAGGGTCTGAATCATTGAGTCATTTTTTTCGGGAATGCAATGTTGCGACTGCCTTTTGGCAGAATGTTGTTGAACCATCCAAGCTGGAAGAGTTTCGTAGACTGCAATTCCAGGAATGGATTGCAGCAAACCTGGAATGAAGAATGGTGGTTGTGTGTGGAATAGATAATTGGTGAATTTTTGTTGTTGTTGCATTATGGCTTATCTGGAAGCACCGTTGCAACGTGCTGTTTAATGAAGACTACGTGCAGCGGGGAAATTTGTTCGTGTGTTGCAAACGCCTAGCCATGGAATTTCGACAAGTTTTCGATGAACCACGACAAAGAATTGTTCCAGCTGCTGGATCAATGATCATGTGGAGAAAACCACCATGGAACTGGATAAAAGCAAATGTGGATGGTGCCGTACGAACTTTGGATAATATGACAGTGGTTGGGGGAGTACTGCGGGATGCTAATGGTAGTTGGATATATGACTTCCCTCGAAGTATCGGGCGATGCTCGGTTTTATTAGCTGAAGTTTGGGCGGCTCATGATGCGTTAGCGGTAGCATGGAACCATAGATTTCGGCAAGTAGAGGTAGAGCTCGATAATAAAGAGGTGGTGCAAATTCTCCAAAACAAGTCGCATGCGCTAGAAGGCAATGCACTTGTGACGATGATCCATAGTTTCTTGACGCGGGATTGGTGTGTAACGGTTAGATATGTACCGCGAACTGCAAATGCAGTGGTGGATGGTTTAGCTCGATTGGATCGTGGCGAATCAATTGGGTTTTGGGCTTTCAAGGAAGCTCCTAGTATAGTGGTTGCCCAAGTGCTGCAGGAAGCAGCTGCGAATGATTGAGTCTTGTTTTTTGCTTTTAGCTTGTTTTTATTTGGTTTTGTAGTAGCTTTGTTTTAAGTCTTGTTTATTTCCCTCATGTATCGCCATTAACATACCTACTCTTTTTCCTCTATTTAGGATTAGGGAGGTTTTTTAATAAAGCGTATATTAATAGGCCCCCTTTTTCCAATAAAAAAAATATTTCACTAATTTTTAAATGATATGTTACAATAATTTTTATATTTAATATGATATAAAAAATATTTTTTTATAATTCTCTGGATAAGTTATATTTTATTACTCAAAGAATAGGTAACTGTAAATTATTATATATTAACTAATTTTTTTATAGTACAGTTCATTTTATATCTATGTTCAAAATTTACAAAATTTTTTCTTACGGATATCCTCCAATTTTTTAACCTTACATGGAAGTAGGGGTGAGCAAAACTCGACTCGACTCGAAAAAACCGAATAATTCGACTCGACTCGAGGCGAAAATACTCGACCCGTCTTGACTCGACTCGAAATTTCATAGACTCGACTCGACTCGTAAAAATTTCAAATAAAGTTTGAGTTGTAAAATGGAAATTCGAATAACTCGAAATTTTTAGTAATTAGTAAATTTATTTTTAAGTTCAAGAAGAGTCCCTCAATTTTTAATGATATATACATACTGATATATAAAAATATGAAGAAATATTGCCACATATAAAAAAATATGAAGAAATATATATATGCATATCTTATATGATTAGAGAAAGCCGTTTAAATTAGAATTAAACCGTACTATAACATGATAAATAATTACAATTAAATTTTTATAGGAACTCGAAAATTCGACTCGACTCGACTCGACTCGAATTTCTTAAACTCGACTCGAATCGAAAAAATTTCAAATAAAGTTTGAGTTGTAAAATATGACTCGTCAACTCGAATAACTCGAAATTTTTTGACTCGACTCGACTCGACTCGATCGAACGCTCACCCCTACATGGAAGTCGTCTCCCTTAAAATATAAAACTGAAAAATTGGCCATTTTACCCTTTCGCTTACTAACACCTCTCATAAATAAGAAGATCCCCGCCCTCCTTCTGTCTTCCTCGCGTGAATTGAACGACGTTTTCTTATACTCGCAATTTTTCATCACTTTATTGCTTCGCTCCACAAAATCTGCTCCTTTTCCCCATCTTTCCTGAAATCCTTGATATTATTAGGTAATCCTTTAAAAGTGTTGTGAAGTAGATTTATCTGCATTGGCTCTTTCTTTCTTTCTTTATTTCAAATTTGTCTGTTTGATGAAAAGAGTTTTTAAAATCTCTATTTATGGAATAGTATTTAATCTCTGTTTATGGATGATTATTTAAGAGCTCTTTTAGTCGTTCATTTGAATGCTTGAAGGATGAAAGCTATCGTGTATGTATTGGTTATTATCATTATTATTATTATTATTATTATTATATATATATTTATCTTTTTTGGTTCCCTGAATTTCTTTTATTATTTTCATTAAAGAGGGGTGATATGTAATTAATTTCTTGTTAGGTATGAACTTAGCTAATAAGCTACTGCTAAATGTCAAGCAGGCGTTATTAACAATCAACGTTTTGTTGTGAAAACCATAACTTTTCATTTTCTTTTAGACTGTAAAACGGGGATTATTAAGACTGTGATCGACTTTTGTTTGCAGTTGAAATGTTTCTTCGGAAAAAGCATACACAGAAGGATGATTCTGAGCAAAGAGATTCAAAGGTACTATTTACTTATTTGTTCATATTTGCATTTTAAGGGGAGCAAATTTGGTATATAGCTTTATCATTGTTTGTTGATCAAAAGATTGGAAAAACTGGGAACTGCAACAAAGTTTCGGCTTTGTTGAGACTTGAGATGATGCAAAGAGTCGGATGTCAAAATTAAAAGACTAAAAGTATTGGAATTTTCTGTTAACAAATTGTTGAGATTAAAAAGTGCATGTGATGATGTGAACTCTAAGTACTTGGTTGATACGCAGGTCAGTGAACTCAGGGCTGCTATAGGACCCTTGTCCGATCGCAGTTCAAAGTACTGCACCGATGCATGCCTGAGGAGATATTTGGAAGCTCGGAATTGGAATGTTGACAAGACAAAGAAGATGTTGGAAGAGACATTAAAGTGGAGATCGACTTATAAGCCTGAAGAAATCCGCTGGGTATGTTAGATGAATTCCTGTCTCCAGAGTTTGCCATTTTGGTGCTTTTATGAGTTTTTGATATTTCAAAGCCTGATACAGTTCTAGAAACTTTATAGATTAGGTTGAGTTTGAAACATATTTAAACAGTTTTGGCATTTTTAATTTCAATAAACAAATAAATATTGGGGATTCTGATACTTGATAATTGTCCCTGCCATTTACCTTGTTCATGGGTCATGTGATTCATTCTGCATTTACATATCAACTATGTTATTAGGAAATGGGAGTATGTGCGATACGGGTACGTTTGATTTTTTAAAAGTTTGCTTTTGGAAGATCCTTGAGGGGTCGTATCCTTATGCTGATGTCCATGTAGGTATGAATACTTCAAGAAAAATGAAAAGTCTGAGCAACGTTACATATGTTTAGAAGTTAATGTTAATAATTAGGCGTCTGGGACAGTTTTTGGTGATATTTATTTTTGGTTGCTTGAAGTCACCTCATGTCATATTCTTCTCCAGCATGAAGTGGCGCATGAAGGTGAGACTGGAAAAGTTTCCAGGGCAAATTTTCATGACATTCAAGGAAGGACTGTGCTTATAATGAGACCTGGAATGCAGGTATGTACAATGTTTCATTTCCATTCTGTTTGTTTTATAACCAAGCTTTTCTAAATTCTCCCTTTCAATTTTTTCCATCTATATTTCTTGGCAGAACACAACATCTGCAGAAGACAATATCCGCCATTTGGTCTATCTTCTAGAAAATGCTATTATGAATCTCGCCGAGGGCCAGGAACAAATGTCCTGGTTGATAGACTTCACTGGGTTTTCATTGAGCACCAGTATTCCTATCAAAACAGCTCGTGATATCATTTACATTCTACAGGGCCATTATCCAGAGCGCCTGGCCGTTGCTTTCTTGTACAATCCACCGAAGATTTTTGAAGCATTCTATAAGGTTTGATCTCCTGCATTTTTATTTGTCTAGTTTAGCTGTAAGTCCAATTCACTGATTATCCTTATTTCTGATCTTTGTTCCAAACAAATCTTTTTATCTTCCTTCTCATAGAAGTTCGATTCCATATCTAGTTCTATTCATCAGACGACGGATACTTAGTAGGTTCCGATTATACTATTAATTTCAAGACTGGCTAACTTAGTGAATTTGGTCCATGGAATGTAATAGGTTACTCACAGTGTAGCTAGTTTGGTTTGGTTGCAATATGTGAATCTAGATTGGGACAAAACATGAAATTTTGCACGACATTTGGTTGATTTTTCTGATGTAAATTTTTGTAGGCGACAAGGTATTTTCTGGATGCAAAAACAGTTCAGAAGGTGAAGTTTGTATACCCTAAAAATAAAGATAGCGTGGAGCTCATGAAATCATACTTTGATGTTGAGAACCTCCCGAGTGAATTCGGGGGAACCGGAACGCTGAAGTATGACCATGAAGAATTCTCACGACTGATGGCTCAGGATGATGTAAAAACTGCTAAGCTCTGGGGAATTGAGGAGAAACACCATCACATTGCCAATGGCAGTGAGCATTCAACGGCCTTAGTGGCACCGCAGCCGGCACCGATTGCCCAGCAAGCAAGCTGGCTCAACTGAGCCTGCGTACTAGCTATTGTCGGGAGTGGTCTGTCAGAAATCAAGTGATGTAAAATTACACATTGCATCAATTTGAAGCAACTAATTGGCACTGTATATCGACATCCAAGTCCTTGCTTAGGTGAAAAAACCTCATAACTTGCTCTCACTGCTAATCTTTAAGAACATAAAGAATCTTTTACTTGCATAAATTTCTTTTAGATTGTCATTTAGAGGATGCGGCTTATGTAAAACAACTGAAGTTCATAATACCTTTGTTTTAGGGCAGGCAGGCCTAGAAGAAAAGACATGCGACAAATCAGTCCAAAACCGCATAACTTTCAAAACTACTTAGCGGTTAAGGATAATAAATAATTATTATAAAACTTTTTGTTTCTACAAGCGTCTTAATTTTAAGATTTATGGTTTTAGTTTTTAGGGTTTTAGTTTAAGGGTTTTGGTGTAAGGGTCTAAAATTTAGGGTTTATAGTTAAAATTTAAGGTTTATGGTTAGAATTTAAAGTTTAGGGTAATATAGTTAGTTATTTAAATTTTAACTTATAAACTCTAAAATTTAATCATAAACCAAAACTTTTATTAACAACTCTTAAATTCAAAACTACTACACTTAAAACTTAAATCATAAACCTTCTAATTCAAAATTTTAATTGGAGACTCGACTCTGGCCTAATTTAACATAGCCTTCAATTCTCGTGTACTTTTTGTTAAAATAGAAAAAATAATTGAATAAAATATCAATTTAATAAAATAAAATCAAGCTAAAATTTAATTTATTTTCATAATTATAGTACCTTGTATGTTTTTTTACACCTCATACTTTCCTAAACCTAGTCCGATTCGAAATATGGGACTAAAGTTTTGTCTAAACCCATCCACGAAAAATTATATCATAGGCTCGGCTCGCCATGTCATCCATGGTCTTAACCAATAAAAAATATCTATTTCATTAAATGTTTCCATATCATCTTTTTACCAAGTGAATCTACAATTGGTAAAAAGTGTTTTTAATTTAATTTACAGTAAATCTGAATAAAAATTTACTCGATAAAAAATGACATGAAAAAATTAATAAAATTGATGTTTTTTATTAGTTGAGACCATAGATGACATGGCGAGCCGGGCCTATTAATCCACAGTTGTAAATGACTAATCTAAGTCCATTTTCGATCCGTGCATATTGTTTTTTAATATTTATTCTATTTTTAAATTTAATATTTAATAATTGTATTATTTGTATTTTTATATAATAATAAATTAATATATTTTTAATGTTTACAATATAATATTATATATTATTATAAATTTATTATTTATGTAATATAAATTATATAATATATAAAATAAAATAATACAAGTATATTAGAAAATTAGAAAGCATGTTGCTCGGGTTGAGCTATGACCTTGAATGTTAGAGTTCAAGCTCATCCCATATTTTAAAACAAGTCTGGTTTTTTGTCTTATTCCATTTTTCGAGCTTAACTTTTTCCCAAACGCTTCTAAATTTTAGACGGACATTAGGGTATGGACGAATAGTCCGATCTTTGAAAAAGTCTACTCTAAAACATAAAATTTATAATTAATATATAGTAAAAATATATTCTTGCCCCTTTAAAATAATAAAATTTTGATTATCTTTTAAAAATTATAAAATTATATATTAATATAGTGATTAAATTACAACTTCATACAAATTTATAATTCAAATACGACCTTTAAATTATGAACAGATATTATATTATAATCACTTTTAGACCGTTAAAAAATATAATCTTTAAATTTTTTAACTTCAACTCTTTTTATATCAAATAAAAAAATATAGGTCAAATTTAAGTTCAAGCATTAACTAATTAACTTCACAATGTTTTGGTTGACTGGAATGGAATAAGGTACAAATTAAATAGTTATTCAGTAGGAATGGAATAAAAGTAATAAGTATTGTATTGTTAGTTTGATTGAATGCAATAGATGTATAATAGTATTATATTGTTTGTTGGGAGAAAATAATAATGGGTTAGGATTTACCTACACTATGTAAAATTTAACTAGTTTTATACTAATTTATGGCCATTAGATGGTTGAAATAGATGGATGGGATTAACTCTTTACGTTTTTTCCAAGTGATAATCTTCACATTTCCTACTTTTAATTTTATTATCTATTTCACTCATCCAATGGTTATGGATTAGTTTAAAACTAGTTGAGTTTTACATAGTGTAACTAGATTCTATCTCAATAATAATAATAATAATATACAATAGATAAGGAATAAGGCTAAAATGGCATTGCTAGCCTTGGACTAAATCATTGATATTTTATTAATTATATTGTTATTACTATTTATAAATTATTAATAGGGTAAACTACAATATAGGTCACTCAATTATAGGTAAAGTTATATTTGGTCAGTTTAATTATTCAAAGTTACATTTGGGTCACTTAATTATCAAAGTGGTTACATTTATATCACTCTACCGTTTAAAGTTAAATTGTCGTTAAATGTTGTCTTCATTAAATATTGGGTAAACTATGTCATGTACTACCAAACTATTGAGGGTGATTCGTTTTTTTCACTAACTTTTCAATTGGTCCAAATTTGCCATCAAACTTTATTTTTTGACTCGTTTATACCACTGCACCGTGAAGGAGTTAACGGTGTCAATATTTTAATACTAGATGTCCCAAAACGGCATCGTTTTGCTGGAGGAAAATATAAAAAAAATGTACTCAATGGGATTTGAACCTAAAACCTTCAAAACCAAAGGTAAACTCTTACCACTAAGCCAACTTAACATCTTTATTTATTTTTAAAAGAAATAATATATATTCCAAACTGCAGTTTATCATATAAATAATATTACTCTATATAAATATATTGTTTTTAATATAGATATATTAGTATACATATATTGATATATAAATAATGAATAAAATAAAAATACATAAATATTTTTATATTATAAATAATATTAAATATATAAATAGATTAATATATTATTATAAAAACTAAAAAGACTAATTTTCAAAATTCCGAAATTTAAAAAAAAACTCAAAATCCAACAAAACCTTAAACTCTAAACTCATAAAACATAACCATAAAGTATAAACCCTAAAATTTTATTATAAACAAATAATACTAAAATATATAAAGAAATAATATGTTATTATAAAAACTAAGAAACTAATTTTAAATAAATCTGAAATTTCCAAAATTAAAAAACCCAAAAATTCACCAAAACCCTAAAGCTTAAACATCAAATCCATCCATTTTAGATGCTAATGGGTTTATGATTTTAGGGTTTTATGATTTATGATTTAGGGTTTTAGGTAGAGATGGCAAACGGGCGGGGCGAGGGCAGATACCCCTCTCTTATCCCATACCCGCCTAAAATTTTCATATCCAACACCTACCCACCACTCACGACGGGTACAATTTTCAAATCCACACTCGCTGTCCAACTGGAAATCCACCACCCAACATGTATCCACCTACAAGCAACCACTAATATCGAATTGTGTAAAAATAAATCATATAATTTTGTAAAGAAGAGTACAACTTCGCATACTTTATTGATTGATCAAGTTTATATATATAATACATTTACACTGGTATAAATTTAACTGCAACTAACTAACTAACGATTGCTAACTTAACTAAAGTACATTTTTATTGGTATAGTTTTCACTTAACTACAACTAAATAATTAACTATAGCTAACTTAACTAAATCATACTTACACCTGTATAAATTTTACTTAACCACACACATTACAAATTTACAACCTAATTAATTCAAGCTCGATTATAAATCATCATTTTTTTAAAATAAATTAATTGAGTTCAAAGTTTACAAACTTAAGGATTAACGCAGATTTTAAAACAAACCAAAATCTTAGTACATAAAACACCATAATAAAAGGCATAATCAAAGTCTACAAATATAAATGGTAAAAAATTTATATGGTGGGTAGTTAGTGGCGGGCGGATGCGGTGCGGGTAAGGTATCAAACCCATCACCTACCCACTACTCACGACGAGTATGATTTTTTACATCCACACCAGCCCACTACCCACCAAACTCATACCCATCCCCACTCCAACTGAGGTAGGGGCGGTGTGGAATTTGCGAAACTATACCCATTTGTCATCCTTAGTTTTCGAGTCTTTTTAAAAATTAGTTTTTTAGTTCTTATAATAATATATTATTTATATATATTTAATACTATTGATAATATATTTTTTTATTTAATATAAATATTTTATTTTGTTAGTAATATATTAATATTGTAACGCACGGAGTTTGGGGCCCGGGAGATAACCGGGTTTGGTGAAACCGGTTCGGGTTAATGTAATCGAAAGGAAACATTTTTAATAGAAAAAATAGGCCTTTTATTAAAGGGGCAAAATGTGAATTTTGGGGTGAATGAAATAAAGAAAGAAAAGAAAAGTTTGAAAGAAAAAGCTATCTTCTTAAAAAAAATCCCATTTTCACCAAAAACCTCTCCTAAACCTTATTTTCACTATTTCATTGCTCAAATTCCTCTTTCAAGCAAGTCTTCAAGGTAAGCATCCCTTTGTTTTAATTCTTCTTCCCTTAAGTTGTCACTAGTTAGATTTTCTTTAAAAAATTATTATTTAGGGTTATTTCAAAAATGCTTTGAGATTGAAAAATAGTAAAATGAAGGGATTTTCGTGTGGGTATTTTAATGTCATGTTTAAATGTGTTTTTAATCATGTTTTGGTGTCTTAAAAATGTTAAAATGGTGGTCAATGATAGGAAACCCGAAATGGGTATAAAAATGGAATTTTTGGGTTGAAAATGGTAAGTTTTTGGCTTAGTTTTGGGTTGAAATTGTGGCTGGTGGTTCCTTTGATGTTGGGGGATGTTTCTAGATGATATTGGGTGTGTTTTGATGGTTGAAATCGATAGATTCAGTTTGGGGTTTGTCTAGAACGAATTTCTGGAGTTTGGGGCGAAAATTGGTTCGAATCAATGTGTTTTGGTTGTAAGGAGTGGGTTTTCAGGTTATTGCTGGTTTACAAGTGTATTAGCATCATAATATTTTGTTTTAGGTTAACTTGAAGTAGAGGGGATTGATTCGGGTCCTTCAGACGTCACGTCGGGAGTTACGGGAGCTTGAAGGAGAACTGTTAGCTTGTTTCAAATTTTAAGCTGGTGAGTGGAAATGTTTGGAAGTTTTAAATGATTCAAAGTGGTTTCTTGGGAGTTTGGGTGGAGCTTTAAAGGCTAACCTAAACCCAAGTGTAAGTTTGCTAATTTACCTTGTTTCGTTAAGTGTTGGTGTGTGCGATTATTTGTGTTGTTGTGTGAAATGTGGATTGTCTTTACTCTTCGTTTTAGTGTTATTGTGTAGTCGTTGTTGATGTCAAGCCTCACGTGATGGTTGTCGTTGCTAACGATGATGTGTAGTCACACCGGTAGTGACTAGTAGAAGAGTACGATGATGTGTAGTCCCATCGAAAAAACTGCTAGTTGTTATGAACGGTGATGTGTAGTCCCATTGAAAATGGTTGTGCATGTGCAAACCATGTTTGGTCTATTCTTGCGTTTATTTCATCTCTTACTTAAATGGTTTCATTTTCCAAAATTAAAATATTTGTTTTAAACTGCATTGTCGTTGTTTTTAGAGCTCACTAAGCTTTTAAGCTTACGCTCTCTTTTTTCAACAATGCAGATTGTTAGAGGCTCCGGATGGCAAGTGGGCAAGGGAGAAGTTCTTGGAGTTGTTGCTAAGCTCAAAGTATGATTTTGTGGTTGTAATAATGCTTAGACAATGGGATTACTAGGCTTTCATGTTAGGGAGTTGGTGTTCAAACTCCTATGTTTGGCCTTGTTTATGTTGCTAGCATGTTTTAATTGTTTATACCATGTATTGTTGAAGTTTGTCTTCGCTGTTGGTAGATTGCTTTGTATTTTGACATGTTAGTGTTTTTGAAGTTAAGGGTTCTTATGTGCCTTAGGCTTGAAATCTATTTTATTACATGTATGCATGTTTGAAGATGTTTTTAGGGTGTTTTGCCTCTAGATTGTTTGTATTTTGAGATGACATGTGGGTTGTGATGTTTCATGGCAAGTTTAGGGACGTTTGAGAATGCCAAAGTATGTTTTCGGGCCAAACTGTGTCCAGGTGTTTCAGAACGCTCAATATGGTTTCGAAATGGTCGAGCTCTAGGGGTAGCCATATCAGAACGGGGTGGTGCAGTTTCTATACGATTTGCCACCGGAGGTTTCTGTTTCGGAACCATGTAGGGTCGTTCCGGTACGTTTGGCCACTGGAGGTTTCCGTTCCGAAACAAGGTGAGACCGTTCCGGAACGACTTGATGTTGCTTTTAAAAATGAAGCTCGTATTTCGGAATGGGCAGGCCTGTTTCGAAACGCAGGTAGTTAAAATTGTAAAAAGGCATCTTCAAGGGTTTTTCAAACGATGCATTTTAGTCCCTAAGGCTTGTATGCTCCCTAGATGAGTTTATATATGACCTTTGTGATGGTTTTGCCTTGTGAGCATGTAATTTGACTAACAAACTACTTGGTAAGTTTAAATTATCGTATGCTCTCTGCTCGGTTCGTATCTATGTTCGTTTTTCCGCTGGTTGCCCTTCACACATAGGATTAAAATGATATTTAGACAAGATAATTAAGATAAAAAAAGGGTTGCTAATCGGAGTGAGGCCTTAGCGAGTTTCACTTCGGTTTTCCCCGTGTAACTCGTTCGGTTCGGTCTGTTGGCTAGGCCGGGTCGAGGGGGTTACAAATATATTATTTTATGTATATTAATATTATTTATATGGAGTAATATTATTTATATAATAAATTAAATTAAATTAATTTCAACGGTAGTTTAGAATATATGTTATTTGTGTTGAAAATAAAACATAGATGTTAAATTAGCTTAGTGGTTAGGAGGTTGCTTTTAATTCTAAACATTCCATGTTTAAATCTCATTGAATACATATTTTTTCATATTTTCCTCCAGCAAAAGGACGCCGTTTTGAGAAATTTAGTATCAAAATAGCATCATCAAACAATGTCGTTTTGGTCTAGCATCCAAGTCATCACGTCGTTAATAAGTTAACGGTGCGGTGGTATAATAAATCAAAAAAATAAAGTTTAGTGGCAGATTTGGAGTAATTGAAAGGATGATGGTAAAATCGAATTACCCCAATAATTTGGTGGTGCCTGACATAATTTACCCTTAAATATTTTATATTAATAAAATTTTACACGTGTTATACATTTTTTCCTTCTTTCTGTCCCTATGCATTCGATTAATCTTCTTCAATAATCCAAGCACAACAATTTTTTTTTACCTAAATGCAATAAATGGATCATACTCAAAATTTTCATAGTTACAGGAACTTTAAAATCGAGATTTTTTATAGTTCTTGCAACCAAAAAACCGTCTACCCAGATTGTTGGATGATCAAGCAATCCTTAGATCACATGGAAGTCCACAAAAACAGACATAATTTATGTTGTCATTCTTTATTGTTCAGATCAACGGCCTTCAGGGTTTTTTTTTTCTTCTTCACTTTGAAGTTTGATTCGGAATAACAAATCAAAAATTTTAAAGCCTTCCAAATTTCCTTCAACTTTAGATTTTTTTTCCTTAACCTTTTATTCTAGTTGGTAAATAAATAAAATTTCAGTGAAAAGAAGAAAAAAAGAAGAAGAATAAGAAACTTTAGATAATTTAACAAATCTCTCTGAAAACCCAAAACATGCTCTGAAATTACCCTAAATGTTTCCCTCCAATGTGTTAACCTAATCAAATGAAACTGAAGGGTTAAAATAACTTTAATCTGCCTTTTTTAAATAATTGCGTGTAAAATTGTTATTACTTATTAATATAAAATGTTTAACAACGGAACCTTTAATGACTGTTTAATTTTAAACGGTAGAGTGGTCTAAATGTAACCATTTTAATGACTGGGTGACCCAAATGTAACTTTTAATAATTGGGTGACCTAAACGTAATTTTACCTATAATTGAATGATTTCCGTTATAATTTTACCCTTATTAATAATACTTTTTAAATAGTTTAAAGGGGATTATAAGGTAGTATTTGTTCATACATATTCTTAACCCTTTGACAATGCGCATACATCTTGTAGACAAAACGACTAGAACTCGTGTATAATAGGATGAACATCAATTTAAATAAATTTACTTCAATAAAAATATAATAAAAAGCATTACTCTTTAATGTAAATTATATGTATCATTTAAGTATTTCAAAAACATTTATTCATAATAATAATTTTCGTTTAAAATATATACGTGTTTTCTTTTTATTGATATATTTTAGTTGTTTCTCTTTCCTCTCTCTAGAAAACATTCATCCCAGAACTACCCCTGAACCCAAAATTTCGTTAAGAAAACAAAAAATACTTGGTATGAAGAGAAGAACAAAAGATAAAGAAAAGTTTGTTAATCATTTTTTATTAGAATTAAAAGAAGATTAGGTTTCGAATTCTAAATAAAATGATCTTAATATCACTTAATCATTGAATAATAAATAACATTGGGGTGTGCAAAATCGGTTTTAGTTAACCATTACGAAATTATTTTGATTAATCGATAAATTCGAGTTACTCAATTCTCGACCCTAAACATTAATCATTCAAACATTAACCATTTCAGTTAACTGAAATATTCAGTTCGGTTTGGTTCGGGTAATTGTTTGTTTTACTTTATTTATTAAAAATATAAATTTTAATAATATGTTAGAAAAAAGTGTATACTTTTAAAAACCGCCATGTGATATTAGTATCTTTTTCAAGGATGAGTCTATCACGTGCGACGAACACCACTAACGCTGAACACCATTAAATTAATTAATAAAGATTAAAAATTTTAAGGACTCGACATACAATTAATAATTATTTTAAAAAGTCAATTAAATTATTTTCCATATATATTGAATTTTTGATTTTTTTAATAAGGGTAAACTACATATTTAGTACCTCACCTATTTCTGTATTTATATTTTAGTACCAAACAATATATGTAATTTCCAAGAATAATGTTTTTTTAATAAGGGTAAACAGAAATCCCGCAACTACCGAAGATAGATCACTGTTGAATTGTGATCTTAAGAGACTCGGGTTCTTAAAATGAAAGTTATTACATGTTTATTCGCAAAAATAAGATTGACTACTGTAGATTACATGGACAATCTAAAAGGAATAAATCAAAGTCTAAAATATAATCCAATTTTTTTAATTTTTATTTATTCTCTTATTATTATTATTATTATTATTATTATTATTATTATTGTAAGCACCAAATTTTGACCGGACCCAATTACCATGCCCATATTTAATTGCTCAAAACCAAATCTAAACCCACACTCATTTGTACCCAGCTCAACCATACCCGAAATCAAACCATACCGATTTTCACTCAAATTAGCTTAGTCAAACATGACTCTCCTTATCTCAACGTCTCTCCTAAAATTTCTCAACCTCTTCATTCTCCAAATCTGCCACTAACCATCCACATATCCACCATAATCGGGATTTTGATTTTTTTTTCAACACTTATAAATTGTTGAATTAAAAAGGGGAAGGGGGAAAAACACAAGAGAGGCCTGCAAAATAAAACCAAAAAAAAAAACAGTCTTGAAACTAGTTTGAAAGTAAAAGATAAGGTTGGAAAGCTTTCTCACCATTTTGAAACAAATGAGACATCAGCCGTCGAATTCGAACGGTCAAAGTGTAGAGGAGGCCGAAAGAAAATGCATATCGAAAAACGGTGACGATCTGATGATCAGAGTCAGAGATCGAAGAAAAAAAGACCTAAACGGTTTTTGCTTGATTCGTGAGCATCTGAGCGTTATCTAACGAAACGGTCACTAGATCTGAGTTTAGCACGTCGAGACGAGTCCTCTGGTGTAGTTTGAAATTGAACGGCCGCCATCAACGGCGGCCGACGGCGGTGACCGAGGTGGTGGTCGGAGTGAGTGACAGTGGCCGGCGGTGTATTTGAATTTTACTGGGCATTTGGTTTCTTTGTTTGGTGAGAATTCAAAACAAATTAAAAGAACACTAATATTGGTTCTAATTGAGAACAGCTGTAATAAAAATAAAAGGAATAAAAAATTCCTTCATTTAGTGCGTGAAACAGAGCTTTAAATGAGTCAATGTCTGTGCAGGTACCGGTTAATTCTTGTTTAGGTGACTGCCATGTTTAGGAAGCTTTTCATTTAGGTCCTAATTCTCACCTCTAGGTTCTAATTAATTCATTTTAGTCCCAGTTCAGGTTAGATTATTAGATTTTAGCCTTTAGGTTTAGATTCTTTTTTTAATTAGATCCTCCTTTATAAATTATTTTTTTAAGATTCGTTTTTTTTATTTAATTTGATTTGGTCTTCGTATAAAAATTCGGTAATTATTTGGCTTTAATAAATTAATTGATGTGTGAATTGGTTTCTAATTAAAATTAGTTAAATCTAATTAGGTGCATGCTTTGAGCTTGATTAATAATTTAATTTTGATCGAGCTTGATTTTGTTCTTTTTTGTTTTTGTTTTTGTTTTGAATCGGTTCATGCTTTTTTATAACATGCCATGACTTTTATGTTCACATGTTTAACATCATAATTAAATTTTATTAGTAGTGCTATTAACCCCGTTTTGAGTCTCCTTTTAGACAACCATAACCTTTAGGTACCAATCTTGGGCGTAGTGGGGTGCTATAACCTTCATCACTCGTAACCGACTCCCGAACCCGACGACGATCTCGGTGATGATGCATACCAGTTTTCAGGTTTTCGATCGTACCCAACCCAAAATGACCGATGACGACTCCAAATGTTTGATGGGCTTTTGAAGGCCCAACTCAGTTAGGCCCGGACGAAAAATGGTGTCTACAATTATTATTATTATTATTATTATTATTATTATTATTATTATTATTATGTTCTATCCCTATTAATACTACAGAGCTTGTCTAGATGTAGTTTGCATTGCTTAGAGTCCTTGAATATGGAAAACAACCAGCTTTCCGGCCATTTAACTGATCAACTTGGTCAATTTAAAAGTCTAGTTCACCTGTCCCTTGCTCGAAACCAAATTTCTGGTCCAATTCCGTTGTCAATAGGGGAGTTATCATCTTTGATGTTTCAGAAAATCAATTGAACGGTACTTTTCACACCAAGTCTGGGACAATTGGCAAACTTAGAAACTCTAAATATTGGGCAAAATCTATTGGAAGGAGTTGTATCAGAAACCTATGAGGCTAAAGACGTGCCCTCTTCTCCTTATGAATAATTCGACTATTTCGGCTAGCTTTTACGATAAATTCCCCATTCAAATAATAAAGGCTAGACCTCCAATTTTATTATTATTATTTTTAATTTTTTAGATATTCTCGTTTAATCATAGATAGTGTCTCGAGTTTTCTTATAACCTTTAACTTAAGAGAAATTTAAACAAAAACCATTTTTCGATGAAAAAAGAGAATTTTTTTTGGCATTTTGGAATCAACATGATTTCTCTTCCGTGTATTCTTTTACATTTCATTTTAAAAAATACCCGTATTTTGGCTACTTAATTACTTAAAAATTCACCATTTTTATCTGTAAAAAAAGAAGCTTCATTGTTCATCGAAGAGTTAAGAGAGCAGAAAAAAGATGGCGGATGCATGATTTGCCGGTGAAGAGATTAGGCTGTGGTATAATCGTCTATAATTTTGATACTTCAATGTCTTTTTTAGTTTGGGTACCAAAATAGAAATACGAAAATAGATGTGGTACTAAATATGTAGTTTACCCTTATTAAAATATTTCAAAAATTCAATATATATGAGAAATAATTTAATTGATTTTTTAAATAATTATTAATTGTATGTTGAGTGCTTGAAATTTTTTAATATTTATTAATTAATTTAATGATGTTCAACGTTAGTGGTGTTCAGCGGTGTTCGTCGCACGTTGTAAAATTTTCCTTTTTTAATACTAGCAAGTTAAACACTTAAGCTTTACAAAATGTAACTAAGGTTTTACTTTTGGGGAACGAGAAGAAGAAAAAATTCATATATTTTTAATATAAAATATTAAAAAAACTTAATATATAATAATATATTATATAACCGATCGGTTCGATTATCTTTTTTTTAATCGTAAACCGTAATTGAACCCTTGTATTTCTAAAAAAACAAAACCACAAACTAAAATCGAATTTTTTAGTTCAGTTAACCAATTTTTCGATTCGATTTTTTTGAGTTTCAGAATTGGTTTTAGTTTTTCGGGGTTTTTTTTTGCAAACCTATAAATAACACTATCTTTTAATCAAATTTTTAATTCATACTGAATTGTTTTTCTAATTTAACCATTATATTAATAAAATTTTCAAAACAAAGACTTTTTTGAATAGTGTTGAGGTAATTATAAATGTAATATTTGTTCATATTTTTTCTTAACACTTTGATAAAACACAAACACCTTGAAGACAGAGCTACTCATATTTTTCACTAAGACCCCTTGTTGGGTTCAAACATAATAATACTATCGATTAATCAGTTTTTTAATTCACAATAATTTTGTTTTTTTCTAACTTAACCATTATATTAATAAATTATAAAATTCTCAAAACAAAACATTTTTAATGTCTTAGGTAATTACTCGATAGTATGTGTTCATAATTTTGCTTAATCTTTTGATAAGACATACATGCATTACTCAAATTCGGTAGTATATTAATAAAATTTTCAAAACAAGTCATTTTTTGAATAGTTTGTAGGTGATCTGTAAGGTAATATATGTTCATATTTTTTCTTAACACTTTGATAAGGCACAAACACCTTGCAGAAAAGCTACTCATATTTTTACTGAGATCACTTGTTAGGTTCAAACATAATAATAATACTATAAATTTATTTACAATAAATTTATTATTTTCTAACATAACCATTATATTAATAAAATCTCAAAACAAAACATTTTTAAACGTTTTAAGGTGATTACTCAGTAGTATGTGTTCAAAAAAAAATTAATCTTTTAATAAGATATATACATTAAAAAAACTACTCAAATTAGATTTTCTATTACTAATATAAGTCAAAAAATAATCCAGTCAGTCAGTCATCATCAGTAGGTAAATATTTTCCCAATATAATACATGGCAAGATCAGAAAACATACTATTATTAGCTTTATGCGATAATTCCCCCCACCCACCAAACTTTAGCGGGGTACTGCCACACCACACTGGATTATTTGAAGAAACAAAAAGGAGAAATTATATCATTAACTTATTTCTGACATGTTATTTATGAGATCAATTAATAAAAAATATTATTATCATTTTTTAAATATCTTTTTATTAAGTGAATCATCACTTATATTTACTGTAAATTAAATTTAACAATAATTTTTACCAAGTGAAAATTTACTTAGTAAAAAAATGATAAAAAAATAAAATAAATAATTTTTATTAGTTAGTCTTATATATGATATGACAAGAATGACTCATGATATAAATTCCCAACAAGAAACTAATCAATCAGAAACCAACCGTTCTTTTGCAAAAAGGCAAAGTATAAAAATAGTTCTTGATTATAAGATTTTTTTATTGTCCCCCAACAATCAAAAAATTATAAAATATTATTCGACTTTAAAAAGTAACAAATTAATTTGTTGCCATAGTAGATGACATTGTTGGAAGTTAATACAATTAGAATAAAAGTAAATTTAGCCCTTAATTTCTACACTATATTTAATTTGGTCTTAATTCTCAAAATATAATATTTAACATTTAAATACTGTTCCAACTAGTGAAGCTCTACTGTTAAATACAATGTAAAAGTTCAGTGTTAAATTTTTTTATTATGACAATTTTATTAACTATTTAAGTCAATTATGATTTTGTAGCTTTTTATAGTTGAGAGACTCAACAAAAAAAATACTCCATATCCTAGGGACTATTTGCCCATTTTACCCAAAAAAATCAAACACCCTCGGTAAGTAGTCAACTTTAAAGCACTTTCCCTTGTTTTCCACCGAAGGCAGAGTGCAAGAGACGTCAGTGAACGAAAACCGTAGAAACGAGGAAGAAGAATAACAGGCAAAAATGACTCTGGGGTTGATCAATGCGAACCCAGTGGTTCACGCCAAGAAAGAACGAGTTGCTCGTACCGAAGATCCTCACGGTGACGACGCCGTTGATCCGCTCGAAATCTATGATATCCTTCTTCTAATACTAATCCTTTTGTCTTTCATCTTTTATCTGATCTTGAAAGAGTTTAATCGGCTAAGCTCTAATCTAGATTTTAATTTCATATTTTCAGCAGCCAAATAGCAATTTCCATATTTCCTTTTTCTCTTCATTTCTTCATCATGATAATTGGGAAACGAAGTTAATGTAAAAAAATGTTGTGATCTTTGACTTGAAGTTCAAATTTCGTTAGGGATATTAGGGATCCTGAACATCCGTATTCATTAGAGCAGCTTAGTGTTCTTTCCGAGGAATCAATCACAGTTGATGAGAAGCTGGGTCGAATTCTGTGAGTATTTTCTCACTTTAATTTTGATTTGAAATTCGTGAAAATTGCAAAAAATTGAGCTCGAAATTAGTAGATTTTACCTTTCAGGTTCAATTTCTGAAACTTTGGTGTTAGATTTATAGTTTAATTTAAGGGCTTTTCTTGTTGCTGCTTAAAGTTAATTCTTCCGCATTTATTTATTATGAGGTAATATAGCTGATTAATTGTTTAGGATAACTTTCACTCCCACTATCCAGCATTGCAGCATGGCGACAGTAATCGGTCTATGCCTAAGGGTTAAATTAAAAGAATGTTTTCCTCCACATTTTAAGGTCAGTTTCTGTTTCTTTAATCAAAGTTTATGATATTTTTTTTTGTCAATTAATCTCCTGAAAAGTGAAATATCTATTGCATTGTTTGCGTATAAGTAAAACTGGATTTAGTTCCTTCTTTTCTTATGCTCTAAACCGATGAAAATATGCTTTTGCTTTATTTATCTTTGTAGGTTGACATTAAAGTTGCCCCTGGATCTCATGCTGATGAAGAATCAGGTGAAGTTCAAAAGCTTCTTTTCTGTCAATTTTGATTTTTGTTTCCTTTCCAAAAAACATTGTTTTTGAAGTGTTTGGGACTGATTGTTCAAGTTTCATTTGGGATATAAAAATTCATATAGGATAACTTTAAGAGCATAACCAGCAAATCTTGATTATTCATGCAATGCCTATGGTAAAGTGAGAACTCACTGCGTACCTGGGACTCTTGCCACTTCTTTATTCATTATCCTTTCCCCTCCTCTAAATGGATTTTAGTTTACCTGGCAATGCAGCAGTTTTAAAAAAATTCACCGGTGGAGATGGAAAAGATGTCTATAGATTCCTATAGGCGGTCTTCTTTTAATGGAATGTCTTTGATATGATTTAGACATAATGGGATTTCTATGTTTTAACTTGTTCTTTCTTAACAGAAGTTAAGGGATTTTCTTTCCTAGAAAGATGAGAGATAGAATAAATGAAGAGAATCTATGTTACTGAATTTCGGATGTTAGAATTGGATACTTTGTATGTATTCAAGACGGACATGTTCAAAGTTTTTCATGTTATTGAAGGGTCTCTCTAGCATTACATATTCATACCTATGTCTGGATATGTGTTAGAAAAGGGTAATTTAAAAAAATGAGAGTTTGAGCAACATAGAAGAGATTATACATTCGTTTCAGTTATTCAACTGCTGTAGTAGTTTTCAGTTCATCAATCTTTCTTGCTCTTGTGAGTTATAAAGTCTATTAAAACTTTCATGTCATGCGGGCGATTTCTAGCAGGAAATGTGTTATCTCAATAGAAGCAGCTTATCTCTTTCACCATTCTCATCTCTCGGTCCCCTTGATCTAATCCTTAAGATGTTCACCATGTTCATTATTCAGTTAATAAGCTGTTGAATGATAAAGAAAGAGTTGCCGCTGCCTTGGAGAATCCTAACCTTCGCCAACTAGTAGACGAGTGCCTTTACTCCAACGAACTCTGAAAACAAGTATGCTCAGCTGTTTTAGAGCGTATTGTACAGGTTAAACATCAGCCAGCTCTAAATGCAATAAGTAACTTAGTTGCAACGTAATTCTCATTTGCAGAATGTACATGCCTTGTGTGTGTTGCCATTGTACTTTGCAGAAGAGTGCATCTAGGATATCTCTATGTTTTGTTCTTGTTTATTATGATTGTTGTATTTTTGGCGTTCTTTTTTGTGGAAGTTTGTAACAATGAAGAGCATGGGAATCTTTGCTTTTCTTGTATGGTGGTATTCAGAAGCAGGGACGTGTCGGTTGCAGTAATCGTTGTGCTGTGCAGCTTTTTACTTTTTATTTGAAAATTTCGTTCTTGAAGCTTTCTGTTGTTAATTTTATCTTCCTTATTCTCAAATTTTTACTACTATTCATTAGTAATATGTTGAGAGTGGAAAGCATGGAATAAGCTGCGATTGATTTGGGGCAAAAATGGAAATTAAGTGAAATTATACCGAAATTGACTAATTACGGGTTTGATTAGTTTGCCCGTTTTTTAATGTGTAGCACCTTTTAAAAAAAACTGTTTTAATGCGTAACACTTTATTTTAAGTTGCTTATTTTAGAATTTTCCTGGTTGGAGAGCTGAAAAAGGCATTAAAAGAAAATGGAGACTAGCATCTAATTTGCGAAGCCTTTTTAGAAATACAAGTGCGAAGCCTTTTTAGAAATACAAGTAGGCTGAAGGGATTTGTTAGGTAATGGGAATTTAATGGTTAAGAATTTGTATAAACAGATGTTACATTATAATCACTTTTAGATTATTATTGTATGGAAAAACTTGGATT
Source organism: Hibiscus trionum (assembly GCA_030270665.1). NCBI lineage: Eukaryota > Viridiplantae > Streptophyta > Magnoliopsida > Malvales > Malvaceae > Hibiscus > Hibiscus trionum. Next base: position 14,058,952 of record BSYR01000006.1, read on the forward strand.
GGTCTTATGGATTTTATACTCACTCGTTAGACTTTTGGGTAAATTATATATGTTACTCTATTATTAATAAGACTTTATATTTAAAAAATTATAATTAAGTCACTTAATTAATCAATTATAATAATTAAATTATTGTGTCATTAAATCTCAAATGGTTATTTGACGTGCAATATTAAAACATCATGTGCAAAATAAAGTCTCACTTTAATTTTTTTCCTCTTCTTTCTCTTTTTAAAACCTTTGAATTCTCTCCCCTCTCTTAAAACACAACTTAGAAAACCATCGAGAGTTTGTTGTCAGTGTCGCTATGTCGTCCATCACCCATTTCCATCTATGATTCTCAAATTTCATCATAAAATTTACATCGATTTTTCTATTTGATCCATCAAATTAGAACATTATGAAGCTCTCTCAAAAGAGACGAAATCCCTTAAAACATTTTAAACATCGATTTGTTCATTCACCGTTAGATTACCTTAGTCTCAACATATGTTCTTCCACTTACCAACAGTAGCCTCATCATCATTCAAACTTCAAAAAATTAAAAACCCAAAATGAGTTTTTTTTTTGTCTCTTGTTGTTCTTCTTGCTTTGAACTTGATATTCATTTGCTCCGAAATCAAGGACGGAACGGTGTATAAGGGGCACCCCAATTTTTTATATATAAAAATTTATTAATATTAATTGTGTTATACATTTTTTGGACCAATAACTCAATTAATTTGGACTTTATCTTTATTACTAATTATACTTTGTTCCCTTGAATTTGATTTTGGCTTTGTTCCTGTGTGAAACGTTCATCCTTCCATAATCCACACTTCTACGTAATTGAGCAAACGTGCAGAAATTTAGCCCACCCTTAATCAATAACAACCTAAAGTAAGATTTCAAATTAGGGATAACAAAATTACTCGTACATGTCTTGATCTGAACGAATTTTTTCTCTTGAATTCCGGATTTGAGGCAGGGCAAGATAACTTTTGGTAAAGATTGAGTCGAGATTGGGACAAGTTCGGATTTAGGATGAATTTTTTTTGACCCGACTCGATATATTTTTAATGAAATATATATATTTATCATATTTTTATATAGTATATTTAATATTTTATTAACTTTTTGGGTTGGGTTGAGTTAGTTGAATTTTTTGTCGAAAATTCGAGATTGAATCGAGGTCGGATTATACTTCTTTTATGTTGGGATCGAGTCGGGTTAAAACATATTGAATGCGGGATGGGGCAATATTGATTTAAAATTTTAGGTCGGAATCGAGGGGACCAAAAACCTGCCAAAAGCTAACGATTTTCGACGTAATTGAAGAAAGGGTAAAATACTTAAATCATCACTCAACTTTGCTCTGTGACCTATTTTGGTCACTCAGGTTTAAAAATACTCAATTTTATCACTAAACTTTAAACATTGACCTATTTTAGTCACTCCACTGTTAATCTCTAACGGTGTTATGACGTAGAAATAAAAAATAATAAAAATAAATATTTTAATACATTTAATTAAATAAAAACCACTACTCTCACCTCATCCTCATCCTCTTTCAACCCTCCCCCACCCTTTCCTCACCTTCAACGACAAATCATTTTCTTCATCCAATAACAGAGTTTCGATGAGTTTTTCGGCAAACCAAAACCACTGATTGATTTCTCTTCTTCTCCTCTTTTCTTTTACCGATTTTGTTTTTTTAAAATCACCCTCAAATGACTCAAAACGAGTTCAAACCCTTGAGTCTTGGCAGCGCGATTCGCCACCGTCCACAGTCGGATCGACCTGAAACCGAGGTATGTTGATCTCCTCACCAATACACCTTGAACGACCGTTGAGATTCATTGTTCAATGCTCCGGTCGCCAGAACCGAAGTATAAATAACTTGCCCATTGTTTTTTTTATCTGCCCATTATTTTTATCTGTATAAATAATCTTCATATTCGGCTCTCAAATGAGTATCAGAGTATTTGGGTTGATCTTTTAATTTGCGATCAATGGCAAGTGCTATCGGGATGATGGGTGGGAAGGGTTGTTCTTCGTGGATGCAAATGAAGAAAAAGGGAAAGAACAAGAAGAAGACGGAGAACAAAGTTAGATTTTGTTGTTCTTATTCTTCTTCGGTTATGGATCCTTACAAAACTCTCTGGGCGTTTGATTTTTATATATATAAAAAAAAAAGATTTTTATCCCCCCATTGATTTAGTTGTGGGAATTTTTTGATCTGATTTTTTTAATAATTCTAGTATCATCCATGCGTTTGCGAAAGAAGCAATTGTGGGGTTCAGTTTCAAAAGATTTAGTTTAATTTTATTTTCATAATCAAAAACTGAAGAAAAGATTTGTGAAATTGTAGGTAGTGATGAGTTAGTTGAGAGGGGAGATGAAGGCAGCAGAAGCGTACGAGGAAGAAATAGAAGAAATAGATGAATCAGATATGGATTTGTGGGAAGAATCAACAGTGAGAAAGGGTGGAGGTAAAGGAGGTGAGAGAGTAGACGATTTTTATTTAATCAAGTGTATTAATATATTATTAAAATATATATTTTTATTATTTTTTATTTTCACGTCATAACAATGGTAGAAATTTAACGGTGGAGTGATTAAAATAGGTTAATATTTAAAGCTCAATGATAAAATTCAGCATTTTAAAAGTTGAGTGACCAAATTAGGTCACAGAACAAAGTTGAGTGATAGTTTAGGTATTTTACCCTCGAAGAAATTCCTCACCAAAACCAAGATTAACCCGAAACCTAGCCTAGCCCTTTTTTCCTCAAGTAACTAAAGATTAAAACCTAATCTCGGTTCTTAATGAATAATAAACGAAAATTAAAACCCTTTTGTTTTGTTTTTCCTTTTTTTTCATATTGCATGTATAACATGACATTTTTTTGAACCTAATAATTTAGGATATCAAGTACAGAGTCGAAGCCAGGATTTAAGGTTGAAGAAAAACATAAATATTTAAAAGCGGGTGGACAAATTCATAATTAATCTATTTTATAAAAAATTATATACAAATACAAAGGTGATTTTTTTGGGGAGGGGGTCAATTGCCCCTCCCCACACCATATAATTTTGTCTATGATCATGTGGATATAATGTGTAACAAAAAATAATTAAAAATGTTTTCTAACGACACATTTTTGTTGAACATTTAACGATACAGTGACATGATTGATATAATTGATAAATTAAATGACTTAATTGTAACCTTTTGGAATATGATAATTCAATTGTAAATTTACTAAAAAGAGCGACATGTGGTGTAATTTATCTTTTTATTTAAAAAAACGAAAACGATCAGTAAAGAAGTGAATTTGGTAAAAAAAAATACATGATATGTTCTAATTGTTAAGCCATCAATTTAAAATTAAAAATGGAGGGTTTGAGATCTAATTTGTTTAATTTCGAAATTGAAAGAGACTTAAAAAGTATTCAAACCGAGAAAAACGTCGATGGAGGTTTAATTTGCCTAGCTTCAAAACTAAAAGGACCTAAAAAAACAAATGTACCAGAAAAATGGGGGACTGGGATCTAAGTTACCTGGTTTCAAAACTAAGAATTAAGATGACCTAAGAATAATTGAATCCAAAAAATTAGGAGAGCCGAGGCTTAATTTATCAAACTTAAAATTGAAGAGGACCTAAAAACGAAATAAACCCAAAATCAAAGGAACATTTCCCCTCCCACGTTACACATAGCTCCATCCCGTCTAATCTACTCCATTATCATCCCCATTTTCTGTCAACTAATTGATTCGATATTCACTGAATGTGAATTGCAGATATGAATTTGCAAAGTTGATCCTTGCCATCTAAATATTCTGTACCCTGTTGGAACAAAACAAAGGGAATTAGTCCTCTTTGCCTTTTCGTGTTAAAGAGAAGCACCCCTCCCATTAATTTTAGCAATCCACAGCTCTCAAAGGTTCTAAGTTTTCTTGCTTTCATAGCACCTATTCTTAGTTGGAGATTATAGGTTGTTGAATACGTATTTGATATCAGTATATTTTTAAAATATATATTTATTCTTGCATGTTTATTCGAATATATGATGGATATGAATATTGATTGTGAATACTTCGAAAAATAAAGATTCAGATTGCATGCTTATACTACCTAACATCCATGTTAACCAAACACAGAAGATAAGAATCTATTGAGGGGGCGTTTTTTGTAATTTGAATAGCAAAAAGAAGGAACCAACATGTATCCATTAGGCATTTAAATTGACCATTTCAGTGATCATCAGAATAACCCAAGGAATGCTTTCTTCTTTTTTCATCAACTAAATCAGTGTAGGCGCAAGGAGAGTGGAGAGAATGAGACCAACTGGTAATTCAACGGTAAGTCATGGTGGCCTACTGCAATGGAATTCCCCACTTCCCTATCTCTTTGGAGGCCTTGCCATCGTTTTCGGCATCATTGGGATCGCATTGCTCTTCCTCGCTTGCAGTCCCCGACGGTCACGGCCTGAATTTCTGAATGCAAAAGAAGAAAAGAACAACGAAACCAATCGAGCATCAGCTAGCATCGAGCCCAAGGTTGTGGTGATCATGGCCGGAGACGACCAGCCCAGATTCGTAGCAAAGCCTTGTCCTTGAAATTTGAATTCCTTCATATTCACTTTTCTCTCTGGATGCCTACCAATTGATTTTGGAATCATCCCCCGATTTTTGGAAATCTCTAACTTTAAAATTAATTAAGCTTCAACATACATTTGCAGGTTTGAACTTCCATTTTTTAATCTTTTAGAGCATGGTTGGATGAAAGATTTAGAGAAAAAAAAACTAATTTGTATCAAGTTTCTAAAAATTCTCAAAATGAATTAGATAAAAATAATAAATAAGAAATTTTGAAATGAAATTTGAGTAACTTGATTTTTTTATTCAAATCTCATGTGGATGAAGAATTTATATCATAGGCCCGGCTCACCACGTCATCTATGGTTACAACTAATAAAAAGTATTTTTTTCATTAATTTTTTTTCATGTCATTTTTTTACCGAGTGAATCTTCACTCCAATTTACTGTAAATTAAATTAAAAAAATACTTTTTATCAATTGTAGATTCACTTGGTAAAAAGATGATATGGAAAAATTTAATGAAATAGATGTTTTTTATTGGTTGGTGTTAGACTCGATATCTTTCAACCGAATTGCTTACCACGTGTGGAGAAGTTGTATTTTTTGGTGGAAGCAAAAATTGAAAGAATTTGGGCAAAAATTGAAAGAATTTGGACAAAAATTTAGAGTGGTTCGGCTTTCTAACCAAAGCCTACATCCACCACCTTAGCTTCCAACTAAAGATTTCTCAAATTTACTCTTGAATTTCTTTCCCTTTTCTAGGCATAAGAGACAACTTTTACACACTCAAAGCTTTTTAACCCAAAGCTTGAGTAAACCCTCTTTTACAAAGAGAAATAAGAGCAAACAAGAAATCTTTCACAAAGTAGATAGTTTACACTATTAAGCACTCACCCAATTCTAAACACTTGACCAAATCTAACAATGTAAGTTGTGTTGTCTATATAAAGAATGAGAATTTAAGCCCTATGGCAAAAAAATTTCATAATGTTGTTGACTTGTGGATCATTGGTCTTCTATAGATGCTTGGAGGTCCTTTTTATACTCTCAATTGAGTTCCTAACCGTTGGAGATCGTTGGGGTTGAATTAGAACCGTTGTGGCCTTTATTTCTCGTAATAAATGTAGTTCTGAAACTGTCCGTGTCGATACGCGGATAGTCGTATCGATACGCCCTTCTACAGAACTAGCTATTAAGCTCTTCTCAGCTGATGCGTATCGATACATCTGGGAGCATATCGGTACGACCTGTAATTCAAATGATCGTTGAAACAAGCCGTTGGGGTAGTTAAATTCGTATCGGTACGCTACAAAGTGTATCGATATGGCTATGCTACGTATTGATACGAACAAGCCGTATCGGCTTGGGTTTTGGCTACTGCAATTTTCATTTAGCTTGAAACCCTAAAGTGTATTAAGACAATATATATTGTATCGGTACGGTTACTTGCAAAGTTCAGGTTTGGCTACTTTAAAGACATTTTAAAACATTCTAAAGCCTTATAAAATCTATCAAACATATTTTCAAGTTGTTTGGACTTATAAACATTTCGAAATCTTTTCAATTTAATCTAAAATATGTTTTCTATTATTATATCAAAACAAACATCTCAACAGTTGAAACCATAAATGACGTGGCGAGCTGAGCCTATAATATAATTTTTTTATGGATGGGTTTTCAAAAATTTTCTGATTTTATTTTATTTGTTACACATTATTCAGAATAGAATAAAAAACTTAAAACTTCAAAATTAATATTTTTATTTGATTCTATTTTTATATTATTAAAAGATATATATATATATATATATATTAAAAAAACTAATAAGATCCATGTTGCATAGACTTGACAAACTTGACATGATACTTAAGACTTGAATTAATTTTCTTGAATTAAGACCTGATATGAATGATAATCCAAACTTGATCTGAACTCAAACCAAAATTGACCTGAATTTTAGATGAACCGAAAATAATTCATACCCAAAGACCAATTATAAGATGATTGTAAATGACATTTATTTTTACCTTATTTATTTATAAAGAGGCATTGCCATTATTATTTCCAGTTACAATTCTGCGTGCATAAATAAACTAAATTATAATAAAGTCCTTAGAATAATATGGTTATTCTTAAATGTCCTTAGTCGAGTATTATTGTGGGAATTGACAATAATAATGCATTAAGACTAATATGTAGGTGATTGATGACAAAGGGTTGTCATTGACATGAAGATGTCAAAATCAATACATAAGTATGTGTTAAAGAACGACATACTGGACTGACCTGCTATGAGCATGTTTCTTGGATTATTATGTGACTGTCACAACATTGCTTATAGTTATAACTAAATGTATGATCCTCAGACTTGAAATCATCATTTTTTCAACATCATGAGTGACATATTTTGATACAGTTAAACGCGTGTCGTAACTAACTACTCTATAAAGACTAATATTGGAAATGTCACAATTTATGTAGTGAGATATGGTTAATCAAGATAGGATTTGTCCCTCCTACATAATAGGAGTAATATCGTAGGCCACTTGATTGAGTGAGACTAGAAATGCATGGTCATGCTCGAATAAGTTGATATGAGATATCATAGTTATTCGTTTATCATAGTCTACTCAAGATATCGAGAAATATTAGATGGACTATACAAGTGTGATTGTTCCATAACTTGTGTCCGATCTAGATATAAAGGACAAAAGGATGTAATATAAGAAAAATAGTTAATCACGAAAAAGTTATGTCGAATCATGATTTATTGTAACTTAGGTGACAATGACATATTGCTAGATGTCACTCATGTTTGTAATATTAGAAATGTTTTAATATTTACTACTAACATTACATGAACCTACGAGGTCACACCCGCGGTTAAAATAAGCATATATTAAACGAGTTATATATGTACAAATTTGTTGTACACGAATTTAGTTAAATTAATATATATTTGATATATATATAATTTAACTATTGGATAAATATTAAAAGAAAATAATTATTGTAATTACGATTCTTTTAATATATAAATAATATAATTCGATTTAAATTAATATATATTGAAATCCTAATTAAAGTTCAATATGGATTATATATATTAATATATATTGAAATCTTAATTAAGATAAATTAGGATTATATATATATATATATTTAATATATATATTAAAATCCTAATTAAAGTTTAATTGAGATTATATATATATAATATTGAAATTCCGATTAAATTGAATTGAGAGTATATATATTTAATATATATATTGAAATCCTAATTAAATTTAAATTAGTGTTATATATATACATATTAAAATTTTAATATGAGTTGAATTAGCATTTTAAAGGCCATATAAAGGTATGAAAGATCTAGTGATCATTGATGCTTTTAGAAAAACCCTCTAAATAATTTAGAGGGTTTTATATGCTCGTTTCAACTAGGTGAACTATGTAGAGGTCAGAGCGTTATCGTTACGGTTTAGGAATTGACATCGTGTAACTGTGATTGGATATATATCTTTTCCAAATTCAAAATTCTAGATTTTAAATAGGTAATTCTTCACCCTGTTCACCTCGATTCGTTCCTCATACATAGATTTCTGGTGGTAATCGTCGGATAATTTTTTCGCTGCGCCATGGGGTGTACCGACGTGTTCCAACAATTTTAATAACTTATATACAACAAATTTATGTATTCTTAATAATTAAATTAAGGGTAAACTATACCAGTGACCACTGAACTATTAGGGCGTACCTATTTTGACCACCGAACTATCAAACTCGTCAATTAGACCACCAGACTTATTAAATTGACCTATTTTGACCACCGCCGTCAAAAATTTAACAAAGGGTGACGTGGCGGTTAACAAAAATTTGTAAAATTACACATTTGATTCATGTTATTTACCTATTATATCAATTTGGTCATAATTTTAATTTAATTAAATTAATCAACCGATTAGATGACGACATGTGTCATGACCAATCAAGTGGTGATACGTGTCACCACCTGGTTAAAGGAAAATTAAAATTTTATAGAGTGACCTTAGCATGTATTGAACCCAAGACTTATAGCAAAAACAACAAAAGGCTTAACCATTGTGCTAACATATCCTTAGTGATATGAGTTGCGCGATTCTATATATATATATATTTTATAGCACGCTAAATGCTAGGGAATAAAAAGTAGAAAATGATTGTAAGGAGATTTGAACTTAAAACGCTTAGGATAAGTAAAACAACCCAAACCATTTAACCAATTGTTTTAGATATGAATATATTTAAAATATAGTTAAAACAAGATTTAAAATAAATATAGATTTATAATTTTTTATATTTTTAAATTAAATTGAATATTTTTTATTTCTCGCGTTTATTTTAATAATTATATATATAACGTTGAATCGAGTTCCATTTATCAATTAAATTAAAGAACTTGATTCAACGTTATATATACGAAATTATTAAAATAAATGTGAGAAAGAAAAAATATTCAATTTAATTTAAAAATATAAAAATCATAAATCTATATTTATTTTAAATCTTGTTATAACTATATTTTAAACATATTCATATTTAAAACAATTGTTTAAATTGGTTAAATGGTTTGAGTTGTTTTACATATCTTAAGTGTCTTAGGTTTAAGTCCCCTTACAACCATTTTCTACTTTTTATTACCCCGCATTTACTGCACTATAAAATATATACAGATTCGCACAAGTCATATCACTAAGGATAGGTTTGCGCAGTGGTTAAGTCTTTGGTGTTTGTGTTGGAGGTCTCAAGTTTAATACATGCTGAGGACACTTTGTGAGATTTTAATATTTTTTTTAACCAAGGGTGACACGTTTGGAGGAAATTAAATATAAATAAAATTAAATAAAAAATAAAATAAAATCATCCAATTGGGTTATGACAGGTGTAGTCATCTAATCGGTTGATTAATTTTATTTAATTAAATTAAAATTAAGACCAAATTGATATAATAGGTAAATAACATGAACCAAATGTGTAATTTTACAAATTTTCGTTAACTGCCACGTCATCCCCCTTAGATTTTTTACGGCGGTGGTCAAAATAGGTCAATTTAATAAGTTTGGTGGTCTGATTGACGAGTTCGATAGTTCGGTGGTTAAAATAGGTATGCCCTAATAGTTTAGTGGTCACTGATGTAGTTTACCCTTAAATTAATTTCTCAATTTATTTAAAAGGAGAAATTAGGGGAATATTGGCCCTTGAAATGATATTTAGGGAAACAAGATCTTTAAATTTTAATTTTAGAAATTACGGGGAACACGCTACCTGCAGGTAGCGTCATGAGTTTGTTTAATATTTTTACACCGTAAAGTGTTCATTGCATGATAATTTAAAAAATATAATAATAAAAATAGTATGTTAGCTGCCTAAATTTAATGTACTCTACTCTCTTAAATTTAATCCCTAAACACCATATATCTCCTACTAAAATTATTAAAATAAAAGGACTAAATTCTACCGTCTTAAATTATAAAGTTTAGCTGCCTCCTTAATTTTTATAAAAATAAATAAACATTTTATACACAGGCGGTGTAAACTGAAAGTTTTCACAAGCGTCTTAATTTTAGGGTATAGAGAGTTAGTTTAGGGTATAGAATTTATGAGTTTACGTGTAGTAGTTTAGAATTTAGGAATAGTTGTTTCAATTTAAGGTTTAGGGTTATAATTTAAGATTTATACTGTGAAACATATGCTTTAATTTTGATATAACTAAAAACCTAAGGACTAAAATGAAAATATCAAAACAAATTTTAAAGTCCTTAAAATTCCTTATATCTTGTTAAAGACCACTTCATAGCTAAAACCAAAGACTTACAAAATATTTTTTAAGTATTTCAAAGCCAAAACAGTGATTTTTCAAGCCCCGTTTCGAAACGGCCCAAGGCGTTTCGAAACACTTTCAGTTCGATGTGCACCTGTTCCGAAACGCGTATCGGAACGGGTCAAGGCGTTTCGAAACGGTATTACTCGTTTCGAAACTGTTCTTCATTTAAACGAACAAGGGCAACAGTTTTAAACTAAAATTTGAAAATAAACAGGGCGTTCCGAAACGGGCTAAAGCCGTTTCGAAACACCCCTTTGACAGTGGCAAATTGGTTCCGAAACGGGATAAGGCCGTTTCGAAACAACCCTTTGGCAGTGGCAAAACCGTTCCGAAACGGCCCTAGGCGTTTCGAAACGGGCTCTCGTAGACGCTCCAACGGCTATATTATTTGAAATCCGTTCCGAAACAGGTTGACCCCGTTCCGAAACGGTAGGCGTCTGGGTGCTGTAAAGTCATGAGAAAAACACCCCAACGGCTCTAATCTTTAGCCCATCACCCACAACGGTTGGAAATCATCAAGAGGCTATAAAAAGACCCCAAGAAGCTCCAGCAATCAACAATTGAGCTACAAGCATACATCATTTCATCAAATACAAGCATTTGTGTTGAAATCCCATTTTTGTCTAGAAACCCCAATTGTATCCTTCATTTCTATTTTGTTCAATTGGGTTGAGTGCTTGATATTGGGCTATCATTTGTATTGAGAGATACCAGATTAGCCAACAAATTTCTTTGTTCTTTTGTGTGAGGATTGGGTTAATTTTTGGGTAGAAAAATTAACCGAAATTGTAAAGGTTGCATCCTTGTCCTGGAAAAAGGGGACGAACAATTTAGTGGAAATTGTTGCAAATCCTTGGTGAGACTAAGGTAGTGGATGTAGAGTTCGGTTGGTGAACTTGAACCACTCTAAATTCCCGTGTCAATATTTTTAAGTTGCAATTTCTGTTACAACATCGTTAAAATTCCAATTCACCCCCCTCTTGGTTATTATTATTCGTGTGATCCACTCAACAATTGGTATCAGAGCTTAACTCTTTGAGGATTAACAACCACAAGAGGAGATCCTTGGAAGAAGTGTGATCATCATCAAAATATCAAGAGATGGCTTCAACCTCCGCTCCCGGCATGTACGACTCACAATCCACCACAAAGCCTCCTTTCTTCAATGGTGAGAACTACTCCTTTTGGAAAAATAAAATGCGTCTATTCATTAAATCAAGTGACTATCTTGTATGGGATGTCATTGAGGATGGACCATATATTCCATTGAAGCAAGATAATGATGGCAAAATGGTGCTAAAAAGGAGAACGGAAATGAGTGAAGAGGAAAGAAAAAAGATTCAAGTAAATGACAAAGCTCTTCACATGTTATTTTGTGCTTTCGGTCCGGACATCTACTCAAAGGTCTCATCAATTGAAAGTGCCAAAGAAGTGTGGGACACTCTTGAAACCACCTATGAAGGCACCAACGATGTCAAAGAAACTAAGATTGGAATTCTCAATCTTAGTTATGAAAATTTCAAGATGGAATTCGATGAGACGGTGTCAAAGATGTTTGATAGGTTCTCCACAATTGTAAATGGTTTAAAAGGATATGGAGAAGTTATACCGGAAGATAAGCTTGTCCGAAAGCTACTCTATTCACTTCCCGAATCTTAGGATGGGAAGAGAACCGCAATCATCGAAGCAAAGAATTTAAAAACTCTAAAGCTTGATGAACTTGTAGGCTCTCTCCTTACTCACGAGATCATGAAGCAAGGAAGAGAAGATGAAAGAAAGAAAGAAGAAAAAAGAATGGAGAAGCTTGAAGGGGAGAAAAAGAAGAAAATGGGAATAGCTCTCAAGGCTAAAACTTCCCAACTTGATGAAAGCTCATCTAGTGATGAGGATGAGCTTGAAGAATTGGCTATGATAGCCAAACGATTCTCACGCCTTATGAGGTCCAACCAAGGAAGAAAAATCCAAAGGAAGATGGACTTTAAAAGCAAGAACAAAGAAGAAGGAAGGGATCCACTCACTTGCTTCGAGTGCAAACAACCCGGCCACATACGTTCGGAGTGCCCTCAACTCAAGAAGAAGGGCTTTGAGAAGAGGAAAAAGCTCAAAGCCAAGCTTGCTACTTGGAGTGATGAGGAGTCATCGGAGGATGACGAACAAGAAGTGGCGAACCTTTGCCTCATGGCACTTGAGGAAGATTCCTCCTTGGTAACCTCTAACTCATCTACTTTAGATTTTTCATATGAAGAATTAAATGATGCTTATGATGAGTTACAAGAGGTATATGATGAATTAGTTGAGAAGTATAAGGAGTCGGTTATTAGGAATAGAAAAATTATTCTAGAATTAAAAGAGAAAAATGACTCACTTACTCAAACTAATTCTAAAATTGAGAAAAAGATATTAGGATTAGAAGATGAACTCAAATTCTTTCAAAAAGAAAATATTGATCTTAACAATCTTTTATCTCAAAATAATTGTGAACACCAAAAGGTGTTAAGTGAGCTAAATGAGCTCAAAAAGTCTTTAAAAAATAATGGTAGTGTCAAACATGACATAGGAGAATCCTCTAGAACACACCAATATAAGAAAAAGACTAACTACTACAAACAAGGTAACTATCCTAGACATAGTAAAGTTAAAAGAATTAGAAATGTATGGGTTCCTAAGGAACTTGTTAAATCTAATAATATTATTGCTATGTCACCTTGGATTCCTAAGGGAACCAAAGTTTTAGGAACTAACACACATGGACCCAAAATGATTTGGGTACCAAAAACAAAAGTTTAAATATCTTTGTTTGTAGGGGGAGCATTGCTACAAGGCCAAAGCACAAAGTCAAAACTCATGGTACCTTGATAGTGGATGCTCGAGACACATGACCGGAGACAAGAGTCGACTAATGGATCTAAAGCCAAAAAGTGGAGGAGTAGTAACATTTGGTGACAACTCCAAAGGCCACATTGAAGGTATTGGCTCCATAGGTAATCACTCTACTACTCTCATTGAAAATGTTTTATATGTCAATGGTCTTAAACATAATTTATTGAGCATAAGTCAACTATGTGATAAAGGTTTTAATGTTATGTTTGATAAAACCGGTTGTAAAATTGTAGACATTAAAACTAATAATATTATGCTCATAGGTCATCGCATAGGGAATATATACATGGTGCATCTAGATGACATTCATACATCTCATGCATGCTTAGTTGCTCAAAACGAAAATGATGCATGGTTGTGGCATAGGAAGCTAGGACATGCTAGCACAAGTGTTTTAGAAAAACTAGTCTCTCTAAACCTAGTTAAAGGTTTACCCAAGATAAAATTTTCGAACGATAAAATTTGTGATGCATGCTCAAAGGGTAAACAACATAGATCTTCCTTTAAATCCATTAATGACATTTCTACTAGTAGATGTTTACAACTAATCCACATGGATTTATTTGGGCCAATTAGGACTATGAGCTTGGGTGGCAAATCATATGCTTTTGTATTAGTTGATGATTTTTCTAGATTCACTTGGGTTCTCTTTTTAAGTACTAAGGATGAGGCTTTTGAAAAATTCATCACATTTTCAAAATTAATTCAAAATGATCTTGAACTTAAAATTTCACATATTAGAAGTGATCATGGAACCGAATTTCAAAATTTAGGATTTGAAGATTTTTTAAATGAAAATGGTATTAGTCATAATTTTTCAGCTCCTCGAACTCCTCAACAAAATGGGGTAGTTGAGAGGAAAAATAGAACTTTACAAGAAATGGCTAGAACTATGCTTTGCGAAAATAATTTACCAAAATATTTTTGGGCGGAAGCAACAAACACAGCTTGTTATATTATAAATCGAGTAACCATTAGGCCGATTTTAAAGAAAACACCTTATGAGATTTTAAAATCTAAAAAGCCTAATATTAGCTACTTCCACCCTTTTGGATGTAAATGTTTTGTTTTAAATAATGGAAAAGATAATTTAGGTAAATTTGATGCAAAAAGTGATGAAGCTATTTTTATAGGTTACTCTTTAACCTCTAAAGCCTATCGAGTATTTAACAAAAGAACTTTAGTTGTAGAAGAATCTATTCATGTTGTATTCGATGATAATCCCCTTCCTAGAAAGGATTCTTGTGATGATGATAATGTAGGAATCATAAATACCTTTGATGGAGGTCAAACTTCAAAGAAGGATGAGATTCAACCAAAAGAAGAAGACACACAAGATCCACCTCTTGAAGCCTTGAGGGACTTGGCTATTGAGGAAAAGGAAGTTAGCTATCCAAGGGAGTTGAACTATGTCAAAGATGGTGAAATCTTGGGTGATCCATCCAAGGGGGTAACCACTCGTTCTTCTCTTAGATTAATGAATCATATTGCATTTATCTCATGCATAGAGCCTAAAAATATCAAAGAAGCATTGAAAGATGATTTTTGGATTATGGTTATGCAAGAAGAGTTAAATCAATTTGAGAGAAGTAATGTTTGGACATTAGTTGATAGGCCTAGTAATCAATCTACAATAGGAACTAAATGAGTCTTTAGGAACAAACTAGATGAGAGTGGTAACATTGTGAGAAATAAAGCTAGACTTGTAGCACAAGGTTACACTCAAGAGGAGGGAATAGATTTTGATGAAACCTATGCACCCGTAGCTAGAATGGAAGCCATTAGGATGTTGCTTGCATATGCATGTTATCATAATTTCAAGCTTTTTCAAATGGACGTTAAAAGCGCATTTTTAAATGGTTTTATAAATGAAGAAGTGTATGTAGAACAACCACCGGGTTTTGAAGACTCAAAATTTCCAAATCATGTTTTCAAACTTACAAAAGCACTTTATGGTTTAAAACAAGCTCCTAGAGCTTGGTATGAAAGGCTTTCAAATTTTTTGATTGAAAAAGGATTTGAAAAAGGTAAGGTGGACACTACACTCTTTATAAAAATGTATAAAAATGACATTTTAGTAGTTCAAATTTATGTTGATGATATTATATTTGGATCTACTAATGAATGTCATTGTCAAGAATTTGCTAAGTTAATGCAAGGTGAATTTGAGATGAGCATGATGGGGGAGCTCTCATTCTTTTTGGGACTCCAAATCAAACAAAAGAAGGATGGCACCTTCATAAATCAAGCAAAATACATAAAGGATATGCTCAACAAGTTTGGCTTGGAGAACACAAAGCCTCAAGCCACTCCTATGAGCTCATCTACAAAGCTTGACAAAGACGAATGAGGTAAGTGTGTTGACTCTAAGCTTTATCGTTCTAAGATTGAGTCTTTGCTTAACCTTACCGCAAGTAGACCGGATATCTTGTTTAGTGTTTGCTTGTGTGCTAGGTTTCAAGCTAGTCCTAAAGAGTCACACCTTATAGCCGTTAAGAGAATCTTTAGATACCTTAGAGACACTCCTTGTTTAGGCCTTTGGTATCCTAGAGTCTCTACCTTCAACCTACATGCTTACTCGGATGCGGATTATGGGGGTTGCAAAATCGATAGGAAAAGTACTTCGGGAACTTGTCAATTCCTAGGTAGTATGCTTATATCTTGGTTCTCTAAGAAACAAAATAGTGTAGCCTTATCTACCACCGAAGCCGAGTACATATCCTTAGGGAGTTGTTGTGCTCAAGTCCTTTGGATGAAGCAACAACTCTTAGATTATGGTGTAAACATAGAAACCATACCCCTAAAATGTGATAATACTAGTGCAATATGTTTAACAAAAAATCCCATCCAACATTCTAGAACCAAACATATAGAAATAAGACATCATTTCATTAGAGATCATGTCTTTAAGAAAGATGTGGTTATAGAATATGTAGACACCTTAAATCAATTAGCAGATATTTTTACAAAACCATTAGATAAAGAGCGTTTTTGGTCCCTTAGGAGAGAGTTAGGTCTAACTAGCCTATCTTGACCTTTTTGGACCTCTTTTCAAACTTAAATATGCTTGATTTTGTGAAATATCATGTTTATGTGTTTAGACTCCCAATTTCTTCCATGCATATAGTTAGGGGGAGTATGTTTATGCCTAAATATGTTTTGCCTGCTCATTCATATCATATATGCATGTTTGGCCTCTTAGAAACTCATTTTTCTACATTTTAGAGCCTCATCTGCACTTCCAGGCCCAGGTGTATCGAAACGGGTTAACCCGTTCCGATACGGGTGCCTTAAAATTTGTCCTGAGAGAAGGACGTTTCGAAACGGCCCCAGTTGTTTCGAAACGTTTTCGGTTCGATGTAAGGGTGTATCGGAACGCGTTCCGATACGGGTCAAACGTGTTTCGAAACGGTCATCCCCGTTTCGAAACGATCTGTCGAAGGTTTTAAGAAGGGTCAAACCCTAGCCGCCCCGTTCCGAAACGGTCGTGACCGTTCCGAAACGGACTCGCGGACAGCCCTATTTAGGGCTTCTAAAAGTTCAAAAACCTAATTTTTATCAAACCCTTAAAACCCCAAAAACCCTAACCGATTCCCCTCTATAAATACCTTCTCAAACCCTTTGTTTTTCACAAAATTGTGAGGGGTTTTGCTCTAAAACACAAGTCTAAGCAAGCTTCATCAATCTTCTGCATAGATTTCACTCAAATCATCCAAAATCTCAAATTAAGGTAATTTTTCTTATTTTTCAAATTATGTTCGAATCATAGGATAGAAAAATTTATTTTTGTATACATTATATGTTTTTAGTTGTGGGTTATTCGAATCTTGTAAAAAAATCTCAAAATCTCAAAATTTTTTATTCGAATATAAAATTTTTTTTTAATCGTATTTTTTTTATTTTTAATTTTGTTTTCAAAAACCTAAGTGGGATTTATTATTGGAATGATATTAGAAATCAATGCATACACTTAATTTTAAAACTCTTGCTTAATATTCTTAGATGGCGGATCAATCGAACAAAAAGCGCAAAGCCGTTCAATCCGGTGAATCGAGCATTCGTCCAAATATCACACAGCTTTTTCAAAAATCTCTTAGAACTGCGGACCAGCGTGCTCGTTTTACTTATGTCAAGGACTTTGCGGTTCGTAAGGAAAGAGTCATTGATCTAGATTTCCTCAATTCCGAGCGATTCCTCTTTCGGTATCTTGGACGTTTGGATGAGTGGGATCTTCTTTTCTTCTTGAGCATCGAGGATATTTGCTACAAAAACTTGGTACTCCTTTTCTACTCTAATGCTCGTTTCCTTTACGATGAAACCAAAACCGAGATAGTAGGGATTGAGTCATCTTTATTGGGACAAAAGTTTGTTATTAATATTGCTCTTTTGGAGTCTGCCCTTAAACTCAAGAATGAGGGTCTTGAAGATGAACGCCATTTTGGCACTTTTACCGGGAAAGCTCTAAATTTGGATGTGCATGATCGTGTGCTTCATCTCATTGTTTCTTGGTTTATTCGACCATCCGGGGGTAAATACTCCCACATCCGAGAAAAAGATCACTTTTGGCTAGAGTGTTTCCGTAGGGGTGAGCGCCCAAATGTCCCTAAAATTATTTTTGCCGAGATTGTCAATAACATTAAGCTTATTGACACGAATGAGTTAATTTCGTTCACCTATGGGATTGTTTTGAGTTTCCTCTTCCATCATCTCAATATTGATTGTACCTATGACTCCCCGGAACCTCGCAAGACCAAGATTGGTGAGTCCTCTCTTCGCAAGTCAGGATTCACTTATGTGAATGGTATTTGGGAAAGGGTTGATAGGGAAGCGGTTCCTCCTCCTGTTGATCCTCCGCCTCAAAATCAAGTGGGAAACACTGATGCTCTCACTGCTCTCCTTACCCAGCGATTCAATGCCTTGGATTCTAGACTTGATACTATGGACACTCGCATTGCTTCGAGTTTTGAATCTATGGGCAATCGGTTGAAGAACGTTGAAGATGGTCTTCATACTCTTTCGACTTCGCATGCCAACCTTGATCTTTCCTTCTCTACGCTTTATGGGCAATGGACGACGTTTCATCGTTCGCAAGCCAAGGATGATGATGATGATTCGGATGACGAGGCTTAGGATGTTTATCATATTAGTTATGCATTTAGGATTAAGTTTGCATCTTTATATTTTAGAACCTATGCTTATGATCTTCTACTTTGGGATTTGATTATGAACTTATTATTTATGCTTTGAATATTTTGATGATATTAATTATGATTGCTTATTATTGCTTATTGGTACTAATCTTCTTTATGAGCTTGTTTCTTTTTGATCTAACAAAAAGGGGGAGAAGATATTTAAGAGAATTGCCTTGCCATGCCACAAAAACAAAAATTTCAAATTTTTCTTAAGGTTTTGTTAAACTTTACATTTTTGATTTCAAGACACAAGTTTTAAACCTCAAAACCTATCTTAAATTAAGGGGGAGTTAGAATATCTTCAAAACTTTCAAAATTCTTAAAAAATTCTAACTTTGGTTTTGTTATATCAAAAAGGGGGAGATTGTGAAACATATGCTTTAATTTTGATATAACTAAAAACTTAAGGATTAAAATGAAAATATCAAAACAAATTTTAAAGTCCTTAAAATTCCCTATATCTTGTTAAAGACCACTTCATAGCTAAAACCAAAGACTTACAAAATATTTTTTAAGTATTTCAAAGCCAAAACAGTGATTTTTCAAGCCCCGTTTCGAAACGGCCCAAGGCGTTTCGAAACACTTTCAGTTCGATGTGCACCTGTTCCGAAACGCGTATCGAAACGGGTCAAGGCGTTTCGAAACGGTATTACTCGTTTCGAAACTGTTCTTCATTTAAACGAACAAGGGCAACGGTTTTAAACTAAAATTTGAAAATAAACAGGGCGTTCCGAAACGGGCTAAAGCCGTTTCGAAACACCCCTTTGACAGTGGCAAATTGGTTCCGAAACGGGATAAGGCCGTTTCGAAACAACCCTTTGGCAGTGGCAAAACCGTTCCGAAACGGCCCTAGGCGTTTCGAAACGGGCTCTCGTAGACGCTCCAACGGCTATATTATTTGAAATCCGTTCCGAAACAGGTTGACCCCGTTCCGAAACGGTAGGCGTCTGGGTGCTGTAAAGTCATGAGAAAAACACCCCAACGGCTCTAATCTTTAGCCCATCACCCACAACGGTTGGAAATCATCAAGAGGCTATAAAAAGACCCCAAGAAGCTCCAGCAATCAACAATTGAGCTACAAGCATACATCCTTTCATCAAATACAAGCATTTGTGTTGAAATCCCATTTTTGTCTAGAAACTCCAATTGTATCCTTCATTTCTATTTTGTTCAATTGGGTTGAGTGCTTGATATTGGGCTATCATTTGTATTGAGAGATACCAGATTAGCCAACAAATTTCTTTGTTCTTTTGTGTGAGGATTGGGTTAATTTTTTGGTAGAAAAATTAACCGAAATTGTAAAGGTTGCCTCCTTGTCCTGGAAAAAGGGGACGAACAATTTAGTGGAAATTGTTGCAAATCCTTGGTGAGACTAAGGTAGTGGATGTAGAGTTCGGTTGGTGAACTTGAACCACTCTAAATTCCCGTGTCAATATTTTTAAGTTGCAATTTCTGTTACAACATCGTTAAAATTCCAATTCACCCCCCCTCTTGGTTATTATTATTCGTGTGATCCACTCAACATATACTCTATACCCTAAAATTAAGGCACTTGAAAGTTTCCACCGCCAATGTATAGAATATATATTTTTTGATCGAACAGTGTATAGGATATTAATCCATAAAAAAAAAATCATAAAATTCATATTAGAGCTATTAATTTATAGAGTATATCTGTATATGCTGGATTCGCGGGTGTAGGTTTATATATGGCTTTTTATATCAGTCCATTATTGAATATGACGTGGCGGGATATAAATTGGATTTTATTAGTGCAAAAAAGCGCGGGACCTCACGCCAACACATCGCGGAGATAGATAAATGTTACTGTTGAAAAGAAACGACGTCATTTAGGTACTTGTTCAATTTCTCAAGGGTGACTCACTGATTTGAGAAGATACGGGAAGTAACCCGAGAAAGAAAATGGTGCACAGCGCCTATGATTCCTTCGAGCTCCTCAACGATTGTCCCGCTAAAATCGACGCCGTCGAATCCTACGGCTCGAAGCTCCTCGTTGGCTGCTCCGATGGTTCTCTTCGAATTTACGGTTCTGATTCCTCAGGCGCCGATCGGTCTCCACCGTCCGACCCGCACGCGTTGCGGAAGGAACCTTATTCACTGGAGAGAACTGTTGCAGGGTTTGCAAAGAAGGCTCTGCTTTCGATGAAGGTTTTGGAATCGAGAGAACTACTTTTGTCGCTCTCTGAATCAATCGCTTTTCATAGGCTCCCCAATTTGGAAACTATTGCTGTGATAACCAAAGCTAAAGGCGCTAATGTCTACTCTTGGGACGACCGTAGAGGTTTCCTTTGCTTTGCTAGGCAGAAAAGAGTTTGTATTTTCAGGCACGACGGTAATTTCTTTGATTCTCCTTCCCCCCTCATTTTGAGTCACCAGTAAATCTATGTTTTTAACTCTCTTTTTTTCTATTTAAAAGAGTTAAGGAAGCGAAAAAGCACAGTATGTTTGAATAAATAAGAAAATAGCATTTTCGAAATGTACTCTTTCTGTATAATAAATGCACGAATTTACTGTGATATGGAATAGTTAATTAGAATCAGTGTGCCATTTGACTAATTTGTTTATAGTTAATCAGGGATTTTCTTCTTTTGTTTTTGGTTAATAAAAAAGCAAATAGCAAATGTAACAATCAATAAGCCTTGCTGGTTTGATTTATTTTTTGTTTTGGATCTGAAATTTGGATTTAATTTGAGTAATGTTGTTTCCTGCTTAGTGTTGAATGAAATTGATTTGAAAAATATTGTGTAGGAGGGCGCGGGTTTGTGGAGGTGAAGGATTTTGGTGTTCCAGATACAGTGAAATCAATATCATGGTGTGGTGAGAACATATGCCTAGGTATTAGAAAGGAATACATGATATTAAATGCCACAAATGGTGCATTGTCAGAGGTGTTTTCTTCAGGGAAGATAGCGCCACCATTGGTTGTCGCTCTTCCCTCTGGGGATCTTGTTCTTGGGAAGGTACCGACTTTAACAATTTATTGCTAGCATTTGAGTCCGTTTGGTTAAGAGTAACGTGAAGTGCTGTTCTTAGGAAAATATTGGAGTCTTTGTGGATCAAAATGGGAAGCTGCTTCAATCCGGCAGGATATGTTGGTCGGAAGCTCCTACTGCTGTTGTCATCCAGAAGCCATATGCAATAGCTCTGTTTCCGAGGCGTGTTGAGGTAGTGTGACTAAATGCCAAAGAAGATAGGATTTTACCTATTTTAATATTTGTGCACTTACACTTATTTATTCTTTGCAGATTCGCTCCCTTCGAGTTCCATATCCTCTGATACAGACGATTGTCCTCCATAATGCTCATCATCTCATAAACAGTAACAATGCCATAGTTGTTGCATCAAATAACTCAGTTTATGGGCTTTTTCCCGTTCCTATTGGTGCACAGGTACTTTTATATTCTTAGGAAATTTAATGCTATCATATGAAACTTTATTTATATCGCCCCATTGTTTATGCTTTAACATCATATTTTGCCTTTTGTAACTTTTTTTTAAATTTTTGTTGATTTTTACATGCAAATGCTAATACCGAAGTAGTGCTTTGAACATTGCATAAAAAGATTCCTACTTGAATTGCAGATTGTCCAATTAACAGCATCTGGAGATTTTGAAGAAGCATTGGCCTTGTGCAAGATGCTTCCGCCTGAAGATGCAAGCCTTAGAGCTGCAAAAGAGGGGTCTATTCATATAAGGTGGATTTTCCCTCTTAACAGTTATTACTTTGTGCAACTATATCATGTTAAGTTCCCTGTATTATATTTCATAAGAATTACTTACAATATTTATCTCGTTTAAAATGCTACTGCATCTGTGTACCCCTTTTAGAAAACTTTTTGACATAGCCTACTCCACTATTTTCTCAAGGTCCTTGCCACTGGTAAGGTTTTTCAGGCCTATTGTATGTTTAAACCTGTCTTTTCCCTGGTATTAATCATAATTTTCTACTGGTTATCCAGGTCTATTGTATGTTCTTGCATTATACATTATGGTTAAACTGTCGTATCATGTTGTTGCAGATATGCTCATTATCTTTTTGAAAATGGCTGCTATGAGGAGTCAATGGATCACTTTTTGGCATCTCAAGTAGATATTACTTACGTGCTTTCTTTGTATCCTTCTGTTGTTCTTCCTAAAACTACTACAATTCCCGAGCCAGAGAAGTTGGTGGACCTCTCTCTTGATGCTTCACAGCTTTCAAGAGATTCATCTGGCCGGTCAGATGATCTGGAAACCTCGCTTACACAAACATCAGAATCTGATGATAATGCAGCACTTGATTTCAAGAAAATGAGCCACAATACTCTCATGGCTCTTATTAAGTACCTACAAAAGAAGAGATCTGGTATTATAGAGAAAGCTGCTGCTGAGGGAACAGAAGAGGTAGTTTTAGATGCCGTTGGGAATAATTTTACTTCAACTAGGTCTAAGAAGTCAAATAAGGTGAGGCTAATTTCACTTTTCATCAATGCATGTTATAGCGAAGCCTATTTGATGATCCTATGTGTACATTAGAGTTCAACTTTTTGCTGAAACGCACAATTTTACAGACACAAGCCAACTTAATTTTTCATATATCCAATCTCAATATGCTGTTAATGTCCCATTTCTTTTCATATTTTCAAAATTTATAGTATTTTTCCCCATGATCTAATACTATGTTTGGTCCCCTAGGGGCGTGGTAACATTTCAATTAACTTGGCTGCTAGGGAGATGGCAGCTGTACTGGATACAGCCCTCTTCCAAGCTCTTCTTCTTACTGGACAATCAGCAGCAGCTTTAGAACTGCTGAAAGGTCTTAACTACTGTGATATAAAAATATGCGAGGAGCTTCTCCACAAAGGGAATCATTATGCTGCTCTGTTAGAACTTTACAAAAGCAACTCAATGCACCGTGAAGCTCTTAAACTACTACATCAACTAGTGGAAGAGTCA
Organism: Hibiscus trionum; assembly: GCA_030270665.1. Taxonomy (NCBI): domain Eukaryota; kingdom Viridiplantae; phylum Streptophyta; class Magnoliopsida; order Malvales; family Malvaceae; genus Hibiscus; species Hibiscus trionum. The sequence continues at coordinate 14,082,425 of BSYR01000006.1, forward strand.
AAAACAAACCAATCGCAGACTGTGCTCATCCAAAAGTTCAGTCCTGAGGCAATTATTGAATATCTCAAGGTCAGTTTGTCACTTTGTCAGTAGCAGGAAATATTTTTGCTCTTATTGCATTACAAGTATTTTAACTTGATTTATCAATACTAAATATGTTTATGTTATGGGAGCATTGGGATTTTTGGGCAATCCAGGTCATGTGAAACATGGAAGATAAAATCTTTTATCTTTAATAAGGACACTATGCGAATTTTTACCCAGAATAATATGAGAAGGCTTAATTTTGTTATGGCCTGACCTTACGGACCATGTTCTCATGGCATTTATATTGCTTTTATTCAATGCAATCTTTATTCCACGGCTCAAGAACATTCTGTGATATAACTTTGGCTGGTTTTATTTGCAGCCTCTATGCGGCACCGATCCGATGCTTGTGCTTGAGTTCTCAATGCTTGTTCTTGAAAGCTGTCCAACACAAACCATTGAGCTTCTCTTGTCTGGAAATATTCCAGCAGACATGGTCAATTCTTATTTGAAGCAGCATGCTCCACACATGCAGGGCAGGTACTTGGAACTTATGCTTGCAATGAATGAAAATGGGATCTCAGGGAACCTGCAGAATGAAATGGTAAACACCTTCTGTTGTAATTAAAATAACTTAAGTTATCATTTGAAGCCACTAGAGTTCTCATAGTTGCCACTTTTGTTGATGTTGGTTCTAGTGCAGCTCATATTACTAGCAATGACTATTGTAGGTACAAATCTATCTCTCAGAAGTACTTGAATGGTATTCAGAACTAAGTGCTCAAGAGATATGGGATGAGAAGGCTTATTCTCCAACAAGGAAAAAATTATTGTCTGCATTAGAAAGCATCTCAGGATACAATCCAGAGGCTCTGTTGAGACGTCTTCCTCCAGATGCTCTATTTGAAGAGCGTGCAACTTTGTTGGGGAAAATGAACCAACACGAGCTTGCTCTATCACTATATGTTCATAAGGTAGTTCCTTCCATAATCCATAAAGCTAAAAAGTGCTGAACCTGTTGTTAAGCTAAGGGCTAAGGCCACCATAACACAATTTTTTCTGAAGAGTTGCATATATATTAGTTCATTCATACCTTTTCACCCTCTCCTCTCGTTTTCTTTTCAAAGTAAAATCTGTTGTTTTTCATTTTAAATATGCTTCTAATAAACGAATTCCTCTTGACCTTTATAGCTTCATGTACCTGAACTGGCTCTGGCTTATTGTGATCGGGTTTATGAGTCTGTGGTTCATCAGCTGCCGGGAAAATCTTCTGGCAATATATACCTCACTCTTTTACAGATTTATCTTAATCCTCAAAAAACAACCAAGTACTTTGAAAAGAGAATTGCGGATTTGGCATTATCCCCAAATACAAGCGTCCAAAAAGTTGGTTCAGCAGCTTCAGTGAAATCTAAAGGAGGGCGTAAGAAAATTGCCTCAATAGAAGGTGCAGAGGATTTGCGTATTAGTTCGAGCAACACCGATAGTGGTAGGAGTGATGGTGATGTTGAAGAATCTAGTGAGGAAATTGGTCCCACTATCATGTTTGATCAGGTACTTGATCTTTTGAGTCGAAGATGGGATAGAATCAATGGAGCTCAGGCACTCAAACTCTTACCAAGGGAGACTAAAGTACAGGTATTTCGTAAATCTTGATTGCTTTCAAAAGCTCCTGAACCAGTTGCTCCTGAGTCTATATGGTCTATATGGTCATTGATATCTAACTCTTCATGAATATAGTAGGCCCATCATATGTACTTTGTTAGATTTCCTTTGGGGCATCTGAGTGTTAATTAAGTTCTTTCTTTAAGGTATTTTGTCTTCCACCTGCAGAACTTGCTTCCATTTCTGGAACCTCTTCTGAAAAAGTCCAGTGAAGCATACAGGAACTTCTCCGTTGTCAAGAGCTTGAGGCAGAGTGAGAACCTACAGGTATGTGAATCGTGTTAACAAAAACAATTCTGCGCATAATGATTTATCGAATGAGATCTTGTTGTTAGCATATGTATGTATGTCCGTTTATGCGTTTGTATAAAATATCTTCATGAACAGGTGAAAGATGAACTCTACAACCAAAGAAAAGGAGTGGTGAAGATCTCTAGTGATAGCATGTGCTCTCTCTGCAACAAGAAAATAGGAACAAGTGTATTCGCCGTCTACCCAAATGGGAAAACATTGGTTCACTTTGTTTGCTTTAGAGATTCACAAAATATGAAAGCAGTAACCAGAGGCTCACTATCAAGGAAGCGTTGATGTTGAAGTATATGCATAATCTAAGTTGGGTGTATTACTGTTTATAAGAGCCTTGCCTAAGGAATATTGTGCTTTACACATAATTTGACACTGGCGACACAGCTCTGAAGTTGAAAGCAGTGCTTCAATGGCGTTAACACGGCCGCAGGAATGATAGTACGGCTGTTATTTGATTTCAGAATCATCGTCACCTAAACTAGTTTCGAGTATTTGTGTGATTATGGACTTCTCAGGAGACCCATTTTCTCCTTTCTTGTTGTACCGTATAGTTCAAAACCTATTTTTAAAAAAAAACGTTTGCTGTACCGATGTAAAAATGCTGTTCATTATCATTAGATTTCAGTTTTATCGCCCTGGCTCCAGTTTTTCAGTTACACAACGAAATCTCTAGTACCAGCAACTTTTGTTAGGTAGGGGTCGGAGATAACCAGTCAAATTCTATTTTAACTGAGATTTTCATTTTTTTAAATAACAAAATAAACAGTTAAACATATTCGTATTTCGAGTAATATAGAGAAAGGGCTGCAAACGATTGAACTTAACCATCAATTTCATTAACTTCAACAATCAAGAACAGAAACAAGAGAAAATAGTTGACATTAGTTTTTCCCAACAAAAGCATAAACAACAACTCCAATTCGAGACCCTTCCTTCGGGGGATCTGTGTGTAAAATCTCAACATCAAACAGTTTCCTCGCTTTCTTGAAAAACGCGGAGTCCTTTTTCCACCTTCTCAAGTGAGCCATAATGAAAACTTTCTTTTCACCCCCTCTTGCTCCTGCATTCAACAGAAAACGCAGCGTTTGGATCAATGGCTCGTACAGATGATCGTGGTAAACCACATCGGAAGCCAATACAAGATCAAATTCCCGCCCAATAACCTCCATGTCATCATCCTCTCCCCACCTCAGCGGTGCCACGTCGACGGTCCCACCTCTTCGAGCCACCACGTCAGCATTCGCTTCAACGTTGAATTTGAGGTTGGGTATGACGTGTGGCATGTCTGTCACCGTCACATTAGCTCCTAACGTGACGGCCGCCGCGATTCCGACAAGGCCAGTGCCGGAACCAAGCTCCAGGATTTTCAGTTTCCGACCATTATCGCCACCGTTAGATAAAGCCGTTAGGGTGGTTGCGAGGGGGCTTTCGCTAAGGTGACTAAGATAGCCATCAAGAAGCGTAACGAGCGTTGTAGCCGCTGGCCAGAGCTGGAAAGAAAGCCCTTCTGAAGGAAGCTGTCTAATCGCAACCGTTGACTCGATCGAACGGATATAATGTTTCTGCATTTGTGGCTTCGCTGCACCGTTATCTAGCGTTGTAAGCTTCTTTTCTTCACCTTCTTCATCAAGCAATATCATTTTAACGGGATCTATATCTGCTTCATCGTCTTCTAGGGTAGCCATTTCTTTTGATACCGTTTGCTTCGCGCCGCCAATGTCTCAAAGCTGGGATGGTATCATTCTCTAGGGCTGATCAGATAAAAGACGACGTGGATTATTATTTTAATATATTTATTAAATTATTGGGCAAAGTACACCAATGGTCACCGAACTTTTAGGGCGCGTTTATTTTAATCACCAAACCTTTAAAATTTTTATTGGGATCGTCCAACTTTTATTTCGGTTTTATTTTAATCTCTCCTGTTATATTCCCTTACAAAATAGTGACGTGACCCGTCAGTTTTTATTTTTTTATTAAAATAATATACTTTAAGTCCCACTTTTAATTATACTATGCATGTCATTGTCATTTTCTTCTCCAAATTTCATTCTTCCTCTTCTTTGAGAATAAAATTAATTTTTTTTTGTTGCCAAAAGTCAGTGACAATGGCTGTTGTGACAGAGTGCCAAAGAGATCCACCGCCATTACGGTTGCCACTGGCAGCAGCAAACAAATTCTGAAATCTTCCAGTCTCCACCGGATGCTGCTGGTGGTGCTCCCATCCAACATTTGACCTATCAAAATCAGCTAATGTGGTGGTAAAAGCAGCAGGAAGATTCATGGTCCAATACCAGCAAACATGTCACAAATTGTCTCCCCTAGACGGAACAGAGACACAAGTCTTATGTGTTCATGTTCCAATCTTAAATTCCAATAAACCAAGCTGTAATCTAGCTTGAATGTAGCCCCATATTGCTTCACTTCGGTAACCATATCACTTTCACCTGCCAAAATTTCAAATTTTGGCATTCGAAATTCATTTGTAATCATTTCAACTTTATTAACTACTGTTTTAATTCTTGGGTAATTGTTCTGTCAAGATATAAAATTCCCAGCATTCAGTACCAGATAAGGACAATTAGAAGCTAAGCAATAATAGCAATCATAATACATCAGTAACTAAATGTTAAAAAACTACAAACACCAAAAGATATGACCAACAAAAGAACAGAAAAATAGACCCCCAATAATATTAATATCAATTCAAGAATCCCTGCAGACAGAAGGTTTGAAGTAATTACTAGCAAGGGAAACTTTTAAATTAAGTGACACAAAATATAGTTTTACCAAATATGAAGCAAAGTGAAAGGCTAGCATGAAATGATGAAAATGGGAAAGGAAATCAAACCAAATAACGAATCAAAGTCCAACACAATATAGTATGTTGGACCACCTTATTTACAGGCAATAGAAGTAAAGAATGATGAAATGTTCAAGACAGAGACAAATGGGAACTCACATCATAAATGACTTTTGCAATCACATCTTTGAAAGGAAGAAATTCATCATGTGATCATGAATCTTCCTTATGGTTTTACTACCACATTAGCTGATTTTGATGGGTCAAATGCTGGATGGGAGCACCACCAGCAGCATCCGGTGGAGACTGAGAGGCGGTCGTAATGGTGGTGAATTTCTTTGGCACTCTGTCACAACAGCCATTGCAATTGACTTTTGGCAAAAAAAAATAGTTTTATTCTCAAAGAAGAGGAAGAATGAGATTTGGAGAAGGAGATGATGATGACATGAATAGTTTAATTAAAAGTGAGACCTAAAATATACTATTTTAATAAGAAAAATAAAAATTAACGGATCACGTCACCCTTTTGTAACGGAAGGTGACGGGAGTGACCGAAATAAAAGTTGGGTGACTCCAATAAAATTTTTAAAAGTTCAGTGACTAAAGTGAACACGCCCTAAAAGTTTGATGACCATGGGTGTACTTTACCCTAAATTATTTGCCAATTATCCCTATTGACCGTATTTCCGATTTTAGCCTTTTGACCTACCTCGTTACTATCGACTAATTGAAGACATTTTTGTCCATTTATAAATTTCACGACTATATATGTCCTTGGATGTGAAATTTTAAATTTGAGAGATCTAAAAGCTTGTTTGGTCAATAGCGAGAGAGTGGAGTACTTGAGGAAGAGCGAAGATGATAAAAGCTGTGATGGTGATGAACACTCAAGGCAAGCCTCGCCTTGCGAAATTCTTCGAATATCTGGTAAACTTCGCTTTCTCTTTTTGAGATTCTTCTCTCATTTGATCGTTTTTAAAAAATAATGATAATGAATATCGCGATCTTGTTAATAATAATTAATTAGATTTCCTTTGCTATCCATGCCGTTTTGAATTTTGTTGAAATCAGCCATTAGAGAAACAGCATGAGCTTATACGCAGCGTTTTTGGAGGTTCGATCTCTCACCTACTGCTTGCTTAGCTGCAATTAGTTTGAACTTTCCTCGGTTTGGATCGCATGAACCTTAGATACATTTTTTATTCACGTTCATTAGTAGACCTAATCGATTATTCTTGACTTTGCACTTTGATCCTTTTTTTTTTTACATTTCATTTCTTTTTTTGCTTTTGACTTTGATATTGATCGTTTAACAGTCTTGTGCAGTAGACCTGAGAACGTAAGCAATTTCGTAGAGGCCGAATCAGTTTTTGGTCCGGTAATTTCCTTTATTTTCTATTTAATTTCTTGATTTGTACTTGTATTCTTGTTAATCACTGAAATAGCTTTATTTTACCTCTTCTTTGTCATCGAACTCTGTTTAATTGCTTTTTAACATTCACTGGCAGGATAGTCGCCTTGTTTACAAGCATTTTGCTACTCTTTACTTTATTTTTGTATTTGATAGTTCTGAAAATGAGCTAGCCATGCTTGACTTGATACAAGGTAAGTTTCTAATTTTTCTTGTAGAGTTACTTATGGCATGGTCCTTGCAAAGTTAAGATTTCAGTTACTTAATTGTTTGAGGTGTCTGAATATTCATATCTTGCATTATAGATATGAAAAGTTTCCATAAAGCTGATTACAGCCAGTTTGATTGTCTTTGTGATGATTTGAAGTTGAATTCAGTTTAGTTACAATGTTCTAAGAAATTGAATTTATTGTTTGAGCACTGGAATCATGGTTGTGCCATCAAAATTAGTTAGGTTTAACTTTGGTGTCTTTCAAGTGGAAAGGTTAGGTTGCATCAATAAGTTTCGAAGATGTCATTTTGTGTATAACCTTTTTTTTTTTTTGCATAGACGATGCTAGCAATTATTGTTATTAAAGTGTCAGATAAATGGAATTGTTGGCTCTAAAATTAGATTTTGCCTGAAAAGATCAATATGCTGGGTTTGACATGCATTTTCTTTACAAACTATAATGCTGAATGTAACAATAATTGCTGATGTTTATTTTAAATATTGGATAATTTTACTTACTTTGGATGTGATGCCTTCAGTTCTCGTGGAAACATTGGACAGATGCTTCAAGAATGTTTGTGAACTTGACATTGTGTTCAATTACAGCAAGGTTTGCACTTTGCATCCTCTCATCACTTATATCTGTAATATATTTAGTGCCAGGGAATGTTAGATTCTACATGCAAATGAGATCTAGTGTTTTTATTGGAATAGTAAACACAAAGTGCGTTTTTATTTATATTTTTACTTTTTGAGTACATGAGGATAGCACCTATGCTAATAGGAGTGTCGGATATGAGTACGTGTCCGATATTTTTACTTGAGTTCAAGTAACCTTAATAAGGTCTTCCCGGCCATCATGTAATATTTGAAACCTGAAGTGCGAGTGTTGGATATGAGTACGTGTCCGATACAGATATGTTAATCTCTTTAGTTTTCCCATATATTTGGAGGGTCTTTGGAAGTTCTCCCCATACCAATTTCCGGATATATGTCAAACATTGGTGTTACACATGGATACTTCAAGAAAAATTAGAAGTTGGAATAACATAGCTTATTATGATGCTTGGTGCTTTGCGTAAAGTCCTTAATGTCTTGACTTGATGGCCTGTGTTAATCTTGTATTCAATCCTTGGTTGGTGTCAAAGCAAAGAATTAGTGCCTTTATGCCCTGCTAGCCAAGGACTGTCTTTGGAATACGCTCGATGATCAGTTCTTATGACATCATTATAATGCCCTAGGTGTTTTACACTCAAAACTGATTTAATGGCAGTTGAACACTTTATTACTGCACTATTCTGATTTCTGATTTAAATCTATGGTATAATTGCTTTTGTTTGGTGCTTTTCTCTCCTCACCAATTTGGCTTTGCCTATGCCTTCATTTTATTCAAATGTTCGATAACTTTTTATGCAGATACACACTATCTTGGATGAGATAATTTTTGGAGGTCAAGTGCTTGAAACAAGATCAACAGAAATTATGAGGGCTGTCGAAGAGATTTCTAAGTGCTCTCTCTCTCTCTCTCTATCTATCTATTTGTGTGTGAACCATCAGCATTTGCATTCAGACACGAGTATATGGGTATAATATTATAAATATAAAATAACTTAAACAAGTTTGAAAAATACTTGTGTTAGACATATATCCATATCTAACATTTAAAAGATGGTTAGAATTTACGTGCATTCATGTGATTTTTATTTTGCCCCAGTTTGCATTATATTTATACTTGGTAACAAATGACTATTAACCATGATATAGGTTAGAAGCTGCTTCAAATGCTATCACACTCGTCCCGAAATCTGCTTCCGGTTGGCTAAGTAGGTAGTTATGTATTCAAATGCTGTTAAAATTGATCCTTGAATTATTTTCTTCTCACTGTGAGTTGATAGCTATTTATTTTAACCAACTTTTGGGACCATGGTGAAGGGTGTGTATATTGATGAAAGCCTAAATGCTCGAGTGTTTTCTTACTCGTCCATGTAGGCAGAAAGTTTCGAGTTATTATATCTAACTAGTTATTTTCATATAAGCTTTCTAAACGGAAGTGAAGCCTGAAAGTGTTTGGAAGGTGAGTATGCGAGGTTTTATTACATTTCAATAACTTAAACCACAAAATGGTCCTTGAATTTGGAAAGTTAAGTTAAATTGGCCACTAAACTTTTTTTGGAGTCAAATTGACCCCTAAATATCTTTTTGGGACCAAATTAGCCCTTGAACCTTTTGGGAGATCAAATTGACTAAAAAGTTCAAGGGTCAATTTATCAAACTTGTCATGTTTAGGGGTCAATTTGATCTAAAAAAATTTAGAGATCAATTTTGTCCAAATTTACAAGTGCATGGCCAACCTGACTAAAAAACTAGATATCAATATTAATATTTATTAATTACTTTTCATGAGAAAAGTACATTGCGTTATAAATTTGTAGTAATTTTTAATATAAATAAAATTTATTTTGATAAAAATGAATGTTAATGATATTAAATCATTAACTAACATCAATTATTTTTAGATGAGCCTAAATAATGTAGAAATGAAATATAGTATCCTACCAGTATACACCTATACTATTAATTAAAGAGTAATATTTTGGCTGTATAAAAAATATTTTATACAACTTGATTATTCTAAATCTAAATTTTAAAATCAAAATCTCTAATCTTAACCACTAAATCATGAACTCTAAATTCCAAACATAGACCCTAAATACTAAATCATACAATCTAAACTCCTAGACCCTAAAATAAACAAACCTAAAATAAACAAACTTGTTGTGTACCCAAATATTTTCCTTATAAGTTAGAATTAATCTAAGTTATACTTTTTATTAGATAATACTTATATAATAATAATTATAATTGCAAATTATACTTATTTACTTTAATTTTATATTAATGATAATATAATTACTCAAGTTATATTAATTACTATAATAGAACTAATCGAAGTTATACTTTTTATTAGATAATACTAAATGCTGGTCGTAAGACAACAGTTGACGTGGAGGACTAAATTCAAGTCCAAAGAACCAATCAGTGATCATTTTCTATTTTCTGAAATCAATTCAAATTTTTCTTGAAATCTTCAAGAACTAGCTTTGCTGCATTGCGGCCGGGTGCGCCCATCACACCACCACCTGGATGGGCACCACTCCCGCACAAGAAAAGGCCGGCCAATGGTGTCCTGTAATTCGACCTGCATCCAAAAATTTGGATCAATATTTTTATATATTATACAGATTCGTATAAATTTAAACATGCACCTTTTCTCCTCTTTTCAAAGTTAAAAAAAAAGGAGAAAAATCACCATCCTTTAACAGGTCGCATGAGGAAAAGAGAATCCAATCCCATAGCTCCATGAAAGATATTTCCTCCTAATAACAATGAATGTCAGTGGTGACTTCAAGCAGATGAGCTGTTCTTCTCATCGTTGTATTTATTAAATAATAACAGGTGTAAGAGCTTGAAAGGAAGTTGCGAGTGAAAAATGATTTTATGAAGTTGACCGAATCAAGGAAGAGATTAGCAGGCCTGTACAAAAGTAATGCCCAGAATTATGGATATAAAGAACCTGTGAGGCCAATTTCCCTTTCCAGGTCAGGAGGAGTTAGCATGTCGTAGCCAATGACAGATGAGCTAAATCCCGGAGCATACTCATCGATCAAGTTGAAACATCTTTGTGCAAATGATTCCTACGTTACAAACAATATGATTATTACGAGAAAATGGTCAATAATGGAGCAATGATACCCTGCACCTTGCCCAAAAGCAGCAGCTAAATAGTAACCGCAAGACAACTAATAAAAGCTTGTCACCCAAGCTCGAGATCGTATATGTTTCAGACAGGGATGCCTTAGGGAAAATAAAAACTCCACGTATCATAGCCAATACTAACAAGTTTGATTTACATGCTAACTAAGCTTGGAAGTGGATGGCTTGGAAAAAATTCTACTCACCCTGTAAGCAGGATCATCCCATGTGCCATCAGACGGATTATAAGGGGTGTACTGGATGAACAAGTTAATGACATGCTTACCTGTGAAAAAGTGAACACTCTTGAGTTCTATTAAGTAGCAAATCTCATTATGGTCTAATGTAAAAAAATATAGTTTGAATATAAAAGAGAGGAGAAAATGATCCAACGATGTGAAGATACAAAAATGCCAAAATTAGGTACCAGGTGGGGAAATCGTCTTGTCCACTACGGATGGAATTGTCATTTCGATGACTGGCCTTCTTGATGGCAATCCATTGACTGCATCTTGACAGGCTGAATCAATCTCCTCCATGCTGAAAGAGGCCAAGGATAACTTTAAACTTGGGATTGAAAGCAGAGAAGATATAATAAAAGAAAGCTATCAAGTGTTGGACATGGTTACTTCATGAAAAAAATAAAGAGTTTAAGCAACATAGGGGAAAAGTCCTAGATTTAGTGTGACAATTTCCAGAATTGTTGAAGAACCAATTTACGAGAGATCGATATATGTGCATCTTTTTTGACAATAGTTAAAGCCGTCATAAAATGGTTGATGTAGCAAATATGTTACCCAAAAGAAGCCACAATTGTGACAGGCATCTACATGGCACTCAGTCAACGTTTGAAAAGTGAGAATAACTTTCTAGTTCAAGGAAGCTTCAAAGTTATTGATATCACTAGCCAGTTTCTTTGCCTGGACCATTTAGGAAACATGCCTAAGATATAGCATCATACCTTTCAGAACCAACATGAATGGTACCAGTGTGCTGAGGACCTGAACCAGGATATATCGACTTGCAACAATTGAACTCAGGCAATTTATCAACAGCTAGGTTGATTTTTGTAGTTGCCTGTTTCAATAAACGATAGCGAAATATGTTTAGCACATGGCAGTAAAACCACATTTTGCAACTATTGCTCGATGGCCCCATTTAGCAAAAGCATAAATCAGTGTATTTCACGCTTACGGATAAGCACGTTGTAAATTTTCTTTATCAACAAACTAAATTGTATCTAATTGTGTAGCTGATTTATCTTTTGGCCAGAAATCGTATGGCTGATTAAGTGACGGAGGAAACATAATGTGTTAAATAAATGAATGTAAATAGACCATACAGAGCTGTAATCGGAATACTTAATGGCACGGGTAAAATCATCAGGAAGAACGTTTTGCGGCACCAATTCCTGCGACAGATATTAAGCATAACCAATGGTAAATAAAAGTACATTTAAAAGCGCGATTCAGTTACCAAAATACATATGCTGCTTTCTTTATGCTGATAACACTAATTTTTCAGCAACATAACTAAATAAGCAGCGGTAAAATTTTACCATGAATGTTTTATAAGGGGTTGCATTTGATAAAATGCTTGAAGACTGAACCACTGTACCATCAGCCAGCAACACCTAAACAATGATGGTCATGTTTTCAAGATCTGATTAGTGTGATTCAAGCTCAAAGATTTGTCAGCAGAAACAGTGTTAGGAAAACTAACCCCATTCACTTTGCCCGAGTCATCAACTATCAGCTGTGAAACCTTGACAATATAATAGCCAATATAGTGAAGGTGAGAATTGAAGCATAAAGTTTAAACCCAGAATCCACATGATTGCCCAAAATGCATTCTGCTAGAAAGTGTAAACATCAAACAGAACCTAGGGAGTTAAAATGGAAAAGGAGATCCTCCACCACAAACTACATGACCCCCGACATGTTGACTTGGATGACAATAACCAGTTTCCAGGTCTTTGCTTCATATTGGTGCAGTGCAAGGGCAAATGAATGTGACGAAGACATAGCAATTAAAAAAAAAAAACAAGTCTCTGTATCATATTAATTATTATAATGCAACTATGAAGAATTAAGTTGCACATAAATGTCACCAAGATCCTTCTTTTTTTTACAAATTCATATTCATTCATAATGCATACGAATCAATGTAGTTGTACAATCACAAAAGACATCAAAATAAAACTTCAGAGAAGTTTCATTCTGTCATGAGGAGAAAGGCGAAAAAAGAAAGGTAGAGAAGTGATTCATACTATACCTCTGCACTTGTGACAATATGAGCACCAGCTTCCCTGGCGGCATTGCTGATAGCCATGGATACTGACCCCATTCCACCTTCAACGTATCTACAAAATTGTCAGTCTTGGGATGTTAGTTGCTTAACAGAAAGCTTAACATGATAGTACATTAGCATAATCTAAAAAGACATTTTGGCTCTTAAGAATAAGTTTAACACGAACATAATAAAAACAGAGCCCTATGAAGGGACAAGTCAGCATAGTATAAAAGTGCAAAATAAATATTGAACAAAAAATTGGAAACATTAACCCTAAAACTAATAGACATATCAAGAAATAATATACATACGACCAAATTCCACGATCACCGTCAGTTTCTCCCATCACATGATGTAGCAGTACATATCCGCTCCCTGGTGTGGAGACACTACCCTAGAACAAAAATTGAAGGAGAAAATGTCAAATATTCAACTAATTCTTGCATGGCAGACAAAGAAAATTTTCTTCATTTGTTCATCGTTTGATAACAAACACCAACATAACAGTCTTCTTCTGAGAAAAAATGCCCGTTAAAATTCACAGCATGTTTAAGGTATAGCATATATCCCTCGAAGTGTGACTTATTATATAGACTGATTAAAATAGAAATCTGGGGCATTTTACTGCTTTTATTAAAAGTTCATACCGTAGAGCCAATCACAGCATCTGTTGCAAGGGTTGCCTTCAGGACATCTGTCTGTACATGCCACAGTCAACAACAGAACTGTAAACTATAAGCATAAAACTCCTTTTTTATTAATACCTAATTTTGAAACTGGTCAAACCTATGTGCTATCCTTTAGCTACTGCAGAGAAATAAAATGAGCATCCAACCATAATCATTTTCCTTATGGCATTGAAGGAAATGAAACAAGCTGTCTGATTATTGCAAGCCATGAAGTAAAAAAGGATAATACAAAAGGGAATTAAAGGATCAAACAACCACCTCAAACCAGTTATTCAAAACCTTTGAAGCTGGAGACAATAAAAGATCCATAAAATCCCTGCAAAAGAAAATAGACATGATGTAAGGTTTAGACTGGATTCAATAGAATGGACTGTCTGCCTTCAAAAATAAAATGTGCAAGCACCTCAAGGTAGTTAGTTCATTAGAAAATACTAAATAAAGTATCACTATTGGGAAGTTTCTAACAACTTTCCATTCACGATAGAAACATTGACAACATCAGAAGCCACTTCAACTTAGGGAAAGAAACTCTTACACCATGTCTTTCTGCCCCAAGGAAGCAGCCTGGTGCAGCAAACGAGTCCAAAATACTGAGTTGTGTACTTTATTCTTGAGACGATCTTGGAGAGATGAAGTACCTTGCGAAGATTCAGGAGGCGAAGAATCCAAAAGTGGATCCATGAGTTTACAGAACCTCTCTAATTGACTCTCATATCTATGAAATTAAAGGAATCATTAAAACGTATTACTGAAAAAGAAAAATAAACAGAGATCACTGACTGTTTGAACTTGTTACCATTCGATTTCAACTACAATTTAAATAATCTTGTTCTGCTACTAGAAATGATAACACTATATTATTCACACATAAATTTAAGCAGAGAACTCAAAATTTTTAAGGAAAATCAATCAGATTAAAAGGAGATCAAAACCGGCATGTACCTTGGATAGGCATCAGCATCTCGCTTGGAGAATTTGGAGATCTCAGAATGATTAAGCCCTTTATTAGGCCCTAACAAAAGATATCTTCCATCCAAACAAGGAGTAAACGATGATGGATTCCTCTTCAATAACTTCATTCCATGTCTCGCTAACTCTAGTTCACTAACAAATTCAAATATAAACAATAACAAGATCGACTCATTTGATCTTTTTTTAAAGAGCTCAAAGAGGAAATAAAATAGCAGTAAAACATGGAAAATGTGATTCGAAACCTAATAACGGAGGGACGGAGGAGGCTCTGGAGGTAACTGCATCGGGAGAACTTGAAGCCGGGGATCAGTTCTTCAGTCACCGCCGCTCCACCGATTACATGCCGTCGCTCGAGCACGGCTACGGAGAGACCGCCGCGAGCTAAGTAAGCCGCTGCGGTCAAACCGTTATGCCCACCACCGATCACAAGCGCGTCCCACTTCTTCTCCTTCAGCGCGTGCACAGCGCTCGCGTGGCTGCCGGTACCGAAGCTCCGCCGCCACATTGCACTGAACTCTGAAGTCACCTCGCTTCTTTTTGGGGAGAGTTTGAAATTTGTAGTTAAAAATGATGGTGAAGTTGCAGGAAATGGCAGCGTTTCAAAGCTTTTAGAATCGAGACAAAGGAATCCGCATCGGTACTCACTATTCAGTCACTAATAATATACTATCTGGTAATCAAGACAATGGTATGTTTGTATATTATCATATTAGAAAATTTTGAAATTCAGAGCTCCCACCGGCCAGCACTGCCAAACATACTTTCAGATAAACGAACAAAAAATAAACACCACAATCAGAATTCACTGTATATATCTCAAATGACACGTATTGGTCCTCGATTTTCGAGTTTAGTTGAATAATGAATACCGGTGTTATTATCGGCAAAATTAAGGAAATATTTCCTTTTAGGAAAATTATCTTATTAATGGTTATGTAAACAAAACAAAACAAAAATTCAGTCTACATAAGGTAAACTCGCTTATGGTTAAACACAAATTTCAAACTCTTTTTTAGCTAAACGCGAGTTATATATTGAGTGTGTAAGTAAGAAATGAAAAAATCAATTTACCAAATTTTAATAAACATGATACAATTTAAATATGTATCTCTAGGATAAACATTATCTACTTTTTTAATGAGACATTTGTTGGGTTCTATACTAAATAGAGTATTAATATATTAAAATTGAGAGTTATATATATTAAATAGGCATTTAAATTTTAATAATAATAGTTATAAATATAAATAATAAATAGGTGTTTATAGATATTTAAGAATGAGAGTTAGAAAAATAGTAATGGAAAATTATAGGGATAACTATATTTTTAATATAACACCTTTACATGTTTTCCTATTTTGGTATCATACCTATATTTTTAGCAAAATAGTACCTAACGTTACGTTTTATTTCTATTTTGATATCTCCGTCATTAAAAAATTAACGAAATGTTGACTAGGAGAGAGAAAATCACATGTAGCATGTTGCCATGTCATTTTCTCTCTCCTAGTCAACATGCCACGTGTGTTTTTTCATGATTTTTGTTGACGTGGCATGTAGGGGTGTTCAAAAATACTTGGCCCGAACTACCCGACTCACTGACCCGTCTACCCGATTAAAATTTATTGGGTATTTATATTAAAGTACCCGAATTTTTCGGGTCGGGTACCCGACCCGCAATTTTTTCGGGTAGTTGGGTCGGGTCAGGGCCGATTTTTTTATAACTGGGTACTCGACCGACCCGCTAATTTTAATATTTATATATTTTATATTCTATTTTTATTTTATGTTTCTTATTATTTTTCCTTAAAATTAATTTTAAATCCCTAACTTCTTTGTATACTTGTATTATATACTTTTAAGCTTACAATTTTACAAAAATATTTATATTAATTTGTCAATATGAGAGTCAAAAGAAAAATTATGATCGAAATTAATACTTTTAATACCTTCTTTTGTCGATAAACTTTAATATATATATACACATATATATATATATCCAAATATTTCTCTTTAAAACTAACCTCAAATCAATATTTTTGTGTTCGAAATATATATCATGAAATTTTATGTGTTTCATATGTATTTTTTAAAAAATAGATTTAAAAAAATATATAAAAAATAAATCGGATACCCGATACCTAATTTTATGAGTACTCGGTACTCGATTTTACGGGTACCCGAATTTTGCGGGTACCCGGTTCTTATGGGCCGGGTCACAGGCCGACTTTTAGGTACCCGAAAATTGCGGGTACCCGAATATGAACACTGGCATGCTGACTAGGAGAGCGAAAATGACGTAACAGAATGCCACATGTGATTTTCTCTCTCCTAGTCAGTCTTTTGTTAATTTTTTAACGCCGGAGGTACCAAAATAGAAACAAACACGTAACGTTAGGTACTATTTTACCCAAAAAATAGGTAGGGTACCAAAATAGGAAAACAGGTAAAGGTGGGTACTAAAAATGTAGTTATCCCAAGATTATAATGGTAATGATGAGTCTCTAAGAGAAAAAGGAAAAAATCAATTATGTAGATTCAAATGGTAAGTAGTTTATATTGTTGAAGTATATCTCGAATTTGAGGTCTTGTGTATGCAGAAATTTTTACTGGGAGATTCAGTCACCAAAATCAAGTGTGCGACGCAGATCAATTTAGATTAGTTAAGATAAAACTCTAACGGTGCGTTTGGTTCGCGGAAAAAATGATTACCATGAGTAATAATTTTTTTCAGACTCGCATTCTCATGTTTGGTTTAGAAGGATTCCCACTATGATGTATTATTTTTTTTTCCCAACAGTGACTTCTTTTCCCTCAAATGGTGGGAATGTTATTCCCCTCATTTTCTTAGGCATTACACAATCCCTTCCTCTTTGGACAATATTACCCTTAAGATAATGAATTGTGTTCATGATTATCCTTTATTGTATTTTTAATTAGGCGAGTAATTATTTATGGTGTAAATTTATTAAATATTTTTATTTAATATTAGTTTAATTCATAAATGGTGTTGCATATATTTAAATAATGTTGTAATATTTAATCTATATTTTTATTTATATTGTATTTATGATATTTTTAGGAATATATGATGAGATTGCAGGTTGCTTGAGATTGAATGCCTTAAGAGTTGATGTTATTAATTTTATTATTTGACTTATAAGATATTTTTCATCTTAAAAAATTAGTAGGTTAATTTAAATTTATCATTTTTACTAATTTTTAGATTTATTTTATTATTTAATTTAGTTTATTTTTTAAATGGTCAAAAGTAGTAAAAATTAAAAATCTAAATATATTAAACATTTAGTATTTTACGTTTCTAAAAAAATAAAAGGGAATAAGGAAATATAAATATAATTTTTTAAAATGATTACATATATTAATTAAATTATAAATATAAATTTTTTGTAAATTTTAGATGCGTTTAACTTGTTAAAAAGAAAATATATCATAAGAACAAGTTGATAAATTTTGCTTCTAATTAATTATATATTTCTCCAACCAAACATTGTAATCTTATATTCCTACCAAATAAATCAAATAAAATAATGTTACATTCAAATAATGTGTCGGGTAATGTTACATTTCGGTATTTTTATTTCCAAAAATAATCTTACATTCCGTGATCTAAATGTCACTTAATGATTTTCAATAAGTGAGAGGGGTTATGGCCCCAACCCATCCAAAAAAAACTACCTCTAATTTATATAAGAAATTTGAAGAAAAAAATATGACGCAATTATAACTTATTTCCATAAATTTTAAGATATATATACGTTTTGCTTCCTCAAATTGGTATTCTGATTCCATCTGTATTGGTGTCTTATAGCCTGGGTTGTAATTCAAGAACATATAAACTTTCATTTCTTACTAAATTTTAAACATGAATAAAAAAAAATTAGTACAACTAAGATCAAATAAGTATTCCGTCATTCACTCGTTCTTTAGGATAATCACTTTTCAAATGTTAAAAGTTGCCATAGTTATAGGAAACCGCGGGTATTTTAAGACTAAATATCGGCGAATTTGATGACCGAGTAAATATTTTGTATAAAGTTTGTTATAAATTATGTACCTAGTTTGTTACCACTTTGTAAGAGAAAAAAATTTGTGCCGAATTTCTTACCAAAGGTTTTCAAAGACCAAAAGGGCTCATGGTCTTGTAAGGATTTTTGTACATACCTTATTTGGTACAAATATACATAATTTCTTAGTAGTTATGTAAAGATTTTTGTATGTACCGAACTTATTATCAAAATAAAAGATTAATAATCTAAGCAATTTGTAATAGTTAACCCATTTTTAAAGGCTACAACTTGATCGATTTGAACATGTAAAGTCTCTAGGGGTCGACAAAATATTTGCATCTCTATGCATGGAGATTCCAAGAATGGTTAGAGATTAAACTGCAAACTCAACGTCTATAATCTAAAAGTTTTGGGGGGAAATGATTGTTACGGGGCATTCGTTAACATTTTCGTGTAAAAAAACTTCTAGGAAACAAACTCTGAAAGTGCTAATCCAGAGTTGGTATAGGAAGATGCATATGGAGCATATAGTTGCTAAATTTGCCACACCTTCTTGGAAAGTTAATGGCTATTTCTGATATTCTCGAGTACAATGTCCAAGATTATTCTCACAAGTCACAACTCGTTTCTTTGAATATTAGAACGGTTTTGAAATTTTGTTGATATTCTTTATTATCCGGTTCGAAACTGACTATAATATATCTACTAGCTAGGTTCATTAGTTACGAGAATGTTAAACTAAATTATCTATTTAAGAAATCCCAACATGCTAATAAATTAACACAACATCAGAATTACAATTGATAAACTATACCATAATCTACTGGACTTAAAAAAAGGAAGAAATTCTATATGGCAACTTGCATGTTGCATCAGCCTTTCAGGCCTTGTTTTCGGGTTATAAGGTGCTCCCTCGTTGAGTTTTGTTTGCCATTAACTTTCTACCTTTGGCTCTCAAGGCTTAGTTTATAAACAACTAAATTTTATCATTTCTTTGTTTTTTTTTTGTAAGAAAATGGGGTCAAGCCAATTTTCTTCTTCTCCTTCTTACAAATTGAAATGGACGGCTGAGTAGAACAAATTGTTTGAGAATGCTCTAACAATATATGATAAAGATATTCTTCAACGGTGGCAACAAATAGCCAAGCTTGTAGGAGGAACAACCGAGCATGAAGTGAAGCAACAATATGAAATACTTTTAGATGACATCAACCAGATTGAATCCGGAAAAATTTCCCTTCCCATGTACCAGAGAAACGGTAGAAATAGCAGGATTAATGGTATCACCAAGCAACAAAACAGGTAACACACACCTATACATATATGTATATTGTTTTCAAAGTTGTATTTAAGTTTAAAAAGATTGGTTGCATCAAATTTACTTGCAAGAAAAGGCAGTAAATTCTGGGGCGATGATGCATTGTCTTCAACATTCTTCTTAATTATTCGTTGTAGATCTCAAGCTTTATTGACAGACTTTTGCATTGATAGAGTTATCTATTGAGATTGTGCTCGTTTTATTTTATATTTTCTTATGCCTACAGACTGAAGCATTTGAAGCTCTAGTGGAGAATGATCAATGAAACAATAGAGGTTGCTGCTATTTCTGGGAAAAGAAGTATAGTTCTGACTTTTGAACATCATTTTTAAAAGGCTGCTATCTGTTTTCTTTCGATTTCTTTCTTTTCTGAGGTAATGGTCTTATCTGCTCACTTTCATCCATATATGGACACTAAGATAATTGATAAATCTAACAATCAAATTTATTTTTATGTCGTATATAGCAATCCTTCTCCTCTAGTATAGATTTATGGGTACATCACGTAAATCATCACTGAATTTTACTTTCAAATCTATTTTGATCACTGAAGTTTTAAAACGTTCAATTTACTTACAGAAGTTTAGACATTCAATAATTCTAAATTTATATATTTTTTTATTTAAATTGAGTTTTGCTCA
Organism: Hibiscus trionum; assembly: GCA_030270665.1. NCBI lineage: Eukaryota > Viridiplantae > Streptophyta > Magnoliopsida > Malvales > Malvaceae > Hibiscus > Hibiscus trionum. Next base: position 14,102,544 of record BSYR01000006.1, read on the forward strand.
TCTTAGGTAGAATAGAACCAAAAAGTTGCAACTTATTTAAAATATACCTTAAAAATTGTTGAAGGTTGCAACCTAACTTTCCAATTGCAAATCAAATAAAATCATTATACGGCAAAGATTTTCTATTTTCTTGCCATTTAAAAGGGACGTAGAGAAGCTTCAGCTTCAATAAGGCCAAACCTAATTTTTCTTCCAAAAATTGGGTGCCACACGGCCCACACCCGTCATCCTAGCTATCAAATTATGAATAGCCTGTCTCCAACCCAGAAATACAAGCCATTAATCCGAACAAAACAATAAGTAAAAAGTGAAAGAATATATTTTCTTTCTTCGATTTGTCACTTCATGTTGTTAAGCGAAGAAGACAAAAAAATCAAATAATGCAAGTAAGGGTTAGCTTCTTTCAAACCATAACATTTTTTAACAAAGGAGCAATTGACATTCAAACAGAACCATAAAAACAACAACCGGTCACAAAAAGATTGGGAAAAATTCAAACAGATATGTTAATGCCGGTTTTGGGCGACAATAAATAAGGAGGTGGAGACGGTGGTCAGAGGAAGGTGTAGGGTCGACAACGAGTGGTTCACTCGTGGTTGAACGAGCCGAGAGCCACAGAGGACCATGGTTGGTCATTGAATTAGGCAGTTCACCCCAGGTTGACTTGGGGTCGAGAGTCGCGAACAGTGTTAAGCGGACGATCAGGCAGCGATTGCCGACAGCTGATAGTGGTTCACTCATTTCGATGTAGGCGGAGAATCACTGGTCAAGAGAGGGAGAGAGAAGGGTGAGGAAGATGGGCATGATAGCCCTTGTGGAGAATTAAGGGATCATCCATTTTGCCTGGGGATATTTATATTCTTTTGGTGCTGTAAATTGATGGATGTTTGACGAGACTGCGTCAGGCCTAGCGATGGCGGTTGACGGGCTAACAGGTCGTAGCTCGACTATCAGGTTGTGAGCTGAGTCGATTGTGATAGTTGTCTTATTGTAGCACATTGGTCGAGTGTAGGAGACGTTCAGAGGAGAGGCTCCGGGGGCTAATAAATCCGGAGGCGTAGGAGGATCCGGGCTCCGCTTCACATGGAGTATAGCGCGGGGGTGATGGTGCGGAGGCTAGGAGCTCTAGGCTTTGCCAATCTCGAAGGTGAGCCCTGAGGTTGAGGGAGAATGTCTGAGTGCAGTGTGGAGGCGATCTCTCTAGAGGCAGGGTCTTCCAGAGGTGTTTCTCAAAGGTACAACAAGATCTAAAAACAAGCATGCACATCAATAATCGGTCAAAAAAAACCAGTAACAAATCGACAAACAACCTATACAGAAACACAAGAAAAATTGCAAAAAACACAAAGACACAATCAAAGAAACAAGGAAAAGCATAGAAGACCACTTGAGCAACCGACCAAAGTCGAAACAAGAGATAACATCAACTGGTGCCTACAACTACATGTCATTATAGGGTCTCGGATAAACCAACTTATGAAAATGCACAGAGAGCTACCAAAAACACTCAATGTCAATATCGAAAGTCATCAAAATTTGAAAGGCCAATGGGAGGTGGAGTTAGAAAACCAAGCCATCGACCAGATAGTCGATGGAAGCGGTTCCACACTTGGCACAACCTTACTTGCAAAAAAGCATAAGGTAAAAAAAACACTCTAAAAATAAAATAGAAAAGAAAAAGGAAAGGAAAACACGAGGCTCCTCAAGCGGCCATTGTTGTTAGACGATTCACACTCCACTACCAAAAAGAGACACCTTTGTTTGGAGCTAAAACGTCGAGAAAAAGACTCAAACATGATCGTCTAAGCCCAAAACGACGGAATGATAATAAATAAAAAATAAAAACAGTCCAAAGCGAGGTGGACAAAAATGAAGAAAGAAAAAAAAAAAGGAATCGGTGAAGGAAACCAGTCACCATCAACGACAAAAACTGATCGCCACTTAAACAAAAAGAATTCAAAGTTTTGAGGAGAGCATGTAGAGGATTTTGATTTTCTAAGGGGTTTCAACAATAAAGATAGATTTCAAACCATATTTTTTATTTTTAAACATTACTTATTAAGAAAGGGGAGGGAAAAAAATGCTCTAATGATATTGAACCCACAATCAAAAAAGAAAAAGACGTTAACTAGATGACTTATCACTACTGGGCACTGGCTACTGCAAAACTTTATCGATATTCGAACCATCGCTCTTGAAAACAAAACAAGGGTTAATTAGTATGAACAAAAAACTACGAAAACAAAAGTCAAACCCGGTATCAGTGTAAAATAGCTGAAAGGAGGGACTGACTTTGGAAAAAAGAAGTGATTGGGCTAAAGGCCCATAAACCTAGAGACTGCTTATATCCCAGGAGGATTCAATAATAAATAGCAGAACAGTGGTAAGAAACCCTAATCTTAACGATCCTCTTCAGACGTCAGCCGAGGTTTATTGTCGTAGTCGAGACCTCGAATGTGTCTGCCCGAAACAGGGTAAGAGGATCTGAAAGTAAAATGGGCATCTCAGAAAGCAGTTGCTGTACTTTGCAATCAGCTCTTTGCTCGCTATGGTGCCTACAATTCTATTCGTTTTTCCTCTTCATAGAAACTAGACAAACTATCTGTACTTCTCCCAAGACCTTACAATTTACGTGCTAGAGTTCCTTTCCTCTCTCCTAAATGAGTCAAGTGTTTCTTAAATTTATAGGGTTCGTTTGCTTTGCCGTAACCATTTCAAAAAATTTAAGGTTTTTTTTGTTATTTAGATTATTTATATTAAATTCTGTTAATTTTTATCAAAATATCTCGTCAATCTTTTTTATTTAATCACTTTATCTGGGCAAATTTAATGAAACAATATACCTGGGAAAAAGGGGAAATGGATAACTCGGGATTCATTTAGGGATATATAGTTGATTACTTGATTTTACGGTAATCACTAGAGTCGTTGTCTGTTCCCGACTACATAGTAGAAATTGTCGATTGTCATCTTTTTCTGACGACTTCCTCATATTATTTTTTTTCAAAATCACACAAAAGTTGTCAGGATTTATCAGTTTGGTTGATATTGGGACGAAAATGAAAGGAATGCAAAGGTGAGAGGCTGGAGTACAAAACTGGAAATGTTGAGGGATTGAATCTATAATTTTCGGACGAAAATGAAAGGGAGGCAAACTTGGAAGGCTGGAATGAGAAACTAGAGAGTGGGGGGCAGATTTTTTTTATTTTTCTTTTTTGGATATGACTTTTTCTTTATTTTTTTTATTTTTTTCCTCCAATTACATTGTTTCACTAACTTTGCCATTTATCTGGGTAAAGTCACTCTCCACCTATATTATTTTACTGTTAATATTTTTCATTTCAATTTACAATGTTTTAAAATATGACCTGTTAATAAATATTATAAATCGGGAAAACAATTCAATTTAGATTTTAAATATCATAGAGACTCATTTTTAAGTGGATTTTTCATTAAAAAATCCATTAGCAAAGAAATATGAGAACACAGCGTGTTAAAATTGAATGGGTTTGTTAAAATGCAAAGTGGAAGAATGTATTTGAAATCTTGAAATTTAAAGAAATTTAAAACTTCATCATTGTATTTCGGTAGCCACCAAGAAAAGGCATTTAGATTTTGAATCCTAATACCTTGGCCCTAAATCAAACAGATTAAAGCTAATCAAGCATGTAGATCCTGGAGGCCACATCTTGAACCAACCAATCAAATCCCTCAAGAAGCCCTTCACCAGTGTATGCGCTACAGCCTACAATTTTCCAATGCCTTGATTTGTCCATAGCTTCCAAGTTCAGCACCTGCAGATTTTTATAAGACCAAACAAATAAAAGTTAGAAATGTATATTTTCAACCACATTTACATGGCTAAAACAAACCAGCATTTGAAATGAAAGGCTTAATGGCCCAAACAATGTGTAAATTGAAGTCAGAAAAGAATGTTTATGCTGTAAATATTAGATGGCATTATACAATGACTTTTGGAACAAGTAGATGACATATCCAATGACAAGAACATCAAAATTGAGCTTTTAAAATATGGTTTTCAGCTGTCTGAATACTAACTCAGTTGGCACCGATGATATCACAAACTCTTGCAGGTTTGAGTGAACTTAGATGCATAATATCTAGAGTTTTGGGATTAAAGCTAGAAAAGAAATGCATAATATCAGTTTTTGCAATCTAAGAAACACCCAAATCAAAAAACAACAAGTTAAGAAAGAAATTATCAGTCGGTAGCCTTACTTTAGCAATTTCAGTTGGTGTAAGAGCACCTTTAATGTCCTGTTTGTTAGCTAGTATCAACAAGGATGCCCCTGATAACCTCTGCAACACAAAGACGGAAAGATTAACAGCTACTGAAATCCAGCCATTTCGGGTTAAGAAGATGTGAAAGTGTCTCTCTCAATAAGAACGGAGCACTCCAAGGTGTGAAGTGGGAGAGAGGGGATTTCATAATAGAGGTTTGACCTTTTCATTTTTCATTCTTATTACCTTTTCATATTGAAAAGGTAACAAGAATGAGAGGTGTTAAGCTTTTTATCATCCCGACGTCGAGCTATTTTTCCGCAGGACCTCCCCTACAGTATTGTCACTGCAGTAGAGTTCCACAAAGAAAACCTCAGCCGACAAAACCCAGGGGACTTCGCCAGGCATTAGCGTTAAATGTTTAATATTCTCTCAAACATCTCTTGCATAACGCCATAACCTCGTACCATAATAGCAAGATAGAAAGTTTCAATGAAATGTCTTTTTTTTTCTCGTTAGAAAACAATTTATACAAAGAAAATTCAAAGGTGCATTTGATAGGCAACAACAGATCAAATTAAACAACATACCTCTTCCTTTAGAAGATTATCAAGCTCCATTTTGCAATCATCTAATCTTCTAAGATCTGAGCTATCAACAACCCATACCAGACCATCAGTTTGTTCAAAATAGTTCCTCCAATATGATCTTATAGTTCTTTGACCTCCTACATCCCATATATTCAGAGTATATCTGCCAAAACCCAATATTAAAATCTAGAAAACATTAAAACTATAACTCTAAATTCTCTAGTAGAAAACCTAAAAGAAGAATAACACATAGGCCATAAAGCATATTTTCGAACAATTGGAGAGCATAGCTAATTAAGGATTGTAAATTGGGAAAGGGAAAATTTTACTTTTGGTAGCTGATGGTTTTGATGTTGAAACCAAGAGTGGGACTGATGACGCTTGTGTCTTCTCCATTAATCTTCAAAACAATTGTGGTTTTCCCCGAATTATCAAGCCCGCTGCACCAACAATTATATGGAAAATATGAATACAGATTTTCTGAGAAGCACAAAAAAACAGAGACTTACACCATAAGAATTCGCATTTCTTTCTCTTTTCTCTTAATCTTTCGAATGATACTAAGAAGACCCATTTCTTCTACTCGCAGCAAATCTCGAAAGAAAAATTTAAGATTTGCTCAAACAGATCGGAAATTTTGAATGAGAGGAGAAACCAGACAGCTTGAGATACTTCAGTTCAGTCCAACATAAGACGGTGTCGTTTGCCCAAAAGAAAATGAATTCATATAGCTCGGCTGTTCATCCCTTTCACCATTTAATAAATCGAAGGCTTAATGGCATTATTGACCCATAAAAGTATACACTTTTTACTTAGCTTTAAAATTTTTTTGAAACATTTTACCTCTTTAATTTTAAATTGTGATGTCAGTTGCTTTTTACCGTTAACTTCATTAAAAAATTTATAGACCAATCAAAATATGTCACGTATCACTAATAATAAAAAATTAATTAACTTTAATAAAAAAGGGGTAAATTGCACGTTAAATTTATCAAAATTTTATTTTTGTTTAATTTAGTCTTAAAATCTTTATTTAACCCGAAATTGACCCTGATTTCTTTATGTTTTTTGTAACACTCCCAATCTCGATCCAAAGTACTACATTCGAGTCACCCAAAACTAACCCATCAAAATTTTCATTTTAAATCATAAGTTTAGCTTCTTTTTTTTCTTCAAAATATTCAATCATCTATAAATTCATGTAATTAAGTAAGCATTTAAATAAGTTTACAAAACAGGAGCTCCGAGTTTAAAATATTGTACACCAAAATAATATTTCAAATAGAGTTACAAAATCAACGGTGGTAAGGTCTTATGAATACATTAGCCCAAGCTAAAATAACAAGTATTGTACTCTAAAGTGAACACGGTGCTGAAAAATCTTCGTTGGTGTGCTCCTTCGAAGGGTGACTTGTCAACCTACGCAAGAAAAAAAAACATATCCGCAAGGTGAGCTAACAAAGCTCAGTGGTACATTTCTACTCTACCACAATTTGTGATTATCATAAAATAAGCATACAATATATATACAATCTAGAGAGCATAGATAAGGCTTTTCTATCTATGAGTTATCGTCTAGCCTACACTAGCTAGAGTTCTTAGATCGCACATCTTAAGGCATCAACAAGTCTATAAAAAATATTACATGATCCACAAGTTTTACTATACTTGAGGTCACATGGCCTACGGAGATACTCGAACTCACACGGCCTATCGAGTTAATAAAACATCCACACAGCATACATAATACATCTATACGTCATCCACATAATGGCCAATGAAGCTCTATTTTACTCATGTTCACATAGCCGTCGAGTTACCCGTGTTCACGCAGTCATCGGGTCAAATGGACAATATTTGAATCACCATAGCCACGTATACGTCCTAGACATACTTGGATCATATTAGCCACAAGTAGTCTTTATCTGAGGTCACTCAGCCAATCAGGTTACTCGAGCTCACCCATCCTATCGAATTTAATACTTTATCCGGATCACCATAACCACAGATAGATTTCTTACCGCACCTTGATCACTCAGCCCGTAGGTACGTCGGATGTACTTTCACACAGCCCAAAGTACACATCCCTTTATATAAGTATCGTACAACTGATTCTAGGACATCTGAATTCCTTTACCACAACCTTAAGATAATACATATTCCAATGAACATTCATACACCTCACTAAATAGTAAGTGGCACCAAACCAAGCTATTAACCATAAGCCCCCAAGGCATGGCACCAATCAACATGGTTATATATATTCATTACTTACTAAGTTATTCATACACCCATCCATGAGGGTTAAAATTTGGTTTCTCGGTTTTACAATTTATTTTAGGGTAAACTACATAAATGACCACCATATTATTGGAAAAGTCGCGATTTGACCACTTAACTTTTTTCAAAGCAATTAAACCACCATACTATTAAATTGGGTGCAATGTGATCACCAACCGTTAGAGGTTAACGGTAGGGTGACGTGTCGGTTAAAAAATTAAGGGTATAATTACACATTTGGTCCTTACTATTTACACATTCTTTCAATTTAGTTCTAATTTTAAACAAAAAATAAATTAATTAGGTGGTGACACGTGTCAATATCTTATTGGAGGATGTCACTCTACCGTTAACCTCTAACGGCTGGTGGTCACATTGCACCCAATTCAGAGGAGAAAAACAAAATCCCCAAACATGCGCTAGGCAGGAATCAAACCTGGGTGAAGCATGGATAAAGGCAACGCCTTAAACACTGCACCAAGCATATGTTTGTGCTATAATTCACCAATTGTAGTATTTGTCTTATTGTTTCTTACATTATTTTTTTAATTTCATATATAATCATCGAATTATTTCTTTTAATTTAACTAAAAATTACAATTAAATTTTTATATATGTTAAGTTATATTTAAAAAATAAAATTTTAAACTATAAATTCTTACATATGTTAAGTGAGAATAAATTCTTCAAGCTTCCAATAGATTTTGGGATTAGACCACTTAGCTGGTTTTCTGAGATAAAAATGACTGAAATAGTACTCAACCTTCATATTTCTAGTGGAATGGAGCCACAAAATGAATTTGAATCGAAGGAGATCGAATAAATGTTTTTCAACAAGCTAATCTCAGATGGGATAATCTCAGAAAAAATATTGTATGTCAGGTCAAGGTAGTTAAGTTTGGAAAGGTTCCCAATGCTTGGGGGGATGGAGCCATACAATGCGTCGCCACAAGCCGAAGATAAATCAAGTTGGGGCAAAAGAAAGGAAGTTGAGATTGTGAAGTGTACCTCTCACTCTCGCACCATATCCCAGTAGGGTTATATTGGTGACGCTTCCGGTGCTGTCGCAACGGATTCCGACCCAGTTCTTGTAACACCCTTGAACTTAGCCTAAAAGTTAAAAGACAATTAAACAAAATTTAATTCTAATTAGATTAAAATTATAAAGTGTCTTGACAAATTAATTTAAATTAGTGACTCAATTGAGAAATAAGAAAAAATAAAATACTTGATTGCCTAGTGACTAAACCGAATAAGGGTAGAAATGATGTCTTTGCATGTCACATTTTAGAATTTTTGGGCTGCCCTTGGATTAGCACAATATTAAGAATTAAGTAAGGGACAAAAGAGACCATTCCCACTTTTAATGGTGACACAATTGTCAACCATCATCATTCTTTCTCTTATCTCCTACTTGACACCTTAGTGTGTAAGGAAAATGTTGTGCAAAATTTAAAAAGTAAAGGTTAGAAAGGAATCGGCAATTGCTGAAAATAAAGGAATATAGAAAACTTTGCATGTTAGAGAAATTAACTTGAAAAACTAGATCAATCAAAACAAGTAAGTCCAACTTTCTTCCCTCTATTCGAAAATATGTGTGTGTATGATGTAAATGAGCTATCCATGTTCTTAGGTTTTGAAGATGTTAGAGAAGTGAATGATGATGATAAATTAATATGCAAATTGTTAGAAAGAGAATGGAGAATTAAAGGTTGTAAATGGAACTAGATGAAACTGTCCAGCAAGCTAGTGTAATAAGCAGCAACTTGTAAAATTCACCAAAAATTATTGGAATAGAATTTTGACTTGAAATTTTGATAGGAGATACTTGAGCATGCCAATTTTAATTAGAAACAAACGACACTAGATTTCAAAATTTTTAAGAAAATATGGAGCTAAAATGATACAAGTGGTACAAACTACCCGACATATATGAGAGTCGAATCTTTGAATAAAAATATGTATCAAATGGATAGGAATTAAAATGTAAAAATTGTATGGACTTAAAGATAATGTTATTAGCTTTAAAACGGTACAGATTCTGCAATACCTAGTCCGAACCCATTCAATCGGAACAAAAATATCAAACAAGGTCAATCGAGCTATCAGGGGAGAGGCAAGAGCCCTCATTCGAGTGCCCATACCCATCAAGAGTCTCGAGTCCCTGCTCATGTTTACCACATTCGTGGTAGGGAAGACGAAGAATCTTCTGATGTCATTGCAGGTACTGTTGAAATAAACCTTAACCATGTTTATGCTTTGATAGACTCGGGATCTACTCATTCATTCCTATGTGCAAACTTGATAGAAAACTGAGTCTAAAGCCTGGACTTGTTCAAACCGATCTGGTAGTTTCCAATCCTTTGGGAGAGATTTCTAAAATAAACTTGATTTGTAGAAATTGCCTACTTACCATTCGAAATATGCCATTTTCTGTTGATCTCTATATTTTGCCCACATGTGAATTTGATTTGATACTAGGATTAGATTGGCTAAGTAAACATAAAGCTTGGGTAGACTGTCAAAACAAAAGACTATGCCTCCGGGGTTTAGGAAAAGAGTCAATACTCCTAATGGATAAAAAGCCTACCTTTATTTTTGCTTCCATGGTCTTGCAAGATCAAATAGAATTTGGTTTACCAGAAATGTCAATTGTTTATGAATTCATTGATGTTTTTCCTGAGGAACTTCCTAGTCCCCCTCCGACTAGAGAAGTGGAATTCGGAATTAAAGTTCAACCTGGAACAAATCCAATATCCATTACGCCCTATCGTATGACACTAGTCGAGTTGAAAGAACTCAAGAAGCAAATTCAAGAATTAGAAGACAAAGGTTTCATTCGACCCAGTACATCTCCCTGAGGTGCTCCTGTCTTATTCGTCAAGAAAAAGGATAGAACAATGAGGCTTTGTATTGACCATCATCAATTAAACAAAGTAACAATCAAGAACAAGTATCCGTTACCCAGGATTGAGGACTTGTTCGATCAACTCAAACATGTTGTTGTATTTTTTAAGATCGATCTTCTATCAGGTTATTATCAGATGAAAGCGAAAGATGAAGATGTACCCAAAACAACTTTTAGAACCAGATATGGCCATTATGAATTTCTAGTGATGCAATTCGGGCTGACCAATGCCCCAACTGCATTCATGGATCTCATGAATAGAGTATTCAAGCGATATCTTGATAAATTTGTGGTTGTCTTTATAGACGATATCATGGTCTACTCTAGTAACAAGGAGGAACATGTTGAACACTTCCGAATTGTCTTGCAAACCCTTCAAGAACGTCAGTTGTTAAAATTGATTCGAATAAAGTACATTCCATTGTTGACTGGAGATCTCCGAGAAATGTGAGTGAAGTTCGAAGCTTTCTCGGGTTGGCCAGATATTATAGAAGATTTGTTAAGGGATTTTCCACTATTGCTCTGCCATTAACTAAACTTCTTCGAAAAGACGAGCATATTGTATTGTCGGAGAAACAACAACGAAGTTTCGACCAACTCAAGCAAGCCTTGACTCATGCTCATGCTCATGTTTTCATTTAGGTCTAAAATGCGTCTTGATGCAATGAGGTAATGTGATTGCTTATGATTCACGTCAATTGAAACCTCGTGAACTTAATTATTGTTGAGTTGTGAGGAGCTCGATTCGTTCAACCGATATGGCTCACCAAGTGGTGGAGAGGTAGATTTTTGGGTGGTAGGGTTGAGGAAGCTAAAAAGATAATTGACACAATGATTTATAGTGGTTCAACCTTCTAACCAAGGTCTACATCCACTACCTTAGCTCCCCACTAAGGATTTCCAACAATTCCACTAATTGCTCTTCCCCTTTTCTAGGCTTAGGAGGTAACCCTTATACACCGATCAAGCTTTCTACCCAAAGCCTTGATCAAACCCTCTATTACAAAGAGATAAACAAAGCAAACACAAATCCCTCTAATAGGTGTTTGTTTGCACAATTAAAGCACTCACCCAAAACCTAAAACACTTGAGCAAATTTGACAATGTTGGCTCACTAGTGTTTGTCTATACAAGAATTGACAATTTAAGCACTAAGACACTTTTTGATCATTTGTTGATTTACAATATGAGCATTAGCCTTTACTTGATGCTTGGAGGTCCCTTTTATACTCCTTGATGAGTTTATAGCCGTTGCTAGCCGTTGGAATTGAATTGGAGCCGTTGAGGACTTTAATTCCCACCATAAATGCAGTTCTGCAGCTCCCCGTTTCGAAACGCTCGAACCCGTTTCGAAACGCCTAGTCCTGTATCGAAACGACCTGGATTTAAATGTTAGTTGCGAAATAGCCGTTGAGGTTTATGACCGTTGTGGTCAGTGCCACGTGGGCATATCGAAACGGCATAGCCCGTTTCGAAACGCTGGGCAAAAATCCTTATCCAGGGTAAGCCCGTTTCGATACTTGTATCGAAACACTTTTGCTACTGGAATGCACCGTATCGAAACGCCTGGACGGTTTTGTGAAGTTTGGCTTTGAAAAACATGTAAAACCTTTTAAAAACATCCCTAAACATAGTTTCAAGTTATTTGGAATTTGGAAATTGTTTTAAATACTTTTTAAATCAGTCCAAAACATTTTTCAATTATTATATCAAAACATTAGTTCTACAATCTCCCCCTTTTTGATATAATAAAACTATCTTGAAAAATTGTTTGAGATTCTCCCCCTTTAACTTTAAAAATGTGAATAAGAGATTGAAGATATGAAATCAAATAAAGCTCCCCCTTATTCATTTGAAAATTCAATTTTTCAACCCATTTCTCCCCCTTTTTGTTATATGAAAAAGAATTTAAAACAATAAGTTCAAAAATAACAATAGAGGTAAAATTTTGACAAAAATAAAATTTTGGTTTTAAAATGGCTCCCCCTTACTCAAAGCATCATCAAAGATGTTAGTCCAACATTTATGATCATCTAGTTGAATTAAATAACAATTAAAACAAATAAATGCAAAAACAACTAGATATTACCACACTTGAACTCAAGGTAGGATGTGAAGCCTTCCTTCTTCAAGTGTTCTTCCTTGTGTGCATAGAGCTCCCCCTCAATGTTTGACTTGTTGAACATCTCCATCACACCTAGCAAAAGACAATCAAGTGACTTTTGGTATCCAAATTGTTTTGGATCCATGAACGTTAGTAGCACAAATTTTAGTCCCCTTAGGAATCCATTTTTCAATGTCATCCTTTTTAATTGAAGTACTAAGTCTTTTTGGGACCCAAATACTTCTAAAACATTTTCCTTTTACAAATCTAGGGGCACTAGATTGTCTAACATAAAAATTTGATTTTCCAAAATTGTTTTTCTTTTCAAGCTCTTTGGAAATCAAATCTTTTTCTTCTTGAACTTTTTGAAGCAAATTTTGTAAATCAAAACATTTTAATTCAAACTCTTCGAGTTTTGCTTCAAGTTCAAGTTTGGTTTTAGAAATCAAATCATTTTGAATTTTTAACTTTGAAATCAATTTATTGTTTTTTAAAATGTGATTTTTAAAGTCTAAAACCAAATCATCATAGGCATCTTGTAATTCATCAAAAGAGTAAGAACATGAAGTAGATGAATTAGAAGTTACCCTTGAATCTTCTTCGATGGCCATAAGGCAAAGGATGGTTTGTTCATCGTCGGTGGAGTCCTCATCACTCCAAGTAGCCACATGTGCCTTCTTCTTATGGCTTGAAGTGCTTACCCTCTCCTTTTTCTTGGATTCTCGTTCAAGCTCTCTCAAGGCTTTCTTCATGAACGGGGCACACTTCTTGAAGAGATGAACTATCTCTTCATCTGCATCCTCCTCTTCACTTGAATAGACATGATGGCAAGTAGAGGATTTGAGAGCCATGACACTTGCATTGATGCCTAGCCCTTTGATTTTCTTCTCTCCCATAGCTCTAATTTCTTCCCTCTTCTTCTCATCCTCTTTGTTCTTCTTCATGATTTGATGAGTAAGGAGTGACCCCATGAGTTCATCAAGCTTCAAAGTCTTCAAATTTTTGGCTTCAATGATGGCGGTCCTCTTTGAGTCCCAAGACTCGGGAAGTGAGTAGATGAGCTTTCGGACAAGCTTCTCTTCCGGGATGACTTCTCCATAACCTTTAAGACCATTTGTGATGGTGGAGAACCTATCAAACATCTTCTCGATGTTCTCTTCCGGATCCATCTTGAAGTTCTCATACTATAAGGTTAGGAGCCCAATCTTGGTCTCCTTGACTTCATCGGTCCCCTCGTATGTGACTTCAAGCTTGTCCCATACCTCATTGGCACTCTCACAAGAAGACATCTTCTCATAGATGGTTGGGCCAAAAGCACAAAACAAGATGTGCAAGGCTTTGCAATTAAGCTCCATCTTCTTGCGATCGTCGGCACTCCACTCCGCTTTGCTTCTTTGAGGCACGAACGGACCATTTTCAACTATATCTCATAGCTTGTAATCTCTAGATTTGATGAAGAACTTCATCTTTGTCTTCCAATAGGCATAGTGGGTTCCGTCAAAGAAAGGCGGTTTGTCGATTGATTGTGCCATTTGAGTCGGTTGATGAAAAAGTGATCGAGCTTGCCGGATCTTCTCAATAGGATGTGAATCCTTCTCAATTGAGCCAAGCTCTGATACCAATTGTTGAGTTGTGAGGAGCTTGATTCGTTCAACCGATATGGCTCACCAAGTGGTGGAGAGGTGGATTTTTGGGTGGAAGGGTTGAGGAAGCTAAAAAGATAATTGACACAATGTTTTATAGTGGTTCAACCTTCTAACCAAGGTCTACATCCACTACCTTAGCTCCCCACTAAGGATTTCCAACAATTCCACTAATTGTTTTTCCCCTTTTCTAGGCTTAGGAGGTAACCCTTATACACCGATCAAGCTTTCTACCCAAAGCCTTGATCAAACCCTCTTTTACAAAGAGATAAACAAAGCAAACACAAATCCCTCTAATAGGTGTTTGTTTGCACAATTAAAGCACTCACCCAAAACCTAAAACACTTGAGCAAATTTGACAATTTTGGCTCACTAGTGTTTGTCTATACAAGAATTGACAATTTAAGCACTAAGACACTTTTTGATCATTTGTTGATTTACAATATGAGCATTAGCCTTTACTTGATGCTTGGAGGTTCCTTTTATACTCCTTGACGAGTTTATAGCCGTTGCTAGCCGTTGGGATTGAATTGGAGCCGTTGAGGACTTTAATTCCCACCATAAATGCAGTTCTGCAGCTCCCCGTTTCGAGACGCTCGAACCCGTTTCGAAACAGCCTTTAAGAAGAAAGAGTCGTTGCAGTCTGACGTGGACCCGTATCGAAACGCTTTTGTCCGTTTCGAAACGCCTAGTCCCGTATCGAAACGACCTGCATTTAAATGTTAGTTGGGAAATAGCCGTTGGGGTTTAAGACTGTTGTGGTCAGTGCCACGTGGGCGTATCGAAACGGCATAGCCCGTTTCGAAACGCTGGGCAAAAATCCTTATCCAGGGTAAGCCCGTTTCGATACTTGTATCAAAACACTTTTGCTACTAGAATGCACCGTATCGAAACGCCCTAAGGTGTTTCGAAACGCCTGGACAGTTTTGTGAAGTTTGGCTTTGAAAAACATGTAAAACCTTTTAAAAACATCCCTAAACATAGTTTCAAGTTATTTGGACTTTGGAAATTGTTTTAAATACTTTTTAAATCAGTCCAAAACATTTTTCAATTATTATATCAAAATATTAGTTCTACAATTATCCAACTCAAGATCTAGAACTTGTTGCGATCGTGTTCGCTCTAAAAATCTGGAGGCATTATTTATACGGTGAAAAGTGTTACCTGTTTACCGATCATAAAAGCCTCAAATATCTTTTGACTCAAAAATGTCTGAATCTAAGGCAGAGAAGATGGGTAGAACTACTTAAAGACTATGATCTGATCATTGATTATCATCCAGGAAAAGCAAACATGGTCGCTGATGCCTTGAGTCGGTGACCATACTCGGGTAAATTCATCTAAATTAAAAGCCTTGAAAATTTGAATTAAAATTTTGTCTTTCTTTTTTTACAAGAAACCATTCAAACACTTGCCTTGTTTCGTAAGTGACCACTTAAAAATATGTCTAAATTCTCTTGTTCGATCTTGTAGCTTCAAATACGATAAATGCTCATCTTCGAGTGTATCAGAAGCGAGGATTCATGTCCGAGCTTCAAATTCAATCTAGCTTAATCTCGAGAATTAAGGAATTACAACAAAGTGATCCTAAACTTCAAGCTATCACTGCGGAGCTTGGCTCAAAAGCCAATTAAGATTTCTCAATTCATTCGAATGACATGCTTTATTTCAAGAATAGAGTATGTATTCCGAATAATGAAGAATTGAGAAATGAGATTTTGCATGAAGCTCATCAAAGTCCATTCTAAATCCATCCTGGATCTGTCAAAATGTTTAAAGACCTTCAATCTTTGTATTAGTGGCCAGGAATGAAATCTGCCATCACTGATTTTGTATTTAGGTGTTTGAACTGTCAGCGAATCAAAGACAAACACCAAGCTCCCACTAGATTGCTCCAACATCTTGAGTTTCCTCAGTGAAAGTGGGACCGAATCACAATGGATTTTGTAACCTGTCTTCCTTACACTCCAAGAAAATCTGATGCAGTGTGGGTAATTATGGACCAATTCACTAAGTCGACTCACTTTATCCCTATTCGAATGAACTATAGCTTGGAAACCTTAGCCGATCTGTACATTCATGAAGTGATTCGCTTACATGGAGTTTCTACCTCAATTGTTTTAGATCGAGATCCCAAATTCACAGCTCGATTCTGGAAAACTTTGCAATGGGCTCTTGGAACCAAATTAAATCTCAGTACAACTTTCCATCCTCAAAGTGATGGTCAATCCAAAAGGGTGATACAAGTGCTCGAAGATATGCTTAGAGCCTGTGTTATCGACTTCGGAAGAAACTAGGAGAAATCCATACCGCTCATCGAATTTGCTTACAACAATAGCTATTTAGCTTCGAGTCAAATGGCTCCCTTCGAAGATCTGTATGGAAGAAAATGCAGAACACCTTTATGCTAGTCTGAGTTAGGTGAAAATAAAGTTCTTGGTCCTCAATTGATTCGGGAAACCGAAGAACAGGTTCAAGTCATTCATAGTAGATTGAAGCAAGCTTTTGACAGACAAAAAGCTTATGTCAATCTTAAACGAAGGGACATCCAGCACAATGTTGGAGACAAAGTGTTCCTTAAAGTTTCTCCCTAGAAGAAAGTCTTTAGATTTGGCAAGAAAGGAAAACTTAGTCCTCGATTCATCGGACCCTTCGAAATTACTGAAAAGATTGGACCAGTGGCTTATCGACTTGCGCTTCCTAGCGAGTTCGATAAAATCCATAATGTATTCCATGTCTCAATGCTTCGAAAGTATAGATCTGATCCATCTCATGTTTTGGAACAAAAAGAGGTGGAATTAAATCCCGATTTATCATATGAAGAGGAACCAGTTCAAATTCTTGATAGACAAACTAAGAGACTTTGGAACAAAAGTGTTTCATTAGTTAAAGTATTGTGGAGAAATCACAAAGTAGAGGACGTGACATGGGGACCTGAAGATACGATGCGAAAACAATATCCACATATGTTCAGTTCAGGTAAGAATTCAGAGACGAATTCTTTCTTTTAAGGAGGGGAGGATTGTAAAGCCCTCGAACTTAGCCTAAAAGTTAAAGACAATTAAGCAAAATTTAATTCTAATTAGATTAGAATTATAAAGTGTCTTGACAAATTAATTTAAATTAGTGACTCAATTGAGAATTAAGGAGAAATAAAATACTTGATTGCCTAGTGACTAAACCAAATAAGGGTAGAAACGATGTCTTTGCATGTCACATTTTAGAATTCTCGGGCTGCCCTTGGACTAGTACAATATTAAGAATTAAGTAAGGGACAAAAGAGACCATTCCCACTTCTAATGGTGACACAATTGTCAACCATCATCATTCCTTATCTTCTCTCCTACCTGACACCTTAGTGTGTAAGGGAAATGTTGTGCAAAATTTAGAGAGCAAAGGTTAGAGAGGAATCGGCCATTACTAAAAACAAAAGAAGATAGAAAGCTTTGCATGTTATAGAAATTAGCTTGAAAAACTAAATCAATCACAACAAGTAAGTCCAATTTTTGTGTGTGTGTGTGTGATGTAAATGAGCTATCCATGTTCTTAATTTTTGAAGTTGTTAGATAAGTGAATGATGGTGATAAACTAATATACAAATTGATAATTAAAGGTTGTAAATGGAACTAGATGAAACTGTCCAGCAAGCTAATGTAATATAAGCAGCAACTTGTAAAATTCACCAAAAATTATTGGAATGGAATTTTGACTTGAAATTTTGATAGGAGATACTTGAGCATGCTAATTTTAATTATAAACACACAGAACTGGATATCGAATTTTGTAGAAAAATCTGGAGCTAAAATAGTACAAGTGGTACAAACTACCCGACACATAAGAGGGTCGAATCTTTGAATAAAAATCTATATCGAATAGATAGGAATTAAAATGTAAAAATTATATGGACTTAAAGATAATTTTATTAGCTTTAAAACAGTATAGATTAATTAAAAATCCGATTTACGAATTAAAAGTTATGTCCAATTTAGTAACAAGATTCGGATTTGTCCAGAATTGGAAGATTCATTAAAATTAGTTGTGAAATTAGTTTAATTGAGTAATTGGTTGTTAAATTGAATACTAATCAGTTTTATATTGATTGCGATTGAATAATTAGAACTGAGAGAAGAAGGAATCGAAGAGGATCCAATAGCTAAATCGACCAAGGATCGAAGGAAAAGCATTCTGATTCAAGATTAACTCGACGTTTGTGAGTGAAACAAACCTTAGAGTTGAGAATAGTGTCTCAACTAAATTTGTTTGATTTTGTCTTTGAGTTGCATGAAATTTGGACTTAATAATGGATTGGTAAATTAATAAGGGAAGAATAATTAATATGTGACTCGAATACCTAACTAGCTATATTACCAAGGCAAATAAACTAATGAGAATTGAATTGTTAATTTGTTATATGAGACAATCTAAATAATGTTGATTGTTAGTATTTTGAGAATGCTCGTGGATCGAATTGAGATGTCTATGTATTAAATTAAGATTGAAATTAATTCTCTGCTGCAATTTGTTGTTGTTTGTATAAATGATATATGAATGATCGTATAATTTCTTGTAAAGCATGATTGTTCGAATGATACATGAATGAAATTGAAATTATTGATGTTTGAGGCAGCCTTGTATTCGAATGGATGGATTTAATGGTTGAATTAATTTGTTGATCTAATTTGAGATGAAAATTCTTCTTGATCATATTTGATTCAATTGCACTTGTGTGAAAATGACATGTTGACCTTTGGTTGCTCTTGATATTCGAATGATATGTAAGATTGAAAATACTACACTTGTGATAATTGGAAATTGTTATTCGATTAAATGACCAACTTTTAAAAGATGTTAGTGTGAGGTTTTCTCACTAAGTACTGTAAGTACTTATCACTCCGTTTTTCTCTCTTCCCAACAATTCAGGTTCTAGCGATCTTTAGCTTTCCTATCACGAACCTGTTAGAGCATCTACCGACTGAAAGTATGCCTTGCATCATCTCTGTTGTCCTTTTGTGTGGTGGCTTAGTGGTCAGCATTTTAGTACAAATGGCACGTATTTTATTAATTTTGAAAATTTATATGCAGTGTTTGTAATGAACTAACTCATATCCTCGTTTATTTTTGTTGTATATAATGGGGTAAATATGAGGTATAGTAGTAAGCCCTCGTATATTTTGTTTAGAGGCTTGTTAATGTTTTGGTATAGTTTTGTATAGATGACCGTAGAATCATTTTAGCCTCTAAGTTTGAAATTCGTCCTAGGTGGATGAAAATTAGCAAAGATTGTCATATGGTCACGTTTTGTTAAGCTCAATCGAATGATGAAATGTTTTGTATGATTGAGTTCATTATGAAATACAAATCGATCGGTTATGTATATATTTTGGTATGATTCAGTTTATAGAATTATATGATAGATTTACATGCCTTGATTTAAATAGAATCATATGAAAGGATTAAGTAAATCGATAGATGATAAAAATGGTCACCTTTCAATTGGAATGTAAAAATGAAAGTCTAAATAATAAGTAGTATTAAATTGATATGCAAGCTAGAAATGATTTTTGGTTATATTACAAGTAGCTTCAATTCAACCGAATTACAAATTGGAATTGGAATTGATTAGCATGTTGGTTTATAAGTATAAGTTAAATGTATTCGAAATAAAAAATAGTTCAGTTCGCTGCGTTTCTGTCATAAGTATGTTTAGGAAACGACCGTAACATTCCTCGTTCCTAATTGGGGCGAGGGGTGTTACAGTTGCAATGGTTGCTTCCCGCCCACAAAGAAGACATAAATGTTTGAGTGTCGTTGTGGAGGCTAGCTTTCCATTTTAGAAACGCTTCAGTAGAGTTTATGGAGGATGGAGAAGAGAAAACATGGGAAGACTGAAGTAGGACAAAAGTGATGAGGAAGAAGATGAGTTTGAATGGTAACAAACAATAAGACATATAATACAATTGGTGATTTATAGCACAAACATGTTCTTGGTGCAGTGGTTAAGGCGTTGCCTTTATCCCTGCTTCACCCATGTTTGATTCTTGCTTAGCGCAGGTTTGGGGTTTTATTTTTCTCCTCTAAATAAGTGGTGATATATGTCACCACCTGATTGGATGAGGAAAATAATTTATTATATCAAATATAAATAATTAAATTCCTCCAATAAGGTGTTGACACATGTCACTACCTAATTAATTTATTTTATTAGTTTAAAATTAGGACTAAATAGAAAGAATGTGTAATTATACCCTTAATCTTTTAACTGCCACGTCACCCTACCGTTAACCTATAACGGCTGGTGGTCAAATTGCACTCAATTTAATTGTATTGTGGTACAATTGCTTCGAAAAAAGTAAGGTGGTCAAATCGCGACTTTTCCAATAATATAGTAGTCATTTATGTAGTTTACCCTTTATTTTATCACATTAGAAGCCCATTGGGCCATATCCCTCGAATTATCAACCCCTCGAACTCAATTTCAATATTTACGGGCAAATTGCCCAGTGGATACCAATATCCACTTGAGGGTATCGATACGCCCCTCTAAGTACCCACACGCAGACTATGCGTACCGAAACATGGCTCGCATGCAAAAAGGGTTAAACCAACACCATGTACCGGTATACAGGGCTGTGTATCGATACCCTTACGGTACCGATACGCCCCCAAGAGTACCGATACACAATTTCACTATTAGAATTTAAGTATGGCATAGAGTATCAGTACCTTTCTTAGGCGTACCGATACGCACTTCTATAATCACTTGTGTTTATTAACTATAACAAAGGGTATCGGTACAGGCTTTTCTTGTACTCGAAGCTTAAAAATGACTTTTAAAGTTCGGAAAATTACTTTCCAAGCCCCAACACGTAACCTTTAATAATTTTATGTTTCGTGAATTAAACGTGTCCTAATGAGGATTGAGGATGTGTATCAGTCTAAAACCCGATTCTAAGATACCCGAACCCTACCTACATAAGCAGGTGGTGCTATGTTTCAAGTTATTCACTGCCGTCAGCCGCTGGAACAGTGCCTAGTTCAGCTGGAGCCTAGTAAATTTGGGCTATATAGGAATTCATTGTATAGGCCTTCCTAATAACTACCTAATAAAACGGCCCAATATAGATATTAAGCAACCCTATGGCTAGGCACCACACAGATCTCGAATCACCAACTTGTCATAAGAACTCACTGTTTATATGATTGTTGTCTGAATTGTTACATTAATATTGTTGTCTTAACATGCCTGCCAATTCCATTGAGAAAAACCAGGGAAGTGACTTCCAATTGAGAATTGACAAGCTCTTCTGTTAAGAACACTGTAGCCTAGCAAGCACCATAAATACAAAGGACACTGACTGATTCCCCATGCCCCACTCTCTTATGATTCCTAATAACACCCACTCCCTTTTCTGACAACAATTACAACTTTCTTCGTCTTCACTGATTCCCCATTTTTCACCGTTGCTCCAAAAATAATGGTCTAATTCTTTCTTCACTCCTGCTACCTTTTCACACTTTTACAAGTTTTAAGGAGTTACAAATACAAGGACCAATACATAACATCAGGTAGGACTCAAATTTAATACCTGAACATTTATTTCTTTATTTTTAATTCCAAATTTTTTTATCTTTTAAAAAATAAAGTACAATTAATTACACCATTACCTTACTTTTTGTTAAATATGGATATGTGTTATCAATTTATCTTTAATTTTAACATGCGGGTCTTGATATCTTGGGGATGTATCGGTGGCAGCAGTGTTATTTTATCAATGAATTATTCAATTACTTTTTTAAAAAAAAATTGATCTTCAATTTTTAAATTTGACTTTTATATAGTAAAATACCACATAATATTTGAATCAAATGAGAGACTAAATTCCTAGAACTTACAGCATAGGAATTTAACTTCAAAAGATCAAAGAGTTCAGGGACCAGTGGCAGAATCAAACCAAAAAGATGAAAAAGAAAAAAGGCTTTCAAAGATCCCGAAATTCTGGGTTTTCTGATATGAAGATCATTTCATTTCGGGCTAAGATCTTCAACAGAAACGTGACTTGCCTCCATATCCTGATATCCACCTTAAAACCAAATAGTAATTATAATATCAGATATATATTTATACATACAATTCATATTAAGAAGTTTATGTAATTTCCCGCAGAGATCAGAAGATAAAGTTTCAGCTTTGCACCGGAATTTGATACGATTATTATCAACTGTCAATCTTTTGTTTACTGAAAACAAATTTCTCAAAGAATCATGACGTTAAGTGGCACGCTTTTTACATTGCCCAAAATCAATAGGACAAAGGACGAAGGTGGGAGATGTAATTTGAAGGACTTAAAAATGCAAAGCTTTCTGGCAAGAGCCAGCTGATCATAAACTTTTGTTTCAACCAGGGCCAGGGGAATAAAGATGCAGCAGACAAGATATTGGAAAAGACCAGTCAACAAATATGTTGAAAAATGGGGATCGATAGGGTACCTTACCTATTCATGGAGTTTACTGCAAAGGATCCCAAACCCTACTGTTTATTCAACGTTATGATCAAGAAAAAGGAAGAAAAGGAAAAGGAAACTGCTGGAATCGAAGGAAAGTGACCGTATCGTAACCTTCAAGTATTAAAATATAAAAAATGTTTGGGTTGGGACAAAATCTGTTTGGTTGCCGGGAAAAAAAGGTTATACGCAGAGATTCAAAGTGTTTTAAAGGAAACAAAAGAAGAAATGGAAGAAGAAGAAGAAGAAGAAAAAAGAGATTGGTTTACGTAAAGGACATGCATCCAAATTAGTCCAAGGAAGACCAGATCTAAGCCTTGATTCCAATCCCCCTTACGAGGCATTCATTTTTTTGCTCTTTTTTTATGTTTTCATTTATTTAACGTCAGGATTCTTTGAGAAATGTTTTAAACAAATATATTATTGCAAATGTACCAAATAAAATGAATATTAAGTTTCATAATTTTAAATGCAATACAAATATATGATTATTAAATTGAAATTTACTAAAAAAAAGCTACATTTAAAGTATGCTATAGTCGTTACACATAAGCATGGAGGAGACAAATGGAGGTTACAGTGTCCCTTATATGTCATGATACTGACAACAACTTAGGACGGCTAAGGGGTTTTCTTTTCCCTTGTTATTTACGAACAAGCACTCTTTTTATAAATGTTGGTCCATCGGGTTCGTCTTACTATTTATTTTTGGTCTCCAACTTACCTTTCCCTTTTCCCATCATTCGTTGATTCGTTTCCCCTTGAATTTTAATTATTACTTTTAAAAGAAACATCCTTTCACCTACATGATCACTAGACCGAGTTCCTCAACCCCCTCTCCCCTTTTTTGAATGTCTCTTAAAATAAAAATTAAAACAAAACAAAAAGGGGGAAAGTCCCAATCTCCCAACAGACATTCCAGTTGTATTCTCGTTGCTTTTGAGGTATGTTAACATTATGCGGTTCTGTTCCAAAGACATTGATAATTTAAATGTTTCGATTATCAATTTTTTGTATATAATAATAATATAGATACGAGCTTTTGAAATTTAAGAGTCGATCCATCGGCTTCAGTTTTTATTACCGTATTAATAAATTGAATATATTAAGTGTTTTTCTTATTTAACAAATTTGCATGAAGGACAATTGCCATGTATAATAAATAAATATATATACACACATGATGGTTATAAATATTAAAATACAAAAGAAACAGAGTTCTGACGTGGCATCTTGAGATTTGATCAATGTATTTATTTAATATGTGCTTTTTATAAAACATTGTCTAAGAAAAATATCATATTAGATCTATTGTAGATATAATTAACATATTAAAAATTCAAATTAATCATTACCAGTATCTGTATAAAAAAACGCCATGGTAAATAAAAGAGTTAATTTAATTTAAATAAAAATAAAACATTTTCATTCATTTTCGACTTCCAACTCGAATTATTGGATATGCTTTGATTTTCATCGGAAACGTCGGAAATAAAAAGAAAAAAGCTACTAAAACCTAAGCGGGTGGAGCCCACGAAATCCAAAGAGCCACATAACATCATGATTAATTGAGCATGTAAACATAAATGCGTATCTAATCCTTAAATCAATAATCTGTGGGTTTGGGAATTGAGATTAGATATGATTAAGCAAATCCCAGAGTTTCCAATTAAAAATACATTATAAACAGATCCTCTTTAATTACTCTCGAGTTTATTTGAGGCACAATCTTAATATGTTCACTTCTTCCCACCACTCTTCTCTTCACCGCGTGTTTTTCACGTTCAGATTAGACATCAACACAACAACCCCCACGAAATCGTGGGTCGCGTGGCGGTGAAAATAAATAAAATAAATTGCAAGGCTTAGTGTTTTGGGCTAATCGCAGTGTTTTTTGGTTTTCGTCGGCTTAACAAAGTGGGAATAGGGGGAGTATCTTTTGGAAAGCGGTGGTCGTCCCGTTTGTCGTAAGGCCCGCACCAATCTCTAGACGATCTGATTCTTTTCTCGCCCGTTGTGTGTTTTGATCATATACTTAAGAATAATTTTGTTTTTTGTTTCTTATTGTTCGGGATTTAGCATGATGAAGTGTGGGGTCATTTTTTATTTGTTTTTTCAATTCATTATTTTTCATTTAAATTGTTTGCGCATTTCTCTTTTTTGAGTACCTATCTCCCATCTTTGACTCAAAGAGCTTCTTTCTCTCTTGGTAAACTAAACCGAGTCCAAGCACAGAAGTTGGTTGCCTTGATGATTGCGGTGTGTGTACACCTTTTGCTAGTATATTGTTATTTAATTGGTTTGTATTTCATACACTCACGTTATATAAATCCATTTGACGGATTGGACTGCCTAATATAATTAATTGGTTTGTATTGTTTATCTTTTTTACTTCCATTTTGTCCCACAGGCATAACCGTAGCGTGCCCAACACCATTGCTATTCTCTAACAATGAAGAAGAGCCTTTAAAAACTCGCATAAACCAACAAAAGGTTTAACTACAATTTGATTAATCAATGTTTATTTTCGGGAATCACAAAACATGTCCCTTTTCATTAAATCCACATCATCAAGGTTGTATGCTCATCGTCAGTTTGCCTTATTCTGTAAAGATATATAGAATCCCAACTTGAAAAGGAACAAGTTAAACTTCAAACAATTTGATGGATCACATTCTCGTGTTTTCACATGTTGGGAGCTGGGACCATTAGCTCAGAACCTGACCTCCAAATGAATATACCTTTCGGGAAGCGGAAGAATTTAAGGGTAAAACAGTCACTAAAATTTTAGTATTTTCGCTCTAATCACTGGAAACTGTCGTTAAAGTTTTCTTGCTCTAAAAAACTTCTAATATAATTTAACAGCAATGTGCATATAAAATGTTCGAACAAGTGTCATTTAAAGATAATAATCTTTTTTTTTTCTCTATTGGAAGTGCTTGATGACACAACTCATTTTTTTTTGTGACAAATCCTAACTAATACCAACACTACCTATAAGGAGGGGAAATAGAACTTTAAGAGAAGGAATGAGGTGCTCCTAGTGGGTATAAAACTTATAACCTAAGAATGAATAGCTTGATGAACCGGTCAAATGTGCTTGCTCAACTCATCTAATTATTATTAATAATAATAATAATTCAAATACATTAGTACATTAATTTTTTTAATATGAGTTATATATATAGTAGAATTTATAAAAAAAAATATTATGGGATTTGTGATTAGAGCGTGGAAGAGAGACGCGGAGAAGGGGGCGTGGAAAAGGGGAAGGGGAACTATTCCATTTTCCTTGGGAGGGTGGCAGTGCCAGAGCAGAGGGGCAGAGATACGGTTACGGACAGAGGTTTTTGATGTATTGGGTATGAGAGTAATAGGGGGCCTCGTGATCGGAGAAGGCAGATCCATGGAAGACTGTTCCCGCTAGTCACGTGGGCTCTTTTGACTACCCTGTGACCAACCCCTTCGCTTTGTTAGGAGCGCCCCTTTTTCATTTTTACTCTTTCTTATTATTTGATATTATTCGTTCAAAAAAAGATATTATAATTTAAAGTAGAGTTTGTATATAGAATTTTAAGGTTAAGAATTTTAATTTTTCGATCTAAAAATAGGTATATTTAACGATTTATCAAATATCAACCATTTCTTAAGACTATATCTAAAATATTATTGTATTTACATTTTATAAATATTCATAAACTCAGCCTTCGATCATTTTCTATGGCCAAATTTTGTTGTTATTTATATTCTATACTAAATTTTGTGATTTATTATTTATTTCGGTTTAATTTAGTCCCTTTATTTTTATAAAACAACTTTCACATTAAAACATGGACATGTATTTTTATTTGAGAAAATATATGATGCACTGGCGGTGGAAATATTTTGTTTCTACAAACGTCTTAATTTTAAGGGTTAGTAATCTAATTTAGGGTTTATAGTATAGAGGTTTGGGTTTAGGGGTTTAGAATTTATAGTACGTGGTTTGAATTTAGTGTTAAGGTAAAGGGTTTAGAGGTTATGGTTTAAGTTTTAGAGTAATATTGTAGGGATTTAGGTTTTTACCTATAACCCCTAAATTCTAACTTAAACTCTAAATTTAAACCGCAGTCCCTAAATTTTAAGCACATAAACCTATACCCCTAAACTGAATCCTTAACCCTTAAAATTAGAGTGTTTGTGGAAACAAAATATTTCTACCACCAATGCATGGTATAATTATTTTTTTATAATACTAATTTAACTCGTCACGCTCACATGCATTTCTTTAATGACAGATGTGTTATTGGTTCTAAAAATATTAGGGATGGCAACAGGGCGGGGCGGGTTTTTGGCGGCCCCGAATCCGCCCCGACCTATAAGATATTATACTCGACCTCGTCTCGAATTAAAATATTAATTTA
This sequence comes from Hibiscus trionum, assembly GCA_030270665.1. NCBI lineage: Eukaryota > Viridiplantae > Streptophyta > Magnoliopsida > Malvales > Malvaceae > Hibiscus > Hibiscus trionum. Next base: position 14,129,215 of record BSYR01000006.1, read on the forward strand.
CCCGTCCCGATACAATAATCCTTAAACTCGACCTCACCCCGACCCGCCTCGAAAAATTTAAAAAATTTTAATCTTCGTCGACGGTAAATGTTAGATTCGACCAATCTTCCACCACAATCACAAATTATGGTTTCAAGGGACATCAAACTTATATAAAAAAATAAAATAAAATCAATTTTAAATTATCTACATGTTAAACTACATATTTAAAAGAATAAACTTGAATCATTGACCGTTAGAATCGAATATATTAAAACTTGAACAACATCTAACAAAATTTTACAATAAGTACGAACCAAAACAAAAAACAAAAATAGCTTAAAACTCATAAAAGTGTTTAAATATAATGATATTTTTTATAAATATAATAAAAATATATATATAAATATAAAAATGTACTGGGGCGGGAAATTTCTAGAAAATACCTGAACCCGCCCCGATCCCAAAATTTTTTAAAAAAAAAATACCTGATCAGATCGGGTCGGGTCGGGACCAAATATTTTTGTCATCCCTAAAAAATATTTATGTTAACTATTTCTATTTTAGTTAACTATTATCATTATAAAAGCGGACAGAGCCGTCCCTGGTCATGGGCAATAGGGGCGCCCGCCCAGGGCCCCTACCCTGCCCAGGGCCTATTTTTTTCGAATATTTATAGTTAAAGTTTAATATTTTTTAATATTTATTGTTTAAAATTTAATTTTTTAATAATTGTTATTAGAGTTCTATTCTTAAAATTTATTTTTCCGATATTTTTTATTAGGGGTATAATTTTTTTTAAATACTTGTTATTATAGGCTCATTTTTTTGAATACTTGTAATTAGGGGCCCATTTTTTATTATTCATTGTTATTTCAATACTTGTTATTAGGGTTCAAATTTTTCAATACTTGTTATTATGATGCCAATTTTTTAATACTTGTTACTAGGGCCCTATCTTTTCTAATATTTGTTATTAGGGCCTTACTCTAAAATTTTATTTTTTCCGATACTTGTTATTATGAGTCTAATTTTTTTTCAATACTTGTTATTTATGGTCTACTTTCCCTAATATTTGTTACTACATGCATACTCTTAAATTTTAATTTTTCAATACTTGTTATTAGGGTTCCATTTTCCCCTATATTTGTTATTACAAGAATACTCTTAAAATTCATTTTTTTTAAAATTTGTTAATAGGGACCCAATTTTTTATATATCACTTGTTACTAAAGATCTAATTTCAATTTTTTTTTTCCAATACTTGTTATTAGGGGAAAGGGTGAACAAAACTCCACTCGAAAAAATTGATTTTTTCGATTTGACTCTAAAAAAATTTCAAATAAAGTTTGAGTTGTAAATTAAAAATTCTAATAACTCAAAATTTTAGTATTTAGTAGATAAATTTTTAAGTTCGAGTCGTAAGTACTCGTAAACTCGCATAATTTGAATTTTTTTACTCAATTTAACTCGATCGAACGCTAACCCTTAATTAGGGGCCTATTTTTTAAGTTCGCCCATGGGCCACCAAAATCTCAGAAACGGGTCTGAAAGTGGAGTATCAAATTACAATAAGAGGTTAATTTTAAATGTAAATTAGGTAAAAGGATCAAAACGAAAATTTGACCTTATTCCTTCACACTGACTGAGACTGACTGGCTGACTTGCTATCTTCTTTTTCGTTCTCGTAGTTATAACTTATAAAGAGCAGTAGTATGATAGTATTTAACCACATGTACATATTCAAGTATAGACAAGTATAAGTATTTGATTAAGAGTTAAATCAAAAAAAAAAATTGGATCACTTTATTTGATGACTATTAATTTGTCATTTAAATTTTATTTAAAATTTGTGAGTCGAGTCAAGACGAATATAAATGTATATTTTATCACAATTTGTCTTTCGAGAACAAAACATATATGACAAAGAATTAATGTGATTTTTATTTTTGCAAAGAGCTGTCATTAAAAAATTAAATTGAATATACATAAAGTGGATAGATTATTTTTTAACAATGCGGAGAGATTAAATTGAAAAAGAGAATTTTTGTTGTAAAAAAAAGAAATGAAATTACACATGTGTTTTTGCGGTAATTGAAGAATATGTGGGTTAAATTTAGTAAAAATAGACTTATAACGAAGAGTAATTAAAAAATAAAAAATTCAAGTATTAAATCACAAAACAACTAAATTATTTAGCTAATGGGAAAAATGGCGCAATTTTAATGGATTTATATTCAATACACATATAAAGAAAACAAAAAAAATTTACAAGCTCATTAGTTTGAAATTAGGGTTTAGAGGCTGTGTGTTTATGTTGAAGGGTTATTAGAATTCAGGAGTTAGGCTCAAAATGTTATGGTTTAGAGTTCAATGTAATATGATTAGAGATACAGAATTTAACCTATAAACCATAAATTCTAACATCAAACACTAATTTCTAATCACAATCCATCAATTTTAAACTGCTAAAACTAAACAACTAACCCCCTGAAACTAAGATACTCATAAAAAAATTTGTTTCTATCGCATGTGTATGAAATATTTAGCCAATTTTAATATTTGAATTTTTGGTTAATTGAATTTCTAAAATCTAAATTCAAATTAAACTCGAAATCCAAACTACTAATAAGTATATTAGAATAACTCAAAATTATATATATATATATATATTATGAATATTTATATATGTGGATGTCTATCATGATAAGAACTTTATCATGGAGATTTGACTTACTTTATCATTAGGAATATTGTCTTACATCAATTAGAGTTTAATGTATTATGCACTTCTTATGCCTATAAATAGATGATTTACTAAAGACATTGTATATACAATTCTATATTTGAGAATAATACAAATCTCTCTCTTTCTCTCATCTCTTTTCTCTTTTATTCTTGTTCGTTGTTCTTCGTTATTTTATTCACAACACGTTATTAAAACGAGACTCTAACCAATTAAAGTATATTGCAACAAAAAAAACTATTGAGCCCTTTCGATTCAACTCTACACTTGACGACTATGTCTTAAACAGAAGCACCAACAGTAGCATGATTGTTGCAACTCTTACTTTATCTTTGTTGACCTTCATGCCCCATAAGTTTTTTTTAGTATTACTACAAATTTAATTTGGCTAAGGTTTAGGAGTGCAAACTTATTTAATATATTTTTCTTTCGTAAAGGTAAAACAAGTATGATTTTTCATATTTTTATTCATATAATACTAAAATTGTTTGGGGAAAATATTGCTGATGTAAACTTTTTGATTTTCTTTTTCTTTTTATTTATTTAATCCATAACTAAATAATATTATTAGTTTATTTTATTTCTATCATTATGAGATTTGATATGTTAACCATGTTTTGGGTTTTACATGTCTTTAAATGGATTGGAAAGAGACACGGCGTAAAAAGATTATGAGAAGATAACTTAGTTCATTTGTTATGTCTCCATCATCCTTTAGAAGAATATCAATATCGGTAAATTTTAATTTTAATTTTATTTTTTAAATTATAATTTTAAAGTGCGATAAATTATGGTAATTTTGCTCGAAAGCAATTGTTTTTCTACGTCGAAATCTCGACTATAGACTTCTCCTAAGGTCAGATTACAAAATTCATTTTGACAAGATTTTTGTGGGAGGCATTCCCTGAAGTGAATGCAAGCATTATGTCTATTTCATGCGATTATTGGATATGTTTCATTCCCGGAAGTGAATGCAAACATGGTAAATCACTATTCTATTCCATGCGATTATTGAATGGACATCCCGTTCTGCGAGGCTAATGGTCTCAAAGGAGGTTTTTAAAGGACTTTGTGAACTTGTTTAACAGTGTCGCGTACGAGGATTAAATCTTTATTCTATGTGATGAGGATATGTTAATAAAAACACACTTCACTTTTCACGACAAATAATGTTGTCATCAGACACAATATCGTGAAAAAGATTTTAAAGGCTCATTGGCTCTACTCCATTCCCTGAAATGAATGTAAGATTTTATAATGTAAAGAATAAATGTCACATTAGTAGTTGTGGTCATGGTCGAGGCCATGAACATAGACATTATGGTCATTTTAAAAACACTTCTACCCATCGGTAGTGAGGTTATAAGGATGACAAGAGTGATAAAAGATCATTCTAAGGAAGTAAAACCTTTTTTATTACCAATGCGATGTAATAACCCATTGGTCTCGTACTATTCGTACGCTGAAAAAAATCATCAATCATTGAATAATAAATGAAATAAAATAGAAGCAAATCTTGTTTGCGATAAATGACGAAGATAATATTTGTCCAATTTATTTGGACATTGTTGGTCCAACTCATTTGGACGTTGTTGATTTCCTTATAACCCTCGAATGGAAGAAATCATCTTCTAATTATTCTTATAAACTTGAAGAGAATTATTTATCTTTTTATTTATTTTTCTTTATGTTTATTTACTTTACACGTTAATTATTTACGTTTTATATTTATATTTATATATTATGATATTTATTTATTTTGTTTCACATGATTACTTATCAAATACAATCTATGGTGACGATCTATGCTTAACAAAAGCATAAGATATATATTTCCTTTTAATGCAAGGGATAATGTGAATACTATATTTCAAAGTACTAAAAATATTGATGCTCCAAAAGAGCAATAAGTTCTTGAAAGCACATTATAAAAAGTAAAGAATTGCAAATATTGTAATAATTATCGTTGATGATAATAATATCGTCACCACTAGAAGTGAAAATTTTAAGAGAGCAACATGAATTCGTAAAATATTCCTTTGGAAATTATAGATAACATATGTTATTGATAAGCTCTCAAATATGACACTTTTTAATTGATATTTTCCAAGTTTTTAGGATTTATTGCTACCTAATCCATTTCATTCTGCTATATTTTATGCAAGGGATCTAATTCTGGAAAACAACAGCAAAAGAGGGCATTTCTGCAGTTTTTATTATAATTCTGTCATGACTGGCATCATGGGCACGACGCGGCTGACGTGGCAGTTGCGTGGCGACTTCTAGAAGCTTCTGGAAAGTTCTGAGAGATCTTATCAGCTTATCCATTTAGATTTCCTGCATTTAAATTTCAAAACATTTGAATTGTTTTATCTTTACTTTATTATTTTAAATTTTCTTATCTTTTATCTTTGTAAATCCAAGCCTATAAATACCACTCCTTGGTAAAGGCTTAGGCATCAATCAATTAGTTATCATCTCTTAGCTTTGAGTATTTTTTTAGTTTTTTCTTTGTAAATAGTTTTTAGCTTTAATAAAAGTTATTTTCTTTTATTTTTCCTTGTTCTATTTATTTTATGTTATTTAATTACTTTTCTAAAAACCAAGTTAAGTATGATAATTAATATCATGCTTAGCTAAGTCTTTTAAGCCAAGAACAAGCCAAGTCAATTCGATTCGTGAGAATTGAACTTTGCTTAAATTCTTTTGGGAAATCATTTTTATCTTTCTGCTTAGATAGTTTGGCAATCGGCCTTACTAAAGGTTTTTAACCGTTTTTCAAATCAAAAAGAGCTCGTTGGTCTGGAATCGTTTAAAAACATAGTTGGGAGGAAGGATCGGCCTGTGGTAAATTTCGACTTCCTGTGAACACTCTTAGCGGCGGTCCGCTAAGGAAAGATAAAATCAGAAGCGATTCTATTTTAGACAATTTCTGAGTCGGGTTTTTCTTGCTTTTATTCTAAATATTTTAACGGCGATAGACGTGGTTGATCTATTTAAGAACCATCTTTCGAAGATAGACTTGGGAGGATTGGTTACTCGAGAGAGAAACAAGTTACGACAGGTTGGGCCTCGTAAACTGTAACCGACATGATCCCCGAAATAAAAATATATTTCAGTGATCGAAAGAATTGAAGGAGCTGGTTCGAGGCTATTTTGCATTCTTGAATTTTCTTTATTATTATCTGCACTTTATTTATTTTCTTGCTCAACATTTCAAACATCCCCCCTTTTCCTTTTAACGCCTACTTGCAGATATTTTCTGGACAAAAAGGCTAACAGGATCAAGTCACTAAACTGAAAAATCTCCCTGTAGATCGACCCTCTTTCCCTATATCTACTTAATTTCTTTATTTTATTGTTAGTCGAAAGAGGTTAATTTATTTATTTATTTTGACGGGTAAACGATGACTTGTCAGTTATCAATTGACATTTGAAATAAATCAATGTGGATATAAGTTTCGGTAGCAAAAAGTCAGTTGAAAGCTCTAGAAGTACTATATATTGCTACCAAAAGATAATTTTCAGTAAAACCTTCGAAAGAGGTAAATATATTCCTATTCAAAGGAACAATTTCGATAGTCGTACTAGACATGTACGAGTGAGATTGAATCACATGTTATGGTAAACCAGAAGTTTACCAATTTCAAAATGTATATACACACTTGTATATAGTTTGCATGATCGGTTAGACCATCCTGATCAATAATGATGCGAAAGCTATTGAGATTTATATGCACATTTATTAAAAGAAGCTTACCAAATTCAAAATGTATATATACACTTGTATATAGTTGGCATGATCGTTTAGACCATCTTGATCAATAATGATGCGAAAGCTATTGAGATTTATATGCACATTTATTAAAAGAATATGAAGTTCTTGTGGTGCTTGTTCTCAAAGGAATTAACTAAATTCTACTTATTGAAAGAACACGAAGTTTTTGTGTTGCTTGTTCTAAAAAATGATTAATATCCCACTTATCCAAAGAACTTGAAGTTCTTGTACTAAAGTTGAGACTACATGTCTTGCATATCTGAATGAAATATGGGTCCATATATCCACAAATGTGGAAAGTTTTATATGAATTTAGTAGATGCATCTACATTATTTTATCAACTTACAACCATAAGTTTGTGAGATTAATTCTAAAAGGATTCAGATTATGCAATTAGACAATTCATCTTGCAAAAGTTACTGGGTTTATATTTTAGGCTATATCAGTTGTTACAAAGCCCATTGATTATAAAAAATACAGTTTAGCAAAATTTCAATTGGATGTCTCCTCTTTAATAGCTAAACTATGAGAACAAAAGAGTTATTATTTATATGATGTTTCCATATAGAAACACTTATACGCATCAAGCCAACGAGTTATAATAAACTCCCAATTATGATTGGTTTTTTGGTCAGAAGCCATACATTTCAAATTTTATAATTTTTGAATGTGCGATATAAATTGCTCCACCACAACGCACAAAATGGGTAAATAAAAAGGGTTGAAAATATATATTGAGTACGAGTCTCCTTTTATGTTTAAACTCTTAAACATTAATTTGAGAATCATTTATGAGATGATTTTTCTCAACGTTAGGGGGAGAGATTAATCAGCTGGATAAAGAAGGAAAATTAATTATCATTATGTAGATCCTCGAATATGAATTAAAAGTTCATAAGATATTTCAAGTTATTGTATGTCATCTGCCAGACATATTTGCTAACATAATGAGAGTAATCAAGTCTCATATACCAGCTGAAAATGCTCTAAGTTTAAATTACATCTTAGAGCGAATGGATGTAAATCATGCCTGAAGCATTATAGTTGAAATTGGTTCCAATGATCAAAATTCTCGTAAATAGAAAGTAGTATGAGATGGTCATATATTGGAGGCGGATGCTTCTGAAGAGATCCAAGATATAACTAATTATAAAACTCTCGAAGAGTTTCAAGTACCTGAAATAAAGATTGAAATCTTGAAGAGATCTCGATGAGTTATGTCACTACGAGAATGGAACCAGAAAATTGAAAAGTTGTCGACAACGATTTTGCAAATAATTTTACATAGAATACTTCTATAAAAGTAAATAAAACAAATGAGGATCTTGTATAGAAATTTATTCATAATTATAGATATTAAATTGGCCAATGTAAAAAGACGCTTTGAACTTCTAAAAGAGAAGTATTTGGATCAGTAGTCCAAACACCTAAAGGTGTAATGCAAGTGAGACACAAATAAATAGTCTTAAATACGACTTGAATTATGATTTATGAAAAATTTTAATTACTTTAAGGTGGATGCAATTACTTTGGCAGTTATGAAATATTTTATATGCGTCTAATTATTTTGTGGATCCCTGTTTATCCTTGAAGAATTTAAAATGCTAGAAGCATTCGGAAAATTTCGAGGAAATTTATTTAGACATGTCTCATTTAATATTTTGGCGCATTTGGTACAATTGCCTTAGTGAGTACTAATTGAGAAAATACTATAAGAATGATCATATTTTCTTATGCTTTTATAAAAAGAGTCTGGATCAAGATTTATTACGATAATTTAAATATTATTAGAACTCCTGAGAGCTTTCAAAGCATTTGGTTATTTAAGGAAAATATTTGAGAAAATGAATCTTGAGATGTGGTTTTGTTTCGACCTAAAGATTGAGTATTTAAATATGCGTTTTTGTCTATGAATGAACACATGATGAAAGAATCTTATCGAGATTCAATATGAATAAAGCATATCCATTGAGTACCCCAATAATTGTAAGATTATTGGATGTGAATAAAGATAATTATATCTTTTCTTGGTCTTGAAGCAACACATATCAGTTGGTCAAGAAATATCCATGGATATACAAAAATCACTACCTTTAGATCTTCAAACATTCATCGATGTCTCCTCAAATCTTGTAGAAATAATTGTTATGCACGAGGGAAGACAAAAATGTGTTTGGCTAAGACCATTGTTCCAACACATCTAGAAGATATGTGGTTTACTTTCACAAGATATGATACAAATGCTATCTTGTGTAGAGATAATGAAAGGTTGATACATCATGAAAAAAATTACTCTAAAGTTTTATCCCTCGCGATCTTTAGAAGAAAAAAAGTATTCAAGATTGAATTATGAAGATTCAAAGATCTTTTGTGGTGTTTTCATGAGGGGAGTAAATACGCGTTGCACTCTTTTTCCCTTAACCGATGTTTTGTCCCAATGAGCTTTCCTAGTAAGGTTTTTAATGAGGCAACATGTTATGCGTATCAGAGATGCGTGTACTCTTTTTCTTTCACTAAAGAAATTTTTTATCTATGTGGATGTCTATCATGATAAGAACTTTATCATGAAGATTTGACTTACTTTATCATTAGGAATATTATCTACATTAATTAGAGTTTAATGTAGGGTAATCTTCACTGATGGTCACTTTTGTTTTGGGTTTGTTTTATTATGGTCACCCGAATTCAAAAAAGATTATTTTGGCCACTTACGTTCGAAACCGTTTCTGTTTTGGTCACTGGACCGTTAACCTCCGTTAATTAAAAATAAAAATTTCTAATTTGACCCCCAAACTTTCAAAACTTCATTTTTTACCATCTTCCTCAATCTACTTTCCTTGCGCCTGAATCACAGTACTTCCCTCCCTAAAAGTTTCCGAGTTCAATAAGTTACAGTACTTGCTTCTATGTGAATTAATTTTATTAGCTAACACGGTCAAGTTTTGCCAACCACACCCCTTTACAACCCCTGCAACATGGTTTTCAGGTACGTCAAATAATGTCAAATGCTTGAACATGACATGTTTTATATACAAGCACTAACAAAACAAAACGAAACACGATACGTATACATGAATCATAAGCTCTTTCTTTTCAAACCTGATAAGACGCCTTGTACGGCATCGATCGCTATAGAGACGACGAGCAATGGCGTCATCTTTGCGAATCGATCGATTATTGATTTTCTATTGCTGAAGAAACCAGACCAGATATCGTGTCCCAAGGCTAACGAGAGAACAATTGCAAGCACGAGTAGGATCGAGAGCTTGAGAGCCACTGCCATAGCATGTTTCGCCTTGTTTGGATTTCCAGCTCCCAATTCATTTGACACTCTTGTGCTGTAAAAAATTATAATTAAATCAATTATATATACTCGTATCTAACACTTACGATTCGAGTCCGAATAATATATCAAAACCAGTGCAAGAGAACTAACCTTGCTGCAGCACTAAGGCCATATATGATCATGTAGGCAACATATTCCGTATTGACACTACAGGTGGAATCAAAATGAACAAAAATGGATGTATAAGAAAATATATGATGAAAAGGGAAAAGAGAACAAACTACCATATTGCAATCAATGAAGTTGTTATTTCTGGATTTGGCATCAAACCAACTAAGAACACAAGAATCTCAAATGCCCAGCACTCTAAACTGGTAAAATATTCGAGTGTGAGTATTCGATACGATTACGTATACGTCGGATGTATAAAACTTTTGAGAAAAATGACATTACAAGAAAAAAAAACTCACCAAACCATTGTTGCAGAAGGAAGTGCTAATTTGGAATATTGTATGATGTAACGAAACGATTCAAAAGACAGTCCATTCCATGTGTTCTTAAATTTGTCGGCGAAAACGACATATAAAGCTAAGGAAAGAAAAGATATCCATATTGAAGGGGAATATCCCTGAGCCATTATGTTCGATTCTCCCATGGTAGTGTTGTTTGTTGAAGCACCTTTTCTGTTATCCAACCTAGAAAACAGGCGCAAGGAATTGGGTGCTTGAGTTGACAACTAGAGGAAAGAATTCATGAGTACGGTGATATACACACACAACTAATAAAATTAATTCACACATAGAAGCAAGTACTGTAACTTATTGAACTTGGAAACTTTTAGGGAGGGAAGTACTGTGATTCAGGCGCAAGGAAAGTAGATTGGGGAAGATGGTAAAAAATGAAGTTTTGAAAGTTTGAGGGTCAAATTAGAAATTTTTATTTTTAATTAACGAAGGTTAACGGTCCAGTGACCAAAACAGAAACGGTTTCGAACGTAAGTGGCCAAAATAATCTTTTTTGAATTCGGGTGACCATAATAAAACAAACTCAAAACGAAAGTGACCATCAGTGAAGATTACCTTTTAATGTAGGATGTACTTCTTATGCCTATAAATAGATGATTTACTGAAGGCATTATATATACAATTCTATATTTAAGAATAATACAAATATACTTCTTTCTCTTATCTCTTTATTCTTTTATTTTTGTTCGTTATTCTTCGTTATTTTATTCACAACAATATATATATATATTATTACGATCCAGTCGAATTTTGATTGCTTTTTATATAGATATAATTTTCACAATTTTTTTAATCTAGCTGTAACATGCAACCTGGGTCCCCCATTGTCTATCATCTATTCATCTTTATTTTCTGGGTTGCTATATATACGCATGTACATCTCTCCGTTTGCAATTCACGACAACGTAGACTGCAGGTGCTGACTGCTATTTTCGATATTTTATTTGCTTATAAAGCTACCAGACAACTCCACTTCTCAGTCTTCCCTCCCCTCTCTCTCTTACAAGTTTTCATTCAAAGACTTTATTATTGCACTTGGGTCTCAGTTAATACTATTTGGCTCGTACTCCCCTGTCATTGCCCTTTAACTATAAACTCACCTTCCCCATCTTCAATTTCATTATCCCTGTTTTTCTTTCTCCTCTCCACTTGTTTCTCCATCTACATAGTGCTGAATTTGAGGTGAAAGGGTTGTTTAAATCAAGAGAAGAAAGAACTTGGAGAGAAAGAAAAATGATGCACAGGTGCAGTAGCTCTCAAGGAAACATGGTGGGACCGTGTTCATGTGGCTTGTTGCATAGCCAAAACAACTCCTTCCCGATGCTGTTTTCCATGCCGGACCACAAATCTTACGATGAAACGGATATGTATAACGCTTTTACGTCCTCTTCGTCTTCTTCGGTTGATTGCACTCTCTCCTTGGGAACCCCTTCTACTCGTCTCTGTGAAGACGGCGACAGGCGTTCACGCCACGACCGCCGCTCCGGTAATTCCTGCATGTGGGACTTGTTGCAGAACAAGAATACGCATGGTTATTCACAGCACACGACGAAAGCTGGCCGTGGAAGCAGTGGGAATGGCGGTGGCAGCTCGGGCAATGATCCTCTCCTCGCTCGTCGTTGTGCTAACTGTGACACGACTTCTACACCGCTTTGGAGGAATGGTCCAAGAGGTCCAAAGGTATTCGAGTTTACAAATTTTAATGCTTCTTTCCATTATATTGTTTTCGTTGTCTCAGATTTTCATTTTTGTTTTTTGTTTAATATTACAGTCGCTTTGCAATGCCTGCGGAATTCGATTCAAAAAGGAAGAAAGGAGAGCATCGGCAGCAAACGCAAACGCTTCCATGGTGGAGCAGCAATATCACGGCTATAACAACGGCGGCAACAACAACAATTCATGGGCTTCAATGCAATGTTTCTCATCGCCCGTCAATGAAATCAAGTTCATCGAAGACGGCGATCCCTTCCTTTCTTGGAGATTCAACGTCACCGATAGGCCAACAAGCCTTGTTCATGACTTTACAAGATGAAAAAGAAAAAGGAAAGAAAAGAAACCCCACGCCATTGACGGTCAAGATCATGTAGCAATGACCAAAACGTATCACGATGTTGATGTTGATGGGGATTTTGTTTTACGACGGTGATAGTGAGATATGGTCTTCGTTTCGTCTAGTCAAATTTCCCTTTTCTTTCTTTTAGTTTGTTTGCCTTGTTTGTCTTCTATATCTTGAGTAAGAACGGGATAATTCTATGTTCTTAGCTACTTTTTTTAAGTTTTCTTTAACTTTAATTTCTTTCACTTTCAGTTTTCTATGAAAACCTTTCTGTTTGAAGAGACTTCCACTTTTCCCTTAGTTCTATCAGATATCATGATCAGCAGTTCAGCACCGTTAGATTTGATTACTGATTTCCCTGATGTAATGTAATAGTTATACGACGTGTAGTTAGCTTACATATGCAAGAAAAAAGTACTTTTTTTTCTTCATGTTATATGAACTGAAGTTTACTTCACCTGGGACTCTGGGCATTGAAGCTGCTACATCTTGTTGTTGGTTCTTTCTCATTTCTCTGAATTTCACAACTGAAAGAGAGAGTTAAGAGAGATAAAAGGGAATTCATTTGGTTTCATTGTCGTTGGAATTATTACGTTTGATTCTTGTCTGGGCGATAGATAAATCTGATCAACCAATTGCTTTGTGTTTAGCAATCTGTGATTGTTCTGAGCCGGGGAGGACACTGTTCGGTTCAGACGCATAGGAATGCAATTTGTCGTATTAGGCTTTTTGGGGTTTGCCGGTTTGGCCTTTTCCGAAACCAAAACTGATACTGATATGGTCATATTCTTGAAATCTTGACCGTCAATTTGGCCTCTAATGCTCCACCGGTCCACCTTGGGACACTCCAAAATGCAAACCCTTTATTTTTATCCAATGCAATTGTTTTTATGTTTTCATTTCTGATTTGTTGTGTGTTTAGGTAGAAATCTGGCGTCAAATGTTTTTATAATACTATGTTTCAGTGGCATCATTCTCAAATCCATGAAGATTGATTCCCTTTGTCTAACAGAGTTCAAAACGCCATTCGATTTCTCTTAGATTATGGAATTTATGAAACTACATTTTTATCCAATATTTAAAACATTTATTGTTTTTTAAATTAAAGAAATATATATCACTTGATTACTGAGACTATGATATTATGGGTTATAATCTTTTTCTTTTAATGATTACCCAGGATTAAAGTGGTACCATATATTTTTAAGATAAACAATTAATGGATGAATAAATATTTGATAATAAAAATACATGTGATAAATCAAGATGGTAGACAGTTTGATATTGGTTAAGCAGATTTTGAATTTAAGGTTTTGTGTATGTAAATTTTTTTCTTAAAAGACCTACCCACCAAAATTAAAAATACAATATGAGTCAGTTCAAATTAGTCAGAACAAAGCCTCAAAAATCGAGACAACATCTAAAAAATACGTGCGGTAATATTTCGTCCATAGGAGAAAATAATTATGCAATAAAGTTTATGGTGAAGGCCAAGGGGAGTATAATTAACAAAGGAATGTTTGGTAAGAATAAGCTATAAGCATAGAAGCCACATTTCAAGCTGAATACGGAATCTCAAGTGGGTTGTTCAACCTTGGAAGGAGCAACCAAACCCCACATTTTAAATTTTGTGGACAGATATTGTCTATATTCGGCAATGATCAGTTCCACGTTAATTTTATTTTTAATTGAGTTCATGTGTATTTTTAATTATATAATATGTTTGGATTTTTAATAGATGTGTTAACAAGTGTAATCTTCAACGTTTGCACATTAAATTAATTTTTATTTATTTATTATTGTTTTAGTTAAATTATATTTTCATTTTCTCCTTTTTAATTAAATTAATGTCACCTTAATATAAATTATTACATTCATAATATTTTTCATAAGGTTAATGTGGTAATCTACGTGAAAATTTATATGTATTACATTGTTGTCGTGACGTTATGATACGTTAGTAAATAAATTCAAAATTATAAGAAAATATGTTTTGAAAAATAATTTATTATAAAATAACATAAGATCAGGGATGGACCGAGAGGACTGGCGGGGACGGTCGCCCTCCTTAAAATTTTAAAATTCTCATACGAGTAAGAAATTTTTTAAAATTTTTCTATGTATTTTCTACTAAAAATCTATTTTCGCCCCCTAAAAATTTATATGTTCACACCTAACTTAAAGTCCTATGTACGTCCCTAAATAAGATGGCGCATATTGTTGCTTCATCAATGAAGTACACATTGGTAGTCACATAGGCAACCACATTATTGTAATAATCAGGGACGGAGCCACAGTTCCAATGGGAGGGGCTGTGGCCCCTCTCGGGTAGGGGAAATTTTTTTACCCTTTGATTCCTTATATTTTTCTTGAAAAAATTGGGATAATTGTGAATTTGCACCCACCTTTTAAAATTTATGTTTTGTCTCCCAACTTCAAATTCTAACTTCGTCCCTGGTAATAATATTTAATTTTCTAACCACCATTATTGTTTAAATCATAGTAATTTGATTAGAAATGAAAAGTTGAAAGTCAAAATTAATTAAAGAAAATAAGAAAAGCTAAATTAACGATGCATGTAAATTAACAAACATATGAAGGGACTGATGGATAAAAATAATAAATTCATTTTCCAAAAAAATTAAAATGATTCCAATGGTAAAAACACACATATCATTAGGGCCGGCAATTATCATGGATAGTGGCCCACCTGACTCACCCGATCCAATTAAATGGACGAAAATTCGATGAAACGTAGATTTGATCCGTTTGAAGTAGGTGGCGGATGGAGCGGGTGATGAGTTCGGGTGAAATTTGTTAACCCACCATCCGATCCATCACTCGCCCCATCCATTGATATAATATTAATTTTAAAAAATATTTTGAACCTTAGACTTTTTTAAGCTTTTGTTTATTGTTGGGAAATGAATTTTTTGTTTATATAGGTTATGTTGTATGTAAGATTATTTGAAAATTTAGAATTTTAATAATAGTTGACTTTAATGTATTAAATATTAAATATTTTTATTAAGATTTTGCATGTATTTTTAACTATAATTTTCTAATAATAGAACCCATTTATGATCCGATCCACCCGCCTCATCCGCGATTGATGGGTGAAGCGGATTTGAGTCAATGATCAAGCGGGTGGTGGGTGGGTTGGGTGACGATTTGAGATACGGATGATGGGGTCAGTGAAGCTCCAACCCACCCAAATCCGACCCGTTGCCAGCCCTACATATCATGCCTATTCAATATTAAAATTAATGGATGAGTCTGTCACGTTCGACAAGCACCGATGAGCACCACTAACGACGAGCACCGATGAGCACCATTAGTTCAATTTATAAAGATTAAAAATCTAAATGACTCACCGTATAATTATAGATTGTTTAAAAATCAAAAGGTAAATTAATTAAAATATATTATTTTATTTTTAATTTTCTTTTAAACATAGATCAAAATA
This sequence comes from Hibiscus trionum, assembly GCA_030270665.1. Classification (NCBI taxonomy): domain Eukaryota; kingdom Viridiplantae; phylum Streptophyta; class Magnoliopsida; order Malvales; family Malvaceae; genus Hibiscus; species Hibiscus trionum. Next base: position 14,145,051 of record BSYR01000006.1, read on the forward strand.
CATATCTACCCCTAAATTATTTAAAAATCTTTATAAATTAAATTAATGGTGCTCATAGGTGCTCGTTGTTAGTGGTACTCATCGGTACTCGTCGAGCGTGATAAATTTTACAAAATCATTATAGTTATTTAGAAACCTTAATTTATTTATTATCCATGTTATATTAAAATATTATTGTATACATTTAAATTTGAATATAATATCATTTATTAAATTTTGCTAAATATCTAAATCAACAAGCCAGCTTTTTAAAAAAATAATAAGAAAAATGAATCACTTGAATCTCAGCGGAGAAGAGAATGTTGATATCCTAAGTAATTTGAGTTTGAGTAATTTATCTGTACGATTTGTATATATTATTGAAAGACTAAAATAGATATTATCTTGTAATCACATCAGACAATAAAACAAAATATAAATACAAGTATTTTAATTTATTGTCTGAAAAGAGAAAAATAAAATAAAAAATCGAATGGTAAATATTCAAATCCATTAAATACTTTCAAGGAGAAATAAATCAAATCATCTACAGAGAGATTTGAACTCTCGCGAATGAAACCCATAAATATCTACACCAGAAAAAAATATGGATAAAAACTCTACGCCCATTTTCTGTGCCTCTTTATATGCTCTAACACTTTTTCTGCGAGGTCAAATGAAACACTTAGAGATGTTGAAAATAGAGTGACATGGCAGCCAATTTTGTAAATTTTATGAAAGGTTCACCTTTATATGTGTGCTAGAAAATGCTAAAGTTCTAAGAATTTTTTGTGTCTCATCTGAAGGCTGCGTTTTTGGTACACTAAGAACTAAAGCAGCCTAAACCCAAGTTGCAACAGTAGTTATTATATGATACCTACAATCTCACCGTCTATAAACCCCTTCGCTAGGATAAAGAAAGTCTAGTTCCACAATATGTGGAATAAAAATACAAAAATACTTGGTCATGCACACTTCTTTTACATAATGCAGTTGAAAAAATTGCCAACAAGAGCACCTGGTCAAAAAATCAGATATTAAAAAAAATACAAACTAAACTTTTGACAATACTACTAAAGAGCCCCATTTGTAGCCACTGCTACTACACTGATATAATAATTTTTCTCCCGCTGCTCCATTATTCATTCCTTTAGACACAACAAAGCAATTAAATTGATCACTACAAGAATCTAAATTCAAAAGCAACTTTAATTACTGTAATATAAAATTCAGGTGACAAAAAACAAAACAAACACAATAAAATTAGAGAATTGAACCATAATAACAGAAAATATAAAAATGTGCACCTTATGAAGGAAATAAGACGAGATTTATAAATTTGAGCAGAGAATCCAGTGCCATCATCCATTATAAGGGCCCATAGATTTTGACAGGAAGTTGCACAGCTAATAAATAAGCCATCTTTATTTCTTTCTTTGATGTGCTCGCAAGCCTTCCATCTGCCACATTATAGTGATACCTGCAACCAAATGACAAGTTGAACTTTTACCCTCAAACATTTTTTGTACCAAGGCACCTAGATCTTTAATTAATTAGGAATATATTTAAATTGGAGAAAGATGACCATAAAATGAACCAAGGTATGAAAAAGTAACTGAGGTTCAAGGTAAGTAAGTCACTAAGTAATTATCATGAACTAATGACTGGGGTTCAAGTAGATTATAAAGCATTCCTACAATTGAATTAGAAAAATTTGGATAACCTGAGTCATATACCTTTGTTTCATAGGTCTACGAGCATTGTAAACAGTAATTCATTGTGTCGTTGGCATGCCCAAACGAAGCTTCTTCTTTGTTTGTTCATCTTTCTTATCTATAGACAGATGGTGTAGAGATGTTTGTTTTGATATAATAATAGAAAAAAATATTTTGGACTAAATTGAAAAGATTTCAAAATTTTAATAAGTCCAAACAACTTAAAAATATGTTTGATGAATCTTACAAGGCTTTAGAATGATTTAAGCAAAACAAATGTTTTTCAAGCCACCGTACCGATACGGTATACACCGTATCGATACACTTTAGGGTATCAGCTACAGGAAAATTCTAGTAGCCAAAACTCGTACCGATATGGAGTAGGGCCGTACCGATACGTTATGAAGCGTATCGAGACCCTTTGTTTTATCCCAACAGCTCTTTCAACAACCCCCAACGATTTGATTTCAACGATTTTTTAAATGATAAGACGCATCGATACGCTACCAACCGTATCGATATGGTCAGGCTATTTAATGCTCAACGACTCTTTCCTAAAGAGACCGTATCAATACGGGTTCCCTGCGTATTGTTGAGTGCATAAATGTTCTATATTTTAACCCTCATTTACCCATATTATTGAAGCACCCAAGCATGTTTAATTGCATTTTAGAATAGATTTTACATAAACATTACAAATGGATAATATTGCACAGATGCTGCTGAATTTGGTTTATTCTTGCAGGTACCTGCCGTGGCAGCAATCCAAGGCAGCAAAGGATCAGAAGTTAGCTACAGAGCTGGAGCAAATGAGTGAAGGAGACTTTCATTCACAACGCTATCGTCACATCTGCTGTGACAGAAGAGTCGACAGTGAAGACTAATGGTGAAGAAAAATGCAAAGTAGAGTTCGACTGATAGAGCATTTTAAGCCTGATTTTTGTGGACAACTTGCATAACTGTTAGAGCCCAGAAGCACAAGGAAGGTCTGGTCCTAAGTTTGAGGAAAAGGTCAAAGCAAGAAGATAGGGCGATTTAAAAGACATCTACTCAGAGATTTAGTCTTTAATAGAGTTGTACTTTAATTCAAACTTGTATTCTTGGCCATTAAGAAAACTCAAGACCAAGTGTAAAACCTATGTTTGATTTTGATATAACTAGATCTTTAAGGATCAATTTGAAAAACTTAAAATTGTTTTTATAAATCCCTTAACAAGTTTTAAAACACCAACACTTTAAAACTGATTTGTAAAAATCAAACTCAAAATATTTTCTAAGTGTTCTAAGCCAAAACTATTGAAAAACGTCAAAGAGTATCGATACCCTTCCAGGTGTATCGATAACATTTTGCAAAACTTGGCTACTGGAGGAACACGTATCGATACGGCAAACCCTCGTATCGATACGCCCCTGTATTAAATCTCAAAGAGTTTGAATAGCGTACCGATACGGCAAACCCCCGTATCGATACGGGCTTTATAATTTTTAAAGTATTTAAGTCGGTTTAAAAATATGACCATTGGTGTCAGTTGGTTGGTAACCAAACTTTAAAAAGTCGTTGACCCGTATCGATATGCCTAACCCCCATACCGATACGAGTTTAGACAGTGAGCTAAGTTCAGAAAATAGTATCGATACGGCCCTTGCCGTTTTGATACCCAGTACCGATACGCTTACGCGCGTATCGATACCCCTTATTAAATGCACACAACGACTCTTTCTTTTCTGAGACAGGTACCGATACTCCTTCCCGCGTACCGATACCGGTAGCTGCAGAAGTGCATTAATGGTGGTAAGAGAGGGTTCCAACGGCTCCATTTATGTTCCCAACCACCCAAACGGCTAGAAATCAATGAGGAGGTATAAAAGACATATCTAAAAGCTACATCAACAACTATTGATCTTTAAGAAAACAATTATTCATCAAATCCAAGCAATTGTGCTAAAATTCCTATTTGTCTAGAAATCCCAATTGTAATCTTCATTCATACTTTGTCAAATTGGGTTGAGTGCTTGTATTGGGGCTATCATTTGTATTGAGAGATACCTTATTAGCCATCAAATTTCTTTGTTCAGTTGTGTGAGGATTGGGTTGATTTTTGGGTAGAAAAATCAACCAAAATTGTAAAGGGTTGCCTCCTTGTCCTAGAAAAGGGGAAGAACAATTTAGTGGAATTGTTGCAAATCCTTAGTGAAGCTAAGGTAGTGGATGTAGAGTTCATTTGGAACTTGAACCACTCTAAATCTCTTGTCCATCATTTTTAATTTGCAAATTTCCACCACACAACTTTAAAATTTCCAATTCACCCCCACTCTAAATGTAGAGTTTTTAAATGAAAATGGTATTAGCCATAATTTTTCGGCTCCTCGAACTCCTCAACAAAATGGGGTAGTTGAGAGGAAAAATAGAACTTTACAAGAAATGGCTAGAACTATGCTTTGTGAAAACAATTTACCTAAATATTTTTGGGCGGAAGCCACAAACACCGCTTGTTATATTGTAAATCGAGTAATGATTAGGCCAATTTTAAAGAAAACACCTTATGAGATTTTAAAATCCAAAAAGCCTAACATTAGCTATTTTCACCCTTTTGGGTGCAAGTGTTTTGTTTTAAATAATGGAAAAGACAACTTAGGTAAATTTGATGCAAAAAGTGATGAAGCCATTTTTATAGGTTACTCTTTAACCTCTAAAGCCTATCGAGTATTTAACAAAAGAACTTTAGTAGTAGAAGAATATATTCATGTTGTATTCGATGATAACCTCCTTCCCAGGAAGGATTCTTGTGATGATGATGATGTAGGGATCATAAATGCCTTTGATGGAGGTCAAACTTCAAAGGAGGATGAGATTCCAACAAAGGAAGAGGACTCACAAGATCCACCTCTTGAAGCCTTGAAGGACTTGGCTATTGAGGAAAAGGAAGTGAGCTACCCAAGGGAGTTGAACTATGTCAAAGATGGTGAAATCTTGGGTGATCCATCCAAGGGGGTAACCACTCGTTCTTCTCTTAGATTAATGAATCATGTTGCATTTATCTCATGCATAGAGCCTAAAAATATAAAAGAAGCATTGAAAGATGACTTTTGGATTATGGCTATGCAAGAAGAGTTAAATCAATTTGAGAGAAGTAATGTATGGACATTAGTGATAGGCCTAGTAATCAATCTACAATAGGAACTAAATGGGTCTTTAGGAACAAACTAGATGAGAGTGGTAACATTGTGAGAAATAAAGCTAGACTTGTAGCACAAGGTTACACTCAAGAAGATGGAATAGATTTTGATGAAACCTATGCACCCGTAGCTAGAATGGAAGCCATTAGGATGTTGCTTGCATATGCATGTTATCATAATTTCAAGCTTTTTCAAATGGATGTTAAAAGCACATTTTTAAATGGTTTTATAAATGAAGAAGTGTATGTGGAACAACCACCGGGTTTTGAAGATTCAAAATTTCCAAATCATGTTTTCAAACTTACCAAAGCACTTTATGGTTTAAAACAAGCTCCTAGAGCTTGGTATGAAAGGTTCTCAAATTTTTTGATTGAAAAAGGATTTGAAAAAGGTAAGGTGGACACTACACTCTTTATAAAAATGTATAAAAATGACATCTTAGTAGTTCAAATTTATGTTGATGATATCATTTTTGGTTCTACTAATGAATGTCATTGTCAAGAGTTTGCTAAGTTAATGCAAGGTGAATTTGAGATGAGCATGATGGGGGAGCTCTCATTCTTTTTGGGACTCCAAATCAAGCAAAAGAAGGATGACACCTTCATCAACCAAGCAAAATACATAAAGGATATGCTCAAGAAGTTTGGCTTGGAGAATGCAAAGCCTCAAGCCACTCCTATGAGCTCATCTACAAAGCTTGACAAAGATGAAGGAGGTAAGTGTGTTGACTCTAAACTTTATCGTTCTATGATTGGATCTTTGCTTTACCTTACCGCAAGTAGACCGGATATATTGTTTAGTGTTTGCTTGTGTGCTAGGTTTCAAGCTAGTCCTAGAGAGTCTCACCTTATAGCCGTTAAGAGAATCTTTAGATACCTTAGAGACACTCCTTGTTTAGGTCTTTGGTATCCTAGAGACTCTACCTTCAACCTTCATGCTTACTCGGATGCGGATTATGGGGGTTGTAAAATCGATAGGAAAAGTACTTCGGGAACTTGTCAATTCTTAGGTAGTATGCTCATATCTTGGTTCTCTAAGAAACAAAATAGTGTAGCCTTATCTACCACCGAAGCCGAGTACATATCCTTAGGGAGTTGTTGTGCTCAAGTCCTTTGGATGAAGCAACAACTCTTAGATTATGGAATTAAAGTTGAAACCATACCCCTAAAATGTGACAACACTAGTGCAATATGTTTAACAAAAAATCCCATCCAACACTCTAGAACCAAACACATTGAAATTAGGCATCATTTCATTAGAGATCATGTCCTTAAGGAAGATGTTGTTATAGAGTACGTAGACACCTTGAATCAATTAGCGGACATATTTACAAAACCCTTAGACAAAAAGCGTTTTTGGTCCCTTAGGAGAGAGATAGGTCTAGCTAGCCTATCTTGACCTTTTAGGACCTTTTTTGTGCTTAAATATGCTTGATCTTGTGAAATGCCATGTTTGTATGCTTAGACTCCCAATTTCATCCATGCCTACAGTTAGGGGGAGTATGGTTCTGTTAAAATATGCTTAGAACTGCTCATACATCATTTGCATACTCATAGGAGATGTTAGGTTCGAGCCTTTGGTTGTTCTTTGAACCAAATATGCAATTCTGGGCATACAGTATCGATACTCATCTACGCGTATCGATACCAGTTCTTCATCTCGTTTCCCAGAATTTTCTTCGCTTCACGCGTATCGATACGATTCATCCCGTATCGATACGACTTTCCCAACGGGCATTTTTGCAAAAAGTCAATTCTATCCCCGTATCGATACCCCAACGGGCGTATCGATACTCGACTGCGCTGATGACATTAAATTAGCTTTTAATGAGTTCAACTTTTACCATAACTCAAAATTTTCAAAACCTAATTAACCCTAGCCGTTTTTGCCTATAAAAGGGCACTTCCTCCTTCATATTTTTCACATCTCAACTCAAACCTAAAAGAGTTTTTGAATCAAGCAAGGCTTTGTGCTCTCTTTCTCATCTTTGTGCTAGTTTTCTTCAAATCTTCAAGTTTCTATAAGGTAATCTCCTTCTTTATCTTTTTTCAATTTTTTTTCTTTTCTGTCAAACATCCCAATTTCATCCATGCCTAGTTTTCTTCAAATCTTTTTTTTTCATCCATGCCAATTTCATCCATGCCTATAGAGTAGTTTTCTTCAAATCTTCAAGTTTCTATCAAGGTAATCTCCTTCTTTGATTTTAACTCAAAGGTTACCAAGCTTATATTAAGGGGGAGTTAACTTTGTAAAGTTTTTTAAAAGTGTCAAAAATTTAAGTTTTAGTTTTGTTATATCAAAAAGGGGGAGATTGTAAAACCTATGTTTGATTTTGATATAACTAGATCTTTAAGGATCAATTTGAAAAACTTAAAATTGTTTTTATAAATCCCTTAACAAGTTTTAAAACACCAACACTTTAAAACTGATTTGTAAAAATCAAACTCAAAATATTTTCTAAGTGTTCTAAGCCAAAACTATTGAAAAACGTCAAAGAGTATCGATACCCTTCCAGGTGTATCGATACCATTTTGCAAAACTTGGCTACTGGAGGAACACGTATCGATACGGCAAACCCTCGTATCGATACGCCCCTGTATTAAATCTCAAAGAGTTTGAATAGCGTACCGATACAGCAAACCCCCATATTGATACGGGCTTTATAATTTTTAAAGTATTTAAGTCGGTTTAAAAATATGACCGTTGGTGTCAGTTGGTTGGTAACCAAAATTTAAAAAGTCGTTGACCCGTATCGATACGCCTAACCCCCGTACCGATACGAGTTTAGACAGTGAGCTAAGTTCAGAAAATAGTATCGATACGGCCCTTGCCGTTTCGATACCCAGTACCGATACGCTTACGCGCGTATCGATACCCCTTATTAAATGCACACAACGACTCTTTCTTTTCTGAGACAGGTACCGATACTCCTTCCCGCGTACCGATACCGGTAGCTGCAGAAGTGCATTAATGGTGGTAAGAGAGGGTTCCAACGGCTCCATTTATGTTCCCAACCACCCAAACGGCTAGAAATCAATGAGGAGGTATAAAAGACATATCTAAAAGCTACAGCAACAACTATTGATCTTTAAGAAAATAATTATTCATCAAATCCAAGCAATTGTGCTAAAATTCCTATTTGTCTAGAAATCCCAATTGTAATCTTCATTCATACTTTGTCAAATTGGGTTGAGTGCTTGTATTGGGGCTATCATTTGTATTGAGAGATACCTTATTAGCCATCAAATTTCTTTGTTCACTTGTGTGAGGATTGGGTTGATTTTTGGGTAGAAAAATCAACCAAAATTGTAAAGGGTTGCCTCCTTGTCCTAGAAAAGGGGAAGAGCAATTTAGTGGAATTGTTGCAAATCCTTAGTGAAGCTAAGGTAGTGGATGTAGAGTTCATTTGGAACTTGAACCACTCTAAATCTCTTGTCCATCATTTTTAATTTGCAAATTTCCACCACACAACTTTAAAATTTCCAATTCACGCCCCCTCTTGGTCAATATCGATCTTGCGATCCACTCAACACCAAGACCTATATATATGCTTGTAATTCGACAAGGCAAATGATATCTAGCTCCCAGCCTTCTTCCCCCAAAACCCTAATCATTTATCTCTCTCCACCATGTTCTAAACTTCCCTGAGGGAAAAGGGTTGATCTTGTAACGTAGTTGTAAGGGTTGTACTATTTTTAGAATTTTTCTGTTCTATTCAATAAAAGCTTCAAGTTTATTTACTCTTGTTTCTACATCTCATAAGAGTTTCGGGAGAGCATTTTGAGGTTATCCATTTACTTAATATCGAGAAAGTTTTCCAATCTATGGTTAAACCATCTTGGCCTAGGAATAGGTACAAGGTTAAGTGGATAAAGAAGAATTCACAAACATCGGTGTTCATCCTTTGATTCACGCCGGGAGGTATCATCCAAGACGTGTTCATCGACAGAACTTGGGCCTAGGGATAGGACAAGTCACATCAAGGATTCTTGCCAAACTTGAAGTACAGAGTTGTTGGCCGCTACCGCGACAACAACAGACCGCTGCCGCGACAAGTGCTGCCACGACAGGCGCAATGACAGAAACAACAGAAGATCCTCTGAATAGTGCAATACTTGCACTATTGATCTGTAACACCACAATTTTGGGCTTAGAAGTTTAGGGTCTAAACTGGACCGGTCTGTTTTTCGGTTCGAATATAAAAGGTGGTTTTTAGGGAAAGCCTAGTTCGGGATGCTTTAAAAATATGGAAAAATATCTAAAAATCCTCTTTTAATATATATAAGAGAGTGGTGAAAACAATTTTACAAAATAAGGTTTGGAAGTGTGACATTTCAAAATGGTGACTAAAATGTAATTTTTGAAAAGTTCAGTGGTGACTGTTTTGTAAGGATTGGAACTTTGAATCTTTAAGGAGCTAATTTCTCAAGGAAGGATTTCTCTATATTTTTCTTAATTTTAATGATTCATTTAATGTTTAATTAATTAAAGGAAAGTGGAAAAACCAATTTTGAGATTTCATAACTAACTTTCTTAAAAACTTTCTCATCTCATTTTCTCTCAAAATTCCCTCAGCCAAACACATTTCCACAACAACATTTCTTTTTATTTTCACACTAAATGATGAGGTTTCAATCATCAATTGATTCCTAATCCTTTCTACATCAAATCCTCTTCATTTGCTTATTGAATTTTCAAGGATTTTGGCTCTAATCAAGGAGAAATCTACATTTAGAGGTAAGGATGTCCTTCTCCTCTAAATACTCAGTTCTTTACTGAAATTCCCAAGTTCTCAATCCTTAAATTAAGTTTTATGAAAGGTTTTAATGCTGTGATCTTGATTTTGGCTTAAAACTCAAGATTTGGATCAAATCTTGAAGAAATTCGTGGTGATTGTTTGGGCTCTGTTTTGAGGTGGATTTTAAATGAATTTTGGATGTTTAATGATGTGTAATTGAGGTTTAATCAATGCAATCCCGAATAGGTTGATTTTCCTAAGTTTTTACTTGTGAAAATGTTGGTTTTTGGGGTGATCTTGGTATTCTGTTATAGCTGGAGGTATAAGGATGAGTTTAGGTTCTTTTTGGATGTTAATTGATGTTTAAGAATGTTTAGAAGTGATGGGTCTTGGCTGGGTAATGTTGTGGAAGAGTTTGGAAGTGATTTCGGTTGTGTTTGGTAGCCGAAATGTTAGATTTTTGAGAGCAGTGAGTTTAGGTGTAATGGCTGAAGATTTTAATGCATGATGATGCATTAATCCTCTACTTTGATGTGTTTAAAACAAGGGAGACATCTTCGGATCCTTGTGGTGTTGATCCGGAGGCTTGAACAGCATTTCGGCAAGCTTGCGAAACGGAATTGGTGAGTGAAGTTGGGATTTCCAGCTTTGTAATGAAGTTTTGAAGGTTTGGGAGCTTAGTTTAAGTCTAAGCAATTTAACTAAGCTCAAGAGTAAGTTTTCGGGAAAACTCTTTCTCTTGGATGAACCATGAAATGGTTGGATGCAATGTATTTAATTTACATGTTTAAATTCTGTTTTGAAAGCATGTTTTAGCATTATTAATGCTGGTTTTGAAAGCCATGTGTTGAAGGATGCTCAAGGTAAGAGATCCTTGTTTTGTTATGGACAAATGTGGTTTTGATGCATGATGATTTAATGGCTTTGATTAATGCTTTAAAACAGCGGATTGTTGATGATAATTGATGTATATTGGCAAGTGATGTGTTGGTTTTTAAAGTACTTGAATCAGATATAGTTAGCCGGCTATAGGATTGGGTGCACCGTGAATAAAGTCGTCTTGGATGTTGAGGGGTTGTAATCGTACCGTAGACTCCATCCAAGTACACTAACGAGATGTTTAAGATCATAATGGTGGTTAAAAAGCCATGTGTGGATCTTGTGTTGTGTGTCCCGTGTTCTCGTTAGTGATGTTATACAACTACCGATGAGTGATGTGGAGGGGGTTGTGATTGTACCGTAAACTCCATCATAGGTGTTGAGGGGTTGAGATTGTATCGGTAAACTCCACCTTGTGTGTTCGGTAGCGTGTATGAAGCATATGGGACAACGCTTATAATCCGCGTATCCGATTGTGTTTTATGTTGTAAAAGGTTATGGTTTATCACTTGAAAGCCAATATGACATGTTGATTCTAATGAAGCATGAGATGCTTGTTTAAGAATGCAAGGTTGCATGACTAATGATGTTTATGTGATGAAAGCTTTGTTAAAAGTGTTTTTATAAAATGCATTATTGTGTTCTTTCTTTAGAGCATGCCTCACTAAGCAAATGTGCTTACGCTCTCTTTCTTGAACCAATAGTGCAGAGAATTGAAGTGTTTTGAGGGCAGCAAGGAGGCTAAGAATCCAAGGGAAAGCTAAGCTCATGTATGGTGACTTTTTCACACATTATTAGTTTTTGGTATTTGGCAATGAGAACCTAGGTTGTGTTTTGGGAGATGTTTTGGACTCCCTAAGTATGGCATGATGCCTTTGATGTTTTGGACTTGTAAATGGCCATTTTGTTGTTTGCTTTGATGATTTGATGATTGGTTGGTTTTGAATATTAGGATGCATGCCTATAGGTTTGTGGATTTTCCTAATTGATGCCATGAATGTGTCTTGATGATGCAAATATGTACCTTGTATGTATGATGGCTTGTTGGCATGATTATGAGGTCATTAGGATGTGTTTGAATGGATAAATGTATGTTAAACCAGCAAATTCTGCACTTTCTGGGCAATCCGTATCGAAACGGGCACTAGCGTTTCGAAATGGGGGCCTGTAATGGCCTTCGTGTATCGAAACGGGTAGAGGCCGTTCCGAAACGTATTTGCCACTGCTATGCCCTGTTTCGATACAGGTCTTGAAACGAACCCGCGTTTCAGAACGGTCAACCCCCGTTCCGAAACAGATGACCGTTGGGCACTGATTTGAATGATTTTGTGGTTTGCAAGATTTACGTTTTGGTCCTGAATATTGTTTTTGCAATTGCTTGAGTTTGAGATGTCCGTTTGAAGTGAAATTTGACAGGGAAGCATGTAATATGATTAATTTCATATTGATAATTTAAAAATCAGTTAATTCCTCCATATTTCCAGAATTTACATTTTGGTCCCTAATAGTTGTAATTTGTGCAATTGAGGCCCTTAAAGTAATCTGATCGCTGTGCTTTTCAAGTATGTGTTTCTCAAGAGTACGCTTAGGTTTAATGTGCATCTAGACAAGATTAAAAAGAAAAAAAGAGTCGTTAATCAAGGTTGACTTTTGGATTGACTTTGGTTTTCCCCGTGTAATCTTCGTAGTTCGGGTCAACCGTCTAGGCCGGGCTAAGGGGGTTACATTTGGTGGTATCAGAGCTGAGTTCTCGAGTAAACGGGAATGGTTGTGTGGGTGATGTATGCATGATTGCATGATATGCTTTTTAAGTGAAAGTTTGATGCATGAATTGTAAAGTATGTTGCAATTGTGACGCTATGCTGTGTTGAAGCATGTTAGAGGGACCCGTTGCCATATCAAAACTAATGAAATGAATTGTTTTTGAAAAATGAGCTTGAGTGCTTGGATTACTTACCTTGTTGAGCCTAATTATGTTTATTGCATTTGTGTTAGTGCATTGTTTTAGTGAATGTGACCTCGTAGAGAGACGAGAGTTAATACGCGAGCTATGGCTCAGAACGAGAATGAGGAGAATGTTGATAATGTTGTGGATTTACCTCCTCCTCCTGGTGGTGGACCGCCCGGTGGTGGTGGTGCTGGAGGTGATGGAGTTGGTGTTGGTGCTGGTGCTGGGGTCGCTGGACCTGAAGCTGGGCAAGGGCAAGCTGCTCCTGACATGACAGTTTTGATACATGCTATTGCTGGACCCTTTCAGGCAGCAGTAGCTGAAGCTCATGGAGCTGGGCATCAGGATGATGCTAATGCTAGACTACCTTTGGAACGTCTGCGCAGTCTGAGAGGGACTGAGTTCAGAGGTTTGTCTGCTGAGGGTTCCGAATCTTGGTTGGAAAGTACCAAGAGAATATTGGGACAAATGAACTGAAATGATGTGCAGAAGTTAGGATGTGTGGTATCGCTGTTGCATGATGATGCGTATACCTGGTGGACGACCACTGTCTCCGGAATGAAGGAAGCTGATGTGACTTGGACGTTCTTTCTGAACGCGTTCAAGCGGAGGTATCTAGGTGTGCGATACCTGGATGAAAAGAAAAGAGAATTCATGTCTCTTGTTCAAGGAAGTATGACGGTGGCTGTGTACGAGATCCAGTTTGTTCGTCTCAGTCAGTACGTACCTGAGCTTGTCCCTGATGAAAGGGAGAGGTGTGAACGTTTCCGATATGGTTTGGTGTTGGACGTAAAAACCTTTATGCTTGCAGCTGAGTACACGGATTTTGATGTGCTGGTTGGTAGGGCGAAGGATATTGAGCAGAACCTGGGTTTGTCTTCCAGGAGTGCTGGTTCTGGCTCGGGCAAGAGAGCTGCTGAGTGTAGTTCCGGTGGTGGATGGAACAAGAGAGGATGAGATAGGAGATATCAGTCTTCTGCTAAGCGTGGTAGTGAAGGGCACGGTGCGCATGTTCAGGGAGACATGGCGAGAGCTGATCAGAACACGTTCTGGACGTGTGGTCATTTGAGGCGTGATTGTCCTCGGGCAGCGAGAGAGGTGTAGGCTCCTTTGGCATTGACGGGTAATTCGTGCTGGATTGTGGTTCGGCAAACCACATGAAGAAGGAGTGTCCTCTGTTGGCCGGTGGTGGTCAGGGACGTGCTCCTGGAGTTGTTGCACCCCAGAAAGGTCGTGGGCGCGGCCGTGGTAACTTCCAGCGCAGAGATGATGGCGGAAGGAATGTGGCGCATGTGGTGGCTGTCCAACCTGAGGGTGGTGGCCAGGCTCGAGTGTATGCGCAGCGAGAGGGGAGGAATGACACGGATGTGATCGCAGGTACCTTCACTTTGCAATACTTGTCATTGCTTTCCTTGATTGATTCTAGATCTACACACTCATACATATTGCGTGAACGTGCTCAATTGCTTGGTTTGCCTGTTGAGTCTTTGGATGTTGGTATGCGTGTAACTAGTTCTTTTGGTGAGACCGTTGTGACACAGAAGTTGTATAGAAGGTGTCCCTTGGTTGTGCAAGATCATATTTTTCATGTTGATCTCATGGAACTACCATTCTATGGTTTCGATGTAATCCTTGGTATGGATTGGCTTGTTGAACATCGAACTGTGGTGGATTTTGAGAACAAGCGAGTTTCGTTGAAGCTTGTGGATGATTACGAGGTAGTGGTGGTTGGTGAGAATGTGAAGTTTCTTGCCAATGTGGTCTTCCTTGGAAGCGAGTCGGATGCTGAGGCAAGGTTGTGAAGCTTACCTAGCCTTTATGATGAATCCTAGCTCGAAGAAGTTGCGAGTTCAAGATATCAGGACTGTGCGAGAGTTTCCTGGTGTGTTTCCGGAGGAGTTGCCTGGATTGCCTCCTAACCGAGAGGTGGAGTTTGGAATTGAGCTGTATGAGAATACAATCCAGTGTCCATTACACCTTATCGAATGGCACCTAAGGAGTTGAAGAAGCAACTTCAGGAGTTGCTTGATCGTGGTTTCATTCGGCTGAGTGTGTCACCTTGGGGTGCACCGGTCTTGTTTGTGAAGAAAAATGATGGCACTATGAGAATGTGCATCGATTACCGTCATCTGAAAAAGTTGACTATGAAGAATCGATATCCATTACCGAGGATTGATGATCGTTTGATCAATTTCGGGGAGCGACTGTGTTCTCTAAGATTGACTTAAGGTCAGGTTATTACCAGTTGAAGGTGAAGGATGTGGATGTGCTAAAGACAGCCTTCAGAATGAGGTATGGGCATTATGAGTTCCTTGTGATGCCGTTTGGTTTGACGAATGCTCCTGCAGCTCTTATGGACATGATGAATAGAGTGTTCCATGAGTATTTGGACAAGTTTGTTGTGGTGTTCATTGATGATATCCTCGTTTACTCTCGTACTGAGGAGGAGCATGAGGGATATTTGAGGATTGTGTTGCAGGCTTTGTTGGAGAATCAGCTTTATGCTAAGCTAAGCAAGTGTGAATTTTGGCTTAGGGAAGTTGTGTTCCTTGGTCATGTGGTTTCTGCTGAGGGGTTTCGTGTTGATCTTCAGAAGATTGAGGCGGTGATGAATTGGAAGCCTCCTAAGTCTGTTCATGAAGTCCGTAGTTTCCTTGGTTTGACAGGATACTACCGGAGGTTCGTGGATGAATTTTCGAAGATTGCTGCACCATTGACGAAGTTGTTGCAGAAGGATGTCAAGTATGAATGGACGGAAACGAGACAGTAGGATTTTGAGAAGCTGAAGGCAGTTTTGACGCAAGCTCCTATCTTGGTCAGCCTGAATCAGGGAAAGAGTTTATGGTGTATAGTGACGCATCCTACGTTGGTTTGGGGTGTGTGTTGATGCAAGGGGGTAAGGTGGTGGCTTATGCATCGCGCCAGTTGAAGGTGCATGAGCGCAATTATCCTACGCATGACATTGAGTTAGCTGCGGTGGTTTTTGCTTTGAAAATTTGGAGACATTACCTGTATGGTGAGAAGTGTACGATGTACACGGATCACAAGAGTTTGAAGTATCTGATGTCTCAGAAAGAGTTGAATCTTAGGCAACGACGTTGGTTGGAGTTGCTTAAAGATTACGATCTGACGACCGAGTACCATCCGGGAAAAGCTAATGTTGTAGCGGATGCCTTGAGTAGGAAAGTAACAGTGGAGTTGAGGGCTATGTTTGCCAGCTTGAGCATTTCGCGAGATGGCGATCTTGTGGCTGAGTTGCAAGTGAAACCATCCTTGGTTCAGTTGATAAAGGATTATCAGCTGTTGGATGATTCCTTGGTGCCACATGTTCAGGATATTGCTGAGGATAGACCATCAGATTTCTGCTTTAATGATGATGGAGTTTTATGTTTTGGGAGTCGGATAGTAGTGCCCAATGATGCTGAGTTGAGGCGTGCTATTCTGACTGAAGCTCATAGTAGTCCTTTTGCTATGCACCCTGGTAGTACTAAGATGTATCGTGATCTTTGTGATGAGTACTATTGGGTGGGTTTGAAGAAAGATGTTGCTGAGTATGTGAGCAAGTGCATGGTTTGTCAGCGAGTTAAGGCTGAGCATCAGTTTCCTTCTGGGTTGTTGCAACCGTTGAGGATTCCTGAGTGGAAGTGGGAAAGGATTACCATGGACTTTGTGTCTGGTTTACCTTTGTCGCCATCAAAGAATAATTCGGTGTGGGTGATTGTGGATCGCCTGACGAAGTGTGCGCATTTCTTGCCTGTGCATACTACGCATACTTTGGATAAGCTTGCAGAGCTGTACATTGCTGAGATTGTGCGGCTGCATGGCGTGCCAAAGTCGATCGTGTCGGATAGAGATCCGAGGTTTACATCGCGTTTCTGGGAATGTTTACATCAGGCTTTGGGTACACGGCTGAATTTCAGTACTTCTTATCATCCACAGTCGGATGGATAGTCTGAGCGTGTTATCCAAGTGTTGGAGGGTATGTTGAGGTGCTGTGTGATTGAGTTTCAGGGCTCTTGGGAGAAGCATTTGCCTTTGGTGGAATTTGCTTATAACAATAGCTACCAGGCGAGTATTCAAATGGCACCTTATGAAGCCATGTACGGGAGGAAATGCAGAACTCCTCTTTGTTGGGCTGAAACAGGTCAGAAGTTGGTTTCAATGCCAGCTTTGTTGAAAGGAACCACCGAGAAGGTGAAGGTCATTTGTGAGCGATTGAAGGCAGCTTCTGATCGACAGAAGTCTTACGCGAATTTGAAGCGTACGGAGATTGAGTATGCGGTGGGTGACCGTGTGCTTTTGAAAGTTTCGCCTTGGAAAAAGGTGATGAGGTTTGGCCGAAAGGGTAAGTTGAGCCCTAGGTACATTGGACCATACGAGGTGATTGAACGTGTGGGTCCTGTTGTGTACAAGCTGAGGTTGCCGCAAGAGTTGGAAAAGATTCATGATGTGTTTCATGTCTCTATGCTTCGGAGGTATAGATCGGATCCCTCGCATGTTATGCCTGTGGAGGAAGTGGAGTTGAATCCAGACTTGACCTATGATGAGGAGCCGGTGGAAATTCTGGATTCAGACAGTAAAGTTCTTCGAGGCAAGACCATTGAGTTGGTAAAGGTGTTGTGGAAGCATCGTGGTGTTGAAGAAGCCACGTGGGAACGGAAGGATGACATGAAGAAGCAGTTTCCGTATCTCTTTCCTCCAAGTAAATTTCGAGGACGAAATTTCTTAAGGGGGGGAGAGTTGTAACACCCCAATTTTGGGCTTGGAAGTTTAGGGTCTAAATCGGACCGGTCTGTTTTCAGTTCGAATATAAAAGGTGGTTTTAGCCTAGTTCGGGATGCTTTAAAAATATGGAAAAATATCTAAAAATCCTCTTTTAATATATATAAGAGAGTGGTGAAAACAATTTTACAAAATAAGGTTTGGAAGTGTGACATTTCGAAATGGTGACTAAAATGTAATTTTTGAAAAGTTCAGTGGTGACTATTTTGTAAGGATTGGAACTTTGAATCTTTAAGGAGCTAATTTACCCAAGGAAGGATTTCTCCAGATTTTTCTTAATTTTAATGATTCATTTAATGTTTAATTAATTAAAGGAAAGTGGAAAAACCAATTTTGAGATTTCATAACTAACTTTCTTAACAACTTTCTCATCTCATTTTCTCTCAAAATTCCCTCAGCCAAACACATTTCCACAGCAACATTTCTTTTGATTTTCACACTAAATGATGAGGTTTCAATCATCAATTGATTCCTAATCCTTTCTACATCAAATCCTCTTCATTTGCTTATTGAATTTTCAAGGATTTTGGCTCTAATCAAGGAGAAATCTACATTTAGAGGTAAGGATGTCTTTCTCCTCTAAATACTCAGTTCTTTACTGAAATTCCCAAGTTCTCAATCCTTAAATTAAGTTTTATGAAAGGTTTTAATGCTGTTATCTTGATTTTGGCTTAAAACTCAAGATTTGGATCAAATCTTGAAGAAATTCATGGTGATTGTTTGGGCTCTGTTTTGAGGTGGATTTTAAATGTATTTTGGATGTTTAATGATGTGTAATTGAGGTTTAATCAATGCAATCCCGAATAGGTTGATTTTCCTAAGTTTTTACTTGTGAAAATGGTGGTTTTTGGGGTGATCTTGGTATTCTGTTATAGCTGGAGGTATAAGGACGAGTTTAGGTTCTTTTTGGATGTTAATTGATGTTTAAGAATGTTTAGAAGTGATGGATCTTGGTTGGGTAATGTTGTGGAAGAGTTTGGAAGTGATTTCGGTTGTGTTTGGTAGCCGAAATGTTAGATTTGGTGAGAGCAGTGAGTTTAGGTGTAATGGCTGAAGATTTTAATGCATGATGATGCATTAATCCTCTACTTTGATGTGTTTAAAACAGGGGAGACATCTTCGGATCCTTCTGGTGTTGATCCGGAGGCTTGAACGGCGTTTCGGCAAGCTTGCGAAATGGAATTGGTGAGTGAAGTAGCTTTGTAATGAATGTTTGAAGGTTTGGGAGCTTAGTTTAAGTCTAAGCAACTTAACTAAGCTCAAGAGTAAGTTTTCGGGAAAACTCTTTCTCTTGGATGAACCATGAAATGGTTGGATGCAATTTATTTAATTTGCATGTTTAAATTCTGTTTTGAAAGCATGTTTTAGCATGATTAATGCTGGTTTTGAAAGCCATGTGTTGAAGGACGCTCAAGGTAAGAGATCCTTGTTTTGTTATGAACAAATGTGGTTTTTATGCATAGTGATGCATGATGATTTAATGACTTTGATTAATGCTTTAAAACAACGGATTGTTGATGATAATTGATGTATATTGGCAAGTGATGTGTTGGTTTTTAAAGTACTTGAATCGGATATAGTTAGCCGGCTATAGGATTGGGTGCACCGTGAATAAAGTCGCCTTGGATGTTGAGGGGTTGTAATCGTACCGTAGACTCCATCCAAGTACACTAACGAGATGTTTAAGATCATAATGGTGGTTAAAAGGCCATGTGTGGATCTTGTGTTGTGTGTCCCGTGTTCTCGTTAGTGATGTTATACAACTACCGATGAGTGATGTGGAGGGGGTTGTGATTGTACCGTAAACTCCATCATGGGTGTTGAGGGGTTTAGATTGTACCGGTAAACTCCACCTTGTGTGTTCGGTAGTGTGTATGAAGCGTATGGGACAACGCTTGTAATCTGCGTATCCGATTGTGTTTTATGTTGTAAAAGGTTATGGTTTATCACTTGAAAGCCAATATGACATGTTGATTCTAATGAAGCATGAGATGCTTGTTTAAGATTGCAAGGTTGCATGACTAATGATGTTTATGTGATGAAAGCTTTGTTAAAAGTGTTTTTATAAAATGCATTATTGTGTTGTTTCTTTAGAGCATGCCTCACTAAGCAAATGTTCTTACGCTCTCTTTCTTGAATCAATAATGCAGAGAATTGAAGTGTTTTGAGGGCAGCAAGGAGGCTAAGAATCCAAGGGAAAGCTAAGCTCATGTATGGTGACTTTTTCACACATTATTAGTTTTTGGTATTTGGAAATGGGAATCTAGGTTGTGTTTTGGGAGATGTTTTGGACTCCCTAAGTATGGCATGATGCCTTTGATGTTTTGGACTTGTAAATGGACATTTTGGTGTTTGCTTTGATGATTTGATGATTGGTTGGTTTTGAATATTAGGATGCATGCCTATAGGTTTGTGGATTTTCCTAATTGATGCCATGAATGTGTTTTGATGATGCAAATATGTACCTTGTATGTATGATGGCTTGTTGGCATGATTAGGAGGTCATTAGGATGTGTTTGAATGGATAAATGTATGTTAAACCAGCAAATTCTGCACTTTCTGGGCAATCCTTATCGAAACGGGCATTAGCGTTTCGAAACGGGGGCCAGTAATGGCCTTCGTGTATCGAAACGAGTAGAGGCCGTTCCGAAACGTTTTTGCCACTGCCAGGCCCTGTTTCGTTACAGGTCTCGAAACGAACCCGTGTTTCGGAACGGTCAACCCCCGTTCCGAAACAGATGACCGTTGGGCACTGATTTGAATGGTTTTGTGGTTTGCAAGATTTACGTTTTGGTCCTGAATATTGTTTTTGCAATTGCTTGAGTTTGAGATGTCCGTTTGAAGTGAAATTTGACAGGGAAGCATGTAATATGATTAATTTCATATTGGTAATTTAAAAATCAGTTAATTCCTCCATCTTTCCAGAATTTACATTTTGGTCCCTAATAGTTGTAATTTGTGCAATTGAGGCCCTTAAAGTAATCTGATCGCTGTGCTTTTCAAGTATGTGTTTCTCAAGAGTACGCTTAGGTTTAATGTGCATCTAGACAAGATTAAAAAGAAAAAAGGGTCGTTAATCAAGGTTGACTTTCGGGTTGACTTTGGTTTTCCCCGTGTAATCTTCGTAGTTCGGGTCAACCGTCTAGGCCGGGCTAAGGGGGTTACATTTGGTAGTATTAGAGCTGAGTTCTCGAGTAAACGGGAATGGTTGTGTGGGTGATGTATGCATGATTGCATGATATGATTTTTAAGTGAAAGTTTGATGCATGAATTGTAAAGTATGTTGCAATTGTGATGCTATGCTGTGTTGAAGCATGTTAGAGGGACCCATTGCCATATCAAAACTAATGAAATGAATTGTTTTTTAAAAATGAGCTTGAGTGCTTGGATTACTTACCTTGTTGAGCCTAATTATGTTTATTGCATTTGTGTTAGTGCATTGTTTTAGTGAATGTGACCTCGTAGAGAGACGAGAGTTAATACGTGAGCTATGGCTCAGAACGAGAATGAGGAGAATGTTGATAATGTTGTGGATTTACCTCCTCCTCCTGGTGGTGGACCGCCCGGTGGTGGTGGTGCTGGAGGTGATGGAGCTGGTGTTGGTGCTGGTGCTGGGGTCGCTGGACCTGAAGCTGGGCAGGGGCAAGCTGCTCCTGACATGACAGTTTTGATACAGGCTATTGCTGGACCCTTTCAGGCAGCAGTAGCTGAAGCTCATGGAGCTGGGCATCAGGGTGATGCTAATGCTAGACTACCTTTGGAACGTCTGCGCAGTCTGGGAGGGACTGAGTTTAGAGGTTTGTCTGCTGAGGGTTCTGAATCTTGGTTGGAAAGTACCAAGAGGATATTGGGACAAATGAACTGCAATGATGTGCAGAAGTTAGGATGTGTGGTATCGCTGTTGCATGATGATGTGTATACCTGGTGGACGACCACTGTCTCCGGAATGGAGGAAGCTGATGTGACTTGGACGTTCTTTCTGAACGCGTTCAAGCGGAGGTGTCTAGGTGTGCGATACCTGGATGAAAAGAAAAGAGAATTCATGTCTCTTGTTCAAGGAAGTATGACGGTGGCTGAGTACGAGATCCAGTTTGTTCGTCTCAGTCAGTACGCACCTGAGCTTGTCCCTAATGAAAGGGAGAGGTGTGAACGTTTCCGATATGGTTTGGTGTCGGACGTAAAGACCTTTATGCTTGCAGCTGAGTACACAGATTTTGATGTGCTGGTTGGTAGGGCGAAGGATATTATTTCTTTTCATGTGCAGAGATTCAAGGAACGGTCAACCCCCGTTCCGAAACAGATGACCGTTGGGCACTGATTTGAATGGTTTTGTGGTTTGCAAGATTTACGTTTTGGTCCTGAATATTGTTTTTGCAATTGCTTGAGTTTGAGATGTCCGTTTGAAGTGAAATTTGACAGGGAAGCATGTAATATGATTAATTTCTTATTGGTAATTTAAAAATCAGTTAAGTCCTCCATCTTTCTAGAATTTACGTTTTGGTCCCTAATAGTTGTAATTTGTACAATTGAGGCCCTTAAAGTAATCCGATCGCTGTGCTTTTCAAGTATGTGTTTCTCAAGAGTACGCTTAGGTTTAATGTGCATCTAGACAAGATTAAAAAGAAAAAAAGGGTCGTTAATCAAGGTTGACTTTCGGGTTGACTTTGGTTTTCCCCGTGTAATCTTCGTAGTTCGGGTCAACCATCTAGGCCGGGCTAAGGGGGTTACATGAGGAAATCAATACCAGCCTATTCTCTCAATCTAATTTCCCCGCTTACTTTACTTTATATTCAAGTTTTCCAAAATCACTTTATTTATATTATTTCTTTTCATGTGCAGAGATTCAAGGATAAAAGTATTTCCAGTCCCTGTGGAGACGATATCTGATACATAGTATCACTTTATTACTTGCGACGTGTATACTTGCACCTACTTGTGATAGACTATTTTACACGCAATAATTTTTTGGCGCTGTTGCTGGGGACTGGCAACATACTTTTACCTTTAATTAATGCACTTTTTGTTTTTATTTATTTTCTAGTTGTTTTATTTATCCCGTGCATTTCACAAAGTTTTTCTATTGCTTATGCGCAGATCGAGACGTGGCAAAGAACATGAGTACGGATTAGACCCAAAAATCGACCGGACATAACATATCAAGAACCAAGCCCGAATCTTAATAGAAAGAAACAACTATCTCGAGGAAAGACTCGAAGCAATGGTGAACGAGAGACAACGCAACGGGGCAGATAACAACAACAACAACAACCCCAGGGTTGATGACGATCCACCTATTGATGCCCAAAACAACCGGCAGTCGCCTGCTGCCCCAACATCACGGCAGACATGCCGGGAGTTTATGGACAATGATCATGTTGAACTGGAAAATACGCTGCCAGATCTGGAGGCTGAACATTTCGAACTGAAACCTGTGATGTTCAACATGATAAACTCTGCCGGACAATTTGGTGGCTCTGCTACAGAGGATACGCGCGAACATCTAAAAACCTTCCATGAGATTTGTGGATCATTCAGACAACCAAGAATAAGCCCAGAAGTACTGAGACTCCGACTATTTCCTCATTCATTGAGGCATAGAGCGAAAACCTGGTGGAACAAGTTAACGCCGGGTTCAATAAGAACTTGGGCGGATCTTTGTTGTGAATTTCTCTCTCGTTTTAATCCTTCCCTCTTATCTGAAAGATTACGTAACGAGATTGCTACTTTTCAATAGGAAGATGACAAACCAATGCACGAGGCATGGGATCGATTTACAACTCTCTTACGAAACTGCCCGATGCATGGATTCCCTGTATGGAATCAGGTTGTCAAATTCTATAATGCTGCAAATGCACACACTAGAATGAGGAAAGACTCAGCAGCGAACGACTTGTTACTAGACAAGGAACCAGAAGATGCAATGCTGGTGTTGAAAAAGTTAGCAAAGAACGATGAACAGTTCCCCACAGCTCGAAGAGGAGGGAGACGAGGAGTATCTGTCAAGGAATATGAATCTGACAACTCGATAAAAACTCAAATTGCATACCTCATCAAGGTAGTTGAAAACCTGCAACGGAAAGAATCTAAGGCTGTATTTTCTACCGATGAGGTGTGTGAAACTTGCAGTGGAAACCATAGTACAGATGAGTGTCCATTACATCTGGAAGAGGGAATGTATGTTAGAAATTATAATAAGAACATAAGCTATGATTCCAACAACTACAACCCAAATTGGAGAAAGGACCTTAAATTTTCCTGGAGAAACCCAAACAATGCATCGAACCCTCCAGTCCAGAATAACTAGAACCAAGGGGGTCCCAGAATTCTGTCACGACAGCAACCACAACAGCAACCACAACAGCAACCAGCAGCTACAACAAGCATAATGGAACAGACCCTGACAACTTTCATGTCTCAAATATGAGCATATATGGCAAACATGGATCACTTTGTCAAGAAAAATGAATCCTTCATAGATAAGACATAGATGAGAATGACAAACCATGAGTCAACCTTAAAATCTCTAGAGACACAAATGAGTCAGGTTTCACAGTTCATCAACACATGGCAGAATGGAGGATTCCCTAGTGATACTGAGGTCACTAGAAAACTCACACATGAGTAGTGCAAAGCCATTACAACGAGAAGTGGGAAACAATTACAAGGGCCGATAAATAAAGAAACATCTCATAAGGAATCGACCCTACAAACATCTGCCGAGAACACTGCCCCAACAGAAGTGAAACAGCCTGCTATCGCCACCCCTACCACGACAACTGAAGAAATAAAGGAGCAGACATAAGAAACTAAAGATTGTGAGCCTCCTCAGATCCGATTCCCATGTGAAGGACGCCTCGAAGACTGTCGTCCTCCACCCCCTTTTCTACAGCGGTTGAAAAAATAGAAACATGAGTACCAGCTTAAGAAAATCTATGATGTTTTTAAGCAAGCACACATCAACATTCCGCTGTTAGAAGCCATTAAGTAGATGGTTGGTTATAAAAAGTTTTTTAAAGATGCAATGTCCAGGAGATCCAGACTTGGGGAGTTTGAAACTGTGATGATGACAAAAGGATGCATGACAATCCTACATAAGCGTCTACCCCCAAAGAAGAAGGATCTCGGGAGTTTCATAATACCATGCATAATTGGTGATAAGTTTGTGGGTAAGGCACTTTGTGATCTTGGTGCTAGTATTAATCTAATGCCCACATTTGTATTTCAGAAGCTAGGTATTGGACAAGCAAGACCCACAATAGTCATGCTACAACTAGAAGACCGCTCTTACGTACAGCCGGAAGGAAAGATTGAAGATATTTTGGTAAGAGTGGATAAGTTTATATTTCCTGCCGACTTTCTTGTTTTAGACTGTGAAGAAGATGCAAACACACCAATCATCCTAGGGCGACCCTTCCTAGCCACAAGAAGAACAATGATCGATGTAGAGAAGGGAGAACTGACTATGAGAGTCAATGACCAGCAGATAAAGCTCAATGTTCTCCAAGCCATTAAACAAGCTGATGCAGAGGAAGAATGTAAGGCAATATCAGAAGTAATCATAGACCAACCCTGCATCAGATTAAGCTGTCACGGCAGACAACTTGGTCACTGCCACCGCAGTCACCTAGAAAACTGCCACGACAGCGACTCCTCAGACAACAATACATCCAATACTGAAGGTACTGAGGAGGTAAATTGGGTAGGCACACGTCCAGGTAATTTCTTTGAACCTTTGAACTATACCTCGAATGAACATGTGATTCAAAAGCCTTCCATTGACCAGCCACATGTCTTAGATCTTAAACCCCTGCCAGGGCAACTTAAATATTTTTTCTTGGTCTTAATGATATGTTGCTTGTAATCATCTCTTCCAAGTTGATGCAGGAACAAGAACAGCAGCTGATCAGGATGCTACAGCAGCATAAAAAGGCAATTGGATGGACCATTGCCGACATCCAAGGCATCAGTCCGTCAATTTGTATGCATAAAATCCTCTTGGAGGATGACCATAAGCCGATGATTGATGCTCAGAGAAGACTAAATGAAGCTATGCGAGAGGTGGTACGAAAAGAGATCATCAAATGGCTTGATGCTGGAATTATCTACGCCATCTCGGATAGCAAGTGGGTGAGCCCAGTGCAATGCGTACCCAAGAATGGAGGCATAACGGTAGTAACCAAAAAGGACAACGAGCTAATCTCAACCATGAATGTGACCGGTTGAAGAGTTTGTATGGACTACCGGAAGCTTAATAAAGCTACCCGAAATGACCACTTCCCCTTACCCTTTATTGATCAAATGTTAGATAGATTAGCGGGAAAGCCTTACTATTGTTTCCTTGATGGTTACTCAGGTTACAATCAAATTGCAATTGCACCAGAGGATCAAAAGAAAACAACCTTCACATGCCCATACGGAACATACGTCTTTCGAATAATGTCATTTAGACTATGCAATGCACCAGCAACTTTCCAGCGGTGTGTGATGGCAATATTCTCAGATATGGTGGAAGATTTCATGGAGATCTTCATGGATGACCTTTCCATTTTTAGAGACAGTTTCAACGATTGCCTAGGCAATTTGAAGAAGGTTTTTGAAAGATGTGAGGAGGCCAACCTTGTATTGAATTGGGAAAAATGTCGCTTTATGGTGGATGAGGGCATAGTACTAGGACACAAGGTCTCCTGCCGCGGCATAGAAGTTATTGAAAAACTGCCGCCACCCACAACAGTCAAGGGCATTAGAAGTTTCTTGGGACACTTAGGGTTTTATCGTAGATTCATTGCAAAATTTTCTAAAATCACTAAACCCCTGTGTCTTCTGTTGGAACAGAATAGAGCCTTTGATTTCAATACTGAATATACTGAAGCATTCAGGACACTGAAGGAGAAGTTGGTAACAGCCCCAATAGTGCAGCCACCAGACTGAAGTTTACCATTCGAGATCATGCGTGACGCCAATGACTATACTGTCGGGGCAGCACTAGGGCAGCAGAAGGAGAAACTTTTCCACGTTATATACTATGCCAGCAAAACCTTAAATGATGCCCAGATAAACTACACCACAATAGAGAATGAGTTGCTAGCAGTGGTGTTCGCTTTTGACAAGTTCCGACCATACATACTTGGAACAAAAGTGGTGGTCCATACAGATCATTCAGCACTGAAATATCTGTTCACCAAGAAGGATGCAAAACCATGGTTGATACGTTGGATTCTGCTATTGCAAGAATTCGACATAGACATCAAGGACAAGAAGGGAACAGAAAACCAAGTAGCAGATCACTTGTCCAGACTGGATATGGGAAAGGACCAAACTAAAGACAAGATTAACATATAGGAGACCTTCCCAGACGAGCAGTTATTCACTGCCACCAGCACTACCGCGACAACCATGTCTGCAGGTAAGCTTCCTGAAATCCCTTGGTATGCTGACATAGTAAATTACATTGTGAGTGATTTATTACCTCCTGAACTTAATCACCAAGCAAGGAAGAGGTTCTAAAATGATGCAAAACATTATTATTGGGACGAACCTCTTCTATTTAAGCACTGCGCAGATCAGATCATCGGGAGATGCTTACCACAGGAAGAACAAGAAGATGTGCTCCACCACTGCCATGCTGCTCCTTATGAAGGACACTTTGGAGGAAACAAAACTGATGCCAAAGTTCTGCAATTTGGTTTCTTTTGGCCTACACTTTTCAAGGATGCACAAGCCTTTTACAAGCATTGTGTGAAATGCCAAAGGACTGGAAACATCTCTAGAAGGCATGAGATGCCCCTGCAGAACATTCTCGAAGTCGACATTTTTGATGTTTGGGGAATCAACATCATGGTACCATTCTTAGCCTCTTGTGGGAATTTATACATACTGTTGGCAGTAGACTACGTGTCCAAGTGGGTAGAGGCTATCGCCACGCAAAAGAATAATGCCAAGACCGTGCAAAGATTTCTCCACAAACATATCTTCTCAAGGTTTGGCATCCCAAGGGCGATCATTAGTGATGAGGGTAGGCACTTTGACAATAAGGTAATTGCTGGTGCGCTGAAGAAATATGGAGTTACGCACAAGATCGCAACAACATATCACCCTCAAACCAATGAGCAAGCTGAAATCTCAAATAGAGAAGTGAAGAACATCCTGGAAAAAATGGTTAAACCAACTAGAAAGGATTGGTCTCTTCACCTGAATGATGCACTATGGGCTTACAGAACTGTATTTAAGACACCATTGGGAGTGTCGCCCTACCACCTCATCTATGAAAAAACCTGCCACCTACCTGTCGAGATAGAACATAAAGCATATTGGGCTATCAAGACAGTTAACATGGACTGGAACAAAGTAGGGCAGAAAAGGCTGCTGTACTTGAATGAAATTGAAGAAATTCGAGCCATGACCTATGACAACGCTAGAATTTATAAAGATAAAACAAAGAAGTGGCACGACAGGAAACTGTTGCCACGACAGTTTAGCCCATGGCATAAGATGTTGTTATTCAACTCTAGGTTGAAGCTTTTCCCAGGAAAGTTAAAATCTAGGTGGTCTGGACCATTCCAAGTAGTCCATGTTTTTCCTCATGGTGTCATCACAATTAGACCAATAAAGTACGAGCACCAATTCAAAGTCAATGGACAACGGCTAAAGCACTATCAAGGGACTAAAGCCCCAAGAGAGTAGTAAATAGTTATTTTAGGAGATTCCCCTCAAGGCATCCATAATTTAACCTTGTTTTATTTTATTTTAGTTTTTATTGTTTTAGAAAATAAGAATTTAATATTTTATTATTTTAGTTTTCAAGTAAATAAATGAAGCAGAGTAAAGAGAAAGAGCAAAATAGCCCACCACATTCAAAACAGCCCAAGAAGCCCAATAGTAACAAGGCTGTCGTGACAGCCGGTCACCTACTATCACGACAGATGCGCAAAAAAACAACCTGTCACCACGCTGTCGCGATAGACACGGAAACACGTAACAGACGCACAGCAGACACAGAAACGCGTAACAAACATGTTAGAAAAACGCGTGACAGCTGGCTCAGTTTTTCACGCCACCCGTTACGACTTCAACGAGCAGAACCCCGTTCTATATAAACCACCAACTCCATCTCATTTTTCACCTCACTCTCTTCTCTCTACTTTGTTTCCAAGCATTTAGCTTTTCAATTATTTCCTTTCATTTCTACAGTTCCTTACAATGACAACAAGATCAACCAGAAGAAGTGTTGCCTCCTCATCTGCCGCGACAGTCTCTACTCCCATCCACAGCAGAATCTACATGAGGTTTGCCTCGGCAGATTCAGAGAAGAGATACTATGATTCTTTTCAAAAATAGGAGATGTGGGCTTCACCTACACGAAGAAAACATGAGATCTAGGGCTTGAAGGGTTTATATCCAAACGGATCATGACATTAAAGTGGCAGATGTTCGCAGCACAACCAGAGGAGATGAACATTACACTAGTACGCGAGTTTTATGCTGCCTTCACATCCAAGGATGCCACGAAAATAACTGTTAGGGGTAAGGAAATCTCTCTTGAGCTAGCCTACATCAATATACTCTATGGCATATACCTGGGCCGAAAGGAGGATGTACACAACAGGTTTATCAGCAGTCTGTCGCCAGCAGACTATGGCGGCCTCATGGAAGACTTGACTGAAGAGGGCACCAACTGGAATGATGATCCAAAACACAGATGAACGATGCGAATAACCCAACTCACACCTGCTGCAAAGCTCTGGAAACACTTTGTAAAGAAGCGTCTCATGCCGACATCACACAATACAACAATAGACCGACATATGCTTGCCCTCGTACACTCCATCATTAACAAGCGGCAAATCAACGTAGGTAAATACATCCTCGACGACATCCATGAGTGTGCACTAAGAGGAATGGGTCCCCTCTTCTTCCCCTACCTCATCAAATCCCTTTGCCGATCCCATAATGTGCCCGAAATTGATGAAGACGTGAAGATCCAGGGCAAAGGGTGGACGCAACAGAACATCTACAACTTGATGGAATTGGAGGTAGCCACCCCAATGGCTTATGTAGATCCCTCTGCTGTGATAGAGTCGACGACAGAACCAAACTTCACAAAACCTGTCACGGCAGAGCCCGATCCGACAGAACCTGCACACCCAGAAGCCACATCCTCCAACCAAATAATCCAACTATTGAAGAAGATAGAGGCACGACAGTTGAGATTCATGGAATACATGAGGGACTTCACCACTGCCACGATAAACTTTATAAAAGTTGAGTTAAATTATCCAAACATGTAGTTTCCCTCTTTTCCAGAAACTCTTCTTGCCGCCCCTATACCTGCTGCCAGCCCTAAGACACCCACGCCGACAGTTGCCTCTACTTCACCCTCTGCCACGGCCGCAGACGGCGACAGACGATCTGCCACCCCTCGAGGAACCAAAAGGAAGGAACCACTGCCAGAAATAGATCCCAAGTATTTCGAAGGTTTCTCCTCCTTCTTAGTCTGGCAGGATGACTCCGATTCTGAGCCCTCTGTCGTCCGAGAGATAGCGAAGGATTTCCCACAAATGAAGAATAAAAAGCTTCACATTGATGTTGAGGGACCCTACCACGGCAGAGCAGACGGTAACATTAACAACGACAGTGAACTCGAGGTCCTGGATAAGGCCCCAAAAATCTCACCTACTAGAGTCCAGCCACCTCGAGA
The DNA here is from genome assembly GCA_030270665.1 of Hibiscus trionum. Lineage (NCBI taxonomy): Eukaryota > Viridiplantae > Streptophyta > Magnoliopsida > Malvales > Malvaceae > Hibiscus > Hibiscus trionum. Next base: position 14,174,963 of record BSYR01000006.1, read on the forward strand.
GGCCAAGAAAAAGGTAGCCTCACCATCTCCAACTCCAAAACCAACCTCTACCACTAAAGTAACTGCCCGCAGGTAGCTCCGCATCGACAACAGCAGATACAACAACTCTTCAACTTAAGTGCTTTTACTCTTTTGTTGTTCTGTTTTTATTTGATATTTGTGATGTTTTTATTTTTTTTGTTTGTGTCATGCATTGAGGACAATGCAACCCTCTAGTTTAGGGGTAGGCAATCATCCTTTAATTAATGAACTTATTTTAATTGGTGTATCGATTCGAGCTAATTTTTGTGTAAAAAATGGCTTAAGTCTTTGAACTGCACTTATCTGCCACGGTAGTCTCTGTCGTGACAGTATCTTTAGGGTGTTAGGAATTATTTAGAGTTTTACTATAATTCTGAACCTTAAAAACACATTTGTGACTTATATGATGTCCAGACTACTGTTAGTAAACTTAGAATATGAAGCTTAACCACTTGAGTTAGAAAAAAAAAAGAGAAGAAGAAAAACTTAGACTCAGTTGCCCCTAGAAGTGCCAAAAATCGACTCTAGTAAAAACAAGAAAAACTTTTTCTAAGTTAGAAAAAAAACTAAAGGAGCCTAAGAATTGCCTCCAGTTAAAAATTAGTTTGAAATAAAACTCAAGTGTTGGCACAGAGGAAAAACCTTGTGATGCGGGTGAGGAACGTCAGATTCAAGAGCAGGAATGGAGGCGACTCAATGGCAGAGCGGGAGGAACAAGTGTTGGCACAGAGGCAAAACCTTCAACTTGTTCTTACTGGAAAATAAGAACTTAGATGACACTGAACGTGAAGGGAAATCATAGTTTCAAGAGCACAAAGAGAACTGGCCATTAGCAACAATGACACCATATAAAGACCAATTGCGGATGATACAAGTTGAGAAAAAAAGACTGACCTTTGTCTTGTTGGTGCGACCGAGCGGCCCGAGGGACGATCGATGACGACGAGTATAATGACGAGGAGAACGATGAGGAGGGTGAACGGTGACGGGGAGAACAACGAGGATGAGCAAGTGCAATTAAGGATATAGGGATTTTTCACGATTTATTGGGGGATGGTGAAAAAGGGTCTGAAACTGAGATATAATTAACTAAATGATGTGTTTTATCTATTGCGACGTTTTACAAAAAAAAACTCCACTAAATGTTTACACTTACGACGTTTAATACTAAACGCCACTAAAAATCAAAATACCTCTTACGTCGTTTCTACAAAACGCCACTAAAAAGCAAATATCTTTTGCGGGATTTCAGTAGAAAATGCCACCAATGAAAAACCAATTGCGGCGTTTCAGCAGAAAAATGCCACCACAGAATAACCAATTGCGGCGTTTTAAAAAAAACGCCACTAAATGTTTACACTAACAACATTTTATTCAATAGCGCCACTAAAAATCAAATACCTTTTACGGTGTTTTTACGGCGTTTTAGCAGAAAACGCCACCAAAGGTAGACATATAGCGGCGTTTTGCTTTCAAACGCCACTATTTCATGTTTAGTTGCGGCGGTTTATTATCAAACGTATTAGAGAAACCAGAATTAATTAATATTTTTAATTAATAGAAAGTTCTGGTGGAATTTTTGGGGAGTTTGTTAATATTGTTTTTGGGTTGTTAAATGGGTTGTTAAGTCTGTTAGGAAGTTACCGGGCCTTTAAATGTAATGTAAATGGGCTATGTGTAATCATCTTTTTCCTAAATTGATTCAATAAAATTCTCCCAATCTTCTCCCCAAACCACTCGTCTTCTCCATCTATCTTTCTCAGAGTTTTTCCTTTTTTCAATCTCACAATTCAAATTCAGATGACCTATTCTCTTTATCATGGTATCATTCTCCATTTTTGTATCCTGGTGTAGTACTCTCTTTCGCTGATTTTTTTTCTTTCGAGCACTCTCTCCACCATGGTGACTCCTCCAACTGCTGTTCGTGGTGCTTCCGACGGTGATTATGTGCTTCCGGTTGAAGCTGATGTGTCTTATTCGACATTCTCCAATAAGCGAGTGAATGTGCTTCTAGATGACACAAACTTCTTATTATGGAAGCAGCAGGCCTCCTTGCTGATTCGCGGTCAGGGTTTAGAGTCGTACCAGGATCCAGATGCTCCGGTTCCGGCCAAGTTCACGGTGGCTCTTGATGATACGCGCTCAGTCAATTTCGCATACCTCAAGTATGTTAAACAATACTTCTCTCTTGCGTCTTGGTTGCTTTCAACTATTGGACCGTTGATTCTTCCCCAGCTCGTCGAAGCGGATACCTCTGCTGTAATCTGGAGTACAATATCCAAATTGTACTCTACGCTCTCCACTACGAAGGTGATGCACCTCCATTGTCGCCTTCGTTCGATGAAGAAAGGAAATTAGACTATGCGTGTGTACATGATGCAGATCAAGGAAGTCTGTGACCTTCTGGCCATGTGTGGCACGCCGGTCTCTAAGGTCAAGCACATCGCCACCATTCTCAATGGTTTGCCGATGGAGTTTGATCCGTTTGTAGCAGTCATTACGGCGAGCCGAGAGCCGTTCTCTCTGGACAGTGTGATCTCTGTCTTGTCTGATGCTGATTCGCGCCTCTCTGATCCTATGAGGCTTCCTGTCAGTATTCACAACACGCGCTATAGTGATGATGATGCTGACCGATCTCGAGGTGGCAGATCTGTCCAGCGTGGTGGTCGACGAGCATAGAGACGCCCTCGCACTCAATGCCAGCTTTGTAGGAAGCTCGGTCACATGTAGAGGTGGCAATCGGGTCATTCGGTTCGGGTTCGGTTCGGGTCGTTTCGGCTCGGGTCATTTCAGGTCTATCAAGAATCGGTTTAGATTCGGTTCGGGTCAGTTCGGTTCGGGTTCGGGTCTAATTCGGGTCTGTGATGAGTCGGATTCGGTTCGGGTATTGGATCGGGTCAAAATCGGATCGGTTGTTTTCGGGTTGGGTCAATATCGGATCGGTCGCTTTCGGTTCGGGTCAAAATCGGGTCGTTTGGGTTACTTTCGGTTCGGGTTAAAATCGAGTCAATTTCGGGTCAATTTCGGGTTGGGTCAACATTTAAATTTTCGGGTCAATTCGATTTGAGTTGGGTTAAAGGTTTGAGGTTTAGTATTTATGGTTTAGTTTAGAGTTATTGGTGTATGAGATTAATTCTGATTCAACTTGTTAATCTATGCATTTGAATTTGATTAAATATTTAAATCAAAGCTTCATGTATCCATATAATTTTTTTTGTATAATTATATTAAATCAAAGTTTATAATAATAATAATAATAATAATAATAATAATAATAATAATAATAATAATAATAATAATAATAATAATAATAATAATAATAATAATAATAATGTCTGAAATGAATTAATTTATTAAACTTAGAATCTAATTGAACTAACTAAAATCTAAAAGCATAAATCACAGACATAATTAAAATAATTTTAAAACTAAATGTGAAATTTCAATTAAATTAATCTAAATTGAAACTCAATTAAATTAAGAAAAAGAGAAAGACAATTGATAAAAATAGAGAGGGAAAAAACAAAATTTTGGAGGGAAATAAGCCACCAATTTTTTAAGCTAGATTAAAAAAAGAAAAAGACAATTGAAAAAAATAGAGAGAGAAAAGACAAAATTTTGGAGGGAAATAAGCCACAAATTTTTTAAGCTAGAGATTAATTACTTTTTAGGTCATGTTGCATTTAAAATGTTACATTTTAGTCAACTTTAAGTTTTAATTTAATTTAGTCACAAGTATTCCCACTGTTTAGACTTCGGATATAGAAATCTCCTCCCCGTAGTGATATTTAGTCTCTAAAAATTTACTTTTAGTTGAAATTAACTAATCTTTGTAATTTAGTCTATTAATTTAATATATTGATATTTTCGTTCATTTTAATTTCAAAGATTTAATTTTTAGCCAAAATTGACCCCTATTTATTTATATGGTATAATTACAAAATTGGTCATTGGACTCTCAAATTTCTCCACTTCCAAATTGTCAATTTAGTCTACAATTTCAATTTTATGATATATTTTATGATGAAATTATAAAATTGGTCACCAAGATCTCAAATTTCTATACTTCATTTTATTATTTATTATATTGTTAAAAATAGATATTCGGGTTAAAATCGGGTCAAAATCGGGTTAAAATCGGGTCGATATTCGGTTCAGCTTTCGGTTCGGGTAGCATTCGGTTCGGGTCCATTCGGTTCGGGTCCATTTCGGTTCGGGTCCATTTTGGTTCAACAAAAAATTTCAGTTCGGTTCGATTCGGTTCGGGTTTCGGGTCAACTTCGAATCATCATGTTCGGGTCAAAATCGGGTTTCGGTTCGGGTTTCGGGTCTCGGGTCAAGTTTGCCAGGTCTAGTCACATGGTTGATCGTTGCTAGCAACGTTTCAACAAGAAGTTCAGAGGTGTCACTGCTCCTGAGTCTGTTCTGGATCATCTTGACTCCTCAAATGTTAATGCTCTCTATTACTCTAAGGATGCTCCTGAACCTGCTTATGAGCCTTTTGTGAGTCCTTCTGCAGGTGCCAATGGATCTTCGGGTGGACTTGTTGATGAGGAGGTTCAGGTCAACTGCCTTGTTGGACCACAGACTGCTCCTCTCTCGTCCTGGTATCTCGATTCTGGCGCCACACATCACGTGACTGGTGATTTGGCTAATCTTCAGATCAGACGTCTGTATACTGGTTCTGGTAAGGTTTCTATTGGTGATGATTCTACACTTGTTATTGCTCACTTTGGTAAAACTCTTGTGGAAACTGCAACTAGACCTTTAGTTCTTGATCGTTTGCTGCATGTTCCTTTGATCTCTCGAAATCTTTTGTCTGTCTCACGTTTTCTAAGGATAATGATGTAGTGTTTGAGTTTTCCTCTACTGGATGTTGTGTGAAGGATAGACATACATGGCAGGTTCTTTTAACTGAAAGTCATGAAGGTGGACTCTATAGACTGAATGGTACCCTTGTTAGTCCTTCTGCTCAGTGTTTGGCATAGACGTTTAGGTCACCCCTCGTTTGAGGTGCTTAAAACTGTAGTAAATAAAGGAGTGTCATTAAGTTCCCTAGGGTCTGTGATGCTTGTCAATTAGGTAAAGGGCATGCCCTACCTTTTTCCTTTTCTACCACAGTGTACAAGAAACCGTTTGAACTTGTGGATGCTGACTTGTGGGGTCCCGCCCCTGTTGTGTCTAATAGTTTCTCTTACTATGTGTCCTTTGTGGATCTTTATAGTCGTAATTGCTGGATTTTTCTGCTTCAAAATAAATCTGAGACTTCTATTGCATTTGACATGTTTCTTGCTATTGTCAATAATCAATTTAATTCAACTATTACTGCTCTTCAAACTGATGGTGGATGAGAGTTTAAGGCTCTTGAATCTCGATTAGCACAGTTGGGGATTCAACATCGTGTAACCTTCCCTCACACCTCTCAACAGAATGGTGTTGTTGAGAGGAAGCATCGGCACATCGTGGAGACAACCTTGACACTTCTTGCACAAGCCTTCATGCCCTTGAAGTTTTGGTCTAATGCTGTCCTTAGTGTTGTGTTTCTTATCAATTGATTGCCTACAAAGGTTTTAGAGTTTCAATCTCTTCTTCAGAAGCTCACAGGGAAGGTTCCTGACCTGAAATTTCTTAAAGTATTTGGGTGCCGTTGTTTTCCTTATCTCCGGCCATACAACAAGCACAAGCTTGATTATAAGTCCACTCCTTGTGTATTCTTAGGGTACTCACCACATCACCAAGGCTGCTTGTGCTTGAGTTCCTCTGGTCGGGTATATATTTCTCGGCACGTGATGTTTCAAGAGGATGAGTTCCCCTTTGCACACTCACAGCCTAGTGTTGCTCCTACTGGTGTGCACCCCTTTGCACCTCTGTAGGTTCTTGCTGGATCACCAGTTGTTTCTTCTTATCCTGCTGGTGCGCCTTCCCTTGAGAGTGTCGATGTTTGTACTCCTGCCTTCTCACAACCTTACTCATCTCCTGGCGAGGTTCTTGCTGGTGAGCAACCTTGTACTGAACCTGAAGATACTGTGCAGACTGGCCCTGTACCTGTTCATAATGATATTCATGTTGCTTGTGACTCACATGAGGGTGATTTCTTTGCTGGTTCTGACTCGGAAGTCCATGAGCCTTCTCATGTTGCACAATATGATGACACTCTCACATCTACAAATACACATCACATGGTGACTCGTAGCAAAGTTGGGGTTTTTAAGCCTAAGGTCTATCATGCACAGCTTAGTGCTACCCCAACTTTAGTTCATGAAACTTTACAACATTCTGAGTGGCGTGTTGCAATTATGGCTGAATATAAGGCCTTGATGGACAACAACACGTGGGAGCTGGTGCCACTTCCACCCACTCGCCGAGCCATTGGATATAAATGGTTGTTCAAGGTAAAACAGAATGCTGATGGGTCTGTCAACAAACTCAAAGCTCGCCTGGTGGCCAAGGGCTACTCTCAGATTCCTGGCCATGACTTTGTTGAAACATTTAGCCACGTGGTCAAGTCGTTTACAACAAATGTCGCGATAAGTTTAATAATAGCGGCGTTTGCTTCTAAAACGTCACAAAAAACGTTGATATTTATCTAACTTGGTATAATGAATCAGCGAATAAAACACTCATTATGTTTTGTAAAGGTTATGTTTTGAACTTTGAGTATTTTAGATTCGTATTCTATTAAGTCTAAATTTAGGTATGAGTATATTTATATGTCTAAGTTTTATTTTGATTAAAATTTTATCATGTATAAATAACATTTAAATTTAAATATATTTTAATTATCAATCATATTTTCAACTGAATTTATTATACTTATACGAATATATAGGGTAATTTTGGTTAATAATCCATTTTGGATTATTAGTTAGGTTTCTAGGGGAGTTTGGGGGTAAATTTTGGGATCTAGGCCAAAATCTACAGTACCACGCCACCCCTTATGGCGTGGTCACTTTTACGGCCAACCTCGCCACCTTCTTATGGTGAGGTCACATGGGCCATGCTCATTACGTAACCTGCATGTTGTTCATGCATGGTTAAAATGGTTTAGGGGTTAGGTAAATGTTTAAGGTTTTAGTATTGGTTTAGGGTTTTGGGTATGTGTAGATTAGGGTTCGGGGCTCATTTGCGGTTTAGAGGTAATTTCTGGGCGGATCTATTTTTACGTTAATTCGAATCTAATATAAATTTAATATAATTTTATTGTAAAAAATTCAATCATGAATTTTCATTTAACTTTTTTTTCAATTTATTTTTTTTACGAAAATAAAAATGAACAACTAATTCAGCCTAAGCTTGACCACCAATTTTGGTTCACGTGATTTTCCCCACATTTCATCTTTCACTTATCTTTTTTATTTTTTAGGTATTACATACATAATATATTTTATAATAGTCCAAAGATGATGATTATAGCGTATTATTTGTTTATACATATTCTTAATCTTTTAACAATACATAAATATTTTATAGACAAAATTTAAACTCGTATATTAATAATACATATATATTTTATAGACAAAGATGATGATTAATATTTGTCGGGGTATTTCGAGGATAAAATTTGAATTTTTTTAGGTTTTGATTTTTTTCATTTCATGTGTTTCAAAATTTTAAAAAAATCTTTTAAAAATTATTTAGATAGGAATTGAATTGAATTAATTGTTTAAATCGATTCAATTTAAATACCAGTCAATAGTTCGAATATTTTTTCATTAGTTCGAATATGAACTGTAAAAAAGTAAAGGTTAATTAATTATTTTAGTTCAATTAATAACTGTAAAAAAGGAAGGCTTAGTTCGAATATTTAAATATTTATTTTTCTGTAAAATAAATTACGTAAACACAAATTGCAAAATTGAAGGAGATAAAAAAAGTACTTGCATTAACACAAATTGCAAATTACATTAGTTTGATGGTCTGACATGATAGTTTGAAAGATTGTGTTTGTTCGGACATTTGGTTCTATTATAACCTGGTGCCCTACAAAGAGTACAATGCTTAACTAGAACTCCCTCCTCTCTATTATGCTCCGCATCATCCATATTCCTATGAATTCGAGTGGACGCCGGTCAACCCTTCAACTTTCTACGAAGCTCTGGATTTGGTAACCATTCTTCGTATATTGGCTCTACCGGCCAATAGTCTTTGTTCGGGATCGTGTTAAACTGATTTCTGTAAATATTTGCAATATTCTCCAGCTTATAACATTGATCCGCAAATTCGTAAGGGTCGAGACGGAAATGCAAGCATGCGGCGTGTGCGTGAGAGCAGATGTATCTAAATGCTTGGAATGCACCACAATCACACCATCTTTGAGCAAGGTTTACAGTGTATATTTTGTGCTCACCTCGGACCTTAGCTTCGACTGTAAATTGATAACCATGTGGGTCGAATGTTCTGACTCTCATAGAGGTGGCTTTCGCTTGAAGTTCGAGCATTTTATTTTGTAGGGTTTCAGACCAACTGAACCCGTTGTTTATCCGGGCGTTCACTTCCTGGCCTTTGTCGGACCACACTTTAACCAATCTGAAATAAGTCTCCCACACAATGCTTGCAATTGGGAGACGGCGTGTTCCTTTAAGCACTACGTTTATAGCCTCTGCAAGGTTCGTTGTCATATGGCCATAACGTCGACCTTCATCATATGCATGTGCCCATCTTTCTCTGGGTATGCCGTTTGCAAAATCAAAAACATCCGGACCATACCGCTTCAACCTATTTATCCTCGAGACAAATTTTGGTTGAACTAGTTCGTACCCTATTAAAAAGAAATTAAATAAGTCAACATGATCAGTTTAAAAGATTTACGTTAACTATTTTTTTTATAAACAACAAATAAGAACTTACCCGCGCCAAAAATCTCTCTTCGGATTTGATTGTTTCCGAAACGCGTCTTCGCATTTGACGCAATATACCGGATACAATAGGCTGGATATGCATGTGAAGGCTTCCATAAACTTTTATCTCTGTCAATTATTGATAACAACGCAGCCCCCTATCAGAAATCATGCAAATCCCATCTTCCTTCACTACATGGTTGCGTAGATGCTTCAAAAAGAATTCTCATCCTTCCGCGTCTTCTTTTTCAACAATGGCAAAGGCAATTGGGAATATATTACTGTCTCCATCTTGTGCAACGGCCACGAGTAATATATGACCGTACTTCCCATATAGCCAAGTACCATCCACTTGAATCATGTGTTTACAGAATGGGAACCCTTCGATGCACGCATTGAACGCCCAAAACAACTTACTGAATATTCTTTTACCACGGAGTATTTCGCCTTGTGCGTTGACCACGACCTTTGTTTCGTATTCCACTTGGGTTCCTGGGATGAATATTTGCATTGCTCGTAAAAGAGCTGGTAGCTCATTATATGATGTAGTAAGATGGACTATATCCAAGCTGACCCCGGATTGATGCCACTAAGACTGCAATCGAAATTCTTGGGTCATGTTCCACCAATCCCCTAGTGTAAGCACAAATTAGATTAGAGTTTAAATTAATGTGATCTTGAGATAAAACTCTATTCGAATAGGTGTGCTCATCAATGAACCGTGTCACCACCCAATTGTCAGTCCTCTTCTCGTATGAAGCTCTTACCCACCAAGGACAGTTTCTCTTCCAATTTATACACTTTACACAATAGGTACTTTGATTGGACTCATTAACAAGACATGATGTATGGCGTTTGACGCAGTACTCTTGAATTGCCAACTGGGCAGCTTTTTTGTGTCAAATTCAGCTCTCAATACCAATTCTCCAAACTCGGAATGCGATGAAGAACCAAACACATGAGCTTGATGTTCAGCATCGTGCATTGCAGAATAGTCGACCTCATACATACGAGCTGCTAGAGCTTTATATGCTGGATAAACTGGTTGCGCTTGTTCGGGCTCCGATTGAACATAACCCCAAGCTGGCTGGTTATTTCCCAACCCGAGCTTAGCAACAGCCGCGACCCAAACATCATCTTCAACATCAATATCGTTGCCCATTGACACATCTGCCATAATAGCCTCAACATCATCTATGTCGAGTAACCGTGCGTCGTCATCTTCCATAGGAACAATATTTTCTTCATCATCACTGAAGACTGCAAGGGATTCGCTAAAAAGACCGACTAAGGGTTCGGTGTCACAATTTGTTGATGAACTCATTCTCTGAAAAATTTGAAGTAATCGAACAGAACAATATGCTCCAACAACTGTGATTAACTCTCTCAAATTTTCAATATCAAAAATTTTATCTTCTCTCTTCTCCCTTCTCAAGTGGCAAAACTAAATATATAGATGAAAAAAGTCTCAACGCCACCTCGCCATAAGGACATGGCGAGATCACTTTTTTAACCTGACCATCAGCCTGCATGCATGTCATGCATGAGACATCATTTATGTTTTAAAGTAGATTAGTCTAGGGGTTCAAATTATTACTGATGAATTTTAATTTTTTTTATATTTTAGTCGTACATTACTATTACAGAGTTTTAATGTATCAAATGTAATTTAATAAATTCGTGATTATTCGAATCAACAAATATATTTTAATAACTTTTTTATATTTTAGTCGCAATTAAATTTATTTTAATAAATTCGTGATTATTCGAATCAAGAATTTCAAATTTAAATATAGAATTCATTTTTTTATTTTTTAATCGAACAAATTTATATATTTTATTCGAATCAAATATTCGTGATTTTAGGTGAATAAAGCTGCTACTTGTCCATAATGTTTATGATTTGGTTTAGGGTTTAGTTAATATAATTTTTTTTATATTTTAGTCGCATTTAAATTTATTTTAATAAATTCGTGATTATTCGAATCACGAATTTCAAATTTAAATATAGAATTTATTTTTTTATTTTTTAATCGAACAAATTTATATATTTTATTCGAATCAAATATTCGTGATTTTAGGTGAATAAAGCTGCTCCTTGTCCATAATGTTTATGATTTGGTTTAGGGTTTTAGGGTTTAGTTAATATATTTTTTTTTTATATTTTAGTCTCATTTAAATTTATTTTAATAAATTCGTGATTATTCGAATCACAAATTTCAAATTTCAATACAGAATTCATTTTTTTAATCGAACAAATTTATTTTAAATATTCGAATCAAATGCCCCTATCCACTGCCCACTGTCCCTACCCTACCTTGCATGTAGGGATGTAAAAACAGGTCAACAGTTGGGTTTCAGGTCGGGCTCTGTCAGGTCGGGTCAAATCGGTTACAGGTCATTTCGGGTCATTTTTTGTTTTGACTCGATTCGGTTCGGGTTCGGGTTCATTTCGGGTCGGGTTCATTTCAGGTCGGGTTCATTTCGGGTCGGGTTCATTTCAGGTCGGTTCATTTCAGGTCGGGTCAAAACGGTTAATTGACAGGCTAATTTCAGGTCGGTTTCGTTTCAGGTCGGGTTCATTTCAGGTCGGTTTCGTTTCAGGTCGGGTTCATTTCAGGTCGGTTTCGTTTCAAGTCAGGTTCATTTCAGGTCGGTTTCGTTTCAGGTCGGGTTCATTTCAGGTCGGTTTCGTTTCAGGTAGGGTTCGTTTCAGGTCGGTTTCGTTTCAGGTCGGGTTCTTTTCAGGTCGGGTTCATTTCAGGTCGGTTTCGTTTCAGGTCGGGTTCATTTCAGGTCGGGTTCCTTCGGGTTTATGGTTTATTGTGTTATGTGTATTATATATATTGACGGATTATGATTTTTATTTTTACGGTTTAGGGTTTAGGGTTTAGGGTTAGGAGATTACGTATATGTGATATATATATATATAGTTAGGACTATTTGATTTATTTTTAGGGTTTAGGGTCTAGGGTTTGGGGTTTGGGGTTTAGGGTTTAGGGTTTGGGGTTTGGGGTTTAGGGTTTACTGATCTTAAATTAATACAAACATGCCTACATTAATTATATATATAATGATGGATTATGATTTTTAAGGTTTAGGGTTTAGGGTTTATGGTTTACTGATCTTAAATTAATACAAACATGCCTACATTATTTATATATATATCGATGGATTATGGTTTTTAGTGTTTAGGGTTTAGGGTTTAGGGTTTAGGGTTTACTGATCTTAAATTAATATAAACATACCTACATGTATTATATATATATATATATTGATGGATTATGGTTTTTATGGTTTAGGGTTTAGGGTTTAGGGTTTAAGGTTTATTGATCTTAAATTAATACAAACATACCTACATTATTTATATATATATTGATGGATTATGGTTTTAGGGTTTAGGGTTTAGGGTTTATGGTTTAGGGTTTATTGATCTTAAATTAATACAAACATACCTACATGTATTATATATATATTGATGGATTATGGTTTTTAGGGTTTAGGGTTTAGGGTTTAGGGTTTACTGATCTTAAATTAATACAAACATACATACATGTATTATATATATATATTGATGGATTATAGTTTTTAGGGTTTAGTGTTTAGGGTTTAGGGTTTACTGATCTTAAATTATTACAAACATACCTACATGTATTATATATATATATATTGATGGATTATGGTTTTTAGGGTTTAGGGTTTATTGATCTTAAATTAATACAAACATACCTATATGTATTATATATATATTGATGGATTATGGTTTTAAGGTTTAGAGTTTATGGTTTAGGGTTTAGGGTTTAAGGTTAGGGTTTACTATTCATAAAATGATACGTACATACGTACATGTAATATATATATTGATGGATTATGGTTTTTATTTTTAGTGTTTAGGCGTTTAGGGTTTAGGGTTTAGTGGTTACGGCTTTAGGGATTATTATTATTATTATTATTATTATTATTATTATTATTATTATTATTATTATTATTATTATATACTTAAATACAATTATTATTATTATTATTATATATTTACTATGCTTATTATTATTATTAGTTTTTATTATTATTATTATTAGTTTTTATTATTATTATTATTATTACTATGATTAGTAATATTATTATTATTATTATTATATACTTAAATACAATTATTATTATTATATATATTTACTATGCTCATTATTATTATTATTAGTTTTATGATTATTATTATTATTATTATTATTTGTAATTAAATGTATAGGGTTTAGGGTTTAGGATTAGGGACTATGGTTCATTGATTAAATATTAGGGTTTAGGGTTTAAACCCTTAATGTCTAATTCTAAACCCTAAGATTAAACCCTAAAGCATAAGTAATTAACCCTAACCACTAAACCCTCGATCTAGGATTACGGACTATGAGCTATAGATTAAATATTATGGTTTTATGGTTTAGAGGGTAGTGGTTATTGTTTAGGGTTTAGGATTAGGGACTATGGTTCATTGATTAAATCTTAGGGTTTAAGGTTTAAACCCCTAATGTCTAATTCTAAACCCTAAGCATTAAACCCTAAAGCATAAGTAATTAACCCTAACCACTAAACCCTCGATCTAGGATTACGGACTATGAGCTATAGATTAAATATTAGGGTTTTATGGTTTAGAGGGTAGTGGTTATTGTTTAGGGTTTAGGATTATGGACTATGGTTCATTGATTAAATATTAGGGTTTGGTGTGTAAACCCCTAATGTCTAATTCTAAACCCTAAGCATTAAACCCTAAAGCATAAGTAATTAACCCTAACCATTAAACCCTCGATCTAGGATTACGGACTATGAGCTATAGATTAAATATTAGGGTTTTATGGTTTAAACCCCTAATGTCTAATTCTAAACCCTAAGCATTAAACCCTAAAGCATAAGTAATTAACCCTAACCACTAAACCCTCGATCTAGGATTACAGACTATGAGCTATAGATTAAATATTAGGGTTTTATGGTTTAGAGGGTAGTGGTTATTGTTTGGGGTTTAGGATTAGGGACTATGGTTCATTGATTAAATATTAGGGTTTAAGGTTTAAACCCCTAATGTCTAATTCTAAACCCTAATCATTAAACCCTAAAGCATAAGTAATTAATCCTAACCACTAAACCCTTGATCTAGGATTATGGACTTTGAGCTATAGATTAAATATTAGGGTTTTATGGTTTAGAGGGTAGTGGTTATTTTTTAGGGTTTAGGATTAGGGACTATGGTCCATTGAATAAATATTAGGGTTTAGGGTTTAAACCCCTAATGTCTAATTATCGACCCTAAGCATTAAACCCTAAAACATAAGTAATTAACCCTAACCACTAAACCCCCGATCTAGGATTACGGACTATGAGCTATAGATTAAATATTAGGGTTTTATGGTTTAGAGAGTAGTGGTTATTGTTTAGGGTTTAGGATTAGGGACTATGGTTCATTGATTAAAGATTGAGGTTTGGTGTTTAAACCCCTAATGTCTAATTATCGACCCTAAGCACTAAACCCCTAATCTAGGATTAAGGACTATGAGTTATATATTAAAGATTAGGGTTTTACGGTTTAAAGAGTAGTGGTTATTGTAACACCCCAAAATTCCCCTAATTTGAAAACCCTAAAATTTGGGAATTTTTAATCTTGAAACCTTAATTTGATTAAGGGGTTTATTTGATTAGATTCAGAATTTGAGGTTTAATTCCAGAAATTTGTGGGGTCGATTTATAATGGGGGTAAAGTTTTAGTATCGTTTTATAAACCCTAAAAGGCTCAATGACCTTTTATGTGATTTACCCTTTGGCAAGGGTATTTATACCCCATTATAACACCCAAAACCCTATTCAGCTTCCATTGGAAATCTATCAGCCGCTCTCTCTCACCCCACACTCTCTCGATAGCACCCATCTCCCGCACCATCTCCGGCGAGCTTCGATAAAGCTCCTTTCACCGGCCTAAAGTCTTCCGTAGCTCACACGGTCACTTCCGTCGAGACCGTCTTAAACCCACGATCAAACCCCACCCACCGGACCAACCTTATCAGTCGTCGTTTGGTCGAAAACGGTAGAAAACCGTTCAGCTTTTCTGTTGCTCGTCTCCATCGTTTCTCGCTCCGCCGTCCGCTCCTCTTCCTTCCTCCGTTCGTGTGTGTGTGTGGGTAAGCTTGAAATTCGGGTTTTGGTTTTAAATTATGGTTTTGAGTTGTGGATTTTGTTTTGATTTCGTGTTTTTGGCCGGAATGATCGTTGTAGTTGCTTTCGCATGTTTAAATGAGTGCTGCCGTCCTTGTCACGGTTGTGCCGTCGCTGCCGTCTTTGTCACGGTTGTGCCGTCGCTGCCGTCTACAATATGCTTCTCTAAAAGTTCCTTGTATTGATTTTTTTGAAGATGGTTACAACTATTTTCGGGACCTTTTTTTTCCGAATCGAATCCCCTCTACAATATGCTTCCCCTCGGCTTTTTATGGCCGGATTACATTTGAAAACAGACAAAAGAAGTTGACTTTGTGTTTGGTTTCCTCTGTTGTGGCTCTGAATCTGTAGGCTCTGCCCTGAATTGATTTGTGTTGTTGTTTTTTTTTGTTGCCATTTCGAGCATACTGACACCATTTTTTTCTGATTTCGTGTTTGGTCGGCACTCAATCGGGAGGGGCAAGGACGGCAGACAACGTGGTGGTGGCAGTGGGCTTCTAGAATGATCTCCGTAAATCTGAGTCGTCCGATGTTGCTGCGATCCAACGGGCGGGAGAAAGTGGCGCTAGATGAAAAAGATGGTCTTCTAGGGTTCCACATGTCTGAGGAGATCTGAGCCGTTAGATCGCGAGCCAGATCTGGCTGCGCGAACACAATAATAGACACATTAGGGTTTTTTTGTGATTAGGTTTTTTTATTATTCGTGGGCCTTGTTGGGCCATGTATGTAATTATAATTTTTATTTTAAAATGTGATGACCTTGGGCTTACTTTTTTATTTACTGGGCTGATAATTAGTTTTATTTATATACATTGGACTTTATTTAAGTTAATGTATCTCATAGTTATGATAATAATAGTTAATGAAGATAATAATTATATTTGTAAGTAATAATAAATAATAACGGCAACAAACAATAGGATTATAATAAGATTAATACGAAATCAAAGCTAATAATAATAGTATAAGTAGTAATAATAAACAATGATAATAATATAATAGTGTTAAATAGTAATAATAATAATGCTAACCATATAATAAAAATGACATGATAACGTTAATACTAAGTACTAATAAGATTAAGATAATAAATTATACCATAACATATATAGGAACAATATTAATAGTAACACATGTATATATATATATATATATATTCTTTTTTTTCTTTTTTTTTGATTCTTTGTTGATTTTTATTTTTATTTTATTTTTAATTATTATTATTTTAGCCCAATACAAGCCCAAAAATCATAAAGAAATAAAATTAAAAATCAGGACAAAATTAGTGATTACATTATCAATACTTACATTGTTTTATATTCATTAAATATAACTTCTTTCAAATGTCAGATAATTATCATTATCAGCAAATCAAATAATAGTATTAGTTCAGGTTAATATCAGTTCAGGTCAATATCAGTTCAGGTCAAGAACAGTTCAGGTCAATAACAGTTCAGGTCAATATCAGTTTAGGTCAAGAACAGTTCAGGTCAATAACAGTTCAGGTTAATAACAGTTCAGGTTCAAAACAGGTCGGGTTCAAAACAGGTCGGGTTCAAAACAGGTCGGTTTCAAAACAGGCCGGGTCCAAACAGGTCGGGTTAAATCGGTTATCTGGCAGGTTAGTCTCGGGTTCGGGTTCGTTTCGGTCGGGTGCAGGTCGGGTTCGGTTACTACAGTAACAGGTCAAATTCGGGTTCGGGTTCACTTCGGTCGGGTGCAGTTCGGGTTCGGTTTCTACAGTTACAGGTCAAATTCGGGTTCGGGTTCGTTTCGGTCGGGTGCAGGTCGGGTTCGGTCTTTAAATTCTCGGGTTAAACCAGGTTTTGACTCGATCGGGTTTCAGGCAGGTTACCAGGTCGGGTCAGTTTTTCACACCCCTACTTGCATGAGCCATGAATGCCAACCCCAACCACGTGAATAAAGCCGACCACGCCATGTGCTTATGGCGTGGTCACAAGCCCTCCCTACCGCAAGCCTGCTCCTCTGACACAGTCTATCCCTAAACCCTGCCACCCCTCTATCCTTAAACCCTGCCACCCCGTGAACCCACAGTGACCTCGCCATAAGGATATGGCGTGGTCACATGCACTCTGACACGGCTGCATGCATGTCATGCATGGCAGCCCACGTGATAATAAAATAATTGAACCATTTTTTGATCCTACCCCTATAAATATTCGATAGATGATGTCTATTTTTTCTACTTGAGAAGGGAGAAGAGAAAATTTTTGTTGTTGAAATTACAGAATTTTAGCACAAATCATAATTTCTAATTTTTATATTCGAATGGATTCTGAAACAGTTTTGATGTACCGTGACCATGAGCACATTTCCTCTCGTATTCACGAAGAGGGGGTAAGTTGGGATCGTCTAATTTTTTTATTTACTACTATAATTTATGATTTAAAAATTCTTTATTTAGATTTTTTATTATATTTATAGGGTGTGGAGCATACTATCCGGCGTCGAGGACTGAAGATTAAGGAAGCTGACGAACGCATAGCTTATTTTCTGCAGCGTTCAGGTTTTTATATTGCTTCATTTCTCCGTGGATTTAAAACTATCCCTGGATTGATTACGGCATTGATTGAACGGTGGAGACCAGAGACACACACATTTCATTTTCCATTTGGTGAATGCACAATAACTCTGGAGGATGTAGCACTACAACTTGGTGTCCCAACAAATGGGAAGCCTGTGGTTAGACAGAATAGTCATATAGCAGATGACCTTTGTTTGCAGTATTTGGACAAAATTCCTCCTCCAGATTGTGTGGACGGTCTTCGTATCAAGATTTCTTGGTTGCAGCGAGAATTTATTTTAACAGATGAATCTGATGACCGAGAACTTGAGTGTGCAACTCGAGCGTATATACTCCAACTTATTGGAGGGGTATTGATGCTTGATACATCTGGTAATATGGTTCACACTCAGTATCTGCCGTTCTTGGAAAATTTTGACACAACTTCTACATACAGTTGAGGATCTGCAATATTGGCATTCTTGTACCATGAAATGTGCAGAGTTTCAATAATGTCTGGTTCGAGAAAGTTAACAGATATGGGTGGATGCCAAATCTTATTGCAGTCATGGGCATGGTATAGACTGCCTTATCTAAGCCAATTGTAGAAGTACCGATGGAGTTTCCGCTTGCTGGAAGGTACTAATATTGTGATTACAGTTGTATATTAATTTTATTGATTAAATTTTTTTTCTGCAAAGACTTAGAAATATATGTTTTAAATCTTGGCAGATGAAGACATAAGATGACAAATGCGGGTGTGGTGCACAACACTGTCAGAGAAATAAGACTAAAAATCCAAACAATAGGGAAAGATCAGGTATCATAATTTTATTTTTGGCTTTTATTTTGGCTTTGTAATTTATTAAAGTAACACGTTTGTTTGTTTGTTTGTGTATGCATTAATAATTGTGTTTTGCAGTTCTTTTGGCAGCCGTACGTGACTAACACGGTCTGGGACATTATACCGCTAAATTTTTGGCAAATGTCATCAATTTGGGGTGCGATTGTGCCTTTGATACATTTTTCTATTGTTGAGTTTCATTGCGCTGAGAGAGTGTTGCGGCAGTTTAACTACCATCAACACATTCCTAGAGCTCTACCTCAACAAATTCATAATGTTCATAGAGGTCGATTCAACGAGAATTGGATTGCGAAGCAAGCGGAGTTCATCCAACTGTGGCGGGAAAGACGGAGGCATTGGGATGTCAACTTGAGTCCAATTCAAGCCGATGATTTTGACTTTAATTCAGAGTACTATTCGTGGTTTTCATCAAATGGAAAACCGTTCATAGTACCTCTTGAAGAGGCAAATCAATGGCTTCAAGATCCACGGTGCTCAAGACGCGTACAACTATCGTACACATTTGATCAGAGCTCTCGTCAACCAAACTTGGAGGGTTCAACAAGTTTGTATTCTTCGGATCAATCTCAACCACAGTTTGGAGAAAGCTCATCTTACCAGTCTGCTTACAACGATGATGAAGGATACATTCCATAATTTCAGTATCCTCAAACACCCTTCTATGGGGAAGGTATGACTGTTGGTACTATGACATGCTTGTTGTCGACTACCATGATTAGTAGCTCGCCATTAGATTTGCAAGGCATGTATAGTACTCCACCTTCTATGCAAATGATGGGTGACCAATGTGACAACGATGAGCAGACTCCGAATGAGCAGACTCCGATTCAACAAAGAAGACAAGTTCGACCCCCGGAGCGGTACGATCAAACATCATCCTTCCACCGGCAGGTGTTACCAAGGACCCGTAGGAAATAGATTATATTTATTTAATTGTAAATTATTTCTATTACGTTTTAAAAATTGAGTGTTTTTTTAAATATTTTTTTATATTTTTATGTTTTAGAATTAAAGTGTTTTTTTATGTGAAAGAGCACAATCTCCAACATTTATTTGTGTACGGGATACGAATCCTTACCCCCTTAGTACGAGATACCAATATTTATACCAATTCTTTTCTTAATTTTAAATTTGGTCACTAAACTTTCAATTATTACAAAATAATCATTAAACTATATTTTTTAGGGACATTATTATTTTAGAAAATACATGAATTTACTGAAAACTCTTTCAAATTTGTATACTATATTTTGATTTCCTTTCCCAGAGGCATCTAATGAGTTGGACAAAGCAATTAGATTCATCGTATTGGAACCTTTAATTTCTTTGTTGTTTGTATGTTGTTACACACGTATCAATTTTGAATTTAACGATTAAAATTGAATTTAAAAAACTTAAATTCATTAGATATCATCTTTTTAAACCCCACATATTTAATTTTAATTTTTTAACTTTTATGAATCGAACCTTCATATTTTTTAATCTTTATGAATTGTGTTCACCTTGAGGTTTTGAAATTTGATATGTACTCACTCTAAAAAAATATTTTTGAATCCATCTTGTGTGTGCTGGTATGGTTGCATATAAATACTTATATAATCTATGGTTTTGATCGGAATTGAATTTGAAATAAATTTCAAACTTTATAGATAAACGGAATTTTTGCAAACTCTAAATGGAAAATTATAATAATAAAAAGTTTTAATATAAATGAGAAAATGTTTTAGGGCTTAGGGATGTAGGGTTATTATTTAAAATTTAGAATTTAAAATTTAGAATTTAAGGTTTACTATTTTAGTGTTTATGTTTAGTAATTTAAATTTACATTATAAATATGCAGGCTCCTGTAAAACTTAATTTACACAATCTATGTAACAAAATTGTAACATATTCAAAAAAAGTATACCATATACAAATTTTAATAAATTTATCATAACCCCAAACCCTAAACCATACTTACCATGCATGAACACTACGTAAAATAACCACGCCATGTGACCTCGCCATGCATCAACCCTACGTAAAATTTTAATAAATTTAATTAAAACATAAGCTATAACCCTAAACCAATTCCAAACACTAACCATGCACCAATTCCAAACCCTAAACATAAGCTATGAACCCTACGTAAAATGCATGGGCCATGTGACCTCGCCATGCATCAACCCTACGTAAAATTTTAATAAACTTATTTAAAACATAATCTATAACCCTAAACCAATTTCAAACCCTCGCCCTAAACCAATTTCAAACCCTAAACATAAGCTATAAACCATAATCAACACAAACCCAAAACCCTAAACAATCCTAATCATTTACCTAACCCATAAACCATATTAACCATGCTTGATACGTGATGTGCACAAACTCGAAACCCTAATCTACACAAACTCGAAACCCTAAACAACCTTTACAAATTATCTAACCCCTAAACCAAATTAGCATGCTTGATAGGCAAATTGCATGGCCCATGTGACCTCGCCATAAGGAGGTGGCGAGGTCACCCTTCCCACCTCCCACCAGACGCCACCAGTTAAGCCGAGCAGCCAGCCACACATGAGCCATCAAGCACCTCGCCATAAGGAGGTGGCGAGGTTGGCCATAAAAGTGACCACGCCATAAGGAGGTGGCGTAGTCCTGTGGATTTAGGCCTAGATCCCAAAATTTCCCCCAAACTCCCTTAGAAACCTAATTAATAATCTAAAATGGATTATTAACCAAATTCACCCGAATATATATTTGATTTCATTAGTAATTATCTAATGATTAGCGCTCCCAGACAATTGCCATATTGCTTGTTTCACATTTTACTCACAGTTTTTCGACGATAACCTTACTGTCCAGTGAGTTTTTTGTTTATTTATTTTGTGTTTACAAATAATAGTTTACTTTGTTTTCTTTGAAATCAGTGATAATTTTGCATCAATCTAATATATTTTTTCATAATATGATGGTTATTTCGTGCAAGTTCACTTTTGATTTTTTTTAATAAAAAAACAGTAGAGGCTTTTCCTATTTCCAGTGTTTTAATTTTAAGTTTCGTTGCACTAATTCATTGTATTTTGGGAACTAAATAGGTGAGTGTACTGGTAAATATTCTGGAACTGTTATGGAGGACATCATTAAATTATGATACTTTTTTTTATCGATATAATGCATCTCTATAACGTTTAAATACTTTTGGTGTCGCTTCATCTCTTAGATTAGGGTTTTGAAATTCTATTACATTTTTATTTTTCTCTCTCTATTTTTTTTTTAATTTTTAATAAAAATAGCTCTGTCTTGTGATACTTTTTACTTTTTGACATATTTTTTGTCTTTATTATTTAGCATTTGGTTGTTTCTTTTCGTTTTTTTTTTCTTATGGTCATGAGATTTGGTGTCATCTTTACTGATCAAGATGACACTTATTTAGTTATCATGTTGATATTCCATGCTTTGATCCTTCGCGCTAGATTTAGATACAAGCTTGCAATTACAGTTTTTTGTTCGTTATTGATCAGTTGTCGTAATGACCGTTTTGTCAACATTTATTATATATATATATATTTTTATATTAGTGTTGATGGTCTTTTATCATCAACATTGATTAATGATGTTGTTTGTTTCTATCTTTATTGAGTCTTTAGTTGATTTTTAATATTTTCCTTGTATGATCTTTTTAGAATCTCAAATGACTAATTTGTTGTTTCAATGGTTATAGAAAAATGTATAGTGTGTTTTATTTACTTTTATAGTTATACATTATAATTTTAAAGAGAAACGATAAAACTAAAGATTTCTATTAAAAAAATTATACTGTTTTTGTTGACAGAAATATTTGTACAATAATTTATAATTTATTTTTGTAATTTAAACTCTGTTTATATATAATGTTTTTGTTCATATCAAACTTATTTTTGGATAAGTGCAATTTTATTACCTAAAGAAGCAGCAATAGGCTACTACAAATCACATATGTCATGCCCTTGGGCATCCATCTCGTTAGAGAATTCCTCAAGCAACACATAAAGTTCTATTTACATTCTCCTTCGTACATTCTTAATATGTACTCTATTATAAACCATATCCTTGATACAATTCAACAAAATAGTACTAATTTTAGAAGTTCCCGTCTAAAGTTTCTTTCTATGTATGTCTGACAAGTATGTTTAAGAACAACACCACAAAAGGCTTCTCTTTCAGCATTGTGATAGCCCAATGGAGCTCTCCACTGTCCAAGCCACATAGACCAAGTACTCCACTCTAGATAGCTTTCGAGAAAGGGCAAGTAAAGAAGATATGATCTCTAATTTCGAATTCCTCCCCATAATCTATCCACATCAATTCTTATTCGATCTAATAAATCTTTTATAGGGAATTTATTTAGAATTGCCATCCATACAATCATGGCATGCTTAGGGATGTGCAGAGAGAACCACGCCAATTTATTCCAGTCAACTTTTGTATTATATTGGTGTTAAATAAAAACAGTTCAATAGATTTAATTTTTATATTTAAAAATTCTATTATTAAAGTGACTGTGTCTACTAGTAGACTATATTAAGACCATAATAAATTTGTTCTATTAGTCTGTTAGTTGTCTAGTGGTTGTGTTTATTTAGTTATCACATATGTTGATTATCGAGATGATGAACAATAACGTGAAGTGAAACAAGTGATTAGAGAGTACAATGTCAAAATTTTTAAATATGAAAGATTGAGTTTATTGAATATTTTTAATTAGAACCAAATTTATATACTATATAAATTTTGAGAAATAAAATTATTATTATATTAAATTATGTTTTAATTTTAACGATAGGATAATCTACTTGTAACAAACTTCTAATTGAGTGATTAAATTATTAATTTTAGAAGTATAATGATTTATTTATTATTAAATTTACAATTAAATGACAAGTGTAATTTACTCATAATTATTAATTAATGTGCAAAGAACCCAAGACTATGAACACTTAACCCACCCCAGTCCAACACAACCGTTCGTCGCCAAAAGCCCAAAAAACCCAGTTCTCCAAGGAAGACCTCAAACAAGTTTCAACCATGAACAATCCTCCGCCGCAAACCACCGTGATCTCCACTCGAAGCACCGTCAAAAAGCTTCGTGAAAATCCCTCAACGTCCTCCAAAATCCCATTCCAGTCGCGAAAAATCCGAAAACTCGCCTCCCACGCCGCTGTCGACGACCCCACCGAATCCCCTCAAACTTCCGTAATCAAAATCCCAAAATCTCTATCGACGAAACCCGAAATCGACACCGCTCTTAGTCACCTCCGCTCGACGGATCCTCTTCTCGCCGCCCTCATCTCAACCCACCCTCCACCGAAACTCTCTCCTTGTAACTCCCCATTCCTCTCCCTTTCCAAATCCATCATCTTCCAACAACTCGCCACTAAAGCGGCCAACTCGATCTACACTCGCTTCGTTTCCCTATGCGGGAACGAATCCGACGTCGTCCCGACCACGGTCCTCTCCTTAACCCCGGAAAAACTCAGAGAAGTCGGGGTCTCGGCTCGCAAAGCAAGCTATCTCCACGATCTTTCCGACAAGTTCTCAACCGGGTTTCTGTCGGATACTTCCATCATTACAATGGACGATGACACATTGTTCCAAATGTTGACATCTGTGAAAGGGATCGGGCCTTGGTCGGTCCACATGTTCATGATATTCTCGCTTCATCGGCCCGATGTTTTGCCCGTCGGGGATCTTGGAGTGAGAAAAGGAGTCCAGTCTTTGTATGGGCTAAAGGAGTTGCCCAAGCCATTGCAAATGGAGCAGATTTGTGAGAAATGGAGGCCTTATCGGTCAGTTGGGTCTTGGTACATGTGGAGGCTCGTCGAAGCTAAATCCAAAGCCAATGGAAAGGCTCCAAGTGTCGAAGATGATCAAAGCGGAGGGTTTTAAGATTTTAATAATTGAATTTTCAATCTGAATATTATTAATTACTCGGTCAATTAATATATCTTTAATAATTATGTTTTTAGGGTCCGATGTTTGAAACATTTCTCTAATTGCTTGTAGTTTCATGTGTGTTCCAATTAAATATGAATTCGACCAGTTTAATGTTTTTAATCATGAGATACCTAACTGGGTAGAGGATAAGAATCTGAGTGCTGGCAATGAAATGTTTTATCGATTGAAATGCTTTTAATTAAATCTTAATTTATACCCTAATTTAAGACAAATTAAACATAAATGGATTAAACATTTAAAATTTCTTTTAGATTTAATTACTTACTGATTCCTGGATAATTATGTTAGTTTATTTTCATTTAAAATTAATATTAATAAAGATATAGAGATTATATAATATTTGTAAATATGAAATAAATTTTATTTAGGGCTAGCTATGGGTCGGGTTTTTGGTCATTCCACACTAGACCCGAAAATATAGCACATCCACCTGAACTCGACCCGATCCGACATTTTATGATGTTTCATCCGATCCGATCTAAATTTTGGAGTAAAAACCCGAACTCGACACGGTCCGACATAAATAAAATTTTATTTTTTATTTTTATTCGATATAATAGAAAGTTAATTATAAAACACAATCAAAGATGGGGCATTGTCATAATTATTTCATTTTTATTAGACAAAATAAGAACATAATTGAAAAATATAAAAAGAGAGATATTTTATAGCAATTATACCTAAATATTTAGAATAAAATTAAACTATTATTTCGGGTCAGGTCGGGTCGAATATTTTCACCATAAACCTGACCAGATCATATCCTAAATAAACTCAACCCGAACTCAAAATTTCTTTTAAAAAACTCGACCCTATAGAGCTAGGTCGGGTCAAAACTCGTCGGATCTGGATCAAATGGTCATCCCTAATTTTATTAAAAAATTATAGTGGAAGAATTTAAATTGCCAAAAATCGTATTATATATGATGAAAGTAATTTTGAGAATTACCACCACGTCTATACTAAATTATTTAGTGAATTCTTATAAAAAAGGTAAACTACAATGGAGATCACTCAATTATAGGTAAAGTTACATTTGGTTCACCTAATTATTAAAAACTACATTTGGGTCACTCAATTATGGGTAAGGTTACATTTGGATCACCCAATTATTAAAGGTTACATTTGAGTCACTCAATTATGAGTAAGGTTATATTTGGGTCACCCTTCATATTTAAAAAAAATACATTAATTTAGTCATTTTTCTTCCAAATCACTTGTATACTCTTGTTAACATTAGAATACTTAATTTGAAATCATTAATTAATCTAATACACAAATTGATATATTTTTTTAAATATGAAGGGTGACCCAAATGTAACTTTGCCCATAATTAAGTGATCAAAATGTAACCTTCAATAATTGGGTGACCCAAATGTAACATTACCCATAATTGAATGGCTCAAATGTAACTTTAATAATTGAGTGACCTAAATGTAATTTTACCTATAATTGAGTGACCCTCGTTGTAGTTTACCCTGTAATAAAACGTGGTTAGTGAATCAAATATAACGATTCAACTTTGTTATTAATTTATTTTCATTTTTTACCATGTGTTATTTTCTTGACAATTTCATTCTTAATAATCTCATCCAATTGAAATATTAACATGAGAAAGTACCAAAGGTCATCTAGTGAATTAAATGATAATTTAAAAATTAAATAATTTTCTCTAAAATGATTTAAATATTTTTAGTGGAGAGTAATTACGTTCCCAAACAAATGTCATGATTAGAACTGATACTTGATGAGACAACATGAACATCCTTAATTACTTGATAATTAAATGGATCTCAAATAATTTTAAAATTACTTTTATTGTGAGTGTTATTTTTTCTCATATTTTAGTACATCCGTTAGTAATAAAATTATTTCAT
This sequence comes from Hibiscus trionum, assembly GCA_030270665.1. Lineage (NCBI taxonomy): Eukaryota > Viridiplantae > Streptophyta > Magnoliopsida > Malvales > Malvaceae > Hibiscus > Hibiscus trionum. Next base: position 14,201,258 of record BSYR01000006.1, read on the forward strand.
TCAGAAATTTTTAACTACTTACATAGTTACTTAAAAAAAACTACTTACATAGTTACTACTTACATAGTTTGAACAAAGAACAAATATAGATTACTTTTTTTTTTCTCCAAGAGAAGCTATTTTTACATGAATGATTAATCATCTTTTTATTTTAAATTTGAATTTTTATTATTTCTTTTTATGTTATGACAAATTATTTTTACCATATAATAAAAATTTTCACTGTGTCAATACTTATATAATCTATTCTAAATATGAAAGAAGTAGGTAGAAAAGTGAAAATAAGGCAAATTAATGGAAAATTTTACAATGAATGACATACATTGATATACACCACTAATTTTTATTTTTTATTATTTTATTTTTAAATAAAAGCTTTTTAAATAAATATGTCGGACCCATCTATTGTCTTTTTGCTTTTTTTTATTTTTGTTATTCCTTATTTATTTAATTTATGTCAATATAAAATTATGGCATAAAGATAATTTTAACCCCTAACGTTTACAATTTCTATCATTTTGGTCATTATTTTTAAGGATAAATTTGCCCCCCTAACCTATATCATTTTGTCAAACTACTCATATTTTAACTAACATCTCGATTAAACCGTTAAAAGTTTAAGCGAGGATGACATGTCAATATTCTTACTTAAAAAATATATTTCTCAACTATTAAAAAAAACTAACAAAAAAGCCTAAATAAACAACTAAATCATCACGAAAAATTTAACACCTAAACACAAAGCTAAAAACGAATTCATAAACCTAATTCAAATTTCTTAAACCCCAATTTAAGTTTTCATATCAATTCGAAACCTATAATTTTTCAAGTTTTATGTCATTTTTAGTGTTTCCGTGATTTTTTAAATTTCATAAAAATTTCATTTGATATTATTTTTAAAATTCATTTTCAAATACTAAATACCAAAATCAAAACCTCAAACCATCTGTATTAAATTAAACATTAAAATTTAAAAAACCTAAACTAAAGAAATAAAAACCCAGTTAATTAGTATCAAAAGTGTTCTTTGATTAAATAATAAGTGATTTCTACAAGTTTTAATAATCACGTCAAATTTCTCTGTAATATTTTATCTATTGGTTCAAAGTGCTTCAATTTTAAAGAACAAAATTTGATTCAAAGTGAATTCAAATTTGAGGGTAAAATCTTATTTGTTTGTATGGTATGTACTGTTGGATTTTAGGATGAATTTACTTTAAAATTTGTAGACTGATTTCATGAATCTTAGCTAGGATTTTAAATCCAACACAATTTATGATTAACTCCTGTAACCCCCTCGTCCCGGTCTGGCCGGATGACCGGTCCGAGTGGGCCACACGGGGAAAACCGAAGCGAAACCCGTTAAGGTTCCCCCTCGGTTAACAACCCTATATTTTTTTCCTTTTTAAATCTTATCTAGATGAGTATTAGATCCTAAGTGGTCATTCAGCGGAACAACATTCACAAATCAAACAAACGAACTCAAACAAACATGTTACAGCCCAATTTTAAGCTTATACTGCAGGTGGTATCGATACACCTAAGGGGTGTATCGATACCCCTTGACTAGTTCAACTGGTCTAAGTCAACCCGTAGAGGCCGTATCGATACACCCGAGGGGTGTATCGATACCCTCCCCAACGGTTGACTTCCCACGGTCAAAGCTAAGACACGGTATCGATACACCTGGGGATGGTATTGATACCGAACTGGACAGTAGCTCCAGTGACCAAAAAGGTATCGGTACACCAGAGGCCCGTATCGATACCAAAATGGACAGTAGCTCCAGTGACCAAAATGGTATCGATACACCTCTCAAGTGTATCGATACACGAGGCCTGAACAAGAAGGTGGTATCGATACCGTACCCACCCGTATCGATACCCCTGCACAGCAAGGCCTCCCAACTCAGCAAAAACGATCAAGACACGAATCTAAATGCAATTTAGGACTTTCCTAACCCCAACCAAACATACATACAACATTCACGTACCACCAAATAGCCATACAAACACTCAACAACTATAAACATCAAGGAAATTATGCAATAGGCCTAAGATGGCATTCAAGCATACAAGTGCATACATCAACATTCAAACATGAAGGCAACCTCAAGAGACACATGGCTAACATTCAGAATAAGCAATTTAGGCATGGATACAATTCAAGCATGGCATCACAAGCCATACAAAAGCATGATAACATGGAGTCTAAACAAGCTCCTAAACAACCAACAATCATCCATCAAAAGACACATGTCCCATTGCTTAAACTATTACATGTTCAACATTTAAAAGTCATACTTGATGTACTCAAGCCAACAACCACACTTGGAGCCTTCCACTTGCGCAAGCAACCCACGAACTAAGGATCTGCAATGTTAAACAAAGAGAGCGTAAGCAATGATGCTTAGTGAGGGTATGCTCTTAAAACAAACCTCAACATTGCAGGGTCCGAGCACGATCTAGCCAAGGCAAATCACATAATTACCAAGGATCCACAAACCATAAGATAGAGATGCATGAGCATTAATCAATATAACATGCCATGATCATAAGCTCAATTCCGCAATACAAGTAATCACATTTAAGCATCAAATTAAAGCTCATATATCTCAACACATTGATACACATATCAAACAACATTGGCACCTAGCTATGACTCAAATACGCGGATAAACATGTTGGAAACTCACATCCAACAACCACATTACCTCATGGTGGGATTACACTCATCGCCGGTCTCGCGGAGGGGATTCCACTCATCCTCACGCCCCGTCGATGGGATTCCACTCATCACCGACTATATTTAAATACAATTTCCGGGCGAACCTGTACTCCTCCTTGGTGACTCAACGCCACCAAGGCCACGCGCGACTTTTGACTCATGTGTACACACTAACATCCTAATGATCGATCATTTGTATTCAAGTATACTAGTGCCAACATTTACTCATTTCACATTACTAATTTCAATCAATTCCGTGCTTAACACGTACTCACCAACAACCATCATCATGCATGTCTCAAGCATCACAATTCATGTCTCAACTCACATGTATAACACAATATACATAAGCATTCATATCACATTTCATACGAGACATACACAACCATATAAATGAGTTCATCCAAAGGCTCTAGATCAAGTTTAGGATTAGGCTACCACCCCAATCCTAACTCTAGGTGGGTCTACCAAGCCCAACCTAGTCCATATACTCGAACCAACCATTTTAAATCCATTTAAAACATTTAACCACTCACCTAAGCTCCCAAGCTCAAAGACCAAGCAAGCAACCACCTTCAATTCCCCAGATTCACTTCCGATGCTTCACCGATGCCCAAACTCGATTTTAATCAATCTCAAACACAAACAAAACATTCGAAATCAATAACTCATCATCGGAACCAACCCGGATTAACATTAGCAAGCATTCAACACTCAAAATCAACCCCAAAACAGAATTTCCGAGCAGCCCCTAAAACCCACTGAAATCTTCCATTTCAAGCATCCAAACAACCACCAAACACACCCAAAGCAACCCTCATATACCATACTAGCACCAGCCCTCAAAATCCAACATTAATCAACCCCAAAAATCACTTTAAAACCCTCCAAAAACCCTCTTAAAACCCAATTCCGAAAATCATTACAAAACCTTATAAAAATTAGATATTTTGGACCTTTTGAACAACAAATGACTCATCTAATATTACCAAATCAAAAGCTCAACTTAATGTTAACAAAGTTAACATTTTTAATTTCAAACTCTAAAACTTCATAATACAAAAACAAGAGTTTTAATGAAAACTATGGGTACGAGCATGTAGAGGGAAGTGAGGACAAGCTAAAAACATGTTTACCTCTCAAAAATCACCAAGGATGTGAGTGTATGGTGATGGAATAGTGAACCACCAAGGAGAGAAGAAGGAAATGTTGGGTTTGAAAGAGTGAGGGGAAGAAGATGAGAAGGGTGAGTGTTTTATTTGACATGTGTTAAATTTTAAAGCTCAAAAGACTTGTTTGCCCTTAAAGAAATGGGGCATTTACAAGGAAGGTAAATCCATGGCTAAATGGAGTTTAAATCTTAAAACATGGTCAACCCAAATTAATAAATTTGAAAACAAAACCCGAAACATTATTTGAATTATAAAACCGAGCCCAAATAATATTAAAATATTATTTTCACTTAACCCCTGAACCCGGGTGTTACAACTCTCCCCCACTTAAGGAATTTCGTCCCCGAAATTACCTGGTGGAAACAAATACGGAAACTGCTCAACCATATCCGCTTTTCTCTCCCACGTGGCCTCTTCCACACCTCTATGCCTCCACAACACCTTGACCAACTCTATGGTCTTGCCACGCAACACCTTGCTATCTGAGGCAAGTATCTCAACGGGCTCTTCATTATAGGACAAATCCGGATTTAACTCTATCTCCTCAACGGGCATCACATGAGAAGGATCCGATCGATATCTCCTAAGCATAGACACATGAAAGACATCATGGATCTTCTCTAACTCAGAAGGTAACCTCAAACGATAAGCTACAGGCCCAATCCGCTCAACTATCTTATACGGACCAATGAACCTCGGACTCAACTTGCCCTTTCGGCCAAATCTCATTACCTTCTTCCATGGAGACACTTTCATAAACACTTTCTCACCCACTGAGTACTCAACCTCTTTCCTCTTCAAATCTGCATAAGACTTCTGACGATCGGAAGCTGCCTTCAAGCGGTCACAAATCAACTTTACTTTGTCGGTGGTCCTCTTAAGCAAGTCTGGCATAGGTAACAATCTCTGACCTGTTTCAGCCCAACAAATCGGAGTCCTACACCGTCTACCATACAAAGCCTCATAAGGTGCCATCTGAATACTAGACTGATAACTGTTGTTGTAAGCAAACTCAACTAACGGTAAGTGCTTCTCCTAAGAACCCTGGAAGTCAATCACACAACAACGAAGCATATCCTCAAGAATCTGTATCACTCGCTCTGACTGTCCATCGGACTGCGGATGATAAGACGTGCTGAAATGCAAACGGCTACCTAGAGCACTATGCAAGTAATTCCAGAACCTCGAAGTAAACCTAGGATCCCTATCTGAAACAATGGACTTTGGAACCCCATGAAGTCTCACAATCTCACGGATATACAAGTTTGCCAACTTGTCTAAGGAATCCGTAGTGTTCACTGCTAAGAAGTGAGCACACTTAGTGAACCTATCAACAATCACCCAAACTGAATTCTTCTTCGAAGGAGACAAAGGCAACCCCGATACAAAATCCATGGTGATCCTCTCCCATTTCCATTCCGGAATCTTCAAAGGCTGTAGCAAACCTGAAGGAACCTGATGTTCTGCCTTCACTCTCTGACAAATCATACAACGGCTCACATACTCGGCTACATCTCTCTTCAAACCAACCCAGAAGTAATCATTCTTCAAATCTCTGTACATTTTGGTACTACCCGGATGCATAGAAAAGGGACTCGAATGTGCTTCACTCAGAATTTGACGTCTCAACTCGACATCTTCTGGAACGACAATTCTATCTCTAAAGCACAACAAGTTCTCACCACTGAAACTGTACTCGGTTGGTCTTCCTTCGGCTATGTCCTGAACATGAGGAACTAAACTCACATCTTGCAACTGGTTCTCTCTAATCAACTGAATCAAAGAAGGCTTCACTTGCAACTCGGTGATCAAACCACCATCATCGGACACACTCAATCTAGCAAACATAGCTCTCAACTCAACGGCCACTTTTCTACTCAAAACATCGGCTACTACATTCGCTTTACCCGGATGGTACTCAATGGTCAAATCATAATCTTTTAGCAACTCTAGCCATCTTCTCTGTCTCAAATTCAACTCTTTCTGTGTCATCAAATACTTCAAGCTCTTGTGATCGGTGTAAACAATACACTTCTCACCATACAAGTAATGACGCTAAATCTTCAATGCAAACACAACTGCGGCTAGCTCTATATCATTAGTAGGATAGTTCTTCTCATGGATCTTCAACTGTCTAGAAGCATAAGCAACAACTCTTCTCTCTTGCATCAAGACACATCCTAAACCTACGTAGGAAGCATCACTGTATATCACAAACTCCTTACCGGAAACAGGTTGCACTAACACTGGAGCATTCGTCAAAGCTTCTTTCAATTTCTCAAAGGCCTTCTGTCTTGCATCTGACCATTCAAACTTGACTCCCTTTTGTAACAATTTAGTCAAAGGAGCAGCTACCCTAGAGAAACCGTCAACAAATCTCCTATAGTAACCGGCTAATCCTAGGAAACTCCTAATCTCAGTCACGGACTTAGGTTGTTTCCACTCAACGATAGCCTCAATCTTTGATGGATCAACTCGGATACCTTCGGCCGAAACAACATGGCCAAGAAACATAACCTCTCGAATCCAGAACTCACATTTACTAAGCTTCGCATACAACTGATTGCTCAACAATCTCTATAAAATAAGTCTCAAGTGCTCATCATGCTCTTCTTCTGTCTTCGAGTACACAAGTATATCATCAATGAAAACAACTACAAACCGGTCTAGATAGTCTCTAAAAATTCTGTTCATCATGTCCATGAATGCTGCTGGTGCATTCGTGAGCCCAAATGGCACCACAAGAAACTCATAGTGACCATATCTAGTCCTAAAAGCTGTCTTCGGAACATCACACTCTTTCACCTTCAACTGATAGTACCCGGATCTCAAATCTATCTTCGAGAACACTGAAGCACCTCTCAACTGATCAAACAAATCATCTATACGAGGTAACGGATACTTGTTCTTCACAGTCAACTGATTCAACTGTCTATAGTCAATACACATGCGCATGCTACCATCTTTCTTTTTCAAAAACAACATGGGAGCACCTCACGGAGAACTACTAGGCCTAATGAAACCACGGTCTAATAACTCTTGCAACTGACTCTTCAATTCTTTCAACTCCTTCGGAGCCATGCGATACGGAGCTATCGAAACTGGATTAGACCCTGAAACTGTCTCAATCACAAACTCAACATCTCTGTCAGGAGGCAAACCCGGCAACTCTTCAGGAAACACATCCGAAAAGTCACACACTGTTCTGATATCTTTCGGTCTAGCTTCACTCATATCCGGATTCATAACATAAGCTAAATAAGCCCCACATCCTGAGTCCATCAACCTATGAGCCTCTAAAGCTGACACCACATTAGACAAGAACTTAATGTTCTCGCCTACTACTACTACCTCGTAGTCATCAGAAAGCTTCAAAGAAATTCTCTTTGTTTCAAAATCCACACTCGCCCGATGCTCAACCAACCAATCCATACCAGAATAATATCAAAACCATAGAAAGGAAGTTACATCATATCAACTGAGAACACATGACCCTGAATCTTCAGTGGACATCTCCTATACATACGTCTAACCACAACTGTCTCACCAAAAGAACTAGTAACATGCATACCTACATCTAAGATCTCAACAGGGATATCTAACTTCTGTGCATGCTCACTCAAAATGTAGGAATGCGTAGAACCCGAATCAACCAAAGAAAGCAAAGACATAGACTGTAACTCGAAATTACCTGCTATCACATCGGTGTCATTCCCGGCCTCTCTTTGAGCATAAACTCTCGCTGGTCCTCCCGCCTCTGGCTGCACAGCCACAACATGAGCAAGGTTCCTCTGAGCATCTCCCCTAGGTGCATCAGCCCTAGGCTGGAAGTAGCCACGACCGCGCCCACGGCCTCTCTGAAAATCATTCGCTCTCACAGGAGCCTGAGCAATGTTCGGTGCCTGAGCCGCCTGATGCGGACAATTCCTCCTAAAGTGGTCCCTCGAACCACAATTCCAACAAGCATGGAAGTTACCCCAACACTCACCAGCGTGCTGTCTCCCACAACGGGTACACTCGGGCAAACGCCCTCCTCCTCTATGGCCCTGATGGCCCCTACCATGGTGGCCACCGCCACGTCTATGGTCAAATTGATGCCCGCCACCTCTGTGCCTCTTGGCGTCTCTACCATCAAAGTGGTTCTGCCTCTTACCAGAACTGGAACCACCAGATCGTTTGGCCGAACCCAAACTGTGCTCCAAATCCTTGGCCCTCGCGACCAACACATCAAAGTCTGAGTAGTCAGAAGCCAACGTGTACCTCTTGACCTCTTCATTCAATTCGTAACGGAATCGGTTACAGCGTTCCACTTCCGTAGGAACCAACTCTGGTGCATACTGACTCAAGCGAACAAAGCGAATCTCATAGTTAGTCACAGAAGCATCTCCCTGAGTAAGAGCCATGAACTCTCTCTTCTTCTCATCTAGGTACCTCGGTCCCAAGTACCTCTTTCTGAAAGCAAACTCAAAGAAATCCCAATCTATCTCAGTCTCGGGAACCCCGGTAGTAATGGTGACCCACCAGATGTAGGCATCACCCTGAAGCAACGAGATCACACAACCCAATCTACGTGCACCCGCACAACCCATCTGAGCCAAGATTCGGACTGTCTTCTCCAACCATAACTCCGACCTCTCCGGAGTAGATCCTCTAAACTCCTCGGCCCCCAAGCTACGAAGCCTCTCCAAAGGTAGACTAGCATCGTCACACCTAGGCTGAGCTGCAGCCTGAGCTCCCGCAACTGCGGCCTGGAACGCTCCCGCTATCGCTTGCACTAGCGGAGTCATGTCAATTCCAGTTGGACCTTGGCCACCTTGTCCACCTTGAGGTCCATCTCCTCCGGCTCCATCTTCACCTCCAGCTCCAGGTGGAGGAGGTGGTGGTGGTGGAGGTGGTGGTGGAGCGCCAACTCCCGCGGCCACCGGCCCTTCTAGATGAGCCTCCACACCAACAGCCGGCTCAACAGGAGCCGCAACCCGTGGTTCCTGACGAACCACTCTCGGTCTACCCCTCGGTCTAGACATCGCTCTCACAGATATCAACTACAACCACAACAATAAAACATGCAAGCTGGGTTAGCAAGGCAAGGCTTCCAAGTGTTCAAGTACGTTCCCTCACTTAAAAATCATTTTTCCAATGTAATAGTAGCAATGGGACTCACACACACATACTTTTGAATAAAACAAGCAACATACTTGCCAAACAAGCAACCATTCTTATAAAGCAAGAAAACACCGAGCATATTAATCAAAAACTTGAACTTATCTCACTTACCTGCCCAAGGTCTCGGTAACCTTAGGCTCTGATACCAACAAGTGTAACCCCCTCGTCCCGGTCTGGCCGGATGACCGGTCCGAGTGGGCCACACGGGGAAAACCGAAGCGAAACCCGTTAAGGTTCCCCCTCGGTTAACAACCCTATATTTTTTTTCCTTTTTAAATCTTATCTAGATGAGTATTAGATCCTAAGTGGTCATTCAGCGGAACAACATTCACAAATCAAACAAACGAACTCAAACAAACATGTTACAGCCCAATTTTAAGCTTATACTGCAGGTGGTATCGATACACCTAAGGGGTGTATCGATACCCCTTGACTAGGTCAACTGGTCTAAGTCAACCCGTAGAGGCCGTATCGATACACCCGAGGGGTGTATCGATACCCTCCCCAACGGTTGACTTCCCACGGTCAAAGCTAAGACACGGTATCGATACACCTGGGGATGGTATCGATACCGAACTGGACAGTAGCTCCAGTGACCAAAAAGGTATCAGTACACCAGAGGCCCGTATCGATACCAAAATGGACAGTAGCTCCAGTGACCAAAATGGTATCGATACACCTCTCAAGTGTATCGATACACGAGGCCTGAACAAGAAGGTGGTATCGATACCGTACCCACCCGTATCGATACCCCTGCACAGCAAGGCCTCCCAACTCAGCAAAAACGATCAAGACACGAATCTAAATGCAATTTAGGACTTTCCTAACCCCAACCAAACATACATACAACATTCACGTACCACCAAATAGCCATACAAACACTCAACAACTATAAACATCAAGGAAATCATGCAATAGGCCTAAGATGGCATTCAAGCATACAAGTGCATACATCAACATTCAAACATGAAGGCAACCTCAAGAGACACATGGCTAACATTCAGAATAAGCAATTTAGGTATGGATACAATTCAAGCATGGCATCACAAGCCATACAAAAGCATGATAACATGGAGTCTAAACAAGCTCCTAAACAACCAACAATCATCCATCAAAAGACACATGTCCCATTGCTTAAACTATTACATGTTTAACATTTAAAAGTCATACTTGATGTACTCAAGCCAACAACCACACTTGGAGCCTTCCACTTGCGCAAGCAACCCACGAACTAAGGATCTGCAATGTTAAACAAAGAGAGCGTAAGCAATGATGCTTAGTGAGGGTATGCTCTTAAAACAAACCTCAACATTGTAGGGTCCGAGCACGATCTAGCCAAGGCAAATCACATAATTACCAAGGATCCACAAACCATAAGATAGAGATGCATGAGCATTAATCAATATAACATGCCATGATCATAAGCTCAATTCCGCAATACAAGTAATCACATTTAAGCATCCAATTAAAGCTCATATATCTCAACACATTGATACACATATCAAACAACATTGGCACCTAGCTATGACTTAAATACGCGGATAAACATGTTGGAAACTCACATCCAACAACCACATTACCTCACGGTGGGATTACACTCATCGCCAGTCTCGCGGAGGGGATTCCACTCATCCTCACGCCCCGTCGATGGGATTCCACTCATCACCGACTATATTTAAATACAATTTCCGGGCGAACCCGTACTCCTCCTTGGTGACTCAACGCCACCAAGGCCACGCGCGACTTTTGACTCATGTGTACACACTAACATCCTAATGATCGATCATTTGTATTCAAGTATACTAGTGCCAACATTTACTCATTTCACATTACTCATTTCAATCAATTCCGTGCTTAGCACGTACTCACCAACAACCATCATCATGCATGTCTCAAGCATCACAATTCATGTCTCAACTCACATGTATAACACAATATACATAAGCATTCATATCACATTTCATACGAGACATACACAACCATATAAATGAGTTCATCCAAAGGCTCTAGATCAAGTTTAGGATTAGGCTACCACCCCAATCCTAACTCTAGGTGGGTCTACCAAGCCCAACCTAGTCCATATACTCGAACCAACCATTTTAAATCCATTTAAAACATTTAACCACTCACCTAAGCTCCCAAGCTCAAAGACCAAGCAAGCAACCACCTTCAATTCCCCAGATTCACTTCCGATGCTTCACCGATGCCCAAACTCGATTCTAATCAATTTCAAACACAAACAAAACATTCGAAATCAATAACTCATCATCGGAACCAACCCGGATTAACATTAGCAAGCATTCAACACTCAAAATCAACCCCAAAACAGAATTTCCGAGTAGCCCCTAAAACCCACTGAAATCTTCCATTTCAAGCATCCAAACAACCACCAAACACACCCAAAGCAACCCTCATATACCATACTAGCACCAGCCCTCAAAATCCAACATTAATCAACCCCAAAAATCACTTTAAAACCCTCCAAAAACCCTCTTAATACCCAATTCCGAAAATCATTACAAAACCTTATAAAAATTAGATATTTTGGACCTTTTGAACAACAAATGACTCATCTAACATTACCAAATCAAAAGCTCAACTTAATGTTAACAAAGTTAACATTTTTAATTTCAAACTCTAAAACTTCATAATACAAAAACAAGAGTTTTAATGAAAACTATGGGTACGAGCATGTAGAGGGAAGTGAGGACAAGCTAAAAACATGTTTACCTCTCAAAAATCACCAAGGATGTGAGTGTATGGTGATGGAATAGTGAACCCCCAAGGAGAGAAGAAGGAAACGTTGGGTTTGAAAGAGTGAGGGGAAGAAGATGAGAAGGGTGGGTGTTTTATTTGACATGTGTTAAATTTTAAAGCTCAAAAGACTTGTTTGCCCTTAAAGAAATGGGGCATTTACAAGGAAGGTAAATCCATGGCTAAATGGAGTTTAAATCTTAAAACATGGTCAACCCAAATTAATAAATTTGGAAACAAAACCCGAAACATTATTTGAATTATAAAACCGAGCCCAAATAATATTAAAATATTATTTTCACCTAACCCCTAAACCCGGGTGTTACAACTCCATTCTTTTCCAGATTTTTATTTTTGTTTTAATTTTAATTATCTTTAATAGTTTAAATTATGCTTAAGGGCTCGTGAAGCCCCTGAACTTTTGAAAAAAAATCAATTAAGCCCTTAAAGATTTTTTATACCCAATATCACCCTCAAACCCCAAAAATTAACCTATCTGGCCTTTTGACCGACGAAATCCATTGTTGACCGTGACATTGCTGACATGGCGGTCCATGTTAAAAGAAAGTGATGACGTGGAAGACAACTTAATTGATTTTTTAAAAGTTTCAGGGTTTAAATGATTTTTATAAAGTTTGAGGGCTTATTTAATCTTTAAGTAAAAATTAAAAGTATAAAAAATGTTAAAATGTTCTAAAATAAATATTAAAATTACTAAAAAAAAACATATGACCATTGTAATAATAAAATAAGATTAAAATTATGTTCTAATCTTATAAGTTGTGTAAAATCTTAAGTACATTCCAATACATATGATGCAAACCCATATCACAATATAGTTACATACCTTTTATTTGATTAAATCAGCTTTCATGGAATTCAAGTTAGAAAATAAGAAAAATTAAGAAACACTCTTGCGGTATACAAGGATTATATGGTACTTAATTGACTTTACTAAAGAGTTTTTTTCCATCCAATCAAAAGATAAACTTCATATTGTTCGATGCATCCAAACAGTAATATCGTCGGAAAATCTAATTTTTTTATATTAAAAAATGTAACTTTATATCTCTAAAAGTTTATTGATATTTTTAATATTTTTTTATATTTTTTAGTATTATAATATTTCTTTATATTTTTAATATTTCAATTTAATTCAAATAATTTTTTAATTTAATTTTATTTCTTAAAGATTAAATAAGCCCTCAAACTTTAACAAAATTAATTAAGCCCTCTAATTTTCTAACAAAATCAATTAAGCCCTCGATTTTTCTAACTAAATTAGTTAAGCCCCTCTAATATGTCATCATTCACATGTGGACTGTCATGTTAGCACCGTGAACCGCTACATCAGCATCGTAAATTAATTTTTTACCACTATATATATTTAAATAGTATTAGTGCCCAGAAAAATTGAAGAAGAGAAAATGATGTTGTGGGGATTTAAACTTGGAACATTAAAGTGGAAACTGCACATGCTTACCACTAAGCCAACCCTATTTTTATGATATAAAACCCAACATTTAATATATGTCATATATGGATTTCGATGTCCCAATTCATATTTGATGTCCCTGCAACAGTGAGAAAACGAACCGACAAAACATTTCCCAGTGCTGACTCGTCAACATTTCGACAATCAAGGAACCCGATATCAACTAGATTTGGACAATGCTTAGCCAAAGCATTGATCGCATCAGCATAAACATCCTTTATTCCAAACAACCGGAGTTTCTTCAATTTGAAACATCAAAGGGCAGTTGCTTTTATAGCATCACCAGTGATCCTTTCACAAAAGTCTGGCCCAAACTGAAGACTTTTCAAAGCCTCATGCCGAGCAACAATCACAGATAGAGTAGCATCAGTTATTTTCTTGCAGTAATCACCACTTATTTTAGGCAAACTCTTAGCTTGAAGATTAATTATTACATCAGCAGACTCCGCCCCACGAAACCTAAGATTTTGAAGATTCACACACCTAGAAGCAAGTAAGGTAGCCGCTGCAACATCGAATTTATGAGCACGGAGATCCAACGAACTCCATAAACATTGAGAACTGCCCAAAAACCTCCATGTCTTACAGGTTGATGATAAGCTTGCCCTATCACGATAATTCAAACACGAAAACAATTGAATCAATGTATCATCAGACAAGTTTATCCAATTAGCAACGCCATTTTTATGGAGACCTAAATTGTCAACTTCAATTTCAAGATAACTCGGTGAGACAGCGTCGTCCTTCCCTTTCTTCGCCACCTTGCGACGAACCCGACGAGTCATGTCTTGATCAATCTAAAAAGGACTCCAAATATCGAAATCCTTCGAACCTCGAAGCAACAAAACCTTATAACCAGTAAGTGCACATGGAACTAAAGTACATACGCCATTTAAACTTAGACATATATTAAATGTTGGGTTTTATATCATAAAATTAGGGTTGGCTTAGTGGTAAGCATGTGCGGTTTTCACTTTAATGTTTCAAGTTTAAATCCCCACAACATCATTTTCTCTTCTTCAATTTTTCTAGGCACTAATACTATTTAAATATATATCAAATATTGTATCTTATAGCACAAAAAAATGCTTGGCCTAGTGGCAAGCACCCGCCCCTTGCATTCCAAGGTTCTAGGTTTGATTCCTCTGGGAAGCAATCTCCATGTTAGCATTTTTACACCTCCAATTGGGTGTGACACGTGTCACCACCTGATTGGAGATGGAAAATTAATTAAATTAATTAAATAAAAATAATTAAAGACTTCCAATAAGGTAGTGACATGTGTCACCATCTTATTGAATAATTAATTTATTTTATTAGATTAAAATTAGGACTAAATTGATATATTATATAAATATAGAGGACCAAATGTGTAATTATATCAATTTTTTTAACAATCCTTTTCGTTTTTTAATGACATGTGGTTTAATTGGAACCATTTAAATAGTTAAGTGGTATATTTGACACAATTAAAAATATAGTGGTCAAATCTACACCAACCATATAGTTTAGTGGTCATTGGTATAATTTACCCTATTTTATATTATTAAAGTGTGTTCATATATTTCTTAATCCTTGACAAAGTTTATTGAATTCGTATCTTCTAAAACACACATCATATTTCTTATGTATTAAAATTACCAGTTGGATTCGTCTAAGAACTGATTTTTTGTTTTTGTTTTTCTCTCTTACTATTTATTATTTAATTAACGACAAAGTTTAATCGAGAACTGGAAAATAGACATAGTAAATTTGACTCGAAATTTGAGTCTCGAACCAATTTACCTAACTTGAGACCTGGTACAGACCCGAACATTATGGTTTAAACTTGAGCCGAATCTAAAATGAACTAAAACTGACCCAAATTTAGTTAAACCGAAAATCAACCGAACTGAAATTAACCAAAAATGAAAATAATAGAAACCAAAAGCAACCAGAACCTAAAATCAATCTGAACCGAAAATTAATCGAACCGAAAACAACCCGAATTTAATTTTCTCAAATATATATGTTTTATTCTCATTTTGTGTTATATTACTAATTAACAACTACCTTTAGTAATAGTTTAATATTATTTTTTCCTTTAAAAGATCGTATTCATATATTGACTCAAATTGAAAACTGACTGATCCGATATAGATCCGGCTCGAAAGTCAACCGATCCGATATTGATTCGACTCGAAAATCAACCGATCTGATGTTAAACCGACTCGATACCCAACCCGATACAAAATAACATAGACTCGAACTAAATCCGAATCAAACCCGATCTGACCAAAATCGAACCTAAACCAAAAAATGACCCGAACAAAAAATCAACTCGATCCAAAGTGACCCGACCCGTACCCGATCTGAACGAGTAGATTGCCACCTATACTTATCCCAAACCTTTCTCTTAAATTTCAGTAGGTGAACCACTTTAATCGAGTCTAAATTCATTAAAATACTTTGGATAAACTATCTTTTTGGTATCTATTATAATTTCATATTTTTGTTTTGGTCACTAATTAAATTTTATTTTTAAAATTAAATAATAAATCTAAACACTTATTTCAAATAATTTAATATTTATATTATATCTCAAATGAATATTATAAATTTAATTTTTAAAATGAGTTAATATTAGTTTTATAAAATAAATAAATAAATATTTATTTAATCTATTTATTTTATTTCTTGAAATGGAAAAATGAATCTGATTTAGTCTTCAATTTTAATCACAATTTAAGTTAATACTTTTTGGTTAAAAATATAACAATTACTTTAGAGCTTGATTTAATGGTTAAACATTTAACTTCTTATGTAGCACACAAGTTAATCCACCCAAGTGCATTTTGATATAATTTTGAGGTGATGATACAATATAGCTTAAATATAAATTCGGGTGATGTTTAAGCAAAACTTTAGCCTACCTCAATGGCTAGGCATTTGATCATTTTGCAAGGGGTTTAGGGGTTAATTCTCACTATACCAAAAATAGATTATTTTCTCTTTGGTATTATTCGACTAATAAAATAGTGTAAAATTATATTGGTCAAATAAAATCATTAAAAATATCACTTGAGCTACTGAGTATGAGAGAAAATAATTTAAAAATTGAAATGAAGAATAATAATGTTATGTCAATATAGTCGTTAAATTTTAACGACGGATAACAAAATAAAATAAAATGTAACTTATACATTATTTTATTAAAAATAATTCAGTGGCTAAAACAGAAACATAAAAATAAGTGGAGTATAAAATAGATAGTTCATCCGAATATTATTAAAGGAATTAATAAATACTCACCAATCTACTTTGAGTCCAATTAATGAAAAATTAATGAAACACATTATTGCACGCTTTATTAGTCACACCGAGAATATGTGCAAAAAAAAAATCTTATTTATGTTTTGCCCCACATAAATAAAGAAAGTGAGAAGGATAAAAGGTACGTTTACAATGATTAAGGTAGAAATATTAATTTTAGAAATTCGAATTGTAACGTTATAAATAGAGTAAATTAAGTTGAGGAAGTAGTTCTATTATACACTTTTACAGTATCTGATCTGAATTAGTCAATCAATAAATTGGATACTTAATACGATCTCACCTTTGAGGTTGAAGTTGAGACACTCGTGTTCCCGATCGAATTAAGGATGCCCTGAACTTGGTAGACTTTGAACTAAAATTCAATTGAAATGATGCAGAAATAGTGGGTTAATGGATGTAGTGTTTGATGGTGAATAACTAATGGATTTGAAATGTATGAATGTTTAGGAATGGATCGTGACCCACTAGTTATAATAGAACTAGGAACCAACGATATACATGAATGGACAAGATCGTGATCCACTATCTATAAACGAGATAGGAACTAACGATATCAAAAGGGGTGAACGCCACACTTAGAAAAGTGATAAGCTCGATAGAAAGACTCCACAAGAATGGTCAGTCATGAACTTTGCAAAGATGAGTAAATGAACCTTTGGAAGCTCCAATGAACCACATTAAATAAGTTCATGCATAAATCTGTCCAATATATCGATGTATCATGAATTCTTCATCCCAAGCCTTTTAATGTCATCCATTCGTGTAGTTGGAGATGAATGTGTTGTCAAAGCTTCTTGTAACCCCCTCGTCCCGGTCTGGCCGAATGACCGGTCCGAGTGGGCCACACGGGGAAAACCGAGTGAAAACCCCTAAGGATTCCCCCTCGGTTAGCAACCCTAAATTTTTTTCTTTTCATTAATCTCGTCTAAATGGATATTAAACCCTAAGTGATCATACAGCGGAACAGCATATACAAAACAATCAAACGAACTCAAACAATCATGTTACAGCCCAATTTTAAACTTAAACTGCAGGCGGTATCGATACACCTAAGGGGTGTATCGATACCCCTTGACTAGGTCAACTGGTCAGAGTCAACCAGTAGAGACCGTATCGATACGCCCAAGGAGTGTATCGATACCCTCCCCAACGGTTGACTTTCCACGGTCAACGCTAAGATGACGGTATCGATACCCCAGAGGCCCGTATCGATACCGAAATGGACAGTAGCTCCAGTGACCAAAAAGGTATCGATACGCCTCCCTCGCGTATCGATACACGAGGCCTGAAACAAGAAGGCGGTATCGATACTGGACCAACCGTATCGATACCCCTACACAGCCAAAACTCCCAAACTCAGCCAAAACATACAAGACTCGAACCTAGATGCAATTTAAGACTTCCCTAACCCCAACCAATCATTCATACAACATTTACAGATCACTATTTAGCCATACAAGCACCCAACATGTACATTCATCAAGGGAACATGCAATTGAACCAAAGATGACATTCAAGCATCCAAAGACTCATACATCAACATTCAACATGAAGGCAACCTCTTAGGCATAAGGCTAACATTCAACAAGAGCAATTTAGGTATGAGTTAACATTCATCAAGACAATACTAACCAAACAAAAGCAAGGCATCAAGGAGTCTAAACATGCTCCTAACAACCTACAACTATCCAACAAAACATTACACATCCCATTGCTTAAACTATTACATGTCTTAGCATTAAAATCCATACTTGGTTAACTCAAGTCCAAAACCACACTTGGAGCCTTCCACTTGCGCAAGCAACCCACGAACTATGGATCTGCAATGTTGAACAAGGAGAGCGTAAGCAATGATGCTTAGTGAGGGTAAGCTCTAAAAACAAACCTCAACATTACAGGGTCCGAACACGATCTAGCCGAGGCATTACACAACATACCAAGGATCCACAAGAGCCACAATATAAGATGCATGAAAAATATATACAAGTACATATCATGAATCATTAAGCTCTACTTTCACAACATAAATAGCCACATCAAACATCCTCACAAGGATCATTAGTCTCAACACATTGATACATATATCAAACAACATTGGCACCTAGATATGACTCAAATACGCGGATAACCGTTGGAACTCACATCCAACAACACAACCATTACCTGACGGTGGGATTACACTCATCACCGGTCTCGCGGAGGGGATTCCACTCATCCTCACGCCCCGTCGATGGGATTCCACTCATCACCGACTATATTTAAATACAATTTCCGGGTGTACCCGTACTCCTCCTTGGTGACTCAACGCCACCAAGGCCACGCGCGACTTTTGACTCATGTGTACACACTAACATCCTAATGATCGATCATTTGTATTTAAGTATACTAGTGCCAATATTTTACTCATTCCACAATACTCATTTCAATCATTTCCGTGCTTAGCACGTACTCACCATGAACACAATCATGAACCAACACCATGCATGCTTTAAGCAATACAAATCATGCATCATCTCACATGTATAATACAATATACATAAGCATTCATATCACAACACATACGAGGCATATACATTCATACATTCAAGTTCATCCAAAGGCCCTAGATCAAGTTTAGGATTAGGTTACCACCCTAATCCTAACTCTAGGTGGGTCTACCAAGCCCAACCTAGTCCACCTACTCGAACCAACCATTTTAAAGCCAAGTAAAACAATTAACCACTCACCTAAGCTTCCAAGCTCAAGACCAAGCAAGCAACAACCTTCAATTCTCCGGATTCACTTCTGATGCTTCACCGATGCCCAAACTTGATTCTAATCAATCCCAAACACAAACAAAACATCCACAATCAAAAATCTTGTCATCGAAACTAACCCGGATTATCATTACCAAGCATTCAACACTCAAAACAAGTTCAAAAACAGGATTTTCGAGCAGCCCACTTGACCCACTGAAAACTCTCATTTCAAGCACCCAAACAAGCATCAATTTCACCCAAAATGATCCTCATATAACATACTACCCACAGCCCCCAAATTCCAACCTTTAACAGCCCCCAAACCCACATTAAAACCCTCCAAAAACCCCTTGGAAACCCAAATCCGAAAATTGTTCCAAATCATTCAAAATTCATATATGTAGTATCATTTGGCCTCTTTACATCATTACTAAACATATTAATTCAAAACATTTAACTTAGCATCATAAAGACACCATTTTTAAATCAAAACATTCGAAACCTCTACTTTCCAAAAACTTCATGGAAATGAAAAAGAAGAGTACTTTTATGAAGGGGAGGATGAGGGGAAGTCAAAAATACTCTTACCTTTTAAAACGGAGTTGAAACGATGAAGGGAGGTGATGGAACAGTAACTTCAATGGCTTTGGGAGGTTTTGTCGTGATATTTGGGAGAGAGGGAGAAGATGAGTGAAATTTGGGGGGGTTTTATTTGTTTTGTTTTAATTTAAAAGCCCAATGAACTTTTTGCCCTTAATGAAATGGATTATTCACAAGGACATAAGTTCCATGGCCATTTGGGGTTTAATTCCAAAACTTAGTCTATCATCAATTTAATTAGTTTGAAAACCAACCCGGACCATTAGTTAAATTATAAAGCCGAACCCAGAATAATATTAAAATATTATTTTCACCTAACCCCTAAACTCGGGTGTTACAACTCTCCCCCACTTAAGGAAATTTCGTCCTCGAAATTACCTGGTGGAAACAAATACGGAAACTGCTCAACCATATCTGCTTTTCTCTCCCACGTTGCCTCTTCCACACCTCTATGTCTCCACAACACCTTGACCAACTCTATGGTCTTGCCACGCAACACCTTGCTATCAGAAGCAAGTATCTCAACGGGCTCTTCATTATAAGACAAATCCGGATTTAACTCTATCTCTTCAACGGGCATCACATGCGAAGGATCGGATCTATATCTCCTAAGCATAGACACATGAAAGAAATCATGGATCTTTTCTAACTCAGAAGGTAACCTCAAACGATAAGCTATCGGCCCGACCCGCTCAACTATCTCATACGGACCAATGAACCTCGGACTCAACTTGCCCTTCCGGCCAAATCTCATTACCTTCTTCCACGGAGATACCTTCAGAAATACTTTCTCACCCACTGAGTACTCAACCTCTTTCCTCTTCAAGTCTGCATAAGATTTCTGACGATCGGAAGCTGCTTTCAAGCGGTCACATATCAACTTCACTTTATCGGTAGTTCCCTTAAGCAAGTCTGGCATAGGTAACAATCTCTGACCTGTCTCAGCCCAACAAATCGGAGTCCTACACCGTCTACCATACAAAGCTTCATAAGGTGCCATCTGAATACTAGACTGATAACTGTTGTTGTAGGCAAACTCGACCAACGGTAAGTGCTTCTCCCAAGAACCCTGGAAGTCAATCACACAACAACGAAGCATATCTTCTAGAATCTGTATCACTCGGTCTGACTGCCCATCGGACTGAGGATGATACGATGTGCTGAAATGCAAACGGCTACCCAAAGCACTATGCAAGCAACCCCAGAACCTCGAAGTAAACCTAGGATCCCTATCTGAAACAATAGACTTCGGAACTCCGTGAAGTCTCACAATCTCGCGGATGTACAAGTTCGCCAACTTGTCTAAGGAATCCGTAGTGTTCACTGCTAAGAAGTGAGCACACTTAGTGAACCTATCAACAATCACCCAAACTGAGTTCTTCTTCGAAGGAGACAAAGGCAACCCCGATACAAAGTCCATGGTGATCCTCTCCCATTTCCATTCCGGAATCTTCAAAGGCTGTAGCAAACCTGAAGGAACCCGATGTTCTGCCTTCACTCTCTGACAAACCATACAACGGCCCACATACTCGGCTACATCTCTCTTCAAACCAACCCAGAAGTAATCGTTCTTCAAATCTCGGTACATTTTGGTACTACCCGGATGCATAGAAAAGGGACTCGAATGTGCTTCACTCAGAATCTGACGTCTCAACTCAACATCTTCTGGTACAACAATTCTATCTCTAAAGCACAACAAACTCTCACCACTGAAACTATACTCAGTCGGTCTTCCTTCGGCTATGTCTTGAACATGAGGAACTAGGCTCGCATCTTGCAACTGTTTCTCTCTAATAAACTGAATCAAAGAAGGCTTCACTTGCAACTCGGTGATCAGACCACCATTATCGGACACACTCAACCTAGCAAACATAGCTCTCAACTCAACGACCACTTTTCTACTCAAAGCATCGGCTACTACATTCGCTTTACCCGGATGGTACTCAATGGTCAAATCGTAATCTTTTAGCAACTCTAACCACCTTCTCTGTCTCAAGTTCAACTCTTTCTGTGTCATCAGGTACTTCAAGCTCTTGTGATCAGTGTAAACAATACACTTCTCACCATACAAATAGTGACGCCAAATCTTCAATGCAAACACTACTGTGGCTAGCTCTATGTCATGAGTAGGATAGTTCTTCTCATGAATCTTCAACTGTCTAGAAGCATAAGCAACAACTCTCCTATCTTGCATCAGAACACATCCTAAGCCTACGTAGGAAGCATCACTGTAGATCACAAACTCCTTACCTGAAACAGGTTGCACTAACACTGGAGCATTCGTCAAAGCTTCTTTCAATTTCTCAAAAGCCTTCTGTCTTGCATCTGACCATTCAAACTTAACTCCCTTTTGCAACAATTTAGTCAAAGGAGCAGCTACTCTAGAGAAGCCATCAACAAACCTCCTATAGTAATCGGCTAATCCTAGGAAACTCCTAATCTCAGTCACGGACTTAGGTTGTTTCCACTCAACAATATCCTCAATCTTCGATGGATCAACACGGATACCTTCGGCCGAAACAACATGGCCAAGAAACACAACCTCTCGAATCCAGAACTCACACTTACTAAGCTTCGCATACAACTGATTGCTCAACAATCTCTGTAAAACAAATCTCAAGTGCTCATCATGCTCTTCTTCTGTCTTCGAGTACACAAGTATATCATCAATGAAGACAACTACAAAGCGATCTAGATAGTCCCTAAAAATTCTGTTCATCATGTCCATGAATGCTGCTGGTGCATTCGTGAGCCCAAATGGCATCACAAGAAACTCATAGTGATCATATCTAGTCCTAAAAGCTGTCTTTGGAACATCACACTCTTTCACCTTCAACTGATAGTACCCGGATCTCAGATCTATCTTTGAGAACACTGAAGCACCTCTCAACTGATCAAACAAATCATCTATACGAGGCAACGGATACTTGTTCTTCACAGTCATCTGATTCAACTGTCTATAGTCAATGCACATGCGCATACTACCATCTTTCTTTTTCACAAACAACACTGGAGCACCCCACGGAGAACTACTAGGCCTAATGAAACCACGGTCTAATAACTCTTGCAACTGACTCTTCAATTCTTTCAACTCTTTCGGAGCTATGCGGTACGGAGCTATCGAAACTGGATTAGACCCTGAGACTATCTCAATCACAAACTCAACATCTCTGTCAGGAGGCAAACCCGACAACTTTTCAGGAAACACATCTGGAAAGTCACACACTGTCCTGATATCTTTCGGTCTAGCTTCACTCATATCCGGATTCATAACATAAGCTAAATAAGCCCCACATCCCGAGTCCATTAACCTATGAGCCTCTAAAGCTGACACTACATTGGACAAGAACTTAATGTTCTCGCCCACTACCACTACCTCGTAGTCATCAGAGAGCTTCAAGGAAATTCTCTTTGTTTCAAAGTCCACACTAGCCCGATGCTCAACCAACCAATCCATACCCAATATAATATCAAAACCGTAGAAAGGAAGTTCCATCATATCAACTGAAAACACATGACCCTGAATCTTCAGTGGACACCTCCTATACATACGTCTAACCACAACTGTCTCACCAAAAGAGCTAGTAACATGCATACCTACATCTAAGATCTCAACAGGAATATCTAACTTCTGTGCATGCTCACTCAAAATGTAGGAATGCGTAGAACCCGAATCAACCAAAGAAAGCAAAGACATAGACTGTAACTCGAAATTACCTGCTATCACATCGGTGTCGTTCCCGGCCTCTCTCTGAGCATAAACTCTCGCTGGTCCTCCCACCTCTGGCTGCACAGCCACAACATGAGCAAGGTTCCTCTGAGCATCTCCCCTAGGTGCATCAGCCCTAGGCTGGAAGTAGCCACGACCACGCCCACGGCCTCTCTGAAAATCATTACCTCTCGCAGAAGCCTGAGCAATGTTCGGTGCCTGAGCTGCCTGACGTGGACAGTCCCTCCTAAAGTGGTCCCTCGAACCACAGTTCCAACAAGCATGGAAGTTACCCCAACACTCACCAGTGTGCTGCCTCCCACACTGTGCACACTCGGGCAAACGCCCTCCTCCTCTATGGCCCTGATGGCCTCTACCATGGTGGCCACTGCCACGTCTCTGATCAAACTGATGTCCGCCACCTCTGTGCCTCTTAGCATCTCTACCATCAAAGTTGTTGTGCCTCTTACCAGAACTAGATCCCCCAGAACGCTTGGCCAGCCCCAAGCTATGCTCAATGTCCTTGGCTCTAGCAACCAAGACATCAAAGTCAGAATAATCTGAAGCTAAGGTATACCTCTTAACTTCCTCATGAAGCCCGTATCTGAAACGATCACATCGAGCCCTCTCAGTAGGTACTAACTCTGGAGCATACTGACTCAGACGGACGAAACGAATCTCATAATCAGTCACAGAAGCATCTCCCTGAGTAAGAGCCATGAACTCTCGCTTCTTCTCGTCCAAGTACCTCGGTCCCAAGTACCTCTTTCGGAAAGCAAACTCAAAGAATTCCCAATCTATCTCGGCCTCTAGAACTCCGGTAGTAATGGTGACCCACCAGGTGTAGGCATCACCCTGAAGCAATGAGATCACACAACCCAATCTACGTGCGCCCGCACAACCCATCTGAGCTAAGATACGAACCGTCTTCTCCAACCATAACTCCGATCTCTCCGGAGTAGATCCTCTAAACTCCTCGGCTCCCAAGCTACGGAGCCTCTCCAAAGGGAGACTAGCATCATCACACCTAGGCTGAGCTGCAGCCTGAGCTCCCGCAACTGCGGCCTGGAAAGCTCCCGCTATCGCTTGCACTAGCGGAGTCATATCAATTCCAGCTGGACCTTGGCCACCTTGAGGTCCATCTCCTCCGGCTCCATCCTCGCCTCCAGCTCCAGGTGGAGGAGGTGGTGGTGGTGGAGGAGGTGGTGGTGGTGGAGGTGGTGGCGGAGCGCCAACTCCCGCAGCCACCGGCCCTTCTAGATGAGCCTCCACACCAACAGCCGGCTCAACAGGAGCCGCAACCCGTGGTTCCTGACGAACCACTCTCGGTCTACCCCTCGGTCTAGACATTGCTCTCACAAATATTGACTACAACCACAACAACAAAACATACAAGTTGGGTTAGCAAGGCAAGGCTTCCAAGTGTTCAAGTACGTCCCCTCACTAAAACAAAACCATTTTCCAATGTAATAGTAGCAATGGGACTCACACACACATGCTTTGAATAAAACAAGCAACATACTCGTCAAACAAGCAATCATTCTTACAAGCAAGCAAACACTGTGCATATCAAGCAAAAACTTGAACTTACCTCACTTACCTGCCCAAGGTCTCGGTAACCTTAGGCTCTGATACCAACAAGTGTAACCCCCTCGTCCCGGTCTGGCCGAATGACCGGTCCGAGTGGGCCACACGGGGAAAACCGAGTGAAAACCCCTAAGGATTCCCCCTCGGTTAGCAACCCTAAATTTTTTTCTTTTCATTAATCTTATCTAAATGGATATTAAACCCTAAGTGATCATACAGCGGAACAGCATATACAAAACAATCAAATGAACTCAAACAATCATGTTACAGCCCAATTTTAAACTTAAATTGCAGGCGGTATCGATACACCTAAGGGGTGTATCGATACCCCTTGACTAGGTCAACTGGTCAGAGTCAACCAGTAGAGACCGTATCGATACGCCCAAGGAGTGTATCGATACCCTCCCCAACGGTTGACTTTCCACGGTCAACGCTAAGATGACGGTATCGATACCCCAGAGGCCCGTATCTATACCGAAATGGACAGTAGCTCCAGTGACCAAAAAGGTATCGATACGCCTCCCTCGCGTATCGATACACGAGGCCTGAAACAAGAAGGCGGTATCGATACTGGACCAACCGTATCGATACCCCTACACAGCCAAAACTCCCAAACTCAGCCAAAACATACAAGACTCGAACCTAGATGCAATTTAAGACTTCCCTAACCCCAACCAATCATTCATACAACATTTACAGATCACTATTTAGCCATACAAGCACCCAACATGTACATTCATCAAGGGAACATGCAATTGAACCAAAGATGACATCCAAGCATCCAAAGACTCATACATCAACATTCAACATGAAGGCAACCTCTTAGGCATAAGGCTAACATTCAACAAGAGCAATTTAGGCATGAGTTAACATTCATCAAGGCAATACTAACCAAACAAAAGCAAGGCATCAAGGAGTCTAAACATGCTCCTAACAACCTACAACTATCCAACAAAACATTACACATCCCATTGCTTAAACTATTACATGTCTTAGCATTAAAATCCATACTTGGTGAACTCAAGTCCAAAACCACACTTGGAGCCTTCCACTTGCGCAAGCAACCCACGAACTATGGATCTGCAATGTTGAACAAGGAGAGCGTAAGCAATGATGCTTAGTGAGGGTAAGCTCTAAAAACAAACCTCAACATTGCAGGGTCCGAGCACGATCTAGCCGAGGCATTACACAACATACCAAGGATCCACAAGAGCCACAATATAAGATGCATGAACAATATATACAAGTACATATCATGAATCATTAAGCTCTACTTTCACAACATAAATAGCCACATCAAACATCCTCACAAGGATCATTAGTCTCAACACATTGATACATATATCAAACAACATTGGCACCTAGATATGACTCAAATACGCGGATAACCGTTGGAACTCACATCCAACAACACAACCATTACCTGACGGTGGGATTACACTCATCACCGGTCTCGCGGAGGGGATTCCACTCATCCTCACGCCCCGTCGATGGGATTCCACCCATCACCGACTATATTTAAATACAATTTCCGGGCGTACCCGTACTTCTCCTTGGTGACTCAACGCCACCAAGGCCACGCGCGACTTTTGACTCATGTGTACACACTAACATCCTAATGATCGATCATTTGTATTTAAGTATACTAGTGCCAATATTTTACTCATTCCACAATACTCATTTCAATCATTTCCGTGCTTAGCACGTACTCACCATGAACACAATCATGAACCAACACCATGCATGCTTTAAGCAATACAAATCATGCCTCATCTCACATGTATAATACAATATACATAAGCATTCATATCACAACACATACGAGGCATATACATTCATACATTCAAGTTCATACAAAGGCCCTATATCAAGTTTAGGATTAGGTTACCACCCTAATCCTAACTCTAGGTGGGTCTACCAAGCCCAACCTAGTCCACCTACTCGAACCAACCATTTTAAAGCCAAGTAAAACAATTAACCACTCACCTAAGCTTCCAAGCTCAAGACCAAGCAAGCAACAACCTTCAATTCTCCGGATTCACTTCTGATGCTTCACCGATGCCAAAACTTGATTCTAATCAATCCCAAACACAAACAAAACATCCACAATCAAAAATCTTGTCATCGAAACTAACCCGGATTATCATTACCAAGCATTCAACACTCAAAACAAGTTCAAAAACAGGATTTTCGAGCAGCCCACTTGACCCACTGAAAACTCTCATTTCAAGCACCCAAACAAGCATCAATTTCACCCAAAATGATCCTCATATATCATACTACCCACAGCCCCCAAATTACAACCTTTAACAGCCCCCAAACCCACATTAAAACCCTCCAAAAACCCCTTGGAAACCCAAATCCGAAAATTGTTCCAAATCATTCAAAATTCATATATGTAGTATCATTTGGCCTCTTTACATCATTACTAAACATATTAATTCAAAACATTTAACTTAGCATCATAAAGACACCATTTTTAAATCAAAACATTCGAAACCTCTACTTTCCAAAAACTTCATGGAAATGAAAAAGAAGAGTACTTTTATGAAGGGGAGGATGAGGGGAAGTCAAAAATACTCTTACCTTTTAAAACGGAGTTGAAACGATGAAGGGAGGTGATGGAACAGTAACTTCAATGGCTTTGGGAGGTTTTGTCGTGATATTTGGGAGAGAGGGAGAAGATGAGTGAAATTTGGGGGGGGGGGTTTATTTGTTTTGTTTTAATTTAAAAGCCCAATGACCTTTTTGCCCTTAATGAAATGGATTATTCACAAGGACATAAGTTCCATGGCCATTTGGGGTTTAATTCCAAAACTTAGTCCATCATCAATTTAATTAGTTTGAAAACCAAACCGGACCATTAGTTAAATTATAAAGCCGAACCCAGAATAATATTAAAATATTATTTTCACCTAACCCCTAAACCCGGGTGTTACACTTCTTGAATCTTTTACTTGAATTAGGAAGAAGAATGTATGAATTGGATGCTTCCATTCCCCATTAGACGTCCATGCATGTATGAATTAGGGAAATGTGAAACCAATGATTTGAAGGGTGAATGCATATAATTCCAAAGTTCTAACTCTCCATGAATGAATATCCTTGAGTATGATGGCTGCATGTAACATCCCAAAGCTTTGCAAATGCCACCCAAGCCTTCCGAATGAAACATGTATGCTAGATTTCCTCTAAGCTTGTGTGACCATAAACATGTTATATGGTGTAGATTTTTTTTGGGATTAAAATAGGCCTTTAAAAATTTAAACTTGCTTCGAACAACTTGAATTAAGCTTGAATGAGCTTCTTGAGGCTTCTCGAATGCAAATAACTTTCCTCAATCAAATGGTTTCTTAAAAGTTGATGAGAATCTTGAAAGGCTCGTAACTGTGCTCATATCAATATCGATGATTAAAAAATATCAAATAATTAAAAATTACAATTTGAATTAACAAGCAGCGCAAAACACACAAAAAGTCATTTTGGGAGGTTGGTCAAAGATGTAATCTTCATCATCCTCCGTTATTATGATTAGATAATTGGTGAGATCCCATTGGAAATGGTTTTATTAAAAACTAGCTTAATGTTATAAATTTATTTATTATGTGAATGTCCTCAAAATCACTCAATGAATGAGGTAAATAATTTTTTGTCAAAAAAAAGATTGAGGTAAATAAAATTTCCAATTAATAAATTATATTTCATATTCATTATATTCATGTAACCTATATTGATTGAAGTTCTATAAATAGAAGTCACGTTACTCATGTATAAGCTTACGATACACAAGTGAAAGAAAGACTATTTTCTCATCTCATCTCGTGTTCTATTTTTAAATTATCCCTTTTGTTTATACAATATTTTCCATAGATTCATAACACATATCAATATGATTTTGTTCAGTAATTTGTGATTCTCGGGAAAAAAAATAATTTGGTATTGGCAACTACATTTACGGCAATCTCAAATTTTTCCTCCCAACTTTACTTCTTCACTTAGTAGGTTTCACCACGAACTTTTCGACCAGAATAACAAGACATTCGAATCATAAACTTTAACAGAAGTCGATCCCCAACAAGATAATGCATTTACATGTAAAAGTACAACAATAAAATAACATTCAACAAAACAAACATTAGTCGCTGTTTCTTCAAAATATGTGAATATAATTGCAATGTATAAGACAAATTAAGATGTATTTGATCACAACTACTGATCTAATCCTATTGAATTTATTAACTATGACCATGTTTAGCAATTAGCTGATAGCTGATAGCGAATTACATTAGTTGATAGCTTATTACATTAACTGATTTGACTAGCGGATTGTATTAGTTGATTGTATAAAAGTGTTTGGTAAAATTAACTGATAGTTGATAACTGTTTGATTATTTAAACAAGCAAAATGACATATAAGGACATGATTATATTCTATACTTATTTGAATAGTTTATTAGTTATCAATATTTTGTATCTATTAATATTAATTAGATTATGAAAAATAATTTTTAATATAACATTCCTATGCATTTTTGAAGGATCTATATATTAATTTTTTTAAGTAAACGTAAGTTTATTAGAGAGCAATAAAGAAGCAATGACCAAGCCTCGTTAAAAAACCTCCCTACACCTAGTTGAAGGAAAAAGAGTGCGTCGGTACAATGCTATTACAGAAGATTTACTACGACATTAGCCTATTACACCAAGGTTTTTATGAAATACAAGCTCCTGTCGGTGAGGTTAAATTTATATAATATATAATTATTTTTAATACAATTTAATTAATTAATACATTTAAATATAAATATAAATGTGTGAGAATAAAAAGAAAAAAAAATACAATAAGTATTAGTTTACAAATGTCACAATGTAAATATGTGAAGTTGAAGAATTAAAATAGAAATGGTTAAATTTAGGTTATTTGAAGAATTTTTTATAATTGTTAAGGGTAAAAAGGTCTTTATAACTCTTATGTCAAAATTCTTAATTTAAAAAAGCTCATATTAGCAGCTTTTTAAAATGAGATATTTCAACCAAATTCGCTATTTCAATCATCTCTTTAGCAAACATCCAAATTAACAGATTTGACCAGTAAAACTTTTAATTTTGGCTCAAACTTTTCTTTACCAAAGAGGACCCATCTCTTTTGTTGGTTTTAATTTTGGGTTTCCTATCCCCAAAGAAATTTTTAAGTAAAATAAAAATTTGGAAAGAGATGCCTAACCTGGCTAGTCAAAGAAATGAACATGATATGAAGATTAAGGACGATAAGACAACTGTAGTAGTACTAATTAAGTTTCCATCAAAATCGTGTTAGTTTCCTGACAGAATGTAAACTTCTAGAATTTTCTACCTAATTCACATATATGGAATGACTTGTCCTTTAAAAATCAAGCAATTTAGTGATATTTCAATTTCTTCAAAAGGGTGCAAAATTTTAGCAAGTATACTATTCATTGATATAGCATACCTAGAAGTTAGATTTTTTAAATATGATTAAAATTTTAAATTATGATAAAAATAAATAAGTTAGATTTGATAAAATCATTTTCATAATAAATTTTTATAGTATTCGATCTATATTAATCGATTAATGAATCATACAATATTATAGATTTTTATAAAATACGGTGAGTATAGATAATAATTAACTTTCACCAATTTAAATCTAAACGAGGTTGGTAGAAGACCACATTGACATTGAAACTTAAAACACAATTTTCAATTTACTTTCGTAATTTTCCTTCTAAAAGCATTTATAAAAGGGTGTTTTTATCGGATTCGGAGGCTTGTGCGCTATGCGGGGCGGGTTACGAGGATATTGACCACATCCTGCGCTATTGCCCAATGGCGATATCGACATGGCAATAGCTGATTCATCAGCATCGACTGTCGGAGTTCATGAGTTTACCCTTGAGGGAGTGGCTGCGGCAAAATTTGTTGAAGGGTGGAAAGTTTGCTAGGAATGACACGAGCTGGGATGTTTTATTTGGTGCCATCCTTTGGACATTATGGCGAGTGCGGAATGAACGAATTTTTTTTGCCACACAGTCGGTGCATGCTGAGGGGGTGCTGGCACGAAGCTGCCGGTTGGTTGCCAACAGACAACGTGGTGTGTTCGCGTCCTGCGAGCAGCAATGGAGGTGCTGCACTGAGCGCTCGAATTGTGTTGACACTGGGCAACATGAGCAGCGACGGAGATGAAGGCCACCGGGTAGGGGTTTTGTTAAGGTTAACGTGGATGGTGCGAGGAGTAGGATTGATGGCACTGCTTCGTGTGCGGGCGTTATCCGTGACTGGTAGGGCGGTTGGATCACTGGTTTTTTTAAGTTTGTTGGAATATGCTCGGTGATTGAAGCGGAGCTTTGGGCGGTGTTTGAAGGGTTAAAGTGCGCTATGGGTGTGGATGGGATGAAGATTGTTTTGGAAACGGATAACTTGGATGTGGTTCGTGTTCTATCGGATCCGACATCTCGGCTGATATCATCCTCGTTGGTTGACTCTATTCGAGACCTGGCCACAACACATGGTGAGGTGGTGTTTCGACATGTTTACCGCGATGCTAATCGAGTGACGGACGCGTTGGCGATGTTGGCGTCGAGAGACACTCTTACGACCTATATTTTCGTTCACGCCCCTGTGGGGGTGCTTGAATTTTTTAGAGACGATTGTCCCTAGTTTTTGCTCTTTTCTTTTAGGTTGCTTTTGGTTCTTAAGGCTTGTATGAATTATTTATAGGTACTCTTTTCCCTTATTAGGCTTAGAAGGGTTTTTAATGAGGCCTATAATAACTCTTTCCCTTTAATTTATCAAAAAAAAGAGTGATTTTATTTCTTTATTGACATTTATGTTTACCTATACGATTGTCCAAATTTTATCGCCCCCTAAACTTTATTTTTTTTATTAAATTCTCAAAATATCATTAGCATTCTAATATTTTAATCATAATTTAAACATTAAATATCAGTTTAAATTTGATACGAAGCAGATTTAAAATATATAAATCAAATTGTATTAATTTTTTTTTCAAATTATCATTTTTTCAACATGCTACATCTAGACTCTTCATATTTTAAGACCCGTATATTATGTTTGACGATAAATTTAAATTGATATTTAATGTCTAAATTAATGAAAGTTATATGTGTCTTCAGTTAACCCCAAATATTTAAGCAGATTTCATAACTTCAAGTTTCTATAATTAACGCCGGATCATTTAAGCAATATTATGTTCTTTTTAGAAGTGTAAATTCGGTAATATTGCCAGTACAAAAATATATTTTTTTTTCAATAAATGCTCTCTTTTTTTGAAATAAATGTTCTAAGAGTATTTTTTTAGATTCTTATATATAGTAATTTTTTGGCTTAGGGGTATCATAAAACTTTTTTTACGGAAAAAATTAATTAAGCCCCTAATTTTTTTGCACCCAATTAAGTCTTTATACTCCAAAATTCATCAATCACCCCTTTAACCAATATTGACTATTGAATCTAACAATTTTTTGGACCAGTTGGTACAACGTGTCATGTTGCACTGTTATCACTTGACATTTTTAATTTTTTTATTTAATTTTTTTAAATGTTCTAAAAAGTTTTAAAAACTTATAAACATTATAGAATAACATTTTTCTAAAAAAATCTATAAATATCACATGATATAACTGTAATGAGTCACGTGACAGTAATATCTTAAGAATTTTTTTAAAAAAAATTTGATGGTCAAAATTAATCAAATAACTTAATTGATTAAATTTATTGGTTTAGAACTTAAATAAACTTAATTATTTTTTTCCAATAATTCAGGGTTTTAAAACACCCTTAAGCCTAATTTTTTTATTAATGCATTGGACCAGAGTGTACTCGTTAATGGAAAGAACATTAAAGATGAACATAAATAATTAAAATTCACTACGTGTAAGGCATTAATTATGAACTCTAAAATCAACTAGTTAAGTTAACTCATTATAATAGTTTTTAAAATAAATCAACTTAACGACAAAAATACTTGATTACAAGATTATATATTCTTGCATGACAATAATCCAAGTTGGGCCATCACATTCATGGTCTACTTGTCCGAAAATTTATTTTTTTCAAAGGAAGTTGCAACTTAAAATGAAAAAATTGTGATAAATTTAATAGATAGTATATAATAAAAAATAACTACGTAAACGAAGTTAATTAAATTCACAATTCTTATGATAGGGTATTTGAATATTAATAACGAGGAAAAAGCATTTCATTAATTAGTAAGATTTTGTGATCTTCGATAATCAATAATCATGATTAAGATAAGAAAATTAAAGCTGAAATTTTGTTTTTATTGGCGTTAAAAACATATTCAGCGATGTGATCTCGATTAGACTCATTAACCAATCAAAATAAGGATAAAAAATCTCTGCCATTTTCGATGTTCATTTTTATGCCTTAACACTAAAAAAATTAAATTTTAAGCCCTAAATTCTAAATTCTAAATCATAAATCCTACTCCTTATACTTTAGAAATACACTATACTCTAGATTTTTTAAACTCTAAACACTAAATTTAATTTTTAGTGTGGGACATAAATAAAAGCACCGAAAAGGAAAGATGATTTCTATTCTCAAAATAATAAGGGGCAACTAAACGGTAATGACAAAATTAGTATATTTTTTAAAGTGATGTATAATTAAGCTAATACGAAGGGGTGGTTTATCGTGCAACATAGTCGTGGTACCAACCGAAAATGTTATAAAACACGAAATACGGAACTTAAAATGTTATATTTTTTGATAACATTTTTAGTTGGTGTCTCGCGACAGTATCGATACTTAAAGAACAAATTTCAATACTTGTAAAAATTTAAATTATTATCAAAAGTGATAAGTTTCGATACTTAAAGTTAAGCTTTGATAATTAATCATCAACCTAAAATATTATCAAAAAATATAATATTTTTAATTTTGTGTTCTATATTGTGTAATATTTTTGATTAGTACCGCATAGTAACTACATCGCACCATGCCTATAGTTAGACACGCTGAATAAAAAGCGAGCGTGAGAAGGGGGTAAAGGTGAAAGCAATGCAAAATGAAGCTGGTGATGTGGTTGGATTCCACATGCAGAAACGTCAATTCCGGCACTCAAATCATGCACATTCGGTTCCCTCCCGCGTGCAATTCTTGATATGACTGTCGACCGAGGAGTGAGTCCATCCATCCATACTCCAAAGCTTTATTATTCCCTTTGTCTTCTACTCTTCTTTCTCATTTTTATGCTTATCTTATTCAGGCCTTTCTTAAGTTGCATTAAAAAAAATTAATATCAACCCCAAATTTTTTTATGGTTAAAACTATGGACACATCCAGTATTTCGAAAATTCTAACAATATTGATTCTTTTTTTTATATTTATGCTTGATATTTAATTTCTACTATATAAATCAAATTAATGATCTTATAAACATAGAAACATCAAATCATATATAAAAATATACTCTAAATCTACTAATTAATCGAGTGACAAAAATATTTATGTTGTTATCATTTTGTATGAATTCGAATTACGACATTTACTTTGTGAATTGAATTATTCTTTACTTAATAAAAACAATACTAAGGGCATGGTTCTAATATACGTGGCGATTGTTGAAAGTATTTTCTTTCAAAATTTTAATTAGCTAAAAGTTAAAGCAACCATAAAAACAATAATTTATCTAACCTCACTCCCGGAAAGAGAGCGGAGAGGTATTTTATTTTATTTTTTCAAAATAAAATATTATATCTACATCATTCAACGTGATAATGTAAAGAAAAGTGGTTATTTCATGGGATGACGATGGCTTTTTTCTATAAACCTTTACTATTGTTATATGTTTTATTTGAGGATTATAAATTTTAAAATTTAATCATAAACTTTAAATTAAATTTAAACTTAAATTATAAAATCCTAAATTTTAAATACAATAGAACAACATTAAATGTACATGTAAAAAAAGTGGACAAAAATTTGTTGTTCCTTTCTATGCTCCAACACTAATAAGTTAAATTTTAAGCCTTAACTCTAATTTTTAGACCATAAACGCTAAAAATACACCATATGAAATTATGAATAATTTCATAAAGCACAATCCTAATCCCTAACCTTAATCATTAATCCTAAACTTAATATTTTAATATGAAAACATAAATAGAAACACTGAAAAGAAGGAGAAGATTTATATTATAAAAATTACTGTCAATTCATAAAATAAATTTATAGAAAAAAATACAAATTAAAATAGTAAATAATCCAAAAATACTGTTATTAGAAATATTAAAAAGAGCAATTTTAGAAATAAAACTCTGCCATAAAAGGGAAAAGTCAAAGCAAATCCCTACTTCCTATTCAAATACATGGAAAACCTAAGAAGCATTATATTTATATCGTATATCTTTGTCTATAATGTTAAACAAACAAACATCTAGGTATGTGACCACACCAAATTTTCCCGAGAAAGTCAGGGATCTCAAAGAAGAAAGTTTCCACTTGGCCGGGATATTGCCACGTGGTCCAATATAAGCACATGCATTCTTATTTTAGATAACAAAGTACATGCATATATAATCAAGAAGACAAGTGGTCAGGATTAGTTAATTAAATCATTTTTATTCTTTTAATTAATTAATCAATAATAACAATCCTTGCTTGGAAATTGTTCCCCTTCAAGCTCACAAATTAAAAAGGGCGACCTAAGATAACTTACAAATGTATATCTAATGAATTCTAGTTGAGTGATAATAAGTAGCCCAACAAGATTCTTAAACCCTAGCCGTTAGCTTTCCTAATAAAATACTTATTAAGGCAAGAAGATTATGCAGATTGCAGACACATGTGAACACAATGTTTCCTAATTTGTAATACAAAACAAAGCTTTTGTTTGTGTCAGGTCAGATATAGAGAGAGCAAAGAAATAAGAGTCTTAAGTAATTAAATTGTTTTTTTTAGCAAAGTTTTACAATTTTCCTTTAAAGATTATAATTTTAGTAGTAAAACATTAATATCTATACTTTATTTTATATATTATAACCTTTTCTAAATGATAAGAGCCGTGGTGAACAAGAAAAAGAGAGAAAGAGTTTTATAAGTAAAGAACAGATGACTGAGAAAAGTGGTGGAAAGAGTCAATGCAAATCGATTAAAAAGCTTGCATATATGTGTATAGGTTAAGCTGTAAATTGCTAACAAAACAAAGCTGATTGGTTAGGCCACCGAAGGGTTGGCTCCATTGCTGTTGAGTCAGCATTCTGGCTGTAACATGTTTGGGGTTCATGTTTCATTCAAGCTCTACCGTTGATATTCGCTTTGAAATTGCTGCAGGCGCACTTGTAGCTAAAAGAAAAACAGACATTCAAGTATAGAGAGAGAGAGAATCTGACATGCACACTAAAGGGACAAGTTCAGTGCGGTGGACCAGCATCCAGCACTTTAATTTCTGCAGGCCACGAAACATTAGGCGGGGGTGGTCCTCCTCTTTTTCTTCATTTTAGATGACTATCTTAACTCTTAAGCTTAACCCCGTATTTAAGAGATTCTGCATTTGAGGTTTTATGTCCGATGATGCAATAATCTCAAACACCCAATGATCAAACTGCACTGGTGTAGGAATTTGAGGTTTGAGGGAAGATTCCAAGCAAACAAAGCCAACGTTAT
Source organism: Hibiscus trionum (assembly GCA_030270665.1). Lineage (NCBI taxonomy): Eukaryota > Viridiplantae > Streptophyta > Magnoliopsida > Malvales > Malvaceae > Hibiscus > Hibiscus trionum. Next base: position 14,238,188 of record BSYR01000006.1, read on the forward strand.
TCACTTGAGGGTTTGGGTTAATCAGTTGCAGAGAGAGAGAGAGAGAGAGAGAGAGGAATAAGATAGCGTCGCAATAATTAAGAGCTGGACCAATGTGCAGGGTCTGAGAGAGAACTAACATGGCCTTGTCGGTTGTTCTGCAAGAAACACTAAATCTCTCGGTGTCACCAGTAATCCTTGATGCCATCACTGGTTGTTTGAGTAGAGACCAGCCCACCTTGTTCCTTGGATTCATGGATGGGTAAGTAGGAAACAAACTACTCCCTCGCGTATCCTCCTCTTTTAAACTCTTTTTTTTTCCTCCTCTGCTTATATAGTTTTTCAGATTCAAACCTCAAAGTTTCTTGTTTCCCATCCTTAATCTATGCTAAAACATGTTTCTTTGCATTGGCAGTGCAGTTAAGAGAATTTTTACATGACAAAACTAGTTAACCAGTGATCTCAATCGAGGTAAGTTGTTTGCCAAAGCTAAGGGCCCCATATTTCATATTTGTACAGTCCCGTTTCGCTGTTTAGAGTTTATGCTTTTTCTTTCTTTATTTATAAAAATTAATCTAAAAAAAATTTCTTTGTCTTTTACACTTTTCTTACGTCTTGATGAACAGGGAGAATGGAAGTTTTAGTGCAATGAGTTGGTGGGTTTAGCACTAAAACGTGGAAGTCAGAATAAAGGAGAAAGGGGCATAATTTTGGGGGTTAAGCTACTGATTTAATTGTGCAGTACTTCCATCACGGTGATGATGATGGGTTTGAAAAGAAACACACACTATTAAGTTAATAGTTTAATAAAGGGTTGTTGAGATCAAAGACTTTAGATCTAGGTTTTACATTAGAAAAAAATATCAGTTAATGGAAATGAGAGACCAAGGTAAGGAGATGGGGATGCCATTGCCAAGCTCTTTTAGTTATAATAATCAACTCAACAGGGATTCTTCCACAGAACTCTATCCTCCTCCTTCTTCTTCTTCTCAACCTATAAATTCAAGTGTTCGTGGTGACTCGCAAACCCTCAATCCAAGGCCAACCCAAACTCTAAACCATTACCCTCTTTATAACCCTGAATTGAATCATCAGGAACAAGTACACAAGGCCAGGAGGGATCTAGACCCTGAAACAGATCCAGGATCAGCTTCAGTGGGTGGTGCAACAGCTAACAGATCAAGCGGCAGCCCAAAATCACAACCGCCACCACCTCCGACATCTCAGCCTCAAGCAGCTGTAAGCTCTATTGACCCTTTGATTAGATATAGAGAATGTTTGAAGAACCATGCAGCCAGCATGGGGGCACATGTTGTGGACGGCTGTGGCGAGTTCATGCCGAGTGGAGAAGAAGGCACCGTGGAAGCCTTAAAGTGCGCGGCCTGTGAATGCCATAGGAATTTCCACCGGAAAGAAATCAATGGGGAATCACAATATGCACCAGCACCACGGAGCCGTTACCATACAAGAAATAATACTGTTGTTCATCTTCAACAACCGACCCCTCTTAATCAACAAAGGTTTTCGGTTGGATTATCCGTTAGTACACCTTCCACCGCCGTGCCGATTGCACCCGTTATGATGAACTTCGGTGGCCCGGCGGAGTCCTCGAGTGAGGATCTGAATATGTTCCATCCGGGAGGGCACTCATCACATGATATTATGCGACAGTCATCAAAGAAGAGATTTAGAACGAAGTTCAGTCAAGATCAAAAAGATAAGATGGTGGAATTTGCTGAGAAGGTGGGGTGGAGAATCCAAAAGCAAGATGAGCAAGAATTGCAGCAGCTTTGTGCTCAAGTTGGAGTAAAGAGACAGGTTTTCAAAGTCTGGATGCACAACAATAAACAAGCCATGAAGAGAAAACAAATGTAAGAACAAATTTCCCCCCTTCCAAAACACCTGAAAAGTAGCAAACGATATCCCTTAGAATATTTCTTCTTTTTGTTTTCTTCTAATTACTGACATGTTACAATTCTTACAAACTTTTGAAACACATAAATTTATGTATCTTACCTGTGTCTGAAAATTCTCATTAAAGGAACACATCCTTTGCAAATGATTCTGAAATATGTACAGTCCCCAATTAGAGACATTGTCAAAAACATATTGGAATCTCATCTCATCAGTCATAAGGCTATAACAAGATGAACCATGACGGTACATAGAGAAAAGAATTAAGTGTTGGAAAAATTTCCCCTTTTTCTTTCCCTCCAAACAGTAGCATGCGTCCCATTAATCATGGTACCTTTGGTTGCTTCCAACCCTACCATGAGAAATCTTCTATTTTCCCTCAAGAAATAAAGCCGGGCCAAACGGAAGTTGACGGCTTTTCATGATCCTGATATGATTAATAGGTATCATAATTTCAGTTCTTCCTAATTTCCCATTTTACATGGTGAAGAGTTTTCCTGAACCAAATATTTTTGTAGTTTCGAAATTTGATACTGGCAGAACCCTTTTGTTTTTGCTATTGAATGAAACAAAGGCATCTAAAAACCCATCCATTTGACTACTTAGCCCTATAGTTATAGTATAGATTGCATGAGACTTATCCTACTTGAGAGATTCTTTCTAGGTGCAGATATAGTGGAAAAAGGGGAAATTCCTAATTATATCACTTGCATCGGTAGGGGGAAGACTGGGAATTCAAACCTTAAAATTAAAACTATTAAAAGGAAAATAAAAGGTGTTATGAATCAAAAGATATATTTAATACTTTCAGGTGTCGAATTCCTTTTGCTGAAAGAAGGAAAAAAAGACCAATCCTCAGCATCTTGCATGGCTTCAACAGCACCTTGCTCTTGTTTCTTCTGCTATGGCTTTGGCATTCTCTTATGCAATATTCACTTCATTTTCCGTTTTTATCAAACCCCAGATATTTTATTGGTTATTTCTCAAAAATATTTGGTGCTGAAACGTGGCAACGAAATGTGCAACGTGTGGCTGAGTAGGGGGCTAGCTGTTTAGGGAAGAAGAGCGATTATGCGACGTGTACTTGAAAGCAAGGTTGCTGTTGGCGCCATGACATTAGGCCTTTGTTTGGTTACTCATGCACTAGCTAGGGGTTCGTTTCTTATGGCCCGATGTTGAAAACTCAAAACCCAAACCAACTCCTCGAAACCTGATCACTCAATCTTCAGATGCTATTAGTAATGTATAAAATCTTGGGGTTCAGCAAACCATCTTCAACAACAGCCAATTTTATTCTCTGGTGATGTTCTGCAACCTTGTAATTTACTATTCTATGGTGATGCCAGCAACGAGTTTTGCTATCTCACGACCGGAGAAACCACTGCCTCTCGAAATCATCAGACAAATCCGTTATAGCACAATCGAAATCCTCCGGCCAAATAAGATGAGATAATTTTTATCTCATTCAAATCCTTAATACGGCCCGTCTGTGGCAAGCACAAGAAATATATCTCTTTATTGATCTCCGGTTCGAAAGAGCAATGCATTCGAATTTCGAAGCACTCCGGCTCTGCTGTGCTTCGCTCATATTGTATACTGTTTCGCCTGCATTAATGAAATTAACAGCACAAAGATTAAGTCGGAAATCCTCTACTGCTTTTTTTTTTTTTGCTAGTATTTATCTCTCAACCTTAAAAATTGAGTTTTTAAGATTAAAATTTAAAATTTATTCAAGAACAAAATCTTCACCCATTTCTTTCTTGTCCCAACACTAAAACTTTAAATTTTAAATCTCAAACTCTAAACACCAAAAACATTTTATATACAACTCTAAACCATAATCATAAATTATAAACATATTTTTTTTTAGTGTGAGGCATAAGTAGGTCACTAAATTTACATATATTTTTTATTCGTCGGAAGGAACTCATTATTTAAAAAAATTATTAGATAGATTCGGCCTACCATGTCATATATGGTCATTTATTTTTTCTTCTTTAAATAATCTAAATGCGATTACAAGATAATATTTATTCATATATATTCTTAACTCTTTAACAATGTACACATTGAATATTTTAAGATAAACATCATCCGTTTTCCACTCGTTAGTTCCTCATTGATTTCGTTTTAAATGATGTATTCAAAGAATGAAACTTGCAAATTGAATTAGTATTTTCACTAAACTTACTTCAATGTCTTTTTACTTTTAAAATTATAATTTATTAAAAATAATTCCTATGCAGATAATGTACTCTCGGTACGTTTGAAGATACGAGAAGTTTTTTTTAACGAGGCCTACACTTCCTATCAAAAAAAAATATTATGCCTAAATATCATACATTTAATATAAGGATTAATATCCTATACACTGGCGGTGGAAACTGAAAGTTTCCACAATCGCCTTAGTTTTAGGGTATAAGGTTTAGGTGCAGGGGTTTAGAATTTAGGGATAGTTGTTTCAATTTAAGGTTTAGGGTTATAATTTCGGGTTTATAGGTTAGGGTTTAGTTTTTAGGGTAATATGGTGAGGATTTAGGTTTTAACCTATAAATTCTAAATTATAACCCTAAACCTTAAATTGAAACAACTATCCCTAAATTCTAACCACCTACACCTAAACTCCTAAACCCTATACCTCAAACTAACTCTCTATACCCTAAAACTAAGGCGCTTGTAAAAACTTTCAGTTTCCACCGCCTGTGTATAGTATATTTATCCTTAATATAATTAATTAAATATAAAACAATTAACAAGAATATCCTTAATTTTATTTTAAATGGTATAGTTAAAAGGTTTAATGAACACATTCACTTGCAAGTTAAACTAGGATCCGAACACAATTTACATGCATTTTTTTAAAAAAATCTTCTAAAAATATATTTAAAAGAGTTGCTCGGTAATTTTAATTACAAGTCCATAACCATTTAGCATCGATACTCAACTCCTTTGAGAGATTTTTTTTATTTCATGGATTGTATTTAAAATCATTGTTCTAAACTTGACTCATAAGTTGATTTAATATTAATAGTCAACCCTAAACTACAGCCATAAACTTAATTATGATAATTAAAAATATATAACATATAACAATAGTCTTATTACAAAAATTAATTTTTAGCAAATTGTAATATTTTTAAAGCTTAACTAATGGTATCAAAGAATAGAACCCAAAAAAATGTATCAAAGAAAAGATAAAGATCAATTTTTCTTAATACTATACGTGAATTGTGGATTTAATTTATGTACTTTAATTTAATTAATTTGAGTCATTGTAATTTTAATTTAACTCAAATAATACGTTGACAATATAACTAAATTAGAAGAACATAAATTGATCTAATTAGAGGACATAAACTAAATATATAACTTATGCAACATAATAACTAATAAAAGTATTTAACTTTACATATTTCATGATTACTATTTAAATAAAAAATTAAATTGAAAGAATATACCGACTAAAAATAATCATTTTTATATAAAAAAAATAAACTAAATCTACCTCTTATATGTAATAACAGGAAAACTAATTGTCAGGTTTAATTAGGAGTGTTCGTGATAGGTTGATCGTACCGTTTAGTCTAAACAATCGGTTAACCGTCATATGATTATTAAATTGTAATCTATCCGTTAAAAACGATTAACGGTTAAATTTTTTAATGGTTCGATTACAAGCTAATCGATAACATATTATATTTTTTCATATCTTCACTATTTATTTTTAGAATAATAAACTATTTCTTCGATAAATATTATATTATTTAAAAAAAAACTTAAATAGAAAGATTCTAATAAGAAACTTTATTATTATTATACATAATTTAATAATTGTTAACTTATACACAATTTAATAATTGTTAACTTATAGATTACCATTTAACCATCATTTGTAAAGGTTCGTTTAACCTAAACTATTTAACTTTAACGGTTAAATTATTTAATCTGTAAAATGTAACGATTATACAAATTAACGATTAGGGTTTATTTTATGCACCCAAGATTTGACCATATATTTGCGGATAAAATATACTTCGTGTCTCTAAGGCAGTTACAAAACTTTTCCAAGTTCTCCACTTTTCCACTTCTCCATTTTACGGTTTAGAATTAATAATCTAAATATATAAGTTCTCCACTTTTCCATTTTCTCTATTACAAAACTTTTCCAACTTCTTCTTCATCGTTTTTATTTATCGGCGGCGACCTTTGGTCGTTCTGCTGGTTCTGTACATAAATAAAATTCATCTTTTCCGATGAATGTTTCGTTTTTCATGTTTGTTTCTTGTTTTTCTTCTACTTTGTTGGATTCTTATTCAAATATGCTTTTATGGAAGTTCTTTTGTCTGCTTAGTGGCAGTTCTTTCGTCTGCTTTTTAGCAGTTCTTGTATGTCTTCATGAATGTAGTCTGTCTTTTGACAGTTACGCGTTCGAGTGGCGAGTATCAACGAGCGCTTTTCAACGAAAGAGACCGTTCTATACATGTTATGATTTCCTTTGGTGGTTGTGCTGACATACCAAGATCAAGTAGCAGAAGGATAAGGCAAAGTAATAGTTTTTCTGGATGTTTATTTCAGAAGATTTCAGAAAATTTCTTCTAACAGTATTTTTATTTCAAAAGATTTCTACTATAAAAAGTGTGAGTCATTTATATTTCTTTCGTTGTTGCATATAGTCCAGATTTAAAAAAATACTCTGTGTTTAATTAGGTGCTTTCGTCAAGGCCATTATGAACCCAACTGAAAAGAAAAATTATAAACTAAATTGGAAACAACCCGTCACAATAGAAAATATAAAACTGGTTTGAGCCATCGGGTTAGTAGCCTTTCGAGCCTCCTAAGATTGGCTGCAACATCATATTTTTTTATCCAAAAGAGAGCGGGTTTCATTAAAGCAACAAAGGTACAAAATGTACCCATCCAAACAAAACAAAGGAACAAAGCCATGCAATCCATGCACCTGAAAAATTGAAAAACGACAAAACACAACCAAGGGATCGAACATGGGAGACAAAACAAAAAGGCAAAACAAAGACAAACATCGCCTTGAAACATTGAGCAAGCAGAAACAAGATATGGACCCTAACCAGAGGTAAAAACCAAAGAAACGAATCGATCAACCTCGTCGTCCCAACACCTTGGATTAAGCCACAACTACGACGCTCAAATGAGAGCTCATTTTAAAGACAGGCTCCCTTGTCGGACGACTCGGGTCTTGTCAACTTGAACGAGGCAGTCGAAATTCCAGGCATGAGTTTAAGAGTAGCGGAGGCGCGAAAGCCAGCAATAGACAAAGCCTTCGGTATGAAACTGGGAACTAGAAAAGACGAGAACGACGATGAGCCGATAAAGGACAAAATAACTTAAAAGAAGGTGACCAAAACAAAGCACTAAGCTGAATATCTCAAACTACGCCCATGCGAGAGCTCTTTTTGGAGGCAGGCTCCCTCACCGGTCATAGGTGAAGATCTTGTCATCATAAATGATGTAGGAGAAAACTCAGGTTTGTAAAGGTCGATAGCAGCCCCAAAGATAACCATAACCCGGTTTATCCATGGAGAACAACTTTTGACGCCAAGAGCAGTAGAAAGAAAATGTCCCATAGCCATCATTCGATCCTTCCAAACTATGAAGATGGCTGGGATAATGGTGATCATTTTTGTTGTGGATGCCCCAACAAGGAGACATCCGCAAATGAGTGTTGGAAATTCACCCAATTCCCCAAAGAAAACTGGCTCGTAACTGCTTCTAGAGTTATGCTTTTCCTTCTCAAAGAGTTCAAGTTGTCCCACTTCCAACAAGGCACCATAACACATTACCCAGCTCGAACACCAATCCAACTCGAACAATAGGTAAAACGAAGCCTTGTCCGACTCACCCAAAAGCACACTACCCCATGGAGAAAAGTAAACTATGTCTTTCATAATAGACAAAGCCTTACAAGGAAAGCCAACTAGCTTTGCATGGGAAAGGTGGAACAAGCCATAACAAAAAATGACAAAAACTTTCCCTAAAAGGGTGGGAAAGATTGTATAGGTAAGCACAAATAAGGATAAAATCCCATAAAAAATGCATTTAACGTGAGAAAATGAAGTTGTCCGACAAGCTTTGCATGCACGAAAACCAAGCATGTACTAATCATACTAACCAAAGACCAAACTGCCCTTTTTGGCTTGCCCATTCCTATGAGGCTCCCGGAGCAGTACATCACCTCCACGACGGCGAACGCTTGCACTAAAGCCAGAATTACAAATGGACGTTTAAGGCCACCATTTGTCATGCTTTCAAACCCCTCTAAAGCCTTGAGGGAAAAAGCCACGAGATACACATACCGAAAACTTTGGGCAAGACAGTTTTTTCCTTTTATTTGGCATTCCACCGAGCCTGAACCTCTTAAGGTTGCTAACATGGTAGAAAATAAAGCCAGGAATCCGACTTCGCCAAAAGTAGACATCCAATATCCAACGGTAACCATGTCCAATGTTAGAGACCAAACTGCGCCGATACTGTGCAAAAGCCCTCACCCCAGTTCTTTAAACCCGTCGCCAATACCACCCACCAACACGTCCTTCATTGGCCAGATTTCTTGAAAGAAGATCAACGCCGCTTTTGGAAGGGGAATCCACACGACCAAGCAAACTAACGAGCAAATCTCTCGCTAGAATCTGTGAACAAAGGTTGGGGGTTGTTTGGGGGAGAAAACAAAGGTTAAAGTACGGAGAGGAGATCATCGCCAAAAGGTAAACGGCTGCAACAACATATTGGGTTGACTATGACATACAGTTCAAATGTTTCATTTATAATAAATCTCATTTTTATTATTTTTGGTACAATAGAATGATATTTTTAAATATAAATATTAAAATTCAAATCCACATAAGACAAAACATATTTAAACATGTTTGACGAGTATTAATTAAAAGATCTCAAATTTCCTCTTAAAATTATAGTATATGAATTTTAATTCTATAATAATAATAATAATAATTTTTTATTTTATTTAATTATAACTACAAAACATGAATTGAGAAATATAATTTTTTATATATTTAATAAATATATATAAAATGATGTCAGAACTAGCCTATGACTAGGCGTGTAACCATTTGCGGCAGGTATTATATGTTTCGTCCGGTGTTTTTAATTAAGTTAAAACCTTGATTGTGTGTACTTTTTTCTCCATTTAAAATTTAAGGAAGTTTTTAATGAGGCAAATGAATCCGATTTCTTTTTATTAAAACAATGACTAAAAGATGGTGTATAGCCCAATATAATGAATTGGGCATTTATACCCAAACACCAACAAATTCAACTAACAGCCCAACTAATTCTAATAACAAACTAATAACCAATTAACAGCTAATTAGTTATTAGTCTAGCATTCACTCTACTTTCTAATTTTTCCAAATTCCAACACTGTTCAATGAATTGAATCTTGAGCTGACAATAAAATGTGAACTACCTGCTGGGGTCCTTGAACTTCTTCAAATTGAGCTTTTCTGTGTACAACTTTTTTTCATTCGAAATTCCTTTTGAAATAAAACTTGTATTTCTTACTTAGTGATTTGCCGAGAATCGAAGGTGTTCTTCATTCTTTCGTTCTTCTTTACTCATTTTTCTATCATACAGTTCATTTTCATCCGAAATTTCTTCTGAAAAAAATCTTTCATATTTCATCTTCATTGCCTTCCTTCACCACTTATTTGATCCTTCTTTTTGTTAAGAGTAAGGCAGTTAAGCTACAAACTCTTGGATGCAATCTGAATTCCTCTTTCGAGCAAGAAGACACCCTCTTATCTCTGGTTAATGGAGAGCAATGCTGTTAAACTCAATACTCCCCCCGAATATTTTCTATCCTGTAAACTTGGTTGTGAAACCAAAGTTTCAGGTACCCTTTGTGGACAAAATAGAGGGAAATAAAGATCTTCAAACAACTGAACACTACTGTACTGTAGATATATGAATGAGCATTCAACAACAACCAATTATCTCCAACTTTAAGTAAATGAAAATCATCAGCAATGCAGCACCTAACAAAATTTGTTTCCAATTGTAGTAGCAAGGAACTGAACTCACTGCAAACTCTTTCTTATTATTACCAAACCACGCCATAGTGACAAGGTGAAACCAAACCAATAAACATAATCTAATTCAACTTCTTACTCCAATGTTGCTCCAAAGTGCAATTCTAATTCAAGCTAGAAACCACTTTCAAAAAACGAGTCCCAATATCAAGATTTCGATCACATAAGCTTCTTTCTATATAAAGTAGATGCACCAAAAACAAGAGAACACCAATCCATAACAGAATTCTCTAATCCATATCACACTCGACTATGCAGAAGATAATAATATGCACAAATCAAATTGCAAAGTGACATGTTTAGTTCTCACCAATTGAACAAACTCAAATGTCACTATATGTGAGTAGAAATGATATTCAAAACCCACAAAGACTCCAACAAGAAGCTCAAACCAGAGTGAGGGACAAAAGTCAATTTGAATAAGCACTTGGAATACATCAATTAGGATTACAATAACCATTTATTGTGCTAAAAAAATAGAAATCAGCAAGGGAAAAAACTTGACAGAATTGAATGATCTCACAAACTCTTTAAAAATCCGTAAACACCAGTACCCTATCAACGGTATACTTGAATCTCCAATTCAAAAAAGAAAAATCATTACCAGCCATTACAACCAATTGAAGCCACTAGAAGCATTGCCCTCTTATCCAAATCACAAATAGCAGTAGAAAGACTATATCAATCAGAATAATGAGCAATCAAAAATTCCAAAAATAAATTGGCGTATATTGAACTCATATCTGAACCTTCTAGATCGAGGAATCGAACGCATGAATCTCCAACGACGATGAAATCGAGACACGATCAATCGCAAGAGAACGAAGAACAGAACTCCAATTCAAGAAAAAAAAAACACCTCAACGACGGTGTTAACGTCGACTTCAATGGACAAATTAATAGAAAGCTAATGGAGAACCAGACACCGATGAACCAAATTCAAATTGTAGCAGCGGAATAAGGACGACGTCAAGATCGACGAAAAAAGCGGAGCGGAAGACAAAACGGCACCAGAATCTTTAATGGCGAATATGTAACACCCGAGTTTAAGGGTCGGGTGTTAGGAGAGTTAAACCGGGTTCGAGTCGTTGGACTTATTTTAAATAAAAGTGGGCTTGTGTTTTCATTAAGGGCAAAATGGGAATTTCTAAATAAATGAAATAAGCTAAGTAAAAAGAGACTTTTTGAAATGTCATCATCTTCTTCCTTCATCCAAAAGCCCACGACACAAAAACCTCTTCAACTCCAAGTCACTGTTCCATCTCCTCCCTTCACGATTTCAAGAGCTTTCATCAAGGTAATTGTGTTTTTGACTTCTCCTCATCGTCCTTAACGTTTCTATGGTTTTAGTTTTTCCTAAACTCCATTTATGTGATATTTCAAATGTTCAAGTTTTAAGAAAAAGTTGGAAGCTTTAATGGTTTTTCATTGGGTTTTTGATTTGTAAAGTTAATACATGTTTTAATCTTGCTCTTAAGTGTATTATATCTTAAAATGGTAGTGTTTTGTTGAAAACCCGAAATGGGTATAAAAATGTGATTTTTAGGTTGAAAATGGTGGGTTTTTGGGTCGGTTTTAGGTTGAAAATGTGGCTGGTGGTTCCTTTGATGATGGGGGATGTTTCTAGATGTTTTTGGATGTGTTTTGATGGTTGGAATGGATGATTTCAGTGTAGGGCTTGTTTAGAACGAAAATGGTGAAGTTTGAATGAAATTTGGATTCAAATTGATGTGTTTTGGTTGCAAGAGTGAGTTTCCGGGTTGTTACTGGTTTACAAGTGTATTAGTGTCATAATAGTATGATTTGGATTGCTTTAAACAGAGGAATCGGGTTCGGGTGCTTCAGGTGCGATACCAGGCGCTACGGAGGCTTGAGATCGGTGTTTCGGCTTCCGTTTGGGTTCATCGGTGAGTGGATACTGTTTTGGAATCTTATTTATGATCAATGAAGGTTTGGGGTTTGGGTGGAGTCTTAGAGACTAACCTAGACCCATGAGTAAGTTCATCTAATCTCGTTTGTTGGTTGATTTTCGGTTCTCGTGATATGTGTGATGTGATGATGTTTTTACTCTCCGTTTAATGTTGTTGTGTAGTCGTTGTTGGTGTCGAGCCTCACGTTATGGTTGTCGTTACTACGGTGATGTGTAGTCCCACCGGTAGTGACTAGTAGAAGAGTACGGTGATGTGTAGTCCCATCGGAAAACTACTAGTTGAACGATGATGTGTAGTCCCACCGGGTTTTGGGTTATGCATGTGCATACCTTGTATTGTGATGATTGTGATTCATTACGTCTTTCCTTAAATGGTTTTGCTTAAATCTATGTTTACGTTTTAAAAACTACATTGTTGTTGTGTTTTAGAGCTCCGCTCACTAAGCTCCTAGCTTACGCTCTCTTTTCTTCAACAATGCAGATCGTTAGAGGCTTCGGGAGGCAAGTGAGAAAGGGAGGAAACTCTTGGAGTTCTCATTAAGCTCAAAGTATGGTTTACGTTGTGTAATAAGGCTTAGACAATGGGAATGCTAGTTTTGTATGTTATGGAGTTGGTGTCCAAACTCCTTTACTATGGTTTGTTTATGTTCAAACATGTTTAAAATGGTGATGTTATGTTATGTTGAAGTCTAATGTTGCCATGCATGAATTGCTTGGTGTTTTGGTATGTTAGTGTTTTTGTATCTAAGTGTTCTTGTGAGCTTAGAGCTTGGAATCTAAATTGTTGCTAAAATGCATGTCGAATGATGTGATTATGTTTCCTTACATCTAGAAAGTATGCATGATATGTTGCTTTATGGTTTTGATGATTTGGGACACGTTTGGAAACCTTTAGAAGTTTCTAAGTATATTTTTGGGCCAATATGGGTGCAGGTGTTTCGAAACACTCGAGAGGGTTTCGAAACGGGTGTAGCTCCGTGGATACTCGTATCGGAACGGGGGTGGTGTCGTTTTGATACGATTTGACACTGTGAGCACTCGTTTCGATACGTTTTGAGACTGTGAACCCCCGTTTTGAAACTCGTTCTGATATATTTTGTTACTAAGGACCCCCGTTTCGGAACAAAGAGGACCGTATCGGAACGACTTGGTCTTGCTTTTAAACTGGAGCCCGCGTATCGGAACGGGCAAGCTTGTTCCGAAACGCATGCAAATAAATTGGCTTTGGCATCTTCAAGGGTCCTTGAACATTGTGTTTAGTCCTGAATGTTTGTATGCTTTCCTTGTTGATGTCTTATATGTCGTTTATGAATGGTTTCGCTTCGTACGCATGGAATTGGACTAATATGTTACTTGGTAAATTTAGGTTGCCTTGTGTCCCGTTTGGAACCGTTTTCTGCTTTCGCCTTCGCCCATAGGATTTAATGTGATATCTAGATAAGATAATTAAATGAAAAAAATAGGGTTGCTAATTAGAGTGAGGCCTTAGCGGGCTTCGCTTCAGTTTTCCCCGTGTAACTCGTTCGGACCGGCTTGTCGGCTAGATCAGGATGAGGGGGTTACAGGATGATACCATTTCTTGCACATCTCTTGCGCATCTTTGTTTTCTCTTTTTCTCCTTTGATTTTCTCACTTCCTTTTTTGCTTTGTGATTGTTCGTCATGGTTCTCGTTGAACCGACAAGTAGCGATCTCCCCTCCGGTGATGATATTAGCAATCTGATCTTTGCGAACAAAACCATTAGTGTTCGCTTGGAGGATGATAATTTTCTTCTCTGGAAGCAACAAGTTTTGTTGTTGATTCGCGGCCATGGACTGGAGCACTATCTTGATGGCTTCACCACCGTTCCGGCCAAGGTTCTAGTCAATAAGGCTGGTGAAACGGTTCCTAATCTAGCCTATGCTCGATTTCGGCAGTAGGATAGCTCTCTAGCGTCTTGGTTGCTCTCCACGATGAGCGCTTGGGTTCTTCCTCAACTGGTGGGAGCAGAAACGTCTTCTGTGATATGGAAAGTTGTCCTTAACCTATATGCGCAACTCTCTACCACGAAGATCATGCATCTCCATTGCCGCCTCAGATCCCTCAAGAAAGGATAACTCTCGATGCGTGAGTTTGTTACTCAGGTGAATGAAGTGTGCGATTTACTTGCTACTTGTGGCAGCAAGGTCTCTGAGATCGAACAAGTTGCCACAATCTTGAATGGTCTCTCTGCTGAATATGATCCTTTTGTTGCGGTCATCACTGGAAGCAAGGAACAATACTTTTTGGATTCTGCAGTTTCAGTTCTTGTTGATGCCGAGACTCGTCTTCAAGATCCGTTGAGGTTGCCAATCGATATTAATGTGGCACAACATTCTTCTCCTGTTTCTAATAGTTCTTCTATGAATCAAAACGTCAACTCTCAGCCTTACAGAGCAGATGATTCTTCCAATCGCTACCGTGGTAAGACACGCCTGCAATGTCAGATTTGTGGTAAGCTCGCCCACACCGCTGATCGATGCTAGCATCGATTTAATCAGAATTTTCGAGGGGCTACGTCTCAAAGCTCTTCTCTAGTGTCTAGTGTCAATGTGTCTCAGTTCTCTACACTTGAACCTCAGGCATCTCACTGTCATTGTTCCTCTGAGTTTTGCTATAACTTGTTTGTCACTGCTTATTAATATTAATGATGGTGTGAATTTTTTTTATTAAGTAGCCTTAAGCATTATGCATACATTTAAAATTATTGTTGTTTGAAAATTGAACACAGTTGATTATCTTTTCACACATGACTTGTGTAATCAGATAAAAAAGCATGACATTACTAATGGCATTAACTAATAATGATATTGGTTTAGGTCTACTAATAAAAGTATAAAACTAAAGGACTAATAATTTTAATTCAAAAACATTATTTTGGTCTAATAGGGGGACTAAAACTATAATCAAACCAATAATTTCTAAATTTCTAAATCCAAATTCTTTGATCTAATAGTTATCATTATGATAATTATGTTTATCAAATTAAAACTTCTCTAACATTTTTTTGCTAAAATATTAAAAGAATCGAAGATCAGTAGCATTTTTGTTTACCATGTTTTCATTGGTTTATTGCTATAACAATCCTATTGAGTTATGTCTTATTTCAGTGTTTCAATGGAGGGTTTCATCTGGTTCTGGTAACAAAATTCAGTGGCTTAATTGATAAAATTCGGGACTTTGAAGACTATTTTGTAAAGAGCGTAAAGGTTTGGTGCCCTATCGTAAATATTTAAATGATTTAAGCCCCAACCTCAAAATTTACCCAATTATTGAGATATTTAAACCACCTAAACACTTTCCCCTCCCATTTCCCCCCTCTTCTCACTCTTCCCCTCTCTCGATCATCCTCTCAAAACTTTCCGTAAGGTTTTTCCGTCGAACCAACGGCAGCCGTCGAGCGCTGTTCGTGTCGCTCACCACCCCCATCATTGTGACCGCCACGCCCTCGCGATCAAAACCCATTGACCTTTGCCTCATCGCCGTCCGTCGCTTGTAAGGAAACGACGTTGGAATCGACGGTTCTCTCCTCGCCGTAGTTCGCACCTCCGCTCTTCCTTCGCCATCGAAGTTGGTAAGCCTTATAATTCTGTTTACTCCCAAATTCCATGCGTAGCACATGCTCTCATTCACACCCTAAAGTTCAATTTCTAACACCGACGTATGTTTTTCGAATACGCCATAAATCCACCATCTTTAATTTTCTTTTAGAAAATCCTCTATAATAATTTCAAATTTCACATTAAATATCAAAAGTTTATCATAATTAACCAATACCACGGCTTGGGTTCCAAGAATTTTCACCTTTCAATCCTTAAAAAGCCCTAACTCATTATTCTTTAATCTCTAAGTTAGCTTATGGGTAGTGGAAAACTATTTTGAGAATCAAATCCTCCAAGTTAAACTCTTTAGGCTTGAGTCTTTTTATTCAAGCTTGCCTTACTCTCCAATACTTTTGGAAACAAAGAAGAAACATAATGAAGAAGGATTTCTTCTCCTTTTCGGTGGAGGCTATTAGATAAGGAAATGATAAACATTTTCTCTTAATTCCTCGTTTATTTCCATTTAAAAATATATAAAGCAAGCAAGGTGTTAACACATTAGGATTCCTTAACTTCATCACCTTTCTGCATTAACTTTTCTTTTCGCTAAATTACTAATTTGAAGCCCTCTCATCTATTAAAACCATTTTATAAACTTCTCTACAGTAATCAAATTCCATTTATATCTTTCAATCAAAATAATTTAACTTTGCGGTAAATTTGACTTATTTAAATAAAATTTTAAAACTTGAATCTCAAAATTTTATAGAATTTGATGTTGTTGCCGATGCAATTGCGGCATCAGAAAAGTTCGGATATTGCAAATATCATACTGACCAAGCACACATTTCACGAGCTTGATAGGTTTAAGTTAAAGTGCACGTCTTTGTAGGATTTTTCACATATCTTGGTAATTATCTGGCCAAAATCTTCTCACTATTTAATTCTCATAGATTCTAAAAAAGTTTCAATTCGAAATTCAATTTGAAGAAAGGTTGGAAAATGTATGAAACTGGTGCAGTAATAATTATCGATTCAAAGTAAAGTTGGAAAATGTATGTATGAAACTGGTGTAGTAAGAATGATCAATTTTCGTAACAATAAAAATGTAGGCTGAAAATTGGATTAAACGAGTGAATTTACAGAGGGAACAATTATAGTTTTTAGTTTTGTTATAAAAAATTAAGTTTTTTAGTTGATTAAATGACAAACGAGTGAATTCTTTCCAATCTTTTAAATGATCTGTTATCGAAGATTTTAAAACATGCTGTGTGAAAGTACCTTTATGATTTCATCAGCCTCTGTGGACATTTACGAAATTGTTATCATTTACATATTCCCGATTGTTTTCCATTCCCATATTAAGAGTTATTATTGTTGAGAATATATTTTTGAGTTTGTAATTTCGATACCTTGTATAAGAAGAAATTAGTGAAATGTTTTACTGAAGATTTTAATCATAGGCTCGAAAGTCCACTTGAAAGTGGTCTAGAACTTTTTTCTTGGAATAGTGAGTTAGGTAAAGAAGTCAATAATTAAGTAGACTCCTAACCTGTTTTTCCAACTTTTAAATGTCTGTTTATATTTTGGGAGGGTTTTGGCTTAGCCGGGACTTCTTTTCTTGGAATAGTGCAAATTAGGGTTTTCAATTCCAGATATGGCTACAGAATCTTTAGAGTCGGAAAAAGTGAAGATTACAGGAGGAAATCAACACCTAATTGTTGAAGATGACCTCAGAGAAATGGGCAAACAAGCAGCTTGGACTGTCAGCTCTTGTAAAACTGGCAATGGTGTTTCTTCTCTCCGTGATGACAATCTTGAAACCTATTGGCAGTTAAACACGTAAATCTCTTCCCAATTTTGACCCCCACCCCCCAATTTTACTCTCAATTCTCACTACTTTTCCTTTATTTTTTTGAGTGGTTTTCAGATCTGATGGCGCTCAGCCTCATTTAGTTAACATTCAGTTCCAGAAGAAGGTCAAATTGCAAGTATGATAAAATTTTGATATTGTTTGAATAATAATTTTTTTATAAGCTTTTGATGATGAGTTTATGATAATTGGTGAGTTTTCCTTCCTTTCATTGGGTTTTTGAAGCTAGTTGTGCTTTATGTGGATTTCAAGCTTGATGAGAGCTACACACCAAGTAAGATCTCTATTCGAGCCGGTGATGGCTTTCATAACTTGTAGGTATAATCTTTGATCCTCATTCTTCTTTCATTTAGAATTGTGCACTCTTACCGGGTTGTTTAGTTTGTATATGAATGTTTTCTATAGGAGATTAAAACTGTGGAGCTTGTCAAGCCTACTGGTTGGGTTTATCTTTCGTTATCCGGAAATGATCCTTGGTGAGTGGCAAAATGATCGTTTCAGTTGTTACGGTTCGGTAACAATTTTAGTAGTTAGTTCTGTATTGTTTTCTGCTATTAGTTAACGTAAACAGTTTGCTAGTGGAGCACCTAAGGGGAGTTTTGTTTTGGCTTTACTGATCAATGAAAATGTCTTGCAGTGAAACTTTTGTCAATACCTTTATGCTGCAAATTGTGGTTTTATCAAATCACCTTAATGGGAGGGATACTCATGTTCGCCAGATCAAAGTTTATGGACCTCAACCGTATGTACCATACACAAAAAAAAGCATTTTCTTATGCGGTAGTTTTTATTGCCAATGTTCTAATTCACTTCATTGGTGTTTGAATGCTCTATTGCAGGAACCCTATTCCCCACCAACCATTCCAGTTTACTTCAAGGGAATTCATTACATTCACTGTCAGGTAATAGATGTGACTTGGCTTGGGGTAGAAAAGGTCATGGCATGTGAAATGTGGAATATTGTCTCGTATTGAAGAGAACTGAGCTCATTAGAACTATAAGGAGCTTCTCATAGGTGTAAATCTCTCAATATTGGTAGGAAGAAAGTGAGACGATATTGTCTGTATTCACTCCCTTGTGCTTGTTCTGTTCAAATGGTTTAAACGTCATGGTCTTTTCTGACATTATTACTTATATTATTTGAGAAAATGCAATAGATGTTTTGATTTGTCACTCTGTATACCAGTTTCTTTTCTTCTTGTTTGCATGTCCTATCTCGTATTTGGGGTTGAAGTTCAATTCAAGACTTTTAAACTTAAAAGAAAAAGAGTTGCCACGGTTTGGTCTGGTCAGGTTACCATGAAATCTTACTATCATTGGAAATATTGGAATTGTGGTATGTATTCCTAGCTGGGAATGTCTATTGCCGCTCTGCAAATCCACGAAAACCATGATAGAAATTATTCCATTGACTCAGAATAAGACATCTTTAAAATATGTGAAGACCAGAGATTCAAATCATTTGGTACTTTCCCCTTTTGTCAGAGCTAGCCTGCTGTTTCCTTACACCGGCCCTTCCTTTTCATCTCCCCTTTCTTTCATTCTTTACTTTTAGGATGTTACCCTCCTTAGTCCTTTCCTCTCTTCTTTTTATCTTATTTGTTCTAGTCCTTTCTCCGACGAGTCGTCGGAGCATTGGCATGGGTGCTTCCCTTTTCTCTCTCTTACTGCCCCCTTTTTTTTCTCATTGTTACTTGTTTTTCTCCCCCCTTTTCCGGCTTAATAATACATCATTGTCTCTTGGTTGTTAACGAGTCTTTGGTCATCCTCCTCTGCATGGACGGGTTTTTTTGTCTCCCCATTGCGGAAGGTCCTTTGTTGTTCCTGAGTCCTGACTGGTCCTTTTAGCCTTCTCGGGTTTTGATACTTTTACTAAGATTTCTTTGCATTTGTCGTTTCAAGTTAGCAAAGATGTTTGAATCTCCACAGCAGCAAAGAGCTGGACCAAGACTCTTTCAACATTAAGGTGGCATTGCTCGCTTTAATGGTCAGCGTGCCAAGGTTATCAGCACGAATCTTCTGTCTCTCCCCAGTATACTTACATTTGCCTTCACATATGTTATGGTAGCTCTTTTATTGGTCACTGCTCCTGGCATTGCTTCAGTAGTGCAGCTGATTGTATTGTCCATTTTTTATTCTAACGCTACGGTCGGGATGATAACAAGGAAAGGAAGAAAGCACCCAAAAATGTACAACACAGTTTATGTCACCAATACAACTAGATATAGACTATTTGTTGTTAGCTAAGTTTTGATTCTAAGATGAAAAAAAGGGTAATCTTCACCAGTGGTCCCTTTCGTTTAGGTCGTGTTCTATTTTAGTCACCAAAATTCAAAAAAGATTATTCTGGTCACTTACGTTTAGAATCGTTTCTATTTTGGTCCCTTGGCCGTTAGTCTCCGTTACTTAAAAAAATTTCTTTCTAATTTAACCCCCAAACTTTCAAAGTTTTATTTTTCACCATCTTCCCTAAAAATTCAAAACCCTATTTTGGTCACCAAAATTCATGCTTCTACCACCAAACAGCTAAAGTGACATTCCCACCAAACAAAGTAAACCATTTACAATGTTATGCTTCTACCAACAGCCATTTCTTTTCATTAAATAGTGTAGGAAAATTTATTTCATAAACACCAGGCGACAATGAAAACGAAGCATTTGCAGAGCATGAACCTTATAAGAAAATAACCAATTACGCCAACTTATGATGCTATAAATATCAACAATACAAAACACTGTGAGTGTTGAAAGAAAAAAAAAACATAGATCTTACAAGAAAAACACCAAGAACACCATATGTTTCCAGATCCTTCTTTGTGTTTTCCTTAGCTAGTTCAAGAAAATCCTCCATTAATCACGTCGACTGAGAAAAATAACAAAAATGAGAGAAAAAATAAAAGGATAAGTTAAGTATGGTAATTATATACTTCTCTTTTCTGGTCCTTTTTTCAGGGGGGGCAAAAAAACCTTAAATTATATAGGAAAGATAGCAAAATTGTATAATTTAAGTGTGATTACTATATGAACGTCCTGAAGCACCCTAGAAGCTTCCAGTTCACTGTATGGCTGGTCGTTTGAATCAATTACACGTGAAACATGTGAAGTTTGAGATGCTTTCTCAGTGAAAGAGAGTATAGTAGAAGGGGAAGATTGAGTGACAGCATGAACTTTGAAGAGCTTGCGTGTGGTTGTTGTCTGATCTGGAATTGGACAAGGTGATCCATGTCCTGTGCAACTTCTTGCAGAATCCAGTTCATTGCAAGACACCAATCCAACTCTTTCCTCAACAACAATGCTCAAGATGTAAACAAGACAGGCAAATTATAAGTTTAATATTGTTGATCTAAGAAAAATGTCTCAGAATTAAGAAGGTAACTTTGAAAGCATACAGATTTAAGCAAGTTCATAAATGTCTGTGACAGAAGCCTCCTTAAACTTTGGATTCGCATTCTGACTGCTTACAGAAGCAAACTGAAACACAAGAGGAAAGACATGCTTAGAGAGATTCAAGGCCATTGTGTCAATAATTTCTGCAGCAGCTCGATCTGAAGCAAATTTGGTTGACTCTCTCTTTGGTGACCAAAATAGGGTTTTGAATTAATTTTGGGGTTTTAGTTTTATAATTTTTGGGAAAGATGGTGAAAAATGAAATTTTGAAAATTCGGGGGTTAAATTAGAAATTAATTTTTTTAAGTAACGGAGACTAACGGTCAAGGGACCAAAATAGAAACGATTCTAAACGTAAGTGACCAGAATAATCTTTTTTGAATTTTGGTGACCAAAATAAAAACACCCTAAACGAAAGGGACCACTGGTGAAGATTACCCAAAAAAAAACATACAAGTTAGATTGCATGATCAGAAAAGCCATGCAATCAGCAACTATGTATCAGCCAGGAAGGGCCATACAAGAAAAGTCTCCATTAGAGCATAAATACTTTGTTACTGATATAAAAGTAAGCATTCTAGAGCAGAAAGATACGAATTTCCTACCAACATGCTGTCATTCACAGGCCAGTTTGACACACAACTGCTCGGCTTGATTGCGAAGGCTAGAAATAAAGTAAGGGTAAAATCAACGATGTGGATCTCCGACCAGCAGCGATCATTCACAAGCTGGTTTGGTGTCAAAGCTGCTAAGGCAGATGGTAAAGGCTTGGAAAGCAGACAGAGGGTATTGATAATCCATGGTGAAGATGTCTTTTCCAATTTTTCCAAACTGTAAGATTACCTTCTCTTGCTCTTCGAGTGATACATTATGTGATGGATCAACAGCTGCAGAAAGCTGGAAATTCTTAACGGAAGCCACAGTCACACGCCCCCTGAAGTTAAGGCACCAACACTGTAACTGTTCATGCCATCTCGGAGCCTTATTTTTTAGGGTTAATGGCTTCCCTGATCCCAGGGAGCATACTGGTGTGGCTGGTAGGCTTGGGGATCTGGTGTCTATAACTGGCTCATTTCCTCTAGAACTGGCTAGGGGAGAAAGTTGTTCATCGAAAGAATGTGGGAATACCGACAGTGTCGGGACAGTGCCTCCTTCCTGAATAGCAGAGACAGGAATTGAATGCAAAACACAATGCATTCTCCTTGGTCCTCGCGCTCGCAGAACGTTGAACTCATAGGTAATGGTACCTATGCTGTAGTTGCATGCAGGTAATCTCGGAGAAACCTGCTTGGAGTGGAATCTAAGATTTGATCGAGAAGTTGATGGGATTATTGAGTCACATGGTGGTTGACTGTCATATATGGTGAACTTGGTACCCAAAAAATTAGACCTAAAAAGAAATCATGAAGCGTCATTGTTGAGGAGAAAGAATAATCAAAGAAAACAAAGAAATATTATGGCAAAACTTGCCTTAGTTTACCGACATATGTGTTGCTAGCCCTAGAAAAATCATCTGCGGCCAACGATATAACAAAGTCTGAGCATGTCGCCCTTCTAACCTTTCTTGCAGCCAACAACAATTTATCACTCTCTCCCTCAGCTGTAAATCAAATAAAACAAATAAGCAACACAAGTGACTACCTCTCAGTAAGCGAGGAAGCTTCATGATAGTTATACATCCAATGAGGTTTCTAAGTTTCGAACACATTATTTGGCTAAAAGAACGACAATAAAGCAACATAACCAGTATTAACCACAGAGCTGAGTAA
The DNA here is from genome assembly GCA_030270665.1 of Hibiscus trionum. Taxonomy (NCBI): domain Eukaryota; kingdom Viridiplantae; phylum Streptophyta; class Magnoliopsida; order Malvales; family Malvaceae; genus Hibiscus; species Hibiscus trionum. Next base: position 14,260,681 of record BSYR01000006.1, read on the forward strand.
CCCTCGTAATGTCACAAAGTTGCTTCCCAAAGAAATAGCAAACTATGTTTCGCAGCTTTCTGATAAAAAGGGATAAAAACCAACATGTTGGGTTGTTCAAAGAAACCCAAGCTGTCATACTTACTCTTTGACTCCCCTAGCAGAAAATCAAAATCTTCATAAATCCAGTTACAGTGAAAAAATAATAATTGGAGCAGAACCTTTTCAGCCGAGAATGACGAGTATAAAGGTATGGAGTTTTAAAGTTATCATCAATCATTTAGTAACTACAGGGACAGCAAAATGAGAATACTTACAAGGCACCAAACCATAGAACAAAAGATAAGTAGAAGTTGCTCTGTCCCTTCTAATATAGCATTGAATTGGAGACTCGCGAGGACCAGGCTGTTAAGCACAAACAGGAGAACTTATAAATGGAAGAATAAGAAAATAGCCAATCCTATTATTTATGGATACACACACAGCAGGTTTAGAAAGTTTAGCCTTAGCTTTATAAGTTATATGCATGCATTTATAAAGGAAATCATATGAAAAGTATGCACACAACTATCAGTCGGTGTTCAATTCATGATAGAAAAGTCACAGTGTGGATATTCAGATTTGAAAAGAATAATGTTCTCGACAAAGATGCATACAACCAAGATCAAACTTCTTGCCTACCATTGATTTAAATTTTAGCAAAAAAATTAGATATCCAATAGTAAATTCTCAAGGGATCAAAAAATGAGATATTTGCCAATATGGGAAGACTATAACCTGCTTCAATGAAATAGGAAATGTGAGCCTTCCACATTGCTCAGGAGTCTTCACAATCTCCTTTGTAATTTCCCTCCAGGACCTACAAACTGCAGCACAAAACACAACAACAGCTCGAGCCGGCCAAGCTGCCTCGCTCTCTTCAACCCTTTGGATGATGTCCAAGAGCAATTCAGGTGGTAGATTTGCCCACGGGCTTTGGTCCACAAATTTGGACTCGGGTTGTGCTCGGTCTGGAGCAACATGGGATCGAGTCCGGCTACGCCAAAGCTTGCTTTCCCCTCCCCTCTTTGATATGTTACCAATCCCATCTTTCATTTCCTTCAGTTCCCGCATAATACTCTTTAGGGACATCTTTTATAAGCATTCCAAATCCAATCTCTCAATATTCAACTGCAAATACGTGACATATCCATTTATTAAACAATATACCCCCAAATCTCAGCTCAAATACAAGCAATATTTAATCAAAACGAACTTTATAAATCAAAATATTGAAGCTTTAATCGCAAATAACACACAGAAAAGAACAATGAAAAACAAAGAAAACCCATATTAACAACCATTAAATGATATAAAATCTGTATAGAAATGAGTTTCTTTTCACCTGAATCCATCAACCCCTTAAAAGCTAAAAATTTGAGAATTAAATAAACGTGGAAACTGGAAACCCGCTCCAAGCCGACCGGTTGAAATCAGTCCAGAACTGAATAAGCTCCGATACATCCCCACACTCTTGACCCACAGTTCAATCAACGTCACAGATGCAAAAGAAAATCAGATCATAATGAAAGAAATTATTGAAAACGTTATTTCAACAAAGAAAAAATGCCAACTTTTCTTTTCATTAACGGGAACTGGGCTACGTAATAGCTAACATCGTTGCTGCCGCCTCAACCACCGTCAGTGACGGCGTTCTATCTTCCCCGCCACCACAAAAATCGACATCGCCATCAATTTGGTCCTCTGATCAGTCACAGCCAAAGCACTTTCTCTCTTTCTCCTGGCTTCAAGATAAAGGCTCTTTCACTTAAAACGGATCGAAGTTTTCCTTTTTATCTTAATAGCAAATACTGATCCGACTTTTTGATTTAAATTAAGGGTACAATGCATTGATAGTCACTGAAATTTTAGAAATGTTCATTTAGTTATCTAATTTTCAAAACTTACATTATAATCACTGAACTTTTCATTATTTTCATTAGGGTCTGTCATTGAAAATTATTGTTAAAGTCTTATTTAATAAAAAATCATAATTTTGATAGTTGAAAATCGTCATAAATGACACATTTTCTAATGAATATGGTAATTCTCAATCCATCATAACGGAGGGAAGGTTCCATTTAACTACAAGATTGGCATTGTTTGGTTTTAAATTGATATGAAAGTTAAAAGTGAAGGATCAACAACTTTTAGTTTTCATTGGATTGTCTCATTTTTTTTCTGTTTGATGATTTATTCGGTCAAAAAGAATATCAGACTATCCTTATTCTTTTTTTCTTCATTTTTTTTTTCATAAGTGATCTTGTCGAAATTTTTTTCAATCTTTTCAAATATCAATCAGAATTAAAAAATAATTTTTTATCCGTCATTTTTACCGTTGTATCAGTTTAAAATCAAATTGTGCTAATCTTTCGACTAGACGGATCCTTCCTAATGTTGGGATTGGCCGACAATTGTTTCGTTAATAAAAAATTTAACTTTTATGACAATTGTAAATTTAAAAAAATAGAATATTGTTTGAGAAAAAATACTTTAACATGTCATGTCATTATTTTTTACGGTAATATAATGAAAGTGAAATAAAATATTAGTGATTATAATACAAGTTTTAAATTTGCGGTCATAGTAAAAGCACCCTAAAAATACTATATTATAATTGAGTTATTGTACAAATACTACATTGTAATTACACTAACATATTCAAAAAAAATTGTGATTGTGATTGTACTAGTACATGTTTCTTCTTTTTATTTTTCACGCTTTCGGTCCCATTTTTTCCTTATTCACCTCATATTTCTAAATAATCTTAGAATCACATCATCTTCATGTCTCACTGAATAAAAAATTAAACCATTCTCACTAATTAAGTTGAAACATTTTGTAGATATAAACAATTAAAAAAATCATAAAAACATCGATAATCATCGAAACAAATAAAAAAAAATGTGTGGTTGGTTTATATAACCAAATATAAGCCCCAAACAGTTGACGGCGACTTTATCCTATGTACAACATGTGCTAATTTTTAGGTAATTTTAACCTAAGATTATTTACAGTTGTAGATAATTTTGTTTTATATACAACATATGACGACTTTAGATAAATTCGATATAAAGTCGTCCCTTATTGTCGACGATTTTACCTTTACATAGATTTCATCCTATATCCCTAAATAATCTCAAATCCTCATCTTCCTAAATAAATAAAAAAATCATTTCCCGTAACTAAACCGAAATTGACATTTTGTAGATAGAAACAAATTAATAAATTAAATTTAAAATTCGGATAATGCGTTAGAACAATCGAAAACTGTATGGTTGGTTTACGAACCAAATCCAAGCCCCAAAGAGAGGTGGCCCGACCACCATCCACGGTGAAATTCATGGCAGCAAGAACCCATGGCCAGCCTTGGGTGGGCGGTGGCGGGGCCCATACAAAAACTCTATCTCTCTATCATGTTTGGTTCGAGCCACGTGAGGGTGACCCACAACTAGTGGGTGGAGTCCTGTGTCAGATTGATAAAGACCATCAATGGTCCAAAACTGCCCGTGCCCTAGCCCATTCCTCATGCCCACCGGGCTTCTTGTTTGACTAAAACATTGGATTTAATTAAACTGACACTTGTTTTAATCATGCCAACATTTTGATCATCAATTTTAATTAATTGGTCAAACTGTTCATCTTCCAACTTTATCAAATCTTAAAATTCGTGTTTCTCAATCCAAATCAATTAGGATGAACTACACATAATGGCTCAATGTACAAGGTAAGTCAGTGTAAGTTGGATACAATCTACGAACCATACTCTCCTTAGTCGAGGAGCTATTGGGATCCTCTTAAGGGTCAAAAGACAATCTTGAGGCTAAAACTACACGCATGTGCCTCGAAAAACATTATCTTTCTAATTATTGGAAGTTCTGAACAATTATTCGTGAGATCTTCTAACAATTAGAATATAATTATATCAATCAAATGAATTAAAAATCAATGATTTCATCAGTTTAACCCATAACATATAATAAAGATTGAGGGAACTTCTAAGAATTAATAGAAATCGAGAACCAAAACTAAAAAAATATACTAATCAAAAGAGGTTTAACTGATTATGAATCTACTTTATACTTTTAATTTTTTTATTTAACTATGATTGAACCTCATTTGAAACTAAAATCAATATTCTACTCGATTAAATCATCAGGATGAGTCTTACCGTATTAAATTTAATTAAAGAGAAAATTTAAAATATTTCAAACTTGAAATAATCTAAAACCTCAAATAACAAAACTTTGTAAACCGAAATAGGGATCAAATAGTAAAAAATTGTATTTAAGCCTTGTAAACCTCAAAAACTTTGCAAATCGAAATATAGAAGGGTTTAGAGATTATGATTTAGTTTTTTAGAGCTTACGATTACGAATTTAGAATTTGAGTTTTATAGTGTAAATATGTATGTTTGTGTAAAATAAATTTAAATTTTATACAATTCGTGTATCAAAATTTTACCTTACTTAAAATATAATAATTTTATTTAAACACTCCTAAATATTAAACGAACCTTGATAATTGAATATGTAATCTAACCCATAAACAAGTATAGAATAAAACTAATGGATTTCAATTCATATATATATATATATAAGATCAGGAATTAGCTGGATGAAGGAGACTTCTGAAGCTTGAAATCTCCTTACTTTGTGTGTATAATTGGGTCGGGTTTTCTCCACAACATTAGGCATCCATTCCCTCAAGTCTAACTCTCTTCCCCATCTGCCACCTTGCAGGTAACAATCTTTTTCTTTTTAAATAATTTTACGAATTATCTTTGAGGGGAAAAAATAATCCGAAATATAAGTTCAAATCATGTATACATTTAAAATAGAGAAAGAAAGAAAGGTACATTTAAGAAGTGACTTTCTTTTTTCTGAATCTAGACAAAAGGCTGTGGCAAAACACAAGCTTGATTTGCAAAAGGCGACAAAACCCATGTTTGGAATCTGTCTCCTTAAAGTTATGGCTACTGATTAAGGAAGGAAACTAAACACATTTTATTGAACTAATCTGAGTTTTGTCTTAAAAGTTGTTTGGCTGTTTCCGCCCATCTTTCAATGTTTGGAAAAGCAGTCGTTATCCACTGGTTTTATTATCGGTTTGATTGAAAGATGGGAAATTAAGGTTAATTATTTCGTATAGTCAAAGTTGAAGTACATCAAATTGGTATATAATTTTGGATACGGCGGTGGTTAGGATCCTGAGACAGGGAGGGTTGGTTATGGAATCAGGAATGACAATGGCCTCACCTTACCAGCTGAATGATCTCTGTTGATTTTGCCTTCTCAGTGCTTGACTCATGTAGGACAAAAAAATATACCATTCATCTGTTTCTCCTTAATATGCTTGGCCCGTGCATAGTCGGGTAGTTTTGCGGTATAATATCCTAATTTAAAGCTAAAGCTTATAAAACAACAAGTTTCGTATCTTGTCCAAATAACTTAAAATATTATATTTTTATGCATAATGATAATTTTAGCCCTTAACGTTTACATCTTTTGTCACTTTGACCCTCATTCTATTTTGAGGATAAATTTTGTCAAATTACTCATTTGTTTTTGCAAAGATAGAAATTTTATTAATGCTGCGTAAGAAAACAACACAAAACATTAATGTGTACCTCATTAAAAAAATTTCATTAAGAAAAAAAATGCACGGCAGATGAATGTTGAATAATCGGAAACAACTGAAAGAAATGCCATTGATACTACTAAAGAAACAAAACTTCCACCAAGACTACTGACCTTCCATCGATACTAATAACCAATATCCAGGCCACACATACTACTAGCAATCTGCCAACATATTGCAATAATCATTTGAACGCGGAATCTCTCTTTTTGGTAGGTTATCAGCGAGGACATTGCATTCTCTGTTGACACTCGTAATTTTCCAGTCCAGTCCTGCACACAAACTCAAGCATAAGAGAATTAATAGTTTAAAAGCAGCAGGACAAGATTGAGGGCGCATCAACCATTCAGCTGCAAGCTTGCTGTCTGTTTCAAGGTTCAGTTTAAACTTTTTACACCAGGGGAAGATACAGGCTTCCTTTATAGCTAAAATTTTCGCAGTGGTGGAATCGACAATACCAACTGACTTTGAGAATGTAACCAGGCACTTCTATCTATCGATACGCAAACAACCTCCTATTCCGGCTTCACCAAAACTGCCATTGATCGCACCGTCTATATTAAATTTCAATACTCCGGCTAGTGGGGGGCACCATACTGACTTCACAACCTTACCCTGAATACGATTGACACTGCTAAAGTTAGAGGGGTTGCTGATCAGATCATTCACAACATAACTAGTATCGGGCCAGTTCGCGCTGCACCACCAACTCAATCGTAAAATGCAAAGATCAAATAATTGAGCCACATCCACTTTTGTTCCCTTGAAAATTATATCATTTCGGAACAGCCAACACGACCATAAAATGCAGTAAAGCTGAGTTTCCAAACAGCGAGATTCAATCCAACTGGGTATGCATTTGCCCATAGTCTAACTAATCAACTCTCGAACAGAAGATGGAATAATCAAGTGGACATCCCACAGGAATAATCTTTTAGAGCTTCAATAGCAGCAACTTTATCGATGCACGACTTCACAGAGAAAGAACCATTTGAATTTGCTACCCCACAAATGCTCTCGAGAATGAGATTATTAGATATTAAGAATAGTTAGTTAGCCTTTATCTAGCTGGATTAGGGTTAGTTAGGAACGACTGTTAGTAAGCTGTTACTCTTCTTCTTTCTTTTCTTTCTTGGTATATAAAGAGGAGGATTCCTCCTTTGTATTCATTGCTTCTCTTTCAATAATAATAAAACAAAGTTTAGATTGTTACATGGTATCAGTTGAGAATTTTCTCTAGCTTCTGCATCTTCTTTCTTGTTTTTCTTTTCTTTCGATCATGGGAGAAGTCAATCTTAGCCATTCTTTCAACAATGGTGAAAATTCGTACTATCTACACCAATCTGATAATCCCGGCACGATTCTTGTAACTCATCCCCTAGGTAACGATAACTACCATAGTTGGCGACGAGCAACGATGATGACTTTTTCAGCCAAGAATAAACTTTGTTTCGTAAATGGTTCTATTTCTGCACCAGCCTGTATTCCTACTGATCGCTTCAGTGCTTGGACCAGATCCAATGATTAGGTTAATTCTTGGTTGCTGAACTCTGTTTCCAAAGAAATTGCTGCGAGTCTCTTGTATCATTCAACTGCAACTGCTGTTTGAAAAGATTTACAGGATCAATTTCAGCAAAATAATGGTCCACACATCTTTTTCTTACGCAAGAAGTTAATTGATCTTGTTCAAGGAACAAACTCAGTGTTTACCTATTACACCAACCTTAAAATCATTTGGGATGAGTTGGTATATCTCAAATCTTTCTATTCTTGTTCTAAATGCACATGTGATAGAGTTCGGAAAATGTTTGAAGAACAGCAGAAGGAGCAAACAATGCAATTCTTAATGGGTCTTAATGATTCATATTTTCATGTGCGAGGTCAGATCCTTTTAATGGATCCTTTGCCAGATATTATCAAGGTTTTTTCTTTGGTTTCACAGGAAGAGAGTCAGCATTTTATTAAGCTTGATAATCCTGTTACTGATGCTTCTTTTGTCATTAAATCTAATGTTGTTCACAAGAAATTCAGGCCTCAATGTAGTCATTGTGGATTAATGGGGCATATTAAGGATAAATGTTATAAACTTTATGGTTTTCTGTTGAGTGGATCGATTGAATGATCAAGACCAAGAGGGGGTGAATTGGGATTTTAAAACTTTGTGGGAGTGAATGGGCAATTAAAAATGAAGAACAAAGGATTTTAGAGTGGTTCAAGTTCCAAATGAACTCTACATCCACTACCTTAGCTACCACTAAGGATTTCAACAATTCACTATTTGTTCTTCCCCTTTTCAAGGCTTAGGAGGTAACCTTTACACAATCGGTCAAATTTTTTACCCAAAATTTGACCAAACCCTCACAAATGAACAAAGAAGAAATTGGACAAGAAGTATATCTCTCAAATACAATTTTGTCCCTTGAAGTACAACACTCAACCCAAATTTGAAGATAGAATAAGAATTGGATACAACTCAATTTGGGGATTACAAGAAATTGGAAAATAAGCACACTTGAGGTTGGATTTTTGCTTGGATGTTTGTCTTTTTTGCAATTATTGTTGTTGGTCTTCAAAGAGCTTCAATTTATACCTCCTCTATCAATTCTAGCCGTTTGGGTGGTTAGGGAATTGAATAGAGCCGTTGGGACCCTCTCTTTTCACCATAAATGCACTTCTGCAGCAATCCGTATCGGTACACGGGGAGCCGTATCGATACCTGTCTCAAAAAAGAAAGAGTCGTTGTACATAATAAAGAGGGGGTATCAAAACGCACATAGGTGTATCGGTACGGGACAGAGAGCGTATCGAAACGGATGAGACCGTATCAATACCTTTTTCTCAACTTAGCTCACTGGAAGTTTCCGTTTCGATACGAGGGTTTACCGTATCGATACGGGTCAACTGCCATTTTAAATGTTGGTTACCTAACTACTGACACCAACGGTCGAAAACATTTAAAACACTTCGAATTAAAAATTCAATTAAAACCGTATCGGTACACCATTCAAACTCCTTTACTTTTTACAGAGGGGCGTATCGATACAGATGGAATCTGTTTCGATACGGTTAAGAGCGTATTGAAACGCGTCCTTCCAGTAGCCAACTTTGTAAAAAAGGTATCGATATGGCTGGAAGCGTATCGATACACCTGGACGATTTTCAGTACTTTGGCTTTGGAACACTTAGAAAATATTTGGAGTTTGAGTTTTTCAAATCAGTTTTAAAGTGTTGGTGATTTAAAACTTATTAAAGGGACTTAGAAATCAATTTCAAGTTTTCAATTTGATCCTTAACAATTTAATTATATCAAAATCAAACATAGGTTTCACAATCTCCCCCTTTTTGTTATAACAAAACTAAAACTTGAAATTTTTGACACTTTGAAAAACTTTGTTAAATTACTCCCCTTAATATTAGCTAGGTAATGTTTAAGTTGAAAAACAAAATTTTTAAGTGTTGTGAGCTTCCTTCCCTCTCCCCCTTTTTGTTAGATCAAAAAAAAATGAGACAATGTAAAGTGCATAACTTAGGCAAAAGGTATAAATAGATAAGCAACATAAATATCATTAAGTTCAAATAAAGCATAACATCAACTTAAAAATCCAAAATAACAGAAAATCAAAGCATAGGTTTGAAATAAAGTAAACTTAATCCTAAAAACATGAAGCAAAGGTGCATAAATGAAATATCCTAGATGATATGCATGGAATGCAAAGAGAGGCCACTATGCATCATCATCGCCTTCTTCATCATCTTCATCTTCATCCTCAATTGGATCGTCACTCCTCATGCTATTACGTCACTCATCATGGAAAGCGGTGAGAGAGATATTCATAGAATTGTGATCGCTTTCAAGAGAGGTGAGGCGATTCTCCATGTTCGTCATGCGTTCTTCAAGGCTTGTGAAACGAGTATCAATCGTGGTAAACCCCGAAGCCATATCCATACGCAATCCCGTGAATTGCTCATTTAGGAAGGTCATTAGAGCATCCATGGAAGGTGGAGGAGAAGGAGGAGGAGCTTGAGGAACTTGTTCACCTTGAGGATTAGCAAAATGTTCCGCGGCCTCGGTTGGAAGCTCGGATAGATGTAACCAACTACCATTAAAATAATGGAACTTACCCCTTGCAAGAGAGCGTTCATCAATGGGGTCGGTTAGGGAAGTTGGGAGGTCATGCGAGCAATCAATCTCCTTTTGTAGGAAGAAATAGCTTAGGGTCGTGCCATAAGTGAAGGAAGTGACAAGAGTGGTGTGGCGATGTTGCACAAGATAAACGATCTCCGCAAACATGATACAAGCAAGGTTCGGACGTTTTCTCTCACAGAAGCATCGAATCCAAAAGTCATCCACTTGACGGATGATAGAGTACTTTCCTCCGGAGGGCCTAAACCACCAAGAGACCATCAAATGAAGGATCCGATCTTGAGCATTTAGGGCAGTGACGGAACCACTGAGAACATGGCCAAGAGCATTCTCATCGTCAAGGCCTTCATCCTCCAACTTAAAGACCTCACAAATAGACTTGACATCTATAGTGACTTTCTTACCCATAAGATAGGAATTAAATGCGGTAACAACCCCATCACGATTAGCACAACATTTGGCATTAGCATATAAGATTAAAACCAAAATATGAAAATAAAACCCGGGAATGGAGAGAAAATCCATAAACTTCCATAGTTGGAGCAAAGGTAGATATTCAAACTTGAATCGCTCCGAGTCAAGAAAAGGAATAGAGATTACCCTCTCCGGACGGATCTTGTAGTTTTGGAATTGGCGAAAATAGGTGAGAGGTCCGGGGGATTGAAACGAATGTTGATAGATTTGATTGAGATTCGGATGAGCACCCTCTCCGGGATTGGATGATTCACCGGTTTCATTAAGACGAGTTCTCTTCCTATAAGGGGCCATGAACTAGAAAAAAAATGTATGCATTAAGATCTCTTCATTCAACTCATTGAAAAACCAAAAATCAAGGTAAAATTTTTAAAACAAAACAAAAACAAACAAAAAATTGAAAAGAAATTTTAAAAACAAGTTTTGTTAAGAAGACAAACATAAAAACAAAACAAAAGCTTTGAAAACGAAAATAAAAAGAAAAAATAAAAGAAAAAGAAAAGTTTTTACCTTGATAGTGATTAGAGAGGAATGGAAGAAAAGCCTAGCACCAAATTGATGAAAAAGCCTTAGAGCTTTGCTTGATTTGAAACCCTCTTGATGTTTTTGAGTTGTGGTGTGAAAATATGAGGGAGGAAGAGGCTATTTATAGGCTGAAAATAGCTAGGGTTTTAGGGTTTTGGGGAATTTTAATTTTGGTAAAAGTTGAACTCTTAAATGCCAAATTAAAAGATGTCTGCGCAATCGCGTATCGATACGCCTGAGGGTGTATCGATACGGGGGTAAAAGCGTAATTCCAATAAAAATGCCCGTTGAAGGATCGTATCGAAACGGATGCAATCCGTATCGAAACGATTGTAGCTCTAATCGAAACGATTGTAGCTCATATCGATACCCTATGCCTGAGAAACTAATGAAGTACTCGTATCGATACGCGTAGGGCCGTATCGATACCCTATGCCCAGAAATACATTTTAGGCCTAAAGAACAACCATAAGCTCGATTCTAACACCTCCTAAAGGAATGCAAATGATGAATAAGCAGTTCTAAGAATATTTTAATAGAATTATACTCCCCCTAGCTATAGGCATGGATATTTTCAAGAGTTACAACACACAAACATGCAATTTCACAAGATCAAGCAATTTCAAGCACAAAAGAGGTCCTAAAAGGTCAAGATAGGCTAGATAGACCTAACTCTCTCCTAAGCGACCAAAAACGCTCTTTATCTAAAGGTTTTGTAAAGATGTCCGCTAATTGATTTAAGGTGTCAACATACTCTATAACAACATCTTCTTTAAGGACATGATCTCTAATGAAATGATGCCTTATTTCTATATGTTTGGTTCTAGAGTGTTGGATGGGATTTTTTGTCAAACATATGGCACTAGTGTTAGCAGACTTAAGGGGTATGGTTTCAACTTTAATACCATAATCTAAGAGTTTTTGCTTCATCCAAAGGACTTGAGCACAACAACTCCCTAAGGATATGTACTCGGCTTCGGTGGTAGATAAGGCTACACTATTTTGTTTCTTAGAGAACCAAGATATGAGCATACTACCTAGTAATTGACAAGTTTCTGAAGTACTCTTCCTATCGATTTTACATCCCCCATAATCCGCATCCGAATAAGCATGAAGGTGGAGTCTCTAGGGTACCAAAGACCTAAACAAGGAGTATCTCTAAGGTACCTAAAGATTATCTTAACGGCTATAAGGTGTGACTCTGTAGGACTAGCTTGAAACCTAGCACACAAGCAAACACTAAACAAGATATCTGGTCTACTTGCGGTAAGATAAAGCAATGATCCAATCATAGAGCGGTAAAGCTTAGAGTCAACACACTTACCTCTTTCATCATTGTCAAGCTTTGTAGATGAGCTCATAGGTGTGGCTTGAGGCTTTGCATTCTCCAAGCCAAACTTCTTGAGCATATCCTTGATGTATTTGCTTGATTGATGAAGGTGCCATCCTTCCTTTGCTTGATTTGGAATCCCAAAAAGAATGAGAGCTCCCCCATCATGCTCATCTCGAATTCACCTTGCATTAGCTTAGCAAACTCTTTGCAATGACATTCGTTAGTAGAACCAAAAATTATATCATCAACATAAATTTGTACTACTAAGATGTCATTCTTATACCTTTTTATGAAAAGTGTAGTGTCCACCTTACATTTTTCAAAACCTTTTTCAATTAAAAAGTTTGAAAGTCTTTCATACCAAGCTCTAGGAGCTTGTTTTAAACCATAAAGAGCTTTAGTGAGTTTGAAAACATGATTTGGAAATTTTGAGTCTTCAAAACCCGGTGGTTGTTCCACATACACTTCTTCATTTATAAAACCATTTAAAAATATGCTTTTAACGTCCATTTGAAAAAGCTTGAAATCATGATAACATGCATATGCAAGCAACATCCTAATGGCTTCCATTCTAGCTACGGGTGCATAGGTTTCATCAAAATCTATTCTCTCTTCTTGAGTGTAACATTGTGCTACTAGTCTAGCTTTGTTTCTCACAATGTTATCACTCTCATCTAGTTTGTTCCTAAAGATCCATTTAGTTCATATAGTAGATTGATTACTAGGCCTATCAACTAATGTCCAAACATTACTTCTCTCAAATTGATTTAACTCTTCTTAGATAACCATAATCCAAAAATCATATTTCAATGCTTCTTTTATATTTTTAGGCTCTATGAATGAGATAAATGCAATATGATTCATAAGTTTAAGAGAAGATCTAGTGGTTACCCCCTTGGATGGATCACCCAAGATTTCACCACCTTTGACATAGTTGAACTCCCTTGGGTAGCTCACTTCCTTTTCCTCAAGAGCCAAGTCCTTCAAGGCTTCAAGAGGTGGATCTTGTGTGCCCTCTTCTTTTATTGGAATCTCATCCTCCTTTGAAGTTTGTCCTCCATCAAAGGCATTTATGATTCCTACATCATCATCATCACAAGAATCCTTCCTTGGAAGGAGGTTATCATCGAATACAACATGTATAAATTCTTCTACTACTAAAGTTCTCTTGTTAAATACACGACAGGCTTTAGAGGTTAAAGAACATCCTATGAAAATAGCTTCATCACTTTTTGCATCAAATTTACCTAAGTTGTCTTTTCCATTATTTAAAACAAAACACTTGCAACCAAATGGATGAAAATAACTAATGTTAGGCTTTTTAGATTTTAAAATCTCATAAGGTGTTTTCTTTAAAATTGGCCTAATCATTACTTGATTTACAATGTAGCAAGCGGTGTTTGTGGCTTCCGCCCAAAAATATTTAGGTAAATTATTTTCACAAAGCATGGTTCTAGCCATTTCTTGTAAAGTTCTATTTTTCCTCTCAACTACCCCATTTTGTTGAGGAGTTCGAGGAGCCGAAAAATTGTGGCTAATACCATTTTCATTCAAAAACTCTTCAAAACCTAAATTTTGAAATTCGGTTCCATGATCACTTCTAATATGAGAAATTTTAAGTTCAAGATCATTTTGGGTAAGTTTTGAAAATGTGATGAATTTTTCTAAAGCCTCATCCTTATTACTTAAAAATAGAACCCAAGTAAATCTAGAAAAATCATCTACAAGAACAAATGCATAAGATTTACCACCCAAGCTCATAGTCCTAATTGGCCCAAATAAATCCATATGGATAACTTGTAAACACCTACTTGTAGAAACATCATTAATGAATTTAAAGGAAGACTTATGTTGTTTACCCTTAGAGCATGCATCACAAATTTTATCGTTTGAGAACTAAATCTTGGGTAAACCTCTAACTAGATCAAGGGAAACTAATTTTTCTAAAACACTAATGCTAGCATGTCCTAGTTTCTTATGCCATAACCATGCATCATTTTCATTTTGAGCTACTAAACATGCATGGGATGTATATATGTCATCTAGATGCACCATATAAATGTTACCTATGCGATGACCTATGAGCATAATATTATTAGATTTAATGTCAACAATTTTGCACCCATTTTTATCAAATAGAACATTAAATCCTTTATCACATAATTGGCTTATGCTCAACAAATTATGTTTAAGACCATCGACATACAAGACATTTTCAATAAGAATGGTAGAGTGATTACCTATGGAGCCAATACCTTTAATGTGTCCTTTTGAGTTGTCACCAAAAGTCACCACTCCTCCACTTTTTGGCTTTAAATCCATGAATCTACTCTTGTCTCCAGTCATATGCCTCGAGCATCCACTATCAAGGTACCATGAGTTTTGACTTTGGGCTTTGGCCTTGTAGCAATGCCCCCCCTACAAACAAAGATATTAAACTTTTGTTTTTGGTACCCAAATCATTTTGGGTCCACGAGTGTTAGCTCCCAATAGCTTGGTTCCCTTAGGAATTCAAGGTGACATAGCAACAATATTATTAGATTTTACAAGTTCCTTTGGAACCCATACACTTCTAACCTTTTTAGTTCTACTATGTCTAGGAAAGCTACTTTGTTTGTAGTTGTTAGTCTTTCTCCTAGGTTGGTTTGTCTTAGAAGATTCACCTTTTTCATGCTTTACGCTACCAACATATTTAAAAGACTCTTTGAGCTTGTTAAGCTCACCTAACACCTTTTGGTGTTCACTATTGCATTGAGAAAGAAGATTATTTAGGTCTATATTTTCATCTTGGAAGAATTTAAGTTCATCTTTCAAACCTAAAATCTTTTTCTCAAATTTTAAATTAGCTTGAGAAAGTGAGTCATTTTTATCATTTAACTCCGAAATAATTTTCTTATTCCTAATGATCGACTCCTTGTATTTCTCAACTAATTCATCATATGCATCATTTAATTCACCATATGTAAAATCTAAAGATGATGAGTTAGAGGTTACCATGGAGGAATATTCCTTAAGTGCCATGAGGCAAAGGTTGGCCACTTCTTGTTCGTCATCCTCGGATGACTCCTCATCACTCCAAGTAGCAAGCTTGGCTTTGAGCTTCTTCTTCTTCTCAAAGCCCTTCTTCTTGAGTTGAGGGCACTCCGAAAGAAATGTGGCCGAGTTTATTGCACTCGAAGCAAATGATTTAATCTCTTGCTTCTTCTTTGTTTTTACCTTTGAAGTCCATCTTTCTTTGAATTTTTCTTCCACGGTTGGACCTCATGAATCGAGAGAACTTTTTGGCAATCATAGCCAATTCTTCAAGGTCATCATCCTCACTAGAAGAGCTCTCCTCAAGTAATGAAGCTTTGAGAGCTATTCCCATTTTCTTCTTCTTTTCCACCTCTAGCTTCTCTACTCTCTTCTCTTCCTTCTTCTTTTCTTCTTCCCTTCCTTGCTTCATAATCTCATGAGTAAGGAGAGAACCCACTAGCTCATCAAGTTTTAGTGTAACACCCGGGTTTAGGGGTCGGGTGGAAATAATATTTAAATAATATTATGAGTTTCAGTTTTCTAATTAAAATAATAATATATTATTTTAAGGCTTTATATTTCCAAAACAAACATTTTGTGTTGGACCAAATTGAATTGGAAATCAAATTCCATAGATTTTAAGATTTATGAGAATGCCATCTCATTAATGGCATTTTAGTAATAAAATGGATTTCCAATTTAAAAAGCCCCCTTTTAACTAAAACAATCTTTTGTCATCTTCTTCACCCTCTATTTTCCATTTTTCCACGATAAGAAGCTCTCCCCTCCCCCTTTCACTATTCCATTTCATCCCATGCTCATTGTTGGTCGGTTTTGAAAGGTAATTACATCCCTATCTTGCTCTCATCTTCCTCTCTTTGAATGTACCATTAGTTTTCATTTTTGTCCATGATTTAGAATTTGAGTTTTTGGGAGTTTTGAATAAAAATGCTACCTTTATTTTTTTAACTAAAGATCTTGATTTGTTAATGATATATGAGTTATTTATGAACCATGAGGTCCAACATATATGATTTTTAAAGTGTTTTATTAAGATTCCCGGATTTGGGTTTTGGTGGGTTTTAGAAGGGTTTTAAGGGAGTTTTTGGAGTTGTTTTATGTTGGAAATTGAAGGCTTTTGTTGTATGTTGGTTGAAGGTTGTTTTGGAGGCTTTTAGAGGTGTTAAAAGTGTTTGAAACAAGAGTTTTGGATTGGGTTTAAGGGCTGCTCGGGTTTGATGTTTTGGGGGTTATTCATGGCTTGAATTCTTGTATTTGATGCTTGAATAGTATTTCGGGTTTGCTACATTGTTGTATGAGCTGATTCGAGGTTGTTTTGTTTGTGTTGAGTTGATTAGAGGTAAGAAATTGTGTTGGTGAAGCATCAAGAGTGAATCTGGAAGCTTGAAGGTTTTGGTTGCTTGGTTGTTGAGCTTGGAAGTGAATGTAAGTGGTTAAATGTTTTTAAATGGTCTTTGAGTAATTGGTTTAAGCATGTGGACTAGGTTGGGCTTGGTAGACCCACCTAGAGTTGGGATTAGAGTGGTAGCCTAATCCCAAGCTTTAGTTAGAGACTTTGGTTGCACTCATTTTGATGTTTATGCCTCATGATTATTTGTGTTGTGGTGGTTATGTATAATGTGTTATACATGTATGTTAAGGCATGGTATTGATGCATTGTGCTATGCATGTGGATTGTTCATGATTGTGATCATAGTGAGTACGTGCTAAGCACGGAAGAGATACGAGATATGTTGTGGATTGTGTTTAATATTGGCACTAGTATGCTTGGGTACAAATGATCGATCATTAGGATGTTAGTGTGCACACGTGAGTCAAATGCGCGTGTGGTCTTGATGATGGTAGTCATCAAGGTGGAGTACGAGTTCGCCCGGAAAACCTTCTTATATATATGATAGTCGGTGATGAGTGTAATCGCATCGACGGGGTGTGAGGATGAGTGGAATCCCCTCTGCGTGAACAGTGATGAGTATAATCCCACCGTGAGGTAAAGTTGTTGTTGGATGTGAGTTCCAACGTGTTATCCGTGTATTCGAGTCATAGCTAGGTGCCAATATGTGATGGTATGTGTACCAATATGTGTTTATATGTGAGCCAATGTGATTTGGAATGTGTTGCATATATGGTTCAATATATGTGTTTACATGTGATGAGGATTGAGCTTGTTGAGCATGGCATATTATGAATTTATGTTCATGCATCATTGACATTTTGGCTTATGTGGATCGAAGGTAAGAACATGCATTTACCTTGGTTGTACTCGTGCTTGGACCCTGCATTGTCGAGGTTTGTTTTTAATGAGCTTACCCTCACTAAGCTTTACGCTTACGCTCTCTTTTGTTCGACAATGCAGATCCTTAGTTCGTGGGTTGCTAGTGCAAGAAGGGGCCTCCAAGTGTGTGCTTTGTGGTGTTATCTTAGCTAACAAGTATGAATTTTATGTTATAAGATGTAATGGTCAAGCAATGGGACATGTATTAGTTGTTTTGAGCTTTTGAAGCATGTTGGTGTTGGTTGTTTAGGAGCGTGCTAGACTCCTTTTATGTGTTATGATGGTTTGGCTTTTGGATGCCATGTTTGCTTTTAAACCATGTTAAATTGCCTGTCTTAAATGCCTTATATGAATCTTGAATGCCATGTATGATCTTTTGAATGGATGCCCTATCTTATGTCCTTTTGTAATTCGAGTATGTTTGCAATAGGGTGCATGCCTCTAGAATGTGTTTGTATGTTATGTATGCTTCTTGGGGTTGTTAAGGGCGTTTGGGATCGTTTGGAGATGTTTAAAACTAATTTTGGGAATTCACAGACTGCATGTGTTTCGAAACGGGTTGAGCTGTTTCGAAACGGGTGTGGTTCCAGGCCCCCCCGTATCGGAACGCATTTCGGTACGGTTTGACTACTGTGAGCCCCTGTTTCGAAACGAGTTTCGAAACATTTTGGCTACTGGAATTGCCTGTTCCGAAACGGGTATCGGAATGCCTAGGAAAAATGGGACCCTGTTCCGAAACGGGGTGGATGCATTTCGGTACGGGTGTCTGGCTTTTTAAACTGGAGCCCGTGTTTCGAAACGGGCAGTGTCTGTTTCGAAACACAGACCTGAAAATGGGCTTTTTGACATCTCTAAAGGGTCTCAAGGTTTGGGCTTTGGCCCAGGTTGCTGTTAGGCTTTCTCGTGAGCCTTGTTTCCGCTGTCGCTTCTCACATAGGTCAAATTAACACATCTAGACAAGATAATAAATGAAAACGTTTTCTTAGGTCGATAACCGAAGTGAAGCCTTAACAGGTTTCGCCTCGGTTATCCCCGTGTAGCCCGTTCGGACCAGTCAGTTGCCCGGACCGGGACGAGGGGGTTACACTTGTTGGTATCAGAGCCTAAGGTTTCCGAGACCTTGGGCAGGTAAGTGAGGTAAGTTAAGTTCTTGTGTCGAATGCACGATGTTTGATTGCCATGTGAGCATGTTTTCTTGTTTATCAAGTATAACTTGTTGAATGCTTGTTTGAGCATGTATGTGTGTTGTTTTGTTTGAAGCATGTTGTGTGGAGCCCCATTGCTACTATTACATCGGAAAAAGGATATTTAAAGTGAGGGAACATACTTGAGCCACCTGGAACCCTTGCCTTGCTAACCCTATCTTTTGTGCTTTGTTGTTGTTGTTGTAGTTGTTGTTTGTGAGCACGATGTCGAGGCCGAGAGGTAGGCCGAGGGTGGTTCGTCAGGAACCACGAGTTGCGACTCCTGTTGATAAGCCGATGGTTGGGGTTGAGGCTCATGTGGGAGAGCCTGCTGCTGCTGCTGGAGTTGGAGCTCCTCCACCACCACCACCACCTCCACCGCTTGGTGAAGGAGGCGAGGCTGGAGTCGAGGGAGAGGGACCTCAGTTTGGCCAAGGTGGCCAAGGTCCTGTCGGAATAGATATGGCTCCGCTTGTGCAAGCTATAGCGGGAGCATTTCAGGCCGCAGTTGCCGGGGCTCAGGCTGCAGCTCAGCCTAGGGGTGATGACACTAGTTTACCGTTGGAGAGGCTTCGTAGCCTAGGGGCAGAAGAGTTTAGAGGGTCTACACCTGAGAGATCCGAGTTATGGTTAGAGAAGATCGTCCACATCTTAGCTTAGATGGGTTGCGTTGGTCGTAAGTTGGGCTGTGTGATTTCTTTGCTATAGGGTGATGTCTACACTTGGTGGGTCACCATTACTACTGGAGTTCCAGAGGCTGAGATTGGATGGGATTTCTTTGAGTCTGCATTCCAGAAAAGGTACTTGGAGCCGAGGTATCTTAATGAGAAGAAGCGAGAGTTTATGACCCTAGTTCAGGGAGATGCTTCGGTGACTGACTATGAGATTCATTTTGTTCGTTTGAGTTAGTATGCACCAGAGTTGGTTCCGACTGAGAGGGACCGTTGTAACCGTTTTAGATATGGGCTGCATGAAGAAGTTAAGAGGTATACTTTAGCTTCTGATTATACAGATTTTGATGTCTTGGTTGCTAGAGCCAAGGACATTGAGCACAGCTTAGGGCTGAGCAAGCGTTCTGGAGGATCTAGTTCTGGTAAGAGGAATAATAACTTTGACCGTGGGGATGCCAAGAGGCATAGAGGCGGTGGACAGCAGTTTGACCATAGGCGTGGCGGTGGCCACCATGGTAGAGGCCACCAGGGCCATAGAGGAGGAAGGCGTTTGCCTGAGTGTACACGTTGTGGGAGACAACATTCTGGTGAGTGTTGGGGTAACTTCTATGCTTGTTAGAACTGTGGTTCGAGGGACCACTTTAGGAGGGAGTGTCCGCATCAGGCGGCACAAGCACCGAACATAGCACATGCTTCTGCGAGAGCGATAGATTATCAGAGAGGCCGTGGGCGCGGTCGTGGCTACTTCCAGCCTAGGGCTGATGCTCCTAGGGTAGACGCTCACAGAAACCTTGCTCATGTTATTGCCATATAGCCAGAGGCAGGTGGGTCAGCAAGAGTCTATGCTCAGAGAGAGGCCGGGAACGACACTGATGTGAAAGCAGGTAATTTTGAGTTACAGTCTACGTCTTTGCTTTCTTTAGTTGATTCGGGTTCTACGCATTCCTACATTTTGAGTGAGCATGCAAAGAAGTTAGATATACCTGTTGAGATCTTAGATGTAGGCATGCATGTGACTAGTTCTTTCGGTGAGACAGTTGTAGTTAGACGTATGTATAGGAGGTGTCCGCTGAAGATACAGAGTCATGTGTTTCCTGTTGACATGATGGAACTTCCGTTTTATGGCTTTGAAATTATTTTGGGTATGGACTGGTTAGTTGAGCACCGAGCTAGTGTGGATTTTGATACGAAGAGGATTTCTTTGAAGCTTTCTGATGACTACGAGGTAGTAGTAGTAGGCGAGAACATTAAGTTCTTGTATAATGTTGTGTCAGCTTTAGAGGCTCATAGGTTGTTGGATTCTGGTTGTGGGGCTTACTTACCATATGTGATGGATCCGAATATGAGTGAGGCTAGACCGAAGGATATCAGAACAATTTGTGATTTTCCGGATGTGTTCCCAGAAGAGTTACTGGGTTTGCCTCATGACAGAGATATAGAGTTTGTAATAGAGACTGTTTCCGGGTCTGCACCAGTATCTATAGCTCCGTATCGTATGTCTCCGAAAGAGTTGAAAGAATTAAAGAGTCAGCTTCAGGAGTTGTTAGACCGTGGTTTCATTAGGCCTAGTAGTTCACCTTGGGGTGCTCTTGTGTTGTTTGTAAAGAAGAAAGATGGCAGCATGCGAATGTGTATTGACTACAGGCAGTTGAATCAGTTGACTGTGAATAAAAAGTATCCGTTGCCTCGTATAGACGATTTGTTTGATCAGTTGAGGGGTGCTTCAGTGTTCTCGAAGATAGATTTGAGATCGGGGTACTATCAGTTGAAAGTGAAAGAGTGTGCCGTTTCGAAGATAGCCTTTAAAACTAGATATGGTCACTATGAGTTCCTTGTGATGTCGTTTGGGCTCACGAATGCGCCTGCAGCATTCATGGATATGATGTACAGAATTTTCAGAAACTATCTAGACCGGTTTGTAGTTGTCTTCATAGATGATATTCTTGTGTACTCTAGATCAGAAGAAGAGCATGATGAGCACTTGAGACTTGTTCTGCAAAGATTGTTGAGCAACCAGTTGTATGCCAAGCTTAGTAAGTGTGAGTTCTGGATTCGAGAAGTCGTGTTTCTTGGCCATGTTGTATTTGCCGAAGGTATCCGTGTTGATCCGTCGAAGATTGAGGCTATTGTTGAGTGGAAACAACCTAAGTCTGTGACTGAGATTAGGAGTTTCCTAGGATTAGTCGGTTACTATAGGAGATTCGTTGATGGTTTCTCTAGAGTAGCTGCTCCTTTGACTAAATTGTTGCAAAAAGGAGTTAAGTTTGAGTGGTCAGATGCAAGACAAAAGGCCTTTGAGAAATTGAAAGAAGCTTTGACAAATGCTCCAGTGTTAGTACAACCAGTTTCAGGTAAAGAATTTGTAATCTATAGTGATGCTTCCTACATAGGTTTAGGGTGTGTCCTAATGCAAGAAAGAAGAGTTGTTGCCTATGCTTCGAGACAGTTGAAAGTGCATGAGAAGAACTATCCTACTCACGATATAGAGTTAGCCGCAGTTGTGTTTGCATTGAAGATTTGGCGTCACTACTTGTATGGTGAGAAGTGTATAGTCTACACCGATCATAAGAGCTTGAAGTATTTGATGACTCAGAGAGAGTTGGACTTGAGACAGAGAAGATGGCTTGAGTTGTTGAAAGATTATGATTTGACTATTGAGTATCATCCGAGTAAGGATAATGTAGTAGCCGATGCTTTGAGTAGAAAAGTTGCAGTTGAGTTGCGAGCTATGTTTGCTAGATTGAGTGTATCCGATGATGGTTGTTTGATCACTGAGTTGCAAGTGAAGCCTTCTTTGATTCAGTTGATTAGAGAGAAGCATTTGCAAGATGTGTCCTTAGTTCCTCATGTTCAGGACATAGCCGAAGGTAGATCAACTGAGTATAGCTTCAGTAGTGAGAATGTGTTATGCTTCAGAGACAGAGTTGTTGTGCCAGAAGATGTTGAGTTGAGACGTCTGATTTTGAGTGAAGTACATTCGAGTCCTTTCTCTATGCATCCGGGTAGTACCAAGATGTACCGTGACTTGAAGAATGATTATTTTTGGGTTGGTTTGAAGAAGGATGTAGCCGGGTATGTGAGCCGTTGCATGGTTTGTCAGAGAGTGAAGGCAGAACATCAGGTTCCTTCAGGTTTGTTACAACCTTTGAAGATTCCGGAATGGAAATGGGAGAGGATCACTATGGACTTTGTGTCGGGGTTACCGTTGTCTCATTCGAAGAAGAATTCTGTTTGGGTGATTGTTGATAGATTTACTAAGTGTGCTCACTTCTTAGCAGTGAACACCACAGATTTTTTGGACAAGTTGGCGAATTTGTACATTCGTGAGATTGTGAGACTTCATGGAGTTCCAAAGTCTATTGTTTCAAAAAGAGATCCGAGATTCACTTCGAGGTTCTGGGGTTGTTTACATAGTGCTCTAGGTAGCCGTTTGCATTTTAGTACTTCTTATCATCCGCAGTCCGATGGACAGTCAGAAAGAGTGATACAGATTTTAGGGGATATGCTTCGTTGTTATGTGATTGACTTCCAGGGTTGTTGGGAGAAGCATTTGCCTTTAGTTGAGTTTGCTTACAACAACAGTTACCAGGCTAGTATACAGATGGCTCCCTATGAGGCCTTGTATGGTAGGCGCTGTAGGACTCCGATCTGTTGGGCTGAAACGGGTCAGAGATTGTTACCTATGTCGGATTTGCTTAAGGGGACTACTGAGAAAGTGAAGTTGATTTGTGACTGTTTGAAAGCAGCTTCCGATCGTCAGAAGTCTTATGCAGATTTGAAGAGAAAAGAGATTGAGTTCTCAGTGGGTGAGAAAGTGTTTCTGAAAGTATCTCCGTGGAAATAGGTAATAAGATTTGGCCGGAAAGGCAAGTTGAGTCCGAGGTTTATTGGTCCGTATGAGATTGTTGAGCGGATTGGGCCAGTAGCTTATCGTTTGAGATTGCCTTCTGAGTTAGAGAAGATCCATGATGTGTTTCATGTGTCGATGCTTCGGAGATATAGGTCAGATCCTTCTCATGTTATGCTTGTTGAGGAGATAGAGTTGAATCCGGATTTGTCTTATAACGAAGAACCAGTTGAGATATTTGCTTCTGACAGCAAGGTGTTGCGTGGCAAGACCATAGAGTTGGTCAAGGTGTTGTGGAGACATAGAGGTGTGGAAGAGGCCACGTGGGAGATGAAAGCGGATATGCTTGAGCAGTTTCCGTACTTGTTTCCGCCAGGTAATTTCGGGGACAAAATTCCTTAAGTGGGGGAGAGTTGTAACACCCGGGTTTAGGGGTCGGGTGGAAATAATATTTAAATAATATTATGAGTTTCGATTTTCTAATTAAAATAATAATATATTATTTTAAGGCTTCATATTTCCAAAACAAACATTTTGTGTTGGACCAAATTGAATTGGAAATCAAATTCCATGGATTTTAAGATTTATGAGAATGTCATCTCATTAATGGCATTTTAGTAATAAAATGGACTTTCAATTTAAAAAGCCCCCTTTTAACTAAAACAATCTTTTGTCATCTTCTTCACCCTCCATTTTCCATTTTTCCACGACAAGAAGCTCTCCCATCCCCCTTTCACTATTCCATTTCATCCCATGCTCATTGTTGGTTGGTTTTGAAAGGTAATTACATCCCCATCTTGCTCTCATCTTCCTCTCTTTGAAAGTACCATTAGTTTTCATTTTGTCCATGATTTAGAATTTGAGTTTTGGGGAGTTTTGAATAAAAATGCTACCTTTATTGTTTTTAACTAAAGATCTTGATTTGTTAATGATATATGAGTTGTTTATGAACCATGGGGTCCAACATATATGATTTTTAAAGTGTTTAATTAAGATTCCCGGATTTGGGTTTTGGTGGGTTTTTAGAAGAGTTTTAAGGGAGTTTTTTGGGGTTGTTTTATGTTGGAAATTGAGGGCTTTTGGTTGTATATTGGTTGAAGGTTGTTTTGGAGGCTTTTAGAGGTGTTAAAAGTGTTTGAAACAAGAGTTTTGGATTGGGTTTAAGGGCTACTCGGGTTTGATGTTTTGGGGGTTGTTCATGGCTTGAATTCTTGTATTTGATGCTTGAATAGTATTCCGGGTTTGCTACATTGTTGTATGAGCTGATTCGAGGTTGTTTTGTTTGTGTTGAGTAGATTAGAGGCAAGCAATTGTGTTGGTGAAGCATCGGGAGTGAATCCGGAAGCTTGAAGGTTTTGGTTGCTTGGTTGTTGAGCTTGGAAGTGAAGGTGAGTGGTTAAATGTTTTTAAATGGTCTTTGAGTAATTGGTTCAAGCATGTGGACTAGGTTGGGCTTGGTAAACCCACTTAGAGTTGAGATTAGAGTGGTAGCCTAAACCCAAGCTTTAGTTAGAGACTTTGGTCGCACTCATTTTGATGTTTATGCCTCATGATTATTTGTGTTGTGGTGGTTATGTATAATGTGTTATACATGTATGTTGAGGCATGGTATTGATGCATTGTGCTATGCATGTGGATTGTTCATGATTGTGATCATAGTGAGTACGTGCTAAGCACGGAAGTGATATGAGATATGTTGTGGATTGTGTTTAATATCGGCACTAGTATGCTTGGGTACAAATGATCAATCATTAGGATGTTAGTGAGCACACATGAGTCAAATGCGCGCGTGGTCTTGATGATGGTAGTCATCAAGATAGAGTACGGGTTCGCCCGGAAAACCTTCTTATATATATGATAGTCGGTGATGAGTGTAATCCCATCGACGGGGCGTGATGATGAGTGGAATCCCTTCCGCGTGAACGGTGATGAGTGTAATCCCACCGTGAGGTAAAGTTGTTGTTGGATGTGAGTTCCAACGTGTTATCCGTGTATTCGAGTCATAGCTAGGTGCCAATATGTGATGGTATGTGTACCAATATGTGTTTATATGTGAGCCAATGTGATTTGGAATGTGTTGCCAATATGGTTCAATATATGTGTTTACATATGATGAGGATTGAGCTTGTTGAGCATGGCATATTATGAATTTATGTTCATGCATCATTGACATTTTGGCTTATGTGGATCGAAGGTAAGAACGTGAATTTACCTTGGGTGTGCTCGTGCTTGGACCCTGCATTGTCGAGGTTTGTTTTTAATGAGCTTACCCTCACTAAGCTTTACTCTTACGCTCTCTTTTATTTAGGAAGGCTGGGCTCCGAAACTTCTATCATATGCTGGCCGCCTAACGTTGATCAAGTCTGTACTCTCCTGCTTACCGGTCTATTTCTTATCTCTATTTAGAATGCCTGCATCAGTCTCCAATCGACTTAACAAGCTAATGTCCTCATTTTTTTGGGGTGGCAATGCTGAAAACACCAAAATTCACTGGATCCGATGGGACTTAGTATGCAAATATGTTCACGAGGGGGGTCTTGGAATCGCAAATTTAGACTTGGTTAATAAAGCCCTTCTTGGGAAATGGATATGGAGATTCGGGAATGAAGGCAACAGCCTGTGGAGAAAAGTCATCGTTTGTAAAAATCCAAAAAACAACTTAGGCTTAATCCCTGCCAATTCAAACTCTAGAAACTACTCCTGGATTTGGAATGGAATAATGAAGGTTTTCCAAGATAGTGATGATATTGGCCCTTGCATACGAGCTAATTTGACTTTAAAGGTAGGGAATGGCAATTCGATCTCTTTCTGGGATGATGTGTGGTTGGGTGATTCTTCTCTTAGGATGGCATTTCCACGAATCTACGCCCTATCTTCGATCAAAACTGGTTGCATCTCTGACTTTGGTTGCAGAAACGGTCACTTTTGGGTATGGCACATTCCCACTAGAAGAACCTTACTGGATCGTGAAACTCCAGTTTGGGAAGAGTTCATGTCTCGCCTGAACAACTTTAAATCTACAGAGGCAGAACAGGATTGGGTGTGTTGGTTGGGATCGAACGATGGATCGTTTTCGGTAAAATCTCTAAAAAGCTTGGTATGCGGTCCGATCTCAAAAGCTAACTTCTGGCAGAACTTCGTTTGGATTGGGATGGCGCCTCCGAAAGTTGAATTGTTCATTTGGTTAACTTCCTTGAAGCGCATTCCGGTGAAATCTGAATTAACCAAAAGAGGGGTCTCATCCATCACCAATAACTCCTGCTCTTTCTGCCAAAACCACCAAGAAACAGTCGATCATCTCTTCCTCACTTGCTCAATTAGTTGGAACTTATGGATGAAATGTTGTGCATGGCTGGGTATCTCGGTTGCTCTCCCTAATGATATAGGCGCTTTCATGGAAGCTTGGTTCGGCTTATGTCGGCCAACAGTCAGCAAGGTTTGGCATCTAATTCCTTTTGCAGTGATCTGGTCCTTATGGCTATTCCGAAATGAAATGATTTTCAATAACAAGGTGATGGATCAGTCTCAACTTTTTTTCCTGATGAAGTTTCGACTAATCTCTTGGTTGAAAGCGAAGTTCGTGGAGTGCCCCATTTCTTTCGATTCTCTCTTCGCTGATCCTCTGCTTGCTACAAACTCATGGCTCACCAAACCTCAAATGTCAAGGTCCCTCACCTGGTCCCCCCCTCCCGAAGGATTCGTAAAACTCAATGTGGACGCAGCTCTAAATGTCAAGAACGGCAAAGGGGGAATAGGTGGATTGCTGCGGGCGGACTGCAACACCATTCTATTCCAGTTTTCTGAACCTTGTGTAAGTGGCCCCCCTTCACTGCTGGAACTTCAAGCTTTAAAAACAGGTTTAGAGAAATTCATCTCATCCACCTGGCACTCTAGTTTCAGACTAATCGCCGAAACTGACTGCAAAGCCATTGTCGATTGGGTTAATCATTCTAGCAGCCCTCCATCTCATTTGTTAAATGAAGTGGGAGCTCTATCTAATATTATCAAGGATCATGGTATTGTGGTTAGATGGATTCCGCGCCATTGTAATACTCATGCGGACGCTCTGGCCAAGGCGGGTATAGGGTAAGGGTTGTCTGTTTCCGTCGTTCATTTACTTGAATGAGCTGGTTACGTAAGGTCGTTTGTATTGAGATTTTTGTATCGAACTCGATGTAATTTTGAATATGATTAATATATTGGACACTCTTTTCCCCCTACCTAGGTCTAGTGGGGGTTTTTAACGAGGCCCGACAACTTATCAAAAAAAAAGATGTAATGGTCAAGCAATGGGACATGTATTAGTTGTTTTGAGCTTTTGAAGCATGTTGGTGTTGGTTGTTTAGAAGCGTGCTAGACTCCTTTTATGTGTTATGATGGTTTGGCTTTTGGATGCCATGTTTGCTTGTAAACCATGTTAAATTGCCTATCTTAAATGCCTTGTATGAATCTTGAATGCCATGTATGATCTTTTGAATGGATGCCCTATCTTATGTCCTTTTGTAATTCGAGTATATTTGCAATAGGGTGCATGCCTCTAGAATGTGTTTGTATGTTATGTATGCTTCTTGGGGTTGTTAAGGGCGTTTGGGATCGTTTGGAGATGTTTAAAACTGATTTTGGGAATTCACATACTGTAGGTGTTTCGAAACGGGTTGAGCTGTTTTGAAACGGGTGTGGTTCCAGGGCCCCCCGTATTAGAACGCGTTTCGGTACGGTTTGGCTACTGTGAGCCCCTGTTTCGAAACGAGTTTCAAAATATTTTGGCTACTGGAATTGCCTGTTCCGAAACGGGTATTGGAACGCCTAGGCAAAATGGGACCCTATTCCGAAACGGGGTGGATGCGTTTCGGTACGGGTGTCTGGCTTTTTAAACTGGAGCTCATGTTTTGAAACGAGCATTTTCTGTTTCGAAACACAGGCCTGAAAATGGGCTTTTTGACATCTCTAAAGGGTCTCAAGGTTTGGGCTCTGGCCCATGTTGCTGTTAGGCTTTCTCGTGAGCCTTGTTTCCGCTGTCGCTTCACACATAGGTCAAATTAACGCATCTAGACAAGATAATAAATGAAAAAGTTTTCTTGGGTCGGTAACCGAAGTGAAGCCTTAACAGGTTTTGCCTTGGTTATCCCCGTGTAGCCCGTTCGGACCGGTCAGTCGCCCGGACCGGGACGAGAGGGTTACATTTAGAGTCTACAAGTTTTTGGCCTCTATGATGGCGGTTCTCTTCCCATCCCAAGATTCAGGAAGTGAGTAAAGTAGCTTCCGGACAAGCTTGTCTTCCAGAATCGTCTCTCCAAATCCTTTGAGCCCGTTGACTATGGTTGAGAAGCGATCAAACATCTTGGACACCGTTTCATCGGACTCTATCTTGAAATTCTCATAGCTAAGATTGAGAATTCCAATTTTGGTTTCCTTCACATCATTGGTTCCTTCATAGATGGTCTCAAGAGTATCCCACACTTCCTTAGCACTCTCAATGGATGAGACTTTGGAATAGATTTCGGGTCCAAAGGAGAAAAAGAGCATGTGAAGAGCTTTGTCATTTATTTGAATCTTCTTCCTTTCATCTTCACTCACCTCTATCTTTTTCTTCAAAACCATCTTTCCTTCATTATCTTGCTTCAATGGAATGTAGGGACCATCTTCAATGACATCCCACACCAAGTAATCATTGGACTTGATGAAGAGGCGCATCCTATTCTTCCAAAAAGAATAGTTGTCACCATTGAAGAAATGTGGCTTTGTGGTGGATTGTGACTCATACATACTTGATCCGGAGGTAGATGCCATGGCTTGATTTTTTGTTGATCACACTCTTCCTAAGAACTCCTATTATGGTTGTGAATCCTTCAAAGAGGTAGGCTCTGATACCAATTGTTGAGTGGATCGATTGAATGATCAAGACCAAGAAGGGGTGAATTGGGATTTTAAAACTTTGTGGGAGTGAATGGGCAATTAAAAATGTAGAACAAAGAATTTTAGAGTGGTTCAAGTTCCAAATGAACTCTACATCCACTACCTTAGCTACCACTAAGGATTTCAACAATTCACTATTTGTTCTTCCCCTTTTCAAGACTTAAGAGGTAACCTTTACACAACCGGTCAAATTTTCTACCCAAAATTTGACCAAACCTCACAAATGAACAAAGAAGAAATTGGACAAGAAGTATATCTCTTAAATACAATTTTGTCTCTTGAAGTACAACACTCAACCCAAATTTGAAGATAGAATAAGAATTGGATACAACTCAATTTGGGGATTACAAGAAATTGGAAAATAAGCACACTTGAGATTGGATTTTTGCTTGAATGTTTGTCTTTTTTGCAATTATTGTTGCTGGTCTTCAAAGAGCTTCAATTTATACCTCCTCTATCAATTCTAGCCGTTTGGGTGGTTAGGGAATTGAATAGAGCCGTTGGGACCCTCTCTTTCCACCATAAATGCACTTCTGCATCAATCCGTATCGGTACACGGGGAGCCGTATCGATACCTGTCTCAAAAAAGAAAGAGTCGTTGTACATAATAAAGAGGGGGTATCGAAACGCACGTAGGCGTATCGGTACGAGACAGGGAGCGTATCGAAACGGATGAGACCGTATCGATACCTTTTTCTCAACTTAGCTCACTAGAAGTTTCCGTTTCGATACGAGGGTTTACCGTATCGATACGGGTCAACTTCCATTTTAAATGTTGGTTACCTAACTACTGACACCAACGGTCGAAAACATTTAAAACACTTCGAATTAAAAATTCAATTAAAACTGTATCGATACGGGTTAAACTGTATCGGTACACCATTCAAACTCCTTTACTTTTTACAGATGTGCGTATCGATACAAATGGAATCTGTTTCGATACGGTTAAGAGCGTATCGAAACGCATCCTTCCAGTAGCCAACTTTGTAAAAAAGGTATCGATACTACTGGAAGCGTATCGATACACCTGGACGATTTTCAATACTTTGGCTTTGGAACACTTAGAAAATATTTGGATTTTGAGTTTTTCAAATAAGTTTTAAAGTGTTGGTGATTTAAAACTTATTAAAGGGACTTAGAAATCAATTTCAAGTTTTCAATTTGATCCTTAACAATTTAATTATATCAAAATCAAACATAGGTTTCACATTTTCCTCCTGGTTACCATTCGAAAGGAAGGCAATATCATGCATCTCATGTGAATGTTGTGTCCCACAATGTTTCATCTTCAGGTCAACAAGAACATTCATCTTCAGACTCTTTGTCTACTCAGCAATGCAAACAATTCATTGCTATGCTTACTAGCCAACTCCAGGCAGCTTCAGATTCTCCTTCTGCTCCCACTTCAGTTAATATGACCATGCAAGGCAAGAATGTTTCGTTTATTAATTTCTTTAGTTCCTTTCATTCTCAAAACTCATGGATTCTTGATTTTGGGGCATCTAAGCATGTCTGTTTTTCCAAAAAAAAATTGAATCCTTGATTCCTATTGAGAATGGAACTATTATTTTGCCTAACAAGTTTGTTGTTCCAGTTCATTTGTAACCCCCTCGTCTCGGTCCGGACGTTTGACCGATCCGAGTGGGCTACACGGGGATAACCGAGATGAAACCCGTTAAGGCTCCACTTCGGTTAACGACCCAAGAGAAAATTTTTCATTTTTATCTTATCTAAATGCATTGATGAAGCCTAAACGGAAGCCCAACAACAAACCGGGCCTAAGCCCAACACTTGGAACCCTTTAGAGATGTCAAAATGCCCAAATTTAGGCATGTGTTTCGAAACAGTCAAAGCCTGTTTCGAACACCAGCTTCAATTCAAAAAGTCAGACACCCGTTTCGAAACGCATCCACCCCGTTTCGGAACAGGGTCTCGTTTTAGCCTTGCCGTTTCGATGCCAGTTTCGAAACAGGCACCTCCAGTAGCAAAAGTGTTTCGAAACAGGTTTCGAAACAGGGGCTCACAGTAGCCAAAACGTATCGAAACGAGTTCCGATACGGGGGCCCTGGAACCAAACCCGTTTCGAAATAGGACAGCCCGTTTCGAAACACCTGCTGCCTGCAACTTCCAAAAATCAGTTTTAGACATCTCCTAGTGGTTCCAAACGTCCGAAACAACTACACGCAGCATACAATTCATACAATTACATTCTAGAGGCATCCATCATATAGCAACAAGCTCAACATACACGGGGATACAAGGGGAACATCCATTCAAAGATCATGCATCTCAAAGACTTAAACATTCAAGGTTCATGCTTACATATAGTCAAACACTTAGACAAAATTAAGGTAAGCAAAATACCAACATGGTTTACAAGCAAGGCATACATCCCAAAAGCCAATTTAACAAACACATAAGAGGAGTCTAACATGCTCCTAAACAACCATATCATACTTCAAAGCATCATAACACGAATACATGTCTCATTGCTTGACCATTACATCATAACTAAAAACCATACTTGATAGCTAGGCTAGCACCACAAGCACACACACTTGGAGGCCTCTTCTTGCACTTAGCAACCCACGAGCTACTGATCTGCATTGTCGAACAAAGAGAGCGTAAGCAATAAAGCTTAGTGAGGGTAAGCTCTTTAAAAACAAACCTCGACAATACAGGGTCCAAGCACGATCTCAACCAAGGTAAATGCATGACCATACCTTCGATCCTCAAGAGCCAAAATGTCAATGATGCATGAACAAATATCCAATTATATGTCATGCTCAACAAGTTCATTTCCACAACATAAGTAAGCACATATAAACATCCAAATAGGAAACACATTTCCACATCATATTGATACACACATCAATTTATATTGGCACCTAGCTATGACTCGAATACGCGGATAAACACGTTGGAACTCACATCCAACAACCACTTTACCTCACGGTGGGATTACACTCATCACCGGTCTCGCGGAGGGGATTCCACTCATCATCGACTAATATATATAACAATTTCCGGGCGAACCTGTACTCCTCCTTGGTGACTCAACGCCACCAAGGCCACGCGCGAATTTGACTCATGTGTGCACACTAACATCCTAATGATCGATCATTTGTACCCAAGCATACTAGTGCCAACATTTAACTCA
Organism: Hibiscus trionum; assembly: GCA_030270665.1. NCBI lineage: Eukaryota > Viridiplantae > Streptophyta > Magnoliopsida > Malvales > Malvaceae > Hibiscus > Hibiscus trionum. The sequence goes on from BSYR01000006.1 coordinate 14,292,901, forward strand.
TTCCACATTATCAAATACAACCAATTTTGTGCTTAGCACGTACTCACCATGATCACAATCATGAACAATCCACATGCATATCACAATGCATCACAACCATGCCTCATCACACACGTATAACACATTATACATAAATCATCATATCACAAACATCACGAGGCATAAATATCAATTAAAAGTTCAACCAATGTCTCTAGTTTAAGCTTAGGATTAGGCTACCACCCTAATCCTAACTCTAGGTGGGTCTACCAAGCCCGACCTAGTCCACATGCTCGAACCAAACACTTAGAAAACACTTTGAAAACATTAACCACTCACCTTTACTTCTATGCTCAAATACCAAGCAAGCAACCACCTTCAAATTTTCGGATTCAGTTTCGATGCTTCACCGACGCTAAACCTTGATTCTAATCAATCCCAAACACAAACAAAACACCCACAATCAATAACTAATCGTCGGAAACAACCCGGATTAACATTTCCAAGCAACCAACACTCAAAATCAAGCCCAAAATAGAATTCCCGAGCAGCCCACAAAACCCACTGAAATCTTCCATTTCAAAATCCAAACAATCATCAAACACACCCAAAGTGACCCTCATATATCATACTAACACTAGCTCTCAAAATCCAACATAAAACAACCCCCAAAATCACTTTAAAACCATCCAAAAACCCCCCTTTAAACCCAATTTCGGGAATGTGTTTAAAACCATGCAAAATTCATATATGTTGCATCATTTGACTCCTAGACTTCATAACTAACAACATTAAATCGAAATATTAAGTTAAACATAATAAAGTTATCATTTTTAATCAAAATCTCCAAAAACTCCATTTCTAAAACCTTAATGAAAATAAAAATTATTTGTACTTTTAAAGAGAGGAGGTTGAAGACAAGTCAAAAATGGTATTACCTTTCAAAACGAGTTGAAATGAAGGAGCTTTGTGATGGAATAGTGGAGGGGATGAGCTCTCTCTTTTCACGTTAGTTTTGTTGGAGAAGAGAGTGAATAGTGAAATGTTGTTAAAATGGGATTTAAAATTAAAACTTGTATTATTTACAAGTTTGCCATTAATGAATGGCTATTTCCCATTTTCTTTAAAATCTCTCCAATTTGTATTTCGTTCATTTTAGTCCAACTCAAAAATATTTGTTTGTGAAACCCGAGGCCCAAAAGATTATTTTGATTATAAAACCGAACCCGAAATAATATTAAAATATTATTTTCACTCGACCCCGAAACCCGGGTGTTACATCATTTTGCTAGAACTATAAAAATTTCATCCAAGATAGTTTTACATGATGTTCTATATGTACTAGAGTTTAATTTCAATCTTTTATCTGTAAGTTTTTTACTTAAACATAATCCTGATTTAATGCTTACTTTTTATCATGACAAATGTTTAATACATGATCATTTCCAACTGATTGGGAAGGGTAAAATGCATCGTGGATTATATTTGTTATCTTTTTATAATTTTGAATCCAAGATTGTAATCTCAAAGTCCATTGGATATGAAAATTCTGATGTACATATTGACAATTCAAGTCTTGTTAATAAAATTTCTGTTTCCTGACATAATCGACTTGGACATCCAAGTTCTAATGTTTTAGATGTTCTGCGTAATTCTTTACCAAATTTTGTTAAAGAAGATTTTTGTTGTTCCATATGTCCTGCTGCTAAACAAAAACGTATCCCTTTTCCAAATTCTTGTAGTCGTGCATCTGTTCCTTTTGAACTAATTCATTGTGACATATGGAGACCTTTTAAGGTTTCAACTTACAATTCTCAGCGTTTTTTTATCTAGCTGGATTAGGGTTAGTTAAGAACGGATGTTAGTAAGCTGTTACTCTTTTTCTTTCTTTTCTTTCTTGGTATATAAACAGGAGGATTCCTCCTTTGTATTCATTGCTTCTCTTTCAATAATAATAAAACAAAGTTTAGATTGTTACATTAGATTTGAAATTCTTAATGGTGTTTGAGAAAGATTCTCATATTGTGATCTTCCAATCGAACAATCGCATCCGGAGAGAAATATTTCATACCCAAACGCCTTTGATTACCTCACCAAACTCTGCTAGAACCCCATGCTTTTTTCAAGATAACGCATAAATTCTGGGAAATGCATTCATCAAAGTATTGTTCCCAATCCAAATGTCACTCCAAAATTGGATTTTTTGCCATCTCCAACTAAGAAGCGAATATTTTGCATGAAATGATTGTCCGGGGGGACTATCAAAGCAGAAATACTCCTTCAGGTCCACGATTTATTAGAGCTTTTAAGATTTTTTCGGCACAAGAAGGATTTAACCTCAAAATAATTAATGGCGATGATAAAAAAATTATTTTTTAATTAGAATGTTGATTAAACCCTTAAATAATTAACGACGATGGCATAACATACATATAAAATACATTTTAAATGACATGACATCTAACGTGTTACATGCTTACACATGAAATATAATTTTATTTTAGTTTAAACTATTAGAAATAATTAAAATTCAAATAAAATACTAAAAAATGGTAAATAATTATCTTAATATGAATGATGGCATAATCTAAACTAAAACTCTAGCTAAAAAAACTCATAAATCAAACCAAAAATTCTCAAAAGTAAATTTCTTTCTAATATTCAACATCACATGCCATACAAACAAATATAATTTACCTATTGCCATTTGCTTTCACTTTGAATCAAATCTTGTTTTTTAAATCTAAATCATTTTGAATCAAGATATGAATGAAAAATTACACTGAAAACTTAACGTGATTATTGAAAATTAAAGGTACAGACTTTTTTTTACTGATCAATTGGGTTTTGATTACTTTAGTTGTGAGGTTTAAAAATTTTGATGTTTAACTTAATTTAGGGTTTAAAGTTTTGATTTAGCTATTTGAGATTTGAAGGTAAATTTTAAAAATAACATCAAATAATTTTTTTTATAAAATTTCATAAAACACCAAAAAATACTGGAAATAATAAACAATAACAATTTATGATCAAAGTTTCGAAAGAGTTCTTTTCCACGTTTTTGTAAAATTTTATAAAATTTTTTATGACCAAAAAATACTGAAAATAATGTTGAAAGTCAATGCACCGAAAGTGCATTAATAGCTTAGGTCGGTGTAGGTGGAAAATTTTCAACAATTGCTGCAGACTTTGTTGAAATTTTGGCATGGTATAATCACAATTTTGGTCCCTAAACTTTAGGTTATTTATAAGTTAGTCCCTAAAGCTCAACTATAAATAGCCTAGCCATTTGTCATTCTTACACATCCCAAATCATTCTAACCTCCTCCCAATACTAGAGAAATTAGAGAGTTTTCATAGAGTTGTTTTCTCCTTTTTATCAAGAGAGAATTATCATTGTTTTCTCCTTGTTAGATTGAGAGAAGTTGTAATTCCTATTTTCTCATAGTGAAATTCTTCTACCTTTGTCCGTGGTTTTTACCCTATATTATTTAGGGGTTTTCCACGTAAAATCTGTGTCTCCTTTATCTTCATTGTTATTTTCTCAAATTATCAGTTGCGTTTTTGCTCTATCCGAAGATCGTATTCCGCAACAATTGGCATCAGAGCCAGATTTGGGTGCGTATATCTACTTACCGTATTCTCTGTTGGTTGCCACTGAAAAGTGGATTCTCCATCATAAGAAAGTAAGTTAGATATTACTCATTCATTGAAGGTGGTGGGCACTATTCACGTCAAAAAGGTGAAATAGTGGGAGCTATCTGAAATAGAAGCTATGGCAACGAAATTTGATATTGAAAAGTTCAATGGGAGAAATTTCTCACTGTGGAAATTGAAGATAAAGGCCATCCTAAGAAAAAACGGATGTCTAGCGGCTATCAGCGAAAGGCCGGCAGATTTTACGGATAACAAGAAATGGAATGAGATGGACGAGAATGCTATTGCAGACCTTCATTTAGCATTAGCAGATGAAGTACTATCAAGCATCGAGGAGAAGAAGACAGCCAAGGAGATTTGGGATCACCTCGCAAAATTATACGAGGTCAAATCGTTGCACAATAAAATTTTCCTTAAGAGGAAATTGTACACTCTTCGGATGTCAGAATCTACTTCAGTGACAGAGCACTTAAACACGTTGAATACTCTATTTTCTCAGCTTACATCCCTAAGCTATAAAATATAGTCACAAGAACGTGCTGAACTTCTGCTTCAAAGTCTACCTGATTCGTATGATCAACTCATCATCAACTTGACAAACAACAACCTTACAAGTGATCTAGTCTTCGATGACGTTGCAGCTGCTGTTCTAGAAGAAGAAAATCGGCGCAAGAACAAGGAAGACAGACAAGGAAATCTGCAACAAGCAGAGGCCTTAACGGTGATGAGAGGAAGATCAACAGAACGTGGCCAAAGTAGCAGTCACAATCATGGTAGATCAAAGTCAAGGAGTAGGAAGAATTTAAAGTGCTACAATTGTAGAAAGAATGGTCACATGAAGAAGGATTGTTGGAGTTTACCTAAAAACTCCAATCCTCAAGGAAATATGACAAACACTTCAGATGATGGAGATGCTCTCTGTTGTGAAGCAGCAACAGCCATGGAAGGCAGAAAAAGATTTGCAGACATATGGCTTATTGACTCGGGAGCCACATATCACATGACCTCAAGAAGAGAATGGTTCTATAATTATGAACCTATCTCAGGAGGATCTGTGTACAGCTGCAATAATCATGTCTTGGAGATTGTTGGCGTTGGAACCATCAAATTGAAGATGTATGACGGGACAACCAAAGTTGTTCGAGATGTGCGACACGTGAAAGGCTTGAAGAAAAACTTATTATCCTACGGATTGTTGGATAATAATGCAAGCAAGATTGAAACACAAAAAGGAATCATGAAGGTGTTCCATGGAGCGCTTGTGGTGATGAAAGGTGAAAAGATAGCTGCAAATTTGTACATGTTGAAGGGAGAGACCTTGCTAGAAGCTGAAGCCTCTGTTGCCTCATGTAGTTCAGATTCTACCATGTTATGGCATCGGAAACTTGGACACATGTCAGAACAGGGAATGAAAGTCCTTGTGGATCAAAAGCTACTTCCGGGTTTAACAAAGGTATCACTTCCTTTGTGTGAACATTGTATTACAAGTAAGCAGCATCGATTAAAATTCAACACATCAAATTCTAGAGGCAAGGCTGTTCTAGAATTGGTTCACTCTGATGTATGGCAAGCACCGGTTACATCCCTAGGCGGAGCAAAGTATTTTGTCTCCTTCATTGATGACTACTCTAGGAGATGTTGGGTGTATCCTATCAAGAGGAAGGCAGATGTGTTTTCAACCTTCAAAGTTTTCAAAGCGCGGGTGGAACTTGATTCTGGAAATAAGATCAAGTGTTTCAGATCAGATAATGGAGGTGAATATACAAGTGATGAATTTGATGACTTTTGCAGAAAAGAAGGCATCAAAAGACAGTTCACAACAGTATACACTCCTCAACAAAATGGAGTGGCAGAGCGGATGAACAGAACTCTGTTAGAAAGAACACGAGCAATGTTGAGAGCTGCAGGGCTAGAAAAAGCTTTCTGGGCAGAAGCAGTCAATACCGCCTGTTATTTGGTGAATCGGGCTCCATCAACTGCAATTGAGTTGAAGAAACCGATGGAAATGTGGACTGGTAAACCAGTTGATTATTCAAACCTCCATATATTTGGAAGTATTGTGTACGTGATGTACAATGCCCAAGAAATTTCAAAGTTGGATCCAAAATCCAGAAAATGTAAATTCTTGGGGTATGCTGATGGAGTAAAGGGGTATCGCTTGTGGGATCCCACTGCCCGCAAAGTGATTATCAGCAGGGATGTTATCTTTGTAGAAGATAAGCTACAAAGAAAAGAAGAATATGATAGCACTGATAAAGAAAAGCCAGAGACTACACAGATACATGTTGAAAATGAGTTTGAACAGAGAGATTGTTCTGAAGCAGAACCAGAGCTCGAGGAACCAGAACCAGAGAATTCTGAAGCTCCAACAACTCGTCAATCAGATCGTGTGAGAAGACGCCCCAATTGGCACTCAGATTATGTTATAGAAGGTAATGTTGCATACAGCCTTTTAACGGAGGACGGTGAGCCATCAACATTCGAGGAGGCAATGAACAACTCAGATGCTTCGCAGTGGATGGCGGCAATGCAAGAAGAAATCGAAGCCCTTCATAAAAATAATACATGGGAACTTGTGCCACTACCACAAGGAAGGAAGCCAATTGGTAACAAATGGGTCTTCAAAATCAAGAGAAATGGTGACGATCAAGTGGAGAGGTATCGTGCAAGACTGGTGGTCAAAGGATATGCTCAGAAAGAAGGTATTGATTTCAATGAAATCTTTTCTCCTGTGGTTAGACTAACAACGGTTCGAGTTGTCCTGGCAATGTGTGCTACATTGAATTTACATCTAGAGCAGCTAGATGTTAAAACAGCTTTTCTTCATGGAGATCTTGAAGAAGAGATTTACATGCTCCAGCCTGAAGGTTTTGAAGAAAAAGAAAAGAAGAACTTGGTTTGTAGGTTGAACAAATCTCTGTACGGTTTAAAACAGGCGCCGAGGTGTTGGTACAAGAGATTTGACTCCTTCATCATGAGCCTTGGATACAACAGACTTAATGCAGACCTTTGTGCTTACTTCAAGAGGTTTGGTGAAAACGACTTTGTTATATTGCTGTTGTATGTAGATGACATGTTGGTTGCAGGCCCCAACAAAGATCATATTAAAGAATTAAAGGCACGACTGGCTAGGGAATTTGAAATGAAGGACTTGGGACCAGCAAACAAGATTCTAGGGATGCAAATTCACCGAGACAGAAGTAGTAGGAAGATTTGGCTTTCACAAAAGAATTACTTGAAAAAGATCTTGTCACGATTCAGCATGCAAGATTGTAAGCCAATTTCTACCCCTCTTCCTATTAACTTTAAATTATCCTCCAGTATGAGTCCTAGCAGTGAAGAAGAGAGGATGGAGATGTCTCGAGTACCGTATGCATCAGCAGTGGGAAGTTTAATGTTCGCTATGATTTGTACAAGACCAGACATTGCACAAGCAGTGGGAGTGGTGAGTCGGTACATGGCGAATCCAGGCAGAGAGCATTGGAATGCTGTGAAAAGGATCCTGAGATACATCAAAGGGACCTTAAATGTTGCATTATGTTACGGGGGATCAGACTTTCTTATCAGCGGGTATGTCGATTCTGACTATGCAGGAGATTTGGATAAAAGCAAATCTACAACAGGGTATGTGTTTACAGTTGCTGGTGGAGCTGTAAGCTGGGTTTCAAAACTGCAATCGGTTGTGGCTACGTCAACAACAGAGGCAGAATATGTAGCAGCTACACAAGCCAGTAAAGAAGCAATATGGTTGAAAATGCTATTGGAGGAGCTCGGGCACAAATAAGAGAATGTCTCTTTGTTTTGTGACAGTCAGAGCGCCTTGCATCTTGCAAGGAATCCTGCTTTTCACTCAAGAACAAAACACATTCGGGTCCAGTACCACTTCATTCGTGAGAAAGTGGAAGAAGGGACGATAGATATGCAGAAGATCCATACCGATGACAACATAGCAGATTTCATGACAAAAGCAATCAACACTGATAAGTTTACTTGGTGTCGATCCTCTTGTGGCTTGTTAGAGACGTAAGCAACATGGAAAGTACGAGGTAGAAAGAATGGTGTGAAGATATGATTGTTCCAATCAAATCTTCAAGTGGGAGATTGTTGAAAGTCAATGCACCGAAAGTGCATTAATAGCTTAGGTCGGTGTAGGTGGAAAATTTTCAACAATTGCTGCAGACTTTGTTGAAATTTTGGCATGGTATAATCACAATTTTGGTCCCTAAACTTTAGGTTATTTATAAGTTAGTCCCTAAAGCTCAACTATAAATAGCCTAGCCATTTGTCATTCTTACACATCCCAAATCATTCTAACCTCCTCCCAATACTAGAGAAATTAGAGAGTTTTCATAGAGTTGTTTTCTCCTTTTTATCAAGAGAGAATTATCATTGTTTTCTCCTTGTTAGATTGAGAGAAGTTGTAATTCCTATTTTCTCATAGTGAAATTCTTCTACCTTTGTCCGTGGTTTTTACCCTATATTATTTAGGGGTTTTCCACGTAAAATCTGTGTCTCCTTTATCTTCATTGTTATTTTCTCAAATTATCAGTTGCGTTTTTGCTCTATCCGAAGATCGTATTCCGCAACAAATAATAAACAAAACCGCTAAAAATAGTAGTTAATGATTACGATTATGGTTATAAATTTTGACAGACGGTTAACTTATAGATTAACTCTGATTAAATTATATATATATATATATATATATATATATTAAATTATTTTGTGGCTTGTGTCGTAACAACTCATAGAAGTATCATTTACCTTATTTTTGTTTGATGTTAGTTAAAGATTTGTGTTTAAAACTTTGTTGGTGTCTTTTAAACTATTATGAAGTTTGTGTGTTTTGTGTTGTGTTGGAATTTTATAATATGCAGGTATTTTTTAAGGGCTAACTACTGGAATAGTCACTTATGTTTTCCCCCAGTACAGAGTTGGTCATCGATTTTGAAAAACGACCAGTAAGGTCACTTACGTTTTCGGGGTGTAAACTTTTGGTCACTCAGCTTTGTTGTCATTAAACACTGACGGATTGCTGACCTGGCAACGAAAAAATAAGGGTAAATTACTGCAATGGCCATTAAAATTTATCTCATGTATATTTTTGCTCCCCAATTTAAAAAAATAAACATTATAGTCACTAATGAAAATGTTTCTTTATAATTTCACTCTCGAATTTTTAAAAATTAATTTTCAACCCTAAAACTTTACAATCAATTAGTATAATAATATTATAAAGGCTTAAATGAAAATTAGGTGCCCAAAGTATACCCTTTTTAAATTTAGGTGCTCAAATTGCTCCTATTCAATAACTAAATTTTCAAATTGCTCATATTTTTTTCACTCTGGATTGTTTTTAATATTATTGTAACATGACATGTCATTTTTTATTATTGTTAAATTAAAAATAATTTTAAGATAAAATAAAATTATTTTTATTATTATTAAATTTAAAATATTTTTTTAAATATTACTTATTAAAATAATTTAGGTGTTTAATTTTTTTTGTAAAAATAGGTGCCCAAATTTACCATAGTTACAATTTTAGTTGTCCGGTTGTTAAATGAGTGTTAGAAAAATTGTCAACCAATCAGTACTTGACACGTGACATTAATTTTATTAATTTTTAATGGAAAATACTTAGAACTTTCAAATTATTATAAAATCTCAAAATTTGACAAGCTTCGCAAAACAGTCTCTAAATCCCTAAAAATTCCTAAATTTCCGCCGTCGATTGCCGCCGCTTCCACCGCCAGTTGTCGTCGCTGACCGCACCCACTTGGTCGCCGGGCCAAGGTGACAATTTTCCCTAACACGACGTCGCCGGAAACGCCCAACAATGTGTAGCCGAACGTTAAACGCGAGCGTCAATTTCGTGTTTGACGTTTGGCTGCACGCCGTTTGGCGTTTCTGACGACACTGTGTTGGGAAAAATAATCGCCTTGGTCCGGCGACCAAGTGGGTGCGGTCAGCGACGACAACTGGCGGTGGAAGCGGCGGCAATCGACGACGGAAGTTTAAAATTTTTTAGGGATTTAGAGACTGTTTTGTGAAGCTTGTCAAATTTTGAGATTTTATAATAATTTGAAAATTCTGAGTATTTCCATTAAAAAAATTTAAAAAAATAAAATTAATGCCACATGTCAAGCACCGATTGGTTGACAATTTTTTTAACACCCATTTAACAACCGGGCACCTAAAATTGTACCTATAGAAACTTTAGACACCAATTTTTACAAAAAAAATACTTTAGACACCTAAATTATTTTAAAAACTAATATTTTTTTAAAATATTTTAAATTTAATAATAATAATAATAATAAAATTATTTTAAAATTATTTTTAATTTAAAAATAATAAAAATGACATGACATGTTTTAATAATAATAATAATAATAATAATAATAATAATAATTCATAGTGAAAAATAGGAGCAATTTGAAAGTTTAGTTATTATATAGGAGCAATTTGGGCACCTAAGTTTAAAAATGGTATACTTTGGGCACCTATTTTTCATCTAAGCATTTATAATATTATTGTACTAATTGATTGTAAAGTTTTAGGGTTGAAAAATGAATTTTTAAAAATTTAAGGGTGAAATTATAAAGAAACATTTTTATTAGTGACTATAATGTTTATTTTTTTAAATTGGGGAACAAAAATATACATGACATAAACTTTAATGGCCATTGCAGTAATTTACCCTTATTTTTCGTTGCCAGGTCAGCAATCTGTCAGTGGTTAACGGCAACAAACAGCTAGGTGACCAAAAGTTTACGTCCCGAAAACGTAAGTGACCTTACTGGTCGTTTTTCAAAATCGGTGACCAACTCTGTACTGGGGGAAATCATAAGTGACTACTCCAGTAGTTAACCTTTTTTTTAATTAAGTAGGAAGTTAGTGTTTAGAATCTCTGTATTTAAGTTTTTTTTTTGAATATTTTAATATAATATTTATCAGAGAGATAATTTCATTATTCTCTAAAAAAAATAGTGAACATGTGAAAAAATTGTAATAGATTACAAGTTAACTTATAACCGAACCATCAGTTAACCGTATTTTAATGATTAATCGTAAGTGATTAACCGTTTCTTAATGTTCAAATCATAATTAACAAAATCCAATAACTACTATAATGATTAACCAACCGTTTAAGCTAAACGGTCCGACTAACCTACCACGAACACACCTATGCATAATAGTAGAATATAGCTAGGCAACAAAAACCGAATCGGGTATACCCTATCGTGGTACCATATCTACGAAACGAGTCCAATGAGAACACTATTGAAATGATGCAACATACCCAATTTAATCCTAAACCATAATAATTAGACCAACAGCCCAAACCCAACAAACCCAAGCTTTCTTCTTCTTCTTCTCCATTTGATTTGCTTAGCGTAAACTATTGGTTCTGCCATTGATGAAGTTACCTGCATTCAGGGGATCATGTCACTTGATCTACCATAAAAAAATTAAATAAATTATATTAAAAGTCACCCAGTTATTAATAAAGTTATAATTGGATCACTCAATTATTAAAAATTATAATTAGGTCACTCAATTAAAATTTTAATTTCTATTAGGGCACTCCTCGTTAAAATACGAATGGACATCTAAAAGATTTGGTATAATGACAATTTTAGTTATTAAAACTTATATATTCTACCAATTTAATCCTAACTCATAATAATTTAATAAATTTAACCCTTAATATTTAAAAAAACATCTATTTAGTTATTTTCTTCAGAGCTAATAATTAAATCATAGTTGACCTCTTTCATCGTTTCCTTAAGCACAGCTTTCAAACCATTGCTAATTGAAATCCCGGTTCAATCAACATAAGTCCCTTGTTTATTGGTTACATTAGATCTATCGAGTGATTTAAGCTCTGTTTGTTGGTTATTTTAGATATTTCGATTGATGTGTGGATTATTTGTTTCCTTCATTTATGAATGGCATAATACTACAAAATACTACTAACATTTGACTGAATTGTCACTTTGGCCCCTATTTTTTTAAAAATAATTTAATATTCAACGTTTTATTTTAGGTTAAAATAGTCCATCTGTTAATGAAAACTGCTAGTCAACTGACGATAAATAACTTAAAATGATTTGACAGAATGACACATCAGAAGAAAAAATATTTTATATTTTATACAATTTTATAAAACTATTTTTTGATTGATGTGTCATTATGTAAATTCATTATATTTGCCTATATGACACTGCTATCGCAACGTGCACTGCCATGTACGTTTGTCATGTCAGTTTAAGTCATTTATCGTTGGTTGACTAACAGTTTTCATCTATATAGGGGCCATTTTGACCGAAAATAAAATATTGAGGCTAAATTGTTTTAAAAAATAAGGGTCAAAATGACAATTCAATTAAACCTTAGAGGCATTTTTTGGCATTATACCTTTACAAATGTATATAAGATTGAACTACAATAAATTTCACTTGTTTTTTTCAATTAAACCTTAGAGGCATTATACCTTAGAAAAAAAACATGTTTTATTTTATGTTTTTTCGCATTATTCACTTTTTTACTTATAATCATGACAAAAAATGCACATTTAATTCATTATAAATAATTATCAAATAAATTAGTTGTATAGAAAGAATTACCTCAAAGTAACAAGGAAAGAAAGATTGGATTTAAGAAAAATAAAAAGTTGAGAGTCCCTCTTTCATTCTTTAGCTTAAGTTCATCGTAATAGCTTGCTACTTTTTTAAATAAACAAAACACACATCTTATTTAAAAAAGAATTAGAAAAAATATTTTTAAATTAGATTATTTTAGGTGATAACATGTTATAAAATTTAAAAAATATATAAAATATGAGATCCATTAAATATTAATTAATTGAGTAATTAAGAATGCTTATGTTGTCTCGTCTTGTATGAATTCAAATTTCGATATTTATTTTGAGAACATAATCTTTATTTATCCACTAAAATATAAATTATAATATGATGAAATGTTTTTTCTTTTTTTGAATAAAATATTTTCTGTTTAATTGATTATAATATTCGTACAAATATCCATTTATAAACTTTCTATAATTAGTATGCATAACTGAAGAGGTTATTGTTCTTATGTGGGACCAAGTCATTGGCACAAACATCGAGCAACGAGGTTGTGCGCGGAGCATCGGGCTCGCCAAGACCATCAAACTTGGCCTGGCACTTGGGGAATGCTAGCAAGCCCGCAAGCCCACCAGACTTAGTAAATTCCATTGAGGATTTACTGGGGTAACTTGAGATGGTAAAATATGATAAGACATCCTACTTATCACTTATATTATTTGTAATTATCTTAGAGATAATGTTTGTGATAATTAGAGATTTAAACTAAGAGATAGGGTAGATCTCGACTGTCGATGTAATTTAAATTGTACCGTTGGATCTAGGGGAGTGCAACTATAAATAGAGCCTCCCCAGCTCATTTGTAATCACCTCATTCCATTCATTCTCAGTTGAGAAGAGTAATAGAAACTCTTGGCATTTACTCTAGCTTACTTGTCCCTTTTAGTCGTTCTCGTGCTTAGTTCTCTTTTGTTCTGGTTGCCTCTCGAGTGGCTAGGAGTAGCCACCTTAGTGCTAAAGCGCTTCCGCATCATCGAGAGCCTTGAGGGCTTGTCCGAGCCGTTGCGAGCAAGAGTACTCGCAAGGTGTGGTTAAGGCTGACTTAGACGTGGGAATCGACCAAGTAGCGTCAAAAGGCGTCTAAGTCGCACGTTCCGGGTAGCAAAAGTCTACGGGCGTGACATTTGGTATCAGAGCGAGTCGAGGGGACTTGCGTAGTGATCGAGATGGCGAAACAAAAAGATTGGAAAACCTTGAAGTGGTCCGAGGTAAGAGATGCTCTTAGTGAATTTAACGAGAGTATTTCCTCTCTTAATTCTCAGGTAGAAGAATTAGAGAAAGTCTCAACGGTGTTGGAGAAGTGGGTTGCTAGACTTGATGAATCCGAGCAAGGAGCCAAGGAAACTCAAGGCGTTCTACAATCCCGTCTTGACAAACTGGAGTCCATGGCAGACAAGGTCAAGGACGAGACACAACGCATTCTCAACAAGTTGGAGACGGTTCGAGGGAGTAATGCTTGCGAAGCCGAGATGAAGGCTTTGTGAATCGAGGTGAATGAGCTCAAGGAGGAGCTACTCAGTTGCAAGGCTGCAATGAGTGAATGGGGTGCGCTCAACACCTTCTTGACGAGACTTAGACCAGAGGCAAAGATTGTGTAGAACTAAGTGTTTTGATATAATATTTGAAAAATGTTTTGGACTAAATTGAAAAGAATTTAAAATATGTTTTTAGTCAAAAACAATTTGAAAATATATTTAAGGGTTTTACAAGGCTTTGGAATGGTTTAAAGTACATTTAAAGTAGTCAAAACCAAGCTTTTCAAGTGCCCGTACTGATACGGTCTCGGACTATACCGATACGCCTTAGGGTTTCAACTACATGAGTTTTTCAGTAGTAAAAACTCGTACCGATACGCTTAGCCGTATCGATACGGTGTGTTTTGAAATAGATCAATGGCTAGTCGCGTACCGATACGCCTAACTACCCCAACGGTCATTTTCCCAACGGTCTTTTAATTTGCAGGACCGTACCGATACGCTAGGTAAGCGTATCGATACGCATCAGTTGAAGAAGCCCAACGACTAATTCCTTATCGGGACCGTATCGATACGGTTTGAAGGGTATCGATACGCCAAGCTGCAAAACTACATTTATGGTGGGAAATAAAGGCTCCAACGGCTAGTAACGGCTACAAACTCACCAAGGAGTATAAAAGGGACCTCCAAGCATCTTGTAATGGTTAATGCTTCAATTGTTACAACATTATGATGTCAAAATTTGTCTAGAACTTAAATTGTATATTTCTTGCTTAGACAACACTTGTGAGCTTAACATTGTTAAATTTGCTCAAGTATTTAGGTTTTGGGTGAGTGCTTAGTAATGCAAACACATACCTATTAGAGGGATTTCTAGTTTGCTAAGTCTTTCTCTTGTAAGAGAGTGTTTGATCAATCTTTGGGTAGAAAGCTTGATCGTTGTAACGGTTTCCTCCTAATCCGAGAAAAGGGGACGAAATTTTTAGTGAATTTGTTTGGAAATCCTTAGTGGGAAGCTAAGGTAGTGGATGTAGACCTTGGTTAGAAGGTTGAACCACTATAAATCCTTGTGTAAATTGTCAATCTTTTCCTTCCCACAATTACACCCAAATTATCCAACTTCTCCACACTTGGCGAGCAAGATCGGTTGAAGGAATCGAGCCTCCTACATCTCAACAATTAGTATCAGAGCTTGGCTCAATCGAAGATGATTAATATCCTATTGAGAAGATCCGGCAAGCTCGATCAACATTTTACTCAACCGGCTCAATGGCACAATCAATCGACAAACCGCCCTTCTTCGACGAAAATCACTATGCCCATTGAAAGACAAAGATGAAATTCTTCTTGAAGTCAAGAGAATACAAGCTATGGGACATAATTGAAGATGGTACGTTCGTGCCTCAAGGAAGCAAAGTGGAATGGAGTGCCGACGATCGCAAGAAGATAGAGCTTAATTGCAAAGTCTTGCACATGCTCTTTTGTGCATTTGGCCCAACCATCTATGAGAAGATGTCTTCTTGTGAGAGTGCAAAGGAGGTATGGGACAAGCTTGAAGTCACATACGAGGGAAAAAATGAAGTCAAGGAGACCAAGATTGGGCTCCTCACCTTAGAGTATGAGAAATTCAAGATGGATTTGGAAGAAAACATCGAGAAGATGTTTGATAGGTTCTCCACTATCACAAATGGACTTAAAGGTTATGGAGAAGCCATCCCGGAAGAGAAGCTTGTCCGAAAGCTCATCTACTCCCTTCATGAGTCATGGGACTCAAAGAGGACCACTATCATCGAAGCCAAGAATCTCAAAACCTTGAAGCTTGATGAACTCATGGGGTCACTTCTCACTCACCAAATAATGAAGAAAAACAAAGAAGATGAGAAGAAGAAGGAAGAGATTAGAACGATGGGGAAGAAGAAGATCATGGAGCTAGGCATCAATGCAAGTGCCATTGCTCTCAAATCCTCCACATGCCATCATGTAGATTCAAGTGAGGAGGAAAGTGAAGATGAAGAGATGGCCTATCTCTTCAACAAATTCACCCGGTTCATGAAGAGCAAAATGGATAAATCCAAGCATGAATCGAGGAAGAAGATGAAGGACTCCCACAAATCCAAAACGAAGGGATCATCTTCAAAACAAGCATATGTGGCCACATGGAGTGATGAAAACTCCATCGATGATGAAGTATCCTACCTATGCTTGATGGCCCTCAATGAGGGGGAGGTAACTTCTAACTCATCTACTTCAAATTCATATACATTTGATGAGTTACAAGATGCCTATGATGATTTGATTTTGGAATTCAAGGCATCATTTTCCAAGAACAAAAAGTTGATTTCAAAAATAAAAATTGAAAATGATTTGCTTTCCAAAACAAATCTTGAACTTGAAGCAAAATTGAAAGATTTTGAACAAAACTGTTTTGATTTACAAAATTTGCTTCTTAAAGTTCAAAAAGAAAAAGATTTGATTTCCAATGAACTTGAAAAGAAAAATAATTTTAGAAAATCAAATTTTTATGTAAGACAATCTAGTGCCCATAGATTTGTGAATGGTAAATGTTTTAGAAGTGTTTGGGTCCCAAAAGGACTAACCACTTCAACTAAAAAGAATGAAATTGAAAAATGGATTCCTAAGGGGACTAAATTTTGTGCTACTAATGTCTATGGATCCAAAGCAATTTGGATAACAAAAATTACTTGATTGTCTTTTGCTAGGTGTGATGGAGAGTGATCAACAAGTCAAAAATTGAGGGGGAGCTCCATGCACACAAAGGAAGAACACTTGAAGAATGAAGGCTTCGCATCCTCCATTGGGTTCAAGTGTGGTAAAATCTAGTTGTTTTTGTTCTTCTCTGATTTATTTTCATTTATGTCAACTAGATAATCATATATGTTGAACTAACATTCTTATGATGCTTTAAGTAAGGGGGAGCCAATATTTAAACCAAAATTTTAAGTGTGTCAATTTTCTTTTTACCTCCTATGTTATTTTGAGCTCAATGTCTTTTTAAATTCTTTTTGATATAACAAAAAGGGGGAGAAATGGTTTGAAAAATTGATTTTTCAAGTTTTTCAAGAGAATAAGGGGGAGCCTTAATCAAATTTAAATTTTAAGTCTCTTATTCAATTATTTAAATTACAAAGGGGAGAGATCTCAAACAATTTTTCAAGTTGGTTTTATTATATCAAAAAGGAGAGATTGTAGAACTAAGTGTTTTGATATAATATTTGAAAAATGTTTTGGACTAAATTGAAAAGAATTTAAAACATGTTTTTAGTCAAAAACAACTTGAAAATATGTTTAAGGGTTTTACAAGGCTTTGGAATGGTTTAAAGTACATTTAAAGTAGTCAAAACCAAGCTTTTCAAGTGCCAGTACTGATACGGTCTCGAACCGTACCGATACGCCTTAGGGTTTCAACTACATGAGTTTTCCAGTAGCCAAAACCCGTACCGATACGCTTAGCCGTATCGATACGGTGTGTTTTGAAATAGCCCAACGGCTAGTCGCGTACCGATACGGGTATATCGCGTACTGATACGCCTAACTACCCCAACGGTCATTTCCCCAATGATCTTTTAATTTGCAGGACCGTACCGATACGCTAGGTAAGCGTATCGATACGCATCAGCTGAAGAAGCCCAACGACTAATTCCTTATCGGGACCGTATCGATAAGGTTTGAAGGGTATCGATACGCCAAGCTGCAGAACTGCATTTATGGTGGGAAATAAAAGCTCCAACGGCTCCAATTCAATCCCAACGGCTAGTAACGACTACAAACTCACCAAGGAGTATAAAAGGGACCTCCAAGCATCTTGTAATAGTTAATGCTTCAATTGTTACAACGTTATGATGTCAAAATTTGTCTAGAGCTTAAATTGTATATTTCTTGCTTAGACAACACTTGTGAGCTT
Source organism: Hibiscus trionum (assembly GCA_030270665.1). Classification (NCBI taxonomy): domain Eukaryota; kingdom Viridiplantae; phylum Streptophyta; class Magnoliopsida; order Malvales; family Malvaceae; genus Hibiscus; species Hibiscus trionum. The sequence continues at coordinate 14,310,588 of BSYR01000006.1, forward strand.
AACATTGTTAAATTTGCTCAAGTGTTTAGGTTTTGGGTGAGTGCTTAGTATTGCAAACACATACCTATTAGAGGGATTTCTAGTTTGCTAAGTCTTTCTCTTGTAAGAGAGTGTTTGATCAAGCTTTGGGTAAAAAACTTGATCGTAATAACGGTTTCCTCCTAATCCGAGAAAAGGGGACGAAATTCTTAGTGAATTTGTTTGGAAATCCTTAGTGTGAAGCTAAGATAGTGGATGTAGACCTTGGTTAGAAGGTTGAACCATTATAAATCCTTGTGTAAATTGTCTATCTTTTCCTTCCCACAATTACACCCAAATTATCCAACTTCTCCACACTTGGCGAGAAAGAACGGTTGAAGGAATCGAGCCCCCTACAACTCAACAGATTGCTCTGGGGCAAGGTGACGCCCAAGTGGCCCAAGGAGTGGCCGAGTTGCTAATTGTGCCTGCGAGAGACAAGTCATCTAGCGAAGAAAAGTCCAAACCCATGACGAGTGACAATGGGAGCGGCGAGGCTAAGTCCGTGGTAAAGAAGAAGGCGAGCGGTAAGATCAAGTGCTACTTCTGCGATGGTCCCCATCTGATAAGGGGCTGTCCCGAGAAGAATCGCCTTGCTGCACTCATCAAGAAGACCGATGAGCGAGAAGGAGAAGTAGCGAGACTTGGCGCAATTGCATTTGTCAATGAGCCAAACGAGAGCCAAGGAGCGACTACCTCTGTTAAAGTAGCCGAGCCAAGGCCGAGACTCCGGGTGATAGCGAAGAACAAAGCCGTCAAGCTGAGGGTGCAAGTTGAGTGCTACCAGTGCAAGGGACCACACAAGTTGCACAATTGCCCGAATCAAGCCAAGCAGTCTGGGAAAAGGGACAAGGCCAAGGTAAATGTGCCTGAAAGACTTAGCTTGATTGTTTCTAATCCTGCCAAGGTAAATGCGCAGGATGAGTTGAGACTATCCGAAAAGGCCGTCGTTGATGTTCAGGGTAAAAACATCGGTTTGAAGACCACACATGGGCGAGGGTCGAAGCAGCTTTCCGAGGATGTTCAGTGTAGAAACATCGCTTTTGAGGCCATAGTAGCGCCGAAGGAACAATGTGCAAAAGGTGTTGGGGACAACACTCAGATGAGTGCCAGGAAATGGTCGAGGGTCAAGACCTACCCGGGGGACATATGTGCCGAAAAATGGTCGAGGGGTGGATCCCACTCGAGGGACATATCAATCGAAACTACACCACCCATGGGCAAGGTGGGGAAGCGAAGGACTTCAAGTAAGAAGCACTGACGCATGGGAAAATACCGATCTTCGAGGAAGAAGGATCGATGCGTGAGTGCACAAACTTCAAGTCAGAGGGGCGGATGCACCGAGGAGCAACAGACCTTGGGCAAAAGGTGTCGATGCGTGCAAAGAACTTCGGTAAGGAAGCTTCGATGCAGAGGGGGCCAGACTTCAAGGAGAAAGAAGGGCTGGCCCATTTTAAGGTAAATGCAACCAAGAGCGAGGTACATCATAAACTCAACACTACTGCTTTTGAGTCTGATTCGTCATTTTCGACGAGTTTAGTAGAGAGCTCCTATGGTGGCGATGTACCCGATGGCGTCTTAGCACGCGATATCACTTGGCGGAAAGAGTCAAAGCAAACCGTCCTTGTTGGAGGACATTGTTGCCCGATTCTGAGTTGGGAGCAAACGGAGACATTGAGTAACCACCAAGTTGATGGGAAGAATGAGTCAAAGGGTCGAAGGGTACCTTTGAGGTGAGCAGTTCATATGGGGGAGCTGCAGGAAGCTGAGGCATCGACGAGTAAACAAGTTGACCCTGCCCAGGATCGTTCGAGTGGAGCGACGAGGGTATCGCTAAGTTCAGTGGGGGAGAATGTCACGGGCCAAACTTGTGGGACCGAGTCATTGGCACAAACATCGAGCAACGAGGTTGTGCACGGAGCATCGGGCTCGCCAAGCCATCAGACTTGGCCTGGCACTTGGGGAATGCTAGCAAGCCCGCAAGCCCACCAGACTTAGTAAATTCCATGGATGATTTACCGGGATAACTTGAGATGGTAAAATGTGATAAGCCATCCTATTTATCACTTATATTATTTGTAATTATCTTAGAGATAATGTTTGTGATAATTAGAGATTTAAACTAAGAGATAGGGTAGATCTCGGTTGTCGATGTAATTTAAACTGTACCGTTGGATCTAAGGGGAGTACAACTATAAATAGAGCCTCCCCAGCTCATTTGTAATCACTTCATTCCATTCATTCTTAGTTGAGAAAAGTAATAGAAGCTCTTGGCATTTACTCTAGCTTACTTGTCCCTTTCAGTGTTCTCGTGCTTAGTTCTCTTTTGTTCTGGTTGCCTCTCGAGTGGCTAGGAGTAGCCACCTTATTACTTATTGTCCGAGCCGTTGCGAGCAGGAGTACTCGCAAGGCGTGGTTAAGGCTGACTTAGACGTGGGAATCGACCAAGTAGCGTCAAAAGGCGTCTAAGGCCGCACGTTCTGGGTAGAGAAAGTCTACAGGCGTAACAATAAGTAATAACTAATGAAACGTAGAGAAGTTATTTCTCACAAATTCGTTTAGGGGTTAATTGAAATTTTAAGGACATGCATAGGGATGGTCATTTGACCTATATTCGATCGGTTTCAATTCGACCCGATCTTATATAGTCGAAATTTTTAAAGAAAATTTCGAGTTCAGTTTGGGTTTGGATTTGATTTTTTGAGTATAAGATCGGCCAGGTTGAGTTTGGATTCAATGTAAAAATACCCTACACGACTCGAAATAATATTTTAATTTTATTCTAAATATTTAGGTATAATTGCTACAATACCACTCTTTATATATATATTTCAATTATCTCCCTATTTTATCAAGTAAAAATGAAATATTTTTTCAATTAACTCCCTATTTTATCAAATAATAATAATAATTGATAATTTTTTTATTTCAGGTCGGGTTCAAGTTTTTACTCTACAATTTAAGTTCGGTTTCGGGTCGGGTGAAATATCATAAAATATAGAGTCAGTTCGGGTTTGGATGAAGATACTAAATTTTCGAGTTAGGTGTAGATCGGTCAAAAATCCAACATGGCCATCCCTAGTCACATGCACACGGCACACCAAATCCTTCATAGCAAAACTCGCACATTAAGCACTTTTTTTTTCTCTTAATCCTGTTCAATAGCTCATATTCTTACATTCCAGACGCTACAAATAGAAGAACTTGGGGGTTTTGTCTGGAATCAGTCCAGGTGTAGACAAAAGCATTCAACAGTGTCAATGCAACCAAAAGTTTCCGACCTTGTTTTCTGAGTTCCAAAACACCATCGACAAATCGACAAATTCTAAATATATTTAAACTCAATCTACTTTAAGAGTTGACGATGGCATTTAGTAGATTCGGGAATCGAAGTCTTAACTAGAAAGCTTCTTTGTCCATCACCGGCTAAGCAGGTATGAGACAAAAGGCATCCTCGGAGGCAGCTTAGAAATTGCCGGAAACAAAGAGAACGGAAGCGTTGAATTTGGTTAATAAAGCCTTTCGTCACTCCATTTCGAGTGCATAGTCTTCAACGATGCATATGCTTTGTAACCATCGGATTCCTTGAATTTAGTAATCATCTTAGTACATGGTTCTTTAGATCATCTCTCAGACATTATTAAACCTTGTTCTAAAATCATTATAAGAGAAGGAAATAAAAGAACCAGTTGGCTAAGTGTTTTGGTTTCGGTTTCAGAGAAATGGAGAACTTGTCAAGAAGCAACAGCAAAGCTTCTCAGCTTCATTCGTCGGCTCCATCAAAGCAAAAGCGAAGTGGTTATGAGCCGTCGGATACCGAGGCCGAATGGCATGAAAGTCCATGGGACGATCATATTAACAAAAACGACGGGACATCCGATCTTGGCCAGGCAGATAAAATTAAGTCCAATTTGCCAAGAAACATTAGCCCTTTGAAACTCAGCCGAAGACAACCTTCAAAGGTTGAATATGATAAAGGGTCTCCACCAAGAAAAAGTCCCCTCCCAAGGAGACATGCCAACAAGTCTCCTTACAAGAAAGGGAGAGATGACGGTCGGAACATAAGCCCCTTGCCAAAATCCGAGCACCGGCGGCATGTCTCTCCTTATAAACCCGGGAGAGTGGAGCATGCATTGAATGACGAAAAGGGAAATGGTGAGATTACTGGCTTAAACAGGAAGCAAAGTCGTGAAAGTCCAACAGGAGATGAAATAAAAACGATCGGGCAGCTTGTTGGGGCTGGAAGAGGGAGTGAAAAATCGAAATATAGTCATCGATCTGCAACTGCACCACCGAGACAAAGAGGGGAAAGGACACTGTCGCCAATCGGAAGGAACATAATAAGTAAGAAAAGAGAAGATCCCCCGGTGAAACAACGATCGGTGGGTACAATCAATGAAATCGTTGCAAATGCAAAGATTTCTAAAAGTCCTACATATACTGCTGCCATGTACGAAAGCACAGACTCCATTTCTCCGGGTGATATCTTTTTTTCTCGTGATGCTGCGGCCTTGGCAAAGCAGAAGAAAGGCTTGCCAAATAATGGTGGCTTCGGAAATCCTGTTATCCCCAAGCCACCATTGTTAACTCAAAAAGATACCCCTCCCCATCAACGAACAATAGCTAACCGAAATGTCAATCCAAAAGATCGAGGCTTGTCATCCAGCACTGGTTTATCAAGAATAACTATGACTCCAAGTTCAGCTACTAGCAGACAGAGTAGTGGTAAGCTCAGTGTTGAAAGTAGCAAGATAAGTGATAGTATTGGGAGTAGTTTGAACTCGGTGAAGTTCGTGGCCAAAATACGAAAGAGCCAAAGCGAAACCTGGTTTGGGTGTGTAATGAGGAGAGGATCCTGCAGAACATCAAAGAAATCACCCGAAAGAGAAAAAGCCTTCGATGAGGCCTCGTTCATTGGGAAGGCATTTGTTGTCGAAAAGCTGAGGCAATTTTGGGCTGATCAATACCAACCGACTTCTTTGAATGGATTCACCTGTCACAAACAAGAAGCTCAGATTCTGAAGCAACTTGTAAGTCCACCTAGAAGTTCTTTTGTTCCTTAACTTTTCATCTGTTAAATTCGATCCAATAATGTTTTAGTTCGCAATGCAAGCGATTCAGTATATGGAAAATAATTTTTTACTGTAAACTTTTAGGTATCTCATCAGAGTTGTCCTAATATATTGTTCAAAGGACCATCTGGTTCTGGGAAAAGAGCACTAACAATGGCTTTCCTGCGTGAAATATACGGCGACCCTAGCTGGAATGTACGTTTTTTCGACACAAAATGATACCAGATTGTTTCGAAGAATCTAAAGTTCATTAGATGCCTAAGCTAACTCTAGCTTCTTCTTTTTCTCCCCTTTTTATTACAGGTATCTCATGAATTAAGACAATTCCAGGTTCAGGTAGAAAATACTAAATAAAGCCTCAAAGTTAATGAATACTAAGTAAAACCTAAAGATGATTCTATCACCGTTATTTTGGAATTTGACATCTTGTGATTTGAATATGTGGATAGGAGAAAAGGGCAATGCAAGTTATTGTTCCAATTGCTTCAAGTGCTCACCATGTTGAGCTTAATGTGACCAAGGAACCAAATGTTAAATATGTATTAATGGGATTAGTCAAGGAAATAAGCACCAATTATACAACTACCCCAGAAGTCAGCAATGATAATTTCAAGACAAACTACAAAGGTTGGTGTTTCTTTTCTAAACTTTCTTACATATGTATAATCAAACCTGCTTTTGACAGTTTAAAGTAATCAACTTAAAGCTAACAAGGTTCTATGTTTATTTCAGTTCTAGTTCTTTATGATGTTGACAAGGCACCAGAGAAGATTCGTCACTTGATCAAATGGATCATGGACTGTCATTCGGATTCATGTAAATTCATTCTTTGCTGTGAAGATGACATAAATATCTTAGAATCGGTAACGAGTCGCTGCAGAGTCATACATGTTGATGCCCCGGTGACTCATGAGGTAAGTATTCCTATAAGTTCTGCAGCATAATTCAATTCTTTTAGCTAAGTTCAGTCATATGAAAATGTTGTGTATAGGGTTGATCAGATAAGAAAATACCTTACTAAGTGCTTTAAATCTAATCGTGTCATCGATACAACCGTTGATTTCACAGATCATGGAGGTACTAATTCAGATTGCAAGGAAAGAAGACTTTGAGCTATCTATGAACTTTGCTGCTAAGATTGCTGCCAAATCAAAGCAAAACCTGAGGAAAGCAATCATGGCTCTTGAAGCCTGCAAAGCACACAAGTAAGAACTTAGCAATTCCCGACTAGATGCTAGGTTTCCAACTAATTGATAGAAGTAACCCATTATAAAGCCTCCATATTTGTTCTTACGTGTTAACTGGAAACTCTGCCGTTGCAGCTATCCTTTTGCCGATGACCAACCTATTCCACTTGGATGGGAAGAGGTCGTGACGGAACTCGCAACCGAAATCCTGGCCGATCCATCGCATAGAAGGCAAGTTTTACTTGGCTTTTATATTTCAAAATAATATCTCAGCTTTCAAAGAAAAACAGCAGTGACACACCATATCATTGTCAGATTACCTTCTGTAAGGGCAAAGCTTCAAAAACTTCTTGGGGATTTTGTTCATCCTAAACTGGTCCTCCAGGTGATGTATTTGAAACCATTTAATGGGGGAAAAGTTGCTAAGAATTCTAATTTTTCTCTCTGATATAGTTGTTTTCTTCCAAGTTGCAGAAGCTGGTAGAAGAGTTTCTAAAGAAAGTTGAAGCCGGTTTAAAAAGGGAACTTTATTACTGGCATGCTTACTACGTAAGTTTAGTTCCAGCAACTGTCGTATTGTTTTGCAGACAAGCAAAAGTAACTTAAGTTTATTTGTTCCAGGAGAAGAGACTCCCAGCAGGAACAAGTGCTCTGTTGAAATTAGAAGGTAAAGTTTGTCATTTCTTATGATGCTGTGTTTCTTCAACGCCTTAAATTTTGAGAAGAATCCCCTGTTTATGTTCCTTTTCTTCTTTTCTCCTGGCAGAGTTCGTGGCCAAGTTTGTAGGCATATATAGGAAGAGTTCTACCAATGGTCAGTCTGTGTAACTTAGGGCTAAATATGCCCCTGTTCAAATCATTTTGTTGCTATTAGTAAATACTGAAAAATTCAGCTGTCCTAGAAATATGTTATCCGTTGGATAAGATAAGAACAATCGGGATCAATTATCAGAAAGAAGCATAATTTACTTGGATCACTGAATTAAATGCAATTCTAAATTTGCATCTACTTCAAGGGAGTTTTAAGCGAAACATATTGCACAACTCATTCCTAATTACTACCATCTATGTTACAAACTCGAGTGTGCATGGTAGGTACATGCATATGCATATGCATTTGAATGATCATTGGAAGGTTCCATATGTCCAACACGAACATTTAAAATAAAATGAAAAGTGTGAATAACATAGTAAATGATAGCTGACAATCAAGTCTCATTTAGATTTCACCCAAGTCCCACACCCAAACTTTGTGCATAAGGAGAGACAAGTTTGGAGGGGAGGAAATAGCATCTTCAGTACAGAAAACAGTGGTCAACTAAATACACGAGAACCGAATTAAAAACCTTCATGTTGGCTATATATGTTTTGCCTAGTTTTACCACATAACAGTAAGTATGGTATAAGTGGTCAACTACATACATGAAAACCCCGAACTAAAACCTTAACAATCTATCCAGACAGTTTCTAAACTTCAATACAAGCATGTTCTATTTTTGCTTTTGGAATAACTAAGAGCAACAAAAACAAGCTAGCTATCCATAATTTTCACTTCTGCGATCACCCTTCAGTTTCTTGGTGTACCACTACTACTTGCAGACTTCTTATTGGTATACCTCTGCCAATACGAATAGATGTTATACTATAAGATCCAGGAAGAATGGAAGAAAATGAAAAACAGAATGCAAGGCAATTCATTGAAGTTGGTCAGCTAATACCTGTTTTCCGATATCGAAGGGCACATATTTGTATTTGATCATGTGCAGAATTTGGCGTTTCATTGTGAGGAAAAAGAGAAACATCCAGTAGCATAACAATATTGGCCAGAAAACAGGTACATCCAACATGGAGAAGAAAGTCAATACAAATGCAACTACAAAAGCCTTTGTGATGGCATACCTGAGACAAAAAAAAAATGAAAATTCAGTGTAAATATACTTCAAAAAAGAGAGAGTGTAGAACAGAGGTAAAAAAAACTTTTATGGAACACGCATCAAATCAATCCACAAGCAAAAGGGCAGCAAAATCCCAGAGACTATATGAAGCAAGCTAGCTCGAACAGTCCGAAAACAAAAGTATTCTAGAATTTGTTCCCGTCTTTATACAAAACAGCTCATTTCACCTAACTGATATAGTAAAGTTTCCAATTAACAGCGTACAATTTCAAAACATAATGCTAATTTAACATATAAAAATGGAAAATTTTCCGATATAGGCTTAATTGAGGGAAAATGTAATACTTAACATGCAAGAAAACAGTAAAACAAGGAATTACCAGAACTTGAATTCAGGTAAGCGACGAATAAAGGGCTTGAATTCATCAGAACCTTTGGTTGGCAACGAAGCACCATCCAAAGCTTCAAGCTCGGGATCAACTTTGGGAGATAAAAATCCAATCAAGAGATTCAACACGTAAATCCCTAAACCGTATGAAATTACATAAAACCCTTGAACGTAGTACACCCGCAAAACGTAGATAATCGCCACCGCCAACGTTCCTAGCCACCTTTCTATCGTATGCGGCGTTGATCTGTCGAGGTAATACTGGAATGTCCTTGAGAAGTCGCTCTTCCACTTCGCAATCGGTGTAACACCTCCTTCATTTTCCGATCCCTCCATAACAAAAGTTGGTAATTTGCAGGTAAAAAGTTTGAGTCTTTGAAAGTTACGGCTGTTAGGGTTTCGAGTTGAAATCGGGCAAGGGTTTTTCGGCAAGACTTCCTGGATTCTCTGGTTTTTCGATTATTTTTCAAATAACTGCGGAAAAAAAGATTTTTAAATTCCTGTACGGATAATTGTGTGGTTTTGGGCCTTGTGGGCCGTGCAAAGTTTGTTACCGAAAGTCTTTTGCCCAACGTTCTACCGGCCTGTCTCGCGTAATAAACTCATTTTATTATTTAAAAAGTATTTAAAGTCAATTTTAAGGGTAAACTACATGTCACCAAACGTCTAGGAGGGTTCATTATGGTTACCGTACTTTTAAAATATTCAATAAGGTCACCCAACATTTAGTCCGATTTTGCTTTTCCTTAATAAAAAATTAGTAAACTACATCAATTATTACTCAACTTTCTTCGCACTCCTATTTTGGTCACTAGAGTTTAATAATTTTTAATTTAATAACTTAACTTTCGAATTATTCATATTTTGGCCACTCTCAAATGACATGGTTATAGAAATAGAAAATTTTGATTAATCCTAAAAAATAATTTGGGTAATGAATTTTTACTTTGCTTATTAAATTTACCATATTTGATATTTTAATAAGCAAAGTAAAAAAATTATTACTCGAATCAAATATTTCAATTAACCGGTCAATCGATTATCCGATTTAATTGGTAAAATATATGATTGAGAATTGAATAATATAAATTTCGCAATTAAACAAAATAATTTTTAAGGATTAATCGAACCCGATTTCGGTATAAAATTTTAAAATAAATTATTTTGATTCGATTACGATTTTAAGCAAATTTGATTAACCGATTTGATCTATTATATACGATATTTCTAAATTTTATGCATTACAATATCTTATAGTCTAGTGATTTTGATGCCCTTTTGAATTTTTTAAAGTTTTGGCTCTGTGTAGGATTAATATGTGTGAATTTTCACCTTTTGACTTTCTAGTTGTTTTTACACGTTTATCACAACCAAAAAATTATTAAATTTATGATATTATCATATTTGATATTTTAATAAACAAAGTAAAAAAATCATTTTCAGAATCAAATATTTTCAGTTAACTGGTTAATCGATTATCTGATTTAATTGGTACAAAGTAAGATCGAGAATTGAATAATTTGAATTTACCAATTAACCAAAATAATTTTCAAGAAATAATCGAATTTTTCTATTTGTATAAACATGTCATTTGAGAGTGGCTAAAATATGAACAATTCGAATGTTAAGTTATTAGATTGAAAATTTTTAAACTCTAGTGACCAAAATAGGAGTGAGAAGAAAGTTGTAACCCCCTCGTCCCGGTCTGGTCGACTGACCGGTCCGAGTAGGCTACACGAGGAAAACCGATGTGAAACCCGTTAAGGTCCCACCTTGGTTAGCAACCCTAGAAAACTTTTTCACTTATTATAATCTTATCTAGATGCTTTAATTAAACCTATGGGTGAAACGACATCGGAAACAAGGCTCACGAGAAGCCTAACAGCAAACAGGGCCTAAGCCCAAACCTTGAGACCCTTTAGAGATGTCAAACAGCCCATTTTTAGGCCTGTGTTTCGAAACAGACGTCACCCGTTTCGAAACACGGGCTCCAGTTCAAAAAGTCAGACACTCGTACCGAAACGCCTCCACCCCGTTTCGGAACAGGGTCACATTTTTCCTAGGCATTCCGATACCCGTTTCGGAACAGACAATTACAGTGGCCAAAGTGTTTCGAAACTTGTTTCGAAACATGGGCTCACAGAGGCCAAACCGTACCGAAACGCGTTCCGATATGGGGGGCCTGGAACCACACCCGTTTCGAAACGACACAACCCGTTTCGAAATACATGCAACCTGCAAATTCTCAAAACCAGTTTTAAACATCTCCAAACAATCCCAAACGCCCTAGCGACCTCAAGAAGCATACATAACATACAAATACATCTAGAGGCATGCATCCTATTGCAAACATACTCAATTAACACAAAGATACAAGATAGGGCATCCATTTCAAAAGATCAATCATACACCACCAAAGAGACAAATATAGCATTTTTAGGTTTTATGCCTTAGCCAACATACGCATAAACATCCAAGGTAAGCAATAAAACATGGCTTACAAATCAAAACATGGCTTACAAATCAAAACATGGCATCAACAAGCCACACCAACATCAACATAAATCCAAAGCATTTAAATCAGCAACACCTATCCCATTGCTTAACTATTACAATCTTTCAATTTAAAATTCATATTGAGCTAACCAAAGCGACACTTGGAGGCCTTTCCTTGCCCTTGCCACCCACAAACCACTGATCTGCATTGTCGAACAAAAACGAGCGTAAGCATAAAAGCTTAGTGGGGGTAAGCTCATAAAACAAACCTTCGACAATGCAGGGTCCAAGCACGAGCAACAACCAAGATAGAATGCATGTTTTTACCTTTGATCCACATAAGCCAATCTACACATGATGCATGAACATATATTCAATATTATGCCATGCTCAACATGTTTAAATCTACAACATATGTAATCACATATATTAAACCAAGTTAGCAACACATCCCAAATCACATTGGCTCACAAATAATCACATATTGGCAACATAAAGCACAATCCGTATTGGCACCTAGCTATGATTCGAATATGCGGATAACTGTTAGAACTTACATCCAACAACACAATCATTACCTTACGGTGGGATTACACTCATCACCGTTTCACGCGGAGGGGATTCCACTCATCCTTACGCCTGTTTCACGCGGAGAGGATTCCACTCATCCTCACGCACGTCGATGGGATTCCACTCATCACCGACTAGCATATACATGAAGATTTCCAGGCGAACCTGTACTCCATCTTGATGATGGTAGTCATCAAGACCACGCGCACATTTGACCCACGTGTGCACACTAACATCCTAATGATCGATCATTGTACCCAAGCATACTAGTGCCAATACTACACATTTCATTAATCTTTCACAATATTCATAACAACTTCCGTGCTTAGCACGTACTCACCATGACTCACCGTCATGCACAAACCACATTTCCATGCCTAGCATTTACTCACCATGATCCTCGGATCATGCAACCACCTCATAATATCATTTCACATGCCAACACTACATGTATATCATTAATACAAATATCACATCATATTTCATACATATGTATATCCCCATCATACCTATCATCATCATGCATATAACAATGCATCAACCCATGCCTCAACATACATGTAACAATATATACAAAACCACCATAAACACCATTAAACATGATGCTTAAATCAACAATTTAAAGATCAACCAAGGACTCCAACTAAAGCTTGAGATTAGGCTACCACTCTAATCCCAACCCTAGATGGGTCTACCAAGCCTAACCTAGTCCACATGCTTGAACCAATACTTGAAAACCATTTAAAAACATTTAACCACTCACCGACTATCCCAAGCTCAACACACTAGCCAATCAAGCTTCCAACGATTCCGGATTTTCTCCCGAGGCTTTACCAACACAAAATCTTGCTTCTAATCATCTCGACACAAACAAAACAACCTCAAATCAGTTCTCACAACAATGTAGCAACCCGGAATACTCATCAAGCACAAAACACAAGATTTTCAAGCCAAGAACAACCCCAAAAACATCAAACCCGAGCTGCCCTCAAACCCAATCCAAAACTTATGATTTCAACACATTTAACACACTCAAATGCTTCCAAAACAATCCTCAACCAACATACAACCAAAGCCCTTCCATTTCCAACATAAAACACACCCAAAACTCATTCCAAAACCCTTCAAAAACCCCATGAAAACCCAAATACGAAAATCATGTTAAAACACTTTGAAATTCATATATGTTGGACCTCAAGGTTCATAAACAACATATCTAACATTATTAAATCAATAGCTTTGATAAAAACTCATAAAGTCACAACCTTTAACATTTTTCCATGAAAAACCAAATTCCTAAAACATGGATGAAAATAAAATCTAATGGTACTTTCAAAGAGAGCAAGATGGGAATGTGATTACCTTTCAAAACCGACCCAAATTGAAGAAGATAAGAGATGGAATAGTGAGCACAATGGTGAAGAGGGTTTTGTCGTGAAAATGGAGAATGAGTGGGGAAGAAGATGAGTTAAATGGGTCTTTTAAAATAAAAAGGGTTTTTATTTTGCAAGTCTCATTATTTACAAGAGTGCCATTAATGAGATGGCCATCCTCCACTATTCCAAATTCCATGGAATTTTGGGTTCTAATTTAATTTAAAATTGGATCCAACATAATAAATGGATTTTTTTAAAACAAAAAGGGAAACCCGAAACATTATTTTATTATTATTTTCACCCGACCCCCAAACTCGGGTGTTACAAAAGTTGAGTGATGATTGGTGTAGTTTACCCATTTTTATTAAAAAAATTACGTCAGAAACACGGAAGATAACAAAATGGACCATATTGAAAGCAAACTAAAACTTCGGTGACTATATTGAAATCGAACTAAAAGTTAGATGACCTTATCGAATATTTTAAAAGTACGGTAACCATTTATGTAGTTTACCCTAATTTTATATAATAATCTTATTATAAATAAGTCGTTGTGCAAATAAATTGGACTTAAAAATAATACATTTTTTTACATATAACCATTTTAATTCTATTTGTAAAACATTTTTTTCACTTACGTTGTACTAAACATTAACACTTTAAACAACTATGGTTAAATATCTAATTATTTAGCTAATAAAATTTTATTCTTACTCTTTTATTATTTATGAAACATTTTAAAATTATTAATGTTTAAGTTAAAAAGAATTTTGAATGTTTAAATTTCATCAAAGCTTAAGTTACGATTTGATTATGAACTACGCATGTTTTCTCCTAGTGTGCTTATCGAGCGAGTCGATCGCAAGTAGAGTACTGCTCGATTCGTGCTAGTTAAAATTTTTTATTTCTCGACTCGTTACTCGTTAAGTTCGATAAAATTTTGCTCAACTCGTGCTCGTTAAAAAAATTTGTTGTTCGACTCAACTCGTTGCTCGTTAAGCTCGCCAAAATTTTTACCTTGTTTTTAATTTATGTAAAATCTAGTTATACTATTAAAACTTAATATAAACACAGAAATTCAAAAGAAAAAAACATGAGGTCTAAGGAGATAAATAAGCGAACATGTCATGACCGAATTAGAAATGAAATCGATATTCGAGTGTGAGAATCTTTTTAGTTTCTCAACAATCTTCAATGAACAACAAAGGAGAGAATACCTTAGAAATTTTAAGGTTTTAACTTTCAATCGTATCTTTTATATGGAAAAGGAAATATTCACTATTATAATTTAATTTCTACTTTTATACATAATATAATAATAAAAGAAGAAAAATGAAAGACTTTAATAAAAAAAAGGAAAGACTCACTATTATAATTTAATTTCTTATTAATATAATTTTTTTTTTTAATTATTAAAAAACAAAATGTGCTGAAAATTTAAAACCAAATTTTAAGAGTAAATTATCTAGCAATTCACTTAACTTTTTTGGAGTTTTCGACTAGTATTTAAAATTATTGTAACATAAATTTTTAAGGCGACCTCAAAAAAATCATAAAATTATTTATAAAAAATAACAACCTGCTCAAAAACTATCGAGTCGAGCTCGAGTTTGAGTCGAGTCAACTCGAGTCGAGCGTTAATTGAGTTTTAACTGAGTCGAGCTCGAGTTGTTTGCGAGATGCTCAACTCAATAAGCACCCCTATTTTTCCCTCTTGTGTTTTTTTTTTATATAATTTTGATACCTGATTTATTGATTAATTAATTCATATTTATTATTGTAGATGTCATTTTGTGAAGGAAAATTATATTATGTGTCATTTATACCATATCACACATAGTCTCAACCAATAAATATCACCACTTCAACATTTTTTTTCATGTCGTTTTTTTTATCAATTGAATCTTCATTTTTTTCATTGTTTTTAAAAGATATTTTTAGAAGTTACCATTTAAGTGGATTAATGACATAGAAAATAATGATTAGATTGATAGTTTTTATTAGTTGAGACCGTGAGTGATATACTGAGAAAGGCTCGTAATATAATTTATCCATTATAAGACAACATTTTCAACCTAATTTGCTACACTCATATTGTCAGATTTAAACTTTTGTCCTTACTTCAGATATATAATGTCTTGTCTTACTAAATCAATTGATAATTACTGGGTAAGCTACTTATTTAACCATCTAACTATGCATGTCTTTCTATTTGGCCACTTACCATTAATTTTGACCATTGGCATAATGAAGATGGTGATGTGACGAGATATAATAATATCTTTAACCCTAAAAATTTATACATTCTGTTTAATTAGTATTAATTTCAAATAACTAAATAAATTTAATTTAATCATATAATTAAAATCACGTCTATTTACTCTATATCTTCTTTTTCATCATCATTATTTATCCTTATTTTGAAGAAAGAGGCTTAAAAGATCATTTGGCCCCTGAAGTATATTCAAAATACTAAACTATCCTCTAAAATATTTTTTGAGACGTTTTGTCCCTAAACTAAAAATTATTAGGAAAAACTACTCCAGTGACCACCGAAGTAATTGGGGATACCTATTTGAACCACCGAACTATAAAAAAATAACGGCAAGACTGAGTTGGCTGTTAAAAAATTAACGGCAAAGCTGATTGGCCTTTATTTTATATTTTTTTTCCACGTCTGAAAAGAGATTTATTAAATTAAAAAACATTAAAAGTAATATATTGGAAACTTAAAAGTCTAATTAATTGACCTAAAACAAATTCATCTGTTTCATTTGGGAGAATTTGTTTCGACATTTCAAAGAGAAGAGGGATTGCGAGAAGGAAGAAAAATTTTGTGTGTTTCGACGTTTTAGAGAGAAGAAGGATTGAGAGAAGATGGAATGAAAGAAGAGGGATTGAGAGAAGAGAGACTGAAAGAAAAGAGATTACGAGAAAAAAGAAATTAGTATCGAAATGGTTTGGGGTTGTTGCGAACGAGAGAAACAACATGCGTTATATGGTAAGTTTGTAACACCCGTGTTTTGGGGTTAGGAGTTAGTCAGGTTAGTGGTCTGAGTCGATAAAATTAAATTAAATCAATTTGACCTTGACTTGAGTTAATTGGGTTTTAATTATCTAGGTGGGACCAAGTTGGCAATTTAACCCAAAACTTTTAAAAGGAGGAAGACAACTTTTATTTGAAATTAAAGGAACAAACAAAAAGAAATAAAGGTGTCATCTTTGTCTTCCCCATCTCTCCTTTGTGAAAAGCTCCAAAACCCCTCTCCAAACCCTAAACACTATTCCATTGATTTCTACATCAACCTAAGGTCATTTTTCAAAGGTAATGGTACTTTCCCACTCTCCTCTTCATTTCCTATCTATCCATGGTCATAGATTTTAAAACTACCCACTTTTGAAAAGTTAGGGTTTAATGAAAGTTAAGGTTTTATGGGGTTTTTCATCTTGTCTTGAAATGTTAGGTTGGGTTTTGATTTAACCACCTTAAGATGCTTAAGATATGTTAAAATGGTTGGGTTTGGGTGAAAACCCAAAATGGGTTCTTGAGGCAATTTTTGAGATGTCTAAAACTTGGTTTTTGGTGGGTTTTAGGTTGAAATTAGAGGGCTGATGGTTTATGTATGTTAGGAGGATGTTTTGGGACCATTTGAGTGTCATTTGAATGATTGAAAATGGAATTTTCAGCTAGAGTTTGAAGGAGCACGAAAATGGGAATTTTGGGGGTTGTTTTAGGTTAGAATTGGTGGGCTAATGTTAGTGCTATGATTGGGGGTTGCTTTGGATCATTTGTGGGTATAAAATATGTTGGAAACTTGGGTTTTGATCAAGGTTTATGGGCTGCTCGAATTTGATAAAGTTGGGGTTTGATCATGACTTGAAATGTTGAGTTTGATGTTTGAATTGTATTCCGGGTTAGCCACTTTGATGTTTGAGTTGATTTGAGGTTGTTTTGCTTGTGTTGAGGTGATTAGAAGCGAGGTTTTGAGTTGGTGAAGCCTTGGGAACAAATCCGGGAATTGAAGACCATGGTTGTTTGGTATTTGAGCTTGTAGGTGGAGGTGAGTGGTTAATGTTTTTAAATTGGTTTTTAAGTGGTTGGTTCAAGCATGTGGACTAGGTTGGGCTTGGTAGACCCACCTAGAGTTAGGATTAAGGTGGTAGCCTAATCCTAAGCTTTAGTTAGAGACCTTGGATGCACTCTTTAATTGTTGTTATGCCTCATGATGATTATGTATAATGTGATATACATGTATGTTGAAGTATGGCTTAATGCATTGATTATATGCATGTTGATGACAAATATAATGTGGATATATGATGTGATAATTGTTTGGATGATATACATGTAGTGTTGGTTTGTGAAATGAGGTTATGAGGTGGTTGCATGATTTTGGAGAATCATGGTGAGTACGTGCTAAGCACGGAAATTATATTGAAATTGATGTGATGAGAGGTTGTGGATTTTAATTAATATTGGCACTAGTATGCTTGGGTACAATGATCGATCATTAGGATGAGTGTGCACACGAGAGTCAAAACGCGCGTGGCCTTGGTGGCGTTAAGGCACCAATGAGGAGTACGGGTACGCCCGGAAATATTTATATTAGTCGATGATGAGTGGAATCCCATCGACGGGGTGCGAGGATGAGTGGAATCCCCTCCGCGAGAGCCGGTGATGAGTGTAATCCCACCGCATGTAATGGTTATGTTGGAAATGCGTTCTAACATGTTATCCGCGTATTCGAGTCATAACTAGGTGCCAATATGAGATTATGCATATATGCTTATATGATACGAAATGTGACGCCCTTTATGAATCGATATATGATGTGGTTAATGCATTGAGATATGTATCGTTGTAAGTTGAGCTTATGAGATGTTGAGCATGACATAATGTTGATTATATGTTCATGCATCATGTTCATTTTGGCTTATGCGGATCGGAGGTAAGATCATGCATTTCATTATGGAAATTGCTCGTACTTGGACCCTACATTGTCGAAGGTTTGTTTTATGAGCTTACCCTCACTAAGCTTTTATGCTTACGCTCCTTTTTGTTCGACAATGCAGATCAGTAGCTTGTGGGTGGCAAAGGCAAGGAAAGGTCTCCAAGTGATGCTTTTGGTTAGCTCAATGTATGATCTTTAAATTGTAGATCGTAATAGTTAAGCAATGGGATAAGTGTTGTTGATTTGAATGCTTTGTTGTATGTTGTTTTGGTGTGGCTCTTGGATGCCTCATTTGAATTGTAAATCTTGCTTGTGATGCATGACTTGTATGCCTATATGTTTGTTCTAAGGCATGAGCCTTTATGTGCTTTATATGTCTCCTTTTGGTAAAAGCATGAATATTTGGATGAATGATGCTTGTTAGTGTTGGTTGCCTCGTATGCTTAGATTATGGTTGTTAAATGTTGAACGTATGTTGTTTGTGGCTAGAGGAGTCGTAAATCGCATCTAGAGTCGAGTTCTAAGTTGTTTTGCTAAAAATTGGAGACTTGCAGCGCAGGGCGTATCGATACGCCTAAGGGCCGTATCGATACGGTCTTGCCTGTAGGACACAATTTTGGCTGGGCGTATCGATACACGGGGGTGTATCGATACGGTTTTTGCTCTCTGGAATTTTGATATTTTGGCGAGTTTTTGGTGTATCGATACGGTGTTGTGGCGTATCAGTACGTGTTCATCTCGTTGACCACGAGATGTTGACTGGGAAGGGCGTATCGATACGCTCATGGGCTGTATCGATACGGTCTTCCTATGTTAACTGCTGAGGGTTGACTTTGGTCAAGGCGTATCGATACCCTTGACAGGTGTATCGATACGGCCTGCTTAAAAAGGTAAAATGGGCTGTGTTAATGTGTTTGCCTTGGTTGGTCGTTGATATGTTGTATGTGTTTCCGCTGTCGTGTTTCACATAGGACTTAATAATGCCTATAGATAAGATAAAGTTAAAAGAAATTTTCTAGGGTTGCTAACTGAGGTGGGACCTTAACGGGCTTCGCTTCGGTTTTCCCCGTGTAGCCTACTCGGACCGGCCATCCGGCCAGACCGGGACGAGGGGGTTACATTTGTTGGTATCAGAGCCTAAGGTTTCCGAGACCTTAGGCAGGTAAGTGAGGTAAGTTAAGTTGATGTGTTGAAATTGCACGGTGTTTGCTCGCCATGTAAGCATGTTGCTTGTTATTCGAGTATGATGTGATGTGTGATTGTTTGATTGTGAATGTATGCCGTTTGATCGTGCGTGTGCGTTGCTTGAAGCATGTTTAGTAGAGTCCCATTGCTTCTATTACATCGGAAAAAGAGATTTTTAAGTGAGGGAATCATACTTGAGCACTTGGAAGCCTTGCCTTGCTAACCCAATCTTGTATGTTTTATTGTTGTTGTTGTTTATTTATTGCTTTTAGTAAGTTTGAGGTCAGTGTGTGGGCCGTGAATTGGTAAGTGGAGGTTGTGGTTTCTGAAATGTGGATGTTGTTGAAGGAGATCATTGCTATAGTTAGGGAAGTACGGATGTACCGGAGTGGAGGTATAATTAGTTTGTTTAAGTCAGTATGTACGTGGGTTGATACCTGTTGATGAGGGACGATGTGATCGATTCTGGTATTAGTTGGTAAGAAGAAGTGAAGGCCTATGAGTGGGAGTTAGAGTGGTGTCGATGTTTTATCAGATAAGCCCTTGGTACATTATTAAGTTTGTTTCCTCCGGTTGATTCTGAGTCTGTACTTCTGTATGTTGTTAACAAGTATGCAAGTTTGAATATGCCTGGTGAAGTGTTAGGGGTGGGTATGAGTACCTTAATTCTTTTGACGAGATCAGGGTAATGGTCTCGTGTGAGTAATCCGAAATTCAGAAATGCTAGTTAGTGATCGTTGGGGTTCGGCCTATGATTTTGATACAAGTCAGCCGGTCAATATCCGTAAGTAGGAATCGATTTGTGTGATTGGGCCAGTGGGCGTCTGAAGTTGTCTTCTAGCACGAATGAGAGGTTAAGTCGCTTCCGATGTAGTTGAGCCAAGAAGGAAGTCTTGAGCTTTAACTTCAGATTGTTTGGTAGTGAGATGTTTTGAGCCGTTAGGACCGAAGTTATTGAACAAGTCTAGCATGACAGTTTGTATGTGATCAAAATTGAATTTTGAAGTTTCGAGATGCTCTAAGAACGATTTAGAAGAGTCAGATTTTGTCGAAGAACCAGCTTGAAAACAAGAGGACCGAAGACTACCCCTGTTGAGATCTTAGACGTAGGGACGCATGTGACTAGACCTTTTAGTGAGATAGTGGTGGTCAGATAAATGTACAGAAGATGTTTGTTGGTGGTTCAGGTTTACGTGATTCTAGTAGATGTGAAGTAATTGTCTTTTTTACGGTTTCGATGTAGCAGTTGGCGTGGTTCGGCTCGTAGAACACAAAGCTAGGGTATACGTTGAGACAAAGAGAGAGTTACCTTGAAGTTGCAGATTTCTGTGAGACTGTAGTGGTAGGTGAGGATGTGAGCTTCTTATCGAATGTTGAACCAGCTTTAGAGGTCAAAGATTGATTGAGTTTAGTTGACGGGCTTGTCTAGCAAATGTGATGAATTTGACTATTGAATGAAGATTAGACCGCAAAATGTTAAGATAGTTTGTGATTTTTCCTAGAAGTGTTTAGAAGAAATGCCCAGTTTGTCTCCTGACAGAGAAGAATAGTTTATTATTGATACCGTCACTGAGATTGCTCCTGTTTTGATTTGCTCTGTATCTAATGGTTTCCGACAGAATTGAGAGTATGGAAGAATCAACTTCGAGACTTGTTAGACCTTAGATTCTTTAGGCCTAGTGCATCATCTTAGAGTTCGATAGTGTAATTTGTGAAGAAGAAAGAGTGACAGTACGAGAATGTGTTTAGGTTCAGACAGTCGAAACAAGTGGCAGTGAATAATTAGTATCCGTTTCTGAGCGCCAGTGATTTGTTCATCAGTTAGTGTGTGCTTCAGTCTTTTCGAAGATTAATTTGGGATCTGATTGCTACCAGTTGAATGTGAGAGAAGTTGATGTATCGAAGACAACTTTCGAGGCAAGATGTGACCGCCTTGAGTTCCGAATTATGCCGTTTTTTTTACTAGTGTGTTAGTTACTTTTATAGAGATGTTGAGCAGAATAATTCCTGAGTTCCTTGATCAGTTGTAGTAGTTCTCATAGTTGACACATGAGTATATTCACGTACCGAAGAAGATCATGACAAGCTATGGAGTTAGTGATGTAGATCGTATTAGAGAATTAGTCGTATGCCAAGTTGTGCAACGTGAACTCCGAGTTAATGAAGATGTTCTCCTAGGACATGCTGAAGTTAGGGTAGAGTCTTCTGAGATACCTAGTGATTTTGGTAGGGTTGATGAAGACATTGGTGAACCTGAAATGAATGCTGAAGTCAGGGTAGACTTTTCTGAGAAACCTTGTGATGATAATAATGTTGATGAAAACATTGGTGAACCAGAAACAAATAATAATGTTTTTGTGTTTTCTGAGATTAGAGTAGACTCTAATTCTGACTTAGAAGACATTAACTATGAAGTTGATAAATCAACTAGTTATAAGTCTGGTTTTACTTATAGTGAGGATAACCTTGAAGATGATGTTTTTTCTAAGAGTGTGGATGATAATATGACTAAAGAAGGGTCACATAAACCAAATGAGGAGGGAAGTGATAAATTTAGGGTTGACAGTGAACCTGATAGTGTAAATTCTGAATCATTTCACAGTTTAAATGAGTCAGATTCAGATGGTCAACATAAGAAGTCTAGATATACTGAATTTAATACCATTGTAGACATTTTCAATCCAGTTTTTAAGGTGGGATTATTGTTTGCAACAAAACAAGTGTTGAGAGAGTCTATTAAGATGTATAACTTCAAAAATAGATACAATGTTAAGCTCAAAAGAAATGATAATAGGAGAATTCAAGCAGTTTGTAAGGCAGGGTCTCCATGGAATTTGTGGGCTTCTCCAGTTGACTTTAAGGAGCCTTATGAAACTTGGTAAATTAAGTCACTTACTGGTGAACATAGATTTCTTAAGGAGTATAAGAACTCAAACATGACTGCTAAGTTTATAGCAAACCAGTACTTGAATAAATTTTATACTGATCCAAGTTACTCCTTTAAGTCCCTTAAAGAAGATGTATTTAGGGATTACTGTCCATTTAAGTAAGTGTATTAGGGCAAAAAATTTGGCCCTTAAGAAGCTACATGGTGATATAAAGGGGCAGTACACAAGACTTCATAATTACCTAGGTGAGCTTAGGTCCTCAAACTCTGGGACAACCACACTCTTGCAATTAGATGAAGGTGTATTTGAAAGATTGTATATTTGTATGCAAGCTATGAAGGATGGCTTCAAAGGTGGTTGTAGGTCAATTATATGTCTAGATGGGTGTCACTTGAAGGGCATTTTGGGGGTTAACTTCTGTTAGCTATTGGAATGGACGCTGATGACAATCTTTATCCCATTGCATTTGCAATTGTGGAGGGTGAGACTGAGTCATCTTAGTTCTGGTTTATGGAAATATTAAAGACTGGTTTGGAGTTGAACAATTCCTATCAGCTAACATTTATGAATGATAAACAGAAGGTAAACTTACATTATTTTATAAATATTTATTGTTTTGCTTAATTCATTTCCATTAATAACATAAAACTTGTTTTGTTTTGCAGGGATTGATGGAGTCTGTGACAGAACTGTTTCCCCATGCAGACCATAGAACATGTGTAAGACACCTTTACAATAATTTCAAGTTACATGATGAGCATAAAGGAAAAATTTTGAAAGACCAACTTTAGAGAGCTGTTGGGGCAACATATGTGAGAGAGTTTGAAGTTGCCATGGAAACTTTAAAGGTATAATTAAATAAATTTTTTAATTTATTTTGCATTTAATTTGTAGGGTTCCATAATATTATTTTTATAGTAATGTACAGGGTTTATCAAGTTTTAGACATACATGATTATCAGGAAATGACCCTACAATGTGGACATAGTCTCACTTTTCCTTCAGAGCTAAATCAGACATCCTTCTAAACAATCATTGTGAATGTTTCAATAAGGTCAATCCTTTAATTTTCCCTATATTTTTATATACTTAATTTACAGTATTAACACTTACCGTTTTGTTTTGTAGATGATAGTTGAAGCTAGGGACAAACCAATTATTATTTTGGTGGAGTCAATCAGGTCTAAATTGATGTAAAGAATTGTAAAAAAAAGGATGAAGCTGAGAAGTTAACTGGTCCTTTGTGCTTAAAATTCAGAAAAAGCTAGACACTGCAATCTCACTATCACAAAGGCTTGTTTCTAATTTTGGTGGTTTGTTTATGATTTATCTATGTTTTTTTAATTCACTGTCACATAAGCTTGTTTCAATTTATTTATGAACTGTCATGTTGGTTTGGTTTTGATTTTGATTCTTTGTTTATGATTTATGAATTTTTGGTTTGTTTATGCTTAATGATTTTTTGGTTAAGATTTGTTTATTAAATGTTTTAAGGATTTTTTTGGTTTTAATTTTGGTAGGTTGTTTATGGTTTGGTTAAGATTTTTTTATGGTTTGTATATGGCTTGTTTATGAAATGTTTTAAAGATTAGTTTGGTTTTTTGTTTATGACATAGATGTTGACCTGTGAGGGCTAGTGGAGCAATGTACCAAGTTTTATGTGGTCTTCAAGACCAACACTCTATTAACATGTAAACAGAAACATGCTCATGTAGAAGATGGCAACTAACAGGTTAAATTTTTATTTTTAACATTTTGTTTCTTTAATGGTCTATTTGTTTATACACACTAATCATTAATTTTTTTTTTGCAGGAATTCCATGCATCCATGCCATTGCTGTTATATTAATGCTTGAAGACAAACTCAAAAATTTTGTGGATCCATGCTACTCAGTTTCTACCTAAATGTTCATAGATTCTCATTTCATCAATCCAGTGAGGGGTGAGAACCAGTGGAGTTCTCAACAAACACATTTACATGTCTTACCTCCTGTTTTGATAAGACCACCAGGAAGACCACATAAGAACCACAGAAAAAGGGAGGCAGATGAAGCACCTCAGGGTGCTAAGGTGTCCAAGAAGGGTGTGAAGATGTCTTGTACAAAGTGTGGAGAGTCTGGTCATAATACAAGGACATGAAAGGGCCCTCTTCGTGCCAATACTAGACCATATAAACGAGCATCCACTTCTACTACAAGTAGAGCTCCTAGAAGATCTAAACTGCCAGTAAGTTTTTTTGTACAAATATGTAAATTTTTTTTGATTAATTTACATTTGTTGTTTAAAGTTTAGTAACACATTATTTTTTGTGTACAAGTGAAAAGAAGATCTGGAACAAATGTGCACCAAGATCCTGTTGCAACACCAAATCAGTCTGGAGTGCAACATCAAAGAAACACTTCAGGACCAAGCTAACCTCTACGACCAGTCTATACAGTTAGATGGATGCCCACCCCCATCACTCATGAGAGTTCTGTTACTCAACCTGGTAGGCAACATCAAGGCAACTAGGATTTAAATTGAAGAGAGTGTTGTCACTCAATCATCTCCAATGTCATTCTAAACACTCCAAGACTTATTGTTAGGGGTTTTTTGTGTAATGCATGCAATTGACAATTAGAATTTAACTTTATGTTCTGATTTTGTTGTGATTATAAGTATCACATGCAAGCTTTTGTGTAATGCATGCAATTGACCATTAGGATTGACCATTAAGCTTTAACTTTTGTGTAATGCATGCAATTTTATATAAGTTCAAGGAATGGCCAGGACTTACATTTTTGTTTATGTAATGGTCAAAAACACTTGATATTTTTTATGGATAACTTGTGAAATGAAGATGATGATGTTTTGATGTTATATTTTAATTTGTGTATATACTTTCTATTTTTTAAGGCACTCATTAGTAACCAAAAATCTAACATAAACATAGCAACAATATTAGTAACCAAAATGTTTTTGATTAATTTACAATAAGCAACTCTAACAATAAGCAACTATTCATTTCATTACAATAAACACCTTAACATAAAAACTCTAACAACTCATACATAGCTGAAAAACAACCTTGAATCCTGAACATCTATTCATTTCATTACAATAAACACCTTAACATAACAACCCCAACAACTCATACATAGCTGAAAAACAACCTTGAATCCTAAACATCTATTCATTTCATTACAATAAACACCTTAACATAACCACAAATTAGAACATCCATTTTCCTAACCCTAAACCTAAAAGAAACACAACACATAAAAGTAAAACCCTAATAAACCTCTCATTTCTTCTTTCACGTTCCATAGTTGAAATCTTCCTTAGAAGACCTACAATCACAATCCTTGATTGATTATATACCGGTGGATCATACCAAACAAAAAAACTGCAAGTTTGGGTGCCTTTTCCATAATTTCCACAGCCCCAAAATTTTCTACCCGGATTACTAACTTTCCATCCTGTCTTTAATGAAGAACGCGCTCCACATAATCATTTCCGATCGAAATTCTTACTCTCCATTTCGATTACAAGCTCTAAGTTTCTTCCTTGCTTCCCTTTCCTGCAAATTTTTCTTCTGCCATTTATGGAGGTTTGGAAGATTGGTTGAAAGAGACAAAAGCATTACTCAATATCAATTAGGGCTCTATTAAATAAAACAATAAGTTTAAGGAAATTACCCAAATGCCCTAGGCTTATGTTGCAATATGCCTCCAACAAGGCATTAAAAAATTAAAAGCAATTTGCCAACTCAACCTTGCCGTTTTTTTAACGGAGGGTGGTTTAAATAGGTCAATTTAATAAGTTTGGTGGTGTGATTGACGTTTTTTATAGTTCAATGGTTCAAATAGGTATCCCTAATTACTTCGGTGGTCACTAGAGTAGTTCTCCCAAATTGTTACCTCGCTTGGCTCTGTCTAACGCCTTTTAAAAAAACCATGGGCCAATCAGAACGTGCAACATATCACTTTATTAAAAAAATAATCTGGCTTAAATAAAAGGGATAAATTGCACGTTAAGTATGCCATAATTTATTTTTTGTTCATTTTAGTCACTAACTTCATATTCTTCCTAACCATTTTCCAGACTTTCGGGGTAGCATTTCCCTAGCCACCCGCACCGATGAAACCCCACATTTTAGGCTAACCACGATTGTCACGACCAAAAACTGTGGAGGAAGCTTAGCTGAAGTCGAGAAAATAATGAAAGAAATCGGACCCAACATGCACTTTTTGCTGCTGCTTTTCTCCTTGTCTCAGGTTCACTTAAACTTTTGTACGAGCCAGCTGCTGCCGGACTTTGATTCCACAACCGAAAAGCAAGCCTTGCTTTCATTCAAACTCCAAGTCAGTGATCCACAATGCACTTTCAAGTTGGACCCAAGACTCTTCTCACTGCAACTGGTTTGGTATTACTTGCACCACCAATTGTTTTTGAGTTGAATCCCTCAAACTCAGTTCACTTAGCCTTGGCAGCACTTTAGCCCCGTCTCTCTAACCTCACTTCCCTTACCACACTTAACCTTTCCCATAACTCATTTCATGGTCAATTTCGGTTGGAGTTCACTAGACTTTCCCTTCTGAAACATGTTAACCTTAGAAACAACTCCATTAATGGAATTGTTCTTGCTTCTCTTTCTCATTGCTATAACCTGGAAACACTTAGATTCCAAGGGAACAAATTTAGTGGAAATATTCCACCTCAGCTAGGCAATCTCTAAAGACTTAGAACCCTTAGTTTCTCTATCAATTATCTCACTGGTTCAATCCCCTCTACATTTGGAACCTTTCCTCTTTAACATCTCTTGGTCTGGCTAGAAACATGTTGGTCGGGAAAATTCCTAGTAAGCTTGGTTGGCTTACAAACCTTGAACAGATCCAGCTTTCTGAAAACTATATGTCCGGACAAATCTCTGTTTTCATTTTCAACATGTCTAGACAAGAGTCTTTAAGGTGGTTTAGGGTTTATTTATAAGCCTTGGACGAGAGCTTTCCTAAAACAAGCAATGTAAAGGTTTGCATAACCATAAAAGGAAGAATTGAAATGGATTAGAGTAGGTGGCTTGTTCTTCGTCCGAGTCCATAGAGAGATTAGAGCCATGAGAAATGGATGGTTTGCAGAACCATAAAAGGAAGAATTGAAATTGGTGCTATGGAAAATGCTATTGACCAAACAACTCGAGGAGGAAGATGAAGTGAGTGACTAAAATGAACAAAAAATAAATTATGACATACTTAACGTGCAATTTATCCTTTTTATCTAAGTCATATTATTATTATTTTGTTAATAAAATAACATGTGGCGCGTTTTAATTGGCCCGCGATTTTTTAAACGGCGTTAGATGGAATTTTAATTCATGGGACAAAACGTCCCAAAAAATACATTAGGGGCAAAATAGGCCTTTAAGCCCAAAAAAAATGAACAAATATCTTCACCAATTTGAAAACTATGATTAAGAAACTAGACCAAATTGGTGAAGATAATTGTTTATCTTTTCTGAAAAATAACGATAAATGTCGAGGAAGAAGATGTGGGGGTAAATTGATAGTATATGATTTTTTTTGAAAAGCTAGTTTTATTAAGATAAGGAATGAGAAAATGAATATAGGGATATTGTGCAATATAGAACATACCAGCACATAGATCTCATCCCTACAACTTAACATAATCGAGAAACTAGCGAGATAACCTAAAAGTGGCTCGGAGCGCATCCAATCATGAAAATAAATAGAAAAACCGAGCGTGAACAGAACGCTGTTTGTCCATTTCTGGGACTGTAGAGACAAACTTTAGCCAGCAGGAGCTAAGTGTTATTTAGTTGTTGCCTATCCTTTTCTGCAGCCAGCGTAGTGTTGAGGGGTGCTTCTTCTATCCAGTACATCAGCCAAGCATGTAAACGTCCTTCACGGGCTAAGGTGTGCACAACATTATTCGCTTCTCGATGTACAAAGCGAAAATGAACTTCTTGCAATCCTTTGGCTGCTTCCTTAATGTCCAGGATCAATGGCCTAATTGATGAGAGGTCCTCAGAGAAAGAGTTCAACTTCTTAATGATGGTTAAGGAATCACCCTCCACAAGAACTCTAGAAAAACCAAGGACTTTTACTAACTCCACTGCTACCATGCATGCTAATTGTGATAAGGTTTTTTCAAGTCCCCGCTTTTTGAAAACATTTAATTAAAAGAGGGAATTTTAAAAATAATTCGAGTTTTGAGAAAAACCTTAAAAAAATTTCAGGTTAGAGTCGCCACCGGCCACTAAGGTAGGTCGGACACCGTAAAAACTAAAGCAGAGATTCGTTTTGAAAGGGTTCGGGAGTTGGTTACGTGTGGGGAAGGGTTAGCACCCCCATCACGCCCGGAGATTGGTACCAAAACAATTGTTGCTTTTAAATTGATGGAAATTATCTGAAATTTAAAATGACTTTAATTAGGGGTTCTTAACTGAAAATCAAACTTTAATCATACGGGCCTTAACAAATTGACGGTTTCAAATTAGTTCTCCATTTAATTAAAAAGGATGTCGGTACACCGGACCAAAGACTAAACCGACATCATATAAGACTGACTGCCGTGTTAGTTTAGGGTTCGGATCTCGTACGTCACCTTTTATGCATGATGCAAGCAGATAAGGTATGATGTCATGGTATTGTCCATTTTAATTACGGATTTACCTTTAGACAATTCGAATTAATCCAAATATCCGAGGAATATCCAATAAGCTAGGATATTTTGACTCGAATACGCGAATTAATAAGTATCTTCGTTTTATAATTAATATTAATTATCATGCAAATTTAAACATTAAGAGTCACATGGATGACAATTAAAATGCATGTCACCAAAATGCATATTAAAACAACTAGGCATGCCACACTTAAAAACATGAACAAAAATGCAAACAACATATATTCGATATAAAATAATAGGCAAATGCATGAGCAACAAAATATAATAATAAAAAAAATGAAATGCAAAGCAAAAGGAAAGCAAATTGTTAGAGGCCATAAATGTAATAATACCTTTGAAAAAAACTGATTAAAATGCAAAACGAGGTTCGATCAAAAGACTCGAAAAAACATTGGGACCAAAAACATAATTTTCCCACTAAAAAATCAATCGAAACACAAAAACCGGGGCTAAATTAAGAGGAGACAAAAACTTTAAGGGACTGAAAAGGCGATTGAACCATCTGGAAACGAATTAAAATGAAAACGATGATTAGATTGAAAATTTTGGGAAAACGGAAGGGACTGAGGAAAGAATTTTAGGACGCGGAAGCCCCTTACGCGTAATTATGTCGACACGGAGGGGGTCAAAATACGATTTAACCAGTTTTAAAACAAAGAAACATTATATAAACCCAATTAAAACGTTTTAGCCCCTTTTGTCATTTTTAAACCCTAAACCAGATAGAGAGCCCTTCCCCATTCTCTACAAATTCGGCACCGTCAGGGTTTCGGTTGCCGTTTCCGGCGCCAAAACCCTAAAAAATATATTCGAAAACCCATTTTATTTACTCTTCAAAACCCCAAAATAAAAAACCCCTTTTGTTGTGAGAAATCAGAAACCCAAAAGAAACTCTTTTTATCTTTCGAAAACCAACCCTAAAAAGTTTTAAAAACCCTTTCACCCGTTAACTCACCTGTCGGGTCACCCTATCGTTCCAGAGAGGAGCGTGGGCTTATCACCGGCCGGGAGAAAAGAAGCTACAAAGGTAAAAAACCTAAACTCTTCTCTGTCGCTTTTCTTCTTCTTTTTATTTTTATGATTCGAAAATATAAAAATAAAAAGATGATACCTCCGAAACGCTGAGACTGCTTGTATTGATTGAAATTTCCGATTACAATTTCTCTTTGAAACTTGCTCTCTGAAAAATCCTCCTTACATTGTGTGTTGATTTCGGCTTTTATAAGCTCGAAATTCACATATTTTGTATTACATGTAATTGAGAGAAAATCCCTATTGGTTCTGCCTATGGTTTTATTAGTATTGTCTACTAAAATCGTTGTTGTTTGCCTCTATAATCTCGGTTTTAATTGCCTCTGACATTTTGTTTGTGCGTTTTTCTGCCTTCTGATGATTTGTTATTTGGCTGCATGTGAGGCTCGTACAAGGGGGGGACCAAAGGAGGCTTGAGACGGCCTGAGGACGTGGAGCCGATCCATGCCGTCGATGATGAATCTGGACGATCGTGCGGCATTCGAAAGGGCACGCAGTGAATTGCACGCGCGCGAGGGAGCTGAAGGGACGCGGATGCGCGGACGCGTGGGGGCTATGAAAGCTTCTCCGCATTGATCTCGGCCGCCTGATGCGCTCCCGATCCAGCGGTGGATGCAAGGCGACGCTGAGGCTTGATGGGGGGCGGCTAGGGTTTCTGCTGAGGTGTCATCCGAACCGTTAGATCTATCCCAGATCTAACGGCTGGGAGCCGGCTACACGAAACAAAGAGATGCAATTAGGGTTTATTATCAAATTTAGAGTTTTTAATTATTTGGGCCAACATGCCTTGTAATATGTATATAATATTTTTGAGTTTAAATTGTAAATGGACTCTTTAATAAACTGTTGGGCTTTTATTTATATTAAATATTGGGCTTTATTTATTAGTATTTTTTTTGTTTTCAGATTTATAAATAATAATAATAATAATAATAATAATAAAAAAGATAATAGTAATAATGGTAATAATAATAGTAAATAATATGATAGATAAATATAGTAATAGTAATATATTATAATGGATAATAAGCAATAATAATAGCAAAATAGATGATAATAATATACGATAATAGTATATATAATAGTAAATAGTAATAATAGATACTCTAATAGTAATAATATATATATATATATTGTTTTTAATTTTTTAATTTTTTTTGGTTTTTAATCACAACATATATATAATTAACAAAAGTATCGAAACCCATTACTAAAAAGAAAAGAAGACGGGTTTAACACCCCGGACAAAATAGGTGATTACAGCTGCCCCCCTTTGCTTATACTTGTGGAACAAGAATAAAGCAAAGGCCATAAGCACCAATTTTGTCCGACTTCCCTGTTTGGATTTCGAGTCACCATGCACTTAAACTATCGGCGGTTCGAAAGTCGGTACAGGAAAATGCAACGGTCGCGGAGGCTTGAAGCTGTTTTTCTCATTTCAACATTCTTCAACCCTTCGAGGTCCGATTATATAGACAATTAGCAAAACCTCCATTCTCAAAGTGCCCAAACGGATAGGCGGGTTCCATTCTCCAAAATCCCGAACAGATAGGCAGGTTCCATTCTCCAAAAGCCTGAATGGATAGGCGGGTTCCATTCTCCAAAAGCCCGAATGGATAGGCAGTTTCTATTCTCCAAAAGCCCGAATAGATAGGCGGGTTCCATTCTCCAAAAGCCCGAACGGATAGGCGGGTTCCATTCTCCAAAAGCCCGAATAGATAGGCAGATTCCATTCTCTGAAAGCCCGAACGGATAGGCGGGTTCCATTCTCCAAAAGCCCGAACGGATAGGCGGGTTCCATTCTCCCAAAGCCCGAACAGAGAGGCGGGTTTCATTCTCCAAAAGCCCAAATAGATAGGCGGGTTCCATTCTCTAAAAGCCCGAACGGATAGGCGGGTTCCATTCTCCAAAAGCCTGAATAGATAGGCGGGTTCCATTCTCCAAAAGCACGAATAGATAGACGGGTTCTATTCTCCAAAATCCCGAATAGATAGGCGGGTTCCATTCTTCAAAAGCCCGAACAGATAGGCGGGTTCCATTCTCCAAAAGCCCGAACACATAGGAGGGTTCCATTCTCCAAAAGCCCGAAGAGATAGGCGGGTTCCATTCTCCAAAAGCCTGAATAGATAGGCGGGTTCCATTCTCCAAAAGCCCGAATAGATAGGCGGGTTCCATTCTCCAAAAGCCCGAATAGATAGGCAGGTTCCATTCTCCAAAAGCCTGAACACATAGGCGGGTTCCATTCTCCAAAAGCCCGAATAGATAGGCGGGTTCCATTCTCCAAAAGCCCGAATAAATAGGCGGGTTCCGTTCTCCAAAAGCCCGAATAGATAGGCGGGTTCCGTTCTCCAAAAGCCCGAACGTATAGGCGGGTTCTGAAAGATAAAAGTTCCATTCTCCTTATGCCTGAACAGATAAACGAGCTTCCTTTTACGGGAAAATCTTTAATATACCTGTCAAAAATAGGTAAAAATGATATGATGATGTGAGTTAGCATGACCCTAATCCTAGGGATGCCTAACTACAAATGATGCATGAATTATGATATCAAAATTGTTCGGAAGCTTTCACTCTTTGGATCGGTCAATCTCGACCTTCTTCTTGTCTCTTCTTCTTCTCAATCTCTTTTGGCTTTCTCATCTCTACCAAATCTCGATCTCTTGGTCTCTTCTCAAAAGACGACTACTGACTTTCACTAGTCAGACTGGACATAACACTTATCGTAGTGCTCGCTCTCAAAACATTGCCCCCTCCTCAAACTGGGTGCTCAACCATTCTCTCCCTCTTAACTCAACATGACGACTTTTCTCTTCTCTCAACAATAGGAGAAATACATGCTCTCAAGTCCCTGAACTTTTCTCCTAAGTTCATTAAGGTCCATTTCTCATCTTCTGAAGCGATCGAAGCATTTCGACAGAAATTCGCTTCTATTCCCTGAACTGTAGTTTGTGGAATCTTACTACTATCTTCACCATGACCACTGGTGAGCTATCATTTGCATTCATGAATTGCATTCTAAACTTTATCCTTGAAGCAAATGCAAGGAAATTAATTTGTGTTCACAAAAAGATTTAGATTGCTCTTCTAATTTCAAAATGAGACGCGTTTTCGAAAACTATACTTTTTTTTCTTCAAATTATGGATATATCAAGCCATATTAAATACCCCGAATATCAAGTGCACGAACGACACTGTTATGGCTTAACAAGGATTGCCTCAAGCATCATGTGTCTAGGAGACCTCGAAAACTGAGTTGATGTCTAAAAATGTGACATACTCTCCGAGCTATTTCAGCTTTTTAATCAATTTAACTTACCTTCTATAGGCTTCGCCTTTATCATTCTTACTTTGTCTCAATTCTTTATGATTTGGGAAAGTCAACTCATCACATTCCTTTGGCACAAAATAAATGATGGAGCAAACAACAAAACCCCGAGCTACTCGGCATTGTCATGATTTGAAAATATTACCATCACTCATGTAGCTAAAGTGAATGGTGCATAGCAACCTTATTGGTCTTTTGCTACAGCGGAGTGCCCCAAAAATTCTACACTCGTATCCGAAAATGCCTATTACCAGGCTTCGAACATTGAAGTGCTTTTGTTATGCTTTTATTATCTTCTCTCTCCTTTCTCTCTTTTTCTTCTTCTTTTTTTTTCTTTTTCTCTCTTTTTCTTTTTTAGCGCGAGAGATTTCCGATTATTCCCCCGAAGGCCCTAATGCTATGTGTACTTAATAGATGACCAAACTAACTCGGAGTGTAAGCCACATATTCATCATCTTCAAAGCTTTCGATTTCCACTAGACAAAGGCGGCTCGAAGTCAACCTTTGGGGTCAAGGTCAATGTCCCTTGTGCAATTGATATACGGGTACTCAATAGACAAATATATATACACAAAATGAAAAGGCAATTGAAACATAATGCATCCTTTCATTGAAATTCAAACATGCAGTCTTAGGCCCTTACAAAAAGATCTTTGCTACCTTCGGGCAAAGGGTAGCAAAGTTGATTTCACACATTACTTCAAGAAAAGATTAAAATGCAATAAAATGAAGGCAAACAAACTTGGATGCACTAAAACTCTTGACTACTGCTAGGCTAGCCGTCCATCCCACCCCTTAAGCTTCTTTGAGGAACTAAATCTCCTTATTGTCCATCAGTTTCTGAACCAACTGCTTGAATTTCGGACAACTCTAAATCTCGTGCCCCGCAGTCTGATGGTACTCACAAAAGGATTCATGGCCATCATACATTCCCTTCGGACCATTCTCGATCAAGCATGCCTCGCACAGCTGTTCATACACCCAACTCAGAGGGGACTTGATTTCCGACACTTCCATCCTCACTTTCTTCGTATCTACTTCTTCAAGAGCA
The DNA here is from genome assembly GCA_030270665.1 of Hibiscus trionum. Taxonomy (NCBI): domain Eukaryota; kingdom Viridiplantae; phylum Streptophyta; class Magnoliopsida; order Malvales; family Malvaceae; genus Hibiscus; species Hibiscus trionum. Next base: position 14,344,710 of record BSYR01000006.1, read on the forward strand.
TTCACGCCCCGACCTCCATGGTTCGGAAGTCGATTGGTCGTCACATTGGGCTTCTCTAACTCGAGGACCCCAGTGTTAATCATGTTTTGCATGAGCTTCTTGAATGCTGTGCAATTTTCTATCGTGTTTCCTGGTACTCCGTCATGATACTCACAGTGTGCCTTCTCATCGTACCATATAGGGTAAGGCGGTTGGAAGGGAGTAACATGATACGGACGGACCAGATTAGCCTCGTATAGGTGTTTGTATACCTCCTTGTACGGTATAGGTAGAGGGGTGAAGGTCATTCTCTCTTGTTCCTTCTTGGGAGCCCTATTCTCTCTTCGGTTTGAGCCTTGCGCATTCCCGATTGTGGGTTGAGGCGGTGAGATGGTGAGGTGCTTAGAAGCCTCGTAGGTACCGACGTTGTTCACCTCGTGATCTTTCTTCTTAAATTGCTTCCAGGCATTCTCTCCTCCGTCAATCCTACCACTCTTGATAGTTGCCTCGATTCGTTCACCGGTCATAACCATATCCGAGAAGTTACCGATAGGGTTGCTTATCATGCGGTCATAGAGGGTCCCTTTCGAAGTGTCAACAAACATAGGGGAGATCTCATTATCACGGAGTGGGGGTTGAACCTGTGCCGCCACATCTTGCCAACGCTGGGCGTACTCATGGAGGCTCTAATTGTGCCTTTGCTCCAAACCTTGTAGAATGAGTCGGTTCGGAACCATTTCGGTTATATGCCTATACTGATCCGTGAAATCCTTAGCCAAATCCTTCCACGACTTAATCTGAGCACGGGTTAACTGATTGTACCACCTTACCACGAGCCCCGCTAAGCTGTCTTGAAAGCAATGTATTAGCAACCTCTTATTGTCGATGAAACCCGTCATCTTTCTACAGAACATGGTTATATGAGAAGTAGGGCAAGTCGTCCCGTCAAACTTCTCAAACTCCGGCGTCTTGAACTTGGGCGGGATAATCAAATCTGGAACCAAACTGAAATCTCTAGCATTCATCCCATATGCCCTCTCTTCTCCCTCTTTAGTTCGAAATTTCTCCTCGAGGTCCTTCCGAGTCTCTTCTAGTTGCTTTGAGAACTCTGCCTTGACCTTGTTGAGATTCTCAATCTCATCCAAGTCCGGGACATTATCCCCGACATTTTCCACATTAAAAACCAGACCCGATGGAGCATGGGTAGAAGCGCCCGCCTGATGCGATGTTGCCCCATCTCCTTGAGTAGCCGCTCATTGCGAGGGCTTAAGGGTACCAGTGACAAATCTCGGGGAATACGAAGGGTCTCCCTTATCCTGACTAGGGTTTCCAACAACACCCTTTCCTTTCAAATTAGCATGTAGCAACTGAGATATCTCTTTCATCATATCTTGTTGGGACTTGATGATGGTGTCCCTCAATTCTTGCTGAGCTCGCTAACTGACCTCTCAAATCAGCTTCTAACTTAGAAAAACTCTCTTCCATTTGCTTCCCTTGGTGGCGAGTAAAGTGTGGATGCGGAATCTTCGGTAGTCACGAATGCTGCCATGACCTTGAACAATTAATCTCATGATTTAATAATGTAATGCATGCAATGTTGTATGCAAAACAGAAACATATGATTAAAGGCAATAAAAAACATAATCGAATGCAAAGAAGTGTTGATTCGACGAACATCCTCATCAAACAACTTTCCACAACGGAGATCAAGTCTTGTTGCAACGAGGTAGTAAATACATAGGGTACGATTTTTAACAAATTTTCTTGTCCCTTCCTTTAAAATAGGGCGTTCCGGAAACTCCGTTGTTATGGACTCTCTTCTCCCTTTGTGAAAGTTTTAAACTTTAGACTGTTCTCGAATCAACACTTCGTATGAACATGCGATGAAGATGCACAAATAAGCAAAACAAGACAAAACGGCAACTGGATCAGTAACAACAATAATGAATACTTAATACAATAAACGAAAGAAAACACACCAAGGCAGATTAACAATGCAAGACCTACTAGCATGAATTCTAATTCTACGGTTATTCGCATGGCTCTAATCGGGGTGGGCTTCTTAAATTCTCACACATGTGGGTTCGGTTCTAACAAGGATACCCGAACCTATCTTATCACCTACTAAGGTAACAAGAACCCCAATTTTGGCCCATTACAAGCTTGCGAATTGGTTTCGGTTCGAGGGAAAGCACGACCTAGTGACGTGGAGGGCTGCTCACATGTCAAAGACATGGATTCCGGAAGTGAAGTACCGACCCGTGGAGGGATGCTCACGTGGGTATGGGCGTTTCACTCCCACTTAAGGGAAGAAGCTCAGGTATAGAGCTTAATGATCGTGATGCAACACATGTCGGTGATTCCTTTGAAATTAAATGAAAAATTAATTCAAGACCACCAATTATCGAAGCTTGTGTAATTAAAGTCCCATTTTCAAGGAAGAACCACCTCGCTAAAGTCAAATTAAATTTCAAAAATTTCCATCATTAAAAGCAACAATTATTTCTTTGGCTTAACTCTCTTTTGTTTTGAAAAACAAAATTCTCCCCAGCGGAGTCGCCAGACTGTGATAATGTTTTTTCAAGTCCCCGCTTTTTGAAAACATTTAATTAAAAGAGGGAATTTTAAAAATAATTCGAGTTTTGGGAAAAACCTTTAAAAATATTCGGGTTGGAGTCGCCACCGGCCACTAAGGTAGGCCGGACACCGTAAAAACTAAAGTAGAGATTCGTTTTGAAAGGGTTTGGGAGTTGGTTACGTGTGGGGGAGGGTTAGCACCCCCATCACGCCCGGAGATCGGTACCAAAACAATTGTTGCTTTTAAATTGATGGAAATTATCTTAAATTTAAAATGACTTTAATTAGGGGTTCTTAACTGAAAATCGAACTTTAATCATACGGGCCTTAACAAATTGACAGTTTCAAATTGATTCGCCATTTAATTAAAAAGGATGACGGTACACCGGACCAAAGACTAAACCGACATCATATAAGACTGACTGTTGTGTTAGTTTAGGGTTCAGATCTCGTACGTCACCTTTATGCATGATGCAAGCAGATAAGGTATGATGTCATGGTATTGTCCATTTTAATTACGGATTTACCTTTAGACGATTCGAATTAATCCAAATATTCGAGGAATATCCAATAAGCTAGGATATTTCGACTCGAATACGTAAATTAATAAGTATCTCCGTTTTATAATTAATATTAATTATCATGCAAATTTAAACTTTAAGAGTCACATGGATGACAATTAAAATGCATGTCACCAAAATGCATATTAAAAAAACTAGGCATGCCACACTTAACAAACATGAACAAAAATGCAAACAACATATATTCGATATAAAATAATAGGCAAATGCATGAGCAACAAAATATAATAATAAAAAAATGAAATGCAAAGCAAAAAGAAAGCAAATTGTTAGGGGCCATAAATGTAATAATACCATTGAAAAAAACTGATTAGAATGCAAAACGGGGTTCGATCAAGACTCGAAAAAATATGGGAACCAAAAACGTAATTTTCCCACTCAAAAATCAATCGAAACACAAAAACCGGGGCTAAATTAAGAGGAGACGGAAACTTTAAGGGACTAAAAAGACGATTGAACCATTCGGAAACGAATTAAAATGAAAACGGTGATGAGATTGAAAATTCTGGAAAAACGGAAGGGACTGAGGAAAGAATTTTAGGACGCAGAAGCCCCTTACGCGTAATTATGTCGACACGGAGGGGGTCAAAATACGATTTAACCAATTTTAAAACAAAGAAACATTATATAAACCCAATTAAAACGTTTTTAGGCCCTTTTGTCATTTCTAAACCCTAAACCAGATAGAGAGCCCTTCCCCCTTCTTTGCAAATCCGGCGCCATCAGGGTTCCGGTTGCCGTTTTTGGTGTCGGAACCCTAAAAAAATATTCGAAACCCCTTTTTATTTACTCTCCAAAACCCCAAAATCAAAAAACATTTTGTTGTTGTGAGAAATCAGAAACCCCAAAAAAAACTCTTTTTAACTTTCGAAAACCAACCCTAAAATGTTTTAAAAACCCTTTCACCCGTTAACTCACCTGTCGGTTCACCCTGTCGTTTCAGAGAGGAGTGTGGGCTTATCACCGGCCGGGAGAAAAGAAGCTACAAAGGTAAAAAAAAAACCTAAACTCTTCTCTGTCGTTTTTCTTCTTTTTTTATTTTTATGATTCGAAAATATAAAAATAAAAAGATGATACCTCCGAAACGTTGAGACTGGTTGTATTGATTGAAACTTCCGATTACAATTTCTCTTTGAAACTTGCTTTCTGAAAAATCCTCCTTACATTGTGTGTTGATTTCGGCTTTTATAAGCTCGAAATTCACATATTTTGTATTACATGTAATTGAGAGAAAATTTCTATTGGTTATGCCTATGGTTTTATTGGTATTGTCTGCTGAAATAGTTGTTGTTTGCCTTTGTAATTTCGGTTTTAATTGCCTCTGACATTTTGTTTGTGCGTTTTTCTGCCTTCTGATGATTTGTTATTTGGCTGCATGTGAGGCTTGTACAAGGGGGGCCAAAGGAGGCTTGAGACAGCCTGAGTACGTGGAGCCGATCCATACCGTCGATGATGAATCTGGACGGTCGTACGGCATTCGAAAGGGCACGCGGTGAATTGCACGCGCGCGTGGGAGCTGAAGGAACGCGGACGCGCGAGCGCGTGGGGGCTCTAGAAGCTTCTCCGCGTTGATCTCGGCCGCCCGATGCACTCCCGATCCATAGATGGATGCAAGGCGGCGCTGAGGTGTCATCCTAACCGTTAGATCTATCCCAGATCTAACTGCTGGGAGCCGGCTGCGCGAAACAAAGAGATGCAATTAGGGTTTATTATCAGATTTAGGGTTTTTAATTATTTGGGCCAACGGGCCTTGTAATATGTATATAATATTTTTGGGTTTAAATTGTAAATGGACTCTTTAATAAACTGTTGGACTTTTATTTATATTAAATATTGGGCTTTATTTATTAGTATTTTTTGTTTTCAGATTTATAAATAATAATAATAATAAAAGATAATAGTAATAATGGTAATAATAATAGTAAATAATTTGATAGATAAATATAGTAATAGTAATATATTATATTATATTGGATAATAAGCAATAATAATAGCATAATAGATGATAATAATATACGATAATAGTATATATAATAGTAAATAGTAATAATAGATACTCTAATAGTAATAATATATATATATTGTTTTTAATTTTTTTTCTTTTTTTGGTTTTTAATCACAACATATATATAATTAACAAAAGTATCGAAGCCC